>CM077116.1:133462209-135862209 GCA_039619475.1 Icerya purchasi
TCAGTTTAGACGGTAGTGACGCAGCATCGATTTAAAGACAACCATACAGTATAGGCGATGCGCCAAGGCAGTTGCGTTGTACCGTTTCGTTATCTGAACTTGGTTTACGATGGTTGAAGGAAAATTATTTTTTGACCGAAGAACGTACAGGCAGCAACACAAGATTACATCGTGAAAGGAGATTAGAGGATGGGACTTTTCTTTTAAAAATTGAGAAGAAGCAGCAACCCGAGCCATGGTGTCAGCTGATTCATTACCGAAGATGCCCGAATGACTAGAAACGCGCAGTAAATATCAATATAAATGAAATGGTGGGAAGAAAGAGTGGGGGGGTGGGGGTAAGTGAGCGTATACGGGGTATGATAAAATCACACAGGAATGATCAAGTAGTGGAGAATGAATTGAAGGGCGGACATGGAATCTGGTATAATTAAGAATTTAAAAGAAAGGTGATTGGAGGAAATGAAAATAATGCCGTTAGTTCGTTTATGGATATGAAACAGAAAGGAGGCGACGAAAAAATTCTGAAAAGTCAAAATCTGGGAAAATAAAAGAGGCACCGATACCAGCCGGCCTCTTTGCACCATTTGTGAACACGGTTGCATGCGAAGGAAACTGAAAACTGATAAAATACGGTGGAATACCTGTTTAATTAGGGCCTGTGGAAGAAACTTGGAGAGCTTAGGTACGGTAAACATATTTGGAGAATAGCAGAGATCGGCGAAATTAAAAGAAAAATAGAACAGATTGTCGAAGAAAATTGTGTAAAGGAGAGATGAGGGATAAAATAGGCGGTTTCCTAGGTGTGAAATGCCAGTTCCTAGAAATCGAAAGATAGAAATGGATAATAGTAGAGGACGTGAGAGATTTGAGGCTTAGTAAGAAAACGATAGCCCAAATAAGATCTGCGAATAGAAAGGGGTGGTGTATTAGATTCGGCAAGGACTGAGGGAACTGGAGAGAATTTAAGAGCACCAACTCATAGAGGAAGGCAAGAGTTTTGGATTACATCCAATTTAGAATTTCGGGATTTAGAGGAAGAACAATAATCAAATTTTGAACGGATGATAGATTTACATAGAGAAATAAGGACATAAGGATCACCATCGCATTTGGTTGGAGATATTCAGCAGGTTTAGCCTTTTGGTTGCAGAAGAGGAAAGATACTTGACGTGTTCGAAGAAGGATAAATACCAAGATAACGAAAACCAGTTAACACGAGAAAGGAATGTATTTACTAGGGATAGATAGAGAGAAGCAGGATTATAAGGTCGCCGAGTAAATAGGACATAGCAAGATTTAGTAGGAGAAATAGAAAGGTTAATTGGAGGAAAGGGAAAGATCCAGCGCATAAAGAGACGAATTAAGTGTTTCACTGGCTGATATCATATCACGAGATCAGACATAAAGTAGGATGTCATCAGCAAAGAATAAAGACGAAGAATTTAGAGGAAGAGAAGCCACACTGATAGTGTATATGTTGAAACGAGTAGGACTGAGGGAGGAACCTTGGGGGAAACCTCGAAATACTGTTCTTAAAGTTTCAAAGATAGAGCAGAGAGGTTGCTAGAACGATTCAGCGTGTGATTGATAATAAGGGGGAAGTAAACTGCGTTGGAACGTTAACTGTGCTATCATCTTATCTTTTAGGGCGGGTATATGAACATTATCAAAGACGCAGGATACATCGATGAAGGAAGTCGAAGTATAATGTTTTTGGATAAAGGATTGGTAGATATGCGAAACAAAAAGACTAATTCAGTCGGAGGGACCGATACCAGTCCGAAAGCAAAACATATTACTAGGAAATACATTATTATGCTCTAGGGACCAAACAAGGCGCTTGTGTAACGTACCTTAGAAAAGTTTTCTGATATAGGATGCCAAGGAAATAAGAACACGTAAGGAAGAACTTTTTTTAAAAATGGAAATGATGAGAGGGGAAATTATACACCTCTGGAGAGGAAACAATTAAAAAAATCAAGAAGAAAAGTAAGGAACTGTTCAGACCGATTTTTAAGGACCATAAAATGTATACCGTCAAGACCTGGAGTGGATATTTAGAAAGGACAGATTTGGAAAGGACAGATTTGGAAAGGACAGGTTTGGAAAGGACGGATTTGGAGAGGACAGATTTTAATTCATAAATATTGAAAGCAGAAGTTGGGAAATTTGCCGGGGAATTATGCGAAGGTGGAGTTAGATACAGTTCATCAACACATACGCAGGAGCAACAGAATCGATAAAGGATTCCATGTTCAGAGTATGGGAATAAAGGTTTTCATCTTCGGTTTTAGTCGGATATGTACGTTTCCTCTTTCTCTAACAATTTTTCTTTTTATCTGTCTATTCAACCTAGTGTCTTGCTGTTAACCTATGGTTCTCTTTGTTTTCTTCACTTTGTCGTTCGGTTATTGTCTCCGTTATTCGCCTGCGCCCTTAAGCTATACTTTATTATCTTCTTCCCGTTTTCGTTTTTTTCGTTAGTTGTCCCTCCATATTGTCCTTTCCACTCAAACAAAGATTATTAAGTATTCATCTCTTTCAATCGAGCGTTTTGCTTTCTACATCAGTTTGCTGCGACTTGGTATTTCTCCTCTTTATTACGCTTCTTATATCCTATCTATTCCTCCTCCACATGTTGTTCCTATCATTTCTTTTTTCCTCTAAACAACATTTGATACCGTATGAAGATATAACTGACTCCGTTTTTTTCTAAATGTTTCTGGGTAAATGTCCTTGGGTGACGAGCTCAAAAAATTTAAAAAAAAAAAAAAAAATATTTACACTGCGGTCAGTGATTCTTTGTGTAAAACTTGACTGAAAGTTTTTCAAAAGGGGGGCATTCTAAAAATCAGTTGATTTGCATTAAACAAGTTTTTCTATATTCAATTTTAAATAAAATTTCGACTAACGACCCCATTCTTTAGACCAAGGGTGGCCAACCCAAATAATCTTTTGAAAATGAACATATTGGATTCGAATATTTCGATTTTTTTGTGACGATAAAATTTATTTTAACTACGACTGTAGCGCGAATCGCGAAATGTCAAACTGGTTTTCATTGGCTACTCCAGTTGCAACTTACAACCAATCACGCCATAGAACGCGTCTAACAGTTGATATAATACACCCGGATTTTCATTCGCGCGCCAAAGTTTACACGTATCATTCGCATTTTCAGAGTGACACTGGTCGGCAGTTACGTTTCTGTCGAGTAGTGCTATCATCACAGTGCTGCTTATCAACATAGATCATTTCAGACCTGCGTGTCACCAAGGCGCATGTGTCAGCACTTTTCTCGGCAACTTTTTGGAACCTTTTGGATCTTGGCAGAGTCGCAGTAGTTTTTAACGAAATTAATAATCAGCCGCTTGGTGTCCGGTTCCTGTTGGACAACACAGTTGTCGCTGCAAATTTATCGCTCTTTTTGGCGTTTCCCATCTCTATTCGCCTTCGCTACAAAACACCAGTTTCGTCTCCGCGGCTCCGGTTCGACAATACCGTCATTGCTGCCGATTCATCCCAGCTTTTAAGCTATTTGGTTACCGGTTCCTCTGTTAGGTTGTCGGCTCTACACACATGAAGCGCAGCAGCACAGTTACCACAATTGATATTTCGTTCAATTGTACATATTACGAAGATGGGGTGAGTCTGTTTGATTGTGTACCAATTACACGAAATATGTTTCTTTTAATACGGTCCCCCGCAATCAGTCCGCTCATACACGGACCGGATTGCGGTCGCAGCAAAATACACCGGTTCTGGATCGAATCTCGCAAATAACCTTAGGGACGCTTAACAATTGCACGTGTGAACCGGGGAAAACGGTTTTTATAATCTATCGTAAATATTTCACTTACAGAAGAACCAACGAGTAAACTTAGAATTTCAATCGGATTATGTTTCGTATAGGAGGAGAAAAGGAACCCAGGTTTTATTACCTTCCCTTAACGGACTCGTAATTTTATTGCAGGCTGTGCGCGAGTTCGTTAGCGTCGTCATTATACGCGAATTAAACGGCAAATTAGCTGCAATTTCCATTCGACGCCGGGAACCAATCAGCTCTCCAGAGGGGAGGGGAGGGGCAA
The DNA here is from genome assembly GCA_039619475.1 of Icerya purchasi. Classification (NCBI taxonomy): domain Eukaryota; kingdom Metazoa; phylum Arthropoda; class Insecta; order Hemiptera; family Monophlebidae; genus Icerya; species Icerya purchasi. The sequence continues at coordinate 133,466,301 of CM077116.1, forward strand.
TTTTTAAAGGCGCCCCTATTTTTGTTTAGCGCACGTGATAAGAAGACTGTGTGAGCGCACCGCTGACAACGCTTGAAGCGAACCCGGATGCCGGGGCCCGAAATTATATTTACTCTTCACCGTTAATTGTAACAGACACGCAGTAGTATTAAAGTGGTAGCGGCGGCAGTGGCAGCGGCAGTGTCACAGAGTGGTAGTGGCAGCGGTAGCGACAGCGCAGAACACAGAACTGAACTTTATGCGTACATTCGGTGGAAGTTGTATAAGTTTTTCTAAGAAGCCACGTCGTTGTCGCCCGGGTATTATGTTCGTAGGTAAACGATAACAGAAAGCATCGAGCCAGCAACTATGATGGCATACTTAACTAGATGATACTTAAAAAGCCTCATTAAAACGTCGACAGCCTTTCGGCGCGGTATCGCAAGCTGGCGCGAAAAACACATCTCAGCCAAGTGCTGTCGTACTCGATGATGGAAATGCCGACTGAACGGTAGAATTTCTCGACACGGCGGCGCGCTAGCAACCAAAAGGCAGCCAGCACGCCGAGGCACCGTTTGTAATTGTAAAACTACTAAATGTGATGTGCTATCTGCCACCGGTGCCGCCATATTCTCCATGTCATATTTATCACCTCGCCTTCTTACAAAATAATTCTCCTCGCTCGTTCGTTCGGTCGTTCGTTCGTTCGCGCGTTGAAGAATGCAACACCCGAGCACGCACACACACCCACGCAGCACAGTCGCAAAACAAACAAAAAACCGCCGGAAAAACAGAAAAAGCCTTCTTGATTTTTTCCACACATGTAAACACGCATTCGGAAGACAAGCGGTACTGGTGTACGATGGTCGCGATTTAGGGGTTGGTTCGTTTCGCCGACAGATAAGTGTAACTTTCAGCCAACTTTCTTGCAAGCACACTACTTTTAAGGAACAGAAAGACCAACTGCATCTACTTAAAGCACTCTCTCGCCGTTGCACAAGGCGACACACTTTTGTTCCCATCACATCCCCATCCGTCCCCATTATTTACTTTATTCCGTTCATACGTTATTCATAACGCGTCATCGTAACTCTTTAAGTTTTATATTACGCTTTAAAAGTTTCCCCCGCTGCGCTTCTTCCGAACCGGATAAGATTATATAATTCGTGCGACTGTACAGAAAAAGAAACTTGGAAGTAGTTTATCCGTCATTCGCCGCTCTACACTACCCGGACACCGTAACCGCGAACAAGTTTCATAACGACTCCGACTCGTACTACTTTTATCTTCGACAGTTTGACGAAAAAGAAGAAGCAAGCAACAACATAAAAAATTTTAATCGGATATCACAATTATCATTTTCGCTGCGAATAACTTTTTGCTTTTTTAAAGGCTTCTTTCAACTACGTTTATCCGTCAGCAGACGTCGATGGATAGAAGCGAGAGTTTTAATATCGAGTGAGACACGAAGGATGCTAAAAAAATTCTTCGTTGTACGGAACGGAAATGGATTAAGGAAAAGGCGAAAAGTTGACTGCTCTAATACCGCTAAAATTAATGCGTCGAACGTTTAGATGTTTACCTCAATTTCCTTAAAAAAATGAAAAAACATTCCGGCCCCCGCAAAAGCCGGATCTCTAGTCGGTACCAATTTCGCGCGCGAAATGAAAATAATCTTAGGAGTATTTAACTTTTTAAAAAATTAAAACGAACCGTTTGTTTTTTTTACCGATTTAATTTGCTGCTCCCTCAAAGGATGTCAAATATAACGTGTTTAATCAGCCCAAAATCTAGCGTGAAAGTATAATTCTGTTTATTTATAAAATTATTATTTATTTATTTTTGCTATTATTATTATTATAAATTGATTGAGGAAGTTAACATTTTTGTAATTTATATTACCTGAAAATGGTGCAGAAATATTTCAATATAGAAGTCCATCTCAAAAATACAATTCCTGTATATATGTGTACATGTATATATTATTATAGTGCTATACGCATTTGCATATGCGCATAAACATTTTGGCTTAGATCTCTCGTTTCATTGCCGCTTCGACAAGTTCGGCTATCGTTTGTCTCCCCGTCCATTGTTTTTCGTCCATGACTGTCTCTTTTTTCATCAATTTTTTCTGGAAAATATTCGTTCGTAATAGTTCATTCTTCTAATAATATATGCGAAATAGCTTAATTTCCTTTCTTTTTAATTATGTCTAAAATTTCCTGTATTGGCTTTCTTTAGCACCATCTCGTTTCTCATCTTTTGCGTCCATGATTCTAACGACTCAAAATATTTCAGTGTTTTTGCTGTGTATGTTGCTGTCTGCGCTCCATGCAACAGGATAGAATAAATATAACATTTTATGAAATTTTGTCTAATTTTCAGTTTTAAAGATCTGTGATCTGCCTGTGAGTAAGTTTCTCATCCTTTTGAAAGTTTTTGTCTTTTTTGAGTGCATCTTCCCATCCCAGCTATTTGAATTTTTTAACTCGTTAAATTTTTTTACCATTAATATTTATTGCAGTATTTTGACGTTTCTTTTTCTGCTTACTACCATAAACTTCGTTTTATTTTCGTTCATTTTTGGACCGTATTTTTCATTAATGTTGCCAACTAATTATCGTAAGTTTTCCTGGGATGTCGCCAATAAAGCAGCATCATCTGTGTAGCGAATATTATTTATCTATTGATTCTGATTACTATCTTTAAATTTCGTAGAGCCTTTTGAAATGTTCCGTTTATCATTATACAGTCCATCCGATTTCGTACTATCATATTTGCTTTTAGTGTATATTTCTACATAATTTTGTCATTAGACACTCGTTTCCGATCCAAACGAAACATCATTTTTTCAAAAATACTTTTCTATGAAATATTAGTAAATTGATACTTTTGTTTAGGGAGTAAATCCGCCATTATAACTGCTTAATAACCTGAATTCATAACAATAAACAGCCGGCAAGCAATGCGTATTAATTGTAGATGGGCGACTCGGATGCGAAATCGACCCCCAGTTGATTTTGACAAAAGGTAAAAGAACTTTAATTGCAATGTAAGTAAAGTGGTCATCACACTTTCCAACCCACGTTGCCTAATTCTATTATTTATCTATGGCTAGTGCTGTGTTGTTCGCATTTGCTGTGTTTAATTTTCTTACATCACAGTTTATGGCGTGTATTATAGACATTTTTATTACATTAAATTCAGAACACCGCTAGGTATTTTATTCCCTTGAAAATATTAAAAATTGCAACTCGATTTAAATTACACTTCATAGTTGACCTAACACATTCTATATACATATATATATTGAAACGAATGTGAGGTTTCTTAATTCACCGGTTGATCGAGCTGGATTGAGTCGCCGTTCCGGGGAGCCCCGAATTTCTCCTCGACTTAATTGACCTGAGTTCCTGCGAATTCCACGTTTCTTTCCTTTTCCTGTTCCGGGTACCAGTAACAATTACGGTGGCACACCTCGAGTAAACAAAATATTCGGGTTTTTACACCATCTGCTCCGTACAAGAGACAAAACAAATAAAAATTCTCCCCGCAAAAGAATGTGGTCGCGGATCACCTGTTCCATAAATTAACAAAAAAGTCTACATAAAAAAACCGCTTATATTCGATCAATACTATACAAATGTCTACAAAAAACAAAAAATACGAACGCACGCGGGCTTTATCGGCCGCAAATATTCTTGAGACTAGAAAAAAAAAAATAAACGAAAAATGACCAGAACACAAAGAACGGTTAAAATTTTGCTTCAACGGTTACAAAACGGCGACTAGCATACAAATAAAGCAACACGCGACTTTGACCAGCTAAACGGCACCTATAGCTCAAATTGACGAATATCGGCGACCAATTTCGCTCGCAAAAACGGCTCGATATTCAACTAAAAACAATTAACAGTAAATTCAACATATTGGCATATCACACACATGCTACAATGCCCCTGATTCTTCTCTCGCTGCTCACGCTGCCGGCAGACGCTACCCCTCTTGTCGGCAGACACGCACACACTAGGCCACTTATACAGGGCTCAAACTTTACACGTGCCGAAATTTTGACAAAAAATTGGAAAATACATTCTGCGGCTGTTTAAGCGGACACCGTATTCTCTGTTGACAAAGGACAATAGGATGATGCTGACGGATCGAAAATTCACGACTCCAACCAGAGAATAATTTCTAGCTCGACATCATCGCTAGATATATATGTTGAGATAAATTTGGTACCGATAGCGCGATCTTTCGGCGGTATCCGAGTTATAAAAATATTCTCCGATTAATTTGCGGTCTGTCGAACACCGTTTCATTCGGCGTAATCGCCGGTTTAGCTATCGAAGATGCTTATTTGTCTAAAACTCCGGTACACAACGGACGAATATGTTGAGACTGTGTCCTGTTAGTAGCAACCGATAGCGGGGGTAACTACTTCAGTTGGGGGCGAGTGTGCGTCGCTCAAAAGCTGTGCATAGCAGCGTTGAGTCGAAGGACAATTTTATAAAATCCAGGTAAAATCTGGCGGGGCGGCTGGTGCGGTATTATTCGAAGATGTTCGTCGAGAAACTTCGATGTTCAATTATTACCTTTGATTAATTGATAATTGTTCACCTGGATATAGTTAGTTAGCTGGCTGGTCGTCGATCGAAAAGTTCCACCACGTAATTATTTAGTCGCCGTATCGTCGCCGTTTTACACACAACTCCGAACGTTGTGCCGTTTTTCAGACACATCTGTAACATTTTCTTTTAAAAATTCGGTATCCGATTTTAGTCGTGAATTAATCTGTGTTGCCCCCGGCGCACGTCTAGGTACCGTATTATCCTTATTTTGTTCGATACGCCGTATATTTTGTAATGTTACTTGACGAATACACGTGTTTTGTTAATTTTGTTACTTGATTGAACACGCGCGATGATCTTCCGCACCGGGAAAGAAAATCTGCCGGGTTCATTATTTTGGAAAATTTTCCTTTCTCTATTCTTTATTAAAATCTGTCCTCCGATTGAACACGCGGGATGAGTCCACTGTGACTGCCCGTATGAAGATGGCGTTTCCGCGTCGCAGAGAGAAATTATACTTTAATAGGGAGATGTGAAAAGAACAGGCGTTTGCGATAACTTTTTGTTTTTCTGGAATGTACAACTTCATCAAAAAGCTTAATGTTCTTCGACAGTAAGCTGTTCACAGTATGACGCGGTAGGCGTCACTGGCGGCCGTTATTTGTATGATTTTTTTTTTTTTTTTTCGTGTATTTTTTGACATTTTCACATTTTATGAACCGAAATCAGGTAGAAGATATCACAATTCAGCAAAGGTTCCACCAGTCAATTCAGCTAAGGTTCCACCAGTCAATTCATCATCGAGGCTATCAGTCATAAAAATTATCTCTTAGTATTTTCCGTGCAAACCCCTGGTTTTAATAATATGTAATCGTTTCCGAGTGGAGAAATGCAATTTTTTAAAGAAAACCCGGTGAGATTTTAACTCATTTATCCCGTAGCCGTTATTCCAACTGAATGCGGTTAGGAATGTGCGGTTTTCAAAAACCTTTTGGGTCGAGTAGTTCAATAAATTTCCACTAGCGTTGCAGTTCGATGACTGTACCGAAGCTTTTGCTCTCCTAGATAGTTATGCAGCAGTGATTTGTTTCCTTTTTTTTTCACCTTGCGTTTATTAGGGCAATGGAAGTTTATTGAATTTTAAATTAGTACGTAATTTTTTGTCACATTGACTCAGTCTTTTTCGGCAATTTTTATTTCATAGCGACCTTTATCTTATGTCTAAATGTCATCGACTCAACCGAAACACTTCTTACCTCACCACATTTAATGGTACGATTCAAATACATTAATTCTACAGTTCGATTTCCGACTTTCATAATATACATACTTCTCCCATCACAGTCCGGAAGGTTGAATTTTGATGTTTTGATAAGTGCAAGAAATAAATTTCGTACGAGATATCGAGTTATTTATTTCTTCGTTTTTCACGCTCAAAATCATCTGGATAGCGACTAAAAAGTATTACTCTATCACTGATTTTCCTGTTATTTTTATGTGAAATATTAAAGAAAAAAGAGGAATATTCGACTGATCGTAATTGCGAGAAAATTAAAATTTCGAAATGCGAGTACAGATTCGCATACTTTAATTGTATGCAACAATACTTTGTTGTATTCTCGGATGCAACAGGAATATTGATCGATCAACTCGTGATTGACGGAAATAAACGAAAACGAATCAGGATGATATTTAACGGTAAAGATAGCGATCGAGTTACACGGGAATAACTGATATATGTTCGATGATCGTCTGCGAGGGCACGGTTAGCGCAACGAGCAACGAAACTAATAGACCTGATCCGGTATCGGTTAATCCGGTACGGCGGAGACTTAATGCTAGCAGAGGGTTATCCTGATACCAAAACTGAAAGCTGAAAAACACATAGAATTACCTATCGGCGTCGAGGAACGACGATGTGTTTAAATTCACTTCGTTCGTAACAAAAGCGTAAATAAATGAGGAAGCTTGCAAATTTGAGACATCAGCGGATAACATCTTATACGAATCGAATCGAGTACACACCGCTTGACTGAAATTGTAAACAACGATGTTTGACGTAGCGAACATAAACAGAAATGTGGAGCACAACAACACTTGTATCAATACCCCTTTTTTAGTCGTAACATTGACGCACTGGAAACACGCGCCTACGTAAGTTACAGTTACACTATGGATGGTTTGCAGTACTCGCTGTGAACTGTGTGCGTGATCTCTGGGAGTTTATATTGACATCGAACTCAAATTTTTGTTTCATGTGAATTATACGGCCTCAGCGGGTTTATCGATCATTGGGTTTTACGGTAAGAAATTCGTCCAAATTCCGCAATACAAATTCCGTCCTTTACAATACCGTAGTAAGGTATTATCAACTGGAATATTTGCCTGTTATCTGTATTATGATAAAAATATACTAAAATAATTAAGAGAATTCACGACAAGTTCCTATACTGTTTGTTGTATTATTTGACTGGAAATTATCACTATGCAAATTATCTTATATAGTGCAGTTACTTTAATGTTAAACCACTATATATGCGTAGGATGTAAGTTTAATTTTTTTTGGAGCATATAAATGATGATTATTTGTTGTCAACTCTTTGCTACATGGTACCAAGACTGGCAGCAGAAGTAGACACTGTTTTTATGAACTACGAGGATGTACGAATGTGGAGTTTAATGCTGCATTAACGTTTGCTTTTAGGCTATATTATTCCCCCAGTTTGATATTCATGTAGATAGTAACAATATCTGTCATACTTTGATTTAACTTTAATTTACGTATATCACTCCGTTATGAACTAATGTATGCGAGTATTACAGCAGAAAATACCGTGTGGTTTGTTGTTTCACAATTTTAAATAATCCTTTATTCACCCGATAAATTTTACATTTTAACGTGCAGCATTATACTACATTTGTTTTTTCTTGTTTTTATTTTTTCCTCGTGTTCATAGTTACAGTTATTGTTTATTTTTTTCTTTCTTTTTATACAGATTATCTTTTTCTTTCTTTTTATACAGATTATCTTTTTTTCCTTTTTATACAGATTATCTTTTTTTTCTTTTTAATCCTACAGATCAATTTTTTTTCCAGTTAATGTAATCGCATTGCGGGTGACATGTTTCGAATAATACGGCAAATGCCCGTTAGAAACATGTCCGAATTATTTCAAATAAATTAATAAATAAATAAATACTTCAGTCGTCATCAAAAAAAGTTTGTTTCCCCGAAAATTCACGATTATGTCCACTTTTTCCACCTGCGCTGCACAACCTGCTATTCAATGCCGTGAGGTGCTTTTGCTTTAGTCGTACCGAAAGGATATGCCGTAGTAAACCCCGTTGCGATAAATGTAGCGAACCCCATAGGTCCGATGAATATGCTGCCACACAAACCCGGTTGAAAGGTCTTTTTTTTTTTTTTTTTTTTTTTTCACTGTACCAGTCGAGGGACCACAAACAGCGCCAGTATTAATTTTAATATATGTATTATGATGATAGAAATGTGACCAATCCAAAGCCCTCCAGTGAGGGGTTTGGCTTATAATAGTTCACTACAACTTATAAAAAGGGATACAAAGTCTAGAGAAGGACGAAAAGCTACATAAGCAGTACAGCACAATTTTGACCATATGGCCCTTAGGATATAAAAAGCGAATGGGATGGATTTTAATAGAGAACAACATGAGATTAGTACAGCAGCGTGTACAATGTAATATTTAGAGCACAATCGTCATGATAACAGTGCTATTTAGTGTATTTCATAAAAGCTCGGCACGCATTTAGTGTGCAAGAGTGCGAGCACCACAGCAATCGCCTTATGGAACGTTATCCATACGTAGCAAGTCTACTTCTTATGATATCTGACAAAAACTCGAACACCATGGCAATCACTATGTTAAGAGTGACCCATACATGTCAAGTTTATTGTAGAACGTTATCCATACGTAGCAAGTCTACTTCTTATGATATCTGATAAAGATTCGAACACCATGGCAATCACTAAGTTAAGAGTGACCCATACATGTCATGTTTATTTGGGTCAGATGACCTGGATCCCATAGTAACCGTTGCTGTTTGGTCGGACAACAGAGTCCGGTGAAGTAAATACTTGATAAAAGTTTCGAGTCATAATAACTGATGCTAACGTATTTAAAACTAAATGCACTTAAGTTATGGGAAGAGCGTCACGACACCACTTCCTTCTCTTTAACCTTCTTCTCGGATTACCCGGAAGAGTATTTATAAACATGCTACTAACTTTAGGATTGGGATGTAGATTTAGATTTTCAAAAAATTTGCTGTACTGTTGAGTATGAACTGATTTAACAAAAGGAACATGCAGATCTCGATGGAGAGTTAGGTTTGAAACATATTTTGGTGCTGCTGCAATCCCTCGGAGGATAATGGACTGCTGACTCTGAATACGAGCAAGGTTGCTTCTACTTGTATTTCCATATAGTTCTAGGCCATACCTCCACACCGGAGCTATAATCATCAAGTAGATAGATCTTTTTAACCTTATACTTAATTTAGATTTATTGCCTATCAGCGAGGATAGCTTTTTAGTGTGTGCGATTAGCTTTCTCCGTATTTGTGCAACGTGGAAGCGCCACGTAAGGCGACGGTCAAGGTACATGCCTAGATATTTGACTGTGTCTACCTGTTTGAGCTCTACATTGTTTATTTGTAATTTAGGGCATGTAACGTATCTGTTCGTGAAGGTTATGTGCTGACATTTTTCCTCACTAAATTTAATTCCCCATTTTTTGGCCCAGATCATTATCCTGTTTAAATGGTCCTGAACTGCATTATTCGCATATGTACAATTAGTATCTGAGGACAGTATTGCTATATTATCAGCAAATGTGGCCAGAATTGTCTGATTTGATACAGGAAGGTCAGCCGTGTAGATGGAGTATAGAATCGGGCCAAGGAGGCTACCCTGCGGAACAGAGGCCGATACCATACCTTCCGTAGACATTGAACCATTGACATTTACTATAAATGACCTATTTAATAGATAGGACTGAAAAAATAAATATAAGTCCGGTGGTAGTATTTGTTTGAGTTTATATAAAAGCCCAGTATGCCAAACCCGGTCAAACGCCTGGGCGACGTCCAGAAAGACCGCAGAGCATACCTCTCCCTTTTTCAAGCACTGATGATATGGCATCCACTAGTCTATGGCATTGTTGTATGGTAGAATGCTGTGTTCGAAAACCAAATTGATGTACTGGTATCAATTTTTTATTTTCAATTACCGGAATTATTCTTTGTAGGATTAATTTCTCGAAAACTTTTGAGAGAGTATTTAGCAAACTGATTGGTCTATAGGATGACAGGAGAGACAACGGTTTCAAGGGTTTTGGTATCATAATTATTTTAGATTTTTTCCATGATTTCGGATAGTGACCTATTCGTAGGATGGCATTAAATATAAAACAGAGAAGAGTGGCAGATTTTTTGGGCAGGTGAATTAGAATTTCTCCCGTTACTCCATCGAGTCCAGGAGATTTCCTTAGAGAAGCTTTTTTGAGACATTTGTATACCTCATTTGGAGAGAATGGCCTGGTGGGAAGGCTAAGCTGTAGTGGTTGCTCTAGATAACGTTGTATAACGTTAATATGTTCTGAATCAATGTTTCCGTGAGGCATGAACGTAGCCTCTAAATACGAAGCGAATGCGTCTGCTTTCTGTTTATCTGTTCTAGCCCAACTACCGTCTTGCATCCGAATGTTGTGAGTCTCTGAAGATTGTCGCAGTATTCTTTTGGTTGCCTTCCATAAGGATCCATCCTGTGTATCTAGAGTTTCCAAGTAACTACTGTATGTTTTTTCTTTATATCTCTTAATTTCTTCTCTTAGCTTGTAACGGAGATTGTTGTATGTAGCTTTTAATGCCGGATAGCGGTTCTGTTGCCATCTTCTCCTTGCTGCCCGAGTAGCTTTTATTAACTTCCTGATTTCCGCTGGAACATATTTATTTTGGTTACTATGTACTGTTTTATATGTGGTAGAACTTCTACATGTTGTCTGTATTAAGTCCGTTATATCATCTACCGCTGCTTCGATGTCGTCCTTGGTTTTTAAACTGATTTTCCGGTCAGTGCCATTTTCCATTGCAGTTGCAAAATATTCCCAATCCGTCGAGTAATTATGCAGTTTATGCTGCGTGGGCTTGACTATGGGGTTAATATCCAGGATTGAAATAACCGGAACATGGTCAGAAGAGAGATCGACTACTGTCTCGCATTTTTTATGATACCTTTGTAGGCCTCGTATAATAAAGAAATCTAGGATATCAGGTGTTCGATTTGCATGTTCCGGCCAATAAGTGGGGGACGTGGGAGAGAGAACGAACAGCGAATTATTACGCAGTGTTTTATCTAGTATCCGCCCTGCTTTATTTGTGATCCTTGATCCCCAAGTTCGACTTTTAGCGTTATAGTCTCCCCCACAGATAAAGCTTTTTCCAAGATTTCTAAATATAGCACTAAATTCACTATCTGGAATATGGAGACCAGGATGACGATAAATGGCAGCTATTGTTATAAAATCTTTGTCAGTTCGAATGTTAACCGCAACTATCTGATACGCATATGAACCATGAGATAGACGCATATGCTGTATATATGACTTTTTTACCAAGATCATTGAGCCGCCATGCGCGGTTCCATCTGGATGATTTGCCGTATATGTTACATATCCCGGCATTTTAAAGCTGCTTGAATGAATTAAATGAGTTTCGCATATTAGTGCGACATCGATCACATTTTGGTTCAAAAATATTTCAAGTTCGTTTTTTCTTTGTGTAATTCCATTGGCATTCCACAACATTATTACGAATGATCGTTGAGTTATAAAACTGGGATTATTTGCCATTTAAGGGAGAAGTCGATCTATAACTTTGGTTAACAAAGAGATTAACGGATTTAGTAGGGATTTAAATTCGGTTAAGAATGATGTTAATAATTCAGAGATATTATTATTATCCTTACTATCTATGCATTCTTTATTGTTATTATTATTATTACTATTATTATTATTATTATTATCACTGATATTATACGATTTATCATACGTACTTCTATTATTAGAGTTGTTTATATTATGCGAAAAAGATTTAACTTTGTTAGCATAAGTTTCAGTGTTATTCCGTGTCGATGAAAAATCTGTTCTAGGTTGCGGCGATATATTATAACCAGTTAATTCTGGTTGATATTTTTTACTAGTTTTGTTGTAATATTGTATTTGTTGTTTATAGATCAGGCATCCCCTATAACTCGCGGGGTGATTGCCTTCACACAAAGCACATTTTGCAGGGTCTTCCGAATTTTTAGTGCATTTATTTGTCTCATGCCTACCTGCGCACTTGACACATCGATTCGGTAAGTTACAATAGTTCGCTGTATGGCCGAATAATTGACAGCGCTTACACTGCTTTAAACCAAAGTCTTTTCGTGGTTCTTCAAAGCTAACCACAGTATTTAAGAGTCTGTTTATTTTAAAGATTTCTTCATTCTTATGTGAAGATTTTAGGTCAACGAAGAACATTTGGAGAGGTTGTTTTGTTTTATGTTTTAGTATATTAATGATTCTAATAACATCAAAACTTTTTTCCTCTATAGCGTTTTTTATGTCATTAAGGTCAGTGGTCCAGTGAAGATTCTTTAGCACAACCCTAAAAGGTTTATCTTCCGCTAACGAATAAGTGTAAAAAAAATATTTATTGTTAGTTAATGATTTAATAATATTCCGATAGCTAGATGAATTAGCCGGGTTAATAGTAACACCGGTTAAAGTCGACTTTAAAGAAAAGTCAATGTCGGGTACGCCTAATAAAAACCTCCTAAATGCATTGAAGTTATTTATATTTTTGACCATGATTGGTGGAGGTTTCGTAAACGGTTTATTCGGTTTATCATTATTTAAATGTTTCATATTATTATTTACAGTACCAGAATCATCATTAAAACTAGTATTGTCTAGCTGCATCATGTTCTTATCAACATTACTACAATTATCGGATTCGTCATTATCATCTTCTACTGTGAGAAATTGAAAAATGTTCCGTTTTGTGTTGACAACCGGCGGCGTATCAGAGGAACTAGTCGATTTATTTTGTGGCCGCTTGCGTTTCGAAGGAACAATATTCCATCGTTGGTCGTTTTTATTAAGCGACATATGTATCGGCGAAACACCGTTATCTACATTTTTATATGCAGAGGCTTCAGGCAGGTCTAGAGGAATGACATTAGCAGCGGTAGCCCGATTGTTATCATTAATATTACTAGTGTCTGTATTAGTACCAGGGTTAGCAATAATACTAGCAATAGCAGTATTAGTAGAGTCTGTGGTAGTAGTAGCGGTAATGACTGAGGAGTGAGAAGACGAGCTCGCTAGAGATGAGCTGCTGTTCGAGACATTCGTATTAAGTTTAATAACGGGCGGTTTTAAGACAGAGACAGCAGATTTATTCGAACGGCTCTGTTGAGCCACCGTCTGGCTCATTTTAGTGATAAGACAATTTTACTGTTATCACGATACGCACGGTACAGTGCGACCGCACGTATTCGAGCTGCACTGTACACGAGGTACCGCTGACAAATCCACTCGCACACTCGTAAACAGAATAACATACGCTACACACACGCACTCTCTCAGAAATACTATGTCAGAATTAAGTAAACGCGTTATCTTTCGCAAATGAATAGATAATATTATAAAATATAGAACGCTCTTACCCAATTGAAACAAGAATAAACGCGAAGAAGCACGACATCGTCTAACTTGTCACAATTCACGTTGAAAGGTCTAAACTGTGTGAAGAAGATTGTGAAAATATCTACCGCTTGTACCCTGAAACATTAGGAGCAGCTTCAATCGAAGGAAATTATGGCATTGTGAACGTTTCCTTTAGCGAAGCGAGTATAATAAAAAAGGATAGGTGTGTACCAATTTGGCCTTTTCTTTAACAAATGTCACGCAGAACGCTTCAATTACTTCTTCTAATCCCCATGCTCTCTTCAAAAGCAAACAAAATAATCGCAATATGGGATACTCCTCCTTGAAAACTAATTCGCTTCCTCTTCTCTGCAATAATCGAAACTATTTCAACGGTTTTTTTTTTCTCAAATAAATTTCCTCTCTCACAATTTCATTAAATACAACTCTTCCGTCTCAGAGCCCAGTTTTCCCGCATCAGTGACAGAAGCAGTAGAAGGGTTGGATGTCACTCTAAATTTCCGAGAAACTTTCCCGCAGCTTCGTGAAAATCCTAAATTCCAGTTTTTAGTATTTTAAATTTTTCCAACTCCTTTACACTGTTAATCAGAACAATTAACATCCTCTTTTGCGCTTCCTTGACCTATATTTCTCTCTGTCACAAAGGTTACTATCGCAAAAATTCCACAATGGAGCAGTCAATACCGAGCGGTTATACCCTCCGAATCCGCTCCCGATTCTTTATTGTATGATAAGTTTATTTCCAAAAAAGCTTCTTTTCTCCTATTATACTTCCCTCCACTTGGCTTAATTCAGTTTGGGTTACCTTTACGAATTACTAGCGATGTTTTTCAGATATCACCCTCTAAATATAATCATTTATATTAATGAGAAACTTGGGTTACCGGACGTCACTATAAAACATTTATTTACTGGCATCGGAAATTTCACCCAAAAAATTACGTTCCTTGTTAAAAATTTAAAGTTTTCTACGTATTTAGTATATGCACACACACACACACACAGGTATATATATATATATATATTAATTACAACGTAATTCTTAGGCTACACCCCATTCGAAAAAATGTCCCAATTTTATGTAACGCTAAATGTCCCAAAAAAGTGTCCCAATTTTATGTAACGTTTGTTATATTTTGTAGGATTTTTGTTATTGTTATTTAAAAAATGTCACAATTTTATGTAATGAAATATGTAACGAAAAGTGTAACGAAAAAATGTCTTAATTTTATATAACGGAAGTTAAATGTTAGAATAGGATTTTTGTGGTTATGATATTTTGTGCGTGTGTTGATGCCAGTAAGAATTACGTTGTAAATTTTGATCATTTTAAACAAAGTATAGAAGAGAAAGAGACAGAAATGAAAGCAAGAGGGGTCAAGGGGCACAGCCCCTTGCGAGGCCAAAGTGGCCGAGTTTTATATATATATTGATTTTTATATATATATAGATATATATATATATATATAGGTATAAAAGACCGTTTATATCTACAGACATCGAGCGTGCCAGACACGTGCCATGGCAGACAAAATAATTTATTTCTATACAGTGTGTATTACCGTATTGATATGTATCGTAACACGGTCGCATGGATGCCGAAAGACACGGGAGTCGTGCCCGGCCAGTAATTTCGGAAAGAATATTTTGTCTGCGCGGCTCATGTCTGTACGTGTCTGTGGCTACATGTCGGGTAGTGTGGAGTATCGGGGTCGTGCAGACTTTTTTTGTTTTTTTTTTTTTTTTGCCATGGATAACGAAAAGCTCATAGAAATTGTAAGAGAATATAAATTGACAGTGTCTGTCGATGTCTCACACGGCACACTTCTGTCACGTTAGATGTAAATAAATTGTGTCTGTCAGTGTCTGCCACGGTACTTGTCTGAAACGCACCTTGTCTGTAGATATAAACGGTCCTTAACTCGGTCTTTTGTACCTTTACCATGCCTGAGGACACTTCCGGACCCCCGACATTATCATTTCTTTGCTTCGTATAGAATGAGGAAAATCAGCAACGTCAATCTTTCTGACTTCACGACAAAAAAAAAAAAAAAATTATTTACGAATAAATGTACAAATACTTATATTTCTACATCATTATACGCTTCGATTTCAAGAACGAAGTAAAACTTCCGGTCGATCTCCTCGATACCGTTGTTTTTTCGGTTTTCGTCTTCTCATACATACAAGATGTCACATTTTGGGATAAATTTTTGTGACAAAAAAAATAGTATTGGTAGGGGTGTCATTAATATGTATGTGTGTCGTGACAGGGCGTCGAGGATCGTGAAGTTAAATTTCGCAATGTATGAAGCCGAACGACACTAATGAGAGTAGGGGGGCAGTTGCTTTCTCTGGGCCGCCTTTACCTTCCCAGATCTCTCTGGTACCCGATTCATTTTAGATTAGGTATAAACCTGAGAGCGATTCGGATCTGGAACGAGACAAGTCTCGAACTTCTGACCTCTGGTTTGGTAGCCAAGCGCCTTAACCATTAGGTTACGTATGTATATTTATTCGCAAATTAATAAATTATTCATTTCTTCTAAATATGTATTTTCAGCCAATTTTCTGGTTTTTCCAAATTCATTTTGGGGGGTTCGAAGCTAGAGATAATTTTTAATCTTTGAAAGATCACCGCTTAAACAAGTACAATACCGCAGTGATTGATTAATTTATTTTCGTAAAAATTATAGTAAATACATTAGGGACTGTGATCTCGAACTCCGCACTTGTTTGGTAAAAATCTATTGCTTAGTCGACTATTTAAAAAAAAAAAAAAAAAAAATAGCAAAATCGGAACCCAAAACAGTTCTATTCATCGGTATTCGAAAAGAAAAATAATTTTGTACAAAATTTGAAGCTTTCCCTCTAAAGAGCTCTTTCACGTACACGTTTGAAATACATTTTGGCTTTTTCAACTTTTTCATTCACACGCTCTTATTTATACGAATTCTCATTTCATCGTAATTCTAAGTTATATACGGCTCAATGGTTCTTCACGAACCTATCCAGTAATTACTATCTAACAAACTGAAATGTAATTTGAAAACAGTGAAGTACTTCTTATTCACTCTTGCTGCCTCCTTTCACAGTTACTACTATTATATAGTTCATCATGATTATAGTGTCGCGATAGCCTAGTTAATAGAGCGCTTGGCTTCCGTTACGGAAGTTTCCGGTTCGATCCTGGGCGACGACAGAAGTTATTACGAAAAACTAAAAATTAAATACTCACTAACAGAATCATATGGAAGACGATGGCAAACATGCACACCATCATATGCACGCTAGTTAGTACATAAAAGACATACGCCGGACTATACTTCGTATATCGATAAATCAAGCGATTACTAATCAGTTCCGAATGTAGTCTAGCCGTACGTGTACACTCACATTGTGTATAACAATTTCCATCAGAGCTACCTGAATTCTGTACAACTATAATATACGAATAGGTGGTCACAACGCTCGGAACCTCGAGTAATACGACACTAGGGATAGTGCCATACTTAATTCCTGAGCGTCGGCGACTGCCATTCGTACATTTCAGCTGTACAGACATGGATATAGTATACTAGGCAATTGTTTTATGCAACGCTCTAATGTACGCGCAGAAGACTACATTTGGAACTGATTAGTAATCATTGGATTTTTACCGATTTACACAAATGCAGTCCCGTGTGTGTCACCTGCTGTTTACTAACTAGTGTGCCAATGATGGTATATTTGCCATTGTCTTTAGTGAGTAATTTTTAATTTTACGTATTAGTAATTTTTTTCGTTGCACCGGGATCGAACTTGAGACTGCAACCGTATCGGAAACCGAGCGCTCTAGCAATTAGGCTATCGTGACGATTTACAGACTGCAAAAAAAAACTGAACCATTATTAAGCGAATCGGACACAAAAATCAAAGATACACAATTAATCGATTAAAGCGCAGATATTGGATTGATTTCTGGATAGGCTGAATAAGACGGTACTGTGAAAAGCGGGGATACATGTCCAACCAAGGTCTGGAATGATTAGAGCGTGATAGAGAAAGAATGTCTAAAGAAGGGAAAGAGTCGAGCCATTGCGGGCGCCTGAGTGAGCTAAAGAGTCAGCTGAGTCATTGCCCTCAATATTGGAATGACAAGGAATCCATAGAAAGTTTATGATAATGGAACGGGACGAGAACAAAGAGAAGACAAGAGATCGAATAGAGAGGATGATACAGTCAGAAGTACGAGAAGGAGGAGAGGAGATGGTTTGAAAAACGTCTTTGGAATTGCAAACGACCAGGAATTTGTGAACCCCACTTGTAGAGGATATAAAATGAATGGCACGAAGAATTGAAATAGATTCGGCTGAAAAGATAGAGCGGAAAGAAGGAAGTCTGAAAGACTCCGAGTGCAGGAACGTAGGAGACATATTCACCCACGTCCCCATCACTCTTGGAACCATCCGAAAAGATTAAGACATGGGATGGAACTTTTCCAGCAGCTGAACGAATTCGAAGTTGACTATATTGTGAGAGGAAGAATTAGCTCAGATTGGGAGGGAGGAGAAATTGATGGGGTGCCATATGCTATTAAAATCGAAAGAAAAGTAAGGAAGACTGTTATAAGAGGAAACGTAGGGAGAAAAAAACACGAGCAGCTACATGCGATAAAATCGGAATTCTATGAGGCGCCAAGCGCCAGTGATTTTTGATATGAAGATAGGAAGGAATAAGATTGGATGACAAAATGGGGAGTTATTAAAAAACGATAACCGAGAAGTGAACGACGAATGGATAAAGATTGAGTGGAAGATTCAGATAGAATCGCAGGAATAGAAGAAGATTTTAAAGCGCCAATTCATAGATGAAGGCAGGAATTTTGAGTTGCGCCAAGTTTCGAAAGAAGTGATTTGGATATATATATATATATGGCCCTATGTGGTGTGTGTAATTGCCGAGATTATTACAGCATATAGATCAGTGCAAGGTTAAAAGTATTTTAATAGGTTAGCCGCTCTAATATAGTGTAGCATATCCTGAACCTGTTTTAGTTCGTTTGACAACGCAACCGACGGTAAGTTGAAGATGTTAAGCAGTTGGTGAAATGGGGGAATTTCATATGGAACAGGCAGAGGGAGGAGATGTTCCTTCCAGCAAATAGTTGTGGGATATTGCTGTGTGCTCTATGCGGATTCTAGTCAATGCTGCAAACTCTCTGCGGGGCATGGATATCGACGGCCACCAAAGCTCAGTGCTCACCTTGGTGGATCGCAACCATGATGTGTGAGCCGACCACATAGTTTCCCATGTTTCTGCCTTACGTTGTTGAAAAAAGGGTGACCTCAGCTGCGAAAGAGGGGCGCCTTCGGCATTGGACCATGTGTCGCTGCCTTAGCAGCCAAATTTACCCGCTCGTTCGCCGGCACGCTAAATGTTTACCTGTACTCCATTTACTATAGAATGAAATAACCTGAAATACGATATCTCTGCTGATAATGCTACACGGCGGAATTAACGATCATTTCCTGTTACGCTAAAAGTCGGACAAAATTTGAAAAAGGAATGTTCTAATCTAGACTCGGCCGGTCCGTCGCGATAACAAAGAAAAAAATAGCAATAAAGAGATATAAAGAATTCGAATATGCAGCTGCAGTTTTTTTTGCATCATTACTTGAAAATACGACTATAATGTGTTAACTACAAAATTAATAATAAAGAAAGTATTTTTCTTTTTTTTTTTTTTTTTTTTTCCTACCCTGCGCGCTAGTATATAGGGCACAGATTAGTGAGTATAAAGAATAGGCGATACATTGATTGTCGAACAGATAAGGTGACATTCCGAATATGTTTGCTATTGCTTTTGTCTTGTAGTAAAAAAAAAAAAAAGTTTCTTTCAAGTTTAATTTTTAGAAGTCGTGGAACAGTATACTAATTTAACCGACACAAACAATTGTATTTTGTTTGAAATGTTAAAATAAATTAAAGAAAATAAAGAAGATGGACACACTGAGCAAAACGAATTTATTGGGAAGTCGATAGTTATTTACTTTTGTCTTGTTTTACTTTTTCTTATTAGTGCTATTTTTTCTGCTGGTGTTATTTTGATCTTTAGGAAAATCGGATTTTCTAAATACGTAATTCGTCATTGAAAACTGGAAGAGAATAATATACTTTTTCCATCCAGATTTACAACTGTCCATCGCTAATCGATAACAAGTGTGTTTTCGTGCATCCTTTTTCCGAAAATGGAACTCTTCTTCGTTTGTAGCGGTGAAAAATTAAACGGAATGAAATTTAAAAAATTGAAAAAAAAAACAACAAACAACAGACGGTTGTCGGTTGTTTATTCATTTGTGAATTTATTTTTAAACGCGCTAACGGAAAACATTTATTTGATTTCGCTCAGAAATAGCAGAGACCCGCTCGAACTATTCGGCTTAAACGCGTGCTTTCTTCTGAATAAAAATGCTTCTTTAACTCACGTCGTGTTTTATCCCCCCCTCCATTCCGCCATTTCCAACTCAGTTTTTTAGGTTCCTTTTTTCTTTTTTTTCTTCCTAGCAATTTTCCAGCTATTTTTCCCGCGCGGCTGAGTCAACAACAAGCAGCAGGTTAGTTTCGGTAATCGTTCACACTTTAAATTAGATAAGTTCATTCGGGTTACGTAATGGCTTTTCCATTAATACTTCTTTCAATAGCCACCTCGGTGCATTTTCAATACAATTCAAAGTTATGTGTTTCGGCAAAGTTAAAAGTTAAGTAAACCGCAAACAGCCAACTGTGTTGCAAATTAAATTCAAGTTTCTCGAACAGAAATGGTTCGTTGCCAACAAAAACATCTTGTTACCAAATAAACTTTCGAATTAAAAACAATCGGAGCGAGATGAACTTCCATTTTTTTCCCCCTTTACTTCTCTCGAGTTCAGCTTTATCGCGTATCTTACAATTAGTTTGCTACAAGACTGAAGCTTATTACGTACATTTTTCCAGAACTAAAGTATATATTAATTACGCGAAATATCCTAAATTCCATTATATGCAGAATTTATCGGTAAATTTTCGTTATTTTGTTCGTTAGTCGATACGGCTTTTAATTTAACACGGACACTTACTGAAAATATGCCATTACCGTGGAAAATATGTGTAATTATTTTTCCGAAAATAAAGTACGCAGTCTGTGTGCGGCTGTTCTTTTCAATTATACGATTAGACACGTACTTTTATTTCACGTAAATTATAACCTTACGTGAAAAAAATTGAATACGTAAATGAACGAGATATCTCGATGTGTTTTCACGGATAACGCGTTTAAACTGAGCCTACATAATACTCACGTTTCTTTTCTAATACGGCATGCGGGATTTGCGACGTCACATCTAAACGTAATTTTCAGAGATTTTAGTAAAAAAGCGGGACACAAACTTTATAATTACAGATTAATTTTAAAACAAACACTCGCATTTTTTGAAGTTTTGTTGTGAGAAATTATATAAATCATTTTCGAAATACGTTAGAATGAAATAAGGAACTTTCTATTTGTAACGAAATTTTAATTTAATTAAAACGTTCTTCTTCTTCTTCTTCTTCTTGGTATCTTACTCTTGGAAGAGCGTTGACCATCCCCCATATGTCAACATCAAAAACTTCTATTTCTGTCATCTTGCATGAGTCTTTCTAACGACCATGTTCTTGTCCATTCCTTCGTGTTATTTAATCAAGTCGTTCTCCGCCTTCCTCGGCTTCCCATTCCGTCTACTTTTTCCTAAAGGATTAGTTGCAGCAGTTGATATTTCTCTGCTCCGATTATATGACCGAAATATTTTATTTCCCTATGTAGGATGGATTTTATTAGCATTCTTTCTGCTTTGACCATCTCCAGAACTTTTTGGTTCGATGTTCTAGTTATCCATGTTATTTTCAACTTCATATTTCTACAGCTTCTAAGTCTTTCATTGAGTATTGTTGCCTCAATTCCATATAGTAAGATTGGATGAATATAACATTGCATAATGTTTTTGACGTATATCTAGGTGCAAAGATGTATCGCAAAGACGATTTCTCACGCTGATGAAGGCACTCCGAGTATAACTTTGTCTTTATTTCTGTGTCCGGGTCCAGGTTCCCAGTAATGTAACAGCCCAAGTATTTGAATTTTCCAACTCGTTCAATTTTCTCATTGTCTACCATAACAGAGACTTGATTAAAGTTATTTTCCTTGCTGACTACCATCCACTTCGTTTTCTCCACGTTTATATTCAAATTGTATGACTTTTCAACTGCGTTGAGTTCATTGAGAAAATGTTGAAGATCTCTTCCATTCTCTGCAATAATGGCAGTATCGTCTGCGTAGCGAATGTTGTTAATAATTCTCCCGTTAATCCGAACGCCCAGGCATAGGTCCCAGATAACTAATCTAAAAACCTGCTCAGCATACAAATTGGATAGTAGGGGCGAACTTGTCGTACTCCACGTTGGACTTCAAAATTAATGTTTTCCCCGTTCCCTAGAATGAGCTCAGCTGGCTGGTTCTAATATAGATTCTTAATTATCCTTAAACCATATTCATCAATTTCGGTAGCTTCAAGAATATCCATTAATTCATAATGTTCGACGTTATCAAATGCTTTCTCATAGTCAAGAAAGCAAATGAATGCGTGAAGTAACACATTAATTGCCTGTGTAGAGCGCTTCTCTTGTTCCAAAACCTGTACGAAAACCAAATTGAGTTTCACTTAAAACGTATTTACATTTGGCTCGGATTCTATGCTGAATCAAGTTGACATTCAAAAGATGACTCATAAGGCTGATTGTACGATAGTCGCCACATTCCTTAAGATATTGCCTTTTCGGTATGAGTACAAACGACGAATCCAGTTATTCGGCTGGAATTTTTCCTAGTATGTATAAATTTCATTGAATAACACGGTTATGATATTTTCCTTATCAAGGAGTTTAACTACATCTCAGGGTATCCGTAGCCTTCCTGTTTGGGATTAATTTAACTGCATGCCTTACTTCTGATTCCAAAATTTGTGACTTTCTTCTAGGTTTCCGAGCATTATGGGGTTGTTAGGTGAATGCTCAGAAAATAGCATTTTTAAGTATGTTCTCCATATTTTTTGTTCTTGTCATCCTGTTCAATAATCGGGGTACCGTGTTCATCTAACAGCTGCATTAAAAGGCGATTGAGCCCTCCCCCAGTAACTGCTTTTATCTGCTTATGCTTCTTAAACGAATCATGTTTTTCGGACAACACCCTTATTACTCCACACTCTTCTTCTATCCACCTGTTCTTGGCTTCTTTGATCATTTTCTTGACTCGTTTATTCCGGCGTTTGTGCTTAGCATCGTTCTTGTCTTTTGTAACTTCTCCTCTCGTTCATCACATCAAGTATTTTGTCTGTCACCCATTTTTTCCTTTTAACATTGTTTATTTTCAAATATTTCCGACAAGTTGCCGTAATAACTGCGTTCACTGTAGTAACATCAAATTCTGTACGAAGTTCATTCATGTTGTTATTACGCTATTCTGAAATTTGGGCTCTTGTTTCTGCAGACTGTAATTTGTTAATGTCCCATTCCTTATGCTTTTTTTTGTTTTTTATTATTTTCTTCAATCGTAATTTTGCTTCAGCAACCAGTAAATTATGATCGGAACCGATATCAGCTCGTGGATACGTTGAGGCTAGTTGATCATATACTTATATGTCCGGTTTATTAGAATATAATCGATTTGATTCCTGATTATGTAATTATCTTTATCATTTGGGGCCTTCCATGTATACAGGAAAACGAGAACATTTTCGAAATAATAAATTAAACAAATTATGTGTAACACTTTACAAATTAATATTAATATTTCTCTCTATTATTATTATTATTATATTATCATTATACTACAATTAATTTTGACTTTTATATATATATATATATATGTATCAGGAGCGGATCCAGAAGGACATTTGGGGTAGGCAGTAGATTTGAAAAATACCCCTTGTTTCATAAACAAAATCAAATAGCGACCTTTATAGAAATTTTAAAATGTTTTGAAATACATAATTATTACAATTTAATTTAAATTTAGTTTTACTTTTTACGTGAAAAATAAAACGAAATTATAAAATTCTACCTAAAATAATAGTTTGGAAATGGTACGAAAGATATGATTTTTATTAGACTTTACTTCTTTTTTATTTTTGTTAGTAGTTTAAATATATATATATTTCTCATTGAACTATTTTTAATTAAAATTACAAAATAAAAATTAAAAAACAATAAAAATAGCAATAGATCGACGGCGGTTGTGTTTAAAATTGAATAAGAAAGGAACATTGATACTAGAAAATAGTATTAAATATTAATTATTAAAATCCGCAGGTAAAATTCATACAAATCTTTTATAGCATAAATTAAGGTTTTCTGTTGTAACAAATTTTTTCATAGAGACTTTGGTTCTTTGGGGGGATGTCCCCTATTCCCCCCGTGGATCCGCCACTGTATATATGTATATATATATATATATGTATATAGGTGTATATATGTGTGTGTATATACGATCATACAAACATATAAATACGTGACGAATACAGCTCTACATTCAATTGCACACACACAAACACCTAAAAACTTGAATATTTAAGTACTTAAACCCAGAACCACGCGCAATCCATAATACAAAAACATTTTAAATAAAGGTTAGAATAAAGAACGAAAAAATAAAAATAAAAATTGGTGAATTTATAACTAATTCAATAATAATAATAATGCTAATAATAATAACAATAATAATAATAATAATAATAATAATAAGGCTAAAATAAATTCTTAGTCTATTCAACGTGTAAATTACGTTATGTAAGATGGCGAAAGGAAAACTAATTAAACGAGACTGACTGAAAAGAGAAAAAAAAAGGCAGGCGCATTTTCTGCGCCTGGAAATTTTTAGTACAACTTGAAATTATTACTAACACGAGGTAGCTTTAATCTGAACATGATTAAGCTCCAGTGGTTTTTGCTGCTATTAAACCGCTTCAACGTTTTTCTAGGCTTCTGTTTTTTCGCCGAATTTGCGAATGCATCATGCCCGTCATTCATTCCAACTTCTCTGTTGATTCATTTAGTCTCTTCGCGTATCATGACCACATCATCGAATTTTTTAAAATTCTGTGTAATAACCGCTCCTGTCGGTTCTGATCGTTTTAACTCTTAGTGAAATCGATATTCGCTTTAGTGTACGGCAGACTCTTCGCCAAGATTCGTAGTGTTTTGCCTGAGCAAGCCATTTTAAAGGCGTTTTATTCCTTCCGGGAATTCGCGAACCGTATGAGAAATTACATGCTCTCGGAATATTTCGATTTTGTACATTTAGAGAATCGTGTTCTTTCAAAATTCTCTAGAGTTGGTTCGTTTTCTTCCGATCTCTTCCATTCTCCTTACTCATCTTGCTTGCTATTGTTGTTCCTAAATGGATGTTATCGGGATTTTTAGAATTGCAACGTCAGCAATAAATTTAAATTACGTCGTGAAGTATTATTAAGGAGAAACTATTTTCTTAATCTTTAATTTGAATTAATGTGCGCCAACTTCTTCAACCTCTTAGAGATCAACAATTACATGATATTTTTTCTCTGTTTGCGTTGTAGACTGGAAAATTTACCGTTTCCCTGTCGACATGCCGTCGTCTCATTATGCTGCCAAAGTTTTAAATGTCCATTCGCCATTAAAAGAAATCGTCCGCAGAACGCAACTGTGTTTTGTTTTTTTTTTTAATCGCAATTTTTTCAGTTATTCTTCACTATTCATTTTGCAAAAGGTCAAGTTGTCGTTGCATAATTTCTAAATCGAATGATACGGTATCATTTCGGACCTCCGGCGATCATCTTGTGACCAGTCATATCCTCTTCAGTCGTTTTTACCATTTCCGTGTTGATCCTCATGAGCTGAATATGACTTTTACGGGTTTTTAATTTTTTTACGATGCGCACAATCGTCCATTTCAGGATAGACATGGTTCTTTTACATCTTAATTATTTCAATTTTTTTTGCTATTGACTTTTAACGTAGACACATTTTATATGAATCGTACGACTCACGTTACACAAATATTCACGTTAGGCAGAGAGATTCATATTCAATTTACCACAAAATAAAGTAAATTATCGTCTCCGTTTACATATACTATTATGTCTGCTGTAAATTTATAAAATATATTAACAGTTTACTTTTGTGACTTTTTGTCGCATATGTGGTGTACACAGATTATAGAATCGCACCAATTTTTGCATAATGAAAGGACGGTTTACGTGAAACAGAAATTTATCTAATACTATACTTTAAGCAATGATCACGAATTTATATTTTTTACAATGCCCCGAACGGATACGTTTATTACTGCATATGGTGTTCATCCTAAGAATCGTTTATTTCTCTTTTTCAGCAATTACACGCGTAAAACATAAATTATTAAAATAATTTACGCGCAATTTAAAATGTGACTTACAAACATTCTTTCATATTATACTTTTGTGAAAATGCAACGGCGTATTCTTTAAATTTAAAGGAATTAAATAACAACTAACATCATAGAACTATTCCCTGCCGGCGTTCCCTTTGTACAAGTAAACTATCACTGAATTCAGTTAATGTACATAATTGACGAGCTCAAATAGATAAATAAAATATCGTTTTAAATTATATTTAAAAAAATGATAAATTCGTTTTATTTTTTTTGTTTTTTTTAAAAATAAATATATTAACAAAATTGTAACAATATCATCGGGAACATGTTTAATTTTGTGGACGACATAACGGAAACTTTATGAACGACGATGAGTGTGTGTACGACGCAAAGTTCAAAACGCATTAAGAAAAAAAAAAAAAAGAAAAAAAAAATTTTATTAGCGGTTATGCTTTTAAACGATAAATCGCTGCTTGCGGTCATAGCAAAAGAACGCGTAGCCCGTTTCGCATATTGCAAAACGAAAAAAATAAATTTCAAAAAAAAGATACCATATCATTGTGCTGGAAAATTATGAAGCAAATCCTCTCGCTGCGAGATTGTTCATAAATCAACCAAGTGTAAGGCATTGACGCAATTTTTTACTGCATCGTTATTAAGTTTAAGCTTTGTAAGTCTTAGAAATGAACTGCTTTTTCGGAAATCTCATTCCGGAATGATAGTTGTTCCCGTTGTCGCGTACTGCTTGAGAAACATTGACGGTTTACACATGTACGCAGCTAAATTTTGAAAAAAAAATGTTCAGTGTCATCATCGATGTACTCGACGTAATGTAAACCGGAAAAAAGTTGGGTTTAACGTTATACTGCGGCGATACATTAAAAAGCATTTGGTTACCGAGTACGGCCTAATAATATAAAATAAACACTAATAAATGGAATTTTAATTTTTCTGACAATTTGTTGGAATATCATTGTTAACAGAAGAGTGTTAAGCCTACAATAGTTAACTTATTTGCGAGACTCGATCCAGAATTGACCAATTGTTCAAGGTCCACTCCGGACGACCAATTCGATGAGCTTACTGAAGACCACTCGTCAATACGTATCCAAAAAAAAAATCTTCGTATGCTAAACACAGAAGTATCACTACTATTCGTAATACCGCTGTTATTAATGCGATACATGTGAAGATAAATCTGTTAGCAATGATCAACAGGATAAACTAGACGACTGAGAAACGCCGATAAGGATCGATCTGTAACAATAATCGGAAAGGGAACTGTAGTAGCCGAGCGACTGAAAGCCGAATGCCGATGAGATCTGCGGCAGGGATAGCGCTACCGGACAGGAAACGGATGACCGGAACAAGCGCGGCGACCAGTTAATGCGTGCTGGTTCTTGAGTCGTCTTCGTTATCGAA
This sequence comes from Icerya purchasi, assembly GCA_039619475.1. Taxonomy (NCBI): domain Eukaryota; kingdom Metazoa; phylum Arthropoda; class Insecta; order Hemiptera; family Monophlebidae; genus Icerya; species Icerya purchasi. Next base: position 133,493,464 of record CM077116.1, read on the forward strand.
GGTTGGCGTCCACATCATCCACTTCTTTGATCCATGCTTGCCGGTCTCGAGCCTGATGGAAAAGTCTTCCTGTTTAATAGCCATCCAGTTTTAGTTGTTGGAAATACATGACGTCCTTTTGTGGCCAACGCCACGAACACCTTCTACTACACCTATCAGTATTGTTTACAGTAACTCGTACTTCGGCCCCAGCATCAGAAGATGTCCCAGATAATTAATTTTCCTCAATTTTTCGTTAATTTGACTAGTTCACGGTCCTTACTCATCCGTTTCGTATCTCAGCTAATAATTAGTAATGGGTTCGTGTATTCGCCGGCGCCTGAAGAAACACTTAAATAAGTAAACTAAAGCGATATTTATTTAATGGTAGCCCTTATTGCCTTTCAGCTATGACACTATTTCATTAAAATTGGTTTATAGCTCTACTGTCGTAGTTATTTATTAATAAGATAAATATAGTTCATTAGTAATTTTAGTTCATTTTACCGGAGAAAATCCTTTAAACCATTAGTCGAAAGTTCCAGCGCTGTGATCGAGAATTCTTTATCGAATTTTTTACAGGTGACTAAAAGGTAGTATACACCTGTTACCGGTTCATTAGAAATTTCGCAGACTGGGGAATCATCCGAATTATTGATGCTACGAACATGGTGTATCGGATTTTGGGCAAATATGATTTCCTCGTACGGTTGTTTCGAAGGGACATATACCGCGAGTTGGTAATTTATTATCCGTTCGAGTATTTTCCAGACTTCATTGCATTTCTGTGACGCCTCACAGTTCGGGATAATAGAGCAGATCTTTTATCGCGGAAGATAACGCGGTTGTAATTAAAACTATTTAAATTTCTATGGCTAGCGCAGAAATCGGAATTCACGTAGAGCTAAAATTAGTGGCAGATTTGTGGATGATTTTGTCTTCCGTTATTAGTGTTATGTAATAGTTGACTGTCAGCATTTTTGCTTTCCGATGTGTAAAGCTGGTTCTCTCCAGAAAGAGCGAGTATGCTGAATTAAAGCACCTAAAAATGTTCCCATACTCCAGTATGATGTATTGAATACAATTTCTGAAGGAGCCATTTCGACTCTGAGCGATGAAGTATGCAACCGTATGCAATCTCTTTGAACGGACAATTGTATCCTCAGAAGCGTTACACTTTTTACTGTTGGGTAGTTTCAGCGCGTTTAAGGATTTAAAGCGGTTCTCATGAAGAGTTACGCTCTGCCCAGCGAAGCCGCGAACCAAAATAACACCGAGGAAAGTTGCAAACATGAATAAAGTAGTATAGTGTATTGATAAATAATTTCAGTTATAGGATGGGAAATCGAAGCAATACGTTTCGGAAGTGAAAATTTGAAACCGATATGTTTACATCAAGGCAGCGTGGTAACCCAGTGATTAAGATGCTTGGCTACGAAATCGGAGGTGTCATAGATTCCGGAGACTCTCGTCTCGTCCCGGATCCAAGTCGCTCCAAAATAGTTTACTCAGCCTGAAATAGAATTGGGTACTAGAGAAATCTGGGAAAGTAAAAGTGGATCCAAAGTAGAAAGGAACTGGCCCCAGTATTCTCCTTAGATTCATTAGACTTAGTACATTGATGAACCTTAATTTCACAATCCGTGAAACCTTATCAAGGATATATAGGACTTACTTTACTACGCTTACAGCAAACCTCTAGATTATTTAAAGTTATCCGTAGCTTTGTTCGGAAATTTCTGGATTTCGAATTTTGTATGAGATGTTCAGATCGTCTGCGTATTACACATCAGTAGAGCCGGAACACAAGTTCGTTAGTCGTTATTAGAAACAGCAGTATTTACCGAGTATGCTTCCTTTCGCGATACTATTTTGTAGGACTCGTGTTATTACTATCTGTTGGAGAGAAGGTTTTTAATAAAATTCAAGCCATCTTTCTATTTATTTTCCGTATTCCTTAAATTCTCTTGATAATAAGGTGAGAAAGAGTCCATGCATTCTCCAGGTCAGAGATAATAGAATGTAAATGTTATTTTAAAAAACACGATGAGTTTTGCAAAAAGTTTGATTTTAAGACTATCGAAAAAAAGGAATTAAGAAACTTTCGAAGAAATAAGCAGCGATACTTTTACAAAAACATCTGTAAAATGAGTAATCTTTATTTATCGGAAATTTCTCGGCTGGACCTGATTTCCATTATTCAGGTGACAAGTTAAAAATTTTAACAGCCGACTGACCGTTTTCCTGATAATAAAGAACGAACTTTCTACGCCCTAACTGACATTACCGTTGGTAACATTTGCCGAGAAAAATTACGGTACTCGTTTGAAACGTTTCGCGGACATGTTCGTTTACGTACAGCGGCGCGCTCTGAAACTTCTTAATTCGTTCAAAAAATTCTATTAAAAATCACATTATTCGTTCTTGCATCGGTGTGTTGTTTTTGAAGCGAGTATCGTTTTAAACGATTATTCTACAACCAAAATTTTTCCATTCGTAAATAACTTCGTAGAACCAGATCAAAGCAAATCGAATAAATAAATCGTAAATGTAGCTTTGCTTTCTCGTTTATTTTTTTGTTTTTTATATTCTGCTATTATTCTATTTAAAATCACATAATTATTTAAATTCGATATCGGTATATTTAGATTTACCGCTAGACCGATTTAAAAAAAAAAAAGTTACCGGTCATGTCGTGCTATTGTGATTATTATTACTAGTTGTTTTTTTTGTTTTTTTTTCTGCCCTCCCGACAACTAAACTACGTAACAGTTTCAACACTATCTATATCTATACATATATAAAAATCAAACGGTGTATGTTTGTGAGCGCAGAACTCAAAAAGGAGTGGATGGATTGACTTGAAATTTTTACACAATGTTGCATTTCTATACAAGATGGGTTGTATAATTTTTTTATCACTAAGTTTCCCCGGGGACAGGAAATTTTAAGCTTTCGTAAAGGGCGTGATCTATGATTTGCTTTCGGCGTTATAGCGAGGAATTTCAGAAAACCGTATTGTGGCTATATATGCGGGAAGCTCTGTAATTGCATAAGTGTGTGTAAATTAAAAACGCGGCGACAGTCTACAATCAGTGATGATACGAGTGACAGAGAATATATATCGACGAGAGAGAGAGAAAGTGTGTAACAACAGTTTCCTGGAAAGGAACCGATCATTATCGTCGAGCTGCTAGAAAAACAAAAACGTTTTTTATGACACTGTTCATGATTTCGATGGGTAGAGTGCTGGAGAATGTTGAACCGCATGGCATTTGAAATTGTGATCTGTCGTGTGCATATTGTTTTTTTCCGAAGCAGTTGTCATTTTTGCGTTGCCCTTTAAAATTTCACTCACGCGGTCTGATTATTGCATCATCCATCGTTTACATTTATTGCGGTAAGTACTATCATACATTGTTTATTTTATTTATTACATTTTACGTTTTATGCAATATTATTTGTATTCGGTGATAAACTTTTCAGTCCAAATCTAATTATCCGCTTGAAATATATGCTCAAGTAAACATTACCGAATTTTACAAAATGTGTACAGTAACAATTTTAATACATTACTAATTTTTTATGTATACGATGGCAATCAATAATATACAGAAATGAAATAATGGTTTTTCACTATTTTTTCTCACAACATATACGTCTAAAATATATATTTTTGTTTTCTATTAGCGAAGGAAAGATTTAATAAAAAGTACTTTATATTTTATCTTTTTAACATATGTCGACGAAATTTGGTTCCTTCACATTTATGTACTTTTGTACAATAGGTACATTTTTATTTTTAAAAACGGTTTTAATATAGTTTTATGAAAACAGTAATAGATACTACTAGATATTTAGAAAAAGAAAGAAAGAAAGAAAAAATTTTTTCACGCTATGTGCGGAGTAACAAATTATACTTTCTACAACATTATTATTTAAACGATATGTATACATATTTATTTCTTCTATTTTTTATTTTACTTTACAATATCTATAGCTATCGCACCGGCAGCAGCTCAGTTATATACAAGAAAGGCCCATACACCAATTTTACATTTTCCAGATATTTTTTACTGTTCAGTAAGTACATGAAATTATTTTATTTACTTATGTGTAAAACAAATATGTATTTTAAGTCCAATGGAAATCAATTTAATACATTTTTTTTTTTCGCATCAAATTTCTAATCAACTATTTATTTCTTTTTCCCTCCGAAACATTTATTTTCTAAAGTATTTCATTTTAGATTTCGATATTTTTATTGAATTTTTAAATTTCATTTACTTCATGATGTTTTCATTTCATACATTCGCCGATAATTTAAATAAGTTTATTTATTTTACATCACAATTTTATTTTTTCATCTCCATTTTAATTTGATTTGATCATTTCAATCGTTCTGATCATGTATTTTTTAATCACTTTGTTCTCTCCGTTACATTATCTCCATGATTTACTTTTTTTCATACAAATTTATTAAACTGATTTTTCAGGTATGGTTTTTTTATTCATTTAATTATTGATGCTACATATTTATTTTACTATGTACATTTAAATAAAAGAAAACTGGTTGTATACTATTTCTATATACATATATGTATGTTTACATATACAATTTATGAAACTGAATTCTAAAATTAATTTTATTATGATCTCTTTTTTGACTTTTGCTTATTTTAAAAACACTCCAGAAATCGCATTGAAATATAAAAAAGAAATTACACGTTTATATTTTCGGCTATATATTATGTTACTTTATCTAATGTGTATACCTTCAGTTAATTATGATTTATAGGCAGATTATAGATTCGCATAAATATCATTTAAATAGATGCATGCAGATTCAAAGGTGAATGATGTATTTATATCGAACACTACATCGGCATTTTCAAGACACTTAGTAAAAATGAAAGTGTGACCGTATATTAACCTTTTAATTAGTGATAAAAAGAAGAAAAAAAAAACTGTATTAAAGAGAAAAAGGAGATGAAAAAAGGTTAGAATTGATTTGATGAGAAGGCATTTGATTATATATCGTTTTCATTTCACACATTCTCTGATAATTTCAATTAGGCTTATTTATTTTATATCACAATTTTATTTTTTTAATTCTATTTTAATTTTGTTTTTTTATTTTAATCGTTCAGATCACATAATTTCAATTACTTATTTCTCTCTGTTAAATTTTCTCTGGGATTTTTTTTTTTCATACAAAGGCTATAGCCGGATTACTATAGTAAAATTTACACCATTTGATAGGGGCTGAAAAAAACTTCTACAGACAAATTTTCAGCTCTCTATCCCCTGTGCATGCGTAGTAAAGTTGAAAAACATTTTTTTTTAAAAAAAATTTCTGAAGCGCTTTCGATCTGAAAATTCTGAAAAAATTCACAATGGTGGGTTTCCATGTAAGGAATAACTATAATATTTTTCAAATCTCATAACCTCAAAATTGGCCCTTAAAAACATTTTTACCAAATACCTTCAAAATGCAGATGAAGTGTTCGATGTAAACAAATCATCCATCTTTGTATCTGCATGTGTCTATTTAAATGAGATTTGTGCGAATATATACTCTGCCTATAGATTATAATTAACTAAAGGGATACACATTAGATAAAGTAACATAATACAGGGTGCGGCAGCATAACTTCCTTTTTTAAAATGCGCCACTTTTTTTCTATTAAATTTTTTAATGAAATAATAACAGAAAATCGAAATACATACTCTAGATCCCATTGGCTATGCTTCTTCCGTTGCAGTTTTATTTTGATTTTCTGTTATTATTTCTTTAAAAAATTTAGTAGAAAAAAAGTGGCGCATTTTAAAAAAGAAAGTTATACTGCCGTACCCTGTATTTAGCCAACGGCCATAATTTAAAAACGCAACATAAAATTCAATTTCATACTTTGTTTCTGTCTCTCAATATTTAGTTTTATTTCCAGCCATATTTTATCTCCCGCAATTAAAAAAATTAATATTGCTTTTTCTGCGGTATTATTTCTTTACACTGATCAGCAATATGACCTATTTAATTTCTGCAAACTAAAAAGTCAATAAAAGTGTCATTCTACCAGTAATGTTTTGTTTTGATAAGTTCGTACAGAGTTTAATTTATAATTTATTATTGAATGAACATCGTTATCAATACCAGAAATGGAAGTTTATTTAATTTGCTTTTTACGAGAGGTTATTTTTAATTACACATTCATTTCTACTTATAAGTATCAATTTTATTTTGTAACGGCTTCTATTACATTACCAAATATCTCGAGATGATGCGATACTGAAATATCTTTATTGTTTAAATAAGAAATCGGCATCCCCTGTTTCACAATTGACGCTATGCTATTGAGGAATTTTAAACATGCATATTTAATTTATATTAAGAAAAGAACATAATCAAAAACATTGCTTGAGTATATCAAAATTAGCCTGAAAACCGCTGGAGCGAAATACCGGCACCGCTGCCCTGGATGATGCACATAAATAATGTTTTTATTTTTATTAAAAACCGATTATTTTTTTGGTATCCACAATATTTAATTTATATATATACATATATATATTTGTAGAAAAAGAAAACGTTATTAATAAAAAATTACAAGTATTAAGATGTATATATAAAATCCCTTATATGTAGCATTCAGTTTGTTAGGGTAAGAAAGTTGATTTTTTAAAAAGAGCATTTTAATTTTATTAGCTTTTTTTTTTACTTTTTTGTTTGCACATGTACAATAATGAATTTTTCACCATTTTTTCTTTGAAGGGGGCCCCTCATGTGAGATTAGTCCCGGGCCCCATAAATCCTTAATTCGCCTCTGATTTGAAAAATGTAACAACTCAGAAATATCACATAACCATAAAAAATGTTAGATTTCAGTTTATAGCAGGATGTAAAGCAATAAAAATACTACTATTTTTATAACAACGTCATCAGAAAAATAAACGAAATATGTGAATAAAATTCTAAGCCTTCAGAATGCACTGCAACTTAACTTAAAAGTAGAGCAAAAAAAATTGTAGAAAATCAGATTTTTCACTGATATTTGAACGTGTTATACTAAAAAATTTTTATTAAAATAATATCACAAAGAGTGGAAAAAAATAAAATATCATTTAAGCTCTTTAATTGTAACATAACCTGTTAAAAACGTAAAAAATGCGTGAAAAAGTTGGTTTTTGGCTAAAATCGAGGTGGTTTGCCTTTTTTTTTTTTTTTTTTTTTGCAATGGTAGCACCATCGTAAAGAGCGGGAAAGAACATCAAAATCATGAATTTGAAAAGCGGCACCTCAAAATTAGGGCATGAAAAAATGATTTAAAACTTAAATAATGTTTTTAGGGGCCAATTTTGAAGTTATGAGATTTTAAAAATATAGTTATTTTTTACATGGAAACCCACCACTGCGAATTTTTTCAAAATTTTTGGATCAAAAGACGCTTCAGGAAAAAAAATAAAAAAAAAGTTTTTTTGACTTTACTATGAATGTATAGGGGATAGGGATCTGAAAATTTGGCTACAGGAGTTTTTTTCAACCCCCATCGCATCGATTGGTTTATAGTACATGCATTTTTAAGAAGAGATTTTACTATAGTAATACGGCTATAGCCTTTATTAATCTGTTTCTAATATGGTATATTTTATTCATTTGATTTATTATTGATGCTATATATTTATTTTACTATTTACATTTAAATAAAAGAAAACTGTGGTTGTGTACTTATTTATATACACGTATATGTATATACAACTTATGAAACTGAATTCTAAAATTAATTCCATTATGATCTGTTTTATTGATTTTTGCTTATTTTAAAAACACTCAAGCAATCACATTGAAATTTAATAAAGAAATTACATGTTTATATTTTCGGCTATATATAGGGTGCGGTAGCGTAACTTCCTTTTTTAAAATGCGCCACTTTTTTTCTACAAAATTTTTTAGAGAAATAATAACAGGAAATCAAAATAAAACTGCAACGGAAGAAGCATAGCCAATGGGATCTAGAGTATGTATTTCGATTTTCTGTTATTATTTCTTTAAAAAATTTAATAGAAAAAAAGTGGCGCATTTTAAAAAGGGAAGTTATGCTGCCGCACCCTGTATTATGTTGCTTTATCTAATGTCTATCCCTTTAGTTAATTATAATCTATAGGCAGAGTATATATATATCCACACAAATATCATTTAAATAGACACATGCAGATACAAAGATGGATGATTTATTTATATCAAACATTTCATCTACATTTTGGAGGTATTTGGTAAAAAGGAAGGTGTAACCGTATATTAATCCTTTAATTCAGGGGTGACCAACCCGCGGCCGCATACGGCCCCGTTTTGAACATTTTTGCGGCCCGTGAGATAGCCAAAGTAGTAAAAAATTATGTTCTGCGAACTCATAATGCACATGCATGTTGGAACATTTAATATAACAAGTTTTATGTTTCACTCTGAAGTGTGTCTATAGTGGTTCTAAATCTAATATGGGGATATATGATTTTATATGCGACCCGCGGAGTTATGATACACTTTCAAAGTGGCCCGGGAGATCATTAAGGTTGGCACCCCTGCTTTAATTAGTAATTTTATTTTTTTTAAAAATAAATAGAAAACCATAATAAAGAGGAAAAAAAGATGAAAACAGATTAGAATTGATTTGATTATATGTTGATTTCATATTGAATGTTTTGAAAATTATCTAATTGTCTGTTCTCGAAAAACAAAATGTGAATACTCAATTCACTTCTTTCATTTTGATATAGTTACTCATCATCTGTGTCTCCGCCATCCGTAGTACAAGTCACATTCATTAATCATCTGTAATGCTTTGGCAACGTGCAAACATAAAGTGCCGTTCTTGACACACAATCATAGAACGTCAGAGAAGATCAATCCGCACTGATCAAGAACGTTCAGACAATAATGAACATGTTAGAATTAGAACTTCTTAATGGCGAGCAGAGTAATTAACAGATCAGTGGGCAGAAAAACTTGAAGTCTTACGGGTAAAAGCGAGAAGAAGAAGAGCAGCACGTTCGTCTCACCAACGCCAAGGAGCAGTAGATCAACGGCGAAGACATATTCGTATGCAATATCTAATTATGCAAGCATGAAATTCATCAGCGAGATATCTCTCGAAGCGTTTGATTAAAATCACCGGACAGTGCTCCATCAAATGAAACCTGATTATTTCGCAAATCGTTCAATTTATAGTCTAAATTTTCAGGGAAACATTATTTCTTTCTTTCCTTTTATTTCCATTTCACTATTCTTTGTTTGTATTTTTCTCCTTACAATTTCTACGAATGTAATTATATCTATATTATTTGCTCGGCTTCATTTTTATGAATAGGATTGTTTTCATGGGCATGCGCATTATTTTTATAGTATCTATAATAGAAGTATTATTTGCATTTACATAACGGCAATTTTTATTTTTTATTGGGTTATTTTATATTACTTTTACACGATTATTTAATTTCACTTTGTTATTTTGTATATAATTTCAATATTAATATTCCTTTCCGTCCGGCTATTTAATTTCATTTTGTTTCACTGTTGTTTTTTTTTTTTTGTTTTTTTTTTTTTGTATATAATAATTTTGATATTTGTTAGTAACTTCTAAATTAAAATATCTACATCTCGCGCAACGTTGCATGTTGTAGTCAAAACGTGTAATAATAATAATAAAGATTATTTTATTTCACTTGATTGCATTCCACAGCATAGCCATAACAACACAAAGTATGGTATTAAATTGAATGGTGTGTTTTTTCAGTGAATCTATGTTTACTACAATACTTTTATCTAGTTCCCCAATCATTAATATCATTCTAAGCCACAGCGAAGCGTGGCCGGGTTCAGCTAGTTATTATTATATACGGCTTATAAAGAGATATGTAAATTTACTATAATTATTCAATGCGGCGTTTTCTTAAAATTACTACGCTTCTTATTTATTCTCATTCGTATTTTAAAGTTATTTCAAAATTTTATTTTTACGTTACTCCATCTTTTTTTTCTCGCTATTTTTTGTGCGTTCATTATTTTTTAATGCCCCGGTTTCACTTTTGGCCAAAACTTTAGTTCGTTCATTTTTGGAGATTTATTCGTAGTTTCCGTTAGTTCACCCACTACGAATAAGAGCAAAAATGAACGAACTAAAATTTCGAGCAAAAATGAACTGAAGGTCTCTCGATCTAGGCGCTTACCGTTATTTATTCTTTTTCAAGAAAGAAGAAAGATTTATTTGCATAAACAATAACATTGCACTCATGATATAGTTATTAATATGTGTACCGACACGAGTCTTACCACATAACGAAATTAATGAATATACATATAAATAAGACATGATATGCGACGTTTAAGTTAGTAGGAAAAGAACCAAAAACCTACTGAATACTGTTAGCAGCTTCGTGAAATTGTATTACAGAAAGTTTTAATAAGTAATCTGTCGGGCTTCTTTTTTTTTGTTTTTTTTTTCTTTTTTCCTGTATTAACCATTAGAAAATGAGAAAAATATACAGTAATAATAGTAATTCGGTTTTTTGTTTTGAAGTTAGTTTTAAATTTTTTGTATACATTCTTTTCGTGTTTTACCGCTATTCAATTTTTGGTTTTAATATAGAACAAGGAAGAAGAAACTGTTTAAATTTTGGCCGAAAGAATACTAAACGACTTTTAATAAGAAAAGATTCCCTCTTCAGCGGTTATATTAATTTCTTAGCCAGGGGGGAAATTTTAACCATAATAATGCAATATTAAAAGGTGGCAGTTTTCGAAGTGCCTAAGCGTACCAGTTTATTAATGTTACAAAAGCTCAACCAAACACACCTCTAAATGCGTCACTACTAATTTTTTCTTAAATTAATCACCGGATTGGAATTAGGCGGTGCTAAAGGATTAATTTCAAACATCCACATAATTCTATTTAGCTACACTCTTTACAGTTCGTCGCTTGCAATTAAAATCGGGCCAATCGGTGTCTAGACTTAATTGGGTACTCGTCGACTATAGATGATCCTGCGTTTATTTTGTTTGCAATTAGACAAAAATAAAATTTCAGAGTAAAACGTGTTTTTCTTTCTTTCTTTCTTTTTTTTTTTTTTTTTTTGATCTCTCTTAAATTAAGTAACATAGTTCTAGAGGTATACATCGCACCTTTCCGTGTTCGTGTTATTGACGAACTATTCGTAATTCTCCGGACTGCGACATGTTTCACTCAGTTTCATTCTTAGTTATCGTCAATTGTAAGAATGTTTTTCCTGAACTATATAAATAGACGAGTACAACCGTTTGTTACAGACTTTTCTACGAATAGAAAATCAATTTTTTATTATATTGTTTTTTTTGTTGTAAATATCATATTCTAACTTGTTATTATTGATAGTGATAGTGAAATAACTAATCCCCATTTATAATGTATATTAAAAATTTTTAGTAGTAGAATGTAAGAAATTTAAAAAAATATTATTATTATTATTATTATTATTATTATTATTTTTAAAAGTACATAAAATATGTGTATCTTTAAAATATTGTACAGCCAGTCTATAGTAATTTTAAATGTAAACATTTTTATTGAATGTAAAATAATTTTTCGTTCCATTGTATGTAACGATTGCCTAGTGCCTTAGAGTGCATTATACCTGTATGTGTACCGTTAGAATGTACGAGTAAGTAGTCGCTGCCGCTCAGAAGCTGAGTATGGCACTATGATGATAAATTGTACTGATAGTATTGATTGATGCAGTTGTGAATAAACTACTCATTCCATAATAATTTGTAGCTGTTTAACAGGTATATTAATATATAGATTAATGGTATCATAAGACTCTAAAGTACAATTGTTGGAAATATTGCGTAGCTTTTGTAGCAGTTCGTATTTACATAATGCACGAGTATAGTTTAGATTTACGTTATTTTTAACTCTTACATTAATAAATTTACCTATATTGCACGATGAGGCATTGGAATAATTTACTAAAGGGCAAATATACATATATATTGTTTTCATGTATTTTTAAAAGTGAGATCAGTTATTAATGCGTATTTATTTGATATTCTCCGCATTTTTCTAGTGTTTACTATGTACAGGCGACAGTCTGCTGTTGGGAAGAGCTATTTCGAAAATCAAACTTATGTTTCCGAATTTGTCTTAAGTCGAGCACATTTTTTGAATCTGTTAACCAAAGAACGACAACCGTATACTTAACTTCAACGTTGTTATTTCGGACTCCGATTTTGCCTGCTAATAATGTGTTCGTATTGAATCTAGGATTTATTAAAATAGAAGCGGTTTCCTTTGTTATCTTTTAAGTAGTACTACTACTCGATTCCGAGCATCGTGACTATCTACCTGTGTACATTCTTCTAGCTGCACAGGTCTACCACTCGTGGTAATTATTCAAAATGCCAGTGTAATACACGCAAGACTACACTTTGTATTTGATTTATCGATATACAAATGCGCGGTCCCGTCCGTGTGTGTCTTCTCTTCTTGTCTACGCCGTCTCAGACTGAAGTTTGACCATCAGTACGGCCCGCCTTGTCAATAGCAACATTATTTAAGTCCTCTTGCGAACAGCATCGTTGTAGGTGCCTGCTCCCCACTATAACTTTCTTCTATCTACGCTTTTTTTACCGACAATTTTTTCGTATAACACCAGTTGCAACGAGTGTGATACTTTCCATAAATATGACCGTAGTGGTTTAGCTTACGTTCTTGAATAGTCAGCAATAATTCTCTTTCTTTCGACATTCTAACTTGGGACAGTCTCTGTGCATGGAATTTTTAATATACAACGATACCCGTGTGCGTCCCCGCTGTATGCCAACCAGCGCGTATATGGTGGTATGCGCGTTTGCCACTACTACCTTTGATATGATTCTGCATTCTTCTTCTTCACGCGTCATCTTCGCCTCGGAGGTTAGCGATCCACGTTGTCAGCACGACCTTTGAATCAACGGAGCGAAACAACTCAATTGATGTCCAGCCAAATCATCGGCGAAAATCTTTCATCCAGGCCGGCGTCAAATAGATGTTTTGCCCGCTATTTTTCCTTGCGGGATAACTCGTACTTAGGGCCTCTCATTACGTTACCCAGATACCGTAGCTTACGTCCTTTGACCGAGTTTAACAGCATGGTTTGTCTTCCAATTCGATCTAGTACTTCCCTGCTGGTGATTTTTTGAATCCATGATATCCGTAGCATTCAACGATAATTTCGAATGCCTGTATGCGTTTTTCCAGTGTGGAATCTAACGTCCAGCTTTCACAACCATACTGCAAGATCGAAAACACGTGTAGCGGTTCAGGAGTCTCAGCCTTAGACCAATGTTCAATTCGCGTCTCGTAAAAAGGTTTCTCATAAACGCTGTTCGAGCCTTTTTCATTCGAGAACGAACTTCTTTCTATGAAGTGCAGCTGTCATCCACAGTGATACCGAGGTATTTGATTGACGTGACTTGCTCTATTTCTACGCCATTAATGCATTTGGTTGGCTTCTTCGAAAAAAACCATAACTTTTGTTTTCGAGGTGTTCACCAGAAATCCAACTGCCCACTATGCTCTCCAAGCTTGTTTATCATCTGCTGCAATTCTGCTTGGCTACCGGCTATTATAATATTAGCGCGACTATTTATTATTATTTGTAATAATTTACCTTCGTCGCCTGGGATCGAGACGCTTTCGCAACGGAAACCAATCGCTCAATGGGCTAGCGTGACGACTTTTTTATCAGTTGCAATTTGTTACATACGAAGCCGGGTCATTACGGATTACTGCAGTTCCATCGGCATCTTTCCTACTTTATATCTTACAAATTACATGGAATACTTTCGTTAGAATCCTGTTCTTTTTTTTTTTTTTCCGGTTACGTTAAAATCCGCCTCGCATTGGAAATTGGAATTCCGAACTGCAAATGTTCCGTTTATTGAAAAAATCTGTTTAAATTAATTATAGATTTTACATAATTTTTCTCTAGAATCTTCGATGTTGTTTGTAGTAAAGAGCTCTTCTGGTTGCAATGTTTCATTTTTAAATTTCACAGAAACGGTACTGATGAATACGACCTTTTCAGCGTTCTGTCATAATAGGAGGAGCGAATTTATTCTTCCGAAACGGGAACATCTGACGCTGTTGCTTTCGAGAGCTGAATAATAAATCAGTCAACATAGCCAGCGGCAGCCTGGTTAGTCAATTAAGTCACGCTTTCGGGGCAGCTAGTTCAATTTACGGGTACTAATTACACTACGACTTGACTGGTAAGACGGGAGAAGCGTGGAGAATTTTAAATCTGTTAAATTACGGCCGATATGTTTTTTAAAGTGTTACCAGCTTGCGCGCAATTAAGACTCGAACGCAGTTGATAAGTGCGAATTTTGTTGCATTTACCATTAATGTAGCATTCACACACTCGTTTTTGGAGTATGTATAGAGGCTGCTAGTTTAGTACAAGTGTGCCAATTGTTCCGTATTTAGAAATGAACACGAAGTGTTTATTCGCCACCTAGTTATTATGGGAAATTCATAAACTATTTTGAACGTTAGGTTCGTCCAGCAGCTGTTTACACACACACATAAAATGTCAAACTTGTAGATTATCTTTCGGTACTTCAGAAACAAAATAAAGCACGCGAGCTACATATTTTTTCTTCTTCATCCGTCATGTTCATCATGAAGGCGATCAACAGGGCTATATCATGACGTGACGGCCCGGAAAATTGCAATAGCAGGCGAGTAGTTAATCCATATTTCCAAAGGTCCTTGAGGACGTCCTCTAGTTCTTTTGTCTGGCAGCTTGCCTTCCAGAATAATATGCGTAGAATCTCATATTCTCAGAATGTGACCCCCGGCGGGGTATTTCGCTTTCCATTATCAAATTCAGTAGCTCTGGTTTTTTCTTCATTTGTCTTAGAATCTCCCCCTCGTTCGTAATTTTTTTCGTCTAGCGAGATTTTTAGCATGCGTCTGTATAACTCGAAGGCCTCAATACGTGTTTCCCTATGGCAGCGTCTAACGTCCAGCATTCACTAGACGAGGATGGAAAAGACGTAGCACGGCCAAATTCTTGCGCATAATTCAAGGCTGGTATCTTGTGTAAGAACATTCTTCATTTTCACGCGCGAATTTCTTGCCGCGTACTGCGATTGTCATCGAGAATAGTAGCAAAGTGTTTCAAGGAGTGTACCGGTTCTAGCTTCTTTCCATATACTATTATTAGGCATTTTTTGTTTATGCGAAAACTATCACTTTTGTTTTGTTGCTGTTAACTGTGAGGCCAAAAGCTTTACTATAGACCGCGACTTTGTTTATGATTCTTTACAGTTCTTCCTGACTATTAGCGATAAGTAGGCGATCATCCGCGTATCGTATATATTGTTAATTGTAACTCCATTCACCTTGACCATCATTTTCATCAAGTGCTTCACTGACAATTGCTTCGGCATAAAGATTAAAGGGAAGAGGAGACAGTACGCAACCTTGTCCAATTTCTTTTTTAATATCCGTACTCCCCGACGTTACATTTCTAATTTTTAGCTCAGCCGTTTGTTTCCAGTACAAATTGCTTATGATTCGTAAGTCATTCTTGTCAATGGAAACAGATTTTAATATATCCACTAGTTTTTTGTGAATTTACCCAGTCGAAAGCTTAGCGATAGTCGATAGCACACGCATATATATCAATGTTTACGTTAAACGTTGCGTGAGCGTACGCACTGAAAAAGCGACTTTACTTGTGCTTATGACATTTTTGAATGTTCCCTATTTTTTCCTCGCATCTTTTATATATCCTGGTATAGATAATTCTCAGAACAACTTTCAACACGTGTGACATGAAGTTTACCAGTCGGTGACCGTTGCATTTTGCTGATTGTGCTGTCTTTGGTATCGCAATAAAAGTCGATTTTAGTCATTCAGTCGGAATTTCTCCTGTGCCATATAGTATTCTGTTGAATGGCTCGGTCATTTTCTTTATACCAACGTCGCTGTGTTCGGCTATGACTCTGAGTAGTTTTGCGTGTATTCCATCTGGACCCGCTGCCTTATTAATTTTTTTTTTGGCGTTTAATCACATACATTACTTCTTCGTTTGTAATAGGTGGTCTGACATCAGTATGTTCTGTATAAGTAGCTGAAGCCACTGTTGTCCTTTTGTCGTCAATATGTCGGCCAATCTACTTTTTCCATTTCTGAAATTTTTCCGTTAATTCCACTATCGATTTCTCATTATCATCAAGTAAACGTTTTGCACCTGCTGATTTGAAAGTGCCAGCTACTTCTTTTACCTTCTTGTGCAGGTTTTGTACATGTTGCTTATTCTGAAGCTCCTCGGATACCTCACATTTTGCTTTTCAGTAGTTTTCTTTAGCTTCCCCACACAATTTTAGCATTATTTTATTTATCCTGCTGTATTCTTCATGGTTCGGCTAGTCTCCTTTCTTCCGTTAAATTTATAATCTTATCTATCGTTCATTTCTGCCTCTTTTGACATTTATGACACCAATATATATATATATATATATATATATATATATATATGGCTTTCTTGTACATCAACGACGATATCGCGTACTTTATTTCATGTATATTCTTGCATATTCTCAAGACGTCCGGAACTTTTGAAAAAAGTAAAGTAAAGTAGGTCCCATACTCTTGACAGGGCGTCAGGAATTGTATCGATCCTTTTTTTTTTTTTTTTTTTGATATTTTCTAACATTAACAAATTCCCGGTGCATTTTCAATTTCATAACCACTGGATTGTGCTCGGAGATTAAGTCTGCTCTTGGATACGTTTTGCTGATCTTACATACGTCCAGTGCTTTTTGTTTATTAGTATGAAATAAATTTGGTTACGAATAACGTTTTTGTCGCTGGCAGCGGGCGATTTCCATGTATATAGATACGTTTAGGATGGTGATTGAAGAACGTACTGGTTATGTTAAATTTGAATTCTCCCAATCCATATCTACCTATAACGTTTGTTTCCCTTTCTCTGCCGACTTTTGCGTTAAAATCACCCATCGCTATTGTTATTTCGTTATTTCCCCGTAATTTGTAATGCTCTTCCTGAACGCTGTCGTAAAATGTTTCAATGTCTGAAGTCACTGGTTATCGGTGTTTGCGTATATCCGTATTATGTTCACCCGATGGTAAGTTATTTCAAAGACTAGCATCACTATCCGACCATTTGTCGGTACAAATTCCACAACTGACTTGAAAATCCTATCTGACATCATTATTGCAACACCATTTTGCTTCTTGCTGTCCAAACCTCCAGAAAAGTAAATTTGTATCGCGTCGGATCTCAGTGAATCTGTATCATCAGGCCACCTTACTTCACTGAGATCTAAAATATCAATCTTCAACCTTTTCATCGTTTTTTTTTTTTTTTTTTATTGTGTTTATTAATTTTTCAGCCTGTAGTAGACTGCGAACAATCCACGTGGCGACTTGTAATTGTATGTTAAAAATTTGTCATGCGTTTAGGCATAGCGACTTTATACACACATGTTCCTCACTATAGAGAACTCGAGAGTCATCCTGCATTACTGTAGGTGACCGCTCATTGCATGTAACATGCTGTTTCCAGTATGACTCATGAGTACACAGCATCCCTAATGATTCTTCCACGTGCCATGTTGATATTGGACAAAATACAGTGGTAGCCTCCCCTTGCCTTCCAATGGTTTCTAGCCGAGAGGATCCGGTTCGAAGACGCCGGATACCCTCGCTCTAGATTGGTATCCACAAAACCGACTGTGGAGAACATTGTCGCGAGCGACTTGCCGACGCTAGTTAGTAACGTAGTAAGTACCTAACAGTATTTACAGTAAGACCCCGTTTTTTACTGTCAGCGAGATGCTGTAAGATCCGATTTGACGGTCAAGTGACTACTTACAACTTGTGCCTCGAAAAGAAAACTCATTAATCTGAAATTATAAACCTAAACGGTTGCTGCCGGATTGAGTAAGTCGAGACACGGAAAGTAATGAAATCGATGAAATAGATCAAACTTAATTTTCTTGGAGCGACAGTTAACCGTCTAAGGGGCCGTGATTTATAATTAATTACACGACGATAATATCGAGTAAGATGTTAGTTTAGACATTGATTATTCGTAAATATTACACGCGATACACAAATTGGTTTTTTGTACGGAGTGGTGCTTCACTGCAATAGTCGGTCCACTGTTGCTTTCTCTTCGGCGTAGTCGGTAGTGTCACGATCGGCTGAAGTGAAATAAGCTTCACAGAGCGGATTCTGAACTTTGATAGTTAATGTCTGCAGCAGGTGGATTAACCCGCAACAGGTGTCTAGTATGTAATTCACGATAGAAAAGATTTTCTTATAGTTTCGCGATCTTTGATTCTCCATAAATGTTTCGCGTTAATTTACCTAACCTGTTTCTGTCACCGTTCTAAATTCTGTTTACCTTCTCTTGTTAGCACGACTTAATAACATTGATCGATGAAAATATCTTTAGCCCGAGTTTCGAGCGATTACTGTATTCACGCAGATAATGTCGACGATGGCGCCGCATACATTTGAAGAAAAGAGCATTTATAGTGGCATAATTTTCGAGCTAGAGGAACCGTCACGAAGACACTGTAGTATGTTTTTAGTGATCATCCGGATGTTCGTCGTCTCGGCAATGGCCCGACCGGCGCTGAATTTCTTTTCAAAGATGATTCGAACATATCGCGCAAGTGATTATGCCGGGTGACCGTCATAGCGGTATAATGAGAGAATTTCGCTGCGACGTAACTAGTTTTAAATATTTCATAGTGGCAGTATCGTTACAGAGATAAACTCGGCTGCGCCCTGAAATCGAGAAGAGGATGAAAATAAATTTTCGTTAACCTTTAATGAACATCATAATTTTTGCTGCCGGCCGCTCTGAAGAAAGTACCGAATTCCGGTGTGATTTTAACGAGCAGGACACATAGCGAGCTAATTACCCGATGAAGGGATGACATTTTTTATATCCTCCTGCGCGCAGAATAATTATTGTATAACAAAGTGGAAAGAGAAAACACCGTGTCCGTTTGCAACATCGCCGCCGCCTTCACCAATTAAATGCAAATCCAGCGCTCCCGTTCGAACGGACAACGGCGACTAATTCGAAAAATATAATCGGACCATTTAGTCGACTCCATTTCCTGTCCCGAAAAATCGCTACCGTTGCAAAGTAGGAGCTGATAATAAATGACGGTCAGTTTAAAAAAGTAAAAAAGACAACCACAAAGAGGGAAAAAAAAAGAAAAAAATTAAAAAAAGCGCGGAAAAAGCAAAACCCGAAACGGTTCTCGTTCGCGTAGCTCGCAGAAATACGAACAGTTCTTTTTCGGCTCTCTGTTTTTGTCGCGTTGCTGTAATTAATTAGTCTTAAGTTTTAACGAGCGAGCCGCACTCGCAGCTTGGGCCGTGCGGTAGCAGCAGCGCTTGTTTATTTTTTCCCTCCTTTTGCTTTTTATTCTCCTTATTACTGGCCAAACTGTTTTCCGGATTTTCTTAGGATCGCGACCGCCTTCCCGGATTTCCGGCATATTAATAATGTTCCTCCTCGGTTACATGTCCGTGTTCATTTTTACAAAAATACATAAAACGGAAGAAAAAAAAAACAAGTAATGTATCCAAGGCTGCTCTGTTAGATGATCACTTTGCAAACACGAAATATAAAGCATTTTTCGCCCAGCGCCCGCGAGTATATATACATATACATAACAGTTCCCCCTTTGTCACAGTTACAGCCTTCATTGAGATAATTATCGACGACTCTGAGCTCAAAAAAGTAGGAGGAAAAAAAAATGAAATAACCAGAGATGTGGAATTTCTGAAAAAATATTATGATTGAGCTGACGGGCCTCACACAATTTTCGCCATTTTGTTCTTTCAGGTAAAGTCTTAGAATCAAAACGATTGTAAATTATCGCAAAATGAGATGATATTTAAATTCTACGAAAATCAATCTCACTTTGAATTTAGATAAATACTCGATTAAAATAATTACACCGTTAATAATAATCGCGTATAAATCCAAGATTTAGGTATACATATATGTGTATTTTACAGTCGGATATGTATAAGTTCGGTACATCCGGTTCCGGTTTATTATCTATGTTCTTCCTGGCCACTTCTGTTAATTTGTTGCTGTCCGATCTTTATATTCTCGCTACCGTTCACTTTTTCTTGCATTATTGGTCGTCGCTGTGCCTTACGATATGATCAAAACGTTTTATTCATTTTTTAAATTATATCAAACTAAGTTTATTTTCAGTTATTGCACACTTCAACTCTGCGTAATAGAATATGGCAACCGCGTCACGTTTGTAAAGACATACGCGTTGAATATTAATTACTTATTTTAACTAAACATTTGGAAACTCAATATTTCCATCGAGTTTATTTAGGTTGTCCTGAAAACAATTCTATTTTGACAACTACGGTGTTATCGTACACTTCATACGAGCTGCATACAACGTCCGTTTTGAAGTTCAGTTTTACCAGTTTCTCTCCGGTTCAGGTTCCAAAAGAAATGCCACCAGTATCTGAAAATCCTTTTAATTCTTAGAGTTTTGTACAGTAATTAATTTTGAACACTAATTTGAAATACCGAGTTTTGCCTTAATCGAAAGCTGTTGTTTCGAAATCGTATTCATTCGCTATATTCTGCAACCTGCCGATTATCGGTATCTTGTATGCTTGTTATTATCAGGTCTGTATCGCTTACCGGAACTTTGAAAATTCTTCCCATCCGCAGCTACTCGGCCAGTTGATCAATCGTCGTATTTCAGTAACAATACAAGTTCTAGAACTCTAATTGTCTATTTATTGAACGTTTTCTAATTTAACTGCAGTCGTTCTATTAATGTCAACGTTCCCATAACTTTCATCGAATACGGGACTCTGAATTTCACTTTATATTTCATAGTGTTTAAAGCTTTCCCGAAATATCGGATACATTAGCATTAAATACGAACTTTTAGTTTTACTATTTGCAATTCTTTCAATGCATCCGGTACGCGCATAGTAAAGATTTCAGGTAAGTAGCATAGACGAAAACAAGATTTCAGCACACAATATTCTTCTTCTAATTAAATTCTGCCGACTTAGGGGCACTCTGATTATGTTTCATTTTTCGCTAATCCCAAATCTTTTTATCTGTTGTTTAGGAACAGGTCCTTCTTCTTGTCCTTGGCTCTATTGCTAAATTATCTCGTCTTCATTTCTCGCCTAGTCACCATCGTTTTTCTTTAAATCGTTTTTCCTTGGCCACATCTCCCTTTTGTCTATTGGATCCTGAAGATTCTTGTTATGTTTGTGGCGCTCCGAGTATTCTGGTCCTTTATTCAAGCTCGGTCTTCCTGTGCTCCTTTCAATATCTCCTGTGTTCTATTGGTTTCTCGTGTTCTAGAAGTATTCCTTGGCTCCATTGCCGGTATAATTAAAATATAACTTCTACCCCGTTGCATCTATCTTTTCCACTTTGCTGGGCTAATGCTCTCTGTCAGCAAACTCAAGGGGGAAAAAGATATAAAAAAAAAGGTAACAAAACCGAATTTAACATTAAAGAAACGCGTAAAAACAACTTTTTATTCGGAAAATTTATAAATTTAAAACTAAATATAATCGACATGTTTTGGGAGCCGTAATCATGGTTTGTGCTCCCGAAACATGTCGGTTATATTTAGTTTTAAATTTATAAATTTTCCGAATAAAAAGTTGTTCTTACATGTTCCTTTAGTACTGAATTTTTCGGAAAAAGATAGAAAAATGTTTAATATAGGATTTTATAACAATAACTGAATTTAAAGTAAAACACATTCTTGGAGATGAGAAGCTTATTTTTATTTTTTTCTTATTTTTAAATAAGTTGTCGGTCTCAAAGTATGCCCGTTGTGTGAGTGCCCAATGCTCTTATTATCGTTTATTCAAATTGAACAAATTACAAATTTAATGATGCATATTATATAAATCAAAAAGGAAAAATTAATATATATCTAAATATATATAAAAACATGCGCACACATGCACATTCACTCTAGATAGGCATCTATACACAAATACATGAAGATAGTTTATATATTCAATTCGCACACATGATCTTCTTTAAGAAATACAAGCAGAAAAGTAACGAAAAAGGAAATAAACAAAGAAGAAAATATATAATGAAATAGATGCATAACTGAGCTACATAAATGGAAAAATTCGGGACGTAGCTTGGTTTTTATTCTTTGCATCATTCCTTCAACCACTTCACTACTTCCTTTTTCCACACACCAATACCACTTTCGTTTAAAATATGATTGGGGATATTACTCATTAATTTAATTAAAAGCGAATTTCACCTATGTTACCAATTCGTAGATTTGCCCCTCTAGGATAATAAATGTAATATATATTATTTTGTTTCCTTGTTGTTCGAGTTTTTTGCCTGGATGCTAACTTTATATTATTGCTATTTTAATATTCAAGTAATCTATAATAGTAACTAGCTAAAAGCACAACTTTGTGACGGCTCGCAAATTGTATTCCGTGAAATACATATATTTCTAAAAGGAAAATAATTATATTTTATACGTCAAAAAATATTTATAAAAACAAATATAAAAATCACTAAAAAAATTACATCGAAAAATCATAAGTAAAAATGTGAAGCATAATAAACATAATCAATTATTTTCAGCAGTTCCAAAGTGAAAGATCTCCAGCCATTAATTGGTAACTTTTTATTTTTCAATTACAAAAATATTCATAAGAATAATGAAAATATTTTAATCTTAAAGAGCAGATTGATAGTATCAATAACCCGACTATTTAAAAACAAAACTGTCACCTCCTTTACTAATATATTTCCTATTGCACCGTTGGTAATAAAATCAATTATTTTTCGCTTATTTAATCCGTGCTATACTTAGTTCTTGTATGTACTCTATTTTTCTGTTTTATATTATTTTGAGGGGTTTTAAGGTTATTATTGTACGTCTGATAGTTCGTGTGATTCTTTTTATGTCATTCGGGCTGAAGTAATATAAAATTCACTTATTCTACACATATTAATATTATCATATATAACAATTTTTTTTTTTTTTCTTACCATGAGCCGTATAACTGCATAGGTCATTACGGTATACGGCAATTCATAGAGTTTAAATGATTGGATCGATCTGATTTGTTTTAATATGTTAAAATTCCATCATGGCGGATATATCATCGCAGATTTGAACAAATAACAGTTTGAATTAAAACTTAAAATAACTATACTCAGTATGGTACGCAGTAAATAAAATAAGGTATTTTTATAGATTAAGTAATCTAGATTCCATGTTTAAAGAACGACGTCCATATTTTTCTATGCCGTTTTTTATAATTTTTTAAATATATATTATCAAGACTTCAGGAAGTTTATTGAAAAATAAGACTTCCATATACACTACCTGTGCTCTCATCTTGGTTTTAACAAAGTGAGATTCATTAATATATAGTTTTACCTTGGAACACAAGAATTTTAAATTTATACTCATGTTTTAAGACAAAACCTAGATTTGATTTATAAGCAAGATAATAATTTCACACTTGTTACATATATATTCAGTTCATCAAAATATTTACATAAACTCTGAATATTCAACATAAAAAGATTAATTTTATTTTTGAAGTTCATTTTGGTTCAAAATAACGTTTACACTTTCACACCTTGATTATAAAGTTATGAAGTAAATTAAAGTACATATCATTTAACACTGCGATAATTAAGACTAAAAGTAAAATTTCTTAAAAAAAAAAAATCTAAAATCAAATCAACTTAATAAAACGGTGTAAAAATTATACAGATATTATTAAAGTAACATGCGATATTTCACTACTAGGACAACTGGGTAATATTAGTTAAATTCGGTAAGATATGCATTAAAAAGATAAAATAAATATTTATGTTATAATTACCAAGAACGTCATAAAAATAATGACAAAGTTAACGCTGTGTAGTTTACTAATAACTGAATGAACTAAATGAATAATCAATTTACTTTCCTTCAATCCATTTGTATTATTTTTTATTTTTTCCATTTCTTCTTTATATGTACTATTAATATACATACATACATATATATATATATATATACACACACACACACACACACACAAACACACCCACATGTAATTTAAGATTAAATAATTAATACAATAAGTGGAATTGTAAAAATAAATAAAATGAGATGGAATTAAAATTCATTAAGTTATGCTTGTGTGCAGATATAATTTATAGAATGAAATAGTCCATCACAGCATTTAAGGCGATGATTTAAATTTTAGATTTCTTATTGGAAATTAAATATTGTAATACTCTTAAAATTAAATATAATAATTAAATTGCACATAAAATATTTTAAACTGGAACAATAAGTTAGGAATACATAATAAATCAATTCTGAACTAATGTTATTGAAGTTACAACCGTTACAATTTGAACTATAACATCTTAAGTTATAATGATTACAAACAAAATTAAATTAGGTAACATCTGAGATGTAGATATATTCTTGAACATAATTTTAACTATATTACAACATTAAGGTTCTTGTCATGTAAACCATAACTTCACTAAATATGAGATAAACTTGCATAAAAATAATATTACAAAAGACTTGTCCGAAACATAACATTGTAAATACGATTTTATGATCATATAAATCATCTCTATGCATACTACATTTATGCAATAATTATGAAATAATACCAACGCACAGTGTAGAAGAATAGTTTAAGTAAGAATATTATACAATTGTCTTAATTAGCATAATATGTTATTAAGAAATACTGCTATTTTTATATGAAAATTTAACATACACTCCTCTGGAGAAATACTAAAAATAGAAGAAAATGGAATTTTAGTGTTGTTATATAATGTTTATATGTGTAAAATAAGTGAATTTATTACTTCGGCCCAAATAACATAAAAAGAATCACGCCAACTATGAGACATACAATACCCTTGAAAACCTCCAAAATAATATAAAACAGAAAAATATGATACATACAAGAACTAAGTATATCATGGACTAAATAAGAGAAAAATAATTGATCTTATTACCAACGATCTAATAGAAAATATGTTAGTAAAGGAAGTGATAGTTTTGTTTTTAAATAATCGGGATACTGATTTTAATAGACCATTAATCTGCTCTTAATAAAAATAAATAATATTTTTTATTTATACAAGTTTTTTTTTTTTAAACAATAACGATTGATGGCACATCTAGACATGAATATGACTAATTATGTTCAATTTTATGAGTTTTTTTTATAATGGATGGAACAAGAAATGCTCATTATGATCTATAAGTAGTCTCGCTTCGCTCGCCTAATAATACATCTTGTAAGAGACATTTTTCACTATTTTCCTCCCACCAAGTTAATGTAGTACCACTCCGCTTCCAATGTGGCAGTAAAAGTTTCAAACACCTTTTCTGAATTTTACCTATTTTGTTGATTTCCGTTTTCTTAGCCTCTCCCCATATTGGATTCCATATAGAATTCTAGACATAATTATTGTCTTGTAGTATACACAAGTAATGTTTCATATGAAAGCACCTGCTTTAATTTATATAAAGCTGGAATTGACTGTCTTATTTTCGAATTTAAAACTAGAACGTGCTTTTTCCAATGCAAGGATTTATCGATATATATATATATATATATAGTCCTAAATATTTAAAACCTTTTATGTTTTCTAAAGGTGGACATAAACACGAAAGCGTGTTATTAGTTTCACGGAGTTCATATAAGCATTTGTTATTATGAAGGATGTTGTCGTGTATCTTATGTTAAGCATTGTTTCGGATATGTAACAATTTAGATTTATTTATATTTACGCATAATCTCCTATCATGTACCAATTTACTAAAATTATCTATATCATCTTGTAATAATTTTTCCGCCATCTCTAACTTTTTATGTTCAATTAATAAGGGGCAATATCATCAGCAAAAACATATACCTTTGCATTTTTAATGTGCCTGTATAATGAGTTGGTGAATATTAGAAAGAGAATAGGAGCCAGTATAGTTCCCTGATCTACCCCGAATTGAATATCGTTTTCATTACCGTTACTCCCTGTAATTGGTTACTATGCTTTTCCTATTTTCTATATAATTCTTAAACCACATTAGTTGATTATTTAAAATACTCAGATTATCTAAGTCATTAATCAGTAGATAATTGGTCAACTAAGTAAAACGCTTTAGATAGATCAATGAAGGTAATTATAAATTGGTTACCCATCAATAGTGTCATCATTTTTAGTAGCGTTATTGTGGACTTATTTCCTTTAAATCCGTGTTAATTTTCATAGAGTAGATTGTTTTTTTCCATGTAATTTCTTAAATGTTTATCAACGTAGTGTTCTAATATTTTAGCTGCTACAGGTATTATTGTTATTGGGCGATATTTTTCCCATTGATTTTGCCTTACTTCCAAATTACATTCTTTATATATGTATATTTTTTAAAAACTGAATGCATTTGATTATTATATATTTCTCCTATCGTTGAAATGTCACTCACCTCGCTTTAGTTATACTTAACAATTTTCTTGTGAAGATTACTTTCATCAAAAAAATATTTCAGGGAATTTTTTAAATGTCGAATTTTCCGATTCGAAATACCAAATGCACAAAAGATCATGTAACGGTCGTATTAATTATTTCCGAAATAATTAAATTTGTTTTATACTTCATAAATATATTATCTTGAGTATTTCTGTCTATCCGATCTTCTTCTCTCGTAATTGCACTTATTAACTGAACTCCCCCTGCCCTATAAATTACATTTAAAAAGTTCTCCGCCTGTACATTATGAAGCAATAAGTCAATACTAAAATCATCGCAAATCAGGAAATTATCTTTATTATTTAATTTCTCTAAAAGTTTTATGAATTCGCTTATGTTTTTACTCGGTGTTCGATGTATATAGCAATTAAACGTAAAGAATTATTTTCGCACATATCCATATCAACCATCGGTATCCATACTTGGCCTTTTATTTACATCACTGAATATTGCATTTAAATTTATCATTTACATATACAATTATTCCCCAGTTGTATTCAATTAGTCTTTGAAGTCCAATGCTCGCGTAGCCTACTGTATTATATAAATTTAATTCATTCTCTGTTATATTTATTTCTGTTAATACAATGACGCTTAAAATTGTCTCGTGAATGTAACTTATAAATTCATCCCAATTCTTATGTTTAAGTGCAACACATGAAATAATTCGTGTTAATTTTTAGCGAATTGTTTAGATTAAATACGCCGTTTATATTATCAGTCCATTATTTAATATCACTATAGTTCATACAGCTATAGTTACCCCGGGACTGTATTAGTCGAGTAAGCTTATTTATAAATATGCTCAGGTGAATGAAAAATTCGGGATGAAGAGGAGAGCTAATTGCTCGCACATAACCGACACATACACCCTGTCAAGAAAGTATCGGGAATTATTAAATAAAACGAACAATTTTTAATTTTCATCCAAATTTATTTTGTCACCTTCAAAATAACATCCATTCGAAGCGATGCACATATGCCAACGCTTTTTCCACTCGGCAAAGCACTTCTGCTAGGCGGTTTCCGGGATGGCCTTTAGCTCTCGCGTCGCATTCGTCTTGATGTCATCAATCGATTCGAAGCGCATTCCCCGTAGCGGAAATTTGAGTTTTGAGAATAGGAAGAAGTCGCAGGGTGCTAAATCTGGTGAATACGGCGGTTGTTCGATGATATTTACCGAGTGTTTGGCCAAAAACTCATTCACAATTATGGCTTTGTGAGACGGCGCATTATCGTGATGGAGAATCCAAGAATTGTCGACCCACAAATCGTTACGTTTACGACGGATAGCCTCTCTCAAACGTCTCAAAACACTTAAGTAAAACTCTTTGGTGACTGTCTGTCCGGCTGGCACATATTCATAGTGTACCACGCCTCGAATATCGAAGAAAACAATCAACATGATCTTCACTTTCGATCGGCTTTGGCGAGGTTTTTTCGGCTTTGGCGCGCCAATTGGCCGCCATTCGGACGATTGCTGGTTCGTAAGCGTGTCGTACTCGTACACCCATGTCTCGTCACCAGTAATTATCTTTTCCAAGAAGGTAGGATCCAAATTGGCTCGATCCAGCATGTCTGCAGCTACCTGTTCTCGGTACTTTTTTTGAAAGAAATTCAGGTCTTTCGGAACAAGCCGAGCCGCAACGCGTTGCATACCCAATTTTTCGTGCACAATCGTACGTACGCTCTCGTGTGACATGCCCAATCCATGAGCCATCTCTCTCAAGCTCACATGACAATTTTCAGCAACGATTTCCTTGATTTTATCGACGTTATCATCGGTCACACTCGTTGAAGGCCGTCCAGAGCGAGGCATGTCTTCGACCGTCTCCCGACCATCCTTGAACGCTCTGTACCACTCGTAAACCCGCGTTTTTGATAAAGCAGATTCACCAAAAGCCTTCTGTAACATTTTCAGTGTATCGGCAAAAGAAATTTCGTTCGAAACACAGAATTTAACACAAGTACGTTGTTCAATATTTTCACTCATTGTAAAACTTCGACAAAACACTTTAAGGTCGACTGATTTTAACAGCTGCTGTAAACACACTGGTTGACAGATCGCGCTAAAAATAGGCATCATAATACAAAATAGTTGTACCAACCTGGAAAAAAAAAATTATCTGCCTAGCTATTACCCGGGAGATTTAAATTGACAATTCCCGATACTTTCTTGACAGGGTGTAGAATTCGTATTTCTTTCTTGAATAGCGTAAATTAACATATATTGATTACCGACTTAAAGATTACAACAATAAACTTTTATACCTCACCGGCAACGCGGTCTTAACAAATTTTAACCTAAATACCTTCTTACTGCATAGTGCATACATTATGAAATTGAAAAAAATACAACTTGAAATCAAAACTTAAAATACACCGTCACAGATATATTACTTACACCACCGCACACCGTTCTCTCAACATAACCACACCTTAAAGCTAGTGAACGCAGGCGGTATGCAAGCACATAGTAGAAAAGCCACATGCCATCGCTCACACTCTTCCGTTCACCACGGCACGAGAACCGAACTTGATACCTGCATACCTACACACTCCCTGCCATTTCGCTTTCTTCCACACTCGCCAGTGTACTCAATTTTGTTTCGATCTGCCACTATATCCCCTTCACGACCACCTTTCCTTTGAACTCTGGTTTCTCTCCACGACATATACGTTAGGCTCCTTACCCCTATCTTCATTGTACTACTAAGCAGCCGCTTGTTCCTTATCAGTATTTCACACTTTGTAGTCACTACTACGTTTACTACTCGTACACACACATTTTCATTTTCAGCTCTATTTCTGCACACCTCCTTCTTACTACCTCCTTCTCACCACTTCCTGCGTAACTGATCAACACAAACACGTACTCATACAAAAACACACACATACCCTTACTCTGTAAATAATCTAGTAAGAACGTAGATCAGATCTTCATAGTAGCACAATCATTGTTGATTTATATTCTAACTTAATCTATTTAAGTCATCTTCATCCTTTACCATGAATATCTTGTTCGGTTTTACGAACGAAAATTTTTCCTCTCTTTATCCATACAAAATTGTAATTCATCGTTCTAGCGTTTTGTTTTGTTTGCCAGGACAGATGTTTGTAGTACCTTGACAAGTTCTCATTAATGTAAACTTTCAATAGACTCTCAGAGTGAATTATGTCATCGTCCAGAATTGCAGTTTTCCTTCCGTTTTCCAGTATTTGATCAGCTAACCGTCTCCCCGTCTTAGCTATTATCTGTCTAGGCAGTTTTGTATGTTTTGCTGGAAGTCGATCAACTGCCATGATATCCTTTTCTTCAATGACAACATTTAATTTGTTTACAACTTGGATAACAATGACCGTAAGATTTTCATTGTGATTCTCTGTAATTCCATGGAATTCAACATTCTCCCGACACGAATATTGGTCAAACTCGTTTATTACGCTTTTCAATTGTTTTGATTTCAATGTTTTATTCTGTGCCTGTGCTATGAGAGTGGCCACTTGTACTTCCTCAATCAGTGACGTATTCAATTTCACTATATTGTCGTACTTGTCGGATAAGAAAGAAAAAAAGTTCTTACTCGTTTACGTTATCAGTGATAATTTAATCAGTGGTAAAATAAGCGATAATATAAAACACAATGCACAACTGTTTACTTCGGAATTACAAATTACTTACAACAAGGAAAAACTAGTATAAAGTTTGAAGCGGTAAAAAGATAGAAAAAACTGATCTGCATGATGAAACCATTTACGATCGTAATCAGACCTTTTTCGAATGTTTATCCCTCTCCACGCCATACTTCATTTTATTTGTTATCTCTCCGCCTTCCCAGTGCTTATTGTGCTCCTTACATTTTGCACTCTTTTCTGTGCCATAAATTCCTTCATTCAGGATTTATTCCTTTTTTTTTTTGTGATTTCTGAGTATTGAAGACGTTCTCAGTTAAATAAATAAGAAAAAAAAGCTCACGTTTGCTGGTAGGCCGAGAGAACATAAAAGTTGAGAATACGTAGACTGCATAAAAGAACGAGAAACGCGCTTTAGCATAAATCGATGTGGAAGTTTCATGCCAATTACCGTAACATAGTTGATCGGCAGTGATGTTTTCCGTCCAGTAGGACCTACTTAGAATCCAGCTCACCGCACATTGAAACTATCAGATATTTGATCAACGCGCTGGACTAATGTTCCTAGTTGACACATATAAAAATAAAAAAAAAATAAATGCAAAATCATTTGCTTGCTGTTCGTGAAGTAACGAAATTTTACTTTTAGGCTATATGAGAATTAAATAGCTAAAAGCAAAGAATAATTAAAATCAGATCAGCACTCAGCCGTGTATGTTTAGTCGGAAATAGTTATTTTTAAATATAAATTAAATTTGAAGATTTAAGCGTGCACAAATATACTCGTACGCGTGCTCACGCAGTTACACGTACAAACACATGTATAGTATGTATACATATATTCATATATATATATATATATATATATATGAATATATATATAAACTCGGCCATTTTGGCCTCGCGACCCCTCTTGCTTTCATTTCTGTCTCTTTCTCTTCTATACTTTGTATAAAATGATCAAAATTAACAACGTAATTCTTACTGGCATCAACACAAAAAAAAATAACATAATCACAAAAATCCTATCCTAACATTTACTTTCATTATATAAAATTAATTCATTTTTTCGTTATATTTTTCGTTACATTTTCGTTACATAATATTGTGACATTTGTAAAATAACAATTACAAAAATTCTATAAAATATAACAAACGTTACATAAAATTGGGACATTTTCCGTTACACAAAATTGGAACATTTTTCTGGGACATTTTTTCGAATGGGGAGTAGCCTAAGAATTACGTTGTAATTAATATATATATATATATATATATATAGGGTTGGCCATATTAGGTGGACCCATTTATTTAACAAAAATAAAACATGAAAAAAAAACAAGTTTTTTGCGGTTTAAGTGAAAAATCATTTAATTTGGTTTAAGGAGATTTGATTACATCACTTTCTGAAGATTAAATTGCGCAAGTGGTCATCCTGAGCTCGAATGACGTAATCGTTTTTCGGCATTTTCCATCGTATTTGCCAATGCTTCGGCCCATATGGCGGCTATTTCCTAGCGGATTGTGGCCTTAAGTTCGTCTAGCGTCCTTGGCTTATTGATATAAACCTTTGACTTCGAGTAGCCCCAGAGGAAAAGTCTGGCGCTGTCAAATCAGGCGAACGCGGAGGTCAGTCAAAATCACCTTCTTTTCATATCAAAAATTGGATTGCGGCACGAGCTGTATGAGATGGTGCGCCATCTTGTTGAAACCAGAAGTGCTCCATACCATTTTCACGAACAATCGGCATCAAAATATCGGTTAACACAGTTCGATAACGTACCTGATTGACGGTTGTTGCTTTGCCGCTGTTGAATTTAATGTTTGCTGCGACCGCGTTCAACACTGGCTTCTACGGCCGCGATATTTTCATCGGATCGTCTCGGTAGCTTTTTATTTCGACACCTGGGATTAACGACAGTACCAGAAGACAAAAATATTTCACACAAACGCTTTATTGTGTTTTTTGACAGCGTACTTTTCACTTTATTTTTTTTTTCTCCATGCATATTAAGTTTCCACTATTGAGAATTTATTTTAAATGTATAGCTGAACAATTTCAGCGCGTTCGATTAGTGCGTACTGCTCCAAAGCAAAAATCTCCTAAGACTAATGCTTCAAACACGTGCTATCGTTAGTCATTCTCACCTTCCTTGTCAAAGTTACAGTGTTGCCAAATGGGCCCGCCTAATATGGCCAACCCTTTATATATATATATATCAGTAGCGAATCCTAATTTTTCCCCATTTCCCCAAAAAATAAAAAATTAAATTTACATTAAAGAAAATTTTTATTTAAATTTCGATGAAAGGAAATAATTTATGTGCACAGCAAAAAGGAATAATGCAAAATAAATTAGAAGGAAAAATATTTTAAAATCGCATAACTTAAAGTATACAGTGAAACGTACGGCGTCTTTGACTTGTAATAAAAAAATTCTAAATGCCTTATTTAAAGGAAAATTACAACCGCATTAAGCAATCTATTAAAAAGTGAAATCAATACACGTTAATAATGTTTTCTAACTCGCTTATCTAATAATCGTTAGTTCGCTGCATTACCGCTTCTGTACCGCTTTTTGTTTGTCACAGTCGACAGATTTTCGCCAGCGGTATATTTCGTTAAGCGTATTCATAAGTTAGGTGTGTCGACGTCATTTTACTATAATAAAATAGCAGTAACATAGTCACAGTTTAAAACGAAAAATGTGCAGTGACTACACGCTCGCTCAAAGTGGCCAAGTACCCAGTTTGTTAAACTCTTTGATCTGTTCACCCATGTACGCTGTTGTTGTATGTGCATATTTCTCTATGCGCTCTTAGTGATTCGCTAACTTTGAAGAACTACTCACAGCGTCTGGCAAATAGAACATGAAAGTGAGCTGATTATCGAATCAGAAATTACTCGACATCGGGAAGCGGCTGGTGTTTTGCACATTAAGCATTTTTCTTCATATCGATTTCTGTTATTTTTACCGGCAAGCTAAAAACTACCTCTTCAGCCAGATTAACCTCTGCTGCTAGATAAGTAGTTGCAGATTTATTTATTTTGGCACTTCGTTGCATGACCCGAGGATTTCGCGCAGATACATATGTTCACTTATATAAAACTCAACCTCTCGGACCACCTCACAAGAGGGCAAGCCCTCTTTACGCTCAATATTTTTTCTTCTGAAATCATTTTAGAAAAATCATTTTCAATTGACTGCGTCATTCTTTTCCGTCTTTTATTAAAGAAATATCTTTATTTTTCAATGAAGTAGATGCAGGTAATGATGCCACCTTAAACTTTTTGAATTTTTTTAAAGAAGGGAACAAGGTATAAGAAAAAAAGGGGGCGTCCATCACACTTTAAGGTGATCTATTACCTACAAAAAAATTTTCAACCCCGTACCCCGTCATCCCTTCTCCCGAGAAACGATTGAAGAAAGTACTATGACGTGGCGTAATTACCTGTTCCATTTATTGCGTGTTTTGACGTATATACGTCGCATCAGCGGAACTAGGGAGACTAATCTCCCCTTTAAAATACGTAAGCGACAACCTTTTTCATCCATGTAACAGATTGCTCACAGTTCCCTGCAGCCCTTTATTTAAATATACAAAATGAGTTGTGGGACTACTGCTCGATTCAACTTCTGTGTCCTAGCAGGATTCAAATTTTGACTTTTTCGTAAAGAAATTTGATTATTTTGATACCTGCGCATAAAATTTCCAAACCCGTCGCGACATGCCGCTTCTTCTGATTCTCGAAATGGATTTGGAATTTTCTTTGCAGTACCGATAAACGCTAATTCATAAAGTTTTCGTTGTTAACGGATATCGTATTTCGACCAATCGTTTGATTCTTTCGCATAATTCATTCTCTTTAGCTTCACTTAGGTTTACGGCCAAGTTTTTCTTTACTAGTTTCGTTTGCAGCGATGTAGTCCCACAGAGTTCGTCGCGGAATTTTAAAAACCGTACTTGCCCCTTGTTTACGGATATTATGTTATCCTTTACATTTTTAAACGCTTTTATTCTTTCAGTACTTACATGAAATAAAATTAAAAAACCAACCAAAAATTTAAAATCTACATTAAATTTTCTTTAAAAATCGGCAGTTTAAACATTTTTTATTAGCGCTACCGGTTGACCATCATCTAGATCGCGGAATTTTTGGTTATGTAATTTCCGTTCAGATGATTATTTTTAAATGTACAAGCTGTTTGAAAATATCTTAGTACCGATGACGCAACACATACGAACGGTTATATAGCGAAATTTACCTAATTTTAATTGAAATATTGAGGGATGGTGTAATTAGCTGCTATGGTATCATTCCTTGTAAACACTTTATATATATATATATATATATATATATATATATATATATATATATAAACTAGGCCATTTTGGCTTCGCAAGGGGCTCTGCCCCTTGATCACGCTTATTTACATTTATGTCTCTTGTATAAAATGATCAAAATTTATGTCATTCTTATCGGCATCGACACAAAAAAAACAAAAAAACACTCGTTATATAAATTGGGACAAAACCTAATGGGGGCCGGAGTAAGAATTACGTTGTAATTTATGTATATATATATATATATTAATTACATCATGATTCTTAGACCGGCCCCTATTAGAAAAAAAGTCCCAAAACATGTCCCAATTTTATGTAACGTTTGTTATTAGTTCGTCGCGTATGTTTTTTTTTTTTTTATTTTTGTTCGCGCATAATTCATATTTAATAGACCGATTTTTCTGATGATTCTTTGTCCATTAGAAATAGTGCTACTTAACTTAGATACCATGTGAGTAATGATGAAAATAGGTGAACATAAACTGAGTATTCGTCAAAAAGCGTAAAAAAATTTTTGGCCCTTTGGATTGTTTTTTTTTTATTATTTTTTATTCGTGTAACAGAGGCGGTTGACTTAAAATGCTACCAAACGCTTCAAACTTTTCTACATCTGTCGTTTCCGAACCAAAAGACGTATCATGTATAAATGGAGCAAATTCTTCGCTATTGCGCAGTTCATCGTCCCGTTTTCGTTTCAGCGATTTACGTTTGTGTTCGGTGGCGGTTTCCGTTTTTGGGCACACAATGAATACACTTCTTATTACTGTGCAAGCGGATGAATAAGAAGTTCCATAATAGGGAGAAGCGTGTAAAGACTATATTGCTGATTTAATAATACCGTAGGGAAACACAAAAAAGTATTATTTATATGTGTTGTGGTATGTTAAGTTGTTTCGATAGTTTAATAAAATTTATGGTTATTAGTTGTATTTTTTTTTTTTTATTATATAAAATTAGGACATTTTTTCGTTATAACACCTAATGGGGTCGGCCTGAGAATTACGCTGTAAATTTTGATCATTTTATACAAAGTATAGAAAAGAAAGAGACAGAAATGTAAGCAAGTGAGGTCAAGGGGCACAGTCCCTTGCGAGGCCAAAATGGCCGAATTTATACATATACATATATATACATATACATATACATATACATATATATACATATACATATATATATATACATATATATATATACATATATATATATACATATATATATATATATATATATATATATATATAGTTAAAGAGAAAAGAAACAAGGGTATTAGATGAAAAATAAGTAAACTGACAAATTAACGAGAGTTGGGAGCAGAAAAAAAAATAATAATAAAATGTATTGGAATAATAAAATTTAATTACTCCAACGGCACGGCAATATAATTTTAAAAGTACATAATTTGAGTAAATTCGAAAGTATCGGAATTATTATTAAAATATCGCTAAAGATTTGTCGGCTGTTGAACATTTCTTATTAGTTTCCATTATATGCACTTTTAGGACTAAGGTAAATAATGAATCTATTAAAAATATACATAATTAAAAACGTTTACAGGTAAACGCTGTGTAAAGCTATAAAAAAAAAAAAAAAAAAAGGTATAATTAGTTTTATTTCATAAAATGAAAGGTAAACAGACGAGGAGAAATTGTTTCTCAAGTAAAGTTTGAACGAACTTTTTTATTTTTCGCTTAGCCTATCTTCAGCGAGTAATTGTTCTTCGGCTAAAATTGAGCGCGCATTTAAAAAAGTTTTTGAAAAAATAATCGATAGTTTTTTGTTCTTCTTTTTCGGTGGCGGGTGAGGGGCAACACTAAAATCATTCTTAAAACCCCCTTTTTTTTGTGCCAACTCTGTTACAGAAAAAATTATGTTTCACGCTAATATCTCGTTTAGAATTTCACCAGTATTTACGGAGTTATTCTTAGATTAATATCATTTTGAACTTTCCTAATAATTACTTGTTGGTCGTAACGCTACCGTCACCAACTCTACTTTATATGTTGCGAGATTTGTTTTACCCAAAAGTTATTTCATCAAGTTCTGGCACATTTATCATCATTTTTTTTTTTTTTTTATTATTTTAATTGGGCTCGTCAACCGAGGACCTTCACCCAGAAACAATTAAGGGAAAACGAAAGTTATACAGTGAGGCGATCAGCTATCGCTAATAAGAAGGAAACAATGGAGGGGATAATAAGTGTAGAAGGAAAAGACAGGATATAACGAGCACAAAAAGGAGCAGGAAGCCCCAGCCCAAGCAAGTGGGAATATAGAGCCGAGCGCTCCACCGAAAGAGCAGAGCACTAAAAGAACACGTGATCGATGTCACAAACAACCGCATAATTTGAATGGAAAGGACAACATGGGGAAGAGGACAACGAGAAGCGAAAGCGTGAGGAAGGTAGCAAGGAAAGGTTTAAGCGCAAACGCACAATGAAGACAACAACAGAGCGAGGAAGTGAAGGAAACAGAAGGAACCAAGGATTTGAAGGAAGATTAGGCTGAACGGACAGATAAAAAGAGCGACAATTAGAAAAGGAGGAAGGGTACATATTCGACCAAAATCTGAGATGGAAATATTTGCACAAAGGCAAGAAATTAGAGGATGGGATTTTTTTAAAGAAGAATGTAGAAGAAGCAGCAACCCGAGCCAAAGAATCAGCCATCTCATTACGTGAGATGCCAGAATGACCAGGAACCCACAGCAAGTCAATATGGATCCCATGGAGAGAAGAGAGAGTCCGAATGGGAGAACGTATGCGAAGAATAGTAAAATCACAGGAATGATTAGGAAGAGGAGAAGAGATGGCTTGAAGAGCACTCATGGAGTCGGATATGATCAGAAACTGGGAAGAAAGACGATTGGAGGAGATAAAAATAATGGAACGTAAAATAGCCATTAGCTCGGCTGTAAATATGGAACAGAAAGAAGGAAGACAGAAGGATTCAGAGAAGTTATAGTCTGGAAGAATAAAAGAAGCACCAACCCCATCAGGCCCCTTAGAACCATCAGTGAAAATGGTAACATGAGAAGGGAAGAGAGAATTGACAATACTGTGGAATTCCTGTTTAATTACAGCTGGAGGAAGAGATTTTGCAAGTGTAGGCGAAATAAATACTCTGGGAGGATGGCAGAGATCGCTGAAGTTAAAAGAGAAATAAGGTAGACTATTAAAGGAAATTGTATACGGCCAAATTTATTCTCATTTATATTTTCAAATAGGAGCAGGGGACTGGTTTGTCTAAAACCGGTTTCATTGTCATCCAAAAAATTTTATGTCACACAGTTCTTTTGTTATATTATCAGGGGAGCTCGTACTTCAATAATTTTTTTCTTCATTTTCTTTGATCACTTCAATAAATACCTTCTGACACTGATTGCTCGGATTAATTCGGAACTTTCAGATTAATCAAAATATATTCATGCGTTTTACAAACATCGAACAATAAAACAGTAATGTGCACATAATACGGAAGCTATAGTCATAGACGTATTGAGGGAGGGATTTGGAGTTCACCCCCTCCCCGAAATGGATTTTTCAGTTGCTGTATTGTTACTTTACGTTCGTAAGATATCTTGGTACCAGGCATTCTGACAGTACAACTAACTATGTATTAATGTAAATTATTCTCTTTTTTTGGGGGGGGTTTTTCCCTGGGCTTGTCAGCAACGGACGATTACCCATCAACATGTGTACATAGCAGCAATTAGGAGTAACAAGGAATGGAATCTGACAAAGAATGCTATACCAAAGATGGAGAAACAATAACAATCAACGTCGAAAAATGCCAAACGTATGCATCCTGAAAAGAAAAGGAATGACGAAGGTAAGAGCAAAAGGAGTTAGCTGTCCCATACCATGGCCACATCTGCAATTACAGAGCCCACAGTACAAACGGACAAAGGAATCTGGCTATAAATAATTAAGGAAGAAGAAACACGAGATGTTTAAAAAGCAGTTAGATCCATCAAGCACGAAACCTATATAGAACACAGCGCTTAGCGTCCGTAAACAATTATCCGAAAGTTCAATGACTTTCTCCATCACTATAAAGCAAAGTTTATAGTTTTTAATTATGAACCATAAATTATATTTATGGCGACGACTGCGAAAACAGCGCCTACCATTCTGTTAAAAGGAAATGAGCAGAATTTTCACCGAACACTATGGCTACACTGCAACAGCAGCGCCCGCAGTGCCGGCTGACAAGGAGTTCACCTATCTACCGTTAGGGCCGCTCGCAAAATGAAAACGAATAGAAGTAATCCTAATTCTTAAGCATTTAAAACTATTGTACAAGAGATTATTAATAAAGTATAATTACTAAGTCTGTCTCCATTTTTTAGAACAATCGTAAAACCTCTTACTAATTCGTGAATTTTATTAAAATTCTTAGAACGATTTTCTAGAACTAGTTGCAAATGTATGTGCAATAATTGCTTATTTCATAATAATACTAATCAAGCTTTTTATCTACTCTGAACTTGCAAATCAATCAGTGAGAACTAGCGAGTCCCACAGCCAGCCAAACATTTAACATTAATATATGCACATGAAAGGCTACATTTCCTCGTATACATTGCATTATTCGTTTTTATGTTAAAATATTCCCGACTTAAAAACAATAAAAAGAAAATTATTCATAATCCTAGAAATACTGCTAAAATTACCATATAACCCCAGTCCTACATATTTGAATTGACATAGCATTTAAATCTGATGCAAAAAGCGTAAATAAATAGTTTTCATCACGAAACAATAAGATAATCATATGATATCATTTATTATATGTTTTATATTAGCTTCCCCAGTTTGTAATGGAATTTTGGAATCCATTTTTCACTCACTTCCCGATGTCCTAATGATTTGAAATTTTTAATAATTGCCAGAACTTGATGACAATGCAATATTATGCATATAAAAAATCACCTACACCCATAAATACAGTAAATGCTGCACGATAATTTTTCATCGGTTTGGTCAACAGTGGAATGTTGTAGTCTGTCTCGAAATTATTTAAGACATGCGCATTGAAAGTGACCAATTTTCGATTACTTCCTCAAAGAAAAATCTTATCATTTTCCGGATAAAAAAAAGGTCCCCCAGCACTGATTACAGACCGTTTTTAAGTTCTTCTTTTTCCGGAAACCGTGTGTTCTACCTTTGCCCAATCGTAAGTTCTCGCAGTTTAGTCGCGAACTCAATTACTAACAAGGACTTAAACCTTTGTTACACTACAGCACCTCCTTAAGTAGTATTATTTGCCGAATCCGCTCGCTTTGTAACTTGCTGCGAAATTCCCGTTTTCCATTTAACGTTAAAACGATCCTGTTTTTCGCTATTAGTCGTTTAATGGGCCTACGTAATCAACAAGCGAAACAACATGCGAGAATTCTCGCGTACGGAAACAGAAATGTTTACATTCACGTCACAAAAATCGACCTGAAAAGGAGAACACAAAATATAAAACGTTTTTCTTTACGCTATGCGTAGTAGAGTAATTTGAAACGAGGGCGCAAAATTGAAATTGAATCCCTGAACCCGTGTCGGCTGTAAAGAATCGCTCGTAAAGGACAGAGAAAAAATTATACTCGAACGAAATCACGTGCGCACGGATGTAGAAGAAACAGCGGACAGCCGAAACGTAAAAGATTAGACTAAATCGGCAGCGTAAGGTCACATCGTAAGGACTCCGGATCTGGCTGTTCTAATTCCACTGCAAGAAATAATAAAACCGCAATAAATCGTACTGCTTGATACCCTTCTGCACTGCATCCGATAAATGAACTAAGGGAATCAGTTCCTATATATTTTAAAAGATTTATTTCAGTTTCGTAGAATTACTTTGTTCGTACTGCATACCATCGAGACGTCTGCGCTGTATTTTTTTTCACTTTTATTCTTTTTTTTTTTGGTTCCCAATTCGTAATACGATGGGGTAAATATATTTAGAAAATTTATACCAATAATTTATATAAATAACAGGTCTGTCCTGAGCCCGTCCATTTAAGTTTATGGAACGCTGACAGACTGTTTTACAATGTTAATAATAATTAGTATTCCTTAAATTTAATATTAATACAGGTGTACACATGTACTTTACGGTAATTTGATTTATTTCGGTTATCGTAAAACTACTGAACATATTTTAAATAGCCTAGTTACTAACTGATCAGGGCTAATACTGCTAATATCTGTATTACTAACAGCCGGAAACGATATGCTTAATATTATCAGGAAAGTCACACGTTACGCAGTTATTTGAGTGAGCAATTTTATTTTTGTGTAAATAATTTTTAAATAGTCCTTATCTAATTAGAAATAGTAGATTAAAAAAAATTTGATGTAAATACTATATTATGTATTCTATCATCTATGGTTGGAAATTGTTTTTTAGCTATACCGTTGTATTCGTCCCAGTGCGCCTGAAATTTATTATTATAATACTTATCTAAATAAGTGTTTAAACTGTTTAAGCGTTAACGAGGATTATTCGTGTATGAAGTAAGGTCGATGATGATACTGTACGCTATGGAATTCATGATTTTTAATATTATTTTTTATTAAAAATATGTTAATATGTTTCTGTATTTCGTAAGTTAATGGTTTAATACCTGCAATGACAGTGCTTGCCATGTAGCTGGTAGTTCTATAAGCTTTAATCATTTTTATTGTAATAGTTCTCTGAAAATTTTTTAATAAATTTTGAAATATTTTAACTTTCAAAATGTCTATAGATATTACACTACCATAAAGTACGTTAGGCAATATTATGCTTTTATATAAGGTTAGTCCCTTCTTGTAATTTAATCGGTTATTACTATTATTATATAATTTGTTAAATATAATTAAAAATGTATTTATTTTTTTAGTGATATACTTAGTGAACATGATTATAAAATTTTAAGTTATTGTCTATTAATATACCTAAGTATTTGATTTGACTAACCATACTCTAATATTTAATCCGTATTGCATCAAATTAAATTTTTTATCCTTTAAGTTTCAACATGTGAGTTAACTTTAATATTTTTTTTTTTTTTTTTTTTTTATTGGCCTGAACAAATACAGTTCATTTGGCCAGCAAGCTACAAACTTTAATATTTAAATTGTATTGTTCTAACCATTTCGCGATTTCTGTATAAACCTGGTAAACTTTATTTTCCAATACATTTTCATTTTTATCGGCTATTACTATTGCAATATCATCTACGAAAGTGAAAATGTTTACATTAGTGGGTAATCTAATGTTATACATTTGAGAGAAAACTATGTTCCACAAGTACGGTCCTAAAACAGGCCCTTGCGGTACTCCCATAACGGTTTCTTGTTTTTTTGAATAATCACCGATTTGTGTAATACAGTGTAGCGATTTTCGAAATATCGATTTACAATGTTCAACATGCCATTATGTAATCCTAGTTCCTTTAATAATGCAAGTAATCTATTTAAATCTAAACTGTCGAAAGCTTTTGTTATATCAGGTGTAAGTAAGCATGTACGGTAATTTTTATTTTTGTTTATTCTTATTGTTTGTAAAATATTGTGTATTGCCAATTCAGATTATCTATCTGGTAATGCGCCATACTGGTTATCATGTACTATTCCGTTTTTTGCTACAAATTCTCTTAATTTATGAAGAATACATTTTTCATAAATTTTACTGAAATTAGATAATAACGATATAGCTCTGTATGAAGTAGACAAGTTTGGACTTTTATTCATTTTAAGTATTATAACCGTTTTACTTAATTTCCATTCTTGAGGATAATAACTATATTTAAACAGTACGTTAATAACTTTCGGTATTACATCTGGTAACAAAGTCATATTCTTTTATGAACATTAATCGGTTCGGTACTGCAGACATCAAATTTATCTATGAATGAGAACCTGAAATTTTTGGGCTCCGGACTCTCGAGCCGGGAAAATTAATGCCGGGACGAAACGAGTCGAGATTCTCGTTTTTTCGAGACTTCCCCCATATTTCACAGTATTTCCCGAATTTTTTCAAGCTTTCTCGATTCTTTCAACTTAATTTTTAACAAAAATCACTACATCAATAAACTATTTTTGAAAGAAATCTATGTTTAGAATTTAAAACTACATAATATAATACTACTTGACCTATCTCTTTGTTATAATTTTCTCATTTTTACACACGTTAATTTTCCCAAAATGAAGCTAAGTATTTCTTTCCTTTGCGGTTGAGCGTTTTTTCTAGATAGACTACGAAAAAGTCATTTACAAAACAATGTATGAAATGTATAAAATATTGTTATTGTGTTTTGGAGGTCTGTGCAGTTGTACAGAAAGTCGTATGTTTATTTTAGATTGCAATGCATATATTTTATCTTGGATACGTACTATTTAAAAATACCAGGTAAATTATTTTTGTTTCTGTTATAGCATCATTATTTTTGTCTACTCAAAGGTTCGTTATATAGAATAACACTTAGGTAAAATTGTTAATATGTTATGCCTTTAATTTTACTAAATATAATCATGTTATTTTGATATGTAAAATTACATATTTATTATCTATTTTTATTTATGTGTATATGAAATTGTTTATACAAATAATATACAACAAAAAAACAGGTACAGTTACTTGACGTTGATTTTTCTATACACTTAATTTAGTTTTAAAAAATCAAAAAAAAATTGAGAAATCCCGAAAGAATCACCGAATTCCCGTAAAACTCGGGAAATCCCGATAATCTAAAATCCCGAGTCGTCCCTTCCCGATTTAACCTTTCCCGTCAAGTCATGAAATTTCGGGTTCTTACACACACATACATATATTAATTACAACGTAATTCTTAGGCTACCCCCCATTCGAAAAAATGTCCCAAAAAAATGTCCCAATTTTATGTAACGCTAAATGTCCCAAAAAAATGTCCCAAAAAAATGTCCCAGGAAAATGTCCCAATTTTATGTAACGTTTGTTATATTTTATAGGATTTTTGTTATTGTTATTTAAAAAATGTCACAATTTTATGTAATGAAATATGTAACGAAAAAATGTCTTAATTTTATATAACGGAAGTTAAATGTTAGAATAGGATTTTTGTGGTTATGATATTTTGTGTGTGTGTTGATGCCAGTAAGAATTACGTTGTAAATTTTGATCATTTTATACAAAGTATAGAAGAGAAAGAGACAGAAATACAAGTAAGAGGGCTCAAAGCCCCTTGCGAGGCCAAAATGGCCGAGTTATATACATATATATATATAACAACTCAAGAACGGCTGGACCGATTTTTGTGATCTTTGATTTGTTTGATTTACCTCCGTCCCGAATAGCAGAGATGAAATTTAAAAAAAATTTATCAAGAAAATTAATTTTCTCATACATTTTGTATGGAACGGCTTTTTGATGCTATCTCTAGAACGGATTGATTGATTTCGATGAATTATTTTTTTCTGTTCGTCTCGACCT
Source organism: Icerya purchasi (assembly GCA_039619475.1). Taxonomy (NCBI): domain Eukaryota; kingdom Metazoa; phylum Arthropoda; class Insecta; order Hemiptera; family Monophlebidae; genus Icerya; species Icerya purchasi. The sequence goes on from CM077116.1 coordinate 133,537,491, forward strand.
GGGGAGTTCAGATTGAATATGCCAATTCGCCCCCCCACCCCACACTATTTTTTCTGTTATTAATATCGTGAATTACCGTTCACAGTCGAAAATTTGATTGAACATTGTGTACTATTCTTATTATTGTTATCATTGGTCAGTTTGTGATGCACTTCATTTTGAAGTTTAATATAATTTTTTTTTTTGTTTTTCAATGTATTCATTACTCCTGAACGCAATGGAATAATCCAAACTGGGAAAGAGTAAGTATAATGTCTGTCGGGTAATTATAGAAATAAGACAATATTGTATTTATTCCAAACTAAAACGCATATACTTCTAAAAACATAAATATCATAAACATAAAAATGAAAATATATCGATTTTTAGAATTAAACAATACCATCCCATATAATATATATATATATATATATATGTAAATATTTCTCTCGCGGTCAATTGTACGTAGCATGTTCACGTGTTGGTAAACCATCCGCTTTGTTCATTCTCGCATTTGACAGCAAAACGAAAAATGTCGTATATCGCAAGGTGCTTCGATCAAGGGAATCAACCCGAGTGCAAACCATCCAACAAATAGTTTAACAGAAAGTAGTGCAACAATGCTACGCGAATCATTTCGATTCGCTTCAATAAAGGAAATGCCCTGCTGTCACGTGTAATTAAAATACTTTTCGATGTAATTAAAATACTTTTCATTTTGAACTTTGCACATTTATTGAACTTATTCATTTTGAGTATTTATCTTAATAAAAAACTAAATTTAATTCAGCTAATAAGTTGACGCAAAATTTATTGATTCTGAGATACATATATGTACATATCTGTATAGTAAAGTAAAGTAAAGTAAAGTAAGTCGCATACCCTTGATAGGGCGTCGGGATTGTGAAGTTAAGCTTTTCGTAATGGTACTAAGCCGAACGGCACTAATATGTATAGTATACATCTATATTTATAGTAGAATGAAAGGAGGATTTTAAATCCGAAATCAGCATCTGTTAACGAAAAAACTAACACAGAAATAAAGCGTTTATGTTCACGATTTATGACACGAAACGGCCGTGTTTGAAATTATTCTTTTGCAAACCAGAATTTTCGTAGAAAAAGTCATTACCGAAAGTGTAGTATCGTAAATTTTGACAGCAAGGAGCACGTGTAGTGTCGAGTGTCGAAAAATCTGTTAAATATGAAAACGAAAAAAGGTACTATTACGTACAAACGAAAAACGTAACATCGAAGTTATTCTTTGCTTAGTTCTAATTTCGCTTCCGTTCATTTGGCTAATGAGTGAAAATATGAAGTTGAAAAAATAATCTCTTTTCAAACGAGGAAAAAATATTGTTCGTAATTCAAAAAAGCCCCCTGTATGACTTCATACGGATTACGTCTACAATGCAGCTACAAATGCAGACAGTCGTCGGGATCTTAATTATGGAAACGGAGAAATAGGCTTAGGCAGCGTGTTTGATAGAACTTTGATGAGCTAAAGCTCATTTGTTATTAACCATTGCCACACAGTATTATGAACCACTAAAAGCTTTCCGCCTTCGTCATATCTGATCCATTGTTAACGCGTGGTCTACCTTTTTCATTGTTATTTGCGCAATATCCAGCAGTAAAAGGCACCGCTGGCACGCCAGACAAATATCGCGTAGCCTACGTGTTACCCCATTGAGAGCATGCACATTCTTTCTATACGTTTCCGGGAAACGTTTTTGTTTTTTTTTCCATTCACATTCCCGAATTGCGCAATTACTAGCGCTCTCCGCGAATTTATTAAGGTATTAAAGTTTATTCATACATGTTAGAATTTTCGTATCACCCATACGAAGCTTCTCACAGTATGTTATCCCGTATATATAGTATATATATATATATATATATATATATATATATTTAATAAATTATGTCAGTTTTCTTAATTTTCAAATATTAAAATTATACACTATAACTGACACGGGTCAGATTAGATGTTAAATTACTATTAGTCACGGTCGGTGTGTAGAAAAAAAATTACATTTCAACTTGTTCTATCTACACGGAACTTACACCGGAACGTAAATATACAGCGAAACAAAAAGCTGCTAAGTGTATTCATTTCGGTTGTAAAGTTTGCAAAAATAGGCATCTACTTCAAATTTCTGTGTGTTAGTATTCGCATCGCTTTAGGCTGCAATCTATCCAAATTAATACAGACATTAGAGCGCCTGTTTTATCGCTTGTTCCTTTCAGTTTTACTCGTATGGTTTCTCTTGTCAGCTTTCTTACACATACACGGTTCTTAAGTTCTGTCGCATTTGATTTATACTCGTACATAGTTCAGATTAGAAATATTTCGTTCATTTGTGAACGATGTTCCGATTTTCCCGGTAATTGTTGGAAGAGTCCGTTATAACGTTAAAAGTTTTTAAGCGTTTCCGATGAATTGATTCGAATTTTTCACCTGCTTATCTCTTTACCTTCCTGCAACGATACCGCGCATGTTATTTTTTTTTTTGAAAACCTAATAATCGTTCTGTAATATAATTTGATGAAGCGTCTCAATCTGTATACTGCTTTCTCATTACTTTTAAGCGTATATTAGAGATACGGGTTTTTCCGTGCTTGCATAAACTCGCTGTAACGATTAAATATTTATTTATTGAAAAGAATTTGCGTTACACATATTTGTAGCGTTATTTTCCGAATTTTTCGTTAGAGTTTATCTGCGTTATTGCATATAAAATTTACATATAAATAAATATATATATATATATATATATATATATATATTCTCTAAGAGCCCGTTCGGAGATACTTCGATTATTAATTGATTGTTATCGACCTATTTTTGCTAATACACATTTGAATGCTGATATAAATGTTCAAAAGCCACATAAATTTTGCAATATTCGGCGTGTATAAGCGGCTACTATTAAAAATGAACCAGTTCAGGTCCTTTTTCTAAACTATTTATTAGATTCGTTAGTTTTATCGTAGTTTAATTATTTTTTTATATAGTCACGAAAAACTGTTTTCTTTCTATTCCGATGTTGTTTAACGATGTCAGTTCGACGCAAATGTAATTTAAGTCGATAAATAGCGCGGCAAAATTTCATCATCACGATGCCTGCTATACGGACGGATCTTCGTACGAATATAAAACAGGGAGGATGCCTTTTCCGTGAATGACAATCCTTTTCCCACTCAGGCTTTTCCTCCTTACTGTCCCCGCCACATTAATCGCTATTCTTCTCTCTATTTGCAAAACACACAACCTTCGAGAAATGCTCGAAATTTTTTCCAACAGTCACTTAAACACCTTGATTTATGCTCCTCCGTTCTACTCGTCATTCGCGCTTATCACTTTTTACACTGAATTTTAGTCCATTCAAAGATAGAAGACCGTTCGTGAAACAACCGGAGCGAGCTGAAGAAATCAGAGGTCCTCGCGTTACGCTACATCTATGATATCATTCGATACGCAATCAAGGATAGTAGATATGGCAATAATTCGAACGAATGAAAAAAATCAAAATACATAAAACTCTGTGTAAGATTATTAAAAATATTACAACATATTAAATACATTCTGATGTGTCGCTGAATATATCAAAATCATCGTCATCGCTATCGTCAAAATGTATATTATCGTGCTATCATCTACTTTTATCTCTTTCATCAGTTTCCCGATATTTATTTTCCAATTTTGTAACGCAATCGAAGTATTCAAATGTGTCGCTTAATTTTACATCATACTTGCTCTTACAGCTTCTTCTAATTTTACAAAACTGAAACCACCGTTGATATCTAATTCCCGTAATATTCCCTTTTTGGTAAACTTCAGTGCAATATCAAATGTAACATTCGCTAACAGCAGGAAGTTTGTCTAGATAGAAACAGGTCGGGCAATGTCTGAACGTGTAATAGAAATGAAACGAAAACGAGGTTACTGCTTAAGTGGAGGAATAGCAGGAATATTCTTGTTATTCCTCCCCCCTTCGAAGAAGCAGTAACCTTGTTTTCGTTTCATAAGGACATGTTATTTTTGTCGGTAATATTTAAATAGACGTTAGTACGCGCCCTGTTTTGCCGGTACACCACTTTGAGCAACATTGACGCTCGACAACGAAAACGGACTTCTTTCGTTGGACAGACTATACAAGAAACATTAAAGTGTCGTGTTCATTTGCATTTCGGCTCATGTGGCCATCTATGAATATGACACGAGTCCGCTACCTAGCAAGGCGACCACCAAATTATCGCGCATCCGACGAATGGTACTAAAAAAATTGGATTGACAATGCGCACCCTACCATATGGTTTAATGCGTAAGATACCTGCTACGCAAAAGGAAAAGATGGTTCAGAGATTGACTATGTACTGCTGAATAGTAGCCCAACTCCATGGTGTATAATCGCTGCAGTGCCGAAATATCTGTACACTACATGTCCTACAAGAATTCGAAAGTTATTAAGTATACAAGGCCCCACCGGCATCATTAAGAAACTGAGCACTGAAAACATATAATACGTCAAAGCACACACCACCTGTTCAGTTTAACTGCAGTAATCTTATACCTTATAATTAATTATATATGTGTATATACTATGCATACGTGTAAGCGGAGTAACCTACAAGTTCATAAAGAAAACAAGAATAAAAACTACAAAAAATCAATTTCCTCTTGTTAATTAATTCGGTTTCGGTTATTAGCGTAGATTTACCGTGTTCATTTTTACCTTCTAATACACTACACTAATATTTACATAAAGTTTTACACATTGTATTTAGGACGGTTTTAAGATAGTTCGATAAATTTAACGCGTGTGCTTTAATGTTTTCGCAACTGCAAAGATTATTACAGACGAACTAAACTTATCCGGCCAATAAACGGGCCCCACTGTGTAAAATTATGCTCAATCTGATTTGTTTACAACTGAACATTTTCTCGTTCTCGCTAGTTTTTTGTTTATTTATATATTACTAACAATGAAAAAAAAAAACCCGAATAGAGTGGAACACATTTTTTTATTTTGGTAAATGGTCCGGCTTAGAAAAATTATGCGATCCATTACAAGTTGTTTTTTTGTTTTTTTTTTTTGAAAAACTAATTAATAGCCGGTAGCGATCGGACACATAACTGTACACGAAAGTTTGAAAATATACCCGGAAACGAAATCTACGTGACATTTTATTTTGATATCCCCAATGATACTAATCTGAGAAAAATAATTCCTCTTAAACGCATCACAATATTCTTCGTGCCCATTGATACAGCCGTTTTAGAATGAAAAAGTTGTTTATACATTTCCTCGGTTCGCCGATACAACCTACTCTAACTGAATTTCGTTCTTTGTCACGTACGCGGGGGGCACTGGCAGATAATCGGAGTATTTTATTCTGCAAATGAATACCGTAATAGTTGGTTAGGCAGCGGTATTTCGTTTCCGGCGGAAACACTTTCTGGTCCGTCTCGATCAAAATAGGTCGATGAAAAAGAACGGATGAACGTACAGAAATATAGCAAACATGAGGTTATTGCTTCCGCGAATGGAAGGAATAACAGGAATCCATGGCAATATGAGTTTTTTTTATCGGTAATATTGAAATACGGCTTTATTATCAATACATGTCTTATTACACTAGTACACTACTTTGAGCATCATACTCGGCAACGAGATAGGAACGGGGACTTGTTTCGCTCGATACTATCTGCATACGTGCATGATATTCGCGCTCTTAAATGTGATCATCGTCGCATTCGCGCGTTCAGTTTCGGCCATATTCACACCTACGTATTAAGTAGCCGAAACGATGAACGTCCAGAAGCAGTAACTATCATTCGTGCACTTTAAATGCGCATCATCAATAATCCGCATAAACGGAGTTATCCGTGCGAATATTTTCGGTAGAATGGCAAAACAATTTGTCGTAAATTCCGTACGTTTCGAGCGAGATTATAAACGGCTCGGAGTTTAATCGGAATTACGTTAACGTGATTCCCGCCGAAACCATACTCGGCTTCCGCGAAACCCTGTGTACTAGTTGTAAATTAGAGAGCAGTAACCGGTGCTCTTCGGGTTACTTTAAAATATTTCATTACACAAACATAAAAGTAGAACTACCGATTCCGTAACCTGCGATTAAGAAATAACAATAATAACCGGTAATTGGCTACTTTGATAAAAACATCTTCGGGAGCAGAGTTCTAATTTGCGTAAATAGCGCTCCACCAATCACGGGGATCTGCTTTGGCAGCTCCGTATTTATTTCATTTCGAAGAAGCGGAAAGATAATTGAATTTTTTTTTCAAATCGCCCGATGAACACTCGGTCGCTGGAACGGAACAAAGTTCAAAGTTGCCGGTTTGGCTTTTCATATTTTGCGAGAAAGTTTAAAAGAACGGATTTGCAGCTAGCTTCGCGTCGCAGAAGTGGACCGACAATTTTTTCCGACGACAACGCACGCTCCGAACGCTGATGTTAAAAGCGGCGAACAAATTGCTCGGACAACGGTTCCGCCAGCATCTTCCTGACCAAAGTTACTGTTCTTCGTTTACTACGTCACCTTGAAACTTTTACAAAAACCAATTTCGCCCGATGATCGTTAATAAAATTACGAAAGCCCGCCTCCCCTCATCAAGCTTTGTTCTCTGCGAGTCGGCTAGTTCCTCGATATACGCATGCCGGTGACTGATATTAAACACCGCGATGAAAGAAAATTTTTCACACCGCGTTTTTGAATAATTTTTTTCCTTTTTTTTTTTTTTTTTTTAAATTACGCGAAAATAATAAATTCCTGCCCGTCCGCGCTTTCTCGTAAGCATTGAAATTTAAATGATAATCGTGGCGGTTTAGCCCAATTTCGACTGGCTGACTTTCGTGTTCGAAATTTCGATAATTCGCTTGCCACCGCTTCCCTTCCGCTTCTGCCCCCGGAAAATCTACTCTTTCCCTTTATGTCGTGTTTGAATTTTGTGCAGACTCGAATAGTTGGACTAATGAACCGCGATAATTTACTTAAATAATACTATTCTGTTAAGACGCGGTGTGGGGTTCATGGCCGATCGGATACCGATGATTGAGCTCGATAGGGTAAATTTGCGTTTTCGTGAAGTCAACTTATTTACTACTCTCACTAGTTGCTTTGTACAGTGTGAGCAGGGCGCTATACCGTAATAAACCAGTTGCTGGATAAACATTTTTCCTCGCATCTTTCACGCGGTAGAGAAACGCTAAACGAATTTAACGATACCAATAACGCGTGTAAGAAAACTGTGTGGATATTTCGAAGAAATTGTTCATACTCATAATGGATTTCACCACGATTTGAGGGCTAAGACAGTACTACATAATTTTTTCTTGTCTACTTTACGACTTTTATATAAAAACTCGATTTTATCTTAATAATTTAGTGTAATTACGTATCTTTTCAATATCTTTGGCCCTATTATATCCGGAAGTTGACAGGAAATTTAACATTTTCGATGTTACAAGGGAGATTTCATTCGCTTTAAATAGCTTAAAATTGTTGCCCGAAATCACATCAGTTTTACCTGTTCTTTTTTGTAGCGAGACCCCGTGTATATCTTGTCTGTCGAATCCCAAATTTAACAGTGTCATTATTATGAAAACGTAAAGGTACGTTAGGCTGTTCGAACGTTATAGTATTCAGAAAGAAGCACGTAACGCAACTACAAAAAATCGAGCTTTTCAGAACGATATCGGACGGCATTTTGCTGAGAAATATCGCAAATTTAATACATAGCAAATAAAAACCAAAACTACCTGATTTTATTCTTAGCCATCTGAATGTAAGGAAATTTATCACAAGCGCGCGGAGAATCTCAAGAAAACCCTTTCTGAGCGCGGCGTATCACGTCCTACATCGGATTGTACCATCGTGAAAAGTGCGAAAAATGGCATGCAAAAGTATATTATTGTTCCAAGCCTTGAAAATATATCATGTAAAACGAGCGCAAAAAAGTTCCGAAAGAAAAAAAAAGAAAGAAAAAAAATCGGTTTTTGGTCAAAATAATCGTGTGCCAGCAAATTTTTTAAAAATTATTGGCAACATCGTAAAGCGAGAAAAAAACTACGTTTAAATAATCCGATTCAATATTACGGTGCATTGCAATATTAAAAATTTTGTGAAATTAATTAATAACTTCAATAATTTTTTCTGATAGCCTATTTTAGGTAGTGTGCTCTGAAAGAAATTTTACTTGCTGCAAACTACATAAATTTAATGAATTTTCGTAAATTTTTTTACCGAACAATACAAAAAGAAAAGAAAAAAAAAAGGTTCTTTAGAACCCCTCAACTCTATATTGGGTTTTGGGATTTAAAAATTTGATCATCGCAGTGTCAATTTGTTACCTTCTAAATGTTCTTTGATTATTTATCAGTACGGAACGAACACACTCTATATTCTTACTCTCCTATACATGTATATATATATATATATATGTAGTGGAACTAAACGTATTGCGGAAAGGACGTAAAATTAAAGTACGGTTAAGAAGAATTTATGTATTTGCACTAATGAAATGGAACAGATGTACCATGGTGTAGTACGTGTAAAACCTTTGTGAGACAATCGGGAGCTAGTTTTAAATAAGGTGACCACGCCTCCTTTATTGTTACCAACCGAAAACTGCCGTGCTTGTGCACGTTACAAACAGAAAAATATTTGTTTAATCTGTACGTGTCTTCATGAGCCGAAGTCGCTTACATCGACGTACCTCGTTTTAGCTGCTTGATTTCTCTGCAAACATGTGCGAATACATCACTCTTTGGTTAAGTGCAATTCGCTAGCGAACACACGTTTCTCTAAATCACTTCCTACCGTTTGCGGTTATATTTCTCTTTTTATATAAGTTTATACTTTATATGATTAGACTACATGTTTTACATATTCGGTGTAATGTGGTATATAAGCGGGCTCGCTTCTGTTCCTGTACATCATCAGCATAATAGCCGATATTTTATCACTACATATTTTGCACTGGCAAGTAGGATGCTCAATCAAACCAATCTCTACACATATACGCATAAGTTACTCTCTAAACTATACCGAGTTTACATAGTATTTTTGCCGAGTTCTTGCCTGGCTCATTCGACATATGTGACTTAACAAACTATCCCGCTCATTTCGTTTGTAAACCACGTAGTAATATGTTTTTTTTGTTGTTTTTTTTTTTTTTTTTTTTTTTTTTTGATATTTCGAAATATTTTTTCCTATTCTGTTTGCCATTGTTGTTCCGGTGTATTCTTTTAATATTTTGTGACGCAATGCTCATGTTCGAGAATGCAATTTATACTGAACACTTCACATCCCGCTAGATAATTTTATTGCTTTTTTTTTTTCCTATTCTTGTCTGCAATGTATATGTAACCAAACTAAAGAGAGGATTTTATTGAGACGTCTTTCTAGTAATGCGTGTGTTTGGGTTGTATTTGATCCACATCTAATCAACTGACCAACTTAATAAAGAATCTTTTACCATCCTGTTTGTTAATTATAGAATATAGTAAGTTAAAACAAATACAAATATAACAAACATACTTAAATTTGTTTGTTATATTTTTATTTGTTATAACTAACTATAAACTGACGTCAATTGCTCTGCACTCTTAATTCAAATGCTACAAAAAATGCATCCGAAGTACATTTAATTAAAACTGTTTTTCCAGCACTTGCTGAGCTTGTATCTGAGACATTTTCAGTATATAAAGAGCCAAAACTTACCAGCGCTCTAATATGTGTGAACTTTCGTGATCATTTTAATCGCACCGAAATAAAATTCGTAACTATATTTGATAAATCGTACGATAATAATAGCCGTATAAATTATGAAAAAGGAATTACGCACTTTATAAAGGGGTATAATTTTATCCAACACGCTATACAATACATGTTGAAGAAATGTTATAAATTAAAAGATTTCAAAAGAAATTAAGAAATTTGCAAAGATTTGTGCCGTTATAAAAATCACACGGAACAATTAGTTTTTTATTATCCGTCGTTGTGTGCTATTAAATACCGAAACGTATCGATTCTTATTTATAATTAAAAACAATTAATCTTTTAACAAACTAATAAAGTATAACATCTAATAAAGCATCTAATAAAGTGTATAACATCCAATAAAGTAACATCTAATAAAGTGTATAACATCCAATATAAAGTAACATCTAATAATGCATCTCTAATAAAGTATATTTTAGATATGAAGATGTAAGTTCAAAAATTAGAAATATTTATCGATGGATTTTAATCAGTTTCAAGAAGTGTAGAATAATTACATTATGTATCAATTTTTTCACAGCGCAATAGATTCACAATATACGCCGAAATTTTTTAATGATGCGATCGTGATAACAATAAATTCCGTAATTACTATATGTGAAACACCCGGCAGAAATTTATTTCTATCTCGATTCGACTGCTTAGATTTTCTTTTTTTTTAGGCTCGTTAACCAGGGAACCCACCCTGAAACAATAGGAAGAAGAGTTAACTAATTAAAACGCAATTCGGACGGAAATGGCAGAAATAAAGGAACCAATGGCATGGACAACAGACACTGAGACAGAATAGACAGAATACAGTATAATAGGGAGCAGGAAGCCTTGACTTTAAAAGGAGTAAATAAAGGGAAGAGCGTTCCGCAGAAAGAGCAGAACACTCAAAGAAAAAGTGATTAGCATCACAGATAAATATTTCATCAGGATGTAGCGGACACAATAAGGGGAGAAGAAACCAAAGAGAGACGATAACGGGAAGCGGGCAATAGAGTGTGATTAGAAGCGTAACAGAACGTGGAAAATAAGGGAATTCTGAGAAGGAAGAATTAGTAGGAAGGTTAGATTGAATATTGAGAGGTAGAAGGAACTATCAGTGGTAAAAGAAGAACGGTGGTACATATCCGATCACTTCCTTCACTGGCTTCTAAGCTCATTTCCCTCAATATTCCTCCTATTCTCGTTACCATTATTCTTAATCTGTTCCAAAATATGTAGATCTCTTTTTCTTTCTGTTCCTTCCTTTTCAACAATCAGACGTTGTTATCGCGGCTTGCCTCAGGGTTCCTGTCTTAGTCCTTCTCTTTTTAATATTTATCTCCTTGATATCGCTACTCTTCGCATTCCTTCTTCTTCTCTCCTTTTTGCGGATGATATCCTTATCTACTCCACTTCAGACGTGCTAGCTACAGCTAACGAGGAGATTAATTGTTCTCTATCAGTCCTCAGTAGTTCCCTCTCCAGTGCTTTTCTTTCTCTTTCTCCTTCCAAGTCTTCTTCTATTATTTTCTCCCTCCGCCCATATAATCGTGCTCTGGTAAACATCATCTCCTCCAACTATCCTATTCCTATTGTTAATTCCATATGCTATTTTAGTCTTTTCCTAAATAGTCGACTCTCTTTCCAAGAACATATCGAGTACCTTTATATATCTTGTCTTAAGAGACTAAATCTCCTGAAAGCCTTATGTCCTCCCAAGTGGGGCAGTGATCCATATATTCTCATAATTCTCTACAAGTCCATCATTCGTTCCAAACTAGACTACTGTTCCTTCTTATACGGCAATGCCTCAAACTCCCTCCTGCGCAAACTTGATAGAATCCAAAACTCCTGTCTTCGGCTCTGCATTGGGGCCCTAAAGTCTTCTGCCATTCCTGCCATTTTGTCTGAATCTAATATTAAACCCCTGTTTATCCGCAGATCTCTGCTTGGTTACTGTTTTCTAATTAAACGCCTCCCGATCTCTTCATCTAAACTTATTTCTTCCTATCTGTATATCAATGACCACTGGCGCTTCGTTCCTCACAAAATCCCGGTTCTTGCGCACATAGCTGTTCGGGTCTCTAAGTTCTCTCCTTATGTCTTTTCCCGCAATAAGCTTCCTTACTTTTCTTTTGATTTCAATAGTACATGTCTTCCCGTCTCATTCTCCTCTCTTCCTCTTCGTGCTAACTCCACTCCTCAGAGCACAGTGGTCAGTGGATATGTCCACATATTAAATTCTTCATTTCCCCGTCATGTAAAAATTTTCACTGATGGTTCCAAAAATGATTGCGGGGTGGGCGGTGCTTTTACGGCCCCCTCGCTTAATCACTCGGAATCCTTCAAACTTCCTTCCATTTGTTCCATTTTTTCTGCTGAAGCAGTCTCCATTCTCCGTGCTGTCTCCTTTATTTCCTCTTCAAGAGGGATCTGTAAGTTTCTCATTATTACTGATTACAAATCCGTGCTGCAAGCTATCTCTTCTCCTCCTTCCCACTCGACTAATGATATCATTCTTTCTGTTCGTGCCTCTGTCTCCAACTTGCGCTTAGCACGTTCTATCCTTATTGACTTTTTATGGGTTCCTGGCCACTTTGGCATTGAGGGCAACGAAGCAGCTGACTTCCTAGCTCGCTCAGCGTCTCTCAATGGTCCATTCCTTCCGCATTTTCCTGCCTCAGACATCCTATTCCTCTCCGCAAGTCTCCATACCAGACTGTGGGCTGACATCTACCCTTCCTTTTTTGCCAATCGCTCCTCCTTCTACCTCCTCCTACAGCCTACTCCAAATTCACAGCCTTGGTACCAATTTCTTCCTTTTTCTCGGCGCTCGGCTATTGTTTCTTTAATCAGACTGAGACTTGGCCATTCCCTCCTTCCCTTTTCTCGCTTTTCCCTTTCTCTTTCACCTTCTCCCTTTTGCCCTCTCCACTCAACTGATCCTACCTTTATATGTGACCCCAACCATATCCTTTTCGAATGCTCTGCTCTTTTTCCTCAATGCTCTCATCTATACGCCGAACTTTTGGCGTTAGATATTCCTACCCCTTTCAATGCTTCCTTTATCCTTTCCGTCCCATCTCCAGCCGTTATTCCCCTCCTTCTTTCCTTTATACTTTCTATCTCCGATCGCCTCAGAATCTGAGTAGGTGATCTAGGTCCATGTAGTTGGGTCAGTGTTAACACCGAGCCCATTTATATAAAAAAAAAAAAAAAATCCGATCAAAAATTAAAGTGTAATTTCTTACTTACTGCTCATGCATTTTCTCTCTCGTAAACAACAGCCTCCGGATGGCTACGTAAAAAAGGTAATCCGATGAATCTAAACCTGTCAGCCAGCTAAAAATAAATTCCGTTGCAAATAATTCGCTTTAACGATGATCGAATCGGGTTGCACGCAGAGCTCCTTTTGCAGTTAATCACATCCCCGAGAATTTTAATTTTTACGCGACTTACATAAAAAAATTAAAAAAAATAAAAAAGAATGAAAATGTCTTTGTTTTTTTTTTTATCGCGCAAGATCAACGGGCGGAATTTATCTAAACTATGTATATTTACACAGCGGTAACTAGAAGTTCTCTTTACTCCAGCATCGATGAAAATCGACTTGGTTACACTGCGCAAAATAAGTTGTCAACTTACAGCGATCGTCACGGAAAGTCCCAAAGGTATCGCATTCTCCGAATGTTGACCAGTTTTCTAGATATTTTAAGTTTCATGTACGCAGACGGACCGACATTCTGCGAACTGGTTATTCACTCGTTCTGTCGAACAACGGTGTCGTTGCGTGCTCTTTCGAATCTTTGAAAACTGGATATCGAATAATATAAGTAGTTAGCTGAGAAAAAAAATAAATAAATAAAAAAACAATGATACTTTTTAAGAAGTCTGACTCGTCCGTAATTTTTTCCACTACTTGCAATCAATCGCTTTTATAGAAACGTGTCTAAAATTTGGTTCCAATGAGGAGCCATCGTTTCTTTTTGAAATATTGCCGAAATTTATTTTATTACGGTCCGGCAACATCAGATTTTCTTCGTCTTTACACAGCTCCGTAATTTAAATTCACCCGAAAGAAAAGCGCGCGCTAAAAGCTAAAATTTTAGTTGTTCCATTCATATTTATTAAAATATCGTTTGGAAATGTAATTTTCCTACAACATTTCTCTTTAATTATAGTCACTATACACGTAATATTATAATTGTTTTCATAAATATGTAGTAGTAATTTGACTATCGGAATTTATTAAGTTGGTGAAAATTAAAAAAGATAGTTAAAAGTATCAAAAAGTCCAACTTCAATTTTTGATTTTAAAGTATTTTTGAAATAATTAGCTCATTATAAACAAAGTTATATTTCGTTTTTGAGATAGAAGTCGTAAAAATATTCTCGATGTGTGAAGATGTTTTTATAGAATTTAGAAGAAAAAAACTTAAGATTTTTTTTCGTTTTCGTTCGAATCGTCGTTAATTTTTCGAATCGCCGTGTCTGAATAGTATAGCTCGCCGTTTCGTGCATCAGTGTAATTTTCCTAGTCGCCAATCGGTTATTTTTGTCCTAGAGAATCCGAATATACTACATTTGTTGACTTAATTTCGTTTTGAGCATGTATATTTATAAAAATATTATTCTTATTCACAAGTACAGGTGGTTTATTTCACTATTCATAAATTTTGGGAATAATACATATTTCGAAACGGCTCACTGGAAACATTTTAGATCGTTCTATGCGAGTCTCTCTAGGCTAGAATCGAAAATTTCTCGCTACACGAATGATGTTTTCTAGGCTTTGCGCCGGCAAAGTTTCGTCCGTCTCTGAAACAATATCGCGATGGATTTTTAAGTTTAATAAACGCTATCGAATATATTATTTTTCCGTATTGAAATCTCTCCAGGAACGGCGATAAATTACACGTCGGAAAAATTGATAAGAAGCGAATAAAACAAATTTCGAAGGACAAATTAAAAGAAGAACCAGAGCAAAAGTAAAACAAATGAACGAAATTTCAAATTGCTATTCGATTTTTTTGCGGAAGAACGACGAGTGGACCGGTACGGCGCTCGGATACGTGGTGCAGACAAAACGACGGATATTTCCAGTCAATTTAGTCGGGTTTATTAAATCGCGAGAGCGCAAATAGAATTTCACGATAAAGGAAGACGACCACTCGGCGCACAGAAAACCGATCAGTGAAAATTGGACTCTGTTTTTTCTCATTGTTTCATTTTTCGGCGTTTCCTCCGTCGCGCTTCATCTTCTTCTCCCCCCCCGCCCGACCCGACCCGGGCTACTTCTTCTTTTTCCTCTTTCCATTCGCGAGAACACCGGGGGGGGGGGGGGTAGAACAAGTGGAAATGCGGCATAGATGTTTCGCCGATCATAGTTCGGTATATTTGCCGCTGCAGGGACGGAAAGTCATTTCATCGGCTTAGAGAGTTAGTTTTTAATTTCATGGTTTGTCGTTTTCAAAAGAAGGTTTTTTTTGGTTGTTTCGTCTCGCGCGTTCTTTCTTTTCGTTTTTTTTCTTTTTTTTTATTATTTTCCGATTGGGGAAGACAACGGGCGAATGAATAAGAGCCGAAATGAGGAGGACGAGAAAAAAAAAGCTCCGGTAAACAGAAAAAAGTAGGAAGAGAAAATTGTTGCAAGAATGAACCGTATATAGTACTGGTAGCGAAAGTGGCGAGTAGCGTTATTAGAAAATCCATTTTGCGACTGAATAGAGTAGCAAGCTGGTTGATTTTAACGCTGCAAGGCTGTTGCGAACAAACAAACGTGCTTCACATGTGCGATTATCCAGCAACACCTACAGCGGTGCAACACCAGCACACCGCGACACACCGAAGATAAATTTTCCGGCTCCATCTTTCCGAGTGCCGTTCGTCATAGCGAGTATTTTCTATTTTATCCGGATTTTTACTTTTGTTCCGCTTTTTATCTTATTTATTATTTCCCATCATCAGCGTCAGCGCGTTATCATCGTTCGGTGCGCGACTTGTGTAGCAAGTTGGCTGCTTTTCTTCGACCGAATTATTCCGAAAAGTGGAACATTTTCAGAACTTTGTGAAAGAACACGTTAGTTACGGCGAACAAGCTGCCGGCTGAAATTCGGAACTTCTATTTCATTATATTCGGGCCATCAGTGCAATTGATAATGACGGAAAGGTGACAATCTCGCGGCTGACTATGTTAAAAGCGTTCTATTAAATGCTGACGCTGCTGCCCCCGATGTGTCACGGTGACTCAATCTGAAAATTCATTTCCTCTCAAAAGACGGTGATGTCGCACCAAACAAACCTTCACGTTTATGTTTTTGCCTGGTCAACCGTCTTTTTGCTAGGGGGCCTAAACCATTGATTGCAGGTTGTTTATGTATTTAAAAATTTGGAAACCCGATTTAGAAGAAAAAGGGTGCGCATTTTTCAAGGTAGTAAAGTGATTTCACAAACTGTGTTTGCTGCTAGAATATTAACTAATTAGTTCGAAATATGTATATACCAAAAATGGCAAACCACTTTACTATCTATTTTTCTTTTCTTTTTTATATGCGCGTCGTTGTAAAAATGTAAAAATGAAAATAAGAATAAGATAAATTTCGTAATTACGCGATTTATTTTTAATTATTTAATTACAATTTGAACAACGATGATATGACTTGGCTGCATGTCCGCGAGAAAATAAGGATCTTCTCTCGTTGCTCCTTTTTTTTCTTTTCTTTTTTTTTACCTTCACGCAGGTAGCCATGCGTAATTTGATTAGATATTTTCTTGTTTTCTCTTTGTTTTTCGATTTGTTCGTTGCTTTTTATTTATGTCTATTCCTTCATTCGATCACTGGTTTATTTAATAAATAATTAATTAATTAATTAAATTATTTATTCATTTCGTGAAATATTTTATTGCTTGTTCGGTTGAAATTAGTTGTACAAATAAAAGTAGTTTTTAAAGCTTACGTAAAAAAACCTACGCCGTTATAGAACAAACAACATCTTATTTCAATCACAAATAAAAACCAGCTTCATGTATATCCCGAGTCACATTGGCATCTCCGGTAACGAAAATGATGCTAATCTTGCAAAAACCGCACACCGTTCTTCTCCGCTCCTTCCCTTTATACCACAAGACCTCCAGTCATATATATGTGTACAAACTCAAAACAAATGGCAATTAGAATGGTCCCAACAACACACCAACAAACTTCATACTTTCAAAAAATCAATTGTCCCTTGGAAACATTTATCAAGCCTCAATAGGACCGACGAAATTATTATTACTAGAATTCGTATTGGTCACACCAAAATTACCCACGGTCACCTATATCAAGGAATTCGACAAAATCCCACTTGTACCTACTGCTCCTCAGATATCATGACAATAAAACACCTTCTTTTCTTTTGTCCTTCCTTCTCTGCCCAACGATTACAACATAAAACAACCCCTCAGTCAATATCTGATGACCCAGAACAACTAAATTCATTGATCACCTTTCTCAAAAAAACCCACCTTTACTCTCTAATCTAAAACCTATCCGATGGGCGCAATAATCCTGGCAATTAAAAACGCCCCAAAAAAAAAAAAAAAAAAAAAAAATCTCGGCGATAAATTAGACTCTCGCTCGAAGTTTCAAATAATTAAAGAGAAAATTCGAAAATTCGAAATATTATTAATTTATGACAAAATAAATTTTAACACTTATTAACAATTATATATATATATATATATAAAATTTTTAAATCCCCGACGCGTTTCGAAGCAAACACTTCATGTTCACGGGAGTAATTTTTACACCTATCGGCTAAGGAGTAAAATTTCGAGCACCGATATAGCGTGCACGCGCTTATTTTCACGACAGTATTAAAACGATATAACCTATAAAAATAATAGTTTTCAAAAAAAGCCGCGAATGTCGATGTAAATATTGTTACGGTTGAAGATATTCTCCGGTCCCTGTTGTGGGAGCCAATGTCACGACTGATGATCCCTTTATCGAGGCAGCTAATGGATACGATTGATGGTTTCTGTTGCGGGAGGGAATGTTACGTATCTGGTTTTTCGCTGTTCTTTGATTACTTGATGAAATTGTTGTTGATAATGATGATGACAAAACTACATATATATATATATATATATATATATATATATATTTACGAGCGCCGGTGGCAACTGACGACTTGCCACTATCACCGGTATAACTCTGCCGAGCAGAGCGTCGTCAGGCTTTTAAACAAATTTTGCCGATAAAAAAAAAAAAATATGAAAGAAAAGAAATATAAACCGAACCAATCGAAGACGGTCACCTCTCCGAAAGTGTAATCGCGCAATACGTGTCCAATAAAAATTTAGACAGACAAATCACGTGCATTTCCAAAAAAATTACAAATTAAACAACACAGGTAACGGAAAAATTCGGTATTGACTAGAAAACTTCGACTAAATATCTTATAAAAGGCACAGCTCGACAAAACGGTAACACGACTAGACAATTTCTTGCTGCTCTCGACGACGACTAGCTACGTACATAATTAAACGATAACTAATATCCAGCCTTTATCTAAAACCAGATCGGCTCGATATTTTATTTAAAACTAACGCGGTACATTATCGAAATCCTTATCAATTACATATAGCCGCTATCTGATCTTCTCACACGGCTCACGCGGCCGACAGAGGCGCTATCCCCTTAACTCTAATCGTGCCGAGGAATTCGACGAAAATCGGAAATTACCTATTCGGTCGTGTAAATGTCCCGGCCGTATTCTCTGACGACGATAAATAATAGAATTGATGCCGAGAGGAAATCGAAAATTAATGATTTTAATCGGAGAATAATTTTTAGCTCGACATCATCGCGCCAGGTAAATACCGAATATCCGTATCAATATATTGTAATGATTCCGTGTATCTACCGGTATAGCACGGCGAATCGCGTCGATCAATAATAAAATGTTCATATATATGTAGTTGTTATTTCGGGTTGTTCGATTCGTCTCGATCGGGAAATAGCTTCTTATTACTTTGGTCTTCGTTGATCAGCGGACGTGTTGTTTTATTTACGTTTAAGCGGTCAACATGTAAATCTTGCTTCACGAAGCTATTACATTCGTAGTTATGCAAAATGAGATAAAAACCATTGAAAACGAATTGAAAATCTAAATCATAAAGGATCATCCTAGTAAATAGTAACAGATTTTTTGCGGTAAACACAACTATTTCATCAAAAGAAACAAAAAAAGACCCACGCGAGAAGCTGCTTACCGAGAAAGCAAGAAGAAGCCGCGAAACGAATAATTATTTGTGACATTCGATCAACCAGCAAGTGGGCCGGAATCGGCGGTGCAGGCAACTGGAACTGGTGAACAGAGATAAATCATATTTGTCATTATTTTTATTAAAATAGTTCCTTTTTGTGATAAATGTACATGCATAGATGCGCAGTCAGAAGTTATCTCTAGTCGGTTGGAGTGATTATCATTTTTACCGTGATAGTACGACATAATTATTTATTTGTTTGTTTTCTTTTCCGTTTAGCCTTGTTTAAATTCACGCGAAATATTTTATTTTTTTTTTTTTTTTTTGGGCTCGTCAACCAAGGACCTTTACCGAGAAACAAAAGGTAAGGAAAGAAGTCGGTTATATTTTGATTCGATCAGAGAAATATTAACTTATATGTGTATACGGCGTTAATTTCACAGAGCTCTAGATTCAATATCGATAATTGTAAATTTATACGTCAATTGAATTCATGTTCGTTTTCGTATGATTAATATTTTGTATAGACAAATATAAATATTCGTTGCCTGTTCTGGCCGAGCCGTATAAACTTCCGGTGTTATTTTAATGGGTCTGATCGTAACGTTACAAATACGTACAAGCGTATTTAGTATCGAAATAGTTACACGCAATACTACCAAAACACATCGCTAAAACTTTCTATTAACACCTCTCGTTAGATTCTGGTTACTTATTTTTTACTTCGACATTTGAAATACGAACACCGTTTGATCACAATGTTTATGGAAATAGGCCGCGGCACAATCTTCACTGCCAATCGAGTTAAAATTAAAAAAATTGATTTAAATAGGCTTTTATTTATGCACTAAAAGGAAGTACAAAATAACTTTATTAGTGTGTGACTACCAGATACTTAACATTAAAATTTGAAACTAGAAAAAATATTCTGAAAAATAAAATTCGGTGTGTGTGGTATTGCGGCGCGCAACAATGGAACAACATTAAATAGTGATCGTAGTTTTGGCTTAGCATGTATTATAATATTAAAATATTTAATTATTAATCCACGGCCCCGTTTTTATTTTTCAGAACATATTTTGTAGTTTCAGATTTTAATGTTAAGATTCGTACCTGGTAGTCTCGCGCACACTAATAAAGTTATTTTGTACTTCCTTTTAGTGCATAAATAAAAGGCTATTTTTTTTTTATTTTTTAGTCTGGATTTTCTACGATGTATTTCAATAAAAAACAATAATAAATTTAGAAGGACATTTACAGAAATTGGTGTTACATTTTATTATTAAATAATGGATCATCGCATTCTTTCAATTATATTGTCTTTTGTTTATCATACAATACATACGGAATCTTCAGCACGTGAAACAAAATGTTCGTCTAATAGCGATCTTTCCATTGATATACCGCATGACCGAAAAAATATATATTTTGTTGATCCTCTTTCGAACTTTCGGCGCCCTAAGGGTCCTAAAGTTGGAAATCCAAATGTTCCAAAGTCAAGAAATACACAAGGATCGGCACTTTTTTAACCTTGTTCAAAATTTTCAGCTATAAAACTGAGCCACAAATGGAGGCTACACGTGCTTTTTTGTGCTTTTTTTAAACTTTTGGTAAACTTCTAATGTTTCTTTAAGAATATGAAATACGAGTTTGCTCCCGATAAATAGCGATCTTTCCAACAGTATATCATATGCCCGGGAAAAAAAATATATTTTTCCAAAAGTTCGAGTTTTCCAAGCCCCGAGGGGCTAATTTTAAAATTAGAAACCTAGATATTTCAAACCAAAGAAATATACATGCATGGGCATATTTTCAAACTCGTTCAAAATTTTTAGCTATAATACTCGCGTCGCAAAGAAGGATATTAGATCTCGCGCTTTTTTGAACTTCTCGTAAACTTCGAAAGTTTCATTAAAGAAATAAAGTATGGTTTTGTTCTCGACAAATAACGATCTTTCCAACGATATATCACATGCCCGAAAAAAAAAAAAAAAAAATATCCGAAATTTCGAGCTATTGACGCTCCGAAGATCTAATTTTGAAGCTGAAAATCCAGATGTTGCATAATATTGTATTGTCATCTTATAACAAGCATTTCTGCAAAAGGACACTTTTTTAATTCATCGGGAAGTAGGTGAAAAATCGTTCGCAAAATTCCCCCCAGACAAACAGAATGCAGACAGATAGAATGACAGGCAGATGGACAAACCGAGTTAAATAAAAGGCTATAAAAAAGAATCACACTTCTCTCTCCGAGTCCGTTTAAATCTTTTACTTCGTATATATATATATATATTTAATGGCTATGCAATTTTCACGCTATTACGAAATTTGCCCCAGTCACAATTTTATGTAACAAAATATGTGACGAAAATAGGTAACGAAAAAATTTTTTCGAACGGCGTAGCCAATGAAAAAGTTTACTCTTCTATTAAAATTATAGAAGAACTAGACCTGGGGGTAAAGGGGGCTTTCAACCTTCCGAGTTCCGAAGGGCCAAATGTATATATATGTATATATATATATACACACGTTTCTGGGATAATTTAAAAAAATAAAAATCGAACATTTAGGTATTCAATAATATTCTTTAATTTTTTCTTTTTTAAATGAAAATAGGTTATTTCGATTTCTTAAGACTTCTATTAACCACCGAAAGGGAACGGTAGTTAACACTAATGAAATGGTCTTAATCAAATTACTAAAGCGATTATTCCTGAAGATATAATGAATATAGAAATAGGTCTTTGGAAATTACAAATTAATCAGTGGCAATATAAATGGCTGATATTTAAGGCAGTGCTAAATTTGTATATGGTCTGCGGGCTAGGAATCGATCATATATATATAAATTACAACGTAATTCTTAGGCTATTAGAAAAAATGTCCCAATTTTATGTTATATTTTATAGGATTTTTGTTATTGTTAAAAAATGTCACAATTTTATGTAATGAAATATGTAACGAAAAACTGTCTTAATGTTATATAATGAAAGTTATATGTTAGGATAGGATTTTTGTGCTTATGTTATTTTTTTTGTGTTGATGCCAGTAAAAATTACGTTGTAAATTTTAATCATTTTATACAAAGTATAGAAGAGAAAGAGACAGAAATGAAAGCAAGAGGGTCAAGGAGCCCAGCCCCTTGCGAAGCCAAAATGGCCGAGTTTAAATATATGTATATATATATATAGTTATGTGTATTGTTTTGTTGTTTTTTTTTGCGCTTTGGTTACTATTTTAATTAATTCTTAAATAATGTTGTAAATTTATGTATTAATAAACGATGATGAGAATGTCGGAACCCACAGACGGACGCAGTATGCCTTGTGGGACCTACAACTAATTTAAAAAAAAAAAAAAATTATTTTCATTAATACATTTCTGTTTCTAGTACTAAAGGTTTTTATTAACTATTTAGCAAACGGGGTGTATGATTTTGCTAGATTAAAAAAGAAAAAAAAAAGAAATTTCAAAACCCGTTAAAAATATTAGCGGCCTTTAAGAGAAACAGCTCTATTGACTCGGTGGACATGTGGAAGAAGCTTCTTTTCCGGTTTTTCAATCAGCGACGTGAAACAACAATCTTTACTGTTCGTCTCTGGAGCATCGACACCTGGACAGATATTATTTTAGGAGTAATCTAATTTCGAACGGAACACGCCGGGGAATCGGATAAAAGGCCGAACGTAAAAATAAATAAATGGAGGGAAAAGTTGTTCGCGGAAAATAACACTTTTCCGAAGAAAGAAAATCAGAAGTGAAACGATTTTCCGAGTTTCGCTATGTGCAGTTAATGTGCTATGAAATATGACACGCTAGTGTGGCACTCGGGTTAAGGAAAAAAAGTAGATAGACCGAGACAAGCGGCGCGCGCTAGGTAACATTTTTTGAGGCTTTTCTCTTTTTTTTGTTTTTCATTTTCGGGGCTCAAAATATAAACCAGGATGGAATACGGAATGGCTGCCAAAAGGCACAACATACAGGAAAGCTCTCCATCGTACGGCTGAGCGAAATTTATGTTCTTGCACAGCGTGGCGAAGAAGTGCACCTTCATTATATTGTTCGTTGTTCGGCTGTTTTTCTATTAGCAGTCGACTTATACACGTGTTGACTTCGATAAAGCCCCAAATTGCCTCCCCACTCCTCTTATCGCGAATATTATTTCGTTAGAGGAATTTCAGCAGTAAATACCTTCGCCGCTGGCTGTGATTACAGGTAAAATTTTCGCGCTCTTTGGCTCAACGTTCTCGGAATTTTTCTGATCAGGTTGATTGCGCAGTATCTCCTAAAGAAGATTATACTTTTATACGGTCCGACGGATTTCTACGCGTTTTCCGTAAAACCGAATATCGAGCCAGATATGAGTAAAAATACAGACTTCTCTATACCGCTTCTGAAATTACTTCAGTTACCTCGATCTAGTCTAGAAATTACCACCGAACACCGCGCTATACTTATAGTACCGAACTGAAGGCAATTATAGCGAGACGGTTGTTATTCTATACTTTTCAATCCTGCCATAATATAATACATTAGTTTCCAGCCGCATAAACTTAAAAAAGCGAGATTTTCGATTTATCTATAGGTTAGTTAGTTCGAAAACTTTTACATTAATAGTTCAGTTTCTTTTTCTGGTTAACGAATAGTATTTGTCCGTTGTGTGTGTGTGTGTGTGTGTGTGTACCAGTAATTTACGCACGTTTTCAAATTTAAAAAAGATATGACAAAAAATTGCGTTTTTTTTAATATTTAGATTTTTACTTTAGATAGTTTTTATGCGTTTACTGGATTTTTTTTTTTTATATTCCAGTTGAAAGTTCATTTTCTTTTAGTCGTCCGCTATGTTTCATAAACAAGCTGGAATTAAGTGCAAATAAATAGTATCATTTTGAAATATAAAAGTTTGAAATTGTCAGGTTTTGACAACAAATCTCTGAACGGTATCATTGCAAAATATTATCTTCGGGGTTATTTGCGTGTATTTATTTTTAATGTCTTTATAATTTTATTCCGGATGAATGAATAACTCTGTTTTTGAAAACCGGAAAAAACACAAACGGTCAACATATCGAACGAAAGCAAGATTTTCCTCAAATTACCAATAACACGTATGTTAACATTCCGGAATGAGTGAAACATACGCCGGAAGTAAATGAATATGTGTACATTTTCATATGTTTCCTAATACGAACGAAAATGTATAGAAAGAAATTTATGCAAAGTATTTTAGATCTGCAAAAAAAAAAATTTAACAAGTTTATAGAATTTTTAATGTTCAAAATTTCAAGATTTTAAATTACCGATGACATTGTACTTTTTTACTAAAAATCCAAAACTTTCGCTTTCGAAGAGTAAAAAAGAGAATGAAATTAAAACGTAAATGTAGAAAAAGTTTGCAATCCGAAAATATGCTTTCAAGTTGCGAAACCGAGACTGCCCCCGACAGATCAAAATATAAAAGAAATTGATTCTTCTTTTAATCGAAAAACCCCCACGTATTTCATTTATTTATTGCTTGTTTATGTCTAAAGAGACATAAAAACATGAGTTCACAAAAGGAATTCCAGGAAATAGCGTATGAAAATGATATTAGCGGCTTATCATCCCTTCTTTTAGTTTCGTTTGTCTTTATTTATTTAATTATTCCCCCGTACGGCAACGCACGTTCAAAACTTCCATTATTTATATTAAAAAACGAGTTTTCTATAACACAAACTGTACACCGCAGTGAGTTATCTAAGTAAATAGGTTAAAGCGCGTCTCGTATTCATGAGATTGTGGAATTATGTTTTCCAGGCCTAATGAATCCGAAGAGAATATTGCGGTCAATTGTTTTTCCCTCGACCGCTTTTACTTTCCCGAATTTTTCCGCGATACTCGCTTAAATTCATGATTAGGTATATATACCACTAGAATAGGAATCGAATAACCGGGGCAACTTTTGCAACTCGTATCTTATACGCTTTTTTTTTCTTAATCCTATACCGCTGTTGGACATAGGTTTTCCCCAATTTCATCCTTTTGTTCCGGTATTTTCTTGTGTTCAATCTTTTCCCGATCCCCGAGCTACATCATCATGTCTACCGATGTTCCTCTTCTTATCAATTAGCCGCCATTCCAACACTCGTTTTGTTCGTCTGTTATCCGTTCCTCGGGCTATGTGGCCGACCCAGCTCCATTTCAGTTTTATCTCCGCCATATCGCAGAGTCGGGTCTTTTCTGCCATCCACGTGTTTTGTTTTCCGTCCGACTGGTTTATATTCAATATTTATCCTTCTGGTGCCATTTTCATCTTTCTTATCTTCCTTATTCTCTTCTCTCTTTGTAAACACCCGTATTTGTGTGCCAGACGACCGGCAGTTTGATTATATAATTTTCGTTTTAAACATATCAGTATTTCTTCTCTTCCGAATACGTTAATTTTCCGAAAACTACCCATGCTAATAATGCTACACTCCTTGCTCTACTTCTGTTTGCATTATCTTCTCTTTTTATTTCGGTCACTACAATACACGTATTCACGTCGGTATCATCTATTTCCATTCGTAGGCTAAGAAAACTGAAACGAACAAAATAAATAAAATACGGAAGAGGTGCTTAAAACTCATACTCCCTCATTGGAAGCAAAACGTCCCTGGATCAATTATGTATGGAAGAAAAACAACGAAATGTCTTTCAAAATGTGTACTATTACTATTATTACAGACTACTAGAATTTAACGTCAATAATATAAAATTACCATCTAAGCAAAAAACTCAATTGACAAGAAACCAAAGTAATACATACTACATCTATCCTCGTGGGATAAATATACAAATTGATAATACGGATGATTCGGTTTTAATTAAATTAATAAGTACAATCCCGAACCATATATTAAAGGGGAAAAAAAATGAAGCGTGGAAAAAGGAGGTGGAAAATTAGTTAAAGGAATGATGCAAAGATTGAACAACAAGCTACGTCCTGAATCTACCTTTTAGTGCTCCTTTATTTATACGTTTTTCTTTATGACTTCCTAGTGTCTTTCCCGGACATTAAGTTGCAAAAAAGATTATGTTTTCCCATTTTAAATATTGAACTGTCGGTATGTGATGATACACAGATACGTATTACGGGACGTGTTACGTAGTTGCATGCGTGTATATATATTTATACTTAATCTTAACGCTAGAGTACTAATACTATAAGTATAGAATAAATTAAGATAATTTATAATTTTTGTATTTTATATTTTTTTTGAATAAACGTTAATAAGAGTGTCAGGCACTCATACAACGGGCATATTTGCCCTGTGAGACCCACAACTTATTTAAATAAAAAAAAAAAATCTCGAATATTCGCCATTATTTTTGTCTTGTGTAAGTTTGAATATGTATTTAATTACGTCAACATCCTTTTTGGAGTTTTTCCGGTGCTAATTATTACTATATCGCCGGCAAAAAGTCGTAGATGGTTTTTAAGAATTCTCCGTCAATTCTTATACCTACCAAGATCCAATCCAATTTTCCTGCTAGACAATAAACAATTTCGGTGATAACGTATCTGCACCCCTTTTGCATTAGTGTGGTTTTATTTCACAAATTTATTTGCAGATGGTCTTGATCAAATGACTATATTGACTTATTCAACAGCTCTATAAAGAAACTATTGCGGTCCATATCTGTACTGAATGAAGTGCCTTTTCGAAATGTACGATTGCTAAAAAAAGATTCTTGTTATATTGTTCGCATTTTTATATCAGTCAGTAAGTGATGGCCAGTTATCGCTTGTTCTCTTGGCCGATTAAACTCGATCCACTGTGGTGGTACCCTGTTTACTATGCGAATTAGTAATTTATTCAGTTGAGTTAGTAAACTGATCGGTCTGTAGCCAGCGGGACTATGCACGTCTCCTTTCTGATGTATTAAAATTATTTCAGCTTCGGTCAAATTTTAAGGCATCCTTTTTCCTTCTAGGCATTTATTGAATAAGTCACTTACTCCGCTTATTAGTTTATTTCCCTCGTGTTTACTCATTTCGGCTAATATATCATCCAGACCGGGTGCTTTATTATTTTTCGTAAATCGCTGTGCACAATGAACTTACTCTTTAGAGTTATTTTTGCGGTAGTTCCGTTCTTGTATTTCCGCGTATATCCTAGTTATTCCACGTTGCATCCTGTATTTTTTTTTTGTTTTATATTTCAGTGAAGTAATTTTCAACTTCTTCTGTTATTTTTCGCTTACTCGTTTTCATTGTACTGTCTGCGTTTTTTACCTTTGCTAATATTTCCTTCCCATAACGTCCTTCCGAAAATGTTTGGACCTCTATTTGCTTTAACTGTGTGCTCTTTATTAAATTAGTATTAAACTTTCGGATATCGCTTCGCATTCGATTCTTTATTAATTTAAAATATTGCCTATTCGATCAAGTTATTATTTTTATCTACTTCCAGTTCTCTTCTTTGTTTCAGCAGCTTTTTACTTTGTTTTCTTGTTACTTTTTTCTCTATTGGAGCTATCTCAACTGCCCATTCCCCTTTACTATTTCCGTTATGGATTTTCTTGAGGGTTTTTTTTTTTTTTGGTTATTTCCATCCAAATTGGTTAGCTTGAAGTTATAGAAATGGTTTTAAACAAAATTTTAATCGTAATTTATATAAATCAAACCGTTCGTAAGCTATTGCACATTTTTGTCATTTCTGAACTATCTTATTAGGATTCCGTACATTATATGTGTAAGGAAAATCCTAAATAGAAAAAAAAAAACAAAGTAAGAAAAGAAATTGTTTCAGAGATTTATCAGAAATAACGAAAAAAACGTATCTTATTCGGAGTATTATTTTCAAAAAAATTTTAATTGCCAGTTAGAAATGGGGAACTGAAACGGCAGATAGGATCCCGGCCAGGAAGTTTTTAATAAAACGGTTTCGTCTCGATTAGAAATGAATGATTTCAAAAAATATACTTTGTTAATATAGAGAACCGGAGTGAAGAAATGGAAATATAAAATCAAAAAATCTAAAAAATATTTCAAGTTTATTACGGCCAAAAACGAATAACCTACTTTGCGCCAAATGAAATAGTGCATCGAAACTGACTCTTCTGTAAAATAATTATAAAATATTTAAAACAATCAAAATTAAGTATTAATTTATTAATCAATTAAAATGTATATTTCAATTTAAAGAAACGTTTTTATATCGCCAGCTAACAACTTTTTATAGTTCTGTTTGAGTGTGTTCTATATCGCTGATGATGAGCTATGTGTGAGAACATTTCTTTAAATTGAGCTATTTATTTTAACTGATTAAAGTGTAAATTATTACTTATTTTTGTTTTTGTTATTACGAAATTGATTTCGCACTTACTGATTGCGCTGACCAAATAAGTTTGTAACAAATTAAGCTGAAACTTCACCGCCACGTAAGTAACGCTTAAATCGAAAAAAAAAAAAAAAATACAACAAAAAACAAAAAAGTAAGTCTTTTGAGAATTTGAATATGCAAATTTTTCAGATTTACGCTGAACTGCAAAATTCGTTCGCGCAATGGTTTTCCTCGCGCTAAACAGCTGTTCGATAATTTAGTAATTCAGTAATTCGGTAATTCAGTAATTCAGTAATTCGGTAATTCGGTAATTCGGCCTGTATTTAGAGCAGAAAAACGAACACGATCATTGTCTCCGCTTAATTAATCGCTTCTAATACTTTGCCACCGTCTTTCATTAACGTGTAGTGACAATTTGTCGCAACTAGTTAAACTATTTATTTAATATTTTATTTCGTCGATAACTAAATTCGGTGTATAATAATTGAGAAACTGTAATTTTATTAAAAATAATCGTTCCCTATCTTGGAAAAAACGTAGAAGCTGGAGGATAAGAAATACGGAAGAAAAATGTGAACTTGCGACAGGAGTAGTCGAGCAAATTATTTCCATTACCATAGATAAACGGATATTTGAACAATACGGAATAAAGGTAACAAAAGGCATTTCTTAATTATAGCATGTAGAGTACATAGCCGGAAAAGTGCAATGGTTAAAACGAAGCGGACTCTGTAACACAAAACTGAAGGAGGAAAATTGGGAGAGCGACCACATCATTCGCAAAGTGAATGGGGCTAAAGCGGTGAAGTTCGATTTTCTGATTCTTCCAGTAGCCGGACACTGTGAGTTCTAGCTGATGATTTCCAGCAAAGGACTTAATCCGCTACAGAGAAAAAAGTGAACGACAATTAGAGCGTTAATTAAGAGAATTACTTTATCACCGAGGGGAATACATTTTTTTTTTTTTTTTTTTTATAATAATAATTTGCGGGTCCTTCAAGGCACTAGCCCGTCTGTGGGTTTCCAAAATAATTATATCATTTATTTGTACAATATAGCATCAACTTAACTTAAGTACTACTTTCTGTTACAGCATAAAAGTATTAACTTATATATTACTATACTACAAAATCCACACTCTCACTATTTATCATTTATATTACGATTATACCATCATCTAAAATAATATTTCCTAATACAATACCTTAATATGTTA
The DNA here is from genome assembly GCA_039619475.1 of Icerya purchasi. Taxonomy (NCBI): domain Eukaryota; kingdom Metazoa; phylum Arthropoda; class Insecta; order Hemiptera; family Monophlebidae; genus Icerya; species Icerya purchasi. The sequence continues at coordinate 133,567,032 of CM077116.1, forward strand.
ACTTATATATTACAATAATACAATATAATTTTTATACAACTACCACTCTCTCATTAGCAGCTTAAAACTGGAGATAGTAACGAGTCTCATGTCAACGTAGCGTCAATGTTATAAGTGGTTATTACTAGTATTGCGATAATTTTTTTTTTTTTTGTTACTATTTCTATTGCTCTTTACACCATGCTATCAACCAAATTTTAACCTTGTTTTTCCATCTCTCCAGATTTTTTTCATTTCGAATTTCCTTTGATATGTTCCCCATTAATTTTATTAATACCTCTTCCTCTACATTGTCTATTTTACGGTTTATCGTAATTTCTAGTCCTGTATGTTCTTTTTCTAGTTGGTAACTGCCTATCTTCGAGTTTAGCACTGAGTAATTTGCTGTAATAATATAACATTTTTGGTGACATTTCGTTATTTTTGTTCCACCAAGTGATGTTAGCTAATGCGTTTTTCTCTCGTTGTGTAAGACCAGTTTTAAACATTTTTTTTGCAATTTGTTGATTTTCCTCATTTCTGTAATTTTCGCCTCACCGCAAATTCCGATTCCGTATTTAATTCTGGACATTATTACAGCTTCGAAATATAACCTTAGGCTTTTGTATGTCATACCTTGTTCTAATTTATATAGTGCAAGAATATAGTTTACCTGACTTTTCCCGCAATATTGTCAATATGGTTTCTCCATGTTAAACCGTTATCTAATGTTATCCCAAGATATTTAAATTCATTCACATTTTCTAACTTTTCACAACCACATATTTCCTTTCTATGTAAACACTTTGTATTGTGTAAAATTAATTTGGGAACGAACGTTCTAAACCGTCTTGGCGTTCTTATATGCATCACTTCTGTTTTATTTTTAATATTAATTAATAGTTTTTTGTCATGCGCCCATTTGCATACATTATTGAGATCTTCTTGTAACATTTTTTCAGCTTTTTCAGTGTCAGAGTGTTCAATAACTAGTGTGATATCATCTACATAAACATACACTTTAGAGTTCTTTACATATCGATAGAATTCGTATATATAATCAAAAATAGTATAGGTGCCAATATTGTCCCTTGCCCAACTCCACAATTCATTATTTCTTTTCTACTGTGTTCATTCCCGATCTTTACTAAAAATTCTCTTCCTCTTATGTAACTCCAAAACCATTTTAGATACCTCCCTTTTACATCCATTTTTCTTATGTCCTCAATTAGTGTTTCTTGGTCCACTAGGTCAAAAGCCTTAGTAAGGTCTAAAAAACTAACAGAAATTGTTTATCCACTGCTAATCCTTTATTTATATCTGATATTAGTGTTCTAAGTAGTAATATCGTCGATTTTCTCTCTCTAAAACCAAATTGATTACTATTTATCAACTTATTTTCCTCCAAGTAATTTTTCAAATATTTTCCCACGTACTGCTCAATTATTTTTGCTATGACTGAAATTAATGTGATCGGTCTGTAGTTTTCACACTGTTTTCTATCTCCACTTTTCTAAATTGACCGAAGTAAAACAATTCACGATCTTTCTTTTGCCAGCATTTAATCATCTATAAATTACTTTAACGCCATTTTCATATCAATACGTAATAATTCGTTTTCAAATTTTCAGAGCTTACCTGGCTTCGACTAAACGCAGATTGGTGCGATCAAAAAACAAAAAAAAAAAAAAAAGGAATTTTTGTTCTAGGCACATAGACGAATTAGCTGTAATACACATGCTCCAAACTGTTTCAGCTATTAAACAATATATTATACGGTGACTTTATAGCGTATCAGTAAGACACCATTATTATCATCTCTTTTAGAGTAATCCTTTTTCTTCTCTGTACTCTCGCTACCTCGTCTTCCTGTTTTCTCTAATCGTCTGTTATTAACTTGTCCTCTCTTCCATCGATAACGTTCTACTTCAAATTGATTCTTCTCCTCTCTTTCGAGACACATTATGCGATGGTCATTCTGAAGAAAAGTCCGTGTTGTCGTTTCGAATCTCTAGCATTTGATATTTCTGTCCTGCATGCCCTTAAGTCTACAAAATAACAAGTTTAAGAGACGTAAATTAGATTAGTAAGAAAAAAATTTCGAAAATTATAATTAAAGGTAGGCGAAAATGGACGTGTAAATCATTCTCGCGGAATTATCTCGCTGAACCATACATTTAAGGAAGGAAAATTTCGCTTTCCTAAAATTTTTGTTAAAAATGATTACATTCGTGTTTTAGTTTTTTCATTTCTTAAATTTAATTTTGAAACAGTCGCAAAAAAAAGTTAAAACAATACTTTCTTCCGACCGTTGCGTCATCCGGTAATAATTTAATAATATAAATAAAACAACGTTTTTATTTTTCTATGTTATATATATATATATATACATAAATATCAATGACACGTTTCAGAGATTCACGGAGCTGTTCTTCATTATAAAGTTCGTAATTCGGAGTAGCATCTCTCAAAATGCTCCTTAATTTGCATTGTAAAATTTACGCGCCGTTTAAATTTAAAATTCGTGACAAAAGTGACGCGACGTCAGACCGGTCCGGATTTTTTTGAACGTATACAGGTGGAATTTGTAAACTTCTACGTTGAAGTAAAAATAAAATCCGATTTTAAAGACTAAGTTTTGATTATGAATATCGATAAAAGAATTCCGAATTATTCTTAAACTCACTTTAGATGTCATTCGTAATATTCATTAACAAACGTTTGTGATACTTATTAATATTTCTAAAACTGCGTACGAGTGTTTGACTTTAGTTTTCGGGGGTTTCAATAAGCGTTGAAGTTGATCGATTTAAATAGCGCCGGTTAAAAATTCAACGGAAGCTAGATTCCTTGCCCGAATATAATGAATGCACATGCTGCCTTATTGAAAACCTATTCTCAGTCGCGTTCCGAAATGATATTTTATCGTGAAATTCAGCATCTTCGACAGTGTAGTTAATTCGAAATCCCAAAATGAAACTGCGAAATGTAAAAAAGGCAGCGGCGAGAAGAAATTATCGATCGCTAGGCGAGCAGTTTAGTTTATACAGATCGGAAATTTGGCCAAAAACCCGTTAACACTTTTACAAGAAAAACAATTCGTTTTTTGGCGCGTAAAAAGAAGCAATAAACTGCGTAACACATTCGCTACAAAAATAGTCAAAACATTTAATATTGTACCGTAAAATATATCGAAATGTTTTTGCGCAGAATTCTCGATACTTCAGTAGTGTCACATAGGTGATTTTATGGAGTTCATAACTGAAGTTCGAGTGTTGAAGCCGAGCGCGCAACCCCATAAAAAAATTAAACTATTAAATGTCGGCGCTTATATATTTAGCTCAAACGGGGTGGTGATTTCCAGTCAGATCAATTTTATGAACGTACTCGAACAAATACGAATAATAAAAATAATAAATAACAAATCAGTCGTGTTCGGTTTCGCAATAATCGAGTCGCGACGGACCGAACCCATCGAAATTATGGCAAAATACTAATGTAAAAACGTTTCCAAAAAAATATTATGAAATCGAGCTACCAATGTGCCCGAAAAAGGGAGGCTTCATTCGTGCTTTGTACAGTTCTCTTATAACCGTTTTGTTCGTCAGGTTTTAGCTCATTTACCGGTTACTTTCAATTTTAACGCCCACGTTAGAATTCTCATCACCATCGGTGTCTCGCTTTATCCTAAAAAAAATTATCGAAAAATTAATGAAATTGAAAATGGAGAAAAAAAAGACACGTTGTAGGTGTCCACCTATAACGTGCTTTTGTTTTTGTCCTTTGTTTGTTTTGTTGTTTCTTTTTTGTTATTTTCGTTTTTATTTTCATTCATTTTTCGATAACGGTTTTTTTCTATTTAAACCACACAAAAATATTACGAAAGAGATTTTTAATGCTCTTGAAAGCGAGAATTATCTTTGGTACTTAAAAGCGGACAATTTCAACAAAATAATCGCGATATTACGACTGAAAGTACAAATTAGAAATTCGCAATTTTCAGCAAATGATCTGGAGCCAGAGCAGTTGAGAGAAAGTTCATCAGACGGCTTTTTCTTGTCTGACTTTCGTTTTCATTAATTTACAGATTCAGACAGCAATCGAAAGACTGTCCAACAAAACACAATAACGCAGCGGTGCTCAAAAGCTGGCCGTAATAACATCACCTGGAAATCAAATATTTCGCTGGAACAGTAAATAGTAACGAATAGAGTAACAAACAAACTGAAAGGACCGAGTTCAGCTGGATATTTCGCTTATTAACTGCAAAATTGACTGGAGCACGAAATATACGAAAATAAAAGCATCTAGAACGAAATACCATCAAGATAATAGGAAAAACGTTGTTTTTGGAAGGCATATTGTCGGCATGCGAAGTGTATAATTCGAATCGCGAGATAATTTTATGCGGATGCGCTGAAGTCTACATATTATAAGTCGATGAAAAAATTACGTTTCTAATCGTATTGATTTTTTAAATTTTGAATGGTAACTATCCGCGCGCTTCCGGTGTGTCGCTGTAATATCAGGATTCCTATCTTCTATACTTCATTATATTAAGACCTAATCCCCTCAGTAGTTCTCCTTCATTTTGGCATTCCTAACTTATCGTGTCCAGTTACTTGCAATGAATTTCTAAGAGCATGCACTGATGTTGCAGTTACAGTTACAAAAACATGTACAGCTCGCGGTTAATTTTGTGGGCCCGTTGTCACATTTGCGGCCCTAACGGTAGAGATAGTGAACTCCTTGTCAGTCGACACCGCGGGCAATGATGGTGTTGAGTGTAAATTCTGTTCATTTCCTTTTGACAGGATGGCAAGCGCTGTTTTCGCAGTCGTCGCCATAATTATTATTAATGTTTCATAATTAAGAACTATAAACTTTGCTTTATAGCGGTGGAGAAAGTCATTGAACTTTCAGATAATTGTTTACGGACGCTAAGCGCTGTGTTTTATATAGCTGCGGTAGCCGATGGCTCTAATTGCTTTTTAAACATCCCGTGTTTCATCTTCCTTAATTATTTGTAGCCAGATTCCTTTGTCCGTTTATACTGTGGGCTCTGTAATTGCAGATGTGGCCATGGTATGGGACAGCTAACTCCTTTTGCTCTTACCTTCGACAATGTCATTCCTTTTTTATTTGTTTTTCAAGATGCATATGTTTGGCATTTTTCGACGTTGATTGTCATTGTTTCTCCATCCTTGGTATATTTGTCAGATTCCATTCTTTGTTACTCCTAATTGCTGCTATGTACACGTGTTGATGGGTAATCGCCTATTATTGGCAAGACCAGGGAAAACCCCAAACAAGAAAAAAAAAATAGGTCCAGCAACCAAAGTCAAAAATAGGAAGAAGAAAAAATATAAGCAGCTGGTCGCTGGCCAAGGACCGGCTAAAGCGGAAAGGAAAAATAACAACTAGCGTTTTACGAATAAACGCGTAAACTAACCGTTTTTCTTCTCTTCTACATTGAAAATGGGTTTACTTCACCTTTCCGGGAATACCAAGCGGGGTTGACTATTTTACACGTTGCAGTGTCGTTAGAATGCAATTAAGATGGTAAGTAAGATTTTGTTTATCCGTTTTGAACTTGTTCAAGAAGTTTTCAGAAGAACTGGCTAGTGGGGAAACGCAATGAGAGAACCTGAGCGTTTTTCGGTTTAGCGACATCACACTTAAAAACTAGTAAAATGAAGAAAATCGAGGCGATAATTAGAATTATTTATTCTTCAGGCGGCTCGTGCTAATTTCACCGTCACCCCCATCCCCCGTCTTATTTACTGGTTCACGGTATTTTCCCCTACGGTGCCCGCTCCATTCGGTTTCTTGAACCTCTTTTTGCCTATGCATAAGTCTCGGAACAATCTAACTTGCGATACCTAGCTGTCTGCAATTTTTCCCCTTTTACATTAAAAACGGCGTTTTCAATGGTGCAAAAATAAAAATAAAAAAATCCGCGAATGATTTTCCTATTTTTTTCGAAGATGTTCTTGAATTCTATATACGGGGTTGCTCGTCTGTCGCCTTTGTATTATCGGCACCGTATCATCTCATCACAGCCATTTTCATATCTGACTAAATAACGTTCGCCGGTTTCTCTTAGTGTACCGATCGTTGGGCCCGGTGATGAGTGTACAACCGAATCGAGTCGACACCGGAGATAGTAGGCGGACAAGGACTGTTATTTGTTGAATCGATTGAAATTCGGTGATACGCGAGCGAGGAAACGAAAAAAAAAAAAAAAAAGAAAAGATATTTGCGCATAAAGTAATCCCGTGTGGATGAATATTTATCGTAGGAATTTTTCAGAGAAATTTTTAAGGGCGGATGCCAACTAGTAACAATTTTTAGGGTATATATGCGTCTCGCCGAGTGACTGACTAAACTGGTAACTGGAACCTAGGCGATTACTTGGTAACCAATAGCCGACCGCCACCAACAGGTACTCGACAAATCTTATAAAAGTGAATAATTTCGAAAGCAGTACGTTTCTCAAATTTTTCTCTATGCTTCATCGGAGACCCCCGGCTAGGCAACGTGTAAACTCTTGTTGATTTTCTGCCGAGCCGGTAAAAACTCTTAATATAAATACCGAACTAGCGGTGACAGTTCGAATTTCATTCGGCTGTGTCTTAAAATAATACGAATTATTATTCACTTTCGCAGAAAAATTTTAAATTATTAACCGCATCGTTATTTTTTTTTGTCTTTACCCGGAAACAATTAGAAAATGAAGGAGTCAATTATATCTTCGTGCGACATCAAATGTTGTTAGGAGAAAGGAACAAATAATAGGAACAATCTGCGGAAAGGGAAAAGATAAGATGGAGTAAGCCAAGTCGCAGCCAATTGGAATAGAAGGCAGAACGCTCAAAATAAAGAGATCAACGCTTAAATAAACACATGATCAGCATCGCAAACATGCTCTTCGTTTGAGTGAAGAATGGGAAGCAAAAACCAACGAAAAACGAAAGCGAGAAGAAGATAATAGGGAATGACTTAAGAACGCAGAAGGATAACGGAGACAATGAAAGAACGACGAAGTGAAGGAAACAAAGATAAGGTTGAACAGACAGATTAAATGAATGATTATTAGGAAAAGAGGGAGCGTAAATATCCGATACGATAATCTGAGATGAAAACTTCTTTTACACAACGGAAGGAGCTAAGACGATGGGACTTTTGTAAAAGAAGAAGTGAGAAGAAGCAGCAACCCGAGCCAATTTATTTACATAATTGAGAATATACGTTCATTATTTTTACAAGAGAAGACATATTTGTAAACTTTTAATTTATCGATGAGAAATAAAACAGTAAGAAATTCAAATAAAAATTAAGAAGTTAAATATAATAAAGATAAAATTTTTTACATTTACATAGTAATAAATTTACAACATTCCCATTTTGAACTTATAACATCACATCGTGACGATGATATATTTTTCCCGCAGCATTTTTCTAAATGTATATCCCTTTACAAATGCTGAAAAGTGTGTTTGTGTTATAATCGCTCGGTTTTGAAATTTTTCGAAACTCAGAAAGTTTCTACTCCTTACTAAAATTTAATATTGCTATATTGAATTATTTAACAAGGCGCGATCAAAAATAAAAACTGTTTAATATTAATTTTTATTTTTTCAGCAACAACATTTTAATGCGATTGTAAAGAATTTAGTACTACACCGATAAAATATTTCCGGATAACAAATAAATAGATGGTATTACAAAATTACATTTGTTATGTAGGTTTTCTTATTTGTTTTAATTGATATACTGGTCCGTAGCGAGTTATTTAACGGTCGAAAATAAAATGATCAAATTTTTATCAGCTCTCATGGTCGGGAAGCATGATAAAAGAAAAGGTTGAGAAGCACTGGTCCGGAGATCATCAGACCGTCGTCGGTGATGAGTTGGCCTACCGTGTTTTTAGGATCGTAAAGAAATTACCCGATTTGTTTTTTTTTCGATTACGAGTTGTCTTCCTTAATTGCCCCTTTGATATTTAGATATTCAGTTACCAGTTGGCCAATTCCCATAGACGCGGCATTTTAGCGCGAAGCAAATAATGCGACCGATAAAGTGAAGATAATTTCGCGAATTCACGAGAAGAAACCCATGGAAAACCTTCACGGTGCGCGGGAGAAATAAAATTGATCTTTCATTAGCAAATAATGCAGTTTAATGTCAAACATAAAACTAGCATTATTAAAAGGCGCCAAATATGGAAATATGTTAATTTCTCTACGCTTATATTGTGTTCGTACTCTGACTCTGGTATAATGCCGTATTTTTTTTGTTTTTTAATATCATTTACCCGTAATGGGAAGGGACATTTCGCATACATATTCTCACAAGTGTTTATGGCAACGTTGTTCAGTCATTGCAGTTCGTTAATTTTAGATCAAGGTACAACGCGAATAACAAACAGGATTGGGGTAAGTTGCGCCTAATAGATCTGGGGTCACGGTTTATTAGCAAGATGAAGTAATTTTTTTTTTTTTTTTACTTTTTTATTGAGTTTTTGTTTTTGAAATGGAAGGGAATTAAAGACAAAATATGGATTTCCTGATCATTTTTTAGGTGGCTCAGTGCGAAGTACTTTCTAAATAGTTAACTTGAAAAAAAAAAAACACTTATTTATCGCTCGGAAGCAGGCGGGATTTAAAAAAAAAAAAGCCGCCTTGTGGTAAATAAAACTAACACCATTTCATTAAATTTACGTTTATTTAAAAACATTTCTTTTATTTTTTTTTTTTAATATCTGGATTAATGGATTTTTTTTTTTTTTTTTTTTTTCTCCGGGTGAAGCAATTACTCCCTTTCACATGGCGTTATTATTGATTATCGAGCTTGTTTCATCGAGCATTGTGGGCACTGCTCTGCAGTTGCGGCCATATTGCAGGATGAAGTTGCTTCCTTTATACTTACTATCTAGTAGCAAAAGTAGTATTTAAACAGTTCCAATAAAAACAAGAAAATGTTTTCTTATTTTTTTTTTTTTTACTTTGTTTTGTTTCCGTGAATTTAATATTATTTGAACGTTATCCTGCTGGCCAAATGAACTATATATTGTTCAGGCCAAAAAAAAAAGTTTTGTGCACTTTCCAGCTAAACGTAACCGTATCTCTGAATTAAACGTACCATCATCATCAAGTCCATTGTCCTACTGAGGACGTGGTGGCATCATATTCCTTTTACCGTTTCCTTCCGTTTATTTCGATCCATTGCTACGTGGAATGCTTCTGACAACTTGTACCCAGTTTCCATCGTAGTGGTCATCTTCCTCTGGAACGTTTTCCTTGCACCTTGCCCTGTATAATGTTTCTTTACATGGCTATGTGGAGCCCCTGGTTTCTATCTTCAGCTCCTCTAGAATTGATTAGTTGGTTCGGCGTGCCGTCCAATCCGCAACATTTTCCTATACACTCTCATCTCAAAGGCATTTATCCGAATCGCATCTCTTTTATTAACCATGTCCAAGATTCTGATGCATATTCCGCAATGAGGAAGATCACGATGTGTTTACTAATTTTAACTTGGTGTTCTTCGTTATATTTGTGTCCTACCGTATTTTTTTTTTTTTTTTACTTTCGTTATTGCAGCTCTAGCCATTGCAATACATCTGCGGATTTCTTTTTCACATCCTTCTGTATCTGTAATCAGAGATCCAAGATAAACGTATACGGTTTTGGAAATTACAAAAAAAAAAAAAAAAAAAGTATATTTAAGGTATGAGTTTACAAGGTGTTTTTTTGTTTGTTTCTTTTTTAATTATAAATGTACGAGATGATAGTGATTTTTTCGCTTATCCAGCAGCTTCATATTTATCTGCGCGATATCGCATGTATGATAAACGTTTTGCACAGTACAAATGATAGCTGTATCAGAAGCGCAAAACGAGGCTGAAAGAAATAAAAATAGCAAATAAAACGATAATGGTATATTTTAGTATATCATTTGGTTAATAGCGTGAGTACATCTCCGCCAATGTTTTTTCTATACTGGCCATTAGTGCGTTCAAAAGCGAAAGATAAATCAGAAGCCGGTGCTGGTTTCAGCTTTTAATGTGGTTTTTATAACTCGCATTGTACATTTCTACGCTATACTAGGCAATTTATTGTTATTAGCCTTCGCGAATGTATTCGTATTGTGTGGCAGATGGATTTTTCAAATAAAATTCCGTGTAACGAGATATCACGAAATTCCGCCTTTCGCCGAGAAAAAATAAAAAAGCAAAAAAAAAAGTCTACGAAAAATTCATTGAACGAGGGAAACGTACACGGATATCCGATAATAAAAACACTACGAACACGTATGTATATGTATATAAGGAGCTTTATAGAATAACAGTGATTTCGAAAATCGATCGAAATTATCGATTACGGATATTTCATTTAACAAAACGATGTTATAACAAAAGTGTAAATAAATAAAAACCGAAAATTTTAACTGAAACACAAAAAGGCCTAAATAAATTTTATTCGCGACGCGGCAAAAAGCTCGTAATTTGAAATTTAATAACCCCTTATCTCCCTCTCGTGGTACACAGTCGACATTCGGTGTAGATAAATTATATTCAATCTGTTTTCGTTGAATTATTACACATTTTGGGTAATAACAAAACAATTAACTTCGACTAACAGTACAATTATCAGTGAAAACGATATACAGTTGCCCTCCCTCCCCTCATTAAGAGCTCTCTCTTCTTAATAAGCGAAAATGATGAAATTGTCCAAACTTTTTTTTTGTCATAATTATTATTCTTTTTTTGGTACCAACTAGAACCATTCGGAAATTTTTCGAGCATCTGTAACGATTTCTGTCACTTTCGAAATTAAGGATTTCGGTTCCGGAGTTTCCCTGATATGAAGAGTAAGGTAAAAAATATTATACAATAAAACAGCGTTAGCTTTACAAATTCTTGACTGCTAACAGCGAAAGTGTAGAAAGAGTTTTATTAATTTAAATACGGGCTCAAAACTTTCTCGTCTACTCCGGAAGAAGAAAATCGCATATCGGAAAATTACTTTCAGTTCCATTAGGACGATTTTTTTTGAACCCTTTCAGAAGATGTCAAATCTTTTTTTCTCGCTACATTTTCCGAATGGACTAGACAAGTTTTCGATCATAGCGAAAACCGAAATCATTTCTCCCCGCTTAGTGTACATTATCATCTCATTAAAATTTCTTCATTTACTTTTGACGTACCATCGCTCGTTTTCTAAATTTATTCTGTCTTCCGGCAGAAGTAAAATTACGGCCATTGACGAAGATATTTAGTACAGTTTCCTCTGCGTAAACCTTTTTACTTTTATACATTTACTTTCTTTTTACATTAAAAAAATAATAATATATATATATATATATTATATATGTATGTATATATACTGGCCCTTAATGGGAAGTAATTTATCGAAAAACTTTTGTTCCTTTATTTTTTTGTTTTAAATAATTCATTTCGCTCAAGAACATTGCAGTGCTGTCAGTAGTTTACCAAAAAACGTTTTGTGACAAATGAATTTATTTGTTTTTCTTCATTATTGTGCAATTTATGATTTTTGTTTATTAATATCCGGATGATAAAAAATATGAACTGTTTTTAAATTCATCGAAAAATCAGAACTAGTTCTTAAAGAAAAATAACGAGAAAGGATATCGAATTGACGGAACACGGTGGCTATATTATTACATCACAAGAACTACACGAAATCATCATTATTATCTTATAAATTCCTACACTACATAATTGAAAATATCAGTATGACAATCGTCTCTAAAATGTACCAAACGAGGAACGCAAAACCTAAAAAACGATCGGGAACATACAGCGGAAATTGCTATGTTGCAATTTGAAAGCAGAACTATAAACTGCATTTACCGGTGTCGTGTTCGTAGCGACCGTGTTCGTAGTGACCCACCGATAATGGTGTTCATAGCGACCATCGGATTTTTTTTTTATTATTATTATTATTTTCGACTTCGACGACCGCGTTCAAAACGACCCGCAGACATTTTTATTACTATTATTACGTATATGCGAACTAGAGCGGCCAAGTTATTTTATTAAAACTGCTAGAAATGATAATACATGTTTAGAAACGTATAATCCGTAATATTTTATTTTTAACTAAAAATATATCATTACACGACAGTGCGTTTTGTTTGAAAAATTAAACCGGATGTGAGTACGCCTCCATTCGTTTATCATAATTTTACATTAACAAAAATTATATACATTGCCTAGGCATTTTCCATTAAATTACGTTTTTATAATATTGTATACTTTAATGTTAATTATTAATATAGAAATATCAAGTTTAAAGTAAATAATAACGAATTTAGATATTACATAATTTATAAGAGAACCGTAACAGAATATGATCGCAGTTCGTTGTAGTAATATATCAGAGATTTCCAGGAAATTACCTTCGCGGTCTCTTTTGGTCGCTATGAACACGTAACCGCATTTACCGGGGTCATCTTAAGGCATATGTTCACACATAGGAACCGAGGATAATTCTTGTGACGTTTAATAAGTTAACGAAAAAGTTAAAAAAATGTTTTGGAAGTACATATAAATCACTTGTATTATTTCACCTTAACTTTTTCTAAACGTAAATTATTTAAAATCGAATGTTTTTTCTCGTTTATTATATGACGCTGCGAGTTAAATATTTTTATAAATCGCATACAGCACACAGCGCGTTTGAATAAATTCTCCGTTAAAATTTCAAATTGCAACATCGCATCATTTTCGGACTAGCGACGAGAAGTCATTTTATTCGACGAGCGGCTAAAGCCTGACAATTCACTCTTAGAACCGACGTCATTAGCAGAAATTTCGTTTGATGTCTGCATACTGTGACGTTATCGGCGGCTTGTCATTGTAAAGTAAACAAAATGGCATAACAATTATTGAGCAGTGATTTTTCATTATATACGAAATTGTGGTGTAATTTGTATTTTACATAAAGGAAGGAAAAGTTCACATTATTTAGAAACAATAAATTCGCCGCCTGCTTTTCTTACGGTGAACTAAATATTAATGCGTTCAATTACATTTTTTTTCTTGTTGACACACATCTCACAATCATTACACTGACATTTTGTTGCTTCATCAGTCTTATAAATCTGATGTATTTCACAACGATGTTTATCTAGTGACGCTTGAGTTTTATATTCTTGTCAATTTGTGTAGCTACATTCAAAATGGCCGAATATTTAGTTAATGTATTGTCATTTTCTTCGAAAATTCCAGTGTGATACCATCGCCATGATCGTCATTGTAGTAAATATTAGAAGGGTTAATTCTTAGAACATTAATAATTATTATAATTTATCTTATACCGTTAATTTCTAAAAAAAAATTTCAAACAAATAAATTCTACTGAACAAATAAAATTACATTATGAATAACAATTTTAATAATAAGAATAATTTCAATTATAGGATTTCAAAAAAAATAGAAAACCTCTATTTCAAAAGTTAATTCAATATTAATTAAAATTTTCTCGTTTTTATTCGGAACCCATCATTAAATTTGTGTGGTTTTTATTAAATTCGATCAGGCGACAGTATTCTGCGATCGTTCCAAAATATTACGACGGGTAATTTTATTTTAAATTATTTTTTTTTTTGTATAATCGAAATTATATATACATTATTCATATGCCATATCCATATTTCTTAAAATAGTTTTTACGCGTAAAAAATAATTTTTTCTTCAAACATTTCTCTTTAATCGTAATTACTACACAATAATAGAATTATTACTTTAAAATACTGCTCCTAAAAACCTGAGTTTATAAAAATACCCCGCTTTTTTTCTTTCCTAATTATAATATTTATAACCTTCAAAAGTTCAATACTGCGCTTTACTTCATTACAAGAACAACTCCTTATTTCATTATTTATTTATTTCATTAATTATTTATTTATTTGTTTAATTACTTATCATTAATATCTGTGAAATTTTTTAGATTTATTATATAAATTGCCTGCTATATTTTTGCCTGTGCAACACGTATAAGTCAATTTTAAAACGTGTTTATTGAGACGAAAACCTGTGTAAAACAGAATTCGGACGTAGTGAACGAGAATCATGAAAATTAACGAATAAGAACTAAAGAATTATAGATAGAAATTTTTAGTGTGACACATTCTCAGATGTTTAAACTAGACGGTTAGAAGAGCACACTTTGAAGGAATTTGGATAAAACCATTTCAAAGGTAGAATAACATCATTCGTAACGTATTAAATTATTGTTCGTTCTATTTGTACGTAATTGGAACAAGTAAATATAATTTCCCGCCACTAATAAATCCGATAAATTTACCGAACGTCAATATTACGAAGTTAAATGACGTCTACAATCCAAAATAGTAGGGCTATTGGATTAAAACATTTAACGTTTATATACACGATTTAAAGAGTAACGCAATAATCGAAGAACAATTATCGATTTCGGGACTTACCCTAAAAATACAATATATGTAAACAGAAAAAAAGTATATCTCTAAGGAGACTCGTTTTTCCAACACACCATATGGCACGAATGTGGATCGGTCCACCTGCAAATGAACAAAGAATCGCTTAGGTCTGTCTAAATAATCAAAAAACCAAACATTTAGAAAAATGTAACTTTTTCCTTTTTTTTTGAAGTAGGGTAAAGAACACTGGATAACATTATTGGTGTCGTGTTCAGAGCGACCGTGTTCATAGCGACCCACCAATAATGGTGTTCGGAGCGACCATCGGATCTTTTTTATTATTATGTTCAAAACGACCCGCAGACATTTTTATTACTATTATTACATATATGCGAACTAGAGCGGCCAAGTTATTTTGTTAAAACTGCTAGAAATTATAATACATGATTAGAAGCGTACTTATAGTCGGTTTAATCATTAATATTTTATTTTTAACTAAAACTATTGATGCGTTCGATGTTTGGCTCCATGTATCACAGGCCTTCAACAGAAGGGGTGCCGGCCCAGTCCTTAACGCATTGTGATCGCTTACGCCCTAGTAGGGTATAGCACCCCAAGAAGAAGAAGAAAACTATCGAGCATTTACACAACAGTGCGTTTTGTTAGAAAAATTAACCTGGATGCGAGTTTCCATTCATCTATTATAATTTTACATTAACAAAAATTATATACATTTTGCATTAAATTACGTTTTTATAATATTGTATACTTCAATGTTAATGTTAATATAGAAATATCAAGTTTAAAGTAAATAATAACGAATATAGAGAAATTATATAACTTATAAGAGAACCGTAACAGAATATGCTCGTAGTTCATAGTATATCAGAGATTTCCAGGAAATTACCTTTCCTGCTCCTTTTAGATGTCGGCTTCAAATATGGTTTGCTCCCAACACGTAACCAGCATCGTTTTCCCGTTTTTTTTTTTTTTTTTTTTGTTGTTTTTTTTATCTATTTATCTTTCGTCCTCTAGATAAATAAAGCACGTTACTTATTAATTGATACACAGTTGTTAAAATAGTACACAAAATGATTAGTTTATCGACCATTTCAGTTGCTCTTCGAGTTATTTGTTAACGACGTAATGATCTTCGTATATGTGCAGGTGTATTAAAATTTCGTTAACGTTTATACCAGTTTTAATTTTCCGTAAATAATCTTTAAATATGCCACGGCACATTAAACACTGATTAATAAAGAAATAAATAAGCTACAAACACCCCGTTTTTCTCTTTCTGCGCGCAATTTATGCGAAATAATAATAATGATAAGTTCAAAACATTCGAAAATATGTTATTACTAATAGGTACTATATATTTTTGGCCTATTTTATTTGATTCCGCTGTATGTGCCGGTCTAAACCGATCAGATCTTGCAATTTTTAAATCACTTCCATATATGTAGGATAGAAAACCTGAGAGATTAGCTTTCGACCGATTCGTATATTTCGGCACTGCGAGAATATTTAATTACAGCGGCAGCGATTGAAATTAGTTCCGGCGGGATTTGAGTTTTCGACTTGAATTAACTCGAGAGGTAATATTAACCAGGTGTGTTTAGCTTTAGCTCTTGTTCATTCATTTAATGTCTATGCTAGTGTTGAAAAGAAAAAGAAAAATTTACAAAATTTCGGGGCAGGAGTTGCATCGTCAATAGCCTCTTTTCGATTAGTTTATTAAAATTTTCAATAAACAAATATTAGTATTTTTTTTTTTTAAAGTTCTTTTGCGCGGTTTGTCGGTAATAGGAGTAAACTGACAGAAAAGGCGAGGTCACGAAAATCGCGTTATGTGTCGTCCTCCAGGCGACCTTCACTCTCGTTCTCTTTCATTCTATCCCTTTCTATTATATACGTGTGTGTATGCGCGTGTGCGTGCATGCGAGTATATCGAGATTCGAGCAACAAACATTGTGTGCACGGTCAGCTGTATAAGCTCAATTCTAAACGCGTGTAAATTTTATCGAATTTTTGTGCGACGTTACCCCACACTTCAACGAGTCCGATGATTTATTTATCGTTTTTGTTTTAATTAATTCATAAACGGGATTCGTATTTTTTGTTGTTTTTGTTTTATATATATATATATTGTGTGTCATTTTTTTATCGTATACTTTATGAATGACTTTGTATATCTACCAAAAATGGGTGAAAGGAACTCCGTTCCTACCGGGTGTTTAGACACGACTTCTCTCTTTTTCTTTTCTTTTTAATTTTTTGACTCTGTGTGTTACAACGGCAGTCGGTATAGAAGCCGTTCAGTTGTTCGCTATAGATAATGTCATATTACAAACGAAAAAAAAAAAAAATGCAAAGGGAAAATTAATCTTTCTAATAATAACACTAAAAAGTATAGGGTTAAATATTGTTTTTTTTTTTTAAAAAAAATGCTTTCATTCAGCATTTACGATATTCACTTAGTAAAATGAAGACAGCTCGTAATTTATAGTACAAAGCTATAACAGAACCGAATGAGTACTTTTAAAAAAAAGTGTTAATGTACCGAAGAAAAATAAAAAGGTCGGCTAGAGTATTATTACGGAACGGTAATTTCAATGAAGTGTTAAACGTACGGGGGGTATAATAAAACTGTAGCTCTGCCACCTTTACGGGTTAGTATAACAACACTAAAATGTAGTGTCGTCATCGTGTTTACACCGTATTAAACGGGTACAGAAGATAACTCTCTCTAACGATTAAGTACTTCGGTGGTCTGAGCGCCGCGAGAAAATTCCGCTGTCGATGATATTGGAGAGAAAAAAGACGTTTTTACCGAACAAAATGGAACGTGACAGGGGCTGCTTGAAACTGTTGCGCGGGGAAGGGTAGCTGGAAATGCTCCAAGAGGACAGCGCAGACTGACGACGATGAATATTCGATTATTTAGTGTTAATCTGATTTAAAGTAATCTGAATAACTCTCTAATGCGACGATGTAACAGCGCGTTATGGACGGGAGGGCGACTGGGGTAATACGGACGCCGGTATAAATGTGATGATAACCCTCCGTTTCGGAATTATCGTTCGAGAGTAGCGGATTTTTTCATTTTTGCAGGAATTTAAAAAATACGCGTATTTCTTTAAAAACGTTTTAGCCTACAGTGCTTGTTAATTATTAAAAATTTTGCCTTGTTCTGGGTAAAAATAAATGTTGCAAATGTTATTACAAAAAAACCCGGTACTTTTATTCGGCTATTTAAAAAGACCAAGTTCGTGTATAATTCGAAAACTTCTAAAACCATTTACGCGATCGCCTGAATCGGGAACAACGTGAAGAAATCTATTCCCGATAATTAATGTGTCAAAGCTCAAAATTCATCAGCAAACACGTTCGATCCGAATAGGACTGCGAACGTTCGTCTATTTTTTCTCTTCAGCGCGGCAATGATACGAAATAAAAATGTCCGCCCAAAAATAGCTGCAGCAGACTGACTGGACCGATTTCCTCCTCGGCATCGATTGATTCTTTAAAGTTGTTCCGCCGCGACCTTTGTGTTGAAGTTTCGTAATTTATTTCGCAGAAATCGCGGCTTACATTTTAACTTTTACGCCTATACGCCGAAAATCGGTTCTAAAATTGCCCCGACGAAAACAAATTCGCTCGATTCGAAAAGTTACCCCGCGGTAAAAAAACCCGGTAAAGTTCTAAAATTAATGCTCGCGCGCCTACAAGTTCTCCGTGTTCAACCTCAATTAAGTAACATTGTTTCAGAGCGTGCCTATTTCTGTAAGCTCTTGACAAATGTTATTCCATTTTGTCCTATTCCAGTTTCTCGATGTCTTATTGTAATCAAATTTTAAATTCGACCCGCCTATACGCAACGAGTAGATTCCCGGAAGGACAGCGAGCAAAAGAAATTTTCATAAACCAACCATCTCCGATTACCTGTATTTTGGCTGTTGTAGTCTATAAAAGTCGCCGGTGAACAATTTTTCGCTTACATAATCGATTTAAACTATATTTCAGTTCTTTTCGATTAAAAGCCTTCTGGTTTCGGAGCAAGACTTGAGGGAATCGGGGCGAACGCCGCTGAGTTAATCACAGGCACTAAAATAATTCGGTTCGCGGATGACATACAATCATCCATTTTTAGAAATAGATTTGTATTTTCAAAATTTTACTCTTTAAAAGTTTTTCCTACAATATAGTTTAGGCTGTACTTCAAAGGCTTTACTATGTAAAATTTTAAATTATTCAAGTATTCCTTAAGTTTTAGAAAAAAGTATAATCATAATTCTAACGTAATTTCATAACGTTTTTTATATTTTATTTTATTAGGCCTTATAGCAACATTTTAGTTTTAAATAAGTACGTGTTTTCATATAACCAACATGGTAGTACAAAGACTTACTCTAAAATGAACTAGTTTTCTAAACAGTTCAAATATATGTGTTTTAAGTGATCCGGACATAGGCGTCGCCAGCGAGGGACAGGTAGAGAGGGTAGGTACCCCCCATGGTGCCTTGAAACTTTTTAATCAACTGACTATGATGAGTGTTCATAGGCACGCGTAATCATGGACAATTTGTCAGAAACTCACGAAAATTATGTTTTAATTAAGATTTTATTCTTGTTTAATAAAACATTAAACCTTTACAACTCGTTAATTTTATTTTTCCTATAACTCATATCCTCTTTCTATCTATCATCTTGCCCCCAGGCCTTATCGGCTGGTGACGCCCTTGGATCCGGATAAACCCGATTTTTACATTTTATGCACTAGTTCCGTGTGATTTTATTTTGCTTACGACCGCAGATATAGAATCTTCCGTATGATGATTCGGAGGGTTCTTAAATTTCTCTCGAAGATTTTTGTCCATAAACGAATAATTTTACTTGTAGACGTAATTCTCTTGGAAGATTCTCAATATTTAACCGGCGCTGTATCTGAGGCTTTATTAGTAGCCAGCTTAATATTTCAAGCAAATCAGCTCTGGATGTCTTTTCATTGGATGCAGTTTTATATGGTATTTATATGCACAAAAAGCGTTAATAGCTGAAATATATTTAATCAATTGTACCATAGGCCATCTTCTATGTACTACATCGTGAAACATCATTATTTTAACACAATCGATCTAATAAATCCACTGCAATTTTAGTCATGTTGTAAAATGTAACAATTTCAGGTTTTTTAGCACTACCGGTTGCTTCATCTATGGTGTCATCGAAGTGCATTGAGGATAGTAACAGAGCCACTTTATTTATTTACCCATGTACACAATCTTCTTGAAATCCGAATATCGAAGAGTTTTCTGTTCTTTTTTTGCTTGGCAAAAACACATTAGGAATTTCACATCGATTTTTACATACAGTTCCAACATAAGTCAATTTTTTATTTTTTAATATCTTCACTAATGAAAAACTAGAGAACCAGTTATCGCCGGTAATATTTCTATTTATTCATTCAACTGGCTGAACCAGCCTAGTTACAATATCTTGAGCAGAATTGCCCACAAAATAACGTCCACTGAGCTGCTTTCTAACATAAATTTAACGCTGTTTTTACATCAGACAAAGCAAACACCTTTAGTCGATATTTTGCTGGCTTGCTGAGGAGTATATACGGTCGAAATGAACAGTTTCCATAAAATGTCGATAACTGTTCGTCTACCGTTAAATACTCTGGTTCACGAATAATTCGTCTATTTCTCTTATTGCAGCTAGTTTATCTGTAGCTTTTCAGGACTCTCTGTGTCATAGATATTATCAAATCATATACATCGCAGTAAAAATTTACCCATGCGTAAGTAAAACGAAATAAACGTATATACACAGAACAGAAAACGTTTTCCTTATTACGCGATAAATAACCGAAGTAAGAAAGAAGTTATTAGTCAGCGCAAAAATTCAGCCTGGAAAAAAATACTTTGCTGGTTGCTCGCGCGGCTCACAATCGTCATCTAAGCATGTTTAATGCGCACTTTATTAAAGGTAAGCACACTACGATGATTTAACTGATTATTGCAATGTGTTTGCTAAGGTTTACATAGATAAACGGGTAATGTTCAACTTTCTATATGTTAAAAGTTATAACCAAAAAAAAAACAAAAAAAAAAACAGTGGATGACATATGTCACCCGCGCGACTAATCGAGGATTAAGAGCGAAACGTATGTACACGAGCTTTTTGAATTATATACGCTTTCAAATCTATTTTTCGAAGTAAAAAGTGAGATAAGGTTTGGATAGAATTAGAAGTTGGATAAGGATTAAACGGATGTGTGGAAAATTACCATTATGCGTAGACCTCATAAAGTATCGAAATCTCCTAATAAGGCGGGTTAAGTGCCGTACACAAATATAAGAGCTTCCATTTCGCTTTGCGCAACATTGTCACATTAAAGGAGATACTTGAGAAGATGATACCGCTAAGACCTCTAATGTAGTATTACTGTACGGATGACAAACAGGTCTCATGTAAAAAAATACGGCGACTTCATCAGCCACCACTATAAAGAGTTATCCCGACGAAAGCGATGCTGATAATCTTTTAACACGGGATTATGTTTAAAGTGAGGTTAATAGCGGAAATCTTTTTATTAGCGTACTTTTTATGATAAAGACTTGAATTTCATTATAAAAAAATTGAAATTGTGCTTTCTCCGTTTAAGTATTTAGATCTATCGCCTTTTCACAAAGCCACTGTTAACAGAGGTTCGGATTAAATTTTTCATGAACAAAAAGAAACGGATGAAGAGTTATTTTTATTGTATCTCGCTAGGCCGAATTATTAATGTTTCCCACACTTTGATGAATTACCGGATTTTGTGAAAGCCCGTGTTAAAACATTTATCTTATGCTTCCACTGTGTGACTGGTGTAAATTCGGTCTTCCATGTTGAGTACATTCGTCATTTGAATCTTCTCGTTCTTTCGTTTTGATGAAAATTATTTTCATTTCTTTTTATTTCTACAATTAGGCAATAGACACGATCATCGTGTATATCGGTATAAGCTTCTACGTGCCGTTGTGTTTTAAAATAAAAGACTGCGGAATCTTTTTACGTGTTATTCGCTCGTAATTTATTAGTTGGATTTTGTATTTTACCGGGCCAAATAAATGTGATTCGCTCAGTGAAAAATAAAACTGTTACTCTACATTAAACATTATCGATTGCTGGCTCGCCGCTGATGTAAGAGCCAGCAATATAGTTTAATGCATTAGCAGTTTTGTTTTTATAGCCGCGATTGAAATAATGTGCTGCTACTCGAACATCGTACTTTCCATTTTCATCTATAGCTGCCGTGACAGATGTTAGGAACGAAATTTTTGTAATTTCGGTGATCTGACTATGTTAGCAAAAGTAACGGTTTACGAATTGTAAAAATTATTGATCTGAAATAATGTCATTGATGAAGTTAATAATCGAAGGTACTTGTTAATTGTTGCGCTGGAATTATAACCATTAATATTCGTAAAAATTAATTGAAATTTATATTATAAAAATTATAAAAATAGCCGACTAGTTTCGGATATAAACGATCCATAATCATCATTAATAAGCCATGATTATGGATCGTCGATATCCGAAACTAGTCGGTTATTTTTATAATATATTTTGCGTGTATCGTCTTCCGTTAGATCAATGTCTCTGTTGGTGAAGATTACTCGCGCTGATTTACTTTCATTAGTTTTGATTTTCCATAAGTTGAGCCATGACGAAATTTCAGTAACCGCTGCTTGGATGGTATTCCGCGCTTTAACTTGCGTCTGAGCATAAAATCGCGGTATCGTCAGCAAAGCTACCTCTACATTGGCAGGTGTAGGAATATCTCTGATGTGTTGTAAATGAGATAGAGTAATGACCGTAGCGTGCGGAACTCTTGCTTGTATTGCATATTGGATAAGTCATCTCCATACTTATCGTAGAAATATCTTTTAGTCACGTATGACCGAAGCAACCGATATAGTTCATGAAGAAAATATCATTTAATTTTTCTGTAAAAGGCCATCGTACCAGACTTTATCGAAAGCCTGGCTTATGTCCAGTGTCGCAGTACTTTTTCTTTTCGAAAGATGTTTTAACGGTGGTAACGACACGATGCCCTTGTTCTATCGTACTGTGCTTGGCTCCGAGATAAGAAAATGATCGCCACTCAACATATCGCCAAGTTATTGTGACTTTTCAGAAATATCCGTTGGTTCGTCAACAATAACGGCAATAAATTTTGCATCTAAAATTTCCTTCGTAATCATTTTTGCATTAAATGTTCACACGAAAAACAGAGCTTAAAACACTGCTATAATGCAAACCGTGCTGGAACTATGTTATCGCATCTTACGAAGGATCGAAATGTGCAAATAAGTCCTCCCCCTACGAATCGACCTTTTTCCTGAGGAATCATCTTGCTAAACCAAGTAAATAGCAAAAAATTTTAAACAAAATTTACTACACCAGTGTATCGGTTAGTTAATTATCTTCGGATCATAATCCAATAATATTTTCAATACGAGATTCGTTAGAAACACCGGAGACTATAGAATATTTTAGGTACTCAAAAGCTAATTGGATTAAATACAAAAAAAAAAAAAAAAAAAAAAAAAACAAAAAAAACATTGCAAAACTAAATTACAGTGTCTGCAAAGCACGCCCCTAGAAATCGATAAATACCTAAAATGTTTAAGTGAGGCAATACTGAAAACAGAAACCGAGTCGATGGAAACGAATAAAAACAATGCACTATCCAATAGCATCAAATTCTTAATTAAATTGAAAAACTACTATAGGAAAATGGCACAAAAACATCATACTGCAACCTAATTTATAAAAAAGTATACAACAGATTAAATGATATAATACAGAATAAACTGAAATTAGAAAGAAATGAAAACTGGAACAAGTTTCTAAAAAAATCTGTTCCCCGGAAAATAATATTTTGTAGAAAATTAATAAATATTTCGGGAGAAATCAGAAAGACCTTCTTCCAATCCATGTACCCAACAGTAACGATAAAGTGGCCTACTCTAAAGTAAACAAAGCTGAAACTACAGCAGCTTATTCCAACTGCCGTTAGCAAGAGCAAAGATGGGGGAGCAAACGGATAAATATATTATAACTCAGATGTTGAATAAAATACCCAAAGAAATAATAGAGAAGGAAAAAATAGGGGAAAGAAAAAGGAAAATAAAGGAATGGCTTCAGGAAGAAAAAAATATAAAAAAAATAATAAACAAAAAATAAAATGACAAAGCGCAACAAAAAAACTAGAAAAAAAAAAAACTTTGAATATACAAGATAGAAATAGATTATTAATTATTGATAAGTAAAATAGATAGATTAAGACTAGTAAATATTACACGATTATGTATATGTATAATTTAATTTAAGATGGTAAAGGTTTCAATAGGATAATTCGTCGACAAGCGTTTTAGCTTGACGAAAGTTTCGTATGTAAAAAATAATAAATACATATTTTTCAAAAAAAGAAAAAAAATTATCTTAGTAGAGTACAAAAACAAAACTTAAATAAACATAGCCGAAGTATTAAGAAAGCCGCACACCACTATAAATAGAGCCCGAATACCAAAGGCAGAATATATTAACCCGGTTAAACTAGTAAAAAGTGTCAGAACTTTAAAAAAATACAAATTCAACAGGACACGACCTGATAACTGTACAAATGCTTAAACATCCCCCAAAAAAAGCACTTACGGCAATAACCCAGTATATTTAACTCATATCTGAGGCTAAGTATCCCATGCTGTGGAGAGCAACTGTAACAATTACCTAAGCCGGGAAAGGATGCTTTCCAAGTGGAAAACATCAGACCTATAAGCTTACTTTGTAATTTAAGCAAAGTATTCGAAAAACTAGTTTTACAAAGAGAATTTAGTGACGAAAAATCTTTCTTTACAGATAAACAATTCGGTTTTAGACCTAAGTGTTAAATACCGTAATATTCGACTGACCAAAATATGTGACAAGATTACCGACAACTTTTTTTTTTTTTTTTTTTTTTTTTTAATACTAATAAACACGCGGGATTAATATCACTAGACATAGAAAAGCCATTTGATACGACATGATTAGATGGAATAATTTATAAACTAATCCAATAACATACTTAATATTATTAATAAAATTTTACAAAACAGAAAATTCTATTTTAAGATAAACGAAGCTAAATCCTCATGGTGAACAAGTACTGTGGGACTCCCCCCCCCATCAGCGAACTATTCTAGGACCTTCTTCTTTATAGTGCCATACTTAATTCCTGAGCGTCGGCGACTACCTATTCGTACATCCCAGCTGTACAGACATAGGTAGTGTGCTAGGCAATTGTTATATGCAACGCAGGTGTACACACGCAAGACTACATTCGGAACTGATAGTAGCCGCTTGTTATCGCGCTACCAGTGCAGTCCCGTGTGAGACTGCTGTGTACTGACCTAGCGTGCACATGATGTTGAACATGGTGGTTTGCTATTGCCTTCCACGTGATTACTAGCGATTATTTATTTATTTATTTAATTCTTGTAATAAGTTCGTCGTCGCTCGGGATCGAACCCGTGATATTCATAACGGAAATCAAGCGCTTTAGCAACTAGGCTATCGTAGGACCATATTTATTTATTCTGTACTTAAATGATATAGCAGTAACACTTAATGTAGACCTACACCTTTATGCAGACGACACCGCGTTAATGATATCGTCATATAGAATAGACACTATCAGAAACAGACTAGACAATCTACCGAAAAATCGATTGAATACTTCCAAAAGTGGTAAATAAAAATTAATGAAAGCAAGATTAAAGCGATCATCCGACGGAGACCGTATCTCAGTCCAAAAATCAAAAAAATTAAGCAAAGACACAAAAAGAATATTAAAAGACAATCGTTACTTTTTTTAAAATCTAGTACCGCTTTTTTTTAGGATACACTAATAACCAGCTATATGACAAACTGCAAGAACTGACTAGATCTAAATTACGCCTGATTTTCGTTTTCTTTTAAGTTTTTTCTTTTTTTTTTTTTTTGTTTTTTGCAATAAAAATCTACTCTAAATAAACTAAATTGGGTACTCGCTAACTTTCGGAATCCGTAAATATTTTTTTTATGCACTCCCATGCGAATTAAAAAGCTGAGAGCATGAAAAATGAAACAAACATGATTAGCAAAAGTCTTTCCAGTAGTCCGCCTGAATTTCAAGTTTATTGCTCTAGCAAGAAAATGAGAGTTGTCTCAGCGTGAAAAATAAAACCTTTATTTTTGTGTTCTTTATTATAAGAAAAGTAAAGAAATATTTCGCATTGAACTATTTTTACCATAACACCTTTTTAAGCACAATAAAAACATCAACGGAGCCTTGGTGGCCACCGGAGAATATGTCCCGGCGCGACTTTATAATAATTAATCGCTTAAGAATTGGGCACATATCCTTATCTCACGACTACGTGTTTCACA
Source organism: Icerya purchasi (assembly GCA_039619475.1). Lineage (NCBI taxonomy): Eukaryota > Metazoa > Arthropoda > Insecta > Hemiptera > Monophlebidae > Icerya > Icerya purchasi. The sequence goes on from CM077116.1 coordinate 133,592,913, forward strand.
GGACTTCGCCTCCCAGAACCTGCCCTTTCTGCTCTCAACCGTGTTATCCCTCAGTTCAGCATATCCTTTCCGCGTGTACTAAATTTACAACATCCCGTTCATCATACAACCTTAATTTTTCTCCACAAAAGATCCTCGCCAATACTCCTGCAATGATCGTCCAAACCTTGGCATACATTAGAACAAACCAAATCGCTCCAGTTATTTAAACTTTGGTAATTACCGTATGCCGTAATGACCTATGCAGTTATACACGGCTCATGGTAAGGAAAAAAAAAAAAAACCATCGCTATAAAGCGACTAAAACGGAAAAAAACAAAAAAAAAAAACAATAAACGACGGGGTTATTTTATAAATAAAATATAATTGAACACGAATGAAAAAACCAAAGTATTTCGCTTATAACCCAGTATCAGCGTATCACTTTAAAAAACTAAACACTCCGAGCTAGCGCTATTCGCTGATGACACAGCCATTTACTGCGCTTCTTTTAGAGTCGACACAATTAAACGTAGATTATCAGAAAGTTTTTTAAAAATAAAAAAGTACCTTACAAAGTGGAAAGTTAAAGTGAATGATGCAAAAACGCAGGCTATCCTATTTACAAAAAGAAGGCCCGCTTTTTCCCCGGAATTAAACCTGGGAAATCAAGTCTGCCCTTTTAAAAATGAAGTTAAATATCTGGGGGTCATCCTAGATCGGCGGCTAACTTTCAACAAACACGTTGATCACGCTATAAATAAAGCGCATGCAAGAAATTTTATGTTGAGGCACATCTTCAACAAAAAATGCAAATTAACAACAGAAAATAAATTACTTCTATACAAAGCTATCATTAGGCCTGTGCTCCTTTACAGCTCGCCAATGTGGTCTAATGTCTCGAGATCTACATTTCAAAAAGTACAGCGATTCCAAAATAAATGCTGCAGAATTATTCTAAGCGCTCCGGCGTATACTAACATAAATAGTATGCACGCTGTATTAAAACTGCCCTTTATTGTAAACGTAATCCGTACGCAAACTAAGAAATTCTTTGATGATTGCTCTACTAGTGATCACGTGTTTGTTAAAAGAATAGGAGACTACACGAGAACCTCTTTGCAGCTAAAATATAAAAAGTACAAACACAAACGCATTAAACATATGCTATTTTAATCTTATAGTGCACCGATCCGTCCGCAAGCGTTAAACAAGGTGTTGAAGCACACACGCGCAATGACACTCCAATAACCATCATACTTCTACTTTTTTTTACAACTTACACTTTATTTATTTTTTCCGAAGCTAGGTTTTTTGTTGGTTTTTTTTTCCTAATATTATAACAAATGTAAAGTTTTTCTTCGCTGGCGAGGGTAAATTGCTCGATACGCGTAAAATTTAAAATGTTTAAACGTACTGTTATTTTCTTTGTTTTGTAAATTTAGTAAATAAACTTTATTCAATCAATCAATCAAAAAACAAATACTTTATATTGTAAGTATAATAAATATAATTCCACCCCCCAAACTTCGCTCTGAGTAGTTGCTCATTTTTCTGTGCCTTTGGGAGGGACTCGATATCAAATCTCTTTAAAATTTCAGAAGGGGGTAAACCCCAAACCCTTCTAAAAGTACGTTACTGTGTGTGTATATATATATATATATATATATATATATATATATATATATATATATATATATATATTCAGTAAAAATTGGTTCTAATGGCACTGCAATGGATAAATAATCCAGTTGGTATGAACGGTTTTCCACTGCATTTGATATGAAATAAAGTATGGCCTGTGAATTTTATAAAAGGTTTTCCAACAATTCGATCATCGATATTTTAAGACAACTGGACAAATTACAAATATAGGAATGAGCAATAAACATAGGAAGATTTAGAAAATATTCTTCGCAGAAAAATAAAAAGACAAAATACTTTTGTTTAATAATAACATAAATATTTGTGTCTTGAACATTCAGATGTAATCTACAAAAAATTGTAAAAATGCTTCAAAAATTTGGCTTGTTAAACGTTATTTATATTTTAATTTTTATTTGAAAGATTATTGTAATCATGAGATGTCAGTTTGTACAATATAATATTTTCCATTAATACATTCTAGGGGCATGTAATTTTATTATAGATAACACTAGATGGTATGAATCAGAATTTCCCTTCGATTTTTTTGACGTTCAGTTTTTGCCCCAAGTAACCGAAGAGTAAAAAAACAAAAAAAAAAGAGCAAATGGTTAATTATAGTTTTATAAAACAACTTGATATGCTTATTTTTAGTTATTCCGCCTTCTACCACTTATAGGAGCCCGTGTATTTGTCAGAATGAACGCATTCTTTTTAATAAATCTTTACAATACATGAAACAAGAATAGTAATAAAAAAAAATTGTTCTAAATGGTGTGGTGATCCAATTTTTTTTTAATTTTTAAAAAAGTCTCTATACCTTTAGATTATTTTTTCGAACGAAATGTACAGGAAATTTTCTCTCATATTTTTTGTAAGGAACTGTACGGCATGTTTTTTTTATCGATTTCGTTAAATTTGCAATAAGCACTCAACACTTTGCAGGCATCGAAGGCTTTTGGTAGCTAATGTTGATTTAAATGCAATCTCCGTTTCATCCTCTTTCGTCCGTTTCTTCTGTTTGTGAATCAAATTCAGAAATTTCCTCCTTGAAACTGAAGTTCGCAGTTACTAAATTTTCGTCAATAACTTCAAAATCTTCAAAATCACATTTTCTTTCATCAAAATTAATTCCTTGTATCTAGTTAGATAACGAGTCATCGTAAATTTCGTTCTCAAATTCGCTCAAAAACGTGCCATTCCAGGAGTTCGCTTTGGAATCGGTATGAAGAAAACAATTAGTAATTATATTAAGAGAGCCGTCATTCTGAACTTTCAAAATCATTATCATTGCGTTATAAAGAGTAATATTCAAAGTTCGTTTCGCTTTCGAACTTCGAATTAATTTCATGCCTGAAATTTTTCTATACCTATATTTTAAAAATTCTTAATTAACCGAAGTAGTATTCGAGGGTAAAAATACTAATTCAATGTAAGATAAATATCGCATCCGTAATATCTTTTAGCTTTTAACTGTTCCCCTATCCCATTTTCAAATATTTTCAAGTTCATCTGTGCTTTTATGTTACACTTATAATCACTAGTATAAATGTAACATTTTTCAAACAATGAGGTTTTTAAATTTTCGATCAAGCTTCTTTCTACCTCTCCCTTTTACAAATTGGTATTTCCACTCCATACAGTGCTTCGTTCATTTTCTCCTTTCCTTCTCCTTCTGTTGTCCAAGCTCTTGATTATTTTTTGTCGGCTATCCCCGATCGTGTAAAGATCTGAGTTTCTTGCGTTCTTTTTCCTTTGTTCTTGGATCAATGTCCTTGTAGACAACCCCCCCCCCCCAAAAAAAAACACAAACTATTTTGAATCTTATAAACCATCATTTACCGCGGAGTCCACGATTATCCTTCGTGCTATTCAATACATTCCTTCCACAAATGGCTCTAATAAATTCCCGATAGTCTCGGATTCTAAGGGTGCGCTACCGTCTAACGTCTCTCCTCTTCCTCGTCATTCCTCAGACTTCATAATTCTACTGATTCGTTCTCGTATCACTAGATTGTATAGCGCTCGTTCCATACAAATCGATTTCTTATGGTCCCCCAGTCATGTAGGCATTCAGGGTAATGAATTGGCTCACACATTAACTCGATCTGCCGCTCAAACTGGTCAATCTCGACCCTAATTTTCTTCTTCTAATCTAAACGTTCTCTCCAGGAATTCTCTGCGATATAAATCACATTTTCTTCAAATACGCGTCTATATAATATATGGAACGCTATCACTTCTATAAACAACTCTTGAATCTCGGTTTGTCTACTCCATAACAATGCTTCGTTTATTCTTTCTCTTTCATCTCCGGCGATAATTCCTGTTATAGCGTCCTTCATTGCTATTCAAATCTAATTCTCGTTTCTCCCTCTTTTTCACTAGCATAATATAATGCTGAGTAATGCCCTCGGCTAACGATCCCCAAAGAAAAAAAAAAGAAAAAAAAAAATACTACAGTAAATAGCGAAATGAAAGCAGATAAAGGTATATAATAATATTCTTGTTTATTGATTGCGATTTGTATGACGTGTGAATAAAATAGGCATGTTGTTACTGATGAGTTATGGGAATGGTAATTATGAATTTTGAATTAGATTTTAATTTGTGTAACGTGGGAATACTTTAACATAAAAAGATAATGCAATTTATACAGAAATGAAACTTTCATATTACATGCTTATATCTCTAAGTGTCTTTGTGAAACTCTTTAATACACTGATTGATTTGCAAGAGTAATTCATGTATATATATCTATATTTATGCGTGCAACTGGTTTTCAGAGATGGCTCAATAATTTTGATGATGTATACAGATTAAGTGTTTTTGGCGTTTAAAATTCGACTGATGAATATTTTACCTTCTAGAATATTCTATATTAAACCAGCACAACTCCTAAATGAAGACGAACACTGCTTGTCTTAATAACTACACTTGTATTTATGTAAATAAAAGTATTAACATAGCAAACAGAAAATTGAAAACAGGTAGAATGTTATCATTGTTCTGTGAAGAAACATCAATTTATTCGCAATATTTTTATGGCGGTTTTGGTACTACGCCAATTAAAATACACTATTCATTACAGTGTGTTACAGATGATAATACTTCTAGCTTACGAATTTTGAATTTGGTTTTACATCGTGAAGCGTGAAAAAAGTTTTCAATGTATGCGAAATTTCGTATTATATCACATTATCGCTGTATGTTGAAGTGTTTATGAAACTAATTTATAAGTTCAGAGTAAATTCGAGCGATGTTCGTTTATCGGGTATTTTCAATGATCGCGTCATTTTTAGCCGGCAGGACACTACAAAAAATGTCCCATTACATTGTCCGTCACAATGCGTATAAAATAAAAATAAATCTAAATGATAGTGTTGTATATACGTGTAAAATATGATTGAATAATACAGGTTTTTTTATATATATAAGATGGACGACGTAGTCAATTGAAAACGATTCTTCTGAACGCAATTTAGAAGAAAAAATACAGAGGGTCAAGAAGATTTCTTGGGCCGAGTGATATATACATATATATATATATATATATATATATATATATATATATATATATATATATATATGTATCTGATTTAACTGGTTTTTTGGAAATTTTGTGAAATACACGAATTAAAACGTTACTGGAATCCTGAAATCGATTTTTCAGGGTCTTATCTTCGAAAAAATTCCATTAAAGCAATCTTAGAAGAGAAGCGACCAGTGTTTTACGAACGAGTAAGTCATTTATCATTTAGAATTTCATCGCGTTTCGTGAAATCAGAAATTTATAGATACAATTGATCACATCGCGAGTGAAATAGCTATTAGTGTAAAACGTGTTTTATTATTGCAAGAGTCTGTATACACTTTGGATTTTCCTTGTAATGTGGACACTATTGCGGGAAAATTATTCGGTCATCGAAGCACATTACACATCGATTGTAGAACGGAAACTAGCTGTTGTCGAGTTTTTATAATCAAAATTTGATCGCGTACGCGGCGAAAGATCAAAGACGGTTTGCCAATCCAACTCTGTCATAAGATATGCTGTGTATCCTTTTCGACGTTTTCGCGGGCGACGTATGAAGAAACTGTAGGGAAATACTCTTTTTTCCGCGAATTAACGGATTTTATCACACTCAACAGAAATGCCCCTATGAACTTACCGATATTTAACTGGAACTTTTCCAAAAGCATTATTTATCCTTATCGGTTGATTTTGTTTCGTCCTTGTATGAATCTAACATTTTAATTTTTAGTTAGATTTTTAGCAAGTCAGAAAGCATGCTGGATTTTCAGAAATAACGGAGAAGATTAATTATACGAGTTAATGATGGAAATTTATTAATAAATTGAAGGAAATACACACTACCTTTTATGGTCGTTTTAAATTTTATTCGATTAAAATCGGTCGGTATTGATGGAAACATTTTTTTTTTTTTAATTTCTTTTCTTCAATGGTCTCTGGTTATAGATTAGCTTGAAAAGTTTTGCTGCGAAATTAAATTTTAATTTTACCGCCCTTAAAAAGTTTCGTTTATTTTTATTTTCCATCCGACTGGTACTATTTACTTAGTGAACATAAAGCTTAAAGAACCGTTTTTTAAACGCGATGTTGTGAAAATAAATATCGCAAATTAATTTGCTAGCGGAATATTATCGAATAAATGTACATCTGGTGGGGCAGTATCGATGCTTGTTGACCATAAAACGTTTTCCTCAAAGATAATCAAACAAATTATATCATTCATTCAATCAACTTACGATATGTATATATAATAAAAATCATAGTAAAGCAAGTGGTAGCCAAGCACCTTAACCACTAGGCTATCCCGCTACCGATATATATATATATATATATATATATATATATGTATCATAATTTATATAAATATATAGGCTCAATTGTAACAAATCATCGTAGAGTAAATTAAAACACCTGAGTAGTACTTCTATGTTAAGACCGAATAGATTAATGACGATAAGAATAATGATAAAATAATAATAATAATAATAATAATAATAATAATAATAATAATAAAACAATAATAATCACTTTATTACTATTACTATCACCGCACAATATCCATCTATGCGCATATCTGCGCGAGTGATGGAATGTTATATAAACAATAAAAATTTCTTAATAACAAGACGAAAAAAGTAAAAAAGAAAACAAACATAAAAATGTAAGGGAACTTCGATATTTAAACATGAAAATGGAGAAAAAAACGGTAGAGAATTTTTTGAACTAATAAAGAATAAATAAATTTTTTTTTTTTTTTTTTTTTTTTTTTTGTGAAAGCAACATCCTGTACCGTGTTTAACTGCTGTGGCTATTACAGTACGAAGATGCGCAGTTTCTTTTTATAGATATCTGATTATTCCGCTAGTTCTGATAAATTGTGTTATGGATAAAATTGCATCGGGGGAATTCTCAAGAATGTTGATGACTATTTTGTTATTAATTGAAAGGGGCCGGTGAGGTGATAATGCTGGACAGTCGCATAGTATATGAGGAGTTGAGGGAGCAACATCTTGGCTACAGAAAGGACAATTCGTAGGAGAGGGGGTTCTTTTCAAAATAAAATTATGCGACATGGCCGTATGGCCTATGCGCAAGCGGCTAAGTGCACAGAAATCTCTGCGGGAGATGCTTTTTTCTGGCCACCATGGTTCCATTGAGGGTTTAATTAACCTCGAGAAAGTCTGACACGAGGACCAATGGGTTTTCCATAAGGACGTGAGATTATTCAAGATTATGTTCGAGAGATAAGGTGGAGGTGGGCTGTTACTAGGCGAGGGGCAATATATTTCTGCTCGGGCGGACGTATCGACGCGTTCATTTCCAGGAATCCCTGCATGGCTGGGCGCCCACAGAAACGATACGGAGCACTGTCTCTTAATAGGGTTCGTATAATACCTGCTGGGTTCGAATTGCTACTGGATGTTTGGTGAGGGGATTAGAAATTGTCAATAAGGCCGCGTATGAATCGGATACCAGCCGGGCTTTCTGTGATGTAGGCTCTGTAAAAAGAAAATATTCCAAACAGAAAAATACTGCGTATATTTCAGCATCCAGTACCGAGCAATTGTCATTCAGTCGAATGCTTCGAATCACGTCGCAGACTTCAAAGGAACAGGCGGTTGGGGAAGAAGTAGCCTCTGGGGTAGCCTTGGCAGCATCCGTGTAGAAAAAGAGGTGGTCGGGGTATTTTTGCATTGTTGCTGTTGTCAGCTGAACGATATTCGGGAGCAGGGGTTTATTATACTTCGTCAGGGAAAAGTTAACATCAATGTTTAAAGGGGCCCACGGCGGAATCATGATGTTAGGAGCTAGGTTAGGGAAAGGGATTACGCTCACGTTGTGCTGTGATAGGAGAGCCAGGATTTCTGGGAGAGGGTCATTAGGGAACTCTGGGGTGTTGGGGAGGTCATTTGTGTCAATAGGACAGACGCGTTTACTAGAGAAAAGAGCGAGGGTCTCACGGTGGTAATAATAGGTTCGGAAATACTTTAGTGGGGGAGTGCCTAACAAGGCACACAAACTTACAGACGGGGAAGTTCTATGTGCGCCAAGTATCGTGCGGAGCGCCGTGTGGTGTATTGAATAAAGGGATTTAAGTAAAGAGGGACTGGCTGACGCATACGCCTGGGACCCGTAGTTTATTCTGGAAATGACTAAGGATTTGTATAATGGGAGGAGAGTTTTCGGAGGTACATTATACTTTGTGTTTGATACATATTTAAGAATAGATAGGAATTTATGACATTTAACTTTAAGATTTGATATGTGGGATCGCCAAGTTAGCTTTTGATCGAACAGTAGTCCAAGGAAAGTAGCAGTAGGGTGGAAATGAAGTGAGGAATTTTCTAGATTGAGGCGAATGCTGGAAGAGTTTTGACGTCCCCTATAGAAATCAACACAGATAGACTTAGATGGAGAAAACACAAGACCATTATTGTTACACTAGGATTGTAGTTTTGAAATAGTTTTTTGTAGGATTTTTTGAGCATTTGCTGGAAAACTGGAAGATAGGGAAATATTTAAGTCGTCAAAGTAGAGCCGGGCGTTTACAGGCGGAGCAATACAATCATTTATATCATTGATATAAAAAATTTACAAGGTTGCACTAAGGGCAGATCCTTGTGGTAAACCATTCTCAGTTTGAATGGTGCTCGATGTTGACGAACCAATCTTAACATGGAACGTTCTGTTTGTTAAAAAATTATTCAGATACTTGGCCATGTTTCCACTTATACCAGCTGTTGTCAGCTTGGATAAGAGGCCGTATCGCCATACTCTGTCGAACGCCTTTTCTATATCGAAAAAGACGGAGTATACATGTTGGCGTCTGTGAAATGCTGTTAATATTTGCCTTTGTAGGCTCAGCAGATGATTAACTGTAGTACGCTTCTTACGCCCTCTGGCTTGTGACGAGGATAGGAGATTATTCTGTTCAAGGAAGAAAAGGAGACGCCGGTTAACCATTTTTTCCAGCGTTTTTGCGAGGACACTTATGAGGGATATAGACCTGTAGTTTTGTGGAAAAAGAGGATCTTTATTTTGCTTCAGAATAGGAATAACAACTGCTAATTTCCATGGCTCAGGGATCGATCCGGAGAACCATATTTGGTTATAGATATGTAAGAGGAAGTTTTTCGCTGACGGAGGTAAGTGTTTTAACATATAAGGATGGATAGAATCGGGCCCAGGCGCGCTGTTTGCAGTATGGTACTGGAGTTGATAGTCTAGTTCAGAAATGGTGAAATGGCAATTGTAGGAAAGTGAGGAGTCAGAGATGATAGTTATTAGTTGTTGTTCCGTGGAATATTTCTTTAAAGAGAAAGCAGACGAATATGACGATGAGGATGACTCCATTGCAAAATGATTCGCAAAAGCATTTGCGACTTCCAACGGGTCAGATAACATGGAACCATTCTGGTTTATCGAAAAGGAAGGGGTCGCACGATTAATACCGTTCAGTGCCTTAATTTTGTGCCAAATATTGTGACTAGAAGTATTTATGGAGATTGAATGCATAAATTGCTGCCAAGATTCCTGTTTTTTGCGCCTAATGAGGCTCCTCGCAGCTGCGCGGCGTTTTTTAAATTCGATCAAATCAGGATGTAAGCCTGTTGATTTAAACTTCCTAAGGGCATGTTTACGTTGGCGTATGGCTGTTCCTATTTCGGGGCACCACCACGGGACCCGTCGGGATCTGTTTGTTGGGACAGACCTAGGAATGGATGCTAGAGCAGCATTCGTAATAGCGTCGATAAAGGAGTTGATGTTCTCTGATAAAGATTCGGATGGCTCGCTGGGAACGTTTACTTTAACTGAAAACATATCCCAATCCGCCTTGTGGAATAGATATACAATAAAAAGAAAAAATATATATACACATATACACATATACATACTTATGTATATATACATATATTACAATAATAATAATAATAGTAATAGTAATAGTAATAATAATTCTAGTTCAAATTCAAATAATTTATTACAATTATTATTATTAAAAGTTCCATCTATACGCAGAAATTGCGCGAACAACGGATTAATTCTATTATAAAATGAGATATCTGTATTTATTTCGCGAATTGTGTAATTCTTGTTTCCTAATAATTTTTTAATCGCCTTCCAATACTCTTTTTGTTCGTATTTACATTTATTTAAAATTTAAGTGTAATAATCGTTTTTGGCTGCTCCGGATAATTTTTGAAAATAATCAATCAATTTTCAATCAACGTATTTGATTCATTCATATACACGCTTAAATATTAATATAACTAAAATATATTTACCACAAATGCGTATAGCTGCGCTAGCAGTGCTGATTATTATTACATAACTGTCTAGGTTGCATCGTTGTATTAAATACTTAACTTTTAACAAGTACAAAAGCCAATTATTGATAATTTTCACCTTTATCAAATAATAATAATAATAATAATAATAATAATACTAATATAGGTGTTTTTATTCAGTGTTGTTTTCCAAGTTGCATTAGCAGTTTTTTGCAACGGGCATTTTTCATAAATAAAAAAATTAACACTGTACGCCAGAACCGAGCTAGTTTATATTCTGGAAAAAAGCAAAATCAAAATACCGGGAGCCTTGAAGGGTTTTGTTAATCGCTAGTTAGCATTTAGAGCGGCGGTACAAAAGTTGTTTTTCAAATGATAGTATTACCAGAGGGAAACGTAAAATGAATTTCAAAAGTCTTCGTCAAAATTCGAATTGAATGATAATGGGCACCAAGTTCTCTCTGTGCTCCTAAAAGGTGTTTGCAATGATAGATTTACGGAGAAAGTTCAAAAAGGGAACTTTCATTAAACCGGACTCTTTATTAAGTCGTCGCAGGGCACGTTAAAACTGAGCCTGTCGCGCACTTCCCTTAAGCTCTATTCGAAATTTAAATGCAGCCAACCTGCTTCCAAGCAGAACGCGACGAATTAGGAAACCGATTTAATTCGCTTAATACGTTCCCACTTACCATTATCTAATTTAAAACGTTCCGTTGAAATCGGCGACGTCGCCGTTTTAATGAATTCCGACCATTTTTACATTTTAAAATCTAATGTTTTTTTATCTATTAGCAGGAAAAAAAGAAAGAAAAAAAAAGTACTCAGATACAGCCGGTTCTTAAACTTTAATTATTATTAATTTATTTAATCCTTTTTGAAATGGAAAGTTTCTGTAGCACTCGCACGGTTATAATCAATGCAGGATCAGTCGTTATTTGTATCATTGTTGCTGACTTCTTTTTTCTTTTCACTGACCGTACGCGTTATTATTCTTCTTCTTTTCTTTTTGGCCCGAACAGAACAGTTCATTTGGCCAGCAAACTACGCCACGACTAGATATTAAAAATTACTGATAATAGAAAATTCAGGAAGAGAAATTTCATTCTACAGTATGGCCGCGACTAATGCTCAATGAAACAAGACAAACACAAACAAGATTTTTTCATTCTGGAAAAAGGAGCAAAAGAAAAAAATAGATAAAAAGATAAATATCTCACATTATGACCACAGTTGTCCGGCAATGCTCAGAATGCATTATGAGAAAAAGGAAGTAGTCACAGCCACACTGGACAAAGACTAGACGTACGCGTTATTTATTATACATTGGTCTTCTACCGCAGTCGTTTTTACTCTCACTCGTAGGGTCGTGATAATTTAAAAATTTTTTTGTTAATTCACAAAAAGAATGTAAGATACTGTACGTTCGACGAATTCGACGCAGAATATTTAATCTATCGAAGGTGGGGGGTAAATTCAAAATTGACCTTTAGCACTGGGGACGGCTGCGTGGTGTATAAGCGCAAAACACCGCGCGCCCCCGTTGTATTTTCTTTAATTAAGCAAGCATTGATTTCGGTAATTTTTTTTTCGTTACATTTCTAATTTTATTACGTTATTTATTCAACAAAAGTCGAGAGCTATTAAACGTTGGTGCGTTATACACCTCACGTTGCATTGAGAACACGCCGTTTTTATTATTTTTTATTACTACACTCATTTCATATTTCTCATTCTACTACTGAGCATTCTGGTTGACTTTCCGGCCGCCTTTTAGTTGTCTTATCATAAAATTATCGTTCGTTCTGGGACATTTAGTTTTTATTTTCTATAAAATGAAAAATACGGTTACGTTTTTTTTTTTTTTTTTAATTCGTTGTAAGAAAATCGGTTAGGAAATTTTTTAAAACGGATGCGGATTATCTGAACGGTAATTATGACGATGAAAGTGATCCTAACAAAGTTAGTAGTTGTGACGTTATAAAAGAAAAAAAAATTTTTAGACACAGACGCTGGGCAAGAATAATAGAGTAACGATAGAGAAATTGTTTTTCTTTTTTTCGTTTGTTTTCTTTAAATAGCACCGACAAACAAGATAAATAAAAGTGTACTTAACGGAATGTTTTTAGGCAAAGCGTATTTTCAGCTGGAAGAGAAAAGAAAAACTCAAACATAAAATTGAAAATGTGTCGTCGTCGATAAAATTATGAAAATTTTTAAAACACGAACATGGAACAGAAATATTTATATAGCGGAAACGGGAACGAACATAAAAAGAACACTACTAACAGAAAATTCCGCTAAATATAAAAAAATTTATTTTTACTATACGGTAATTACTATATATGTATAATAAAAAACTGAATTACTTGTTTCTCTTAATTAACCATATGTGTTAAACCGTGTAATTTAAAAATTACACAATTTTAAAAATTCAAATTTATCCCCGTTCATCTAGCTTAGTAAAGAATAACCGAGAACATTAATCTTTACTTCGACTAGAGAAGTAAGCGGTATCGTTACGAAACTAAGAAGACAAGTAAAAAATGTGCGTATGGATTGGATATGGGCGTCGGGGAAAAAATGTTTTCGGCATTAGGGCTAAAGAAAACATATGCGAATGTAGGAGGATGGTCGATTTAAAATCGCTAAAAACCTACTTCAGTTAGACCTGTTTTTCCGTAGTTGAGATTCCGCGTGTTTAATATTTATACTGCAAACATTCTAAACTCTGCTTCTGAGAAGATGCATTCGGGTAACTCTATCTGCGGATAATTTACCGGTGTACCGGGCGTAACTTTTATTTCACATGCGGCTGCTTCCTATTATTATCGGCAACGTTTCGAACAATCCGGATAAGATTTTCTGAGCAGCTGAGAATTTTTCGGAAAAATTTTCCCTCGGCTTCATGCAGACCCGGTTAAATGCGCGTAATATGCGTGCAAAATACGGAGGAGCTCGTTGTTAGTCGTAAAAATAATTTCCGCTGAACATTTCAGTTCCGAAGCGTAGAGATCGTTAGTTGGAATAATTCGCGTCGCCACAATTCTTACAGAAATGAAAATAAAATTAAACCGCACGCGCGCTACAGAAACTCAAGTAGCAATGTTTAAATGTTATGATTCTGCGCAAACGAAAAGGTCGTTTGATTTCGCTTCTTAAGATGATACACTGTTTGTTCTGCGGCAGACTTGAATCTGTTCAGTTTCATCCTACACACGGAATCTTTCTATTAAAAAAACCAGAACGACTTTTAAAAAGTCGAACGAATTCGATAAGTCGAGAAAAAGCCTTTCATTCAGGTGCAACGAAATCGCTTCTTTCACAATCCACTAGTGACCGTTATTAATGCTGAGCAAAGGCGAATGACCTTTTTCTGCGTTCGAAAATTATGCTCTTAATTGCCGCTTTCTACTAGCTCTATGTAGTTTCTCTTTTTGAAAAATTAATCATTCGACATTATCGCTGAAAACTTATTTCGATACTTGCCGTCTACACATTCAAAAAGGGGCACTACTCTTGTTCTGAAAAAGCGAAAAGCTTTTCTTCTCAACAAGTACAAACCTTTTCTTACCCTTTGACTCTCGACTCTAATGTCAAAAACATAAAGACGAAAAATACAGCCTCAACTCTTTAACGCGCTAATTACCAAATTTATAATTTTCCTCTCATAATTAGTGTACCTTTAACGTGTTACACTTTATTGCTGACCAAAAATAGACGACGCTCTTACGTTGGATTATTAGAAGAGGTTCGGGACCTTATATTACTACTGTTCGTTGAAATTGCAAAAATGGACGTGAAATTATATCGGAAACTATTTGTTTAATAGCAGATATAAAATCGTACGGCGCGTAAAATAAAAACACCAAAGTCTTATTAAAGGCTGATGAATTTGCGCTAAATAAGAACGTTTTTGATAAAAGCCGACGAGAGAAAATAATACATAAATTCAAAGGAATCGTTCGGAGTGCTTGATAAATACCAGGCTGCATTATAATGTTGCTGTATCAGTGAAATATTTTCAAGTTTTTAAACTTTTCGAAAAATATTAAAATCAGTGCGCGGGTACTTTTCATTGTTTTATATTAATTACAACGTGATTCTTAGCCTACGCCACATTAGAAAAAATGTCCGAATTTTATGTAACGTTTTTTTTGTTTTTTTTTTTTGTTTTTTTTTTTGTTTTTGTTTTTTTTTTTTTCTATAGGATTTTTGTGATTATGTTATTCATATGGACCGATTTAGAATTACGTTGTAAATTTCGATCATTTTATACAAAGTATAGAAGATAACGAGACAGAAATATAGGATCAAGGTTCCTTGCGAGGCCAAAATGGCTGAGTTTATACTATATATATTAATTACGGCGTCATTTTACAAGGGGTTATCTTGACCCCTCTTGCTTATATTTCTGTCTCTTTTTCTTCTATAGTTTGTATAAAACGATCAAAATTTACAACGTAATTCTAAATCAGTCCATATGAATAACATAATCACAAAAATCCTATAAATAGCGAAATGCTGTAATTATTAAATATGTTTGGCGAAATACATATACTGTTATCTGTCGACTGTGACAAACAAAAAGGGATGCAGAAGTAGTAGTAACGCAGTGGACCAATGAAATTCGATCGACAATTTGTTAATATGAACGGGTGACTGATTTCTTAACAATTTTTTTTTGAATAATATATTTCAAATTTTTTATTTCATAAAAAGGGCGCTGCGCATATTTCACTTCATTGTTTTAAAGTTATGTAACTTAATAATAATAATAATACCATTTATTTATTTTTTTGACTTCGTATTACATTATTTTTTTTTTTTTTATTTTTCCTCATCCTTGTGTGTAACTACTATATATATGGTGTCACTACAGCATCGACAGGGGGAGATCGTTTAAATATGCTGAGTTAAGCCGCTCATTCTTACGAATGGTGATGGCAATTGGCTCGTTTGAGAGGACGGCGCTCTATGTGTTTCGCAATAGGCCGAGTTATTTTCTTAGTATACCGTAAACTTCTTTTGGCAGGTTATGCATTATTCCTTCTTGTTGTCCACATAAATTACTATCAAATTGAAGTATCAACTTTCTTTTACATAAATTTAGATTTTTTGAAATGAAGAAATGCGGTTTATTAATTTGATTTTGTTTATGCACTAGTACAGGCGATTGTACGTCAAGTTAATTCCATTTCAATATTTTTTCCTGCCATGAAGAAATACTGTGAAAAAAATCAGAACTCGCCACTGACGCATATGTATACAATATGTACATATGCTTTTTGGTTTTAGTTGAAAGTTTTCTTATGTATATTGTGGTAGGTTGCGGGAAAATGTTAGTATAAAGCAGTTGAAATATTTCATGCCGTAAGTAAAGATTTTGCACGCATTATCTGTATTTAAAAATTTAAAGCAATAATTAAACGTATCAATTATTTAATTTTTAGATAATTTATTTTTTTAAACTTATCACTTTACCGAGCACCGTTTTATCAAATTCTAAGGTGCAACCAATGTTTTGCGATTGGATGCGAGTGCAACCTCGTTATTGTTTCCCAATGAATGGGGATCTTCAAAAGTGGTTGCGAGATCGGGAATTGGAATTTTCGATTCAAACCGATTGTGAAAGATGCATAAATCAAACGTCTGGAAAGCTGATATCTGGTGCGGGATTTTTAACATCTTCGGTCCTCTCCCTTTGGATGCGAATATGAATCGTGGTAGATATTTGGAACTGTTTTTAAACCTTTCCATCTTTGTTCGAAGATCCTTGACGTACATCAGTCGATTTTCCAACAGAAATGTTGTTCAGCTATCAAGACTAATCCTCCAAAAACGAACTGATTCCTATATGGATTGATCTCAATTCTCACTACACTCATCTCCTGGTCAGATCTGCCTGTTGTAGACTATCGATTGTGGTGAAGGTCAGAACTATATGATACATATATGAATAACAAGAGAGTCTTCTTCGGCTGAAGGTATTATTATTTTACAAGTTTTTTTTTTTTTTTTTTTTTTTTTTTTGGGGGCTTCTCAACCTTTAACCGGAAGATATTCTTCGAGCCGTTAATTCATAGCCTTATTACACGATTTTTAGGTCTTATCGTGTCTTAATTATCATTGTTTCTTATTTAATTATTACGAAATTATGTACTTCTTTTTATAACATCTAGCTGCGATTTTTATTGATCGGCTCTGATGGAATTATAATATAGTACCTTCAAGGCAGCTCGATTCTTTAAACTTCGTCGTGGAAACACCACACTTAGACTCCATATGGTAAAGTTCTTCTGTAATACATAGAAAAGAGTAAATCTCAATTAACTACATGCCATTCTTTTTTGCTTTTTGGTTTTTTTTATTTATTAATATAGTTCCCGATAAGGACAGCTAATTTATTTCTACAATCCTCGATTTAATCGAAATAAGCAATACTCATAATATTAGCATAACATGTTCAGAGGCTATATAGCTAAGCTCTGTTAATTATATTAATCGGTAACAACCAAGTGATGAAGCTCTTAAGTATTCTCAAGTTCAGACCTGTGAACACAAAAGTGCCAAGGCCTCCAGATTCGGCTGATAACGAAACCGTGTTTCTGATTCTGTCAAGCGTAATCACGTATTACACACTCACTTAGTTGACCCTTTTGATAAGTCCGCACCGAGTGCATCATTTGGTTGAAACCAAAGAGTAATTAGCCGACGAAGAAACTTCTTCCGGGATTATTTTTCGATTCGTTAGCTCATCCCCTTATTTTGTATTCCATATGTATCCATATTGGACGTGTAACAATCTTCGTATACATATATTAGAAGTTTGCTCTCCGGTTTTGACGCCCAATGAGCAATTTTGACACGTATTTTTTCTAGTATTTGGGCAACTTTCTGATCGGTGTGCATGTTAATTTTGAATCCCTATATATATATATATATATATATATAGAGTATATATGTGTGTGTGTCTGAGTGCTTTGCAGAATTTGCAGCTGGAACTTGCTGGTTATCCTAATTACGTAAAGCGAAAGTGACATGTACAGCATTCAACTGAATTTTCCAATCCCTCGTTCGTTCAATTGTACGATCCAGAACAGGCCGCCGATTGTCATTTGTTCTACATTGGGAACGACTGAATATGCTCCGTACGAATTCTCTTACATTTTTAATGATGTAGTCGATGGAAATTATCAATTGGAGGTGTTCTCCTTAACGAAGTGTCCAAAATAAAATATATGTCGAAAAAAAGGAAAACGCAGGGAGAACATTCCACCGGTAAATCGCTGGGGTGCGGCGCCGGCCGCTGCTTCGTTAAAGCGGCTACAGGATTTTTCCATAAGGCGCCCCTCAATTTTTGAAAATCTCCTTTACAGTGCGCACCGGAGTAAGGCAGGTGTAATTGTGAATTTGCAAACTGTTGACTTTTTAAATTCGCTCGGCAAACGCGCAGTCGTTATTACGGCTCGAATGTTAATTATTCTCCGTTCGATTTTCCGATTTTAACCGGTGCGACGGAACGGGAAACATTTAATGAAGCGTACGCGAAGAAGGAAAAAAACCGGCGGCGATAAGTAAAAGTATAAACAAAGCGTGGCTGATGACGGCCGGTGAAATGAATAACGTAAACATGCGGAACACGTAGTATGCGGTATCGGCGGGGGGGAGGCGGTAAGCGGACGGTAACGGTACGACGGAATTAAAGTCGAAAAATCAGCAGCGACCCGGTGAGGCACGGTTCAGGTGGACCTAGGGAGCGTCTGATGGCGGTAATAAAATTTAATAACATGCCCGGCTCGCAGAGCGGCATCGCGCTGATCGCCGGTTTTCGGCGCTAGCGAAAATTCGCTCGCTTATCGCGCGCATTATAATTCTGCATAACGGCATTTCGTTTCGAGCGAAAAGTTCAGGCCGTGTCGGGAATCGAGCCGCTAACGACTTGGCCTTTACTTTTTTATATTCGACTTTTCTTTAATTTCTCTCGTCGTTCACTCGCTCGCTCAGTCGTACGTAAGAACGCTCTCTCGCACCTTTTTGACCCCCCCCCCCGCCCCCAACCCGGTGCCCCGCCGACATTATTATTATTCCGCTTCCATATCGGAACTTTGCTCGGGCAGACTGCGAACGTGGCGGCGAAACAGTCTCTCCTAACAGCTGTTTTCTCATCGCTGCGTACGGAGCACCGAGTGAGAAAGTGCGAATGAATAAATAAAAAGTTTCATTAACAGCGGCGAAGCGTTTAAAAAATTTTTTAATGGTCCGCTACGTTCTCGCCCTACGCGGCGCAACATCTCGTTCGTATTTGTGCTGTCGCCTCCGACTTACCGGTGGTGACGTCGATTAAAGCACAAACGAATGGAAATTCACTGTTCCGCTGAACAAAAATCGTGAACAGGCCAGCCTGTACTCCGCCAAGCTGCATTTAACGATGTTTCCTTTTTCTTTTCTCTCGCCGATAGCTGTTGACATTTCGAAGATATGCGAAATACACTTTTGAACTATACAGAGCACCGCTCCAGCATTATGCGTTACAGTTTGTATTAAAACGATTTTAACGGTACTAATAGCTAACGAGAACCTATTTGTTGATAATCGAGTTTAAATGAAGTTAAGGGTTTTTGTTCCAGGTTTTGCAATTTATTCGGATGTTTGCAGTGTAGCGAGGGGTTGATCGCTTCGAAATTTTCCTACAGGCAGTAGTAGCGGTTCTTTCGGTAAAAAATTTTCCGGTATTGTGAAGTATTCCTGCATTTTTTTTCAAAAACGCGCTACATAACTTTTTTGTATTCATTCACTAATTTTGATTTTTTTTTTTTTTTTTTGTCTTTTTACTTAAAAATTTACAATAATGTGAGGAAATTGCATACATTCATACTATTCGTTCCCTACAGGGGATTGTTGTCGCTCCTGTAGGTTCTTCCGCGGTGAATTGCTTCGTAGTTTGTTGTAATTAGTTCTAACCGTCTTATTCTTATTATGGTTTTTCCGGAAATTGTTCCATACACCGCCGTTTTCTTGAATTTTGCGAGCATTTCGGTTTTCGATTTTTTCCATATCCTCCAGCAGAGTAGTCTTTTTCTCCTACTTTTATCGTTATTAGATAACTAAATTTACTTAGAGCAGCTCTTCTCGAAGAAACCAATTTATATTACTTTCTTCACACCGATAATTGATGAATAGCTGTTTGTTTATTATTTTGGTTTTTTTTTACCGGGTCGCTCGGTTGAAACGCATTTTTTACTACCCAGTGCCAGTGACTATGTCGGTCTACTAGATGAGAGTCATCGTACTGTTATTACCGTGTATATTTTTAGATAAATTTTTCCTTCGTATCTGTTCCAATCTGTGTTCCCGTGCTCGACAATTGCACCGTTATTTATCATCACTCCGTATCGCTACTTATGTATTCATTGAAATTATTGGTAAATGATTATTTTCGGCTGCATCTTCTGATAATATTTTACACATTATGCCATTGAAGCAAAATCAGCGGATACTAGAATTAAATCTGAATTATCATTTCGTTTTCCAAAGTAATGATATTCGGTCTATAATATATGCATAATTGTTTTCATGGAATACATTTCTTCCGCAATTATGACAACCCCACGTCGTCGGATGCATCGCCTTGAAATCGCCCATAATTATTCCGGAAATAACTAGCGAACAAGAATGAATCTAGTAGAGGAAGATACATATATATATAAATATATATGTACATACGATCACTATTAATTAAAATCGATAATAAATCGATAAAATCTAGAGATACATGTAAAAGTTTTCGATACAAACTTGGACTGGTCGGAAGGCAACAACAAAGTGCGAAAAGGGTATAAACGTACTTCGAGCAATATCCGGCGTACAAAGTGGGAAGCACACACGACCTCGGAAATACATAATAAGGATAGAAACGGATTATATTGCTCTTTTTATAAATACTAATAAAAACAAATGGAAAAAAAGAAAAACTGGAAATAATGTAAAATAAGGCATTAAAAATTTAATGAAAACCACTCTAGCCGATATGTGTATTAGCGGAGGTCGCGGAACTGCCGATAAGAATGCAGTATATTATAATATACTTCAAATAAGTTTATCAGCAAATTAATCGGACAGCATGAATCAAACACACATACATTAAGCATGTAGACGAGTAATGAATATTGGATTAAAAAATCGATCATATAGTTACCGAATAAAATATATGGGGACATTAAAAAAAATGGTTTCCGACATAATGGTGGCAACTCTATTTACAATGGAAGGTAAACACTGGATCCCATTAAGTGTACACTGAGATTAATTCAACCGATAAGTGCTGAAGTTAATAATCCTCAGTTTTAATGAAATAATTGATAACAATTTTAAGTATTACAATACTTACGGAAAGATCGTTACATAAAATAAATATTACACCGTAGTCTATTATTAATTATGCAAATAAAAACATTTCGCGGGTTGTTCACCTGGAATGTGCAGGTTCGTCCTATACTGTTGAAAGTTACGCTATTAACACGGCATTAGAGAACTTTAAGAATAGTTCAAAATAAAAAGATATTAATTTCATCAGGCTCCCTTGATACGATTAAAAAATCGAAAAATATATATATATATATATACGATGATATTGAATATCAGGAAAGAAAGAAAGTTCGGGAACAGATAGAAAAGAACGAGTTCCTAAGAATAATAGGAAGTTAAATTGAGAGAATATTTCATCAAAGAAAAAATATATGAAAAATGGAATAATACAAAGACACGTGTAAAATAAAAGGGAAAAACTTATAGCGATGTTAAAAACTTCGTAGAAACAACACCGCGCATCTCTATGTTGATAAAAATATAGAGATGGATTATATAGTAAAGATTTCTAAAATAATAGTGGGGCATTACTGCTACTCATTTGCCTAAAATAAAAATGATTAACGGTACGGTAGATGCCATAATTTTAATGCGGAGGGTACAACACTCAATGTGACAGTGTCAGAAATACGAAAAAGAAAGAATACTCCCGTAAACAAATCATTATTATATACCCCGGCGACATCTGTAGTGTAAATTCGCCCCTGGCAGGATAGAAGGTAGGCATTTCTATGAATTTA
Source organism: Icerya purchasi (assembly GCA_039619475.1). NCBI lineage: Eukaryota > Metazoa > Arthropoda > Insecta > Hemiptera > Monophlebidae > Icerya > Icerya purchasi. The sequence goes on from CM077116.1 coordinate 133,614,464, forward strand.
TTAATGTGAATAAAATAGATATATATATATATATATATATATACATATATATAAAATGATAGAAAAGCAAAAGAAGAAATACAGGGTTCGTTTGAAAATTAGGCAAAAAATTAAAAAAAGACAGTATTTTTAGTGTAATTTACGTGCAGTTGAAGGTTTAGCCGTGAAAAGTGAAATCGATTCTAAAAAACGAAATTAACGATCTACGAAATAAGTTAACCAGTAATAGGGATCGGATTGCTCCTGATTGATGAAAACATCTACGGGCAATTTTACGTTTTGCTTATCTCGTGAATGCATTTAAACCATGTTACTTTCGATTTAAAGGGAGACATAAGTATTTACTAAGACGGTCAGAATATATATATTTAAAATGCGTATAAAGTGTTTTGATGAACTGTTTGCGTTTGATCATACAAAAGATATGATATATTTCAGGAAGCGGAGAAGTTTAATGCAAAATTCTGAAAGGTTTCGTTGCAAATTTGCAATTGCAGACTTGCGTTCTCGACTAACACAATGTCCGTAATTTTTCCTTTTTGTTTTTCGGTATAAATTTATATAGTCACCCACATAAAGGATAACAACCTTGAGCTCGGCGCAAACCGCATACGAAAAAAAATAACGAACGTAAATATTAAAATGGCAGTGAGCCTACTTTTGACTGGAAAGACATTGTCGTCTTGAAGATTAACGCCTATCACATCCAAAAACTTTAGTAAAAACCGGTGAATTAAGCTGCTTCCGCGCTAATTTATCCACCGAATATGCGATACCGTGAATTCTTTGTATTCTATTTTTTTAGGAGCCGGAGCGGTTCACTGCGTTTATTGGGCGCAGATATTGAAGTTCACACTAAAATTTAATTAGTAAGTACGATTCACGCGAACGTAAGAAGAAGCAATAATATTTATGAAATTCTCAGACTAGAAATCACTGCGAGAGTGTTGAAATTGTGGCTATTTTACGCCCAAACCTCCAAGAAAGTCTTTGAGAATTTTTTAAGAAATGTTTTTTTCGTCGATCTTAAAAATCTTCCTGTTTTTACTGTTACGGCAACTGAAGTATACCGTCGCAGTGAAGCAGAATTACTCGTTATTTTTTTTTTTTTTTTTTTGAGCTCCTCAACCAAGGGCCTTCATCCAGAGTCAATTAGAAAGGGAAATGAATCAGGTATATTTTGATGCGGTCAGACATTGCTAATAGGAAGGAACAAACAGCGTGATCGATATGTGGAGAAGGAACAGACAGGAAATAGGAGATACAATATGAAGTAGGAATACCAAGATTCGCAGCAAATTGGAATAGAAGGCAGAATGCTCGAAAGAAAGAGATCAACGCTTAAATAAACACATGATCAGCATCGCAAACATTCTCTTCATTTGAGTGGAGAATAGGGAGAAGAAACCAATGAAAAACGAAAGCGAGAGGAAGATAATAGAGTATGGTTTAAGAACGCAACGAATAACAGAGGCAACAACAGAACGACGAAGTAAAGGAAACAGAGAAAACCATAGGAGGTTAACAAGAAGACTAGGTTGAACAGACAGATAGAAAGAACAATTATTAGAAAAAGAGAAAGCGTATATACCGGGTACTACAATCTGAGATGAAAACAATTTCACAGCGAAGGAGATTAGGGGATGGGATGTTTCTTAAGAAAAGAAGCGTATAGAACTAAAAACCTGAGTACCACTTAATCCGTCCCTTCATTACCAAAAATGTCCGAATGGCTGAGAACCCACAACAAATCAGTTTGAATAGAACGGAGGGAACAAATAACACGGATAATAAGTGAACGTATACGAAGAATAATAAAATCGCAAGAATGTCAGGTAGGGGAGAATAGACGGCCCGAAAAGCGGACATTGAATCTCATATAATTGAGAATTTAGAAGAAAAGTGATTTGAAATGAAACGTAGAATAGACATTAGTTCTTTTATGGATATGGAACAGAAAGGGGGCAGACGAAAAGACTGAAAAATCAGAATCTGCGAGCCGACCTCTTCGAACTATCTGTAAATAGGGGTTACACGAGAGTGAAATTGAGAATTAATAGCACAGAGGAATTTAATTAGAGCCTGCGGAAAACATTTGAGGAGCGTAGGTATATAGTAAATATTTTAGGAGGATGCCGTGAAATTAAAAGAGAATTAGAAGAAATTGTCAAATTAAATTGCGTAAGGAAAAAATGAACTAAGCACAAGAGAGAGATGAGGGATAAAATAGGGGTTTTTCTAGGCGTGAAATGCCAGTTCTTAGAAATAGAAAGGTAGGAATGGATAAGAGTAGATGACGTGAGTGGAAAACGCTTAGCAAGAAAACGATAGCCTAAATAAAACCTGCGAATAGAAAGGGGTGCTGTATTAGATTCGGTAAGAACTACTGGAATAGGGGAGGATTTAAGAGCACCAAAGCATAGACAAAGGCATCAATTTTGGATTACATCTAATTCAGAAAGTCGGAACTTCGCATCCATGAATAAATGAACACTAATCAAATTAGGAACGAATGCGGGATTTATAAAGAGAAATAAGTATATAAGGATCACCACCCTGTTTGGTTGGAGATAGGACCTTCAGCAGATTCAGCCTTTTTATTGCAAAAGAGGAATGATATTTGATGTGTTCGGAAAAGGATAGCCGACTGTAAAGGAAGATACTGAGATATCAAGAGAAACAATTAACGTGAGAGAATAGAGATATTTTCTAGGGATGGATAGAGAGAAGCAGGATTATAGAGTAAATACAATGTAACGAGATTTAATAGGAGAAATAGAAAGGCTAATTAAGGAAAGGGGATGTTCCAGCACAGTAAAAGATGAATTAAGTATTGATAATATCATGATATGAGGCAAGGATGTCATCGGCAAAGAATAAAGTAGAAGAATTTAGAGGAAGAGAACTCACACTGATAGTGTTTATACGTTTAAAAGAGTAGGACTGAGGGAGAGGAACCTTAGGGAAGATCTCGAAAAACCGTTCTTGAAGTTTCAAAAAATGAAGCAGAGAGGCGGATAAAACGATTCAGCATGAGATTGATAATAAACGAAGTCAACTGCATTAGAACGTTAATTTGCTGTCATCTTATGGTCATTATCAAAAGTACAGGATACATCGATGAAGTAAGCCAAAGTATAATGTTTTTGGGTAAAGGATTTATATACACCTATGTGGGAAACAAAAATACGAACAAAATAGGGGGGGGGGAATACTAGGCCGAAAGCCGAACGTTTTGTTGGAAATTGCATTATTACGCTCCAGTCCCCAAATGAGGCGCTTGTTCAACATACCTTCGAACAGTTTTCTGATGCAGGATGCCGAGGAAATTGGACGTAAGAAAGACATTTTTTCATGAATTCGAATGATAATAAAAGAATTCCAAGAGGAAGGGGTTACACCCCTGGAGAGGAAATGATTAAAAAGATCTCGGAGAAAAGATAAGAGACTGTTCGAACAGGTTTTGGAAGACAAGGAAAGGTACACCATCAAGACCTGGTACTAGAAAATTTGGAAAGAACAGATTTTAATTCATATATATATTGAAAGCAGAAGTTAGGAAGTGTCTCGGGGAATTATGCGAAAATGGAGTTAGATAAAGTTCATCAACATTAGGAACATAAATAGGAGCAATGGAATCGAGAAATGATTCTAGGCTATTTTTAGAAAGGTTGAGATTGGAGGGACGTTCATAGGATGGGGATTTGAAATCTCTAAACATTTTCCAATCAAGAGAAAGAGCGGTATTCCTAGAGAATGAAGAACAGAAATTTTTCTAGCAGAATCTTTTTGAGACTGTTTAAAAAGGAATTATATAGAAGTATAGGATTCAAGTCAAGTTGAGTACTAGTGAGTGAGGAATCAACACGAGAACGGAACAGAGTCAGATTTGTTCTGCAATGGTTCCACTGAGAAGAATGGAGAGGCTGGAAGAGTTAATTTCATTTCGACATTCGCTGAATGCTGCGGATATTTTAGAACGAACTTTATATCGTATTCTCAACAGTAATGGATTGAATGTTCTCGATAGTTTTGAAATTTCCCATATTCTGCTCCAAGGTTTCTAAATTCGTGCAAATCACCTCATTTCTATTCGGTATCCGTTTAGCATCGAAAGGGGAACGGAAATAACATTCGGAGGAGAATTAAAAATATAGAATTGTTGAGGTAATTCCGTATCTTCGTAGGAAAGTGATGCCACCGACAGAATCTGCTACTAAAGCGTAGGACGTGTTTAGATCTTCAGAGTTATTGCGATGTTCAAGACGATCTCGTATTTGTAATGGAGCTTTAAGCGGTGATTTTTTTTTTCTTCCTTTTCCGAGAGATTTGCAGCGCGCAATGACCATTGTACGATTAATTAATAATTTAAACAATACAGTCGATTAATTTAGACGTAAATTATTTATAAATATCCGTTAGTATGTAGTATTGAAATAGTTTATTTAGATTTGAAAGCTCTGTAAGAACTACAACAGTCGGATAACTGATTATCTGCTATTGTTTCTTTTAGCTTCGATTAACCGATACATTAGGAAAAGAGTTATTGTAGGAGAAGCATCATCTTTCAGCAGAGGACTTTACACTTCTTGTAGTCTTTGATCTTGATTTATAGTTTTCGGTGGGCGTATTAGTTTGCAAAGTTTATTACTTCCAGTTTGTTCGGTATTTCAAATTCAATTTATTTCATTTCTCTTTCGTTAATATCTCGTTAATAATATTAATAGTATCGATGGAAGTGTCCAGTTTATCAACTTTAGAGTCCTCCTTAAATTCCGACTAGTCCGGTATCTGCGAGAATATTTTTTTCTTTTTTTGAACATGTCAGCTAAGGACGTTACCCAATGCATGGTATGACAGCACTAATGATTATATAGGAAAAATATTAGAAATAGAACATACGAATGAAGCTAACAAAGGAATAACCAAGGAAGAAGGAAAAGAAAGGAGAATATTACACCTATATTTGGTTTTTTACTGTTTTCTATATATGCGTGTATTTTTGAATGAGAGATACAAATGACGGAGATAAAGAATTCATTATGCTGATTACGGGACCAAGTGCACCGGAAACAATACAGTTAGCAGGATTATAAATCGAGTTTATCGATTTCAAACACACGATGCTGAGGCTTATTGTTCAGAGCGAAAGTGTGTTCGAAAAGTTCGCATCGTTTAGGGATTTTTAAAACATTCGCGAGTATTATTGCCCGAAATGAAATAATTTCAATGAGGTGTTTTTCTAGAATACCGAATTTTCTCGTGTTTTATTATATTACTTTTACGAACTGTAAAAACCGAGGTACTATTATAACACGAAGGAGACGGCATGTAAAACGTGTCTGTATCGGAGCTTAGAAAAAACATCAAAGTTCGGCGATAAGGTTAAACTTTAAGAAATATGTTTCCGAACGTATTCGAGTAAGAGAAGACGACGAAAAAGGCTAAGAATTCCTTACTACTTTTACAACTCAGTTATCGAGAAATAGTCAGTCATCGAATGGAAAAAAATATTCCAGCAGACTCCCCATGGCCAAACATTTTCTTGTAACGAGAACTTTTAGCATAGCCTTAAGAACGCGACCAACGACAATTTATTAGGACACATGTAAAGACAAAACTGTATAATACATTTTTCGAATTCTTCGCAGTGTCCTTGCAGAATGTAAATTTTCAAGAGAAAACGAAAGCAAACATGCTCGTATAATGTGATAATTCGTACAACTGTTCTAAGAAGTTTTTAACGGTAGAAAGTGTACTTTTTATATATATATATATATATTAAATAGATATATCGTCTTTAGCAAAGTAATATCACTTAAAACGCAAAAATATGTCCGGTCAAGCATATCCTACGTATGATCAGCTGAGAATGTTTCATGGTCATTATCGCAGGTGGTGAACAGTGGAAAAAAATCCTCCGCCTTTAAAAAAATCTTAAGCGTTTATAGTATGTAAATACTAAAAAAAGTTAAACCAAAAACCTATACTTTTTAAAAAATAATGACATTTTTCCCTGCAACTGATAGATGTTCAGCACAAATAACTCAATAATTATGCATTATTAATGATGAGAAATGTATTAAACATTCGAACCTTCAGGAAGTATATGCAGCTGGAATAAAGGACAATATTATTAATTGTGTCTTTTGAGCAATATTCTGTCGAGAATAATGTAATATATACCGAGCTTTTGTTGACCAGTTTCATATTCTGTTAAAGCGGTTAATTGACAACCACACTGGCTCCTTTATAGAAGTAAAGAAAAAGAAAAAAATGTTCACGATAATAGAACATATTGGAGATCAGGAAAGTAAAATGGTTAGTTATAGAAATTAAACAGTGTAGGAAGTGAAGTTTCAAGATGCTTAGTCATTATATGAGTATCTCCACAGAGAGGCTAATGGGGGCTGTCGTTCTCTACCCCGTACAATTTGAAATAGCAAAAAAAATCAAAGCGAAAGACTGGTAAAAAACAAAATTGATTCCATTTAGTAATAAAGTCTGTATAACGCAAAAATTTAAAGAAAATACACTTCTTTTTGTACTTTTTTTTTTTTTTTTATATATAAAAGAAACAAGCTCAGTATGTTAAGTTAACGATAACCATAATATTTATATTTGCATAATACTAAATTCAAATCAGCGATAATCAAATTTGTAATATCATATGCATTTTTCAGTCAGTATTTTTATAAATATGTTTGTATTGACATGTTTAAACATGTTTGTAATTTTATTGTTCTTTTCTGAAATTTTCGGAAACCTATTATACTTCATTAGGTAATCGAAGCATGATTTCACAACCTACGAATTTGATTATTTTGTTACATTATAACCAAAAAAATATATTATACCTGATGATACTGTGTAATGATGAGCTTGACTTTTTTTTTTTTTTTTTTTTTTTACCTCCCTTGGGTTTGCTACCAAAGAGTATTAGCCCAGCAAAAAGGAATAGATGCATGGAATAGAATAGAAATTATATTTTTATTCTGTCGACAGTGGAATCAAGGAACACCCCTAGGACAGAAACAACAGAGAGAATAGGTAGAGAAAGAACATAAGAGACGTTGAAAGGAGCAGGAAGACCAAGCTTTAAAAGATGATAATAAAGTAACACACGCTCGTTGAAGAGCACATGATTCGCATCACAAACATACTGGGAACCTTCAGGATCCAATGGACAAAAAGGAGATGCAGCTAAAGAAAAGCGATTTAGAAAAGAAGGAAGGAGACTATGCGAGAAACAGAGGCGAGATAATTTAGTAATTATGGACCGACGCAAACTGGGGAACTCATAGGTCCAAGGACGATGAGGAGGAACAGGATTAATCAAGAGATAAAAGGAATTAGGATCAGCGAAAAGAGAAACATAAACAGAATGCCAAAGTCTAAGATGGCAGGATTTAGTTGGAAGAAGAATATTGTGTGCTGGAACCCTACTAATAAAATTTCCATTCGAAACAGCAGCTTTAGCAAGGAGGTTGACGGCTACATTTCCATCAATGCCTGAATGTCCCCTTGATTTCTTTTAAGAACAAAATTTAAATACTATACAAATATCAAATACGATTACTACATATAATTAAAGTCGTCGCGATAGCCTAGTTGCTAGAGCGCTTGACGTCCGTTACGGAGGTCACAGGTTCCATCCTAAGCGACGACAGAACTTATTACGAGAATTAAATAAATAATCGCTAATAATCACGTGAAAGGCAATGGCGAAACCACCACGTACAACATCATATGCGCGCTAGGTCAGTACTGAGCAGACACACACGAAACTGCACTTGTATATCGATAAATCAAACGATTACTAATCAGTTCCGAATGTAGTTTTGCCTGTGTACACCTGCGTTGCACATAGTAATTGCCTGGTACACAACCTATATCTGTACAGCTGAGATGTACGAATAGGTAGTTGCCGACGCTCAGGAATTAAGTATGGCACTATAAAGAAAGACATATAATTAAAACTGTAGATAATAAAAGAAACCTTAAAGAAACGTATTACTAAATTAATTCACTATATATGTATTACTGTTGTTGATAAGTTGTTGCTGAAAAACAACCTAAAGCAGTGCAAATTGCAAGTACTTTACACTGAATCACAGTCTATAGACGAGAAGTTCGCGACATTTATATCAATTGTTAACAGCGCGTTAGATCGTTCTAAAAGGATATGTAAACACAATAAATCTTGCCGGAAAAGAACAGAATGGGTCACTAACGAGGTAATGGAGTTATCATGGGAAAAAAACTCATTATATAAACAAGTCAAGCAGTATCCCACAAATGACAATATACTACGTCAGTTTAAATTTGTTTCTAAAAAATTACAAAAATTAGCTAGAGTTGCGAAAAAAGAATATTACTCAAATAAATTACATCAAACAATACTGGGCTCTTATCAAAAAGGTAATAGGTAACAAAAAACCAATCTTACAAGAAATTTCTGTCAATAGCGAATTAATAACAGTACGCGAAAACGAGTATATTATAGCTAAACCATTTTAACAACTACTTCGTAAATATAATTAAATCTATTAAAACTAGTTTGGTTTCCGATCCGAACAGTTTCTTCACGCCTAATTATTGTAGTAGCTCGTTTGGGTTTATAGATTTCACTATGCACGACATTAGAACTGCTATATTGTCACTCCCGAATAAGAATTCATATGGCTTTGATGAAATCTCAATAATACTTATAAAAGAAAATATAGAATTCTTCATTAAACCTTTAATGTATTTATTTAATGAATCCATTATGATGGGTACTTTTCCTGACATTTTAAAAATCGGAATAATAATACCGGTATTTAAAAGCGGCAATGTTACTGACATCGCTAATTATAGACCGATATGTTTATTATCATCTTTCTCAAAAATTTTCGAAAAGTGCATAAAAATAAAGATTTTAGAATATCTAAATAAACAAGATTTTTTCAGTGAAAATCAATACGGTTTCTTACAAAACAAATGCACTGACGACGCCTTGTTTAATCACATAACAACAATTTCCGAAAAATTAGAGTACGGGTGTTCCGTTGCTGCAGTATATTTAGACTTATGCAAAGCGTTCGACACAGTTGAGCACAATATACTTTTAAAGAAATTACACGCTTGCGGTTTCCGCGGTTTAATGTATAGTTGGTTCCATTCTTACTTAACAAATAGGAAAATTGTCACAAAAATAAATAAAACTCACAGCGATAGTTTAATACAAGAATACGACGTACCACAGGGTAGCATTTTGGGACCCATTTTATTTTTAATATATATAAATGACTTATGTAATTTAAATATATCAGGGAAAATATACACCTATGCGGATGACACTGTCTTGATTGCAAGTTCACAATTTGTAAATTTACTACAATGTCAAATTCAGAACGATGTAAGCAGAGTACGTAATTGGATGTATAACAATAAGTTACAGTTAAATGTCAAAAAAACAAAATATTTAATATACAGCAATCTTCCACAGCACAGATGGGACCAAATAAAAATAGAATGGGAGGATAATATTTTTATAGACCGAGTGTATGATGTGAAATATTTGGGGGTATACTTAGATTGCAAATTATTATGGAATAGACATCTATATTACCTATCGGCAAAATTAAGGAAATTGAACTACCTATTTTATTATTTAAAACAACATTTCAGTAAGAAACAACTCCGTACGATATATCTTGCACTTTATCAATCGACATTAGCTTACGGTATTATACATTGGGGTGGTGCGGCTAAATATCATCTTACGCCAATAATTTCTTTACAAAAATCTTTAAGTAAATCGATTAGTTCTGGAATACACTCCATCACTAATAGTAGTTTAGTAAATGTCGAGGATCTTTATATTACGAACTTATTATTGTGTGTGCTAAAAACTAAAGAAAAGTTCAATATACAATTCAAGTCCGGAATAACTAGGGCATCACAGCAAGAGAAAGCAGAACTACCTTTTTACATTAAATTTCACAGTAGAACGCAAGCGAGATACATTGGGGCTAAGCTTTTTAATACATTACCAGAAACGCTAAAAAATAAGCTTAAAAATTACAAATATAAGCGAAAAATTTTAATACATTATATCACTACTAAATCTAATGAAAATAGTATGATACGTTAATGAAATTCTCATATTATAATGTCGATTTGAGAACAAGTACAATTTTAGTTTAAAAATAGGTCTTTTTTATTCGTATACACATAACCTCTTACCTCAAGAATATCTAATATTATATACAGCGTATGTCAACAGCTTAATATTAACAAATTAATTGTTACAGTATCTCACATAGTTAAAAAACCTTAATGATAGAAACAAAATAAATACATGTCTGTACATACTATCACGATGTACAAAAATATAAATCAAATTTATTACTAATGTATAAAACAACCCGATACACTTCTATTAATATAGTTTAGTAGTTTCTTAATTAATAAATGTTCAAAATAACTATTAATCCACTAATACGGCATTACACCCCTGGAACAATTGCAAAGTTATCATCTGCCGTAGTAAATACCAATCGTAATTCGCAATGAAAAATACATTAAAGCGTTTAGGTACTATAAAAAATTAGAATCTAGATTTCGCCTTATTTACATTACAACTTTTTTTCTACAGAAAAACTATCATATACCAATAGGTTTTAGGGCAACTGTTTTTCTAAGTATTTATGTGCGATAAAATCGATTTATTCGAAATATATCACTTCATTTACTTCGCAATTAAACGGTATCTAAATTTAATTTAACTTAAACCTATACATTAATTAGTTTCGTTTGTAGTTCATTTCGATTAGGATATTTTTACTACTAGCGTTATCTTATGACTATAATGAATATTTTATAACACTATTACTATAATTTAATTATAATATTACTGCTATAATCTTTTTATTATTCTATTATTAATGTAACCAATAGATTCATTTCACTACTGTATATGGTATTGCTACTGTCATGATTAATATAATACTTATATTATTATTACTTTTTATACACCAGTTATGCTTATTGTTTTTATTTAATGTTATATACATAGAGTTTCTCGTTCACATATTACTTTTGAGGTTGCCATCAATTTCGAGGGAACGGGGAGTGTGTGTGTTTCAGTGTAAATGTAGTTTTTAATTTTAAAATCTTAAGTATTACTTACAATTTGAAATTAACGTTTAAGAATATATTTGTAAACATGGGCTAGTAGAAACGTGTAAATATCACCTGTTCTAATTTTCTTGTTTATCTCATTTGGTTAAGTTGTGTTGATTCGTACACTAAACACACTAGCCTTTGTAAGCTTCGCAGTTGTTTATTTTTAATGATTGTTAGATTTTACTTTTAGTGAAGAATAATTGTTGTAACCGTACGTTATTACTATGTAAACCTGGACTACAAAATTGTCGTTTCTCTGTCTCAATAATAATTGCACATATATTTATAGTCCAGGTATAATGATCAATAGTTCCGCTGCTCGCGCTAACTAAGCGCATTTGCGGTTTATGTAAATTAATTTAATGAAAAAATGAAAATGAAATATATTTATTATTATTATTATTATTATTATTATTATTATCTGATAAAATAGGCAATTCTAAACGGTGTTTATTATCAGTTTATCAGAAAGGTATGTGATGAATATGTGCATGAAAAAAATACTCGTATCTGGACTTTGCGTTTGCCATACGTGTTTATAAAATTTTGGAAAGTCAAAGGCCGGCTAAATCATGGACTCCGGAAAAAGGTTCATACCTCAAGCTAGCCCATCATCTCCGCAATATTGCACATACGATTGAGTTCCTGTTTACTTCATTTTTCACAGAAGAATCACATGCTTTTGAGTGGTAGTTATGGTTAAACTTTTCTTCGATTAATCGTGTCTATGCGAAATCGAAAAGCTCTTCTCGCTACGATTAGGAATTAACGAATACAAAGTAATTTTTAATGAAAACGGTTTGAGCGTTAACCGGTTTCGTTATTAAAACGACAGATATTAAGCTGTACACGAATAAAACGGAAAATTATCGTTGCGGAATTTGCAAAAGCGCTATTGCTCAGATTTGGTGCGTCGCGTAATCATCGGCAAATGCGAGTGCACGACTCATGGCACTTTCATTTGCAACATGTTACCCGCACAAATATCTGAGCAGCATCACGTTATATTGCGAATTTTCAGACCGGAAGAAGCGACCAACAGTAGCGCGAACATTCAATTTCTGCGCACAATTCGCACTTTGGCAAACTAGTGGTTCGCGATAAATTTCAAAATTTTTCGACAGCTGAGTTCAAATGCCAGTCAAACCGGTCGGATAAATTAGTCGGCGGAGCTGTTCGTATCGACGGAACGGACAATACACTGTGGCAAAATTCCAAAACTGACTCGGGCTAAACCGTGTACATCGAAACTTCTAATCGAACTTTTCTTCTACTTTGAAGCTTTTCTCACATATCACGGTACACAAATACGGAGACGAAACATCTGACGAGAAGTGAGCGTAGTGGTGGTAGTGCAACGCACATCGTCCGAGCATGTTTTTGTGTCTATGCTTCGTGCTCGTAGAAGAAACATGTTGAAACGGAGAAAATCACTGCACAGTAAAATATAGGGCGCCAAAGAACACGTTAGCTCATAAATATCAAGCGAAATGGAGATTTTTCGAGAAAATTTAGACAACTAAACGGCTAAGTACCCCCCGCAATGTAGGCATACGTGACGGAAAGATGAACGAATAGCCCCCGTTAGTTTACGTATATACATATATACATGTATGTATATCCATTTTTAGGAAAACGTTGTTCACTGCTGCATACTGCTTTGTCGACAGAAATTTTAAAGGTTTCATTTCCAAAAAAAGAAGAAATTGAAGCAATTCAATTTTTAAATAAGATTTCTGCATTTGAGAAGCCAACTGAAATTATACATATATATATTTATTTATTTTTCCTATTACGACACGTCCGAATGGGTAAAAATTATGTTTCGTTTAAGAATAAATATTAAAGTCTTAAAATAGTACTAAAATTTGTAGATTTTTTTCTTTTCTTGCTTAAAAAAAAAAAAAGAAAGCTTATATTTTATCATTGCGTAAAATTAATTAAAGGAAATATGTTCGGCAATAGGGGGTCTGACTGAATTCCTGATCTTACTCGCCGCTCCCTCAGTATACCGCGCGCCATTCCTAAATAAAATAATTGCAAAAACAAAAGTATCAGCGGAATCAGCAGTAAAAAATCGTAATCTTTACAGAAATATACTGTGAAATGTTTTTGATAATATAAGTAAATACATCGGCGCTTTCTTAGAAAAATAATATTAACCGGTTTCCGTAAGCTCTACCTGAGGCAAAACTGAAACCAGTCGGAATCAGTAGCATTTTGAAACACAGATGATAATAATGCCGATTCCGTTATCAGCGAACTGTTATCAACGCAGTTTGTAAAAGCGGAAGTTGATATTTATTTCCGGTTTGCGGGATCACGGAGGGTATTAATCAAGTACAAATACGACTCAAAGCTGCCTAGCCAAAAGGGGAGATGGTTACTTTTCTGCTCTTTGCAGGCAATGTGAATCGAGCTGACCAATGGAACAACATGGTCAAACTTTTCGCTAGAGATCTTTAAAAATTTGCCGCACGTGAGATAGGACGCATTGTTTATTTAAAGGGAATAGAGATATATGGCTGTAGTACGCATATATTACATCATGATACGTGACGTGATTGTTGTAGAAAACATTTCACCCACGCTAACTGGAATATATGCCGTGGACGGAAGTCACCTTGTGTGGAGTAGTGAATTCCGCCGCCTCTGACGACCGTTCAGTGATGCGCATTGAATACATTCGCGCTTTGCTATGCTCATTGCGCAATTTCTTTTGCCTTTTTCTATCATTCATGGCCGTAGTATTCGATGCCAAGGGCGTCGCCAGCCGATGAGCCAGGGAAGGGCAAGATGAGTTTCCAGCCGCCAGAGATGATAGAAAGAGGATATGAGTTATGGGAAAAATAAAATTTGTAAGTTGTAAAGGCTTAATATTTTATTAAACAAGAATAAAATCTTAATTGAAACATAGGTTTTCCAGATTGTCCATGATTACGCGCCTATGAATATTTATCGATGTCAGTTGATTAAAAAGTTTTAAGGTTCCAGGAGAGGGGGGCAGCTGTCCCTCCCCGCCCTTCCCGCTGGCAACGCCCATGTTCGATGCTCTTTTCCGCTTTCCCCCATACTGTGCGCAGCTAATGAAGAAAATTACATAATTTCCCGTCTTCCCTAGTAACGTATAAATTAGGAAAAAAGACACGAGTTGAAAAGAAAATTTAATTTTTTCGAAAATAATCTTCCTCCGTGAATAACGTGTAAACGTATACTAACGATCCAGATCATTTTTAAAAACGCCTGTCAACGATCCTGACCGTATCTTCTTTGAGTGACCATCGCTCGTGAACGAACGCACTTCTTTGTATACTCCGATCTGTTACCACTCAAACAAACTCCCTACTCCTTATTGTGCCTCGTTTATCTTATCATTTCCGTCCATCTCCGTTGTTCCTATCCTCAGTTCTTTTATTCTATCAATATTTGGCACCGACTCTACATTTAACTGATCTTTCTCCCTCGTGCCGTTTCTGGGCGAAGGTCCTTTGTTGACGTGCCTAAAGTTGGGGAAGGGCTGGGGGGACTTTAACACGCGGATCTGAATTTTATATCAAACTGACGACACAATAAAAGTCCGTTGACATGCGAGTCTTAATTGTTGATGTAAACGTATTCATAAGAGACTTCAAGAATACCGCGTCAGTATAATACTTTTACGAATATGATGTAGTGCACTTAAATGGGGTTCAACCTCTCCGCTCGAAGGAAAGAAAGAAAAAGCATCTTTACGCGGCACTCAGTATGCAGAATGGTATCGTTCACATTGTTGTTGGAATTTAATTATTCATATTGGTTTGATAAATGCCCCGGTGCTAAATTTACCATATTATTATGCACAATTTTTTCTTCGGAATAAAATACAACGTCGTGAAGCGAATCCAACTTCCAATATTCAAAATGCAACATATTTCTGTACAAGATGGACTCTCTACCCTCGATCAAAATTACCTTTATTGCGGAATGGAATTATTTTGCCTTCGGCGATTATTCGTAATTTTTCTGACACTCTATGTGTAAAAACTATCGAAATAAAGAGAAGAAAAGACCATATATAGTATATACGAAAGCACGGTGCAGTAGCCAAATGGCTCTTGGTGTATTATTCGGTGGTGACTTGTATAAATGTACAGATGAGATGATTTCATAAAATTTTCTCTTCATGGAAGAGAAACGTCTAAATATCGTGAACATGTTCCGTGATTTCATGTTGAAAATTCACGCATTATTGGTAAGTGTTATTATACAGATGTGGAACCGGTAATACGGTTGAACGAGTTAATTTAGTTCGTCGAGTAAAATTTTTTATTCCGAAAATGAAACATAAAACTCTCTTAAGTGTATGACACTCGGTGCGCAATAGACAACAAAAGTTTAATCGAAGTAGAGAATAATTTTGTATTGTCGCGACGTGAAATCGATAGAAGTACTTTCATGAGTTGCGCGAAATGGAAGGATCGTTATTCAGATCGAAATCGAGCGTCTCGCACATAACTTCTTCGGCAAGCTCCGAACCACTAGAGAGATGTTTTCAGGTCGACATTTAAATCACCTCCGAGAGAATTATGAAAAATAGTGTAATATTTTCGTTCCAGTTCAAAACGTTTTCTCCCTATTCTTATTTCCGAGAAGCGTATTTAATGTTGCAGAACTGTGGTCTACCGGTTTAATGATAGAATAGGACGGGGGGTGATGTTTCAACGCGCTGTTTCGCCTTTTTACGTTTCAGTTTTTTCGCTCGTTTTCTTCCAATGCAAAAACGTATCGTGTCTTTGACCGTTCGTGGTTTCCAACGTTGAAGCACGCTGTTAATAATCAGTAAAACCTTAACATTTCTTTTCCTTCTTAACGTTTGCATTCTCCATATCTTCGTTGCTTTTGAATAACTCTCATTTAATATTTCAATGTTCCGTTTCATTTCTATTATTTAACATGGTTACGATAAACAAGTGTTACTTCGTGAAATTATTTTTAATAAAGGGAAAACTGATGCTAATAATGTAAAAAAAATATTAATGTGGAAAATTTAAAAGTTAATAGGAACATGCGCCATTTATAAAAAAAAGAAAAGTATCAGGCAATACTACCTTCTTAGTTATTGAAAAATTTTCGTTCATCAATATTCGTAACCCGTTTGTTTTTTAGTATTTTTTTTTTTTTTTTTTTTTTTTTTTTTTCGGTTCTAAACAAATTATTTGTGTCTGGGAAAAATGACCACCGGCTATAAAACATGTTCGTACTAAAGATGAACTTATTTAGAATCACAGACTGACTCGAGGAAAAAATTGAAAACACGCTGCCGGTGTGTAACGATAATTACGCTTCTGAATAAAACCGGTAATGCCCGAACGGCTAAGTCTACAATGAAGTCGCAATGAAAAAACGTTGCGAACTCTACTGCGTTATCGCGACACGGGCAGATCCAGAGAGACATTTTCGAGAGGAAATTATATAATTACTTAATATCTTACGCGGTAGATTTGAGAAATACCCCTTGTGTTTCATAAAGAAAATTAAATAACGACCAGCTCTTTATGAAAACTTAAAAAATGTTTTAAAAATACATAATTATTACAATATTTTAATTTAATAAAACGGAATTATAAAATTCTAGCTAAAAAATGGTAGTTTAAAATTTGAATGGGAAATTACTAGAAAGAATAGAACGATAGTATTTTTATTGGACACTTTACTTCGTTTTTAACTTTTATTAGTAATCCAATCCGAATTCTTTGTCCGTGATCAAGTTTAAATATATATATATTTCTCGTTAAACTATTTTTAATTAAAATTGTAAAATAAAAATTAAAAATAAATAAACAAAAAAATGACGACAGCTGACTTTAAAAACCGAATAATAAATGGCTAACATTAACAGTTTTATTAGAAAAAAGTATTAAATATTAATTATTAAATCCATCGGTATAATATCATTTATACAAATTTTTTATAGTATAAAAATTAAGTTTCTCCGTTGTAACAAATTCTTTCATCAGGTTTTGGTTCTTTGAGCATATAGCCTATTGCCCCCTGTGTTGGATCCACCACTATATCTGGTTATCGGGCTAGAGATACGCGAATCAACTCCGCCAGTAGAAGACTTGAATTATGCTTTCTTTCTGGCTTTTTATACATATCCACTTCTCAACTTCAACCTAGAACGAGTTACGTAACATGTCTAGTATATGGAAAGTCCAGCCCCATAAACGCACAGAGCAACAGAGAACGTTCTTCGAAAATTTTCCCAATTACCCGCGCAACTAACTTTTGGAGTTGAGGCACATTATGTGTGTCATAGAAAAATCCACAAATTTGTTCATTTTGTGATATTTTTCGCAGTTAAAATTGAATTACACGTGTCCGAACACGGATCAATTTCCGAGGATATAATTGTCTATTGCGCGTACGGGGTCTATCGCTAAAGCTTATCCACTACTACGGATGGAGGAGGTTAGAGTCGTCAACTGGTTCACAAAGTCCCGTAAGCCCCGACATTCAAATATTAGGCAGGTTTTTACGCAAGTATCTCCTACGCAGTTGTGTGTGTATTTTGCTACATCGCTCAAATTCTAATTCGGCGCGAGCCAATTTGATTAAAAAATAATTTCGCGAATCCCTCTTGCATTTTATTCTGGCACAAGCGTAAAAGAGATGATATTATTTTCGAATTTCTTTTCGTTATTTTTTAATCTCTTTTGAAAGGGCGTCCTCTTTTTTTTCGTTTTTTTTTTCTTTTTGTTTCAATTTATTCGATATATTCCATATTGGCGTTCCTTAAACTTTTCGGCAGACTAAACTCTGCAGAACAAAGGCAATTTTCAGCCTATTCCAATTTTAATAGAATAATTTTTAAAGAGAATGAAATTGAAATTTTTTTAATAATGTCATTAAGGTGTAAAGCCTGCGAGAAGGTGTGCAATTTAAGAGTGCTTCATTGTCCGGCGAAAGCGCTTAAATTAAAATTAGGAACGTGCATAGAGTTTCGCGCGCGCACGAACGGAAGAAATATAAAGACGACTTCGACATCTCAAGTGATTTCGTAAAACCGGCGTATCTTTTTGGTGAAGTCGTTTCCCTTCTTTTTGATTGTACAAATATTATTATTATTATTATTATTATTATTTTCTGTTTTCCGCCGTCAGCTTTTCGGAATATTTCAAATTGACTGAATCTTGTCTTTGCTTCTACGTGCACTTAGAGCGTAACTCCGAAAAGGAAAAATTTAGCGCCCGATAATATTAATAGCTGTTGACGATAATAAAATCTAAAGTAACAAAAGTAACGAGGTATATACATATATACATATATATATATATATATTGTATTGTTTTTCGTTTTTTTGCATACGAACTTGCTTGAAATTTTCTGTTAAAAATGCGATAATAAATTTATTTTAAACGATGCGCGCATTTTTAATTTTAAAAAAACAAAAAGCATAAAAACATGTTTTTGCAATTTCCAGGGAAGGTAAATTCTTCCATCCAAAGGTTTTCTCCTCAATCACTGGTTCCGAAGCAAATGTAATTTTAAAAATTTTCCACGATTCATATAGAAAATTAAATTAAAAGTTTGAAAGATTATAAAAAGTTTACAAAATTTTAAACTGATAGAATGAAATTGTTTAATTTTTTTAATATTAGTAAACACGACTAAGGGAGTTTCGGAAATGGATTAATCGAGAAGAACAGGAGATACGACATTTTTGGTAGAAGAATTTCTAAACTGTTCCCTTTTTTTCTCTAATTCATTTGTCTAGGAAAGTTGTCGCTTTTTAATCTCAATTTCATTTAAAAATTTTCCGACGCTCTACGAAATTTATTCACACTCACGAGAGAGAGACTAAATTTTCTGCTATTACTTGGTCGATTTTTCTACTTTTCATTTCGCAAAATTCGTCTTTTTATTTTCTTGAAACACAGTTTGAACGATTTATTTCTAAACTTGAAAATAACCGCTTGCAAAATAAGTAAAATTCGCTAAAAAATGTTTCCCTTTTTTACTTTAAATCCATTCGATCGATATTTCTCTGTCGCTGCAGTTCATCTCTGCTTGACTACTTCTATATTTTTCATCAAGTTCTACTTCATTCTTTCTTCTTCAAAATCACCACGTATATTATGGATTAGGCATTTTTATTGTCTATAAATGTTTAAAAAAACATATATATCTAAATCATTGGTGAGCCATCGAGATAACTCAAGTTCACATCAGATTATTTTAGAGAATAGTTTGAGTAATCGATATAAAAATTCTACCGCCACCGACTGTATTTTTTCGTTTTGTTTTTTTACCTTGAACCGTGTGTAAGTATACAAGTTATTTCGGCATACAGCAAATACTAGATGTTAAATGACCGGAGCGATCTGAATTGTTTTAATATATGCCAAGAAATTAATACGCCACAGGGCTCAGTGCTAAATGGCACACTCTTTACCCCACATTCCTCGCAAATTTTCTCTTAGCCATCTGCTTCCCTTCTTTTTCCCCCTTTCGTGATATCCCGTTATTATCCAAACTCGATTTACAATTTATGATCTCCTTTCGAAATATTCTACCCAAATCGATTTTATGTGAATACCTGGGCGCATCGGTATTGTAGCAAATTAGCCGATTCTGTTGGGCCGCAGCGCAAATTTTACCCTTTTAATCAAAAAGCTTTCAGCTTCGTACTCTCTTCTTTTCTTCTGCTTGCTATTGGCGATTACGGTGTCCGATAGGTAGGTACCCTTCATCTTTGTCTAATTCCGCTTCTTTAAACCTACCTATTCAGCCTTCATTCCGCAATTGTCTTTCGTTTTATGATTTCCCGATGGTTTGTCACTCAGTGATCTCTGCTACTTGTTGTCTATGTACCGGGCACTCTTTATTGCCTTGCGCTCTTCATAGATTCTCTCACGCTATACTTCCTCATTGTGTCCACTACACTCTCATAACTGCTATTCAATAAGTGATCTCAATCATATCTTATTTGAATGTTCTTCCTTTTTACCTGAGCGCTTATTTTTGTACCCCCAACTGTTAAAATTAAGAATCTCCACTCCGTACAGTTCCTCTTTCATACTCTGGTTTTCCTCATTCCCTGTCCTCCTCGCTCTTGCTTGCTTTAATTCTCCAGCGTACAATCGAATTCGATTCTAATAAGTCTCTTCCTTCGTTTATAATCTTCTAAGTCTGCTGAAGTGACGCCATTTTTCGGCAAATGCAAAATAAACCCGCATTCCTCTTCCCTTGACTCCATCACTTTTTTGTTGATCATCTAAACTTTTCAGTTATTATAAACTATTCAGATTTTACGCCGAATGCTGTTAAACACTACAGAAAGTGGAAAATCATTTCTTAACAGTGCCGATTGTTTTTGCATTGATTTCAACAAGAAAAGAGTAAATATTCTCTCTACCCTTTACTCTATTTAGGCAGAACTTTGATAAAAAACCTTTCCCGGCAACGTCGTCGACTTTCTACTAAAAAAAACAAATGCTTAAAGATCTTCCTTAAATTCTTATCAAATCGTAAATCAATCCTAAACTTTTAATACAAACTTATAATAAATAATTTTCGGATAATTACATCTATTTTTGTGTGTACGTTCTCAGTATTAATAAGTTAAAATCACACTGTTAAACACAAAACGTATTTATAATAATTTTTAATTAATAGACGATTAGTTTCGGGTGTCACAGATCCCCAGATTAAAGATATCCGAAATTAGTCGGCTACTTTTATAAAACGTTATAATTTATTATAATTTTTAATTATTATAAATATATTTTGTGTTTAATAGTGCGATTTTAACTTATTAATATCGGACTGCAGTTGTCAAGTTTATAGTTCGACACCTAAATACTAATCTCGTACAAAACGTTTCGTTAGGAACAATCCCAAGAACTCGCAGAATCATACAAATTTCGGCGCCTGGTCCCTGCACGGCTGCCCATCCATGATGGACACTGACAGTCCAAGCGCTGCTGCCTATTCCATATAAAATCCCTGATTCCACCCTCTTATCATAATTAAAATTGGAACACAACCCCTTGCCTTACCCTATTTTCGTTCTAATAATCTATAATGTAAATATTTCAATACACTTTTAAAATTACCCCCGACTCCGATGCTTCACACTTTGTTCCAAACTCTGCACTTTACCGAATTGATTTATCTCTTCACTCCGTGCCTCTTTGAAACTACGATTGAACCGCTGGATCAACAAACTTTCAAAACGAATTAAACTATACGCAAGTGACTTCGGCTCTACAGTAGCACAGGCAACGACTTTGCCACCTTAATCGAACTCGAACAGGCTATATCTAATATTTCGCACAACTAACTTCTCTTAAAAATATTTCTCCTTAACATTTTATCACCTGCTCGCAACCAGTCTACTCGTCGATCCGACGTTCCTTCTCTTCCGTTCTTCATTCTTTACTTTCCGTCACAC
Source organism: Icerya purchasi (assembly GCA_039619475.1). NCBI lineage: Eukaryota > Metazoa > Arthropoda > Insecta > Hemiptera > Monophlebidae > Icerya > Icerya purchasi. The sequence goes on from CM077116.1 coordinate 133,636,071, forward strand.
AATTAAATATAAATTATCTCTATGGAAAAAACATATCACTCATTAAGCAAATTTTCTCATCGTATTAATAATAATATTTAATTATTAATCTGCGACCCCCGCTTTTATTTTTCAGAACATATTTTCTAGTTTCAGATTTTAATGTTAATATTCGTACCCGCTAGTCTCGCGCACACTAATAAAGTTATTTTGTACTTCCTTTTAGTGCATAAATAAAAGGCTATTTTTAAAGATTTTTTAAAAATTTATTTTTTTTTATTTTTTAGTCTGGATTTTCTACTATGTATTTCAATAAAAAACAATAAATCTGGAATATTGTATTTTATTTTGCTTTTATTTTATTCAATATCTTAATTATAGGACATTTATAGAAATTTGTGTTACATTTTATTATGAAATAATGAATCATCGCATTATTTCAATTATATTGTCTTTTTAATATTTAGGTTAAAATTATTTTCTTCCATTTCTGTACTTTATTGAACAATATAAAATCTTTATTAAACAGAAATTATTTTTAAATTAAAAATTAAAACGTGCCGACATGTTTCGGAGTCACTTGCTCCATATTCATAGCGTTAATAATTAAAGTTAAAAATTGAAACGATAACGTATTTGTCTTCTTATAATCTAATGTAATATTATATCGATATGTCATGAATATTTAATTTTATATAGCGGGTTATTATTAATTATAAGATTATTATTAATTAAGTTATCTTTAAATTTATTAATGTAATACGTTTCGGCGCTATTGAGTATGTTATAACTATTGATATATTTTATTATTTCGAGGTCGTCTTATATATTTAATTTTAGTCTATGTTTATTAATAATAATGTGTTCCGCAACAGATGATTTATTAATATGCCCGTGTGTAATAGCAGCAATATGTTCGTTATATCGGATATGGAAAGTTCGACGTGTTTGTCCTATATCGTATATTTTATTGCACGTACTACGTTTAATTTTATATATGCCGGATTTGTTATATTTATCTATGTTTATGAATTTATTTGTATTAATTAATTGGTGATATAAGTTATTATTTGTTCTGTAAGATATTTTAATTGATTTCCGAAGTAGGTTGGTAAGACTGTTTGTTGCTGGGTTAGTATATGTAAAAGTAGTCCAGATCTGTTTAATGTTATTATTATTTTGTTTACCTTTTTTTTCTATTTCGAGTACATTTAGAATATAGTTTATCTATTATATTAGGTTTATAATTATTATTTAATGCGATGTTTTTTTATCATATTTAATTCTGTTTTTTTCTCTTTGTTATTTAATGGAGTGTTTATTAATCGATATATATGTATAAGAGTAGAATGAGGAATATTTGTGTATTTGAGGATGGTTAGAATTTGAATTTATTGTGATATCTGTGAGTGTTTCTTTTCTATATATTTTATGTTGTAGTTTATTATTGTTTATCATTAGTGTTAAGTCTAGGAAATTTAATTTATTGTAACCGATTTCAAGAGTATATTGTAAATTATTATTTATTGAGTTTAGGAATTTTAAAAATTTTTCAGGGTCTGAATTGTTTGGGTTTAAATTATTAGTTTTGAAAATGGTGATAATATCGTCAACGTATCTAGCATAAAAAATAATGTTATGGTTTTGAAATTGTTTATTAATAATATTATCTTCGTAGTATTGTAATAATATTTCGCTTAAAATGGCAGATATATATAGGAGAACCCATAGGTAAACCGTTCGGTTGTATATAATATTTATTATTAAAATAGAAATAGTTTTGTTCTATTATGGTTTTAAGTGTTGATATTAGTGCGTTGGTGTATAGTATGTTTTTAGTATTTTTTATAATGGTTTTTTCAATTATTTGTAAAACTATTGGAATTGGAATATTAGTATATAAATTTTGTATGTCAAATGATGTTAATGTGTAACTATTTTTAATATTGACGGATTTTAATTTGTTAATTAATTCATATCTATTATTTATCGAATAGGTGTATTTTAGTTGCATATTATATAATAAAGTTTTATTAATATATTTCGCTGTTTTATATGCTGGTGCTTGTTTGTAATTAATTAGCGAGGAGCAAGTGACTCCGAAACATGTCGGCACGTTTTAATTTTTAATTTAAAAATAATTTCTGTTTACTAAAGATTTTATATTGTTCAATAAAGTATATTGTCTTTTGTTTTTCATACAATACATACGGAATCCTCAGCACATGAAACACAATGTTTGACTAATGGCGATCTTTCCATTCATATATTACATGATTGAAAAACAAATAGTTGTTTGAAACTTTCCAGCTTTCAGCGCCCCAAGGGTCCGATTTTAAAGTTGGTAACCCGAATGTTCCAAAGTAAAGAAATACACGAGGATGTGCATTTTTTTAACCTTGTTTAAAATCTTTAGTTATATATCACATGCCCGAAAAAAAAAAAAAAAATTCCAAAATTTTGAGCTTTCGATGACCCGAGGGTCTAATTTTTAAGTTGGAAGCCCAGATGTTCCAAACTAAAGAAATATACTTACATGTGCACATTTTCAACCTTGTTCAAAATTTTTAGCTATAAGACTAACGCCGCAGAGAGAAAACTACATATTAGATCTTGCGCTTTTTTGAACTTTTCGTAGACTTCGAAAGTTTCATTAAAGAAATAAAATATGGTTTTGTTCTCGACAAATGGCGATCTTTCCAACGATATATCACATGCCCGAAAAAAAAATATTTTTTTACAAAATTTTGAGCTTTCGGCAACCCGAGGGTCTAATTTTAAAGTCGGAAGCCCAGATTTTGTACAATATTGTATTGTCATCTATAACAAGCATTTCGGTCAAAAGACACTTTTTTAATTCATCGGGAAGTAGGTGAAAAATCGTTTCCGGCATTCTCCCCAGTTCGGAGTCGCCGAGGGTCTAATTTTGAAGTTGGAAACCCGGATGTTGCATATTATTGTGTGTTGTCATCTATAACAAGCTTTTCTGCGAAAGGACACTTTTAATTCATCGGGAAGTAGGTGAAAAATAGTTCGCAAGATTTCCCGCAGAAAGACAGACTGACAAAGCGAGTTAAATAAAAGGCTATAAAAATTAAAACACAACATACCGCTATCATTTTCTTTTTTCTTAAGGAAACGGCGCAAAGTCATGAAGTTAATTTTATGTTTTTTCGCAGCCTCTCTTAACAATAATTTACTGTATTGTACATCATAAGTAGCCATTTTGTACATATACTTTCTCCTACCGTGCCCCTCTGGATCTTCGTTAAATATTAACGAGACATTATTGTCTATGTAGAATAATGTAATATTTGTTATTTTTATAAATTTCTCTAACATTACTTTAACTGACTGCCATGGCATAAGTTGTTACATTGTAACAACGTACCCACCTGTGTTACTGTAACAACTTTCTTTACATAATATTATGTAACTTTAAACCTGCTGAACTTATTTTCATATATTTCATGTAAAATTATACCTCACAGATGCTTCTATAATGCAATATAAAAATAAAATACGTTTGCTTGAACGACAGAGATTTTCAAAATATTTTTATAAATATACGTACATACACACATATATATATATATATATGTATGTGTGAGTGTGTGTGTTGGTGGATGTGTGTTATAGTGAAATATATTTATTTATAGTACACTAAAGCCTTGTAGTCAATTATTGTATATGCAATATTTGAACACTACAATAAAAACAAATAATAAAATGCTTTTTTACAAAAAATAAATACCGACACTTCGAGGTTTATTATAAAAATTTAAAAATGCACTAAAAAGTAAAAAATAATTACTCCCGATAAAAAATATATATCAGGGTGATATAACACCTTAAGGGTGATATCGTAATTCATATACAACATTAAAACCTTAATTAGAGTTGGAATTAAATTCATGTTAGGAACAATTTAATCAACATTTAATGTAGTTTTTAATTATTCTTTTAATATGAATTTGATGCCAACTCTGAAAAGTATTAATGTTGTATAAGAATTACCATATCACCACTTAAGTGTTATATCACTCTGATATATATATATATATTTTATCGGGAGTAATTAGTTTTTACTTTTTAGTGCATTTTTAAATTTTTATAATAAACCTCGAAGTGTCGGTATTTATTTTTTGTAAAAAAGCATTTTATTTTTTACTTTTTAGTGCATTTTTATTCAATTAAATTAAAACATTTATTTCCACGGTGTGAAAACACCAAAAGCTACATTTCCATGGTAATTTGGCAAATTTATAGTATTTTAAGTCAAAAATCTAATCCGACGGTGAAAACAATCATGAATGAAAAGCATCCAAAAAGCTTCAATCTCCCGCATTACTATTAAGGATAACTCAAAAACTATCGGTCAGACCTTGATCAAATTTAAATGGGACCACATGACAAACACCACCTTTCAAATAAAAGAAGAATCATCAAAATCGGTTCATCTAGAAGAAAGTTCTGTGGTAACACACATAAAAAAAAAAAAAATAAAAAAATAAAAATACAGTCGAATTGAATACCTCCTCCTTTTTTGAAGTCGGTTAAAAAACAGTCGTTTCCATAGAATTCATAAAACTGTTGATTTTCTTTTCTTTTGTCAAAAATTGAAAAGAAATAAATTTATTCTGAATTTCAGTCCATTTAATTCAAGCAGTTCTTATTTCGAAGACATTTCGGGAAGGGGGTGAACCCGGAGAACCCTCCTCATATATGGCCCTGTATACATAGATATAAATTAATAATTTGGTTGATACATCACAATTGTATTTAGTTAAATTTTATAATTACATGATTTAAAATGCTATTGCGCGTGTTATTTAAAATAACACATAAACAGTTATAGGTATCTGATGTGTAATTTCTTATTTTTAAAGTATGACATACGTACAAATCTAAAAAAATCGGGCTAGGCTATTACCTTCTCAATTATAATCTAATTTCTAATATCATATTCGTGCGGGGGAATATTAGCGTAACGTAATCTTATAGAGATGAAACAGGAAGTAGTTTAGAGTAAACCATTAAGAATTTTCATGCTAGTTACGACTAAATGAAAATTTCATATTATCGCCCCGTTGTAATTAAAGTTAACCCACATTAATTATTGCACGTTGCGTTGCTAGATCATAACAATGTTGGGGGAAAATTAAGAATTCTATGCATGCACAATAAACAGGCCAAAATTCCAGAAAACAGTTCAGAACAAAGTTACGAACTTTATAGAATCTATGGATAGGAAACCAAAATGTTAAACGCCGAACAATAAATACAAGAGAACTGTAAGTATCGGTCGAAATACTGTGCGATAATTTGGAATGTAATATTTTGAATTATCTATAGTTAGTAGAACAGGTTGGTAACAAGAAACTTGGAAATCGTATTGCATTATTGATGTAGAATGACTTCCTGGCTTGACTTTATAATGTAGGAACCAGTTACTGTAAAGAATTTTTTTTTTACAACTCTCTTTGAAGATCTATGGTTAATTTATTAACGATCGCATTTGAAAAGTAGTATGGCAGTGGTTAATTATAAGTATATTTTTCTTTTGTTTATTGCGTAGTAGACAATAAACAGTACCGCCTCTATACCTCACAATATATGTTCTGTAAATGGCGCAAACATGTGAAAAGAAATTTAAAATTTTTCTGCCCCTCTGGAGTATGAAAACATCTGCCCCTCGAAGAGTTCAGGAAATATTCTAAATTGGACAAAAATCCTACTCTACCTGATTTCGTTACTTTCAGTATTAGGCAAAACTTTCGAAAAAATTATTAACAGAAGACTGATCTGACAACTCGAATCACTCAATCTCCTCACTAACTCCCAATGTGGATTTAGGTGTAGCAGAAGCACTGAAGACCAACTGTTTGATCTTTCGACTGGGATACAAGAATCATTCTGACAGTGCCATTACCTGCTCGCTATATTATTCGACTGCTCCAAGGCATTTGACCGTGCGTGGCTCTACAGAATCCTACAACAATTATACGCAAGGGGTTTTCTTGGCCATCTTCATCAGCTAATCAATTCCTTCCTTACATCCAGGTTCTTCTGCATAAAAGTTAATGGAGTTTTTTCGTCACCTCAACCATTAAAAAATGGGGTTCTGCAGGGTGCTGTCCTAAACCCCACTTTATTCTGCATCGCCATTAATAGCCTCATTTAATCATTCCAACCTCCGGCTACGGCTGCCCTCTTCGCTGATGACCTAGCAATCACAGTTCGTTGCAACTCAATAAACATAGGGCAAATTCTGCTGCAAAACGCTGTCGACAGAATTTCAAATTGGGCCACCAGAAATGGTTTCCAGTTCTCACCAACAAAAATCTGTGCTCTTCATTTCTGCAGACTTCGTAACTGTGCGATCACTCTCTTAATCTGAAGCTCCACAACTAACCGATGCCTACGGTTTCCAAGGCAAAATATTTAGGACTTTGGTTTGATGAAAAATTTACTCGGCAGAAACAAATATTTGCCTTGATTAACAGCTGCAATACTCAATCTCCTACGCAAAATTAGCGGAACAAGATTTGAAGCACACCGCACCACCCTTCTTCAACTCGATAATACACTGATTCGATCCAAACTAGACTATGGCTGTTTCTCCGCCGCAAAATACTTATTGCACAAATTGAGCGTAGTCGAAAACAGAGCTCTCCGGATAGCCACCGGAACTCTTCGGTCTTCTACCATATCCAGCATTCATGTTGATGCCAATCAGCTTCCACTAACCACGCATCGTCAATATGTAGCTCTTAACCACCTCCTACATATCAATACGGCCAACTATCTACCATTTAACGCCACTACCAGAATTCTATCATCTGCTTCATATGCAGCTTCTAACTTCCACTTCAAAACAGCAAAAATCTTTCGATCTTCAACTACCCTCACTAACGCACTTTCACCTTCTAGTCACACTCCCATGGTCCAACTTTTGCATCAACATCGATGCTGTTCTTTCAAATGAATCTTCAGCGCTCGTACTTCGCCAAACCTTTCAAGAATTACTTCATCGGTCCCATGGATATTCAATCGTATATACGGATGGCTCTGTTTCTTCAACATCAGATGGATGCGCTATCACTCCGGAAGATTCACTCATCGCATGCTACTCTCTCTTCCTCCATCTTTCTCCAGTTTATCTGCAGAACTTTATGCCGTTTACCTAGCTGTAAACTACATAGCCTCTGAAGAAAACTGCAACCAGAAATATCTGCTACGAATCGACTCCCTATCTTCACTATTCAGTCTACAAAACCAATGGGCAAATCTGCAACACTCTCTCGCCAAAATAATCACCCAACTGCTCTTTTCAAACCCATCTTTGCGTATCACATTCGTATGGATAACCGACCACAAAGACTTTCCGGGCAACAACTTGGCTGACAAAACCGCAAAACAAGGTGCTATAAACTTTCCAATTCCAAACGTTCCAGTTCCTTTAGCAGATTTCGGACGCGCCGTCAAACTTAAACTAAAAGAACGATGGCAAGAACATTAGACTATCTTCGCTCCATAAAACCTTCTATTGGCAAATGGAAATCAAACCTCTCGTTTGACAGACAACGCCAAGTTGTTCTCGCACGATCCGCCTCGGCCATACTCTTTTCAAACATGGCCATCTCTTTACTCGCACCCCTCGCCCAGTCTGCCCAAACTGCTCAGCCACTCCGATTTCTATTCGTCATCTTCTACTTGACTGCTCAGGCACACTTTCACAGCTTCAAAAATCATACAAAAGCTTCTCCACTACATCATTCCTAAAAGACTCAGACAACTCTGTTCTCGCGCTCTTCAGGTTTCTCCAAGATACCACAACCTCTACAATCAAATTTAACCTACCCTCATTGTCGTGCAGCTAACCTAAGATGCTGTAAGCACATATGGAAAAAATAAAAAAAAAAACAATAATAACGCCTGTTTTATTTTATTTTTGGTTTTCTTTATAAACGATTACCCGAGTATTTTTTTATTTGGATCTTCCTTTATAATACTGCGCAGTAAGTTTTTCAGTCCTATTTATTATGTAAACACAGTAAAAGTATCTTTTTAATTATAATTAATATATATTTCTGGCTTTTAAATCGATTTTTGTCTTGCCCGCATATTAATGGGCAACCATCATTTATCAACGGGTGGTACGCGTATTGATTTCCCATTTAACGCGAGGGAAGTTACAACTAGGCAGCCAAAATATAAATCTGTAGTAAAGTGTATCAAAGATAAAGCGCCTGTAAAAATCCGGACAATCAGAAAAAAAAAAAAAAAAAGGTAAATAATGGAACAAAAAAAAAACCAATAGAAATAATAATCGAATCTCTATAGGATTAATGAAAAAGAAACCGAGGTAGGGAAATAGTTAATAGCAGTTGTTAGCCTGATGCCTAACAACGAGTACGGATGTTGCTAAGGATGAAAAATGCCCCTCTAACATTAGTCCGGTTTGCAGCACAAAATCGTCGGCGGATGATTTACGTTTGCTGTAAATTTCGTAGACAAGTACTCTTTACGGAAGCACTAGGAATAATTATTTCTATTATAAAATTAAGCGAACTGCATGAGTGTCCGCGCGCGGTCTGCTGATGACGGTAACAAATCTACGGTAGCGGCTGAGGGTAAATTCTGAGGATTCGTATAACACCGCGCTGTTCGGTCGGTAAATCAGACTGCTGAAAAAGACCATAATATATGCCGGCGCTTCGAATTGGGCTCAGAAGCCGATACTCAAAATTTTATCAGACAAAGATGGAACGAGTTAGGAGTTAAATTTCTCCGAAATGAGTCAGTATGATAAAAGACGTGCTGACACGAGAAAAATGAAACACATTTCGGCCGAAATATTCGCAAGGAATTAGTACAATGCGTATGTACCGGACAATTGGAAGAGACGAACACACAGATGGCCGCGGCGAATTAGTATTCCAAAATTATTAAAAATCGATAACGCGAAAAAATTCGATCAAATTTTTGCCGTGCCGGTTTTATAAGAAAATATCTCAGACAAGGCGACGTGTCATAGGCAGATAAAATATGTTCACTGGAACTGCAAAAGCTTCAATTCTGTAAGTGACACACACATTCAGATGATGGATTCTCCTCGTGTATTATTACAGCATCCGTTGCAAACGAATAAAAATAATAATAATAATAATAATAATAATAATAATAATAATAATAATAAAAATAAAGATAGTAAGTTGGTAATACGGGAAAAAATATCGCAAGCTCCCCGCCAAAACCGATAATTCTATTTACCCCTCCACATTTTCTCACGGAAATTGATATTTCCTTACTAAGAATTATCATTAATGTTCCAACTATTCTCTGTCTCTGCAACTTTTAGAACACACCTTGCGAAAACGCTGCTTCCATATTAAATTTGATCGATCAGTGTAGTAATTATTAAGCGAAATCTATATTTACAGTAATAGTATCTGATCTTTTAGCTGTTTATTTTTTTTAATGGGTTTATCAAAAAACTTTTCTTCGAGTGAGGATAAATTGTCAGTCGGCAAGCGTAAATCTCTGTTGAGGGCAGGACAGTAAACACGTGAAATCACTTTCGAATGTTGATTGGTTGATTGGTAATTAATTTTCAGGAATGTTGATCATTTGAGGGAACAGCTAATTCATCGTGAATTCACGGATAATAACGTAGAAATCAATTTGCTAATGTTAAGTAATAACGAAACGATGAAGGAGGAGAAACTTATGCCTTTTAGAATGAATCTTCCGGACGAACGGTCCGAATATCGATGAACGGATTTGATTATATTTTACATTTCGTCGACGATACCTGAATACAAATTGCCAAACTGCTTTTTCGCTTTCAAAGTAGACAGCGGCATATAAGAAAGAAAAAGAACCCGTTTTTAAACTATGAAACGACAAAGTCGCAATATTATCGAGAGTCGCTCTACTATTTCACGCACTAGCGCTCTCCAGTGAAATAATTTTCGTCAACTTTAAGCGTGTCTCTTGGCTCTTTTCCCTTTTTAAATTTTTTTAAAGACATGCATTTTCCTTTCTTTTCTTTTCTTTTCTTTCATTGAGCCCATATCTGCGCCTAATTACTGTCTCGCTTTAACGAAATTGCAAGATCAAGGGCAAAAGTAAAACGAGCTGCTCCACCGAAGCCACCTTTAAAAATATCTTACACTATCCGCCAAAAAAAAACTAGGATAAAGATATACAAAAGAATAAGCAAGACGGGGTGAAATTCCAATTTACACACAAAGCGAGAGTGGCTAAAAAATTAAATTCGAGTTGCTCGAAAAAAACATCTCACGTACAATTTAATTGTTTCTTCCGTTTACGTGTTTGCACTAATGTTCAGTTCCTCATGATTAATTTACTCAAAATACGTACGTTAAGATATACTTTCATTACTCAATTACAACTCTGCGATGTTACTACCGTTACGTAGTCTTGCAAAATTTTTAAAATCTGTACGCAAATGGGCTTAAAAGAAATTTAGATACACAACACTTTCTTCCCTATTTCGGGGGAATTTTTTTTTCGAACGGTAGGCATAGTAACGTATCAGCATTAAATATATCTGACATTTTGCTTTATTTAGATACAGGTAACAGAATAAATTAACGTGTACTTCATGAAAAAATGATTATGTTTTCGGTAAGCTTTCGTTTGTTATATTCTCTGTTTTTACTCGTTTACCTCGTTATCGTAAATTACCTGGCCATTTAGAAAAACTTTTTTGTACTATTACTTCGGCATTTAATAAGACAATTTTTTTTTTTTTTTTATTGTTATTTCAGCAATTAAAATTGAAACTGAATTTACAGCCGCGTCTCAGAAACGGTTAACGAATTCTGGACACTGCTATTTTTGCGGTGTTAACTGATTTTGTAAATAGGATACTGAAATTTACTCTTCCCATTTTTTGAATAAGGGTGAGCAAATCAGTAAATTTTCAGTTTTAGCCTTCGCAAATGAATATACGATTTTTTCAAATAGTATTCCGAATGGCATTAAAGAACGAGGAAAAATTTATCTTAATTTCGATAAAGTTAAATCTGATAACGATTATTCGACTAATATCATGATCCCGGTTACATTCTGAAATTCGTCGAATGTAAAAGCGAAATGCCTTCTCCGCATAAGTTAAAATTGAAAGTCAATTCTATCGTTAGGTTCATTCGCAATGTAAACGCTACGAGTTTTAGTCAATGACACACATTAATGAAATACTTGCAAGCACTATCGACTGTGAAGTATGTATTAACAGGAGTGTGAGGCTATAAATAAAACAGTATTGATTCCTCGGCTAAATTTGAACGTTTTCCGGGGAACAACTGTTCGATTGCGATTTTATCAAACCGAATGTTATACTTGAACTGTGACCATAAACATAGGCGAACTTTTAATAACGACATAGGTGTGTGTCCAATTGAGGTAACCAGAGAAGATTTCCAAGCAGACAACTTTATATAGACGCGAGCAAAGAGTTCATTGAAATTATATATTTCAAAGGACGAAATATGATCAACGAAGAGCTTTTCGAAAACAGAATTTTTCCAAAGGATATAGTTTTGCAGAGAAATTTTACGCAGAGATTGATCTCACGGGCCGCTATCAAATTTAACGTAATGCAATTTTAGCTTTTGCTAAGATTTACTTTTTAAAGAATTCATATTTCAACATCGGAATATAGTCAGCAGTGGATAAATTTGAATCATTCGAAGAGACTATTTCCACATTTTGACATTTTATTTAGAAATAGAATTAATAAGTTACGTAAATCGGTTTTTATTTTTAAACATCGAAGACAAACAACGGTGCCAATTATTACAAAAATTAAGGATTAATTTTGAATCCTCTTAATTTCTAATACACGAAATACGTTAGATTAATTAATTTATCACGACAGGCAGCGCGTATGAAGCGTATTTTGGACGTAATATTTAGGATGCGTTAAATTTTCCACTTGTTCCCCCATTTAATCTATAGAAGGGCCGCGTCCCCCTTAATGTTTTTAAATCAGATAAAAAATATCCATTTCTCCTACCGTATTAAATAAATACTATAAATTTAAACAAATTAAAACGGGAATGTGTGTTAAATTTACAAATTTATAATATTATGTTAAATATTTAGAAGGTAATAAATTCCAGTCCCATACGATTTTAACGTACAAATCGCGTTTATTTTTCGTCGATTAATGTCACTTTTAGTTTTTTAACGTTTCTTTTTGCCTTGATTAATAAAGAAAACTATCTTTTTTTGACTAATTAGAGGTTAACATTGCATATTAAAAGTAATTCGGAAGTATTATTTTCACTAATGAACGATTTAAATTTGCCTAATATTAGGGGAATTTTTTTTTGAATCGATGACGATGGAATAGAAGCTTTTATTAGAAAAATCAAACTCCAGTTCTGGCATAGTCCAAAAGTTGCCGTTATATAACGGTTGAGGATAAAATAATTCATTATAAAATTTCAGATGGAAGTGTCAAGTGGTACACAGAACCACTTATTAAAATTAAAAGAAAAGTTTATTCAATATTTCCGCCCATCATCTAAAGAAAATATTCGTTTTCGGAGAAAATATTTGGAGGGTCATAAATTCTTTTTAACATCATCTTTCGCATATAATATGTCGAAAGAAGAAAAATTAATTCAGAAGTTTAAAAAAAAAGTTAACGGAAAACCAAAACAATTTGATTACAACAACTTGTTTGGTTGAAAGTTTATTTTTAACAATTATCATTACGAAAAGACGTTTGTTCAACGGTAATACAGGTGTTTCAACCGGTAAGATAAGTTTCAACCAATTCGGTCGAAACGAAATTTTATATAAATTAATTTATAATGAGTAACGAGAATAAATCCGTTAAAAATTTCACAGCATATTGAAATTCGGATGTGCTCTTAATAGTTAGATAGAATTCAAATTAATTTGACTTTCGTAATTTTTTTTTGTAACTAGTTTTATTAATTTTGCTAGCTTGCATAATTTTTCTAATAAATTCGAAGAATAATGAAAAATTATCGACTGATATAAAATAAATTATTCTTTTTCGAACTTGTCGTACGTACACTTTCGAATTCGGAGTAATTTATTTTTACAATTTTCGGCTGCATTTAGTGCAGCAGAGTGACTTACTGGCTGGAAGAAAACGTTTTTCCAGCAAGCAACGAGAGGGGTTCTATTTTTAATAATTTCTAATAATTTTTAATAATTTTTAATAATTTCTAATAATTTCTAATAATTTCTAATAATTTTTAATAATTTTTAATAATTTTTAATAATTTTTAATAATTTTTAATAATTTCTAATAATTTTTAATAATTTTTAATAATTTCTAATAATTTCTAATAATTTCTAATAATTTCTAATAATTTTTAATAATTTCTAATAATTTTTAATAATTTTTAATAATTTTTAATAATTTCTAATAATTTCTAATAATTTTTAATAATTTTTAATAATTTTTAATAATTTTTAATAATTTCTAATAATTTCTAATAATTTTTAATAATTAAAAATAATTTTTAATAATTAAAAATATACTTCTCATTTTTTTTTCAAATCGAATAAGTCTATTTACAAGTACGATGTGATATATAGAATATAATCCGCATATGCGCGAGTTACGTGAATGTTAATTGTTTGTTACGTGCGCTGTCAATCCCAAAGTAGGCGATAGTTATATGATATTAATTATAAAATAAACAATTGGGTCGCAGTACAGCTTCAAAAAAATATATTGGGTCACACGATGAAAAGGTCGAGATCCTCTCCGTATACAGAGTTTAACCTCTCATCTACGTTAGAATCCCTCCTGCCAGATAAACGATCTTAATAATCGATAATCTCTTTTCCTTCCTCCGAAATTCCAGTCTCCTTCAACTGATCTAAAATTTTCCTTCGTGCCTCTGACCTTCGAAAAGTAATGCGACACGTTGAAGGAAAAAGAAAGAAAGAAGGTCGAGAAACACTACTCGAGAGGTAGTGTAAACGCCGTATTTCGGTAATTACTCAAAATTACTCATTGGCGGAACAGGTAGTTACTTTGAACCTTTAAAATCTACTTTTTATGTTTTAATACATTTCCTTAATTAAACATTTACGTAAACTCTTGTTGCATATTTTAGAATTAAAGAAAAAGTTCCGATTTAATAATTTTTTCATTTATTATATCATCATTTTTTTTTTTAAACACTGTATTTCCTTGAAGGAAGTTATCCCAAAACGAAACAGCTACCGTTGCCTAGTTGGTTAGGCAGTTTTTTTTGTTCAGGTACAACCGGGTTCGAATTCCGCTGCCGCACATTGAAACTTGCAAAAATTTTACTTGCGCCGGGCTATAATGTTCGTAATTGACGAGGCGAAAGAAAAAAAACAAAAAAAAAGAAAAGAAAATAAAAGTTTACGGACAAGCATCCTAGTGTCAGACGCCACAGATGCTTTGACCGGAAATGTTCCTTACTTCGCTGGTCGGTCTGATGACTGAAATTTTGTCTTCTATAAAGTCGTAGAATAACAAAATAAATAAATAATAAAAAATAATAAAATTAAAGCAAATAAAATGTAAACAATAATTAATAATATGAAACATAACTCTCTACATTTAAACTTAAAATATTTTTAATAGAAAGCACTGAAATGTGTCGAATGGCTCAGTTACACGATTCGAGTAAGTACTTATTTTTCTTCGTCTGTCTTGTTAAACTGCTGTGGACTAGTTTCCGTTCAAATGGGGTTGGTGTTGTGTTTACATGTAAACAATTTTAATTTTTTTTCTAAAACACATTCTACGTTTTATTATACCCTTCGTTGCAATGGTCTTAAGATTTCATGTACGCATGTATTCAAATTACTTTTTTAAAGTGGGCCTAGGAAATTTAAGTTAATTTGAAAAAAATTAAGAATGAAAAAATACGTTTGTTTATAACTGATATAATTAATGTTGTTTTATATTCATTGTAGGTATTTCGTTTTTAAATTAGTAAATATTTACGGATTGTTTTCAAAGAGTTTACAACATAAATAAAATAACTACTTCTTTTATATTTTATCAGAAGCCATAAAGTAAATTTAGTGTCCATTTATTGGGAGAACAACATAGTGTGAACTATCAAGGTGTTCGTGCATGAAAAAGAAGAATTGGTAGTCTACGATTTTTAATTTAGCGGGTATAATGATCATTTTACGGTACAGAACAGAGTCGGGGTTGGACTATACTTAAAATAAGTCAGTAAATTGACACAACGACGGTAATTTGTAATATTAAACGAAATGTAAATCAATTAATTTTTTTTATATATGTTTAAAAATTCGACTGCTATCGTTTCCTTCGGTAGAAATAGAAAAACCAACAGCACTATCAGTAGCCAGTTGCTAAATGGAATGTGCTGATTGGTACGCGTGCGCAGTACGGACTAACAATAGCAGCTATTTCGATAAATAAATAGCAACAGCCGACGGCGCTATTAACGGATGTAATGATTTCTACTTACTGTAAATTGTAAATCCAACATTGCAGTTACTTAATGTTGTGTATTTACGTTAAATGCATTTTTATTCACTATTCACACATAATGTAACATTTATTACTTTTAAATTGGAAACATAAATTGAAACCGATTAAACTTTGTTATACTTGGAAATTTTCGGAAACAAATTAAAATTATTTAAAAAACATTTAATAATCGTGTCCGACCCCGGGGTTTCGTCTAGATTATACGGTTATATCTTCCAGTCACCACCTCTTATAACATGTTCCATATAGCTCATTTTGCTATTTCCGCCAACTGTGCCTTTCGCTTTCTGCCAGTTCGATGTAAATCTCTATGCCCGTTACTTTCTGCATCCAACATATCCTGAGAATTTTCCTGTATCTAATTTGGCCTCCAATATTTTGTCAAAAGTCCCCCCATGTCTCACAACCATACATATGACATGTGAAGGCACTTATCTCAGTAATGGCAAAAAGATTTTCCTCGTACAAATAAACGTTATTCAGGCTTGTTCAATTCTTGAGCATGGTTCTCAAACAAAATTTACATTATTCACTGAATATAGTTCCTAGGTATTTAAAAGACGGTATTTGTTCAATTATTTCGCCGCTTAACGTGTATGTGATGTTGTTTTTTGTTGTTCTTTTTTTTTTTTTGGAGGGGGACCACTGCTTTAATTTTGATTGCACACATTCAGGAGTGTAAGCCTTAAGATTGGCCGGCTGTGACCACACTGCATCTATTAATCTTTACACGTCCAGATTACTCTACCAGCAATTTAAATCTGAATAATCTTTGATAACTGTTAATCACTTCTCACCCTTGCTGATTGGTTGCAATATAGGTTATCTATTGTACGAACACACTTCACCATTATCACTTATGGCAAATGTGTCCCGAAAGTCAATGAAGCGGGCATATTGCGATTCATCTCGCGACATAGTTAAGGTGGCACGTTTAATGTAAAAATCGATTCGCGGGTTTCAAGTTCGAAAACCGAATTGTGGGCTCTCCAATTTGTATTCGACGAAAATGCGTGTGTACACCTGGTACGGAAAATCATTTTCAGGCGGTGTGAGATTAAACTCACTCTACGTGATCACATTGTACAGGATGAATATTCTTAGGACTTGTGATAAAGGTAGATTTCAGCCAGGTTCGTGGAATCATCTCACCTAAGTGGTACACGCAATTGAAAATGAATCGTTATTTTAGTTCCTCGAGCCGTTGCTATCTTTCTTCGCAATTAATTTGGAAACTTCCGCAAATGCATTATCCGGGGGGCGGGGGGTCTCTTTGCTTTCAAAAGTTGGCTGCGTTTCGCCAGCCCCGCCCATTTTGAGTTGGGAAACCAAAATAGGCTTATTCGTTTGTGCTTCTTTGTGCACGACTTTTTTTTGTTTGTGCTCTCCCCCTTCATAGTTTAATTAGAAAAGTCTTTGGGCGGGGCTGGCGAAACGCAGCCCCGCCCATGTAAAATTAAGGGATGAAAATTATGCCATTCGTTTGTGCTTCGTTTGTGCTCCTTTGTGCACGACTTTTTTTTGTTTGTGCTCACCCCCTCCCTGATTTGGTAAGGGTGGGATCAGCCCCGCCCATGTAAAATTAAGGGATGAAAATTATGTCATTCGTTTGTGCTTCGTTTGTGCTTCTTTGTGCACGACTTTTTTTTTGTTTGTGCTCACCCCCTCCCTGATTTGGTAAGGGTGGAACTAGCCCTTCCCATGTTGAGATGTGTTACTCATTTGTGCTTTGTTTTGTGCTTCATTAGGCACGGATTGTTTTTATTTGTAGTGAATTTGAATGGGCGATGCTGGAGAAACAGTACCTTAAGGGTATGAAATGGGATGTTGTAAATACAAATATATACGCTTTTGACAGTATGGTGCGTGCTCTAATGAAATTTAACCATCAATCTTCTGTGTAGTAGACAATTCGAAATTAGCTCAATTATTTGTTTCTTCCGCCTAGCGTTTTTAAATTCATTTCTTTCAGGGACAATACATTAAGAAAATAATGCTACACACATACTAGCTAAAGCATTAATATACAAGAGTATGACAACGAGTCATTTTGATTCTAATTTTCAACTTCAGCTTTCAGATTTCCTATATTTTATGTTGTTTTCTCAATTTTTTATATATCTTGTTATAAACTGTAAAAAAATTTTTTTTGTCTATTTTAAGATAAATTTTGTTTTGTAAATTTTTTTATTATTTCATCATTTTAAAATTTTTAGAAAATATAAAACTTTTTAGAAACCATAAAAAATGTACCTCTATTTAAATTTTAAATTAACAAAAAAGAAAATTAATTTTACTCAATTTAATGTGTTTTAATATAATGCGATTGCCATAGTTTTGTAATTCAACTCAATTAATTTAATTAAAATTGGTTTAAACTTAATTAAAATTGATTTTAAGTTTTCGTGGTGTTTGTTAGTAACCAGTTGTCGATTTTTTTCCGGTAACAACCACGTCCATATTTTTTTCTTCGGTGGACGTTTCGAATAGTAGTGCTCTATTCATCATCAGAACCATACTTGGTCGTTTCATTTATGGTTCTGATGATGAATAGAGCACTACTATTCGAAACGTCAACCGAAGAAAAAAATATGGACGTGGTTGTTACCGAAAAAAATCGACAACTGGTTAATTAAAATTTTTAATAATCTTACATTTATAAACACATTTTTTTGATTTTAATTCGATTTTATCTAACATAATAATTCAGATTTAGTCTCACTTTTAATTTGAAAGCCACTGTTTTATAATATTCAGAAAAATGAATATAGTTGCTTAAAGATTACTACACATATCTTCATTAATATGAATGTCATATATATTTCACTTTTATTTTCTTTTTATTTTCGAGTCTAGTGTTCTAATAGTATTTATCATTGAATGAATTTTTTGCATATATGAAAGTATTTAATTGTCGTTATATAAAATAAAAAAAGGAAAAAACGGGCGCTAAAAACTTTATGTAAAAATATTAGAAAGTAAAGTATAAAATCTTCTTCAACAACAATAAAATTAGTATAATAATGATGAAATATACCAATAAAAATTATAATTTAAATAAAATAATAATATTTTAATATAACATTTTATATTTCAAGATTAAAATTTGAAATTTCAATTAAAATATTATCACAAAAAGTAATTTGATTTATTTTTAAACATCGCATGTACGTAATGACTGTAGGTTTCAACTGTCCTCAAAAATGAGCAATTTTGCAGTCCCGACAGTTTTGACTGTGACGAGTCGTGTTTCGGAAATGTTTTTTTGTTAGTTATTATTAATATTCTCTTTGGTAAAAGTCGTTCAATTCAATATTTAATTTCTAGCCATCGCAGTCCATCTGATTCATGTTATTTTTCTATGCTAACTGTCGTAGCTGACGATCTATTGAAATTGTATTTTATTTATTCTAGTCTGGAGCCATGCCAAAGTTTTCTTCTAATCGAAATTGCTAGCGTACTTATATTTTGTTTCTTCTACGTTGAATAAACATGTAGTATTTAGTAAATAGTAAACAATTTAGCCAGTTCGTTTCCATATGTATTAACTGTTTCGTCTATTCTAATTTTTCTAAAATGGAACGGGAGGAAGAAAGAATTTTAAGATTGTTAGCCAATATTGACGAGGAACCGGAATGTATTGCAGTAATTGTTCCGATGAATCTAATATTGATATATCGGAATGCAGTGATCATGATTCGAATTCGGAAATTTCTAACAATGAAATATGTGAAAATAATGAAGGAAATGATTTGAGTCCAAATGATGCACCGCAATTGGTGTATACTGGAAAAGTTGGCCACACTTTGTGGAATATACACTCACCTCCGAAAAATATTAAAATTCCGAAGAAAAATATTTTACGAATTCGTATACCCCGAGTAATTGATAGCGCTCAAGATATTAACACACCCACAGATATCTGGAAGTTATTTTTTACCAATGAAATTGTTGAAAATATCACAACAAATACGAATATATGGATTCAGAAAAATAAGGATAAATTCAGTAGAGAAAGTGATTGCAGCTGAAATACCGTCAGTAAAGTTTAAAGCTCTTTGTGGACTACTATATTTAGAAGGAGTTCATAAATCTTCGCACATTAATTTAGAAGACTTATGGACAACAGATGGAACCGGAATACAGTTCTTTAGAATTTGCATGGCACAAAACCGGTTTAAATTTTTACTGCGAGCGACACGATTTGGTAATTTAAATTCTCAGGAAGAAAGAAAAGGAGTGGATAAACTAGCACCAATAAGAGACCTTTTTGAACCATTTGTTAAGGGAACTGTAAAAGCAATTTCAATCTTAGGGAACATGCAACGAATGATGAAATGCTACACCTTTTTGCGGTCGATGAACTGTTGTGTTTTGATTTATTAGTATAGAAATTAAAATTAATTTTTTTTATAATCGTTGAAGACATTTTTATGTTTTTACATGGTATTTTTTGAGAAACATAAGATGATGCATTAAAAAGTGTACAATATTTTTCGAAATGCTTAAAACTAATACTATCATACACATATACGCTAACATTTTTAGTTTTTCATGTAGAAGGATAACTACATAATGTATGTATGTATATTTCTATAACCTTTAAAACGTTAGTAGCGTATGTTAAAATATAGAATTTAGTGACCCAGAGAAATCCTCCGTGTGCATCCTCTCGCGTCATTTATTCTTTGCGACCTCTCGCGGGTTAAATTGTTTTCAAGGAAGATGGAAACATAGGGATGGGAAGTTTTTTGAGAATAATTATTTATGCCTTCAAATGTTGCGGCCGAAATGCTTGCAAAAACATTAGCAGTAATATAACAACTGATAAAAATCTTATACATACATAGTCTTTATAAATGAGACCGAATTTTAAAGTGTGAAAATCATTGTTAAAACGAAATGCCAATCGTTGTGTTCGTAAAACGCATCCTGCTCGGTTGCGGATGTGAACATTTTATTTTAGTTGTCTCCGAATAGTGTCGCTTTGTCTCTGGATAAATAATGTTATTACAGAAATAAATTATATGATATTAACCAACATATTTTTATAACTAAAAGTAAATACTGTAAGTGAATATAAAAAATAAAATAAACATATTACTTATTTACTAAAATCAATTTCAGATATAAAAAAAAGCGAGTTACCAAACACGGTATTTAATTATCGGCTGTTAAGAATATGTAAAAAAAGAAAAAAAAAACATACCAAAAATAGAAGATTTGAATTCGATATAATCCACTGTGTATTAAGAGAACAAAAATCTAAAATTTGTAAGCACTCAGTCTAATAAAAATTAATAAATGATCATAAAAATTTACTCACAGAAGAAACACATAAACTGGCAGAAATAAAGCCAAAACAGAACTAGTTATCTGGAAAAGACTGTGTTACTATTATTAGAGAGAGAAAACAATAAGAGAAGAAAATGATTACAAACAAAAAGGAATTTAATATTTTGGTGCATTTACATTAGTGTAAATCGACGCGGTGTACATTTAGTGTTAGGAGCAATTGTTGACAAGATGATAGTAATACGTGTGAATTCCTCAAAAATCAGCAAACCAATATGCTCAATGGATGAAAATTATAAATATGTAACTATGGCCAGACTCGAATTGCGCACCGTCGTTTACCTGGCTGACGACGTTTAAAAAAGGTCTAGTAACCTAAACACTCGAATTGCGCACCGCACCTTTGCCGCTCTGAAATATAAAAAAACAAACGAAAACGGCACCGGGACCATGATATTTGTTAGACTCGGTGGTTCCAAAACTGACTGCCGCTTTATAACATTTGAGTGTTCGATGGCTTTAAACATT
This sequence comes from Icerya purchasi, assembly GCA_039619475.1. Taxonomy (NCBI): domain Eukaryota; kingdom Metazoa; phylum Arthropoda; class Insecta; order Hemiptera; family Monophlebidae; genus Icerya; species Icerya purchasi. Next base: position 133,657,402 of record CM077116.1, read on the forward strand.
TTTACGCGTCATCGTATAGTTAAAAAATGGCATTTCGTCACTTAACAAACCTCTGTCGTCCTTGCATTATTTAATTTTGATCAATATAGGACATGTAATGTTAGTTCGGTTGTGTATTTGTAAATAGATGATTCTTCATAATTCTCCTACTTAATTTTACACTTCGATTAACTAATAAAATAAATTTGAATTTTGAATAACATTTAATGAAAACACATCAAATAGACATCAGATTGATTTCATCAAACAGCATGCAATATCGAACACCATTAAGGTTACACTTTAAATTGGTCACCAGTGCTTGCGTGATTGAAAAAAATTGAGAAATTTAGAGGTCAGTTAATTTATATTTAGTAGTTAATAATTTGTCGGCCACCATTACATTTTTGAACATATTGTGCATAACACTAACCTACCTAACTTAAACTTTTATAAATGTAGAATCCACACGGTAGCGAAATAATATATACATAAATATTTCAACAACTTTTTCAGTATACAGCCAATTTTTTGTAAAATCCGAGCTAATTTCGAACTGTCTATTACACAGAAGATTTATGGTAAAATTTCATTAGAGCACGCACCATACTGTCAAAAGCGTATATATTTGTATTTACAACATCCCATTTCATACCCTTAAGGTACTGTTTCTCCAGCCTCGCCCATTCAAATTCACTACAAATAAAAACAATCCGTGCCTAATGAAGCACAAAACAAAGCACAAATGAGTAACACATCTCAACATGGGAAGGGCTAGTCCCACCCTTACCAAATCAGGGAGGGGGTGAGCACAAACAAAAAAAAGTCGTGCACAAAGAAGCACAAACGAAGCACAAACGAATGACATAATTTTCATCCCTTAATTTTACATGGGCGGGGCTGATCCCACCCTTACCAAATCAGGGAGGGGGTGAGCACAAACAAAAAAAAGTCGTGCACAAAGGAGCACAAACGAAGCACAAACGAATGACACAATTTTCATCCCTTAATTTTACATGGGCGGGGCTGATCCCACCCTTACCAAATCAGGGAGGGGGTGAGCACAAACAAAAAAAAGTCGTGCACAAAGGAGCACAAACGAAGCACAAACGAATGGCATAATTTTCATCCCTTAATTTTACATGGGCGGGGCTGCGTTTCGCTAGTCCCGCCCAAAGACTTTTCTAATTAAACTATGAAGGGGGAGAGCACAAACAAAAAAAAGTCGTGCACAAAGAAGCACAAACGAAGCACAAACGAATAAGCCTATTTTGGTTTCCCAACTCAAAATGGGCGGGGCTGGCGAAACGCAGCCTCAAAAGTTTTAAGGTGTAAAAAAGAGTGCATAATTTCTTCCCTCGTTATGTCTGATCCAGAGATTACGTAAGATCGGGGGGTCCCTCCTATCGACTGCATTGAAATCTTTTTTAATCAAAATTCATTTGACGTGATTAACGAAGTCGTCAGGAAAATTCACTGGTATTTTCGTTTTTAATTCGAACATTTCGCGACTAACAAGATCGAGAAGTTTTGATAACGTAGAATCATTTCTTTTCAAATGCACCTTTTTGAATCGGAGTCTATCAAAATAATGGCGCGAAATAAGTGACTCAGCACTGCCGTCGAAAACAATTTCGCTGCGAATAATTTTCGACCGGTTTTCGCTGGTAATAACGGCGGTTTATCCACTTTCTTTTTTAATCGTCAGCCTCGTAAAATGTCTCACTTTCCAGTTGACAATTATGAATAAGTAGTTTTACGATGGTTTTCCATTCCAAAATTGTACAAGTTCAATTTTCTACCCTGTCCGCTAACCTCCTCCGATAACCGAATTTTGTGTAATCGTGCACTTCTCCTTCTTACCGAATATTACAATTCCATTATGAAAATAATAGGGATGATAGAAGGGGAAAATTACTATTTATCAAACCAAAAATATCGAAACAACCGCCGATACTTACTGAAATAAAATCAGAAAACAATCCCAAACGAAATACAAAAGCAAAAACATATCACACGGCCATATTGTAAAGACGGAAAATATAGAACAACGACGCAGCCGTAAAAAATTTCTGCTCTTCAGTTTCATCTTAAGAAGGACAGATTTAACGCATCAACAACAGAACGACGACGAAAACAATCAGACTGACTTGGAAATACGCAGTTTTACTGCTTTGCACCAAAACGACCGGCAAAGCCCCAGCCAGCAACTTGCTACTAACGAGGCGCAGGACCAGAATAAAAACTGGTCAATTCCTACAGATACGATATACAATATGTTACATGTATATCTCCAATTATCATCGTTTAACCTAAGTGCACCACCTTCGATAACTGCCATTTTAATTTGATTATTCGAAACTTAATCGATCCGTGCGATACGTTTTTTGCGGAATATTTTTGAGACTGTAGATACGCGTAATATTATCCTTTTAATAAACTTTGTAAGTCTTTCTTTACGACAGAAATTTCTCTCGCTTCTACCGAACACGTTAATGGTTTCGCGGACTTTTATGGGTAAATAACGAACGCTTCGTTAATTTTAACTTTTAAATTTGGATATCCAAAAAAGCAGAAAATAAATTTTTTCCATAAACGTTCACAGAGTATAGTAACGCATATAATCACAAAAGTAATAAACAGCATTAATAAATTAATATTTATTTTTATATATACATAAATATATATATATATATATATATATATATGAATATATACTTGTAACTTAAAAAGTGGAACATATTTTAATTAGCATTATAGTTTTCATTATACCATATTAAATTTTTATTATAAAGTAGAAAAACATCTAACTTTTTTATCTACAAATATCTGTATACTAATGGGTTGCTCTGTAAAAAGATAAAACAAAAAAATCTTTCTTCAGGATACGGCAAATGAAAAAGAATTAATTCGAAAGCAGAGCAAATGTAAATAAAAAGTGTTGCTATTTGACAACTACAAACTAACCTTAAAATGTAAAAGTAAAGGTTACGGACGCTAATTTCAGTATTTAAAACATAAGACAATTTTAAATTCATGACCTGCGCTGCAAACTTACAAATATCAAATTTTTAACAGACCGGCATAACTGAAAATCCTCAACCTGTTCGAAGTAAGTACTCAACTACAAGGATGAAGTTTACAGTTTGTTGGAAAGCATGGCACAGTTTAAGTTTCTATGAGTATCTTACGCGCCATTCGCGTAACAAGTTTTCGAATACCAATTGAAAAATTATTTCAAAAAAGAGAAAACTCTACGGATGATGGGCATACGTTTATCATATATGATCTTCGTCATTGATTTCCGCTTCATTCTGGTGGTATTTATGCGGTAGCAAATTCCCTATGCCACCATCTGTCTGTATCTGTTTTGGTTGAGCAAAACCATTTCGGCCACCATTTTTATTAAAATATTTCTAGAAATAAGCTAAGAATATTGAAGGGACAAACAAGAAACCTGTTAGAATGAGGAGAAAAATGCGGTTTTGTGAGAAAATAAATGCAAAAGAAGTAAATCCGTAATAGGATAAAAATTTTTATTGTGAGACATAAGATATATATATATATATACATATATATATATATTAGCAAATTCTATTGATGAAACTCAAACATTTGCAGAAGAAGTAATTTCGAACGCAGAAAAGTGGTAATAGTGCTTACGTATAATGTGACCCAGTGATCGTCGTATACTACGCTTCTGGTTGACAGTTCACTGTTTTACAGTTCCAACAGAGATGTAGAAAGAATGCGGAATTTGAATGTATATTTGCGTTTAGTTCGATGTTCATACGGTCATCGATCGGACAAGATCCATTAGGTATTCGTCAAGCACAACAGATCACCTAGGGTCAAACGAAAATTTCATCAATGACCATTCCGTGAATTATAAACAGGTCCCGATCCAACTACAATTAAGCGTTAAATTTAAGAGAAATTTACCACGTTAAAGGAAATCTTTTTTTAAGGACTTCTGTTGAAACAAAACTTTACAAAACATTTTGTTTACTGACGAAGAAGTTATCGCTATCGAAATATCTTTCCGCAAATAAAATGACCGAATGTATTTTGGGTCAGTGGCTGAAGCACGGAACAAAGTCGCACACGTTCAATGTGAACATCATCCGGCTTACGGCTGGTACGATGTCTCTTAAAATAGCGTAACTAACTTTCACTAGAAACATCGGCTATGCCGTTCAAGATATGGGAGAAAAAGTTCAAACAATTAAATCTAAAGATTTTTTAAGGCGAGAAATAGATTTTCCAGCAGGATCCAGCCCCGGCTTATAAGCGAAAACAACAAAGCAGCAACGGTGAGCGGACAATTTTGCTGATTTCCTTAAATCTAAAGACTGCTTAAGAAGTGGTAATGCAAACTGTGTTTTCTTCCAGTCTTTACTACTGTAAGAAATCGTACGTTAGCAGCTACAAACAAATTATAAACCTTAGGGAGGTGTGATCGTTTTAAAAAAAAGATTAGGCGGAAAATTTTGGATGTGTCGGAGTTTAAAGGATAAAATATTAAGCATCGGAATATACGCACAGATCGATATTTTTTAATAAAAGTAAACACCGGTTAGGGCGAACACACCGTCACATGGTGATGTATAATGAGCGCCCGAAATTTTTAAGGTATGACTCTTTCAGGAGGGATTCAAGTTGGTTCTAAGTTAATCTCTTGTCAAAACACATGTCAAGGAATCTCACTAAAGACTGATTTGAGATCAAGTTTTTATTTAGATAAAACAGGTATAACTGATAGCAGACATTCTTCTGTTAAAATGGGGAATCATTTTTAGAGCTTAAAAATTGGACTGTCTGAGAATCACGGGATGGAAGAGGGATATTCAGGTCATCAATAAAATGCCGGACTGTTACTGATGATTACACGCATTTTACAATGGCATTAATATTATATATATACGTATGTATTAAAACGAATCGATACATTACCAGTCCCTAATTCGCTGTGCCGCTAAAACGAATCATGATTTTACCGACCCCCGTTTCCTGTTCCGAGAAGCCAGTGAAATGAATCGTTAATTTACCTCTGAGCCGGGCACCAGTAAGGATAGGCCCCACACCTTTCAATGGAATTTATTGTGCTTGCGACTTTCAGAGGTAGAATATAATGTATATCGAAGAAATATCTTTATTTACTATATGAAACGACAAAATTTTTATGGTACTACATAGCGTACATCTCTAACAAGCCGATAATAGTTAAGGGTCAAAGGTCAAAACGGAGAAATTCAGCGTTCGAGGGGATGATGGCCTTCCTGTGGCGGTTCAGGGGGTGGAATACGGTATCCGGTGGTTGGTGAAGGGTGGTTGCTAGAACACGAACAAAGAGCGTAACAATCACTATTATTATTGTTGTTATCGCCGGTGACGTCACCGCATGGCTTAGTGATACGGATATGTTTCTCTATCTCTCTCACACACATTCTGTCAATATTCTCTATTTCTCGAAGTAACAGGTGAAATTGGATGGGTTGAGAAGGGCCTGCCTGGTCCAATTGTGAATCTGAACTATACATGGGCTCTCTTAAGCACCCACAAAAAATTTCATTGAAATCGGTTAAGCCGTGTAGGAAGAGTTCAGTGACAAACACGCATGTCCTACAATTATATATATATATATATATATATATTGAAGAAGATTAGTGTCGAACCTTGAGGAATGTTATTCTTCGTAGGAATACATTTTGAGAAGGCAGAAGCGACTTAAACTTTGGTAGCTCGGTTCGTTAGCAAGCTCTGGATGAATTTTATTATCTTTCGAACTAGCTCCAATCTTCTTAGTTTCTACAACCTTTTTAGTCAATAAAACGGAATTAAAAGTATAGTTTGTAAATTTAAAAAAAACAAAAAAACAGAGTCTGGTGGTATTACGCTTTGAATCGATTATATAAGAATTTACTTTGTTTAGTTAGTTAACGTTAACCTACGGCGGATCCATTTGCTGTAGCGTTGGTCGGTTGATGCAATAATAACACGCACACATTAAAACGCAACTGCGAGTATAGCAAAATGTAACAATACGTCGATCAGTTTCACTTACTTAAAACTATAGTAGTCGCGTGCCAGTTTGCTGAAGAAAGTTTCTAATTGTTCATTTGGCTTCGTTAAGAATGTCATAATTTCGCAGTTATCTTTCTTTCGTACCGTTTCGAATGCTGTGTCAATTAATTATTCACTAAGGCAATCGAAATTATCGGCAATTAAGCACAATTCAATGTCCATTAAACGGAATAATAACCGATTTACCGTTGATAATCTCAATTATTAATTTGAATAATAAACAGATATTATCAAAAATAATTAGTATCATCGATGTCGCAATTATTATTACATATTTCATTAGCGTTATAGTGCAGGCCATGCGAATCGAAACTGAACTAAACTAACGGTACACAGCAGTACGGAAGTCCCAGTGGGACAATAGACACAATTTAGTCTACGTCTACGCAAACTCACGTCAACTTCTACTAAACAAACTATATTAGTTCCTGCTGCGGTCCCATGGGTCGGCTGTTATAAGAAGCAGCGAACAAAACCGGCTACTACCGTCGGACCCATTTGTCATTTTATTAACTCCATTTAACTGCATCTGCTCCATTTATACATCGGTGGTTACCCGAAATTGGCCACCACCGACTAGAAACAACCACGTCAACTCTACTAACCGGTTAACAGTGAAGATTAATGGTTTACAACTACAAGTCGTTCGACTGTTCCGCCATTCAACGCAATAACAAAAACAACAATAACGAAATAATCTAAGAACAAGCCATCCCTACGTACTACGCAGATACACCGTCTTATGGCTTTCAGTCGGCTAATAACTTTACAATACCTGTTACATATGCGATTAAACGAACAATTGCCTTAATTACACATCGAATAGTTTATTCATATTCGAGGCAATCATTTCTTATTTCCCAGGTAATATTATATAAAAACGTTTCCCATGCGACAAGTTCATGCTATAATAATGGCAGGCAAAATAAAAAAAAAAAAACAAAAAACGAGCAATTTGCGTGAAAAATTGTCTCGGACATATTTTTTTTTTAAATATGTTCCTCATACATAGCAAAAAATAAAAATGACATTTCCAATGAATGCGGATTCTACGTACTCGCACATATACATATTAAACAGAATACTATTACAAATTTGTAGGTATCGTTTATAATAACCATTAAGGAAAAGTGACCACCTCGGGTTTTTTATTTTATCGGCACATCAGCACAGGACATTTAGCCAACTTTAAGATTACCTCGGGTATTAGAATATCTATGTAAGTTTAAATAGAAATCTTCATTGCAAAAAATGGTAACAATAAAACACGTTTTCAGAATTTCAAAAAAGAATGAAAAACTAAAAACGTTTTATTCGATTTAGAAGAATCGCTTTGCGTTTTTGTCGGTTTTTATAGAAGACCCGCACCAATAGAATTTCTAAAATGACTCTGATGCGAAAAATGTTAATAGTAATGTTATTTAATTCGTAGCTGGTTTTCGGTAGCTTCCTATTTTTCACAACAATCGATTATATTAAAAATAAAATGCATATTTTTACAAAAAATAAATACCGACACTTCGAGGTTTATTATAAAAATTTAAAAATGCACTAAAAAGTAAAAAATAATTACTCCCGATAAAAAATATATATCAGGGTGATATAACACCTTAAGGGTGATATCGTAATTCATATACAACATTAAAACCTTAATTAGAGTTGGAATTAAATTCATGTTAGGAACAATTTAATCAACATTTAATGCAGTTTTTAATTATTCTTTTAATATGAATTTGATGCCAACTCTGAAAAGTATTAATGTTGTATAAGAATTACCATATCACCACTTAAGTGTTATATCACTCTGATATATATATATATATTTTATCGGGAGTAATTAGTTTTTACTTTTTAGTGCATTTTTAAATTTTTATAATAAACCTCGAAGTGTCGGTATTTATTTTTTGTAAAAAAGCATTTTATTTTTTACTTTTTAGTGCATTTTTATTCAATTAAATTAAAACATTTATTTCCACGGTGTGAAAACACCAAAAGCTACATTTCCTTGGTAATTTGGCAAATTTATAGTATTTTAAGTCAAAAATCTAATCCGACGGTGAAAACAATCATGAATGAAAAGCATCCAAAAAGCTTCAATCTCCTCCCGCATTACTATTAAGGATAACTCAAAAACTATCGGTCAGACCTTGATCAAATTTAAATGGGACCACATGACAAACACCACCTTTCAAATAAAAGAAGAATCATCAAAATCGGTTCATCTAGAAGAAAGTTCTGTGGTAACACACATAAAAAAAAAAAAAATAAAAAAATAAAAATACAGTCGAATTGAATACCTCCTCCTTTTTTGAAGTCGGTTAAAAATGGTATTATAATTTGATATTTCAATGGTAATCGAGTACTTTTGCAATTTTCCTGTACTCGTTTAATGCTTCGTCTACAGCATATTTTGCGCATAAATTAAGATAAAAATTTAATTATTATAGTCGATTTCAATTGATTTACATTAACTACTGAACCCGATATTTAATTGTTATACCCGCCGTGAAGATATTATCAGCATCGACCTGACGCTATGTCGTCAAAGCAACTAATTTCTTGGAGCAGCTTTTTTTTTTCCTTCTTTTTTTTTTTTATTAATAATTAAAAGCAGCAGCGGTGTTCTAAAAATCTTATACGGGATGGGGCGCGAAACTTATGAATTTTCATTAAGAATATTGATTTTTCTTCTTGCTGACTTCGTTTTGTAATTTCTATTACTTCCAGACCTAACTTTAAGAAGAAGGAAGTATTTATCGTGTAACTTTTTTTCGAAGGAACAAAATTAAAAATCCATCCGAACGCACAACAATTCACATTTGAATAGTGTATGTGATCTATTTTCGAATGCTTAAAATTGTTTATTATTATTTTCGATGCTTTTGAAAATGTTATTATTACTTTTTTTCATTATCGTAATGGTTTCATTCTTGTTCATTTGAAAATACACTTTTACGATCAATATAAATATGATGATTTTTGAGTTTATTTTCGAACTTATATATTTTAAGCAGAAAAAACACGGTTCCTCTGTAGATGATATTTCGTTCGATATGAAAAGGAGCCTGACCATTATAGGTGAATAAATATGCCTTTCTATCATCCAATGTATACCGTGTATTTGATAAATGTATTATCGTTTTAAATTACACGAATTACGAATTACAAATGTATTTAAAAAGTTTAAAATGTTCAAAAATGACTAGCGATAGTGTACGTAGCTTCGAAACAGCGGTAGTAGTTGATCGTTAAAAAAACATACAATATAATATACTACTAGTACATGTTTTAGATGAAGCTTAACAACCAGTTGCGTAGTTGATTTAAATGAATACAGTAAACTTATTTTCATTCTTACAAAATTAAAATTTATAGTACATCCTAGTATTAATACCATTTCTTATAAAACACGCAAATGGCGGCACATTAAGTTCTGTAACTAAATCGGATCATACAAAATTCATAACTAGTCTCCATGTTTGAATTTCAGTCGCAATAAATAGAAATACGGCTAATTTTACTACTAGTAATTAATGTCATATTAATAAAATAAATTGTCGGTAAATAAAAATAATAATAACAATAACGGTAAGACACTATTTATCATAGAATATTCTTTTTTTGTCTTTTTTTTTTTCTACTTCTTTCTTGTTTCTTCTCATATAATACACTCCGACATACTAGGCAGCAGGAATACACTATTTTTCTATAGCGTATTGTGAAAATAACAGTAAATAATCGAAATAACAACAACTTCAACAGTAATATTATTTAAAAACAAAAAAAAAACTCTTTTTTTTTTTTTTTTTTTTTTTAAAAACCCCCTTTTTCGCAACGGATCTTCGCCCAGATACGACACGAAGGAAAAGGATCAGTTAAATGTAGAGCCGGTGTCAAATATTGATAGAATAAAAGAACTGAGGATCGGAACAACGGAGATGGACGGAAACGATAAGATATACGAGGCACAATAAGGAGTAGGGAGTTTGAGTGATAACAGATCGGAGTACACAAAGAATGCGTTCGTTCACGAGGGATGGACATTCAAAGAAGATATGGTCAGGATCACAGACGGCTTCATCGTCAGGATGAAGGCCCGTAACTAAGAGATAGAACGAGATAAAAACGAAAACGTGAGGAAGGAAGAAGAGTATGATTAAGACGTAGATAATAGGAGCAATAACGGAACGGCGAAGCGAAGGAAAATCGTGGAACCAAGATCGGGTAGGTTTACGTTAACAAAAATAGTACTGTTTTTCATTCTAAATATCAACAATAATTAATATTTTTATTATCACTATTGTCATAATAACCATAATAATGATAATAATATATAAATGTTGCCAGATATTGCACGTAAAGAATAATGATTCGAAGTAAAATTTGAAATAGGAAATAGTTTATAAAATGAATATAAATTTATTATAAGATTAACTTATTACGGAAATTTCGGTAACTTTCAATTAATTTTTCTTTTAATTTTTTCTTTCAGCGAACGAGGGAGCGGAAGCATTTAAGAGGTTTATACTTGGTAAGTGTAAAATTTGTAATTGACGTTATAATTGGAATTTATATTTTTCTTTATTTTAGCCGCATATTTTTTCCGGTTTGATTGATCATTTCCACATTGTATGTCTATAATTTTTGTTAAAAAGTACGCTATTTTATTACCACTCGCATTAAACCGTATTAACGCATTTGAACAGAACTGAAAAATCAAAGGAAGTATTCAGTTTTTAGCTTTTTCAAATCATCCATAATCCCATCTTCTTTAAATGTATGGCTGATTTCTATACAAAAACAATATATTAATTACAACGTAATTCTTAGGCTACCCTCCATTAGAAAAAATGTCCCAATTTTATGTAACGTTTGTTATATTTTATAGGATTTTTGTGACTTATTTTTTTTTTGTGTTGATGCCAGTAAGAATTAAGTTGTAAATTTTGATCATTTTATACAAACTATAGAAGAGAAAGAGACAGAAATGATAGCAAGCAGGGTCAAGGGACGCAGCCCCTTGCGAGGCCAAAATGGCCGAGATTTAATATATATATATATATATATATAACCTTCAAGATAAATTGTGATATTGAATACGAGTAGACAAATTAGTGGATTGAAAATAATATTTTTGCGGTAACTGATAAGTTGACCTAAAATAATCTGCAAATAAATTTGTTACGATTAACTTGACTTAAAAATGTTCATATGACCAATTTTTAAGTAGGTTTAAAGTAAATAAGATTTTTTATTATTTCGACTTGGAACTAATTAAAGTATAATTTTTTCGTAGATTTAATGAATATAATTTAGCTTCACTTCGTAATTATTTAAAGAGAGCATAGTACTCCGTTTTTTTTTCCCCGTTTAATAAACTTTTCGTGATACTTGTCTCTTTAAGTTATACAAGTAAAACTATCCGAACATTGGCCTACACAAACGTTCTGATCTGTACAAACTTTGTAGAATAATTTTAATTAGAAGCGATGTTTTTTTCTTTATCAAAACACAAATGATTCTATTTGTTAACGGTACCGTACACGGACTACACGTCAACAAACCATTTTAAACAGTCCATTATTCTTCTATACACCTAAAAATGATAGTTGTTTATTAAACTAGAGTTCAAAAATTTCGTTTGTTTGTAAATCTAGTTTGCAAACTAAACTAAAACTGATATCTACACTTTTCACTGTACATTCGATGGAATTTAAAAATTAAGCGAAAGTAATCGATATTGTACGTCGGGAGATTTTATTGCGAGTTCAATACTTAATATCGGCTCTTTAAACATTATACTAATTACAATGAGTGATGGAAGAAATGCGAAGGGCCGTTGAAATAAAAAAGGCAAGAACAAAATGGGGAACAGATGTTTCTTACAGGGAGTTCGGAAATTTGTATTCGCTAAGATAGAAGATTTATGATTGGAATTTTATGTACGCGCCGGTTGGCTGAACGTTTGATTTTAACCTATAATTCAGCACTTGCACCGACTAAGGGGGAGCAGTCGTAAAAATGGCCATCGAAATGTGTCTACTAAAATCGTATTCGGAAGGGGACAAGAGAAATTGTTCCTAGAACGGGCGTAAAGCAGTTATATCAATGGCGCAGAAGATAAAGCTACTCGCGGCTTGTAAATGCCGTGTTCATTCTTTGGTAACATATGTAACAACAAAATAAGGTAAACTCAGCCCCCCACAGCCCCGTCGGCAGATTGAGTTGCTATTTTATGAAAATGGTGCTAAAGGTAATTCTTCACCGGTAATGTAAAGTCCTCGCCGACGAACACGCTGTACCTAAATTTACCACCTCTGCATGTTATTCTTTATATTTCTTAATTTTACAGTTGTACGCGATTTCTCTCGCGATATCTGCTTCGCACTACAAACAGCAACCTAGCTACTTTTCAGAATAAAAAGTTCGTTTATAAACAATTCAGCATATGTAACCGTAAAAAAGAAAGAAAATAAATAAAAAATTATCTCTTGAAAATGTATCAGGACATTTTTATATAAATATATATATGCGAATTATTCTTAACTACCATTTTTATATCGGCAACGGTATGAGAATCATGCAACGATTAATCTGTAATGTTTTAATGTAGAATATACTGCAAACTTTTATATGAACATGCTTTTCCCTTTTTTTGGCATGTCAATAGTGAAACTTAGCTAATGCGTACAGTTGTAAGTTATATTAGGGAACGTATCCTTCGTGTTACAAACAGAACCACTAAAAGTCCTACATCACTACTAACTTATTATTGTTAAAACTCGAAATATTTTATTAGCATTATCATTATTATATCGGTAAAATTTCAAATTTATGGAAACTCCATATTTCTAAGTATAAATGGAAATTTTGTGCACGAATAATACGTTTTTTTAAAGTACAATACCTTAAAAACTGTAAACCACATCACGCAAATGGACACAGCAAATGTTTCTTTTTTAAATTTTCTGCATACAATCAATTTTTTATAATTAAAAGTTTCCCCGCATTCGTTACATTTATATTCCGTGCAAATCAATGTTTCAGTATGACGGTTATGGCAATACTGTCTTAAACTGCTTTTATTCGAATATATTTGAAAACAAAACTCACATAATATGAACGTTTTACATGTTATTTGACAAAACAAACAGCGAGCAGGGTCGATGCGTTGTAGAAGATAGGAATACAGGTAAGGTTGTTGTGGAAAATTTTAAGTCTGGTAAGTATAATATTCTTTTTTCCTCTATCGGAACAGAAGAGAAAATTAAGATAGAGGATTAGGTTTAGCGGGCATTTATTGTTTATACCCTATACTTAGTTCCGAGATTTGATTATAAGGAATTTCAAGAATGATTTTATATCACTAGAAGAGAAGAAGATCGAGTAAGGAGATTATGGAGAAGAAGGATGCGTTGTATAATTGAATTTTCTGTATAAAAGTTGTGGAGAGAAATTTTTGAAACATTGAGTGAATCGGTAAGGATAAGGTATTTCGAAAGAGACGTAGCAGAGTTATGGAATTCGGGGCACTTGAAGATAGCAAAGAATTCCGTTAAGAGTACCAAACAGAGGGCTTTGAAAGCCGAAATCGGTGAGTGACAGGGAGTGTAGGAAAAGTCGACGCAACACATCCCTTAGATTTTGTGCCATCAGTAAAGCAGCAAACGGCAAGTTTAGATAGATGATTTAAATTCAAATTTAAGCTGATTAAATTCTTCAGCGCAGCTGAAATTAAACTATACGAAAGAAAAGTGGGAAGTCAACAGATCAGCCATCTCGTTGCTGTTAGTAATGATAGAATTTCCTCTAGATAACGCGGTGATACTTGATTTGTAATTCTTTCCATTGATCAGATGAATTTTCTTCCACACGGCGTAAATCGGCACATACTGGTTGATAGAAGTTGGAAAATCTTGACAGAATTTCTTTTTTGATGTTCTTATGAGATTGCGTACATACGTCATTTACGGTATTCAATAAGGTTTGTTAACGAATTGGTTTTTTTTTTTTTGTATTCTTAGAGTTTTCTTACGAAGATTAATTGCTTCTGCAGTGTTTTCCATTAAAAAACTAGTTGTTCTTGAAGGAGGAGTGCATAAGGACAAGTGTATAGTTAAGAGTCCAGTTTCAGTGATTATTTTGACCAGAAATTCGATTTCTACATCATCGATATGGCAGGGGAGTGAATTTCAGTACTAACGGGTAAGTATTAGCCAGTTGGCTTCTTTTATGTTCCACTTCCAGCACCGTGAAGGTTGAAGGTTAGGTATGCTGTGTGAAAAGAAGATAGGACAGTGGCTCTTATCGCACAAATCCATATGGCATTACCAATCGATTTGATCAATCAGATTGGTGGAGTTAAGTGTAAGATCGATTGAGGTAAAACGTCCTGTTTTTGGATCGAAGTGGGTTGGTCCGTCATATTGATCTATAAAAGCAATATTATGGCTATTAATGAGTTGCTTGTTGATTTAATTTCCCATAAAATTTTCATATGTGGAACCCCATATGTACGTTAGAGTTGCCAAGCAGGGTAAAAGGTTTTGTAGCTGATTTATAACATTTTCAAGTCCTGCATATCGTGATAGATTTACGGTGAACTGTTTGAAGTGTATTATTGAGGTCATAACTGTTTGGACATCGAAGGAGCCTGAAAACGGAATCGCTTGAGAAATAGTTATTAATCAAAGTTAACACTATTCTAGCTGCAAATAGATACGGTGGTATCATCTAATCTGAATGGCTTGTAATTACGAATTGAAAAACATTGATTGGTTTTCGGATGCGATTGTTCGACGCATGTGGCGGTTAGAACTGCGCTACCAAGGTTTCTAATTCAGCCAGGTGCGAGAGTGCATTGTTTATATTCCATTGGAGAATTGCTTCTGTTTCAGCGGTACTACTAAGCATTACATTAATCAGGCTGGTTAGTTTGTTTTTGATTCTTCTTGTCCTAATATGAAATTTTTTCGGATATGTAACGAGTTCGTAAGTTTTTTTTAATCGAAGTTCATCCGCTTAATTGCCTTAATATAATTTGTTTCAGTAAGTATAAAGTAAAAGTAAAGTGAGTTCCATACCCTTGACAGGGCGTTGGGATTGTGAAGTTAAGGTTCACAATGTACTAAGTCCAACGGCACTAATGAGAGTAGGGGGGCCAGTTCCTTTCTCTCGGCCGCCTTTACTTTCGCAGATTTCTCTGATACCCAATTATTTCAGGCTGGGTAGGCTTCGAAGCGATTTCGATCCGGGACGAGACAAGTCTCGAACCCGTGACCTCTGACTTGGTAGCCAAGCACCTTAACCACTAGGCTACCGCGCTGCCTTCAGTAAGTATAGCAAACATATGATATCTTCGAGCTGATCAGGTGTAACATCGTAACGATCAGCGTTTTTTTTTTTTATATTTCTTCTTTGGCTGCCTTCATTGTATCCAATAATTGGTCGGTTTTGTCTTCAGCTTAGATTTAGGAGTATGTTTTTCTGGATTCTTTCCGGAGTTTGTTTCTATAGACGAAAAAGAATACCGGAATTAAAGGAGCTGTAGAATTATCAGAACATTATTGTTTGGAGGGCAGTTATAAGGTATTAATAGATATATTGAGCTGCTGCTAAGTTACATCGGTAGCAAATTGAACCGTCTTCAGCTAAAAATATCCGGTATGTGATGTTGTCATGTGCAATAATTAAGCTGTTAAGTATAAGCGTGGCTGAATCTGGGGCAACATAAAATTGCTTTTTGTTAGTTAGAATGTTGGTAAAGGCAGATAGTGTTAAGTCTGCTCGCACTGTGGCGATGATAATGCGTTATGCTGAACTGATCAAGCGACGGCTGTTAATCTATTTGCTTCGAAGTAAAAAGGTTATCAAATCCACTTTAATATCTTGTCTTCTTCTTCTCAGTTCATTATACCATGAAGGCATTTAGTGGCATCAAAAACAACATTAGTATGACAAACATTATGGGCTACTTTATTCCACTCCTCGCGGCAACCTTTCCTTATAGTCATTTCCAATGTAAGTCCGTCGGTTCTTCTTGTTATGTGTTCAAATAATTTTACCGCGTTCCTATCGATTCATGTTCGTATCATACTCGGGTTGACGATAAGTATTGAGAAAATCAAAACTATGGTTTTTACAAAGGAACCGAAAAGTCTCTATATCTCGAAACTGAGAGAAAAGATGCATAGTATATAAGTCAATTCGTTCAGGTATTTAGAAATATAGTTAAATGACTCAGTTTAATATTAGAGAAAAAAATTCAAGCGAGTAACAAGCTGGAGGAGGTTTCTTAAATAGGAAGATTATACTTATTTAATCACATCCAAGCTTGAAAGCATAACTACGACCGTTGTAGTATTATGTATTCTTAGTGTTGTTTTACGGGTGCGAATCTCAAGTATGATTAAGATAATGATTAAGAAGATCGTGAACGAAGAAGTACTTTGCAAAATGAATAAAGATAATTTGTGTCAACTACAAAAGGAAGAAAAATCTGATACGTAGGACATATCAAGGACGGAAATAGGAACGCTGAAATTGATTGCAGACGTTGTCGGGAAAAGATTCGTCAGTAAGAGATGGAACTCGTAGTTTTGCGGAATTTGAAGCGCTGGTTGCAATGTTCTTCGGTAGACATGTTTCGTGAAGCCCCGAGAGTCACGGTTCAGGTGGCATCGTGGATCGCTGACCTTCAATAACGGACAATAGCGTACAAAGGAAGAAGAAGTGCGTACGGAGAGTTCGTAGAGATTACCGTGATTGATTGCCGTATTTGAATGTCTAATATAAGGCTGGAAGAGTGTGTCTGTACTTTTCTAGACATTGACCGAAAATTTTACCTATAGCGGGCAACTGTCGATTTTGACCAAGTTTAACGCTATTGCTGAACTTTGCGACAACATGAATTTCTAGCAGACGGAATTTTGTAAACAATTTCAGATTTTCTAAAAATTTAACATCTAACAATCGGAGAGTAACATCACGCAGATGAGGGAATCGATGGTATTACTTATTAAATGATCAAACACGATGTAGCCACATGTTTCCCTTTTTTAATATAATTTTTTAATTCACGATAATAGTTGTAATTCGAAATTTCTAAAATTGCCACTTAATGATGTGCCTTGCTGTAGAGAGAACAGTGGATTTGGTGCAATATGTAATAATGGCGGGGTAGAAACACTGCAAATCTCTCTGAAGGAGTTTTGTAGTTGACTGCGTTCAGAATCTAAACGAAGAGCGCGACGCTTGTTGGACGCTGTCCGTCAGAGAGAAAGTTGATTGTGACGCGGAAGCGAATATGAACAATTTGCAGTTTTGTGGATGATGCAGGAGCATCAGTAAAGAGCCGTTCCTTATGATAGTAAGGGTTTACGCCTCACGAATTTTTTAAATTCGTCTCCTTTTCCTCTTAATGTCAAAGGCTTTAAATATCGAATAGCTGAAAAGGAAAGCTTAGTCCTCTATCTGAGATGATAAAATTTATATTACTAATGCGCAGTATATTTTTGTTTCAAAAGACTTCCGTTCATCGTAGAAGTTTTCAGCTACAATATAGGGTTTTTTCTATTTTTGAGTAATTAATTAGAAACAGAATTTTAAAAATTCCCCTCAAAAAGGATCTGTAAAAAAATTAATGAAAAAAATGTTACGCTCTGATTGAAGCGGCGTTTATTTTTCGACATAATTGCTTCAAAAATTTTTACTAAAAGAAGCCGCTGTTTGTTATTTATAAATAAAGTTAAAATTGTATAAAACTTACTTAATAGGGAAACAAAAATGTAACATATACGAGTAAATTAACTTTTAAGTTGGTAATTTCTTTTAACACTTCTCTCCTACTTATCCGCGTTTTTATTTTTTTTAAAAATGCTAGTTTTGAACTTTAACATTCCCGCTTCTTTATACTTCCGTAGGCCTCTCAGTATATTTTTTTTCATTTCCCTCTTCGCTGAAAAAATCCTCCACAGATTTTTTTCTTTTCTTTTCTCGTGCTTTCTATGTTAACTCGTAATAGTCCGCTGCTAACAAGCTCAATAAAATAAAATTAAAAAATGAAAGAAAAAAAAAACTGATAAAATTCAAAATACCGCGTTAATATTTAATCAGCTAAAATTTGTCGTGGTACTTGTTCATAACACTACTTTTATTCGAAAAACATCACTTACGATATTTTTTGCCGAAATATTTTGACAAATGAACAATATTTCCTGTAAAATGGTATTTTTATTATTCTTATTTATGCGTGTATAAAATGTAATATATATATATATATATATAGATAATAGTTACGACCTAGGGTAAACCTAAAGGAACAGGAATACTTTCACGAGAAAATATTCATTATAAATTTTATATAAGTAAAATATTTTGAACATTTTCAAAATTTTAAATTTTGAAACCTAATATCCAACACCATCTCACAATTGATCGTATAGTAGCTGCCCATGCTTGAATAAACATCTGTCGACGCTCGTTTATTCAAATGCAATAAACCTAAAACCACAAGACATTATCATTCACGTGATAAGACGACGGAGTATTTTAACAATTTATAAATATATATATCATTTCCGAGGTGGTTCTTGATATTTAAATATCAAATAAGCGAAACGACTGCGCGATCATCAGGTATTAAAGAATCAAATAGAAATTAAATAACTACAATTTCGGCGATGGTTGTATTACTTCAAGATTTCTTCAAAAAAATTTAATTAAAATCCGCTGAAAAGTAAAAAATAATTATCCGTTAAAAAAATATGTATTTTAAAGCAATTAACATTAAAATATATTCATACATAAATTGTAGTTAATGTTAAATTCAGACTGCAACAATTAAAAACTGCATTAAATAAGCATAAGAACACGATCACTCGCTTTCTATAACACCTAAGTGTATTGAAAATATCAGGAATAATTAAAGCGGTTTCTTGATTGTTGCAATTCTGAATTTTTCGCCAACTTGAACGTTGTTGAAGAATAATCATAATATCAAATTTCCTTAACGTATACATGCGTATTATTGTAAACATTTTTTTTATCGCATAATTAATTTTTTACTTCGCAGTAGTGAATTTTATAATAAATTTTTAAAGTAATTTTTTTTTTTTTTCGGATTCTGTATATACATAATATATGGAACCCCAATAAGTTGCCATTGGAGAAATGTCCTAAAAATATTAAATTAAAATACGCAATAGTTCAGGAATGGTTTGACTTGTAAACTTCAGAATTGGAAAAAGAATGACAATTAAAATTCTCTTTAAGACAATCTATCAGTGAATATTAAATGGACTATCCTGGGTGGCAAAAAATGCCAAAAAAAAATCGTCGAGAATATTGAATATGGAATTTAGAACGACCTTAAAAACCATTCACAATTCATCACACTAGAGATAAGCCTTTAGAAGTGAAATTATAAAAAAATATGTATAACACAAATTGCAGAAACTCTTTCATAAAAAAAAAAGAAAGGCCATCGATAAAAATTGATTTTATAATCAATCCTCTTTTGGACGAAAAATAGGTAAAAAAGAATGTTCACGTAAGTAAAAACCCGGATTTAAAAAATCCAAAATATGCCCGAAAAATGTCCATAAAAGAAGAGCGTTTTACAGGAAAAATATAACCAAGGTTGTAATTTCATATTTAGATCCCGAGCAGGCGTGGAATGTTCGAAATTTTGAAGAAAAAAAAATTTTTCCGAACGTTTGATATATACGATCACTCTAATTGACAAGAACAGAACAACATTTCATTTTCTTAACGAAACATTCGAAGTTGGCGAAAAGTTCAAAAAAGCGCCAAAAATTACGCGTTTCGCGGGGTATCGTGGTTGAAAATTTTGAACAAGATAAAAAATACGCGAATTCCGGCACATTTCTCTGGTTTGGAACATCCAGGTCTCCAACTTCAAAATTAGGCCCTCGAGGCGCCGAAAGCTCGAAACTTTGAAGAAAATAGTTTTTTTTTTTTTTTGTTTTTCCCCAGGCATATGATATATCGATGAAAAGATCAATATTTGACGAGAACAAAGCAATATTTCATTTCCTTAACAAAACTTTCAAAGTAGTCGGTAAAAAGTTGAAAAATGTGCAAAAAGTGTCGTGCTTCCCTGCGGCGCAATGATCAAGATTATAAATACGCACATACCGAATATGTTTCTAGTTTGGTGGGGTTATCGCGATTTCCAACTAAAAAGTTAGGTTTTCGGGATGTTGAAAGTTCGAAATTTTGGAAAACAATCATTGTTTCGAGCGCATGATATATCAATGGAAATTTGGTAAATACTGAAATACATTTCATTATTCTTGTTTAAAATTTTGTCTTAACCATATTCATTAATGTACCGGAGACGCATAAATACAAAACACGAGTTGGTAAAAATATAGTCTGTCAGTAGTATTGCTGTTGCTTTTTCTTTTTCTTTGAAGAACTTCGAAATAGGATTATTACAGAGAAACAAATAAATTATTAAAAGTAATAATGTGCTTTCATATCCCTTTACTAGAATAATTGTTCGAAATAAACCGAATAATAGCAAACCAATAAATAGAATTTACCTTCAGAAAGATTTTCGGGCAAAGCCCCCATCTTCAATTGGATAAATAGAAATTATAATAGATCAGAAAGCGAATAAATGTTGCGAACAAATTACAACAATTATAAAACCGTCGAGGAGAAGCAAGATCATGCTGAAAATTAGTAGTCGGGCTATAAATAATTACATGAACATTTTTATACTTTTATCAGTTTATTTACTATTTGAAAAATAAATTATTCACGTACATTATTACGAAGATACTTTTTTTTTTCTTTTTTGTCTATTTTTAAAAAGAATTACCGAGCACCAGGAAGCAATGTTTCCAAGTTTAATATATCCGATAACAATTGAGGGGATACATAAATGTTGGAAGGAAGCAATCATGAACGCAAGCTAGAGATGTAAATGAACAGGGACAGAAAAAGTTTACGATAATCCGCTGTTGTAACTAGAGGACAGAGACATGTTTTACATCATCGTTTGACATTCATTTGGAATAATGATTTCAGTGCGAAATATAATTAAACACACTTTCGCCAGGTACATTTAAAGGTTCTGTCATGAAGATGGTTAAAATTAATAATCGGTTTTACCGAATGTTTTTCCTTTTTTTTTTTTTTGTCTTTAATTAAATATGTAGGTCAGCCATGTATAAAAAGTTATCGTCATTTAAAACGTAACATAAATGAATTGAATTTAGTTCTAATATTTTTCTTTTTCCATTCGTATCGAGCGAGTTTACCTCATGATTTGTTCTTTGAAGTTTGTTTTAGTATCTGCTGTTTTCATTATATATATATATATATATATATATAATGA
This sequence comes from Icerya purchasi, assembly GCA_039619475.1. Lineage (NCBI taxonomy): Eukaryota > Metazoa > Arthropoda > Insecta > Hemiptera > Monophlebidae > Icerya > Icerya purchasi. The sequence goes on from CM077116.1 coordinate 133,678,832, forward strand.
TCGCATTCGTTGTTTGTGTGTACATAATTTTTAATTTTTCTATTAAAAAAAGTCAAACTCATTATATTACAGTTATAACATAAGGTGAGATTTTGCACGCGCAATTCTTTATTCTTTTTGCCGTAAATCATAAAACATCTTACGTTTTCTGTTAAAATTACGATTAAATTGATTGGGTGTTGACCATGGACGATAAGACCACCGTAGAAGCAGCGGCTACAAATACATTGCAAAACAACAGTTTTAAAAATTTTGGAAACGCCGATCCTAAAAACAACATGATGACAACATGTGTTTTTTTGAAGTTACGAATATTTATTAAAAATTCTGCATAAATCTATATTGGCAGGCTCGTATGTATGTTTTCACATCTTACAAAGGTCGCAAGCGAACTTAAAATTTTTTTTTATTACTAGCTCTAGCGTAATAACTAGATAACTATTGTTTTTTTTTGTTTTTTTTTTTTTTTTTTATTACAACATAATAAAATAATCGAATTTGGAAGTTCGGAAATCATTATTTCTGGGTTTTAAAACATTTCGAGAAACAAAGCGATGAAATCACAAAAATTTTTAACTGCATAGAAATATTCATTTACGGGAATGCTAGCTGAAAAATTGATGCCGTATTATAAATTTTATATAAAAAGCACGCGGTAGTATAATTTATATGATAATTTTATTATTTATGATTGGCATAATATTGTGAATTTATTACTTTGTGAAATATATATTTCTACAGTACCGATAGTATTTGCATTTACTTTTACATAAATTAAAAATCGGAAACTTTTGTTTTAAATTTAGTATTATTAAATGTAAATTATGGTTATCCTTAGCATATGGGGCATCCTCTCTATATGAAACATGTAGATGCAAATTTTAAAGTAACTTGATACCTTCTACATAAGAAAAATACGCAATCCTTCGTACCTATACCTACACCCCTGAACTTGCAGATAATAATTCTTCTACATATTATCTTTAACGTAAGAATGAATATATGTCATTAATAAGAATTCGTTTATTTAAAATGTATTTAAGTAAGGGTTATTAATAACTTTTGTACAGTTTTTCGACTTCTATCCGTTATATGTTTTTAAGTTTTTTATTTTTTCATGACGATACGAATTGTCGGTTTTAAAAATAATAACCGTTATTTCGTTTTTGCGTTAACACGCAAGCTAGTTAATTCCGTTTATTTGTTTTTCGGTTTACTTCCTTCTTTGATTTCTCCTCCATTTCATTTCTTTCTAGTATTCCTTTCTCAGTCTATAACTTAAGGAGCCGATTTCAACGTTACCGTTTTCAATTAATTGACGCAAAATTCGTATCAATATAATTGCTTACTTAGATTTGCGCGTTTTAAAACTTTGTTCTTAATAAGTATCTGAAAAAAAAAAAAAAAAAAAACGAAAAAAATACAGGTACATGTGTATATATGTGTACATATATATAATATATATCTGAATGTGTATGTATATAATTGATATATGATTTTTTAATCTTTTTAAAACTTTCCTGTGATATAATCTGCGAAAATATATACTACTGGCTCTAACTGTAAAACAAAGAATTTCACATTACCAGAAGAAGAAATTGGCAAACGGTTATTAATTTATTTCTCGCTACACACTTCAGAAATATTCTTTCTTAATGCGGCAGAGTAATTTATCAAGCAATAGAGGCGCACAGACGTTTGTGCAACAGAAGGGACTGGTGCGCGCGGCCTTGTTGAATATTTATGATGGAGAACATTCCTTGTTCGAAATTGATGGGAAACAGTCTGAACATAATTAGGAAACAAGGAGAAGAGGTTTTCGTTGTCGAAGTACTTCATGTGAAATATATATTGTTTCGCTTGAGTGATGAAAAGTTTATCCCTGAGGCAAAGGAATTTGCAGCGAGTTGAAAGTCTCTGGCAGAAGCGAAATGAAAGAATCCGTTGCCGATATTATTAGCATGCGAAGCGTGAACAGCCAAGTGCAACTTTGTGATCGCGCAAGTAATTATCCACAGTAATGTGAGGCAGGCTCCTCTCTTTTGTTATACATCACCTTTACGTTATGCAGTCTATTAAATATTGTTTGTCTTCAGATTAGAGCAATTATTACAGTAAATGGAGCGAAAATTAAACTTTCGGTTGCCACGCAAACGTCTTGCAGGCAAATAACTATTTAAATGACTTGTTCGCTCTTCATTCGGCTGCCCTAATTACCCCGTAAACCGGTACGAATTTCGGAAAAAGTTCCCATTTCAAATTTTCTATCACGCACTGAGCTCTTTATATTCGCGACTCTTTGCCTGTTTCTTCATTCTATAACCCTACCCAGTTGAAAGCTATAATTAAAGAACCTCTGTTAATATTGCCATTTCCGTTGACATTATTTATTTTTAACAAAAGTGCCTCGCTGCAGCAGTAGTCAATGAAGCTTAATGCGTTTTTTACGCAAAAGCGTTGTAAAGAAGAAGGGGACAATTTCTTTTTTTTTTTAGACTGCCTTATATTATTTCATTTGATCGTGTTTTGTTTTTTTTTCATTAATATTATTATTAATTGACAAGAAATGAAATTTTTATAAATGCAAATAATAGAATATAGTTGATCGGAAGTTTTCAAAAATGTTTTCTTAAGGAAAGAGTATGGTGGGATGAAAAGGCGTGTAAAAAAAATAACGGCTCGCTATATAAACTAGTTATTTCAGAAAATTAACCGGTTTCAAACTTATTTTTGATTTCATCTTGAATTATATAAATCGGCTTAGAACTAAAATATAAAGAAGGATTGTGCTAATTCTTTACCGAGAATGTATTTATTGTTTCGGTTAGGTTCGCAGTCGGAATTAATATATACGGGGGGGGGGGGGGGATGTCAGTGCACTGGCTTCGCAGAGGGCATGATTTTTCCAAATAGTTTTACATGTTTAAAAATAATTAATAAGATGGTTACAAATATTACCGTTCGTTTTATAGTTAAATAGAGTACAACTGTGTACAAATGAATGACTTTAAAATATTTGTATAGACTTCATTCGTTTATTTTTTATATACACATATTAAAAAAAAAAAAGTAAATTCATATTAGCAATTTTTACGGAATAAATAGTGTATACACGACGAAGCAAATCTTCAAATTTCTCACAACGTTTTGTAATTACTTCTGTGCAGCATAAATCTTTGTTTATTGTTTTGATTTATTTTGTAAAAAATTTTGTAAAAGTTGCAGAGGAAGTTTGCCTATATGCGTCCTCGCTTGGTTATCTCTATTTTCGGTGTGGCACAAGCGAGGCAGTTAAAAGTATATATAATTCTATATCTAAAGTCGATCGTGTTTTCTCCGATTTCATTTTATTTCTTTCAAAATAAATCAAGAGCATTAGAATTTGTCCACTACAAGAAAGACAACATGCTTCATTAAGGATTTGTGTTCGGTAAACTAGTCTGACAAAATGTCTCGATGTTTATTTTTTACTTTTTCTTCAGTCGTATTGAAAGTTCAAAAATAGTACTCGACAAATTGAATGATATTTTTATTCGGTCCTCGAAATTTTTCAGACTTGCGCATAATTGCATTTCCGAGTTTAATATTCTAGATAAACGATATTTTCGGTTTGCATCGAATGTAGTAAAAGTTCAACATTAAACTGTGTAGGCGCACTCGATCAGTTTTACAAGAGTTTAGACACAATACCAATGAGAAAGTATATTTCGGTTTATGTACAGTGTTGAAACATTCCACACATTCGATGGGTACAATTAAAGAAAATGTGAAGATACAATTAGAGTACGGTTTCATCATTTCTTAGAATCTAGTCACGTAAAAGTGATGATCTCATCGGCACATTTAGCGACACTGTAATATACTCAATGGCTCAAGTTTTGAAACTGGAGGGCTGTAATGTTGCAAGAGTAAACAAGAAAATTGGCACTGCGCCGTCCCGACGCCTCCTTAAAAGTGTCACATCAAACATTTAGCGTTAATGCGTGCGCCAATATAGATCGGGCTTTATTCGTGGCGATTAAAATTGATAAAACTTCGGAAGTCACTGCGACTTGAAAAGAAATATGTTGAAAATTTCACATCGCCCTCTCTATTGCACGGTTTGCATACGATTTACAATAATTTAAGGTATTATGCGCGACGTTTGTAGAGACCTCTTTTTTTCTCACCCGTTGTTAGCTACCCTGCAGCGTGTACTAAGCAGCTCGTTCGAGGAAGGCTCAGTTCGAATCTCTTACGACGCACGCACGTTTTTTACTAGCCGACAAGTATAATACAATAATTAATTTTAAACACCATGTTTAAAATTAATTACTGTGCAGTAAACGCAAAAGAAAACAATGAGTGAAATAAACAGATATAAGTATGATAATTCTAAAAATATCGTATATTACTGTTCAAATCGCGCAAAAGCAGCCCGTATCACTTTGGCTCCGTAATTACGTTTAGTTTTGCAATTTGCTTCTGTTTGAATAAAATTTTCTATAATTCGTCCGCGCAGTATCGTGCAGAGTTCCCAAAAAATTAATTAATAATCAAACTATCCGACATTTTTGTAACACATGTTCGCGTAAAAGATTTTCCAGAACTGCCGCGAGTGGAAAAATTTCTACCGCCTGAATTATTTTCAGCCGTGCAGTAATTACCAGCTCCAGGGGTCTCTATGCCCGATCGGAAGTATGCTCGTAATAGAACAACGTAGCTGGAATTATGGAGTTTTAAAGTGTGAACATATTTATAGTCCTTAGACAACGTATCAAAAGAAAGTTGAATGTAAAAGCACAGCAGACGTAAAAAAAATTCGCGTACCCCTTTTTTTTTTGTCCTTTCTTGAGACCAGCTGCTTTTACATGGCTGATTTTATCACGGTCATTTTCGATTAAAGTAACTGAAAATACGAAAGGAACAAAAATTTCAGTCCGTAACCGATAGGGGCACGTAATAGCTCCTTCATTTCTGTTCTTTAAACGAATTCGACTCATCCGAAGTAGGGGGAAGCAAGCGTGACGATATTATCTATAGCGGGGAGGAACGGTTAGCGTGATGACAGACTAGGGCAGTCGTTTGCCACAAGTATCGCTCTTTATGTGTGATAATAACTTTTGCCGCTTCGTGTTACTATCAAAATTTGTATCGCAGCGCAGAAAAAATGCAGAGCATTCACCGCATGTTTCATGAATACCATTTATTTGCAATACAGTATGCTTCCACGTCGACTCGTGGTGAACGATAATTGTGCTCTTGTTGTGAAAACAATTTCGGACGGGAATTTCTTCGAAAAATTCCGACGAAAACTTCGGACGGAAATTATTATTTACTACTAGAGCGAGTGTAGGTTGAAACGGAATTTACGAACGAAATGTAAACAGTTTTTAAATTGTCGCAGCGAAATAACAATTTAAATTCAGATTTTTCACTGTATTACGGTTTCCGGGAGAAAGAAAAATTAGCCGAAATTCAAATCGTTCGCTGTACGAATGCGTGAAAATTAGAACACATTTCCTCGCCACGGATGGAGGAAAAATTATTCGTAACCGAGATTTTTCGGCGCCAAAAATGCGGAAAATCGTCCGGAAGAATAAAAACAACGTTAAAAATCACTTAAAATTCGACAACTTCGGAACCGTTACCGAGTGTCGTCGAAATTCTTTTAACATCCGCCTGAATGTAACCTATTCATTATGGAAAACAAATATATTTTTTATCAGAAAAACCGCGAAACTACCAAACACACTGTCGCCAGACAGTGTAATTTTAAAAAATTCTCATCGATACTGCGTGCGTCCCAAAAAAGCATCGCTAAGAATTGAGAATTTATTTCATTTGCGCGCGCAACCGTAATTCCTTCGGCATGTTAATTTTTGACGACCTACGCTTTAGATGCTTCAATAGACGGGGGAAAAAGAAAAAGAAAAAAAACTCGGCGCTGTTCGCCATGGAGGTCAATCTCACTGTGTTCCCGATACTATCTGCTTAGAGTCTACGGCTAAAATTCAAAAAAAAAAAAAAAAAAAAACAAAAAAAAACATGGAACATTCTGTAGCCACCTATTAGCTCCTGAAATCTGATTTTTGGACTACTGACTAACCGTTTGCTGTCTTTTCTGCTTGTTGAACCTCTGAATTCTGATTTTCTGAATGCTGGTTTCCCTACATTCCCGGATCCCGGTCCGCATACGACTGAATCAATATGCAAATAAGGGTCTCGGATCTCGACTAAGGCGCGATGACTCACTGAAAAGCCATATATATATATACATATTCTTACAGTAGGTGCACTACTTTAATGTCGCTTCCGTGTGACTCGTTTCGCGATGTTTTCTGGCAGTTAATTCAAAGCAAAAACATGTTCCACGCTAATAAAAATTAGTATTTTTAGATTAGTGTAGTTAAGATGCTTGGCTACCAAAGCAGAGGTGCCATAACCTTTCGAGGCCTGTCTCGTTCCGGATCCATGCATATATCTAATACGAAATCGAATATTGATTGTATCAGAGAAATTAAGGGAAAATAAAGCCGGTACGGCCTCCTTACTCTTATTAGTGCTGTTGAGCTAAGTACAATATGAAAAGCTTAAACTTACAATCCACGACGCCTCTTTAAGGGTATGTTACCTTGGAAGCTTTAAATACTTGGAAGTGATACACAGTAAGTGCAGAACGTGAAATAGGCATTAATCGGGAAGAATTTTTACTAATTGTATGGCTCGATCCAATCTTGAGAAAATTGACTTGAATGGCATCTTAGATGATCGTTCAACAATCACCTTATGCTCGAACAATAATTCCGTAGTTGACGTCATTTTTCAAAACCGCAGTAGTTGGATTTACACGAGAGTCCTTCCGTTTTAAAGAAATTAGATCTACTTCGATTAGTCAGATAGCGCGTGATCATTATTTAATCGCAATTATTCGTCCGAGATTAGATTGTCGCCTCTTTCTTTATTTAGAGATCGGATTTTAAAATTCCACCTCTCCGTCTAAACCTCTAAATTTATATATCCCACCAGTTACGCGACAGCGGTAAAGTTTATTAGCCCCTCGGAAAAGTCGATGTTGAATAATTACGTGCATTAATAAAAGTGGCAATGTTTTCGCGACATTTTCTCAAACTCTAGAGACAGACAACGCGACAGGGAGAAAAATTTCTTCGTCGTTGTTAGGACGATAAAAGCATATCGTTAAACTTTGAAAGTGCTGAGATGTTTGTCCATCTAACGGAACAAAAGTTAAAGCTCAAGTAGCGGACCAAGCTAAAGCTACGATGTAAACAGTGATAGCATGAAACCGTGTACACAGGTACAGCTCTGGAAAGTAGAAAGTTATTCATTATAGAGTGTGTGATGTGATGTTAAATCGAACAGGAATGACGCGTATACATTATTACTGTCAACAGCCCCAAAAGCTGAGGTTATCTCTAGCGAACCGGCTGTTGAAAGGTAATAAACTTATAGGTACTAAGTTGACAGAGAGGACGTATAAAATTTTTACCAAATTCTAGTCCAGCTCGTTATGTGCTGGGCTGGTTTTTTAAGTTTCTTTTTTTCTCCATTTCTTTTCTAGCGAATTTTTCTTCATCATGCGAACAAAGAGTAATCGTCGGAAAACATCGGAAAAGAGAGACGATTTTATTGCCGAAAAACCGATTTCACTGTCGAAACAGCCGCTACCGCGACTGTTCGTTTGCAAATTACCCCCCCCCCCGCGCACGAGACCAAATCCGTTTCTGCTACAGTTACAAAGGTAGTTTATGTGAACGTTATATTTGATAATGTTGAACCGTGTAAAAAGAAAGTCAGCTGAAATCACTTTTCGCCGCCGACAGCCCTCACAAAGGGTTAGAGCGTAACGTTCGGTAGTAAAAATAAAATCGAATTTGTAGATTTATACGTTCGGCTCGCTAACAGCGATAGATGAAGAAACTTTTGAACGGGTATTTTTCAATATGATGAGTTACTGGAAAATGATTAAATAGAGTAGTTCACTTACACGAATGACTGATTTAGAAAAGACCGGCTAGATTAGTTCATTAAGTAGCCGACGGCGCGGTTACTGCTATATTTCTCTTCCACTCACATGTACGCATTTTCAATGGAAAATAATTCAAAATGTTTTCTGTACAACGAGATTTCGGATTTTTAGTACTGTGCAAGAGCAAACTAGATAGGCGAAAAGAAGAAAATTTCAGTAGCATTTTTTTTTTTTTAAATTCAGGCGAAAAATATTTAACTCATTGTCCCTCGTAACCGCTGTAAAAATCATACAATATACATAAGACCAAGCGGCACTGGTAATTGCAAGGAAAAAACGCAAAACAGAAGACTGTTCTTCTTTGAGAGGGAAAGAAATTGAACTCAGAATACAAACAGGACAGGTTTATGATGACAACAACGAGACAATTCGGATTTTAAACCTTTCTTCTTCAGCAACCAAAAGGTTAAACCTGCTGAAGGCCTTATCTGCAACCAAGTGCGATCCTTATTTCTCCATATAAATCTATCATCCGCTCAAAATTTGATTACTGTTTATTTTTCTATGGTTGTGCCCCTAAGTCCCGACTCTCTAAATTGGATGTAATCCAAAACTCTTGCCTTTGTCTATACGTTGGTGCTCTTAAATCCTCTTCAGTTCCAGCGGTTCTTGCCGAATCTAATACACCACCCCGTCCTATTAGAAGATCTCATTTGAGCTATCGTTCTGCTTACTAAGCCTCTCCTGCACTCACGTCCTCTACTGTTATCCATTATTATCTTTCCATTTCTAGGTACTGGCGTTTCGTACCTAGGAAATCCCCTATTTTATCTCTCATCTCCCCCTTCGGCTCTGTTCGTTTTGTCCTTACATTATGTCCTTTGTCAATCTCAGTTCTCTTTTAATTGCGCCGATCTTTTCCGCCATCCTCCAACTATGTTTACTGTACCTACGCTCTCCAAGTTTCTTCCGCGGGCTCTAATTAGAATTCCACAGTGTTTTATAAGTTCTCAATTTTTTCCGCATGCAACCGTGTTTACCGATGGTTCGAAGAGGCCGGGTAATGTCGGTGCCTCTTTTATACTCCCAGATTTTGACTTTTCAGAATTTTTTCGTCTGCTTCCTTTTTGTTTCATATTCATAAACGAATTAATGGCTATCCTACGTTCCATTATTTTCATTTCTTCCAATCACCTTTCTTCTAAATTTTTAATTATGTCAGATTCCACGTCCGCCCGTCCATTCATTCTCCGCAACCTGATCATTCCTGTGATTTTATCATACCCCGTATACGCTTACCTTACCCGTACTCTTTCTTCCCTTCATTTCATTTATATTGATATTTACTGTGGGTTTCTAGCCATTCGGTCATTTTCGGTAATGAAGCGGCGGACACCTTAGCTCGAGCTGCTGCCTCTTCTCACTTCTTCTTTGAAAAAGTCGCATCTTCCAATCTCCTTCCGCTGTATAATAGTTTTTATCTCAGATTACGGTGTCGGGTATATACGCTTCCTGTTTCTCTAACAATTGTTCTTTTTAACTGCCTGTTCAACCTGATGTCTTGCTGTTAACCTACGGTTCTATTTGTTTCCTTCACTTCGTCGTTCTGTTGGTATCTCCGTTATTCGCTTGCGCTCTTAAGCCATACTTTATTATCTTCCTCCCGTTTTCGTTTTTCGTTGGTTTCCTTTCCAAATTGTCCAAACCCAACCAAATGAAGAGCATGTTTGCGATGATGATCATGTGTTTATTAAGTGTTTATCTCTTTCTGCTGAGAGCTCTGCTTTTTATTTCAGTTTGCTAAGAGTTGGTATTCCTACTCCATATTACGCCTCTTATGTCCTATCTTTTTCCTCTCCACAGATTGTTCCTATTATTTGTTCCTTTCTCCTAACAATATCTAACCGTATCAAGATATAATTGACTCCTTTCGATTCTAATTGTTTCTGAGTAAAAGTCCCCGATTGATGCCCCCCTTCAAAAAAAAGGGAAAGAAAGTATTTATTAGACTTTACTTCTTTTTTATTTTTGTTAATAATCCGATCCAAATTCTTTGTTCATGAGCAAGTAAAAAAAAAATATATATTTCTCATTGAAATGTTTTGATTTACTTTACAAAATAAAAATTAAAAATAAATAAAAGTGGCAAAAAATTTGCCACAGTTGTGTTTAAAATAGAATAAGAAAGGAACATTAATAGTTTTACTAGAAAATAATATTAAATATTAGTTATAATTAAATCCGTAAGTAAAATTCATGCAAATCTTTTCTCTGTTATAACAAATCTTTTCACCGTAGTTTTGGTTCTTTTTTTTTGGGGGGGGGGTCCCCTATCATGGATGCGCCACGCTTAACAGAATGTAACCCGATTTTGATTTGCAGCGTTGGTAATCGAACGGAAAAATTTTACGGAGCGATTAAAGCGCAATCAGTCAGTCATGATGAAAATTATTTATGTTTACATCACGCTCAACCGAATCGAAACAGGATTTAAAGTAGGTAGAAGTTAGTAATGATAATATACACTAATTATCGCAGTTTCTAAAACAAAACATATTTCGAATTACAACTACTGTTGGTATATCAAATTTTACTCAATTTTTTTACTACTTTCATATGCGGGGAACTGTTAAAATACTTTGAGAAATTAAATCGAAAAATAAATTATTTTTTAATATAATGAAGAACTAAAAAAAATCAAAAATTATACTGCGCCAAACAATAGTTTTAACGACAAATTTTCCGTTGGAAATTACTTTGTATTTCAATGTGTAGGCATTTTTATTTTAAGCAGTATTACAATTATAGGATTCATGTATAATATTATTACAACATTTCTTTTCATAATATAATTTTTTATCTTCATAATAAAGAAATCATTAATTGCCGACTGATTGTAATCGCTCAGTGAAAAAATTTTCGTTCCATTACCAACGCTGCAAACTTATACTCAAAATCGGGTTACATTCTGTAAAGCATCCGCCACTGAGTTGTAATCATTTAGAGGAAATGTATAAATATAAATATTTGGGTGTCACTGTTGACAACATGCTTAGATGGGATGAACATACAGATAGTGTTGCAAATAAATTAAGGAAAACGCTACCCGGTCTTTATCAAATGAAGTCAACAAAAATAATGGTTTTCAACGTATTGTGTCAAACACACTTCTACTATGCTATTATGGCATGAGGGCATGCGAAAAATACGAAACTAAAGCAATTAAATTATTTACAGGATAAATGTTTGAAAGTCTGTGTGAAAAAAAAATATGAAACTCTCAAATGTAAATTCTTCGAATATTAGGAAAAAACATTTAATACTTACTCCGAAAATGGTACTTAAATACAATTAACTAATTAAATATCTAGAAAAAGAAATCAGTGTGTAATAGCAAGAAATAAATGTAATTACAGTTTGCGTAATGTTAGACAATATAAAATTCAACATAGAAGACAAACTACAGCAAATGGTATTAATAAAGTTACTTAATAATATACCGATAAATAATACATTACAGCAGAACAATACTAAAATAAAGAAAATGTTGCTAAAAATTAGTTGACAACAAAGATAAGCATTGTATCAAATTTTATATAATATATGGGTGTATATATGTATGTATGTATATATATATATATATGTATATATAAAAATTAGTCTGTAAAAATAAATACGAGTACATCACTGCTTAAGGCTTACTTTGTTTTTGATATATGTGAGAGATAGATTTTAAATGGTTTATACTTAAGTAGTTACAGACCAATAATGATAAGTTATAGAAACTATTTAAGTATGTAATATTTATTTATTATATAAATATACTCATGTGTATTTATTTTGGGAACTCGCCGACAAGTCGACTGACTTGGTGGAGACTAAGGTGTTGCCCATGGTTTAAAAAAAAAAAAATGACCATATAGGTACATAAAACTTTCTTTATTTTTTCCCATTTCAACTATGCAATGTATTTTTTTTTTCGGCCTTTGTCATACAAGGGAACGTATGAGTCAATGGGAATAGGCACACTGATACAAATAAACATTTTATTCTATACTACTTTTTTATCCAAAATGCAGTAGTCGGAATCACTTTTTAAGTTAAAATCATCATTTTCATTGTGAATTGATCAAATTTCAAACGAAATACCAAATTCTCTAGGTAACGCATGCATCTAAATTGCACAGTTACCAATGTAAGGGGGGTTCTATGTAAGAATATCTTGCACCTCTATTGCAGAGTCACAAAATAATTATTGACTTGGAATGAATTTAGTACAAATTTGTTTATTCGTGGCTTGAATTTTATATGGTTTTAAACATTTTTCCTGTCTAAATATATTTTTATCATTATTCAATTGTATTTCGATGCCATCATATTGCTTAGAATAGTATCATGGAAATTTTCACGTTTGAAAATACAAAACATTTGCGCAATATTAATCACACCGGTAATCTCTTATCCGGAAGTAGCACAATCAGCGCGGAAGGAGGCCATTTTAATAATAAAATTATACCGTTGATAAAGTGCAAATATACGCGTGAAAAAAAAATTATACAAAACAAAAAAAAACGGAACACATTTTTGTTATTTCGGAGTGAAACATAGAGTACCATAAATGTGTGTCTGTCCCCAATGGATCACATCGGAGGCGAATTATTTTCTCTGAAATGGCTCGCCTTCCAGCCAGATCACTTCTCTATTGACTGATACAAGTTCTATACACATACCTCTGGCAGTGACGACCTTAGTCCTAAACGAGTCAAACAGACATTCTAACGACATTATTAACCTAAAAAATTTCTCAAACGATATAGCCCCGCGTGTTTAAACAAAATGCACAAAATTCAGTGTGACATTAAATTCGTCGAGAAGTGATTCCATCAAAATATATGAAAAAAAAAAAAAAAAAAAATCATTCTTTGAAAATTGCGATACAAATAATGATGGTCGCTGAATATAATGCACCAATTTGACTTGTGCGGCCAGCAGTGAGAAGTCGGAAGATGCTCAGGTATTTGTTTGACTTTTTTTTTTTTTTTTCGTTAGAAGAGACAGAATAAACGTAAGTGTTCGGAGATGGAAATAATTTAAAGAAGCTGTTTATTTAGCGTAAAACGGAATGGACCGGGCTAGTGGACGGCACACGAGGGCGATATTTCGGTGCTTGTTTATTTTTGCGCAGTTCTGAGACGGGCCAGTGAGAAGGAAATGGACACTTGTAATAGACAAAGTGTTTGCTAATAGCGGCTACTCGATATAGGGACGAGCGGGAAGAATGGCGCGAAAAGCCCTGCTGAAAGAAGCTGCGAGCTTGTTGAAATGAAAATATACAGATTGCGAAGAACATTTATTTACTGATTCCAGTGTGTAGCCATAATGCTTTTAGTTTTAGCGTATGGTAAATACCAGAAATTTCCAGCAAACAGCCGACCGAACCAGAGATAAGGATTAAGTGAAGAAAAAAAGTGCGACAGCCGGAGCAGGAAGTTAAACTAGGAGTTTTCCTTTGTGGCCGAAAATGTAAAAGGAAAACTGGACTCGGATGTTCGGCGGAAGGTGTAAATCTCATGCCGGCTAACCGCAGCCGCCCGGACCGAGCTGGCATTAAAGTCGTCGGCCTCAGAAGGGATTGTGCAAAGTGGAACGAGCGCACACCTCCGTCCACATAAATATGTATAAGCGTGTGCAGCGGCCACTATGCACGTATGCTGGAGGCGAGTTAGGCGAGTCGGGCGGGTGCCTGTACAGGGACCTATTGTAAAATTAGCGGCCGTACGAAGGCAGGCCTCGAATGCGACCATGAAAGGAGTTAATTTCGCGATGGGTTACACAACGGTAACCATGCGTGAAATTGCCTTCGTACTTTACTTCTGTAATTAAACCGAATGATGAAGATTTCTTCCGAATTCCGTCGCCCGGTTACCGCGCAGTCGCGATTTTTTCACCATTGTCCCGTAAAAGCTCCCTCCGACAGCGACCGGACCGAAAAATATTCTCGCTTATTCTTACACCGATACCGGAGCGGCGAGTTTTCTTCTAATTAAGAAAAGTCCAAGCCGCTCGCACGCTTAATTATTCGGCGCGCAGTCGCCGTTTTGCTTTAAATTGCATCTGTTTGCCGCTTACCGCTTATCAGTTTTGTCTTTAATCATCGCATCCGGCTGCCCATCGTCTCCGACCGGCTTCGTCGAAAATTTCAATTTGCCGTTGCAGCGTCAGAATGCGCCTCCCCCCGGTTAGCGCCAACTACGCATACCACTGCGACAACATAGCTCGCTCGTTAAATTAGCCGGCTAGTTGGCAGCGAACTTAATTCCGGAAAATCGCTTTATTCCGACCGAGCTCCGGAACACGAGCATAAATCGCCGTTCTAGTTATTAAACGCCTAATGAAGTGAAGCGATATACTGCCGCGATCGGCGATATTCTTAATCGAAGCGAAAAAATCCTTTGGAAATTTCACGAAAAACACGGCCGAGTTCATTACACGTTCAATCAGCGAGACATATTTGATCGAATTTTCGGCTCAAACTAGTTCGAACTTTTATTTGCTTAATTAATCCGATGCCATTGATTTATCCACCAGCAGAATAAACAATTATTCTGTAGATGTCTTTGGTGGTCAGTTGCTGCTCGGTTTTTTAATAGGCTAAACATTTTGCCCTGTCAGCTTTCCAACGCGGTAGCCTAGTGGTTAACTGCTAAATCAGAGGATACGGGTTCGGGGATTGTTTCATTCCAGATGCGAATCGCTCCCAGGTATATACCTAATCTAAAAATGAATATTGGTTATACCAGAGAATTATCTGGAGGAAAGTAAAGGCGGATCTCAAGAAGAAAGGAACTGGCCCCAATATTCTCATCGGATCCGTTAGGTTTAGTACCGTATTATGGAAAGCTTAACTTCACAATCCGCGATGTGTCCTGTTACAGGTTATGGCGCACTTACTTTACTTTACTTAATGGAGTAATCGCCACAGAATGGCTTAAAGCAACTTTTATTTTATTACCCAAAAAACGATTCGCAAAAGCATGTGAGGATTATAGAACAACATCCCCTTGATGAGTCATCTTTTGAAAATTTTCCCACGTATAATTCATAATAGAATTAGAACTAAATGTGAAATGGACCTTGATGATACGCAATTCGGATTTAGACAAGGAATTGGTACACCACGCGAAGCCTTATTTACTCCGTTGATACGATACTTCAAAGATGCCGTGATATGAAAAGAGATGTCTTTTTATGTTTCATCGACGATGAAAAAGCCTTCGATTGTGTGGTACACGAAAAGCTAATGGACATGCTGAATAGAATTGGTATTGATAAAAATGACTTAAGAATAATCAAGAATTTGTATTGGAGACAAACAGCTGAACTTGTTGTAGAAAAAAATGTGAAAATTTTACTTTGAACTTGAAAGAGGGGTCCGTCAAGTATGTATCCTCTCTCCATTGTTATTTAATTTTTATTCGGTTAAAATTTTCAAAGTGGCTCTGAAAGATGTCAACATTGTTATTAGGATTAATGACAGGGTTAATATCAGATATGCCGATGATGCAGTCTTAATTTCAGATTCTACGAAGGCCTTAGAAAAATTATTAGAGAAAACTAACATTTCTGGGAAACAATACGGACTAGCAATAAACGAAAATAAAACGAAGTTTATAAGTAAAACAAATAATACTTATGGCAAACTGAGGGTAAATGGGAAAGAAGTGGAACGTGTTGAAAGATTAATGTATCTAGGCTGTCACATAACAGAGACCTTAGATCCGGATTTTGGGGTAAAACGAAGATGTGCTTTCGCAAAAACAGCGTTTACAAATATGAAGAATCTGCTATGCAATGACAAACTGAGCTTGTCAATCAGGCGAAATATGGTCAAACGTTATATCTATTCAATCCTACTTTATGGGATAGAGGCAGCAATCCTTAACAAAAAGCAACTGGATAGGTATGCAGCACTAGAAATGTGGACACTTGGAAGAATGTTGAAAATACCTTAGACAGCAAAGATGGCAAACGAAGAAGTACTGAAACGAGCCAATACTGAAAGGACATGTAAAACAATTAAACGACGCAAAATTGAATATTTTAGACACATAATTAGAAGGAAAAAATATGTCATTTTACGTTTGGTCATAGAAGGGAAAATTCAAGGTAAAAAGAAAAACGGAATAGTTGGACAATATTAAGGACTGGACTAGACTCAAGAATCTTAATGAATTGATTAGAAAAACGGAGAAGAAAACGCTGTAATGATAGTGATCGTCAACGCTCAGGGACTGAGTAAGACACTCTTAAGAAGAAGAAGAGTTGTTCATCTCATCGATTTCAGTCTTCCGAATTTTATCTAGTTTTAGGCCGTCTTCTTAAACGTATTTTTGCTTTCTCTACTCCTGTTTTCTCGCTAATTAGCCTCTTGATCAAAATTACTTCAGAGCATTACGAGTAAAAACCTGACTAGTTTTCTTGTTTCTATTCGGCAACTGCTAGTTCGTACGAATGTTTATGCCAACAGTCTGCCACAGTGTTATTTCACACACACACGTAAATTAGCCTTTAGTGTGTATGTAGCTAGACTTGCAGCTTCCATTGTTCGATATCAGTACCATCTGAAAACATCACTAGTTAAACGTGAAATAACATGTACACGATAAGTTATGCTATTGCTGGATGCTAAGCGTCGTGAATATCTCGATTTGTACATCCTGCTTGTCGTAGGCGTTCATGACAATTGTTACGTACGCGCAAGACTGCAATTCGTAAAATTAAAAATTGGAAAGATACATTATTTCGATTTCTTATTAAATAAATCATTCGTATACACTTTTTATAAAATAATAATGTATTTAAAATTAAAAACACTGACGTGTTTCAAAGCTGGTAGCTTCATGATCAATACTAAGGTTAAATTTAAAAAATACAAAAATACAATGAAAAATATATCGATTTTTAAAAAAGTCGATTGTAAATGAGATCGATTTTCAAGATACATAAAAATGACGAAATGCTTATTAATATTAATTAAACATGAATTTTAAAAATATAGGTAAAAATGATGGTAACAAAATTGGTAATATCTATAATATATATTAATACGTGAAGAAAAATCGTTTTACCCGTTTTTAAGCACATTGCGGGTACGGAGGAAGTAGATGTAAAAGGAGAGTTCATAGACAAAGGATGCCGCCAGCGCCCAAAAGCACCCAAGAGTCGTCGCGAAGGTGAAATTTCACCTTAATACCTTGATTAATTCGGAAAATTAACCTAATTAATAGTATCAGAGGTCAAAAACTAACCCAAATAGCCCGATTATTGCAGAAAATTCACCCAATTAAGGGTCCCAAGCACCCTTATGTCCCTAATTAATTATGCAATCAATTTAATCGTTGAATTATTAATTATGCAATCAATTTAATCGTTGAATTATTAATTATGTGTGAATATAAGCTCAAAGGATGTCGCCACCGTTGATTAAGGCCTTCCAGAGCCGTTTCCGGAGCGTCTCGGACCGCGGAACCGCATTCCATTTGATTGTCGATCCCTTAATTAATACACACACATGCAAATGTACGTGTATATACGTCTGCACACACATGTAAAAATCACCATCATCATCACTATCGCGGTAAATTCGTACGCGTGCCATCGCAAGTGACCTTGCACCTGTCAATCATTTGGCCGATGCATGCCTTTACTTGTACGTAAATTACCGTTATTCGGTAGCGACTGGTTTTGGAGGATTACGCGCACACACACAATGATGTATATACGGTTACGAGTGTCCGTACACATATGTAAAATTAGTTATTATCATTATTGGATTTTGTTGTTATCAATGTTATCAGTGGTCAGTCTGCAGGAATCGCGGTAAAATACAGGTTTTCGCCGTTCCGGTATTTCTAGGAATCGCGAAGATTTTCGTTCGGTCAGTTGCATAAAACTCTTCTTTGTCCGAAACATTATGTACGGGGGTAAGTCTATCTCACACATCGCAAAAGCGAAAATGCTTCTCTCATAGCGCTACACGTAAATGCTAACGCAATCGTTGAAACCGGATCTTAACATTCTTATACTTTCTATTACAGTCTATATCATATTGCAGATCCACACCCTACATGTACACACTAACACAAAAACATACTCATACTCAAAGCCCATGACTACTTTATTCAATGCGCATATGTAACCAACTATTCCTGACGGAATGACATTTTTCTGACGTAATATTTCCACTGCCACAACTGATTTAAACCAAGTAAAAGCGCATGCATCGTTCTCACACACATGTCGATCGTTAGCGATATCGTAATTTTTTTTTTAAATTAACCAAAGTATAATATTTAAAGCATAAAACTAACCTGAGCCCCCCCATTCCCCGCTTTATACCATTCAAATGTATTTTTTAATTTTTTTATTTTTTCCATGCCTAAGCATTATAAAAATTGGTCTAAGTATATTTCTCATTTTCTACGGTTCCAAAAAATTTTTCTTTATTCTCCGATCTTTACAAAAGCGTACTGACTAGTGATGGGAAACTTCAAAATGTTTCATTCGAATTATTTGATTGTTCGATAACTTCGAATGCATTCGATTGTTCCACAGTTGCATTCGAAATGTTATTTCATTCGTATAATTCATTCGTATTCACATCAATCATTCGAATTAAAATCATTCGAATCAAAATCATTCGAATCAAAATCATTCGAATTAAAATCATTCGAATCAAAAATCATTCAAATCAAAATCATTCGAATTAAAATCATTCGAATCAAAATCATTCAAATTAAAATCATTTGAATCAAAATCATTCGATTGTTTTTTTGTTTTTTTTTTTTTTTTTTGACGATTGTTGATTGTTTCGATTGTAAAAACATTTCGAAATCGCACATCACTAGCACTGACAGATCACACGCTTATATCTACCATAGTGTTAGCCACCACGAAAGCGAACCATTCGATCCCGTGCACACTCTGCTCTCGATAGTTTCCCTATCGTTCATAATAATTTTTCAAAGCCTAAGTATCATAGAATTAGTGCAAGTATATTTATTATTTTTTCTCACTTACGATTATTTTTCCATCAGTAAGTATTATAAAATTAGTCTAAGTATATTTCTCATTTTCTACGGTTCCAAAAATTTTTCCTTATTCTCCGATCGTTACAAAAGCGCACTGACTAGTGATGGGCAACTTCGAAATGATTCATTCGAATTATTCGATTGTTCGATAACTTCGAATGCATTCGATTGTTCCACAGTTACATTCGAAATGTTATTTCATTCGAATAATTCATTTGTATTCACAACAATCATTCGAATTAAAATCATTCGAATTAAAATCATTCGAATCAAAATCATTTGAATTAAAATCATTCAAATTAAAATCATTCGAATGAAAATCATTTGATTGTTGTTTTTTTTTTGACGATTGTTGATTGTTTCGATTGTAAAAACATTTCGACGCACATCACTAGCACTGGCAGATCACACGCTTATATCTACCATAGCGTTAGCCACCACGAAAGCGAACCATTCGATCCCGTGCACACTCTGCTCTCGATAGTTTCCCTATCGTTCATAATAATTTTTCCAAGCCTAAGTATTATAGAATTAGTCTAAGTATATTTATTATTTTTTCTCACTTACGATTACTTTTCCATCCATAAGTATTTATGTATGTTTTCCCCGGTTCTAAAAATAAATCTATCGATGTCTCGCCCCTCAACGAAAGCACACGCATCATTCTCACGCACGTGTCATTCGTTCGCGTTACCACTTTTTTTCAAAATTAGCCCAAGTATATTTTATTATTTTTCTCATTACGATTATTTTCAGTCCGTAAGTATTTCTGTATGTTTTCCGAGGTTTTAAAAATTAATCCGAACAAACATTCAGACTGTTGTGAAAGCATACTATCTATCCCCCCGCACAGATTCTATATTACTCTATTACGAGTTCTTCAAAAATTGATTCGAATATGTTTTTCATTTTTTTTTTTTCAATCCTAAAAATTCATTCTTTCTACCCCGCCCCCACACATCTAAAATTACTGATCTTTCGCAATCTTTATTTATTTTATCGATTCTAAAAATTAATCAATGGTTCACTCGAAAGCGTACCGCACATTCCCACACACTTATCTTCTATCACGAATTTCCCTATTGATCATGAACATTTTTTCAACGTTAGACACAATAGCATATCACATTGATCTCGCATATGTACCACATGCAGTTCTATATGTTTATTTTTTTATTAACGATCTTTATTTTTTTTTGTACCTGTATTACTTTTCCCTACACATTCATGTCATCATATACACTTAACATTATCAAAAATAATTTTAACCTTTCGAGAAAGAAAAATCTCCGATCAATAAAAAATATTTATTAACATCACACTTATTTTTAATATTATTCGTTTCGCTATAAACATAATTTTTTTATTTAATAAACTCATCCGCATCATCGATCGTTTCAAGATATTGTTTCGAACGTCAATCCCTGTTTTCCAAGAATCGATAACCTCTGCAGGTATATATCTCGTCATCGCAACAACCTTTACCTGCATGACTCGCATACCTTCAAGACCACTTGTACATTGCTCGCACGCTATTTCCCATTATTCGGTACAAGAATATTTTTCACACTCCCTCACATATGCGCATACACTCAAAGTCCTCGATTACTTTGTTTGTATACAAATATATTCAGCTTTCTCCGACGGAACAACATTTTTCTGACGTAACATTTCCACTGCCACAACCGATTCAAAGGTAGCTAATGAGATAGACTATCGAACGGAATCATTCAAGCGGTCAGTATTAGTTTTATGTTAAACATGTATATTTTGTCGAATCTGTGTTCACGCATTATTAAAAAATTTACGTCAACGTTAAAGAAAATAATTTCCTACGTTTTTTCTCTTTTTTTCTCTATCATTTTTTTCTGTCTTTTATCTTTCCTTTTTCTCTTTCTTTTTCTCTGTCTTTTTTTTAGTGAAAAGTTTGAAATACATATTATTCAATCATGAATGTTAATATAGTTAACGTAAGCAGCAACTCAAGATCAATTAAGGACATTGCAAGTGATAGCGACTCACATACGTCTTCGTCACTTCAATTACCGCAATCAGATGGTGGTTATTCTTCAACAGAATCAACATCTTCTACACATAAAATCGTTGGTCCAGTATTATTGTCAGATCAGATGGATATAGCGGAATATTTTGTAGATTTCAGCTTCCATAAGGATTCTGATTATGGTTTTCTAGTAACCGAACTAGCGATGATTGATATGTCTGGCGGGAGGTGTTTACATACGCTATACAAGCCAAGCAGAGCATGGTCTGCATCAAAAATGCCTCATTTACAATGCTCTTCCGTGAGTCATTACTTGAAAAACCCCTCATTATTTCCCTGTCGGGAAGAAATATTCATGGCACGTGATGTATTCACAATACTGTCTGAAAAACCGAAGGTTCGCGTATATATTTTAACCACTTATGCAAAACTTATATTATGGGAACTTAACGAAAAGTCTGAATTGTTGCGTGACTTGGACTACGAACTCGTTAATATGGAGAAAGTCTTTCGAGTACCTAGTATTGATGATTTATATCAAGAATACTCCGGTATAAGCAATCTGGTAACTTGTAAGCACCATTATGAGAATGATATTTTTCATTGTGCGATGAAAAATGTTATGGTGATGAATACGTGGCACGATCACGTTATCTGCCCGCTGAAGCTTATGAACAATCTCAATATAAATGATTTAAGCCAGTTGTTCATTACAGCCACCAAAGAAATGATAATTACATTATTTCCAAGTTGCATCGGGGACATTTATATATTTTTACCGGACAGATTAAAACAGGATGATACGATAAAATCATTTCTACCATGCTACGATCACGAACATGATAAAGAATATTATATCGATGGTGATACATTACACAGGAGTACTCGAAATTGTGTCAAAGTAAAAGATTGCGACGACTGTCAACATTCAATTCATACGGATTAAAAATTCAATAAAAGACGTGGAATTTGAAAGCTGGAGTTGTCTAGATCCTACGAAAGTTGAATATGAACATAACAATTACCTTTCAATGTACCAAAGTCAATTGTCGCGTAGTATGTATAATATGTGAAATAAAACCATATTTTTTTCTTTTACTCGCATTTTTTTATTTTTATTATTTCAAAATCTTTTACATTGTTTCACATAAATTATAATGTAATGTATGTATATATGTATGGAATTTTAATATGTAATAATATACATTTCATACATTTTATTTTATTTCATGGTCATATAATTACTTTAAAATTATTTAGATACACCGCAGATATTATAGTACCGAACACATCATTTATTATTTCATTCTATTTCAATTAATATGTTGTATGGATGAAATCAAATCAATTTATGTAACTGTTTATTTAAATTTAAATAATCTTTTTCTTTTTCTTTTTTTTTATCTCTCAGCATATGCATGCGTGTATATGCTTACATATACAAATATGAAAAAAATTATTTTTTTATTTTTTCCTCGATATGAATGGTAAATCTACGACTTTATTTGAAAAACGGTCAAAACCTAATACATAGATTTCAAACTTTGATGGAAATTTCCGTAAAATGTTCAGTTTACACTTATTATCTTTAAAAAAAATTCATTATTATTCATATCGTTTAAATAGACTGATACGACAGAGAGAGAAAATAAAAAGCTAAATTTTTACACGTGAGGGAGGGAGCTGATGAAAACGTACGAGTCTTATTATTTGGAATACAGATTATGAAGGAAATTTTTATTCAATGTTTCATTCTAAGATTTTTCATTTTTTACATTTAAAATTTTTCAATACGAAAATATTTCGAAATCTACAGGAACGTCTACGAATAGTCTTCGTCATTATAGAAGCACCTGCAGATCATGTATCGACACTGCATGCGCGTAAGGGTGAGTAAATATGTGTGAATATGTGTGAACATGTGTGTGTATGTATGCTTGAAATGTGCGAAATGGCTAATAAGAAACATCCGTTGAATCGCAACGACAGGTAAAGATCCGCTTATAGAATAAGAGAGTGAGAGTGAGATAAATTATGTACCTTTATTATTGCAGAACTGCACTGCAGTGGCAGACATGAAATATCCGTTAGCATCCTTTTCGAGGCAGTTTTATAAAAAAGGCCGAAAATTAGCTTTAAAACTGGATGAATGAGATAGTTGATAATAAACATACCATTAAGACCGGTATACGTGTATGTGGGCATGTGTGTGAGCGCACGGTTAAATGAATGACAAAAGATTATTAACTGCATAAGCATTGTTAAATACAACTATACTGATTTATCCGTAAAACTAACAAATTTTACCGTTGTTTTCTTTCCTTTTTTTTTCTTTCACGTTTTACCAAAAATTCATGTTAGTTCTAAAAATATTACTAAATTCAAATTAAATCGATCATGTTATTTTATTTTTTATTTTTGTTTCTTTAAACAATGTGTTACGATCGTATTTATCTTACTCAATCTTTTACCTAATATTCTAACGGTTTTAGACAACAGCAGAAATATGCAAGTTACCTTGGATGTATTATATTTTATTCGTGTATATGTGTATACACGCTTTCTATACAAGCACATGCAAACATCGGATGCTAAAAATGTATGATAATATAATTTTTAAATCAATGATTAACGTATTATTATTATTTTTTTTTTTTCACCCTGTGATATACAAAATAACATCATACTTGCTTTTACAACAATATTTAAATTCTACAAAAATAAATGTCCCCAGGGTGGGGAGTAAAAATATCATGAAGAATCACTGTTTTTTGTTTTTTTTCTTTCTTTGCTTCACAATCTTTTTTCCTTATATTATTTTTTATTTCAGAGATTTTTTAAAATAGTTTTCTTTACACTCCAATATGGAATCTGTTAATTTATTGTACATGTCATATAATATGATAAATGCTAAAATTTGGAAAGTTTTTTTAAAGAAGTAATTGACAGAAGAGTATACTTTTGAAAACAAGAGAGTGAAGAGGCTATACATAAAAAGCAATATGATGCATTAAACATAACGAAAAAAAAAAACAGAAGAAACGTAAACACAAAGACTATTATGTTTTTTCATTAATCTATTCAATTACAACTTTTTTTCATTCATCTATATTCTAAGTTCCATCATAAGTTTTAATTTTTTATATGATGCCTACTAATTTCTATGTTTACTTAATTTATTTACTTTTCCACGAATGTTTTTAGAATTAAATTTTGAAAAAATTAAACATATTTTCGCACCTGCATCAACTATCACATTAAATACATGTAGAAATTTTCATTTCAAACACCGCCGGAAAATAACACGGTTTTTTTTTTTTTTTTTTGATATTTTTTAAAAATTTATTCATACTCTCTCTAATTATAGCTATTTTTACTCATTTTTATATTCTACATACAATGCTTGAGGTATTAGATGATGCAAATTCTAAATACACCATATTGCTATCACTCTGTTTATTATTTTTTTATTTGTTACTCGTTTTTTTATTATTTTCTTATGTATATGTATTAGAATTAGTGATGTGCGATTTCGAAATGTTTTTACAATCGAAACAACCGATAATCGTCAAAAAAAAAAACAATTGAATGATTTTTGTGAATGCGAATGAATTATTCAAATAAAAACCGGAACCATCCGAACACAAACGAATGAAGTATTCGTTAAACATCGCCTAGATTCTTTCGAGAGAAATAACATTTCGAGTGATTGTTGCAAATAGGAATGAATTATTCGAATAAAAACCGAAACTATCCGAACACAAACGAATGAAGTATTCGTTAAACATTAACTAGATTCTTCCGAGAGAAATAGCATTTCGAATGATTGTTGTGAATACGATTGAATTATTCGAATGAAATAACATTTCGAATGCAACCACGGAACAATCGAATGCATTCAAAGTCATCGAACAATCAAATAATTCGAATGAATCATTTCGAAGTTGCCCATCACTAATTAGAACCCATATGATTTTACAATAAAAAAAGTGTTTATACTCATTATTGAAGTTGAATATAGATAATATTTACATTTAAAGGAAAAAGAAAAAGTTATTTTTATTATTCCATTCGCACGCGAAAAAAATTATGAAATGTAAAATATATATATATAATTCATGTAATATATTTACAAACGATTAACAAGAATAAAAGAAAATTAATTTAAAAAATAAATAAATATCACAAAAAATTTAAAGATGGAAAAATTACAAGATTATGATTCGTACAATGCTCACAAATTGACTCCTTTGATCGGGTTATGTTGGAATTCGAACAAACTTGCATGGTTGCATTGCGGACAATCTTTGATTAAGGTGGGATGTACTGCACTGAGTGGAAAAGAATCTGGAATATCATAGCTATGATGTTTAAAACATGGTAAGAAGCGTTTGATACGTCGATCATTCTTCAGTGCTACAGGTAATTTATTGTAAAAATCGCAAATTTTTTGAGGGCATACATTAATTAATATCTCTGCAGTAATATTTTGCATCAAGTCGCACGTAGAATATTTTACTAATGATAATATAGGTCTAACATTTACATCGTACCATTTCATCATCACATATACATTCTGCAATGAACACCTATGTATGTTTTTATCCGTGTGTGCATCACATTTTACAACTCTTGATATTCCTTTATACATATTATTTAATTTCCTTAAATTGGGTATACCGAATTCTTTTTCTAAATTAATAATCTTGAATCTTGAAAGTGATGTTTCAAATAGTTTTATCCATATAGTGGTAATTTTTTCATTTCCTTTAACGTAAATATTCAATGGTTCCAAATCTTCCAACACATTTTCTATATCACCAGCAATAGATTCGTAATTGTAATCTCCTGCATTCCACGGAATTGAATGACAGTTTTGAATTATCCTCATGTTTTCTTGTTTTTTATTATTGGATAATACATCCCATTCGAATGGAGGCTTGTAAATTCTATGAAATTGAATTTCACCATCGATACTTATTATTGAAAGTTCCTTAATGATGTACGTATCATTATCATATTTAAAACATTGAATATCGATAATTACCTCACGTGCTACTATCATTGTTACAGTTGTTATTAAAGAGAAAAGAAAAAAAACTAAAACTTTTAATAGTAACTAAAATTTAAACGTGTGAAGAACACTAATTCGTGAAACTAATAACAAGCGAGCGAATACAGTTATTCAGAGAGTTGACATAATGTCTACCTTTGAATTAGATGCATTCGATGAAATGTTGCATCAGAAAAATGCCCTTCAAACGGAGAAAGTTGATTGCATACATTGATGAATGAAGTTGTTAAGAACTTATACATACATATACATTTTGTTTGTGGTAGTGTATGCATGTACACATGAGATCTTACATATAAGTAAGGGTCAAGATCCGGTTTTAACAGCTGTATCAGACGATCTTAACGTGCAGCTATGTACATGCAGGGATAGACTTTAATATAATCATTATCGATGGTAAACGAGAACATTAATTCATTTTTAAATTTTAATATATCGTCTTCCGTCACTAATAAGATAACATAAAAAACTACTAACTTAACTGAATATATCCTTCTTCAACCAACTTTTCCTCAATCATTCGAATTTCATCATCTACAACAACATTTCACACTTTTTTAGATGTATGCGATAACAATAATCACTCAACCAATTCATTAGGATCGTCTGAATAATCGATCGGTGTATCTTCATGACATACTCCGCCATCAGCACAATGCTTAGTCTTTGCTCCATCATAGTAAATTTTTACACTTGATCCATTAGACTGAAACATCGGACGTATTATTTTTCTGTATTTAGGAAATGTAGTACCCTTTAATACACTAGTAGCACGTAAATGAGCTCTAGTACACTCAAGTATTTATTTATATAGATCTAAATCATTATTTTGTATATTTATTCTCATCTATATGCGATACCATTAGTAAATGAAAGAGTCCGGGTGTGTAAGGAAATTTTATTTGCTTACTTCCTTTTCCTAAATAAATTTCACCATATTTGCAGTCCCAAGAAATCAATGTCGATCCTATCAGATACTCATCAATGTTTGTATCATAGTGTATTCCATATACTTGATCATTCGGAACAAGTTCATCAAAATCTGTATGAAATTAATCTACTTCACTTATGTTAAACGACTTAGCTTTGAGTTTGTTTTTTAATATTTTCATCTTTAATTTCAGACTCAGCGTCACTTCTACGTCAAAAACGGTCTAATAGTAAACAGAGAAGTGACGCTGAGTCTGAAATTAAAGATGAAAATATTAAAAAACAAACTCAAAGCTAAGTCGTTTAACATAAGTGAAGTAGATTAATTTCATACAGATTTTGATGAACTTGTTCCGAATGATCAAGTATATGGAATACACTATGATACAAACATTGATGAGTATCTGATAGGATCGACATTGATTTCTTGGGACTGCAAATATGGTGAAATTTATTTAGGAAAAGGAAGTAAGCAAATAAAATTTCCTTACACACCCGGACTCTTTCATTTACTAATGGTATCGCATATAGATGAGAATAAATATACAAAATAATGATTTAGATCTATATAAATAAATACTTGAGTGTACTAGAGCTCATTTACGTGCTACTAGTGTATTAAAGGGTACTACATTTCCTAAATACAGAAAAATAATACGTCCGATGTTTCAGTCTAATGGATCAAGTGTAAAAATTTACTATGATGGAGCAAAGACTAAGCATTGTGCTGATGGCGGAGTATGTCATGAAGATACACCGATCGATTATTCAGACGATCCTAATGAATTGGTTGAGTGATTATTGTTATCGCATACATCTAAAAAAGTGTGAAATGTTGTTGTAGATGATGAAATTCGAATGATTGAGGAAAAGTTGGTTGAAGAAGGATATATTCAGTTAAGTTAGTAGTTTTTTATGTTATCTTATTAGTGACGGAAGACGATATATTAAAATTTAAAAATGAATTAATGTTCTCGTTTACCATCGATAATGATTATATTAAAGTCTATCCCTGCATGTACATAGCTGCACGTTAAGATCGTCTGATACAGCTGTTAAAACCGGATCTTGACCCTTACTTATATGTAAGATCTCATGTGTACATGCATACACTACCACAAACAAAATGTATATGTATGTATAAGTTCTTAACAATTTCATTCATCAATGTATGCAATCAACTTTCTCCGTTTGAAGGGCATTTTTCTGATGCAACATTTCATCGAATGCATCTAATTCAAAGGTAGACATTATGTCAACTCTCTGAATAACTGTATTCGCTCGCTTGTTATTAGTTTCACGAATTAGTGTTCTTCACACGTTTAAATTTTAGTTACTATTAAAAGTTTTAGTTTTTTTTCTTTTCTCTTTAATAACAACTGTAACAATGATAGTAGCACGTGAGGTAATTATCGATATTCAATGTTTTAAATATGATAATGATACGTACATCATTAAGGAACTTTCAATAATAAGTATCGATGGTGAAATTCAATTTCATAGAATTTACAAGCCTCCATTCGAATGGGATGTATTATCCAATAATAAAAAACAAGAAAACATGAGGATAATTCAAAACTGTCATTCAATTCCGTGGAATGCAGGAGATTACAATTACGAATCTATTGCTGGTGATATAGAAAATGTGTTGGAAGATTTGGAACCATTGAATATTTACGTTAAAGGAAATGAAAAAATTACCACTATATGGATAAAACTATTTGAAACATCACTTTCAAGATTCAAGATTATTAATTTAGAAAAAGAATTCGGTATACCCAATTTAAGGAAATTAAATAATATGTATAAAGGAATATCAAGAGTTGTAAAATGTGATGCACACACGGATAAAAACATACATAGGTGTTCATTGCAGAATGTATATGTGATGATGAAATGGTACGATGTAAATGTTAGACCTATATTATCATTAGTAAAATATTCTACGTGCGACTTGATGCAAAATATTACTGCAGAGATATTAATTAATGTATGCCCTCAAAAAATTTGCGATTTTTACAATAAATTACCTGTAGCACTGAAGAATGATCGACGTATCAAACGCTTCTTACCATGTTTTAAACATCATAGCTATGATATTCCAGATTCTTTTCCACTCAGTGCAGTACATCCCACCTTAATCAAAGATTGTCCGCAATGCAACCATGCAAGTTTGTTCGAATTCCAACATAACCCGATCAAAGGAGTCAATTTGTGAGCATTGTACGAATCATAATCTTGTAATTTTTCCATCTTTAAATTTTTTGTGATATTTATTTATTTTTTAAATTAATTTTCTTTTATTCTTGTTAATCGTTTGTAAATATATTACATGAATTATATATATATATTTTACATTTCATAATTTTTTTCGCGTGCGAATGGAATAATAAAAATAACTTTTTCTTTTTCCTTTAAATGTAAATATTATCTATATTCAACTTCAATAATGAGTATAAACACTTTTTTTATTGTAAAATCATATGGGTTCTAATTAGTGATGGGCAACTTCGAAATGATTCATTCGAATTATTTGATTGTTCGATGACTTTGAATGCATTCGATTGTTCCGTGGTTGCATTCGAAATGTTATTTCATTCGAATAATTCAATCGTATTCACAACAATCATTCGAAATGCTATTTCTCTCGGAAGAATCTAGTTAATGTTTAACGAATACTTCATTCGTTTGTGTTCGGATAGTTTCGGTTTTTATTCGAATAATTCATTCCTATTTGCAACAATCACTCGAAATGTTATTTCTCTCGAAAGAATCTAGGCGATGTTTAACGAATACTTCATTCGTTTGTGTTCGGATGGTTCCGGTTTTTATTTGAATAATTCATTCGTATTCACAAAAATCATTCAATTGTTTTTTTTTTTGACGATTATCGGTTGTTTCGATTGTAAAAACATTTCGAAATCGCACATCACTAATTCTAATACATATACATAAGAAAATAATAAAAAAACGAGTAACAAATAAAAAAATAATAAACAGAGTGATAGCAATATGGTGTATTTAGAATTTGCATCATCTAATACCTCAAGCATTGTATGTAGAATATAAAAATGAGTAAAAATAGCTATAATTAGAGAGAGTATGAATAAATTTTTAAAAAATATCAAAAAAAAAAAAAAAAAACCGTGTTATTTTCCGGCGGTGTTTGAAATGAAAATTTCTACATGTATTTAATGTGATAGTTGATGCAGGTGCGAAAATATGTTTAATTTTTTCAAAATTTAATTCTAAAAACATTCGTGGAAAAGTAAATAAATTAAGTAAACATAGAAATTAGTAGGCATCATATAAAAAATTAAAACTTATGATGGAACTTAGAATATAGATGAATGAAAAAAAGTTGTAATTGAATAGATTAATGAAAAAACATAATAGTCTTTGTGTTTACGTTTCTTCTGTTTTTTTTTTTCGTTATGTTTAATGCATCATATTGCTTTTTATGTATAGCCTCTTCACTCTCTTGTTTTCAAAAGTATACTCTTCTGTCAATTACTTCTTTAAAAAAACTTTCCAAATTTTAGCATTTATCATATTATATGACATGTACAATAAATTAACAGATTCCATATTGGAGTGTAAAGAAAACTATTTTAAAAAATCTCTGAAATAAAAAATAATATAAGGAAAAAAGATTGTGAAGCAAAGAAAGAAAAAAAACAAAAAACAGTGATTCTTCATGATATTTTTACTCCCCACCCTGGGGACATTTATTTTTGTAGAATTTAAATATTGTTGTAAAAGCAAGTATGATGTTATTTTGTATATCACAGGGTGAAAAAAAAAAAATAATAATAATACGTTAATCATTGATTTAAAAATTATATTATCATACATTTTTAGCATCCGATGTTTGCATGTGCTTGTATAGAAAGCGTGTATACACATATACACGAATAAAATATAATACATCCAAGGTAACTTGCATATTTCTGCTGTTGTCTAAAACCGTTAGAATATTAGGTAAAAGATTGAGTAAGATAAATACGATCGTAACACATTGTTTAAAGAAACAAAAATAAAAAATAAAATAACATGATCGATTTAATTTGAATTTAGTAATATTTTTAGAACTAACATGAATTTTTGGTAAAACGTGAAAGAAAAAAAAAGGAAAGAAAACAACGGTAAAATTTGTTAGTTTTACGGATAAATCAGTATAGTTGTATTTAACAATGCTTATGCAGTTAATAATCTTTTGTCATTCATTTAACCGTGCGCTCACACACATGCCCACATACACGTATACCGGTCTTAATGGTATGTTTATTATCAACTATCTCATTCATCCAGTTTTAAAGCTAATTTTCGGCCTTTTTTATAAAACTGCCTCGAAAAGGATGCTAACGGATATTTCATGTCTGCCACTGCAGTGCAGTTCTGCAATAATAAAGGTACATAATTTATCTCACTCTCACTCTCTTATTCTATAAGCGGATCTTTACCTGTCGTTGCGATTCAACGGATGTTTCTTATTAGCCATTTCGCACATTTCAAGCATACATACACACACATGTTCACACATATTCACACATATTTACTCACCCTTACGCGCATGCAGTGTCGATACATGATCTGCAGGTGCTTCTATAATGACGAAGACTATTCGTAGACGTTCCTGTAGATTTCGAAATATTTTCGTATTGAAAAATTTTAAATGTAAAAAATGAAAAATCTTAGAATGAAACATTGAATAAAAATTTCCTTCATAATCTGTATTCCAAATAATAAGACTCGTACGTTTTCATCAGCTCCCTCCCTCACGTGTAAAAATTTAGCTTTTTATTTTCTCTCTCTGTCGTATCAGTCTATTTAAACGATATGAATAATAATGAATTTTTTTTTAAAGATAATAAGTGTAAACTGAACATTTTACGGAAATTTCCATCAAAGTTTGAAATCTATGTATTAGGTTTTGACCGTTTTTCAAATAAAGTCGTAGATTTACCATTCATATCGAGGAAAAAATAAAAAAATAATTTTTTTCATATTTGTATATGTAAGCATATACACGCATGCATATGCTGAGAGATAAAAAAAAAGAAAAAGAAAAAGATTATTTAAATTTAAATAAACAGTTACATAAATTGATTTGATTTCATCCATACAACATATTAATTGAAATAGAATGAAATAATAAATGATGTGTTCGGTACTATAATATCTGCGGTGTATCTAAATAATTTTAAAGTAATTATATGACCATGAAATAAAATAAAATGTATGAAATGTATATTATTACATATTAAAATTCCATACATATATACATACATTACATTATAATTTATGTGAAACAATGTAAAAGATTTTGAAATAATAAAAATAAAAAAATGCGAGTAAAAGAAAAAAATATGGTTTTATTTCACATATTATACATACTACGCGACAATTGACTTTGGTACATTGAAAGGTAATTGTTATGTTCATATTCAACTTTCGTAGGATCTAGACAACTCCAGCTTTCAAATTCCACGTCTTTTATTGAATTTTTAATCCGTATGAATTGAATGTTGACAGTCGTCGCAATCTTTTACTTTGACACAATTTCGAGTACTCCTGTGTAATGTATCACCATCGATATAATATTCTTTATCATGTTCGTGATCGTAGCATGGTAGAAATGATTTTATCGTATCATCCTGTTTTAATCTGTCCGGTAAAAATATATAAATGTCCCCGATGCAACTTGGAAATAATGTAATTATCATTTCTTTGGTGGCTGTAATGAACAACTGGCTTAAATCATTTATATTGAGATTGTTCATAAGCTTCAGCGGGCAGATAACGTGATCGTGCCACGTATTCATCACCATAACATTTTTCATCGCACAATGAAAAATATCATTCTCATAATGGTGCTTACAAGTTACCAGATTGCTTATACCGGAGTATTCTTGATATAAATCATCAATACTAGGTACTCGAAAGACTTTCTCCATATTAACGAGTTCGTAGTCCAAGTCACGCAACAATTCAGACTTTTCGTTAAGTTCCCATAATATAAGTTTTGCATAAGTGGTTAAAATATATACGCGAACCTTCGGTTTTTCAGACAGTATTGTGAATACATCACGTGCCATGAATATTTCTTCCCGACAGGGAAATAATGAGGGGTTTTTCAAGTAATGACTCACGGAAGAGCATTGTAAATGAGGCATTTTTGATGCAGACCATGCTCTGCTTGGCTTGTATAGCGTATGTAAACACCTCCCGCCAGACATATCAATCATCGCTAGTTCGGTTACTAGAAAACCATAATCAGAATCCTTATGGAAGCTGAAATCTACAAAATATTCCGCTATATCCATCTGATCTGACAATAATACTGGACCAACGATTTTATGTGTAGAAGATGTTGATTCTGTTGAAGAATAACCACCATCTGATTGCGGTAATTGAAGTGACGAAGACGTATGTGAGTCGCTATCACTTGCAATGTCCTTAATTGATCTTGAGTTGCTGCTTACGTTAACTATATTAACATTCATGATTGAATAATATGTATTTCAAACTTTTCACTAAAAAAAAGACAGAGAAAAAGAAAGAGAAAAAGGAAAGATAAAAGACAGAAAAAAATGATAGAGAAAAAAAGAGAAAAAACGTAGGAAATTATTTTCTTTAACGTTGACGTAAATTTTTTAATAATGCGTGAACACAGATTCGACAAAATATACATGTTTAACATAAAACTAATACTGACCGCTTGAATGATTCCGTTCGATAGTCTATCTCATTAGCTACCTTTGAATCGGTTGTGGCAGTGGAAATGTTACGTCAGAAAAATGTTGTTCCGTCGGAGAAAGCTGAATATATTTGTATACAAACAAAGTAATCGAGGACTTTGAGTGTATGCGCATATGTGAGGGAGTGTGAAAAATATTCTTGTACCGAATAATGGGAAATAGCGTGCGAGCAATGTACAAGTGGTCTTGAAGGTATGCGAGTCATGCAGGTAAAGGTTGTTGCGATGACGAGATATATACCTGCAGAGGTTATCGATTCTTGGAAAACAGGGATTGACGTTCGAAACAATATCTTGAAACGATCGATGATGCGGATGAGTTTATTAAATAAAAAAATTATGTTTATAGCGAAACGAATAATATTAAAAATAAGTGTGATGTTAATAAATATTTTTTATTGATCGGAGATTTTTCTTTCTCGAAAGGTTAAAATTATTTTTGATAATGTTAAGTGTATATGATGACATGAATGTGTAGGGAAAAGTAATACAGGTACAAAAAAAAATAAAGATCGTTAATAAAAAAATAAACATATAGAACTGCATGTGGTACATATGCGAGATCAATGTGATATGCTATTGTGTCTAACGTTGAAAAAATGTTCATGATCAATAGGGAAATTCGTGATAGAAGATAAGTGTGTGGGAATGTGCGGTACGCTTTCGAGTGAACCATTGATTAATTTTTAGAATCGATAAAATAAATAAAGATTGCGAAAGATCAGTAATTTTAGATGTGTGGGGGCGGGGTAGAAAGAATGAATTTTTAGGATTGAAAAAAAAAAAATGAAAAACATATTCGAATCAATTTTTGAAGAACTCGTAATAGAGTAATATAGAATCTGTGCGGGGGGATAGATAGTATGCTTTCACAACAGTCTGAATGTTTGTTCGGATTAATTTTTAAAACCTCGGAAAACATACAGAAATACTTACGGACTGAAAATAATCGTAATGAGAAAAATAATAAAATATACTTGGGCTAATTTTGAAAAAAAGTGGTAACGCGAACGAATGACACGTGCGTGAGAATGATGCGTGTGCTTTCGTTGAGGGGCGAGACATCGATAGATTTATTTTTAGAACCGGGGAAAACATACATAAATACTTATGGATGGAAAAGTAATCGTAAGTGAGAAAAAATAATAAATATACTTAGACTAATTCTATAATACTTAGGCTTGGAAAAATTATTATGAACGATAGGGAAACTATCGAGAGCAGAGTGTGCACGGGATCGAATGGTTCGCTTTCGTGGTGGCTAACGCTATGGTAGATATAAGCGTGTGATCTGCCAGTGCTAGTGATGTGCGTCGAAATGTTTTTACAATCGAAACAATCAACAATCGTCAAAAAAAAAACAACAATCAAATGATTTTCATTCGAATGATTTTAATTCGAATGATTTTGATTCGAATGATTTTAATTCGAATGATTGATGTGAATACGAATGAATTATACGAATGAAATAACATTTCGAATGCAACTGTGGAACAATCGAATGCATTCGAAGTTATCGAACAATCAAATAATTCGAATGAAACATTTTGAAGTTTCCCATCACTAGTCAGTACGCTTTTGTAAAGATCGGAGAATAAAGAAAAATTTTTTGGAACCGTAGAAAATGAGAAATATACTTAGACCAATTTTTATAATGCTTAGGCATGGAAAAAATAAAAAAATTAAAAAATACATTTGAATGGTATAAAGCGGGGAATGGGGGGGCTCAGGTTAGTTTTATGCTTTAAATATTATACTTTGGTTAATTTAAAAAAAAAATTACGATATCGCTAACGATCGACATGTGTGTGAGAACGATGCATGCGCTTTTACTTGGTTTAAATCAGTTGTGGCAGTGGAAATATTACGTCAGAAAAATGTCATTCCGTCAGGAATAGTTGGTTACATATGCGCATTGAATAAAGTAGTCATGGGCTTTGAGTATGAGTATGTTTTTGTGTTAGTGTGTACATGTAGGGTGTGGATCTGCAATATGATATAGACTGTAATAGAAAGTATAAGAATGTTAAGATCCGGTTTCAACGGTTGCGTTAGCATTTACGTGTAGCGCTATGAGAGAAGCATTTTCGCTTTTGCGATGTGTGAGATAGACTTACCCCCGTACATAATGTTTCGGACAAAGAAGAGTTTTATGCAACTGACCGAACGAAAATCTTCGCGATTCCTAGAAATACCGGAACGGCGAAAACCTGTATTTTACCGCGATTCCTGCAGACTGACCACTGATAACATTGATAACAACAAAATCCAATAATGATAATAACTAATTTTACATATGTGTACGGACACTCGTAACCGTATATACATCATTGTGTGTGTGCGCGTAATCCTCCAAAACCAGTCGCTACCGAATAACGGTAATTTACGTACAAGTAAAGGCATGCATCGGCCAAATGATTGACAGGTGCAAGGTCACTTGCGATGGCACGCGTACGAATTTACCGCGATAGTGATGATGATGGTGATTTTTACATGTGTGTGCAGACGTATATACACGTACATTTGCATGTGTGTGTATTAATTAAGGGATCGACAATCAAATGGAATGCGGTTCCGCGGTCCGAGACGCTCCGGAAACGGCTCTGGAAGGCCTTAATCAACGGTGGCGACATCCTTTGAGCTTATATTCACACATAATTAATAATTCAACGATTAAATTGATTGCATAATTAATAATTCAACGATTAAATTGATTGCATAATTAATAATTCAACGATTAAATTGATCGCATAATTAATAATTCAACGATTAAATTGATTGCATAATTAATTAGGGACATAAGGGTGCTTGGGACCCTTAATTGGGTGAATTTTCTGCAATAATCGGGCTATTTGGGTTAGTTTTTGACCTCTGATACTATTAATTAGGTTAATTTTCCGAATTAATCAAGGTATTAAGGTGAAATTTCACCTTCGCGACGACTCTTGGGTGCTTTTGGGCGCTGGCGGCATCCTTTGTCTATGAACTCTCCTTTTACATCTACTGGAGGAGTGTTCGATTTGTCGTAGTTTCACTTGGAGAAGGAAGAAAGATGAAATTTATGTATAACACGTTTCATACAAATAGCTTTAAATTAAATAAAATAAAACATCCATTATGTTTACGTTCATACATTGTAATAAATTAGCGGAGTATACGCGGAGTGAATTTGGAGTGAATTCGGAGTGGGTGATTTATACTTGATTTTATTCTCCCGCAGTGAAATCTACTGCAAGGGGGAGTTTATTATAAATGCGCGAAATAGCGTCCGTTTAGATATGTTTACTTATTTATTTATTTATTTTTTTATTCTTTTCCTAAGTACAAGAGGAAGGGGCGAATCTCTGTTTAAAACTCATATGTATACACATTTTCTCAGGTAAAATAGGCTTCATTCGCACGTGAGTTACACGTATTACAACACAAACAAAAAAACCAAACAACAGCTTGCGACAAAAAATAGCTACTGCATTTCACGCAACCACCCGATACTCGCACGCTATTGGTTTGTGCTATACTGAGTGATATGCTGCAATACATAAACGTATTCAGTAAACAGGTTGATTTTTTGAAAATTGTTTCGAATAATTTTTTCCTCGAAATTAACGTGAAATTTAATTGAATTCCTTCACCATTCGAATATGTATTCTAAACGAATTATATTACTTGGTAACTTATTTCCAATTATATTTTACGTAAATATTACGAAATATGAGTGAACATTCCGTAATGTAATTGAAAATATTGCGTAAATATGATTCAGTCGATATAATGCGAGTTTTGGTTTCTTGTTTTCTTTAGATTACGATAAGTAAAAATAGATTAACGTGTGTGTTTAATGCACATTTTATGTACTATTTGGAAGTAAGATATTTTATTTTTGCTAAGTTTTATCCATTGTATTTACTATTTTAAATCATAATTTTGCTATAAATTACTTGGCCATGTAAAATTTTGCACTGTAATTTCCACATTTATTAAGAAAACCTTCTTTTATGTTTCTCTTTTCGGTACTTACAACTGAAACTGAATGGCACTGTTTAATGCGAAGTAGGGTTTTTTTTCGTTCCTTTTTCCACTCACGCATTATTTTTTCGTTTAATATATCATTGGGAATAGTACTTATTAATTTAATTAAAACTGAATCATCTATATTATCAATTTGTAGATTTGTCCCTCGAGGATAAATATAATATGAAAATTACGGTCGAATTTCGCCCAGCAATAAAAAATAATTGAATTAAGAATACTAAGTTAAAAACTGCACTTTGTACCGATGTTGTGATTGTTTGATTTATCGCGATACAAATGCAACCTCTCGAGTATTTATGTGTCTATCTCTGGGTACTGACCAGCGCGCATACGGTGGTATACATGATGGTTTGCCACGCTTAACTATCTGCGATTATTTAATTGTTAATTTTTGTTATAATTTCTGTGGTCACATGGGATCGAATTCAAAGCTTCCGTAACGGAAGCCAATCGAGAAATGCAATGAAATATTCAAAATAATGATGCCCCGTTCAGCGGCTGGGAGTAGTTTGCAGAAGCCGTTATCAAATGAATAACCCTTTTTTCTGTTACGTTTTAAAATAAATTGCTAACGTCTTGGCAAGATCTGACGACTTTGGTTCATTCGGAAAATTCGTACGTCACGTTTTGACCGATGCCTCACATATTGAAAGAATAGGAGATACTGTGCGAAAAAGAAAAGTAAAGTTATATGACGATTTAAAAAGAATGGACGGAAAAAGTCTAACGAAGATAATATTTGATCATTCTGATGAAAATCTAAACACAAGAATTAACTGTTATCAAGAAGTAAAAGACGGCATCGCAAAAATAGGATTTTTTTTTTTTTTGGGAACGCCAACCGGAGTCATTAGCAAGAGAAGAAGAGGAAATTATGGATTTAAGTGTTCTTTTTTCTGGAGTAAAAATAACGGCAAAAATAGAACAAACTTTTATCCATGATTTTCTCTTCTCCTATTCTCATTTCTTCCGAAGAAAAATACAACAGTTTCAAATGTACAGGGGCGACAAACGAAAGAAAAATTAAACATCGAGAATTAATGAAGAAATATTTCGGAAAGAGCGAAAGAAGAAATGATGATATGTGTTATTTCACGTGGTCCATAGCTGACCAAAATCGATAAAAAAAAGAGTCACAGAATCAGATTGGAAAAAAAGTTTAGATGTTAAAAGTGTAGCAATTACTGTGAACATGTGAACGTAGGAAGAACTTTTTTGTTCTGTTTCGATTTTTTTCCCTCATCCTAGAACGGGAAATGTGAAAACTGAAAGGCTCGTTTCGCTGTCATAAATACTGAAACTGCGAAATGATCGAAATATATTACACTGAATGATCCGTTTAAAGATAAAATCAACATATTTGGGAGGATTATGGTAAAAACAAAGTCACAAAATTCTAGGACTAATTCTTTTCCAGGCGGAAGGAACGAGCTAAACAGTTCATGATTCGAAGCATCATCGAAAAAAAGGTAACGTGTAGCTCATCTAACGTAGAAACCTATAAACGGCATTAAGTTGCATAGGCAAATACGTGTGAGGTCCAGTAATTCTGTCAGACTGAAGAAGTGAACTGTATTTGTTGTTGATACGCATTGTTAACATTTTAATTATGATAAAAATAAACTTTAACACTTTTTTAAAAATTATATATATATAATTGTTAAAAAAGTGTTAAAATTTATTTTTATCATAATGAAGAAGTGAAGTTGACCGTTTAACTCATTTTGGTGAGCAGTAATGTTAACAATTACTAACAACCACATTTGATAAGTAATACGCGCGGTAATGTAAATTTTTCTTTTTTGTTCACTGAGTAGTAGACAATAAATAGTACCGCCTCCATGCCTCGCAATATATCCTGTAGATGGCGCAAATACGTAAAAAAGAATTTCAATTTTTCTACTTATTTGCGCACCAAAAGAATAGAAAATCTGCAAAAAAATTAAAAGTTTTTCCGTCCGTTTTGAGTACTGAAAGTATGAAAATATTACCGATCGATCACTTAGTGCGCTTGTAGCGATTCTTTGGCAACGTGTAACAAATAGGCAAATGAAAAGAGACTAAAGATCTCAGTCGAAATGAATTCACCGTCAGACGTCCTACATACCACGCATTTTTCCTCGCTCAAACAGTCGCTTTTCTAATATCACACGTTCATCCGAGTTTATTTCTCGGTTTTTCACGGTACTTTCTGTCCGCATGTCCCTCGAAAAATTCGTCGAAATTGTACGAGCTTCCTTTAAGGGAGCGAAAAATGCTTAATAAAAAAACCAAAAACAACAAAAAAGAAACGATTTTTAATCCTTTCCGCCAAGAAGACATATCTGCGCGTGTTCTTATTTAACGCAATCGACGTCACACAGGTAGTTCTCGGTTGTAGCAAACGAAATTAAGCTTCCGCAGTGATTGCTAATTAACGATAAAATTTCAAATGCGCTAATTTTTACTCCGCCGTCGCAGCGGGGTAATGGAGCGGTAGAGCAATAGGGTGCCGGCTGATGGATAAAGAAAGAGTACTGGAGGGAGGTAGTGTGTGTGCACGCTGCAATGGATGAAATTCCGTGGAGAATCAACTTTTGGCTCGCAGTAGAACGACATCGATTAGCCGGTCTTGGAGCGACGCTGTACGCATTTTCCTAATGAAAAGTTGAAACGGACAATAACGCTGAACGGACTAAGTTAGTTAATAAGGAAACGGACCAACAGTTCCCCAATGGATTCGTTCTATTATCGATAATAATTACGGCCGGTCCGGTTCTTTAACTATTCGGATTTGTCGAAGCGTTTATACACCGAGCTCGTAATGAAAGTTTTACTCTTAAACTTATTCACGTCGTGCCACTACTAGGCCACTTTTCCTTCATTACGGCTAGCAGTCTCTCGGCGTTGAAATGTGTCAACGAAGAGAAGCCGTTTAATCGTTAGCAGCGAAATATCACGGTACAAATTTAAACGTAAAAAACAGCCGAAATTTATCACGGCCTTGCCGAAAATGTAGAACAACTGCGAAAAAACGTTCTTTATAACGCGATTCATTTCCATCTAGGCAGAAAAATGAAAAACAGTCGAAACGAAAACAACTGTTGCGAAAAAATCTAATTAAAACCGTCTGCCAAATGTATTACTTTTTCTTTTATACGGGGAACGGTGCTTTTGCTGGTAGCATTTAGTATTGTTGAAATTTTTCTAGCGAGAGGCAAGTTAGTTCTTAGTTCGAAATTACGACGAACCGGTTTAAAAGTACAAAATTAAACGAATGGAAAGAACCACGTTGTACAACAACCGTCAGAAACAAAACTCCGTTTCATTTCACTGATTGGATAGTATTTTTTATAAGATCACAAGTATAACATGGATTGCTCAGAACAACGATTCTCGTTGGCAATGGTATAACTAACGTAGATCGGAAAGATATTGTGCGGCCTCGAAGCATTAATAATGGTAAAAATTTAGCGCACAGACTTTCGAAAAGAATTCGTATGTACAAATTGGTCTAAAAATAGCTCGATAATTGTTCAGTGTCCAATGTTCATCTCGATTTAGTAATATTGATGATTTGATAATACCGATAATTTGGTAATACCGATGATTTGATAATACCGATAATTTAGTAATACCAATAATTTAGTAATAGTGATAATGTAGTAATACCGATAATTTAATAATACTGAAAATTTAGTAATACCAATGATTTGGTAATACTGGCATGTGCACGCTCCACCTAATAAAATGACGAGCTTTAAAATTAAATTTTTATTGGCATGGGTAACTCCGGACACAGTTATATCCTCGGAAACATATTCGCGTTCGGACATAGCTGCATATATCTTCGCGATATGTGACCTAATATTTCTCAATTCTGGAAGACGTCACACAACGAGCGAATGTTGTCATTCAGGCCACGGCCGGATATACCCCTAGCGGGGTGATTTAAAATATATCACAAGTCCGAAAGGAATTAGCTACGCGTATGCGCACCGTGTTGAAGGACGTTCTGTTGCTTTATGCGTTCGGAATGCTACGCGGAGTTGTAGTTGAATAGGTAACCGAAAATTGCAATCATACACTAGATATGAGATATGTAACTCCAGCGGAGTTGTTAAAGTTGAGAAGCAGATACATATCCGCAGTCGGAAAGAACACATTCCAACTTCTCTAGCATAGCTGAGCGAATGTAAATTTTTGAACCTGCCAGCTGAAAATGCTTTCTCATCGATTCTCACTTTTAGATCAGCCCGTGAACATTTTAAGAAAACCAGACTAGTCAGCGCATTATACGATTGAAATAATTATTAGAAAGTAGGTGTGAGATAGACTTCAGAGCTTCGGCTAGCGTTAATAAATGAAACGAGGATTAAACCTGCGGTCTACAAAATAAACTATTTCATCTGTAGACGGTGAAAGTAATTTGATTGCCCAAAAAACATAATTCCCCGCACTTACATCGTTGATATCAAGAAATTGTTGAAACGACACCGGAATTGAAGTATTTTACGCTTTGAATCTGTGTCCGACCGTATAGAGGGCCCAGTTTTGCACTCAAGACCCCACCGAGATCTAGTCTATCTAATTTTTATCCCTTCGATCGCTAATTCGAAAACAACCGTTGTTATTAATTGCATATCGGAAAGTAAAATCGTGTGTTAGTTCTCCGCTGGACGGATAATAAAATTTAAAAACAATATACCACCGCGCGGTGCAAAGGAAATAGCTGATCAACAGTTTTAAATCGCCGCGCATTTTTGAACGCACATTCAATCTAGAATCCGC
Source organism: Icerya purchasi (assembly GCA_039619475.1). Lineage (NCBI taxonomy): Eukaryota > Metazoa > Arthropoda > Insecta > Hemiptera > Monophlebidae > Icerya > Icerya purchasi. The sequence continues at coordinate 133,721,459 of CM077116.1, forward strand.
AAAGAAGCTACGGGATGTCGTCATTTCCATTAGAGAACGGTGAAGGGGAAAACCCGAAAAAAAAAACGCTTCCATTTAAATTTACGAACGTGGAAGTGCACGCGATCAGACCCATACCTCGTCGTCAGACTACTGAATGTGTGTTTACACCATCACCACATTGGACACATTGCTCTTATTGCGAAATAGGCAGTTATTGTCGTTCGAGCGCTGTTCTTCCCATTGAAAAATGCTTCGTGTCTTTTCGAAATAATTCATTTTATAATTAGTTTACCGAAAATCGCGTCCCTATTTATATTAAAAATCACCTTTCAACCTTTTCCTATTTCAAAATAATCACCATTCATTCCGAGTGGTATTATTCCTACGAATACAAAACATTTAACGCCATGTTATAATTACGACGTTCCTAGGTATACTCACGTCAGAAGACTCGCTTCTGCGTGCCCATCCATCTCATTCCTACTTACCAGCGTGTTGATGTACAATGTTCTATATGGGTCGCAATATTTTTTCCGGAACTGGAAATCCAAAAAAAAAAAAAAATACCGATTACGCCGGATAAAAATCGAACGCTAAAATATTTCGCGCGCCGAATGGCCTCTATGTACTTTCGGGTTAACCGTAAAATTCTTTCGCGTCGATCAAATCATCAAAAATAATAACGGGAAAACTATCGATTGTTCTGTTCAATGCCGAACCGTCGGCCCAAGTTCGCGGACATAGCGTGCCCCTTCCGATGTCGAAAAAAAGATCGACCTATCGATAGAATGTGCGGTGGTCTTTTAAAATTTCGATCGGCGCTGCATATCGCCATTGTTCCCTTCTGCGTTAGTTACTTATCCGCGAATCGTCACGCGTCACATCGCGGAGACTTCTTATTACGACGAAATGTATTCGGTTTTTCTTTTTCGTCCTAGAGTCGGCAAATGCGTTTCGCCGATTTACACTTGATCGAATTTTCGGCGGTCGATGTCGTCGCCGAACGTACGCTATCGACACAAACTCCGATGCCTCGTTCGCACATCGCTCCGGAACCATCATATCCGTTTCTTTTAACTTGTTTCAGAAAACCGTTCAACCGTACATTCCATTTGAATATTATTTTCCGGTCTCGCTGTTAGTCGCCTGCCTTTTTCCGGTATATCCGGAACAGCGCGAGACGCAGATAGACGAAAACGTCTTATCTCGCATTACCCGGATGAAAATTTATGTGCGCGCAGATGAAGACGATGATTAAGCGCGTGCTGATAAAATAGCGACGGAAATGAATAGGAGTAGAAAAGTCAAAGAGAACGGCGCTTTTTGTCTTTCAATCAGACACGAAAAAGAAGTGCCGCCGTCAGTGTCTATTCTCGAGTTCCATTTTCGTTTCAGAAATTTTCGCCATTAAAACGCTACAGCAGCGCAGAGCAGCGTGCTTTGTTTAGAACGAGGCCGACCAATGGCGCGGCCAACGATTGGTCCAGGCCGCGAGCACTGCGAAATCTTTCCGCTCCTGGAGAAAACTCTGGACGCTATCCGGATGCGAGGAAATATTTTTAAAACCCATTCTTGATTCCGGTCCGGCGAAAGACTTTTATGGAATATGACCGGGTCACATTTAATACGGAAATTCGATGCCCGGTTTTTGGAAATTTTTCCCTATCGGCCGATTCGATAAGTAGAAGGTGTTTAGTTTTCGTAATCATTGTTACATTTAAGTATACGCGTAAGTCCCGTGGCTCCGTTGATAATTCTAAAAAAATATAAAAAATTTTTTCCAGCAAGCTGCCGAGACACCCCGTATATTGTTTTCCTAATAATATTACAGCAACGTCAACATAAATAGAAAACTCGAAACAAAAACGGTTCAATGTTATTGAAGAAAATAAAAACATTCGGCACATATTGGCAAACGTTATTTAACGCAGCGTTTAAATGGTGACCGGACAAAATCGTACAAGACAAAAGTGCACACGATAAAACTGCACAGGACAAAACGCATATGATAAAAACGCATCAGATAAAACCGTACACGGACAACACATCGATTTTCAGAGGGGCTAACCTATTAATTTTTCCGTTCTCGGCATCTGTGAAAAGACATGACTCTTAAGAATTTAAAATTTATAAAATGTTTTTTTACACATTTAATAAAAACGCAATTTTGAACTGCATTTCTACAGTAAAAACATCAAAAGTTACATTTCCATGGTAATTTGGCATATTGATAGTATTTTAAGTCCATCGTCTATTATACTAATAAAAAATATAAAGAAAAAAAAATTATCTGAAGGAGCGACATTTTTTCATGTTTTGTGATGAACACTCTCCGTTTATATTCACCGATTTTCATTATTACTCACATGGTAAAATTAAAATTAAAGTGAGTTCCATACCCTTGACAGGGCGTCGGGATTGTGAAGTTAAGGTTCACAATGTACTAAGCCCAACGGCACTAATGAGAGTAGGGGGGGGGGCAGTTTCTTTCTCTCGGCCGCCTTTACTTTCCCAGATTTCTCTGGTACCTAATTATTTCAGGCTGGGTAAGCTTGGGAGCTACTTGGATCCGGGACGAGACAAGTCTCGAACCCGTGACCTCCGACTTTGGTACCTAAGTTAAATAGTACTCTTTCTAATCAACAAAGAATCAATAAAATCGGTCCATGTGAATATAAGTTACGCGCAAACATAAAAAAAAAAAAAAAAACAAAAAAAACATACGCCATCTTCTTTTTTTTTTGGAAGTGAGAAAAAATAATTACCAACCATCTATATAACAATGTAGAAATAATACAAATTTTTGTATTATTTTATTTACTAGGTCATCATTTTTTTTCTTTCTTCAAACATGTATTTATTTCTTGATAACCATAAAGTCTATTGACTATTAACCATTAGCAAGTTATTGCGTATAGAAAATAAAATTTGTATCAATAATGTATTCAAACGTGTTTGAAACATTCTAAATTGGTGGCAGGAGAGATGAATTACTGGGAATACAGAGTCATGATTTCATGGAATTCAAAAATAACTTATTTTATATACTATAAAGCTTAACATAATGAAATGTTATGTGGTGTTTTTTCATAATTTTTTAAAAATATTCGCAACAAAAGTCTTCCATTTTTTTCTACTGCAGTCGAAATTGATTCAGACGAAACTGCGAGGACAAAAAGGTTTTTAAAATAAACCGAATTCGTAACTACAAGGTGTGACAATCGTATTTGTAGAATTTTGCCCTGGAGGGCCTAAAAATATGGGGGAGGGGGAAACATACTCTAAACACCTTCACAGTAGTCTCCTCTAAGATCAGCGTACTGCCGTCAACGTTCGAGCCATTTTTGGAAGCACCTCGCAAACCCACCCGAAGGTGAAGGTAGGCCCACCAGGACCCTCTTCGTGACACTTTCAACTTCGGTAATACCGTCCTATCGGTTTCCTTTCAAGCAACTTTTGAGTTGAGGGAACAAATGAAAGTAGCACGGAGCCAGGTCTGGGCTATATGATGAGTGCGGGAGCGTGGGGATGCTGTGGAGCATCAAAAACTGGCGTACTGCGAAGGACGAGTGTGCTGGAGCGTTGTTGTGATGCAGCACCCAATCCTTCTCAGCCAATTCGGGACGTGCGCGGTACACGCAGGCTCGTAACCGCTTTAAAACTTCGATGTAGAATGCTGCATTGACTGTCTAGCCTGCGGAAACGTATTTGTGATGAACAACTCAGTAGAGACTTGACTCTTGATTTGGACATGCGAGCTTTTTCAGACACTCTCCGCCCTTCTTCGCCCATTGCATCTTCTTCTGTTTCCAACAGCTTTTGTACATTCGTAGAACCACCGTGGAACCAACCTTTTTTTTCGAACAGTTGAAAGACGTGATGATGAGTACAAGTGAGCTGTTGTGACTATTGCCTGGGTTACATTTTGTACATCAAGGAAGATGTTACTTGTAGGCACTAGTTCTTTTCCTATTAACACCTGTCTAGTTTTCCTCTGAATTACGACCAGTTTGTTTTCGACAGGTTCCTTCCTAATGCATGTTGGACCGGGAGTTCGTCCGTATATTATGGTTGGGACATGATCACTTCCAGCTAAGTCAGAGTGGTGGAAGGTATGCAGGCGAGCGGTCATTTGCGGTGAGATGAACGTTAAATCTATTGCAGACCATTTGCGATGCGAAAAATTGAAATGTGTAGGTTCACCGTTATGCCAAGTTAGCGGTTTCGATTACCTCGTGTACAATCCGACCTTTTGTGTTGTATTTTTCTCCGCCAGAGCTTGGTGAATGTGCATTGAAATCGCCTATAAGTATCAATGATGAGGGAATGCATTGAAGAGTGCTAATCAGCTCTTTGTTTTGTATTGTTTGATCAGGGAGAATGTAAACAGTGCAAATTGAGAAAGGTCTTGGAGCGAAGACGATGACTGCAACGGCCTGTAAGTCTGATGGAAGATTAATATGCTTGTGCTTAATATATTTTCGGACCGCCAGCAGTACTCCCCGGTGAGCACACATCCTCTTCTAAGAATTATCATAATGTTTCCTTATGTGTATTATTTAAACGATTATTAAAAAATTAAACTAAAAATTATTTTTAAACGTACTTGTGTCTGATTTAAGCTTGCTTAGTTTAAATCAAATCTTTCATGCCGTGAGGATTCCGTATGTTAAGTTAACGGTAACCATAATATTTACATTTACACGATACTAAATTCAAAAAAAAGGAATTTTATTTTTCCCGCTGTAAAGAAGAAGAGGAACGTAATTTTTTGCGACTTTTTGAAATTACCGCCATCTCAAAAATTTCGTTAAGAAAATGAAATACGGTTTCGTTCTCAACAAATAACGATCTCTCAATTTAAAAAAATATATTTTTTTTCAGAAATTTCGAGTATTCCGCGCCTCCGGGGTCTTATTTGTACGTTGGAAACCCTGCTGCTCAAACGAGAAAAATATACGGGATGGTACATATTTTTAACCTTGTTCAAAATTTTCAACTATGATACTCCAAGAGGAAGACACGCCTCATCTTTCGCGCTTTTTTAAACTTTTAGTACTCCCGAAAGTGTCGTTAAGGAAATGACTCATGTGGTTTTGTTCCCGCCAAACAGAGCGATCTTTCCAACAATACATCACATGCCCGGGAAGAAAAACATATTTTTTTCAAAATCTTCGAGCTTTCAGCGGCCCAGCGCCAAATTTTAGAGTTAGAAACCCAAATGTTCTGAACTAAAGAAGTATACGGGGATGCGAAATTTTTTAACCTTGTTCCAAATTTTTATTTATAATACTCGGGGCACTAAGAGTGGAGGCACGTCTTTTTTCGCGCTTTTTTGAAATTTTCAGCAACTTTGAAAGTTTCGTCAAGGAAATGACTTATGGTTTCGTTTCCGACAATTATCGAGCTTTCCAACAATATACTACATGCCTAGAAAAGAAAATATTTTTTCAAAACTTTCGAGCTTTCGGAATTGTAAGCTTGGCTATATTTTTCCTATGAAACGTTTATTTATGCATATTTTTAAAATACGTTTTGGTTTCTCCAATGTTTTTACTCGGTTTATTTACTTACGTGAACCTCCTTTTTTTTTTTGCTGCTTTTGGCCCAACGGGGGGAGGGGGTAAATAATTTTTTAACCAGAATTTTTTTTATTTTGTGAAAGGACTTCTGCGTTTTATTTTATATTTTGAATTTCCCCTCTAAAAGTATATCTGGTGATGAGTTATGAATTTTTTAAGGGTGATTTTTGAGGTCGTTTAAAATACCATATTGTATATTTTTGACGGTTTTTTTGAATTTTTTAGCGTTCAGGCTAATCGGTTAAATTGAAGTTATAGATCGCTTTAAATAGAAATTTGAATTGTAATTTATGTTCCGAATTTTAAGTTTATATGTCAACTCGTTCGTGTGTTATTAATTTTTGTTTTGATATTTTGGTTGTTTCTGAACTATCTTATTACGATTCCGTACATTATATGTGTACGGAATTTTAAAAATCGGATCAGTCTTATTCGTGACGAGTTTCATTTGCGCCTAGTCTCATATGGCGACAAGTCATTAATCATATTTTGACATAAAGAAAAATGTTTCATTTACAAGCACTCGGCTAGTATTTGGTGGTCACGCAGCCGAATGGTAAAACGCTGTTTAAATATACTCCGCAGTTATAATATCATTTATATTTTATATATTCGAATGTTTATTCTTTCAGGGTCGGTCTCCAATAGAAAAGTTCAAATAGAATACATATTCCTGAAGTCAGGCACGTTAAATTCCGAAATTTTACATTTCAATTAAAGATTGTATAGGATGCTTATTACTGTTTTTAAATTCGAACCATTTGAAAAAATAATTTTATTAATTTCAATAAAATATACATTTTCAAACTTAAATACATCAAATTTGAAGGTCATTTATTTGAACTGAAAGTTTTAGAACAGCAAACATCATGATTTTGTCAATTCTATTGTTTATGATTGACCTTTTTTTTATCCATTTTTTTCAAGAGTCTTTCACTCACAACATTTTAAGTATTTTTGCTGCAAAATTTTTAGTTCATTTTATTCTGTACATCTTTTTCCCACGTTTATGGACTACTTATTAACTAACCACCCCACACACACACACACACACACACACACACAAAAAAAAAGAAAGAAAAAAAGAAAAAAAAGAAAAAAGTACAGTAATAAAATTCTCCAAAAACGTATTCGCTTCTCTGGATATCAATAAAGCAAATAGACGTTTTACTTAACATTCTTAGGAAAAATTATTTTCAATTATTAAAATAGATTTTACCTCCTTGCTCGCTTTACTATAAAGAAGAAAAAAATGAAATTTTTCAATAGAATTAGAAATTAGAAATTTTAAATTTTAAAGACAGATGAATTTGAGTTGAAAGCATTCAATTAAATGCAAAAAAAAAAGAAAATAATAATAAGGAATAAAGCAAATTAAACACAATGTTCTTAATCGTTTTTTTTTCTTAGCTCTATACGAAACTCTTTCACAATTCCAATTTAATTTAAATTTCTGAAGTATTTTTATATAATCGCTTTTAGATATTTTTTGTGTATGTTTATAGATTCGTCACATCGAAACATTTGAACTGCAAATATTTTTAATGCATATAAGAGTTGACCCATCGGTGGTATTTTACCGTTCGGGCTGGAAGCATGCCATAAGTCAAGCAGACTCCGCCCCAGCGGGAAAATGCTGAAGAAAAAGAAAAAGAGAAGATCTGTCCGCAGTTAGGGTCGACGAATCGCGAACTTCTGGACAACGGACAGACATAAAAATTTAAAGATATATACAGTGGAAAAAACATTCAGTCGTTATATTTATATACTGTATTTCATTGTGATAATATTAAAATGAAAATGAGTAAAATTTCCTTAATGCAAAAGTTTAAAGTATTGGGGAACAAAAAGGTAGTTTAAGTTTTTCACGATATCGGAATGATTTTGTTATTAAACGAATAGCTTAACGTTGACAAAAATATTACACCGGCTGTTTTAACTTTTTCCATGTTAAAAAAAAAAAATTGCAGATTTTTTGATATTAATTTGGACGTCAAAATTTTTAAGAAAATTTAGATCGGTTGAAATAATTTATGGAAAGAAAAAGAAAAAAAAAGATAGCATATAACAGTGTTCAACAAAAGTTACCCCCTCTTTTTAAAAAAGTGAAACATTTTAAAAATAATTATGGTTTACATTTTAGTTTTTTTTTTTTTTTTTAACTGTTTTATTAAAAAACTCCTATAGAGCTAGAATAAACGGATTTTTAAAAAGGTGAGATTTCATTTAATAAAAAGTTAGGTTTATTTTTAAAATATTTCTGGTCCTTAGCACAGTTTCGTCTGAATCAATTTCGACTTCATTATTAAAAAAAGGAAAAACTTACATTTCAAATATTTCAAAAAAATTTATGAAAAAACACCGTGTAACATTTCATTATTTTTGAATTCCATAAAATTATGAATCGGTATTCCCAGTATTTCACCCCCCCCCCGCCGCTATTTGTAATGTTCCATCATTGAAACAAATTTTATTTTGTATATACACGATAACTTTCTAGTGATTATAGTCAGTAGATATTATGTAAGCCAAATAATCACTATCAGTCATGCCAATTTAACACATAAAATGCCATTCGACAAGCTGCTTACATATAAAGGACCGTTGTGGGTGCTGTATCATTGAAACGGTAAACAATTATAAATATTTATGTGTAAAAGTAGGTAACTATTTAAATTGGAAATGACTTGGATAAAAAAATCCGGAAAACAATTCCAGCGTTATATAGGCTAAATAAATACGTGTCAACCATTAAAAAAAAAAAAAAAAAAAAAAAAAAAAAAAACTAAAATAACGATATTCTATGCTCTATGCCAACCTCATTTAAACCACGCAGCAATAGCTCGGGGGAGAGGAAACAGGCCTTAATTGAAACATATTAACTATCTTCAGAAAAAATGCTTAACAACCAGTCACGAAATATTCAGCCGTAAAGGGGGGCATATTAAAAAAATGCAACATTCTGAAACCAAAATCGTATCTGTACTATTTAATTATAACGGAATAGTTAAATAGGAAGATAAAAATAGAAAACAGTGACCTTCCAAGGTGTATAATATCATCAGGAAAATACGACTTTATAAAAATCATAAACTTATCAACTTCAATAACCATCAAAATAAACATACTTCGCGAACTATTAAACATATTACCGGAATACATCAAGCGAATACCGCCTAACAAAAAAATAGCTAAATTAGAAATGAAAATATGGTTTACTCATAAAAAAATATTACGCGGTAAACAAATAGTCACGCTTATCTCTCATCGAGTATATTTTCGAAGTTATAGTTAATAATACGAGGTGTCGATGGGTTTATGGTTACAAGTGTGTGGCTGATGCGGCATATGTTAAATTTAAGTATTACCGATAACCGTACCGTATATCAGACTCCTCGTTAAATACAGCAATAATTGTATAATAATAAAGAGTAGAGGCGTGTGTTAATTTCTCGGACCCTGCCAACAAGCTGCATAGCTTGGATCCTCAAACGTAATGCACATGCTATAAAATATATATAACAAAAAAAAACAAAAAAAACAGAAAGATGACCTAGTTAAACATACAAAAAATTTGTGTTATTTTTACTTTGTTATAAAAAGTTAATAATTTCGACAATTATTTTAGATTTGAAATTCTTAAAGAACTCCGGCGTCCTCTCATATCTTTTTTGCAAATGACAAAACCGCCGAGAACGGAAAAATGAATAGGCTATCATCCATTGTTCTGCAAATCGATGTACGCTTTTGTCCTTGTGCGGTTTTATCCGATGCGTTTTTATCATGTGAGCTTTGTCCGGGAACCCGTTTAAATATAGGAATATCAAAAAAATCTATATACATGCGTATACGCACGTAACAATGTTAAAATACTTTGTCTAAATTAAAAACTTAAGGCGCGTACTAACAAATAATTTAGGACGATATATTTCGAATTTTTAAACTCACACTGATTCACGGCAAACGAAGCGGAAAAATGTGTTCGCGAAACAATGCACCTCTTGTGTAATGTGTAAAATACGGATACTTGGTTTAAAATTCAAAAGATGAAAAAAAGTTTATTTATACTAAAACCGTTCAAACCAGCACTGAATTGTCAAGACTGGAAATTTCATTCACTTACTGATTACCAACAAAAAAAATGAAAAAAAAACAAACTTAAAAACAATTTTACACGGTCTCGATAATTAATGATTGCTTTAAGAGAACAAAATGTTCAACTGGACATGCAGTTCATTTTTTATAGGTTAACTATAATCATTTAGTTTATGGAAAAATTAACGATATAACGGAGTGTAGTAACGTTTAACGCCGTTTTACCGTACCGAAATAATTAACACGTCAAGTTAAACTTACTTCATTAAGCCGATTAACGTTTAAACGTATGTTCTTACGTGGAAATTTTGTTCCGCACTGAATCAGTCAACAGGTCAAGTAGGACACGTCAGTCGGACGGAAGAACTTATCTAGTTGAAGTTTTCCGCAGTTAACGATATTTAGGTGCAACTGATTTCAATTTTAGTTCGTTACTTGCTTTCTAGCGAGTGCTTATTACATATATTCTCTTCCATAAAACTTCAGCGGATTCAGTAACAACGGAAGAATTACATTTTGATTTCCGTGTTACGTTTCGTTTAAAGTGTCTTTAAGCAAATTTTTGAATTTCATTCTAAAAGAAATTATCTAAAACTTATTTTATATAATTTATAACAGTAACTAAGTGTGTTACCCCCCATATTCTGTGAAATATTCGTTTTGAAAATCCATCTGCTGGTTTTTCTTATATTTTCCGACCGTGAATAATAATAATAATAATAATAATAATAATAAATCATTTTAAAATATTAGACGCGCAATTACGAAAAAAAACAATTACCGAAATCGAGAAAAATGCAAACACAGCAGACTGATCTAATATCTCCAGTATGAATTGATTGATGAAAATTATTTGATTTGTGACCGATTCGCTGCGAAAGGATTACAAGCCACGATATCGGCAGCAACGTTGCACATTTTTACTACTTTAAAAAAGGAGGTTGCACATTGCGTATGTACGTTTTAATAGTTGTAAGACCGAATCAGAGTGTAATGAAAGAATCTAGACGTTCTGTAAAATAGTTTTACTATACGCAGTCGTTTGACGTAAAGCAGACTTCTACAGACACGTGATTAAAAGGAGCTAGGTCTCTTTTTTTTTTTTTCAGTGGAACATATTGCTCCCTGTTACTGTTGTTTTGTTATTAAAGGCCATCGAAAGACTTCGATGCGCACTCTAAATATGAATTAAGAATTTAATTCGTTGAATAGCCGCTATTCTGGAAGAAACACCTATACGTATTTAAGTTGGAGGAAGTAGCTGCGAGGTCGCGACGCAAATTTTCTAAAAGATACTTTCTAGTACGCGTATACGGATGTCTTTAGGCTTTGGTATTGCGCAAACGGCCGTCCGACATTACCAGATAAATTTCAGTCGTGTCGGAAATGGGGGAGATGACGGGGCGGCAATTCGATAGCGGCAAAGACGAAGAAAGAGCGGGAAGATTAATTACCTTTGCGCAGTTTAACTAGCGTAAACTAGTAAATAAGCTCATCAAGAGCGAATCTTTAACATATTTTACACCTATACCGTCCGTTTCTGCTCCAGAAACTCTTTGCCAGCCGAGTTTCATCCAACAAAGCGACCTACTTCGCTCTCCGTTTGCCCGTTTGTTTGTCTGCGCGTTCGTCTCTCTCATAAACATGCGCGCACACACACACACACACACACACACACACACACGTACACAGACGTACAACATTTTCGCTCTTTCTGCAGGGCCGTCTTAATTTACCGTTAATGATTAATAAGTACCGCACGAGATTATCGAAAACTGCGTATTAATTCGTTGATCCCAGCAGATGTGTACCAGCGAGCGCTGGATTAAAGCGAAAGCCGAAGCCACTTCCTCTACTCAGAATATGTTCGCAGAATGTTTACGTCTCGATGGGAAAAAAAAACATTTTTAACCTACTTTTCCCTCATTTTTTTATTTTTTATCATTTTAATTCGGCCGCTAAAACTTTCATCGTATGTGTGTACCAGCGTTCGGATTTTCGAAGGTACTCTTTTGCGCTATTATCTGTTACAAAAAAATCCGGCCCCCGGCTTATAAAGTTTAACTTTCGGATTGCCGATGGTAGAGAGGTCTCTTCACCTTTTGTCAGGTGATCCATTCAGTTTTTAAGAAAATTAATAATCGCGCAACCTGTAGCGTGAAAAAAAAAAGAGAAAAGGTATCTTGGGCAGTACGATAAACGGAGCCATTTCGGATTCCGCACGTATTTGGAATTCGTGACTTTTCGTTTTGCTATTACAAGATATGAGCCGAAATTTGACATACTTATTGCAATGATAAATCGCGATAGAAGAATCGGTCTTACTGATTTCAATGGCGGTTACGGGATTAAAATCTTTCGGTAATTAAACTGTTTTTTTTTCTTTTTTGTCATGCAGATATAATTTCTCCCCGGATTTTAATCGAGTACTCTTCTTCGATTCGTAGTCGATTAGCGGTGCTTTTTTTTTTTTTTTAATTTGAATAAATTATTTTCTTTTTCCAAATTTTAATTAAACCTACAGAGGGGGGGGGGTTCTTTTACATTGAAAAAGTTTTTTTCCTAATTTTTGCTCGTCGGATGAATTACATTTTTAAACAATTCCGCAGTCTTAGACTGTGCTTTCCGTGTTTAACTGTTTTATGCACACACACACAGATGCGTACACGCACGCATCCGTACCTGCACACATATCAGCCGTTTCTAAGAATGTTAACTTTTTCAGTCGCGTCGGATATTTTCGGAAAAGAAAATAGTTATCTATCTTTATCTTTAAACGAGCAATTCTTGTATATATATATATATATATATATATATATATATATTTCGCGTATCTCGAAAATGGTTCTAACGATTTGGATGAAATTTGCACACTAGGGATATTTTGGACCAATAAATCGATCTGGAAAGGTCTAGTCCATGGCAAAATTCGGTTTCGTGAGATTTAAATGAATTTTAACGTTTTCGGTATGATACGAATCAGGGTTGGTGGCGCGATCTTTCGACGACGATCTAATAGATAATTTGTTCTTTCTGTAGTACTATTTTTTGATTTTCAAATATCGTCGATTATCAGCTCTGGTAGTGTAAAGCGAACAACGAATACTGGTAGTGTAAAGCGAACAACGAATACTGGTAGTGCAAAGCAATAAAACATATGGTCGGCAAAACAGGCGAGCGCGTAATTCTAGATATCTGGAAACGGCGAGGAAGGTATAGGCAAAAAAAAAAAGGGCATCGGTCTTGGCTCTCAGCCGATCAGCAGACGGTCACATAATGGCGGTTCGACAATCATGCGCTACGCATGCGGTAAAAATATATACGTATATAACAAAAAAAAAAAAAAAACATGAAGGAATCAAAAATATCCGTAAGAGTTCATTTTTTATTTTTTTCGTATTACTTTTATATTTAAATAAAAAAAAAAAACAAAAAAAAACTGCTTTTCGATAGCTACTAAACAAAAAAATAAAACGAAAATCAGTTAATAAACAAAGGAGGACTCTTTGCCTATTTATATGCAGATATTAAATGTTTCGCATATTTACACATATTTGTTTGTGAAAGTGAATTACTGGGAATATGTTGTGCACATTTTAAAAACTTCATTGTTCAGTGCAGTATACCCTTATTATTATTATATTTCACGATAATGTAGTCGGAAATGTTTTCAAATTGCTTGGAAAACAGCTAATCACAGGTAAAATTACGCTTTTTATTTATTTCTATAAACCGATGGATGAAGCTGACGACGACGACGACGACCCTCTATATGTCTAATATATAATTTTTCTAATAAAAGCGCATAGAAATGTACTCTCATAAAAATCAACGTATGCAGTCATCGAAAACGTTTTCCAACCATCCGCAAAGCGAATTCGAAGGACCTCTACATTTTTACGGAAAGAGGCTTTAAATTCATAAATGTGTTCATAAATTAGTTTCGTAAATATTTTATGTTTTGTGAATATGTATAAGATTAAAATGAAGTTAAGAAATTACAAAAAAATAAAAAATACCGAGCGATACTCGATCGGCCAGGTACTAATATTTAATGCGCGCAGTTAATGTACTATTCGACTAAGCCTCGGTACTGTGAGGGGGTAAACACATTAATTGTTTGGAAAAATTAGAGCGGCGTGCTGTAGGAATTTTCTAGAAGCAGTTCGAATGGAAGTGCGAAGAAAGTTTGCTCGTTCGGTTCGGCAAAGAAACTGGACTTTGAAGTAGTTGTGAAAGTTACACCTTCGGTGGCTGCGTATTTTAACGGTCGAATACCAGGGAACGGTACGGTTCGGTCTCTCGATTGCAAATCGTGAACTGTAATCATGAGATCGCCTAGCGAAATTCTACACAGGCGCCGCACAGACAGAGATTATTTTTACCGTTACCGATAAACATTGGTCTCCTAATAATTTTTCCGCAACAGCCTCTCTCGATTAATTATTAATCCGCCTCAGGCCTGTTGAAAAATTCACCGACACTGATGATAGAAGTGTCGAGCTGCGTTACGCCTCCGGGATTTCTTTATTGTATGGCCGGGGTTGAATTCTTTTCGGCGGTTTCAAGTAAAATCATTCGTTCGCTTCTCGTTATTTCCCGGCAATATCCCCTCTCTCGCTTTGATTATTTCATTACGGAATGTAGGCGTAATGAAGGTATACTATACACATAGGTACGTTGGTTCTATGTCTTTACCGGTCGTAGCGACCGTCATTATTGCTCATTTTTACATATACGTGAGCATATTGCAGTCCCGTTGTCTAGTATTACGTTATAATTATAACCGAATACAGCCTGATTAAGCTGTAAATCGGGAGCAGACCTAAACCATTTGACCTTTTGTCGTTGCTTTTATTATTTTTGCCCTAATTTTATTAAAATTTTACGCTTATTGCCGTTATTTATTTATTTTTTTATACAGACTGTTGTTCACTTGGTTATTAGCCAGGTTCGTATATTTAAATCTATTTGTTCCGCGTGGCGCGACCAGTACTATTTTAGTGTCATTTTTTTTTTTTTTTTTTTTTTTTTTTGGCCTGAACAAATACCGTTCATTTGGCCAAGTGTCATTTCATCAGCACAGCTTGATCAATTTTAGACTCTGTGCAATTTCATTCGCAACTGGTTTTTCCGCTGAATTTCATGCTACTTCAGTTTCGGCTACGATTCAGATCCGTAATGGAATTACGTGGCCACTGCTCTTGATGTACCGCCTTTTAATATACCGGCTATTAATTCTTCGCCACGCGGACTGCTCTAAATACATATATGTTAGTAACGACCGCAGTAGAATCCGTTTATTATGGTTCTTAAGAGATATTTTTAACATCATTTAAAACGACCCGAAATTTTTATCTTTAATCATCTTTAAATAAAATTCCGCTACAACTTTTTAACCCATTTGACGCACTGACTAGGGGGAAAGAGCGGCATTGCTGACAACTGGTTTTATGTTCGGATGTGTAGACAACTTGTAGCTGATCACATCGCTTAAAGGGGCCCTCATGGTCTAGCGACTAACGTAGTAGAGTTAATGCACAAAACAATAACCCGTCGTAACTAGCAACGGATAAACGGAATTCGGTTTAGTACGGATTAAGATTAAAACCCAAATATAAACACTTAAATCAACAGCTAAGAAGGGGGGGGGGGCGTCTATTGATTACGTGAGGTGTTTTTCTTTTAATTTAGCCCCCCTCGTACTATTTGAGAATTAGCGATACTTGGTGGGATCCCCTCCTCCTCACATGAGATTTACACTATAGATGTTAAAAGACTAATTTCATTTTCATAAAGGAGAAAAATAATATAACCTTAAGATATATACCATAACGAATTTATTTAAATTTAGTAGTAAAATTAAAAGTAAAAACAGACTACACATCACCTCTACCCTAATTTTCCGGTCATATTAGTTTTTTTTCTTTTTATTTTTTTCAGTTTTTTTTTTTATTCTCGGAATAAATATGTATTTTTAATAGCCATGAGATTTTTTCAAAACGGGCAAAATGGGAAACTTCAAAAAAAAATTTAATATTTTTTTTTATCTGTATAATAATGTATATTGTTTAAAAGTTGACGAGATATTTTCAATTATCCCCCCGCCCCCCGTTTAAATGAAATTCGATGAGATTCTGCTGGACCCCCCCCCCGCCCTCATTTTGAGCTCAATTACTCTATGTTCTCTAACGTAAACTATAGTGTCGGCAATTCACGTAATTTTGCATTCCCGCCAGCAGAGTTGGTCGCCATCGAAATAAAAAGTGAACTTACGAACTAGAGTTATCTTTCGTAATGTAGGTCTATACTCAATGAAAATGGTCACACGGAATCGTTTTCGGAAATAAAGTCGAATAAAGTGGCGCGTTTAGCATTTTAGCCTATTTTGCTTAGTCAAATTTTTACTCATTAAACGTGACGTTAATTTAGGAAAGTCTGCGCCGCGTAAATTTCAGCATGAGCTCAAATATTAATATGGAACACGTTTTTAAAGATACCACGAATCTACTAGATGCCTGGCCAATATAAGCCGTTATTAGCTCGATAGTGTTTAGCTGAAGGAGGTGCTCTTTGTACGCTTTTTATGCTAATATCGTGGCGCCGGAGAAACAAGCGTTTGAACGGCGTCAAAAAACGAACACCAGTTGGTTCACCTTGCATTCTCCAGCTACGTTCACACACAACGGTCGTTTGCGCAACCTCGTACCCCGTCCGAGTGTGCCGCGTAATATTAGTTAGAAACTTTTATATCACCAGGTTCCGCGCTGAAAAAAGCTGCGTAGAATTTTGACAATCCAGACAGTAAACCGTTCGGCCGGTCTTTTCAGAATATGATAATTTATTAACGTAATAAGAGTTCGAGCTATTTCAAATTCTCGTTTTATTACGAGATGAAATAAAATCAAATTAAATAATTTCGCATTAAGTTTCTTATCATTTTTTTTTTTTTTTTTTCTATTTTACATATTATCTCCAACAGGTTACACGATCTGTCTGCACGATAATATAATGAATCCACACCGACGCGTAACGTGCAGTTCCAGATTTAAGGGAACGTTTTTTTTCGTAGTCTAGAGTTTTTTGAAAGTTTGACGTAGCACGTAACTTTGTCATACCAGTATCACAATCTCCTTAAGTGTGCAAACTGCGCGAACATAATTGTGTGTAGAATCACATCGAACCAAGTACACTTCTAGAATTGTGTTTTTTTTTTTTATGTGTTTTTTAATGTTTTGCTAAATATTATAACAATACCATCTGTTACTGAAATTTGTTATTTTGTGGTAATCACAATTATTTATAACATTACAGATAGAGTGTTTGGTGATAAATTAGCATCCATTTATTAACTATACCAGTTTAAGTTATTTTCGGCAAAAACTACGTTACAATTATTCACAGCTAACGTTTCTAATGGCATTTTACTCTATTTACCATCGGGGTACTTTTTTTGCCCGGTTGGTGAGAATAAACGCTTTCCAAACGCGACGGTTACAAATAACTGTGACCTGGTGTTATAGACAAATGGTTAATTGTAAAAGCCACGGAAATTTAAAGTTATTTTCCTATATTAGTTTACGCGTTAATTATTAAAGCGTCAAAATATTGACCGGTTCTTTGACATATTATGGAACGAGCGAAAACTTTGCCAAAATTATTAAGCAAAAGAAATGCGATTCGGCAAACAACATATAGCTGCTTCATTTAGAGGTAAAATTTCAGAAAACTGAATGTATAAAAATAAGTAATGACAAGGCGCGAATTCATCAAGATATTCCGATATCATTTAAATATTTAATGGAAATAATGGAAAAAAAGTGTTTGAACCGAAACCGAAAAAAACACAACTTTGTTGACCTTCACACTGTATCATTGGTTAAATCAAAAAAGGTGCCTCAAACTTTTTTTTTTTTTTTTTTTGTATTTATATTAATAATAAAGGTACAATCTTAACCGTTAAATTAAATAAGTACCAATAATAATAAATGTTTAACAATTAAATCTTATTTGGAGTATAAGTCCAGTGACTTCACCCCATAATAATATACATATATTTAGATCACCAAGTCTAATGGATGTCTGCGTTTGAGACGTCTGGTGTCATAGCCGGTATCTAGCAGCTGTATTGCTTCCACATTTACGTGATTATGCAAACGCTTCTCGTGTATCTGAGCAAACTCCTTAATGACATCGTTGCCGGTAGCCATTTGGAGATCCGTATGAATATCATCATTACGTGAATATCGATTTGCATCTACAATTGCATGTAAGATTATATTTTGACGCCGCTGGATCATTTCTCGATTGGAACGCGCAGTACAGCCCCATAAGGCAATTCCATACGTCCAAATCGGTTTAATGATTTGTTTGTACAATAATAGTTTGCAGAACGTATCCAGTACGGATTGTCTGCCGATTAACCAGTACAATTGTCGTACTTTGGTTTTAATTTGTTGCACTTTCATTTTAACATGAACTTTCCACGACATACGTTTATCCAGGTGCATACCTAGATACCTTGCAAAATCATCTTGTGGAATCGCCTGATTACCAAGATATATATGCGGTATTGATCACTAGCAGTACGCAGTGTAAAGAGAATGTGGATGGATTTCTGCTCATTCAGCATAATCTTCCACCTTCTAGTCCATTTATACACCGAATCAACCCTTTGCTGAAGCTTGTTTGTAACATCACCCTGATTCTGGTCGACAGCCATTAAAGCGGTATCATCAGCAAATGTTGCAGTGGTGGTACTATCATCATTTACAGGCAAATCTTGTGTATACAGAAGGTACAAGAGAGGTTCAAGGACACTCCTTTGGGGAACTCCAGCCTGTATATTGTAAAATGTTGATTTAGCATCCTCATGACTTATTCTGAACTTCCGATCTGTTAGATACGACCTAACCAGTCGACAAAGGTTACCTGGCTGCAAGTGACTCAACTTGAAGATTAGGCCTTCATGCCACACCTTATCGAATGCTTGTGCAATGTCTAAGAGGATGACAGAACAATACTTCTTTTCTTCCAGAGCCCTATTTATTATTGCTACAACCCGATGCACTTGGACGATTGTGGAATGTTTTTTACGAAATCCAAACTGATGAAGTGGAAGGTGTTCTCCAACTAGTGGTAGTAAACGTTTCAGTAACAATTTCTCTAAGAGTTTAGCAACCGCTGGTAGTATTGATATTGGCCTATATGAGTTAACTACTTCTGCAGGCTTCTCTGGTTTTTTAAGCATGATGATCTGTGCGACCTTGAAAACATTAGGTACATGCTCAAGTCTTAAACATGCATTAAATAAATATGTTAAAAGAATAACACTTTTGCGTGACAATTTTTTAAGTACAGCCGGTGAAATCTCATCTATACCGGGAGCTTTCTTCGGGTTGATATTTTTATCAATTTCTTTTGCCACCTCTAGTGGACTGAAAGGTCTTATCATTTGATTATCTAGGTAGCTTGGTACCGGAATTATATCCGTCTGAATATCATTTGGTGTGAACACGCGAGAAATATGTCGTGCAAAAAGTTCCGCTTTTTCCTCATCAGATCGAGCCCAGTTATCAGTTTCATGCGACCAGTAGCCTTCCATAGCGAATAGCTCTTATCAGCATAAGGACTGAGTTCCTCTAAGAAAGCTTTAAACGTCTTTATTCTAACCTTCTTAATAAGACACCGAAGTTGATTGTTAATATTATTAAATGTATTCTTATCATATGGTGATCGTGTGTTATGCCACTTTCTACGGGCTTTCCGTCGCCCTGCTATCTTATTACGAATTTCAAGTGGATAGACAATTTCTTGATATTTGTCATTCTTTGGTTGTGGAGTAGCAACCTGAGCTGCCTCCTGGATAGCTTTTATGAAGCTAAATGTTTGCACTTCTAATTCATAAGGGGTTTTAAGCCGTATGTTCAGCTCAATTCTTTGATCCAGTTCTTCACGAAATCGGCTCCAATCTGTAGCCTTGTTTGTTAGAGCCTTCCTTTTTTTTTGTATGACAGTTGTACTTGTTGTTAGTAATACTGGCGTATGATCTGATGATAGATCTATTAGGTTTTCAGCTAATACAAAACTAGTTGTAGTTCCTTTTATAATGAAAAAGTCAATTTCAGGTTTTTTCCTTCTATCTGTT
This sequence comes from Icerya purchasi, assembly GCA_039619475.1. Lineage (NCBI taxonomy): Eukaryota > Metazoa > Arthropoda > Insecta > Hemiptera > Monophlebidae > Icerya > Icerya purchasi. Next base: position 133,741,265 of record CM077116.1, read on the forward strand.
GACCAGTATGTTGGCCTTCTTGCAGATATAAAAGAACTGTGATTATTGCGCAATGCCTTCAATAACTCTTTTCCTTTTCCATGAGCAGGACTGGGATTTCTGCTGTTGGCTGAGGAAGATCCCCATGCCTCATGCTTGGCATTGAAATCACCTCCAATAATAAATCGGTTTCCAAAATGTTGAAGAAACTGTTCATATTGTGGTTGTTTCAAGAGATGTTTAGGTGGAAAGTAAGCGGATGCTACACTGAGAATTGTATTACTCTGTACAACAGCTATGCAAGTTGCTTGTACAAAAGTCTCACAATATTCCGGTTAAATAAAATGCCGGATACATTGCTTAATAATTACAGCTGATCCGCCGTGTGCTCCACCATCAGGATGAGGAGTATGATATATTACATATCCCTGAAGTTTATAAGAATTTCTAATAGTCCAGTGTGTTTCAGATATCAAAGCTATATCAATTCTATTGATATTTAGAAATACCTCCAGTTCACTTAATCTTTTAATATTAAGTCCATTCGCATTCCATTTTACGATACGGAATGATGACTCAGCCATTTCTTTTATATTGTCGCCGTTGGCGTTGACTTTGATGAGACTGACCAGTTTTCTGATTATAATCTCCTTCCATTTTATTTAATCTAATGACTATTTCTTTAACTTCTTTATTAAGACTTTCTAATGTTTTCTTAATGTTATCAAGTACATCTTTGGGAAGTTATATTTCTGCTTGTTGGTTAATTATGCTGCTTTCCGTTTGTTGCTGGTTAGGCTTAACATTTGATTTGGTTACATTCGCATAAGTAGTACCACTATCAACTTGCTTTGTTTGTATCCTTGTATTCTGCAAGCGTTGCACTACTGTTTCTTTAGGTGCTTTAATCTTTTTTTCTATTTCACGATAAACTTCACAGCCTTTATAATTAGCTGTGTGGTCCTTTTTACAGTTAGTACATCTAAACTTTTTTGGGTTCTTTTCCTTGCATAATTTGGAATCATGCTCACCTGCACACTTAAAACACTTCACCGGTCTACCACAGTTTTTTTCCGTGTGATTCCACTGTTGACAGCGCTTACACTGAGGAATCTCACTAGTTTTATGTGGCGGCTCTATTTTTATTTTACAATATGCAATTTTAGTTATATCATAAACTTCTTTATTATTATCCTTAGGTTTTAGATCTACATAAAACAGCAGATAAGACTTCTTTTGTCTGTCAATTATTTTATTTTCGTTGTCACGTACTTTAATAGTTTTTGTGATGTTGACAATATCAAGCGGCTCATGACCTGCATGTACAAGATCTTCTTCTATTGTCTTTATATCCGTAGTAGGATGTAGACCCCTTATCACTACGCTGTACGATCTCTCCGATTTTAATTGATACGTATGATATGCTACATTATTTACCCTTAAACTCTGAACTAAGGCACGAAAGGTATCTTCGTTTTTGGAGGAAACAATAATATCTCCACTATTTATTACCTTAAAGGTAACTGCCTCTCCAAATACGGAATTTATTTTTTTATAAAACGTATTAAAATCATTTATGTTACTTACTGTAATTTTTGGCGGCAACTTAATTTTTTCTGGATGTAATGTTATTTGATCTTTTAATTTTTGTTTTTGTTGAACTTGACTACATACGTTGTGGTCAGTTATATTATCTACTTTTGGTTTTGTTGTTATTTTTATTTTTGTTAGCTTAATTTTTTTATTTTGAGGAGATTGGTCAGTTTCCATTTGTTTGACACGGTGAAAGGTTTTGCCCGGAATGATAAAGAAGCGGCCGTAACTGCGGAATGATATATAAGGAAAAAAGCAATGTGTTGTGAGCGATCTTATTTTAATCTGCATATTTTGATTATTCGGATCAGTTGCATTTTTCTTGCTTTCCTAAATTCGCCTGTTTGATTGCATTATATAAAATTGTTAATGGAAATACCAGGCGACCCGCGTGCAGTTTATGCGACATTTCCGTTTATAATTTATTTAAACAGTAAATTACATGCTATTGTGCTTAAATTTATTCAAAGTTATTAATATAAATGAATATTTTATTTTTCAATATTGCATTTCTTCGATGGTTTATCAAACTGATCGAAATATTTATTAACAAATAGAGTTATATTCAGCACTATTACGATTTTACATCTTTGAAATGTATGATATATCATGTCTCGACCAATGTATTTACATATACTCAAAAAAAGTTAATGTAAATATGGGCTTTGAATATACACGGCTATTATCTGTGCATTTTACTAATGAATACAAACTTTGAATTTTGCATTCTCTCCACGGCACTAATGGAAAACAATGCCACTATAGTCATAACATACCGATTAATATAAAAGTTGTTCGTAAATAAAATGAAATTCATTTCAGTAAACATTTCTAAAATTACGAGACTCGCATACTGATATCATTTTTAATTATAAATAAACTGACGTGTTTTTTTTTTTGCATTTCAAAATTCGAACAAGTTAACAGCAATGGTAATTATAGACGATAAATTACTGACTATTCTGAATGTCTTAATCAAGATTTTTTAGTAATAAATCTTTAAAAGTTATTTAACACCTTTTGAAATCGATCAATTTTTTGGGGGTTCTTTTTACATGGCTTTGCCGTATAGTATATGACCCGTTTAAATATATATCTAGATATTAACAATTATTTTTATCTAAAATTTATATATATATATATTAATTACAACTTAATTTTACATTTTGTAAAACAGAATTAATGTAACCTAATAAACTTAATTGGATGGGGCATATTAATTTTGTTGCCATATAACTATATGTAATGAATCTTACAAAATACATTTGCCTCAACGGTAGCATCCGTAATGAGGATAAAAAAAAAAATAAATAAAATAAAATAATAGGCCAAGCAACAAAGTTGGGGAAACCAAAACACATCTCCAACATATGCATAAAGGACCGCTTTATAGGATAAGTACAACCGAGCTTACAAGTTTATTACCCTCGAAGCGCCAAATGGGCGGAAGTTTTGAGAATTTATTTATTTTTTTCGGGTATGTGATATATTGGCAAAAAGATCGATTTTTGTGGAGAAGGAAACCGTATTTCACTTCATTAGCAAAACTTTCGAAGTGGCCGAAAAGTTCAAAAAATCCTTAAAAAAATTGTATATCTCCCCTTAGCGCTGCTAGAATTATAGTTAAAAGTTTTAAACAAGGTTAAAAATATGCGCATCCCCGTACATTCCTCTAGTTTGTAGCATCCAGGTTTCCAACTTTAAATCTGGACCCTCGGGGCGCTGAAAGCTAGAAATTATTGAAAAAATTTTTTTTTTTCCGGGCATTGGTAGAAAGATCGCTTTTGGTCCGGAACGAAGCTGTATTTGATTTCCTTAACGAAACTTTCAAAATTGATGGGAAATTCAAAAAAGCACGAAAAACGATATGTCTCCCCCTCTTTGCGGTGCGAGGAATCAGATTTCTTTATTTTGAATTTAGCATTATCTTTAACTTGACATAGGGAATCCTCAGAGCATGAAACATCATACTTGACTGAATTTGTTTTATGATACACAGGTGGCAAGTTACTCAAACAGAATTAAAGCAAAATATAAAAAACTTCTAATATAAAAAAATTAAATGGTGTGGTTTTGCTGAAGATAATAGTAGAACAAAGGTAACAACAATAATAAACAAATTCAACGGATTCTTTTTTTTTTCTCTTTTTTGGGCACGCCAGCGACTTAGACCCAACTGCAAGAAGAACTACCTAAACGATAAAAATATGATACAATTAGAAATGGAAAGTACAAAGGAAAATAGCAGGGGACTAACCAGCTGGAGTTGGAAGGGAAAAGATAACAGGAGCAGTATAAGGAGCAGGAAGATTCAGCACCAAGAGTTGAGAGTACAGAAGAGAATATTTGGTAGAAAGAGCAGAGCATGCAAAGAGAATGTGATTGGAGTCGCATAAATGAGGAGGATCAGAAACGTGAACAAAACAATAGGGAAAGTGTGAAAGAGAAAATCGAAAACGAGAAAAGGAAAGAAGACAATGATTTAATTTTAATCTCATTAAGATAACGATAGCAAAACAACGAGAAGCGGGAAATACTTGGAACCAAGACATAGAATTGGGAGTGGGTTGAAAAAGCAGGTAATAAGAAAAACGGTTGGGGAAGAGAGAAAGGTAGGTGTCCACCCAAAGTGTGGGATGGTTACTTGAGGATAGAGATGTCTGATGCAGGAAAATTGTCAAAGAATGGACTATTAAGGGAAACCATGCGAGCTTCTAGTCTGTTGTATGGTTGCCTTCAATGCTAGAGTGATCGGGAGTCCATAAACAGTTCGTAAGGAGAAAACGTGTTGATCGCAATTTGGAAACAGAGGCGCCAATAGAAAGGCTAATACCATTAGAGGAATTATATTTGAAGTCGGCAATAATGAGGAATTTACAAATTCCCCTTGTATAGAAATAAAGGATACAGCACGAAAAATGCCGCAGCGGAAAAGATTGAGAAAAAAGTGAGGAGTCTGGAAGATTCCAAGTGATTTAGTGAGACGGCTATAAAAAAAAACACCATACTCGCCCAGTTGTCGTTCTTGGAACCATTAGTAAAGATTTTTTCGTATAGGGAAAATACAAGGCATATATCCCCTCGTATCTCATCTCACGGGTGGGCATTATTAAGGGTGTAGATTTAGATTATTCTGAAGACCAGCTGGTCGAAATGATAAATTGCGATCCGTTCATTGTTAATAATATCAAACGTTTAAATAGAAAATGCTTCTCTAAAGGTGAGATAAGTTATATCCCCAGTACCTCTGTACTTGTTTCCTTCGAAGGACAAAACCTTCCTTCTTATGTGTTTCTTTGGCACGTTAGATTTCAGTGTGACCCTTTCGTCAGAAGAATTCGGCAATGTTTCCGTTGTCTACGATATGGCCACGTGGCAAATCAATGTAAAGGAAGTGCCAGATGTGATAAATGCGGTGAGAATGATCATACGGCAGATATGTGCAAAAATGAATTTGTATCATGCGTTCATTGCAGAAGTAGTCACAAATCGTCGGATAATAATTGCCCCTAAAAAAAGCGACAATCTTTAATTAACGAATTAATGGCCAATCACAATCTAGGTTATCATGAAGCAGCTATTGAAATACCCCAAACGTATAAACAGCAACATCTTTATTCTAATAAATTAAGTTATAATAGATTTTCATTGCTCCCGCATGATGACAGCTTCCCCGCTCTTATTCATGATCCGCCTACACAGGATCATCCAGCAGGCGTCCCTGTCTTTAAGCCAAAACCGATTTCTAAACGCACAGGGTTTCACGATTCCAATCAATTAGTAGACTCAAATTTAAAACGGTTTGTTTCATTCTTCTCTTCTGATGAAGACGGGAAAGCAACGAAAAGAAAGAATACGGCAAGGGTAACAATTCCGAAAAGCCAAACTGTTAAAATAATGGAGAAATCTGATCTAGATAAAACGATCAAACCAGGTCCGTCTGGATCTAAAACTAGTTCGATTAAAAGCAATATCGTAGACCCTAAGGGTAATAAACAGAGTATTCGGAAAAATCCTATGATCTCTAATAAAAAGTAAGTATTATATACCGTTAATATTGTATAATGGGAATTTTATTTTATTCTATTTTTCCATTAGTTATATAATAAACATTCATAATTATCGTGATAATACAACGAATTTTAAATTATAATAATATTAAATTCCGTTCATTCACAGTATTATACCATAATTATTTAGTATTATTTAAATAGATTTTTTCCTACAAGATAAAATAACTGGGATATTCATTTAAGTTCAGCAAAATAGCTTCTTATGATAATTGTATACACTAATCAGCCTCGAACCTAACCTTTTTTTAGTTCTATTCTATTTTTATTCTTCTTTATTCCACATTGCTTAGGGTAGTTCAATGGAATGCCCGTAGCATCTTGTGTAATTTGTGCGAGTTTAAGGTTTTTGTATTTAATAATAACTTTGATATAATATTATTATGTGAAACTTGATTATCCCCCGATAAACAGTTCCACTTAAGATATTACAGCTGTTATCGTGATGACAGAGCCGACGGGTACGGCGGCGTCGCCATACTAGTGAGAAATGACATTGATCATGATCTGATTCAAACTAATTTAAAATCATTTAGTAACAATTCGGAATCTAATGCAGTTTCCATCAGGGTAAATGTTTGTAATTCTTCATTTTATTTTATATCATATTATTCTCCCCCGGGACATTTTATCAATCCAACATCTGTTTCAGCTACTCTTGCCAGTTTAAGTTCGTGGCCTATAATTTTCAGTGGAGATTTTAATGCTTTGAATAGGATGTGGGGCTGCAATTGCAATGATAGTAAGGGAGCGGCAGTCATAGAAATTCTCTCTGAATCTAATCTGTGCCTTCTAAATGACGGTACACCGACTAAAATTCCTCATCCATCTCGGTCTATGAATCCGGTTGATTTGACGATGGTGTCGCCCGATATTTATCTCGATTGTTCATGGTCAGTATTTCCCGATTCTCTTGGTAGCGACCATCTTCCCATATTATTTGAAATCAATAACAAACATAGAAATTCGTAATCATTCCCTGAAATCAAGGAAGTCGACCAAAGGAAGCACTGGAAACTCTTAGATGGTGATTGGGGAAAATTTAGAAATATTATGGAACTGGAGGTAGGTAAAATCTAGATGGAAACTACCCCATTGGGACAGTATAATCTTTTTCTAAAAATGTTAAGCTCTGCCTTGGATCAATCTTTTCCGAAACCATCTCCATATCTAGGTAACAAACCGGCTTCTCTCTGGTGGAACAGGGAATGCGAGGAAAAGATTAAAGAACGGAATCAGGCACTAAACGTTTTTCGAAGAAGTGGTACGATGCAAGCTTACCTTGAATATAAAAGGATTAATGCGGAAACACGTAGACTTCTCAAAAGCACCGAAAGAGCCTCTTGGAGGAGATTTTGCTTATCGTTTAATCGAACCACTCCGCTCAAAGTTATCTGGTCTTTAGTTAAACGATTCAAGAATAAGAATTTCCACTCCACATCTCTAAAAAGTGATTGTTGGTTCGACCAGTTTACTTGCTCTGTAGCCCCGTGTTATGTTCCTTGCATCTCTGAAGTATATGGAATCGAGTTTGAAAACAATTATCAACAATCTCATATTCTGTCCAATCCCATATCAGTCGAGGAACTAGGATTGGCATTAAAGAATAAAGGTAAAGATTCTTCGCCGGGGATAGACGGTATTACTTATTCGATTCCGAAAAATTTAGGAAACAAGGCGAAAAGCGTTCTGGTACACATAATTAATGAATTGTTATTCAACTCAGTCACTCCACTTGAATGGACACAATTCATAATAATTCCTATTTTAAAATCCGGTAAATCTCCGTTAGAAGCTACTTCTTACAGACCGATCTCACTGGCTTCTTGTGTTAGAAAAACATTCGAAATAGTCATTAATAATAGGCTTGTTTGGTAGATAGAGAATAAAAAAATCTTCCCAGCCGGAATGTTCGGATTTAGACCGGGCCTTGGAACGTTAGACTGCACTGCTCATTTAGTGAACGAAATCTATGCTTCTTTTTTGAGAAAGGAATTCCTTTCGGCCATTTTTCTGGATATCAAGGGGGCATTTGATAATGTTAGTATTCTGACATTACATCGGCAGCTAGTAAGTATAGGAGTTCCAACAGTCTTGGCTAAGTACATCAGCAACTTGTTTCTCAACAGAAAACTTAAATTTTTGAACCCGGTCACCAAGGAAATGGTTGGTAGAGTTGCTTACACGGGTTTGGCACAGGGATCAATTTTAAGCCCGGTTTTGTTTAATATCTATGTACATTCAGTCTTCAGCATACGGTTGCCACATAACTCACAAATTTTCTCCTATGCTGATGATTTTATCATACTGAATAGAAATAAAGAGATAAAGGAGAATATACAGTAGAGAGCAATCAGTCAGTCTACTTATGTGTCAAATTCTTTCAGGAAATTAGACTGGAAATTTCCCCTGCTAAGTCTACTGTTGTGATATTCACATTAAGACCCTACAACGCAGAATGTATTAAGATAAAAATAAATGGGATTAATATCGCGCATAAATCTTATGTGAAGTACTTGGGATTGTATTTGGATTCAAGGCTTACTTGGGCTCGTCACATCCAAATACTTCAAAGTCAAATCTTGAAAACACTGAACCCCCTGAAGGCTATTGGAAACGCTTCATGGGGATCCGACCCTGTAATTCTAGCCTTGTTATATAAATCACTGATACTTTCCAGAATTAATTACGGCTCGATATTTTATGGCTCAGCCTCCAAATCGAACCTTAGGAAACTAGATACTCTACAGAATATCGGACTTAGACTTATAACAGGAAATGTTCGATCCGCCCCAGTAGCGGATCTTGAAGCGGAGACGAGGATTGCCCCACTACAGTTAAGAAGAAATATGTTGGCGGATAGATTTTTATTAAAGTACTGTAATTATAGTTATCCGCATCTGCTTAATATTACTTATAGTATTAGTAATAACTGGAAATTTCTTTCCTCTAAACTACCGTTATTATCAGCCAGAATTCCTCAATACTATAAATACTGTCCAGCCCTAATTCCTAAATATCCATCTAAATATTTCAGAATTCCATACGAAATTAACCTTATTAACTTAAACATTAATACAACATTATTTGACAATATTAGACATAATCAGAATACTCTTCTCGGTCGGGAAGCAGATCTTACTACCGCATTAGAGACAGCATTTTCTGGATATTCCAAAATCTTCACTGATGGCTCCAAATCCGGTCGGAATTCCGATCCTGTTGGTGCTGCCTTTGTTGTTGACGAAGTTACTGTACAAAAATTCAAACTCCCACCTTTGGCATCTATCTTCTCAGCCGAGCTGTTGGCAATTGCCAAGGCCTGCGACTATATACTTAATGTACTTGGTAGCAGGGGCACATATGTCATGTGCAGCGACAGCCTTAGCTCTCTTTTAGCGCTACAAAATTGCCTCTTTAAACCCAACTATCATCCCACTGTTTGGGAGATAAGGGAGAAATGTTCGATCATCATTTTACAGGGCGGTGTTGTGGAGTTTTGTTGGGTTCTAAGTCATGCGGGGATAGAACTAAATGAAGTGGCCGATAGGGCCGCCAAGGATGCGCCTTCAATGGGCATTGAATTTCCTTTTATTCCAGCTGGTGATTTAAATTCTGTAATTAACCGCAATCATTATACGGCCTGGAATAAGCATTGGCGATTGGCCAGGAAGGGTTCATACTTTAATATCATCCAACCTTTAATTCCGACACATCCATGGTGTCTCCACGTGTCAATTTCAATGCCTCCTCATCTCCTCCGCAGATATGTTACTATATTGTGTAGACTGCGTATGGGGCATTCTCGTGTGTCACATAATTTTATGCATGCTGATAACCAGGGACAATGCAATAACCATTCGTCTGTTAACTTTTTGGAGGACATAAATCATCTTTTGTTTAATTGCGAGAAATTCGAAGACAGAGACATACTTTTTTTAATAAATTGATATCCCTCGGTAGGTATCCACCGTATTCCCTGCATCATTTGCTAGGATGCGGAGAGACGGCTCAATTTTTGATTTTTAAGTTTATTTTTCAAAACAAGATTGTTATTTAACTTATTTGTGTAGAGGACTATTTTATTTATTTATTTTTTTTTTTCCTTCTCTCCCGGAGTTTGTTTATCCTTACTATTCACCGGTATTTATTGTCTTCCGTTAATAATAGTTCTTTCAAGTGCGTCCTACATTGATTGAGTTCAACCAGAAGATATGATCATCGCCGACCACGAAGATATGGTGCAATTTGTACTATCTTAATCTAACGAGCAAAATATTATGGCTGTACAGTTGAGTCTGGAATTTCAAGTTCCCGGATACTGACCAGAACAGTCAGATTATTGTCCAAATGATTCCAGGCAGACAGGCTGTGGGTAATGTTAATTCATTTACGGCCATAGTTGTCCGGAAAATATATATATTTATCTGGCTCAGTTGGTCCGGATAGATAGCTGGTGAATTGTCCTTGTCATTAGATTTCCATTTGCTCATTTTTCCAATACGTTTTTCTTTATTCATATAAAAAAAAGAAAAAAGGAAAAAAAAAAGAAAAAAAGAAGAGGAGAAGAGAAGAAAAGTGGAATAATTTAGACTTATTTTGATATAGAAGTGGCCAAATGGTAAGCTACTTAGCCCCCAGGCCATAAAAAAAAAAAAAAACTAACTTAACATGTGGACATATGCATTAATCAAACTATAGGAAGAAGAATTAGCGTGGAAGTGAAGAGAAGGTAAACAGATGGGCTGCCATGTGTTGGTAAAGTCAAGAGCAAAGCTTATTAAGGGAAAACACATAAAGAGAGAATAAAAAAACCCGAGCAGCTATATGAGCTAGAGCCAGAATTTTATGAGGAATAAAACGCCAGTAGTTTTTAATATAGCGATAGGAAGAAATAAGTTTAGATAAGGAGATAGAGGCACGTTTTGTTAGAAAGCGGTAGCCAAGCAGAGATCTACGGATAAAAAGGGTTTAGTACCGAATTAGGACAGAATGGCAAAAACAGGAGAAGATTTTAAGGCCCCAATACAGAGAGTGAAGAGTTTTTAAATTCTGTCGGGTTTAGAGAGGAGAGAATTTGAAAGTTTGAAACCAACGTCGGTTTCGAAAAGAATAAATAGATCGCCACTCCGCTTGAGATGACATAAGACTTGTAGGAGATTCATTCTTTTAAGACAGGATTTGTAAAGATAATTAATATGTTCCTGGAAAAAGAGTCGACCGCTAAGACCAAGGGAGCATATGGAATTAATGATAGCAATAGGATTTCTGAAAGAAATAATGTTATCAGAGCGCGATTATAGGAGGGAAGGGAGAAAATAAAGAAGAATATTTTAAAGGGGAAAGGAAGGGATAGTAAAAAGGGAACTACTGAGAACAGATAGAGAGTTATTTATATCTTTGTTGATGGAAGTTAGATCGTCCGCAGTGGAATACATAAGAATATCATCTGCAAAAAGGAGAGAGAAAGAACATGCGGGAAGAGTAGCGATATCAATGGAATAAATACTAAAAAGAGTAAGACTAAAATAGGAGCCCTAGGAGATCGCAGTAACTGCGTCTGACTGTCGAATTCAAAAAAAAAAAACAGAAAGAAAAACGATCTATTTTGGAAAAAGTTAAGAATAATAGTAACAAGAACATGCGAGAAAGGAGCTTAGTATCCAATGAAGGAAGGTGAGCATTATTAAATGCAGATGTAATGTCGACAGAGGCGGCAATAATCTGTTCTAAGAAGGATTTATAGACGTCAGAAAGGAAACAGCTGATGCGGTCAATCGGGCTAAGGTCAGGGGAAAACCAAACATATTAGGAGGAAAGAGATTATTGTGGTCCGGCCAAGCCACCAGGTGAGACGATTGTTGATTAAAATTTTGAAGAGTTTGCAAAGGCAAGAGGCAATAGGGATAGATCGGAAGAAGGACTGGTTTCTTTTAGCAATAGTGCACTCAGTTCTGGAGCTGGGCAATCCATATAGCAATGACAATCCGTAATGCAACTGATCTGAGTATTTCTACCGACGTGTAACCAAATTATCTTTTAAAATGCTTCCCGCAAAACATTTCACGGTCTTCCTACTCTAATCTTTTTACTTTTTACGATCAGCTAAAGTTGTCTCGTTCCAGATCCGAATCGCTCCCAGGTATATACCTAATCTGAAATTGAATTGAGTAACAGAGAAATCTGGGAAAGTAAAGGCGGCCAAGAGAAAGGAACTGGCCGCAGTATTCTCTTCAGATCTGTTAGGCTTAATACCATTATGAAAAGCTTAACTTCACAATCCTCGACACCCTGATAAGGGTATGAGCCTTACTTTACTTGACTTTTACCGCTATACCGGGATTTTGCCAATAGACCAGCATTAAATGATTGTACATGCATATACATATATATGTATATATAAATATTCTTCGTCGTGTCGGGTGAAGTAGTTTACAATACGGATTTCCAGTAATCCAAGAAACCAATTGCACTGCCTTCCAGCTTCACGACGTCAGCAAAGTTGCACTTAACCGGGCACATTTTACACGAGAACAAGTGAGCGATAGCCAGATTTGGGACTTTTATTTATAAGTATATAGCATGTACTAGTTGTTACTCATAGCTTCGCCCGTACATTAATTTCCATTTTAAACCGGTAATTAGAAATTCATAAAAAAAAATTTGTTTCATCTGGAACTGTATTTATAAATTCTTTCTCTCTTCCGATCTCATACTTATCGGTGTCTAACAAAAAATCGCCTTCACGTTTCACATTTAACTGAAGATTATCGATCTTTCTATAATCTATCTGACATGATCTAACAACAATTTTCACACAACTAAACAGCACACACAGCCATCATTTTGAAAAGGCCGAATTATTCACACAGTGACCTCCCGTAATTACACTTGTATTTTTCAACCTCTTCGTTTCGATCATTTTATATTGCATTCACTGTAAAAAATAATAAAGAACACTACTATTTTTAACTCCCCACAATGAGTACGGCAGCTAGGCTATATATATATATAGAAACCATTAGGACATTTCATCGATTTCATTTAGGCAGGTGTAGTATTTTACGTATTATCTTGAGAGAACTGAAGTGATAAAAGTGATGGGCAATTAAACTCATATAGAAAGAGAAGGGAAAATAGGTAAACAGAAAGATTTTATGAAAGATTGGGGAAGGGGAAAAAAGGATAGATAAAAAAAATATGTAGAATATATTGTTGATACGAAAACGTACGGTGCAAGCAGAGACAAAGAAGATATCTCTAGTGTCTTTTGTACTGTCAGTTGTTATCGTTTTAATTGTTGTTTTTCGCAATCATTAACGACGATAGGAAGAGAGACGGATAAAGCATGGGGTAAGGTACGGTTGGAAAAAGAAGGTGATATGCGGCAAGGTGACGCGAGCATCGCTATAGACAGAACAAGGGCGACAGCAGCTTGTTCACCGTATAAACAAGCGAACGAACGAGCAGGACGGCATTTGTATTCAAAGGTCGGTTGATTTGGGGATTTACGTATATTCCGTACTACCTTTTCATGATTAATAGACTACTGTCGCATTTGAACATTTCGCGAGCGCGACTACAATTTTTATTCAACATTTGCAAATGCCGGCGCGCAACTGCCTAAAGAGCTACTGGAATTACACGCTTCCGAAAGCTACCTGATGACGATTGTTGCCATCAACGGAATTCATTCGCGCCAGTTCGAGCTTTTGCGATGTACATCACACGACGTCATCATTTTTCGTAATTAATGACAGTCATACTCGTTTTTCATTCTGAAATGTGTGATGACGATGACACTGCTTTCGCTATTCTTTTCCTCCTTTTAGAAACACATACAACTTAACTCTCCGTTTCGCTATTCTTTCGCTACCATTGTGGTGAGCTTCACGCTGAAAATTCCATTAACCGCCAGCTGCAACGAAAGGAATTAGCATTATTTATCGTTATTGTTGTTGCTAATGAAATAATTATTTTATATTAAATTTTTGTTCAGCAAGTAGTAGAAAAACTATTCCTCGTCAAACTAATTTTCGGTTTTCCCGCTAAAAAAAAGGAAATTCCCCTTTTATACATTTTCCCGCGCCGTCTAAAATTAGTCCTGCAGCGGTGAATTATAAATTATAACAATCTTCTGTGCCAGCTAGACTCCGCCAATATGTTATGTCGGCCTTTTCACATTTCTCTACTTGTTTTATTTTTTTGCGAATTGTTCTTTTTTTTTCTTTCCAGATGCGGATCGAACTCGGGCTATTTTTTCTTGCGTATTTTCTTCTCCTCATTGCGGCTGTTTCGAATCTAGTCGCCAAGGCTCTGTTTTATTTAAGTATTTGTCCAGTCTCATAAGTGACCTACTAATATAATTTAATTATTATTTCTTAATTATTTCTTAATTATTTTTTAATCATCAGTCGATGCTAAATTTGAATTCTTTTCCGCACCCCTCGTTTGGTCAATGAAAAGAATTACACTATATATTTATATATATATATACTTATCCGAATTATAAAATTCAACAGAAACTTATTTCACTGTCTATAACGATAGAAATTCGTATTGACAGAAATTTACTTTAACGGAAACGAAGCTCAATTCCTTCTTACTGGCTCTCTGGAATAGGGATATTTTCTATTAAACGATTTATTATTTCATTGGCGACTTTGAACAAGCACTTCCTTCGTGAGCCGTTTACTTACTTCAGTATATAAACAGGAAGGTCAGATAGAATAACCGATTGAAGAAGAGATATCTAATGAGGACTAATAGGAGCGAAAAAATGTGAAGCAATGCAACAATTTGATTAAAAATGCAAGTCTTACATACAACGCAGCAAATAGATACAATAAAGTGACCGTGACAAGTGCCTAAATTCGTTATCTCTGAACGAACAAATGGTAAAATATTATAAAAAATCGAACTCTACTAGACCAAACAAACCAAGTTGAACGCAGTGTGTATCATTTATTAGATCAAAGCAACCGAAAATTCAATCATACGTGAGTACCGTGTAATATGTTCCCATAAATAAAAAATAAAATAAAAAATAAAATAAAAAATTAGTTATAACCTAATAAGAAAGTGAGTGTGTGAGAATCTGTCGCTGGCTAGGGATAGACGGCGTGGCCACTGATGAATGCGCGCGATAATTGATCAGCAAACGATGGGGGAAGGGACAGAGTTCGGAAGAAATAAATATAATTGTAAAATTCTAAAAAAAAAAAAACTAAAAAAAAAGGAAAAGGCGGAGGCAGCCACCGAAGTAGAGTTCACTTGCCGAGTTTTTATTAGGCTTGAAGAAGGTCCCTGTGAATTAAGCAACCAATTGCCAATAAGATACTGGTTAAAAGGTACGGTGGAAGGCGGAAAGTTAGATCCGGGCAACCGGGGATTGTCTTCCAAATTCCGAGTTTTGCGATTATTAAGGGTTCCTAAGTAAAAATTCTGTACTAATTCAATTACCATGTCTCCTCCTCGTCATCGTCAAGGATCACGTTTTTAGGAAATATTTCGAATCGATAAACCTGATAAAATAAACGATATAAAATAAACGATATAAATAAAACTTTCTGAAGAAATATCGATAGTTGTTAAAGCTTTTGCGTAAATTAACCTGCACCTCAGCGATGCTGCTGACGCGAAAACTTCATAAATTCCATTAAGTAAACTCTTTTTTCTTTTCTTTTTTTATTATTATTATTATTATTATTATTATTAAAAATAAGTTGTAGATCCCACAAGGCATACTGCCCGTGTGTGGATACCCAACACTCTAATCATCGTTTATTGAAAAAAATATGTTATAATATTTAATTATAATTAGTTTTCATGGTGACAAAAAGAGAGAAAAAAACAAAAAAGAGCTACTTACCATCATACAAAAACAATTTCATTCTACATATTCGACGAATACGCATTTATAAAAACGTCCTGATTAATACATTTCAAAGATCGGCGTATGCATTTTGTGATGGAGGTTGGCCTTTTCTTTTTTGTTTTTAAATTTTCCATATCGCATAAATTCTGCAAATTTAAAATACTTCTAATTTATAAATCTCAGTTGATGTAGCATATTCGATAGATGTCGATACTAATGTAACATTTAACGATAAAATTGCTTGAGCTAAAAATATTTTTCTAATTGCAAATTGATTAGAAAATTCCGGTATTATTGAATTTCCAAAGCGGTACGGTTGCGGAAACCATTTCAAAGTTATTCAATTTCCAAAGCGATTAGAAAAATCATTTTGAATTTCATTTCGTAAAATTTTAATCATTTTTATAGCATTGTTTTCTTTGTTTTCTTTTCCTTCTTTTAACCTTAATTTATTCATTAAACCTTGCTTTCCAAACCTAACAGTAGGGTAACGGATTTTATTAACATTCTCGCGTCCGTGTTTAGTAAGTCTCTGCTGTAACCCGTTTTCTTTTCCGGCGTGTTGTTCAATAAGCGTCGGTATTACAAACCTTTGGCTTCGTCGCATTTTAACAGTATAAACCACTCTATTTTAAAGTTCCCTTCTTAATTGGGAAAATGTTAAAATTTGAAATAATAACGCTGTAATTATTTATTAGTCCAACTTAGTACAAATGATTCTTTCTGTTACCCTAAAGACATAAAAAGCGGGAAAAAATTGAAACTTTTTTTAAAAAAATAGCCTTTTATTTATGCTCTAAAAAGTACAAAATAACTTTATTAGTGTGTAACTAGCAGATACGCATCTTAACATTAAAATCTGAAACTGAAAAATATTCTGAAAAATAAAAACGGGGGCCGCAGTTAGTAAAATATTCAGTGTGTGTGTGTGTGTGGTATTGTGATGCACAACAATGGAGCAACATTAAATAGTGATCGTAGTTTTGGCTTAAGATGTATTATAATATTAAAATATTTAATTAGTAATCTGCGGCCAAAAACTTAATTTTTTTTATATTTTTAGTTTGGATTTTATACTATGTATTTCAATAAAAAACAATAAATTTAGAATTGTATTTTATTTTGTTTTATTTTATTCGATATCTTGATTATAGGACATTTACTTCTGTGTTACATTTTATTATTAAATAATAGATCTCAACCTTTCATTTATATTGTCTTTTGTTTTTCATGCAATACATACGGAATCCTCAGCACATGAAACACTATGTTTCACTAATAGCAATCTTTCAATTGATAGACCACATCACCGAAAAAAAAATAAATATTTTTTTGAAACGTTCGAGCTTTTGGCGCCCCAAGAGTCCGATTTTAAAGTTGGAAACCCAAATGTTCCGAAGTAAAGAAATATACAATGATGCGCATTTTTTCAAACCTTGTTCAAAATTTTTAGCTATAAAGCTGAGCCACAAACGGCGGCTACACATGGTTTTTTGTGCTTTTTTAAACTTTTAGCACCTTTCAATAATATTTCGTTAAGAAAATGAAATACGATTTTGTTCCGGACAAATAGCGCTCTTTTCAGCAGTATATCATATGCCCGGGAAAAAAAATATTTTTTTCCAAAAGTTCGGGTTTTCGAAGCCCCGAAAAGCTATATTTAAAATTAGAAACCTAGATATTCTAAACCAAAGAAATATACGTGCATGGGCATATTTTCAACCTTGTTCAAAATTTTTATCTATAATACTCGCATCGCAAAGAGTGAGCGACATATTAGATCTCGCGCTTTTTTGAACTTTTCGTAAACTTCGAAAATTTCATGAAAGAAATAAAATGTGGTTTTGTTCTCGACAAATAACGATCTTTCCAACAATATATCACATGCCCGAAAAAATATATATTTTTTCCAGAATGTCGAGCTTTCGGCGCCCCGAGGGTCTAATTTTAAAGCTGGAAACCCAAATATTATACAATATTGTATTGTCATCTATATCAAGCATTTCTGCAAGAGGAAACTTTTTTAATTCATCGGAAAGCAGGTGAAAAATCGTTTCCGAAATTCCTCTTAGTCCGGCGCCTGAGGGTCTAATTTTGGAGTTGGAAACAACCCGGAGGATGTTGCATAACATTGTATTGCCATCTATAACAAGCATTTCTGCAAAAGGACACTTTTTTAATTCATCGGGAAGTAGGTGAAAAATCGTTCGCAAGATTCCCCCCAAACAGATAGAATGACAGACAGAATGACAAACCGAGTTAAATAAAAGGCTATAATAATAAAACGTGTTTCCGTCCTCTTTCCCGTTACTTTGATTTAAGGCTAGCTCCGCGCAATCACTACCACGCCATCATTACGGCACTCACATGAAACCTAATTGTAAATTGCACAAATATAAGAAAGAACGGTATCTGTCAGTAGACTTTTATTAAAAACTGAACAAATCAAGAAAAGTTCTGTAAACAATCAGCGATACATACATTTCAACAACTAATTAATTGAGAAGTAGATTATAGTTCAAGTTTTTACTTTGTGTCGCAGTAGTTTACGCCATTTTATTATGTGGATTTTTAAAATAAAATGAATAGTATTCAGGTGACTTTTAGTTAATACCTTTTAAAAGTGTCAATTATAAATGTTTTTCTCCTGCCTGCAAGTTAAAATTTTCCTTTAAGTGCACCCTAATCTAACGCAAGGAAAACTTCAATATACGTAGAAACAGCCTTGGCGATTTTGCCGGGTACACGGACCCTCTGCTGTTCCATACAATAACAGAATACTAATATTGTAAAACCGAGTAATTAAGCTGTGAAATATCGCCAGTGCCGAGCGCGGAAATGAAAATAATACACTTAAAAGAGATACCGCTGTAACAATAAAAGACCGAACAACACATTTGTGATGCGACTAACAGTTATCTTCTATTTTTTACAACTAAGCGGTACTCTTTTTTAAAATTTATATCGTTGCTAGCTCAATGGGGAGGTGGGGGGGGGGATAAAAATGAAAACCAAAAAAGGGACAATGCACGATATGTCGGCGACGAATAAATTTCGGAAATTTTCTATTGTTTACCTTTATTCGTTTGTTTTTGAACTGTTCGTTCGATTCTCGTCGAATCATAATCCGATAAAAGAATCTCACTTTAACAAACTGAAACTGTTAGATGAATGTAATTATTTCGGTATAATAAATCAGACCGAACCGCGTTCAGATTTTTTGTTGAACGCCAAACAATTGAATATACACATTTTTCACTCGTAAATACCAAAAATACAAGCGAAAAATTCAAAACAGAATCAAATGCAATATACGTCGGTCATTATTATGCTTTTTTTCGCAACGATCTATTACTCTAATAAACCGTTTTTTTTTCGTGTTTTTTTTGTCGAGAGGGGAGGACTTGATCTTATTGATTAATGTATTTTTTAAATATCAAAACAACGAAACTCTTTTTTACAATTTTCCGAATATTGAAAATAAGAACAAAAAGTGATGTGACGAACGTTCGCCACCTTGCATAAGATTCTTGGATAGCCTCGAAGAATTTTTAGATGTACTCTTTTAAATCCGAAGCAATGATTGGGTAATATATCGATTTTTTTCTCCTTCGATTTTTTTTTCTTTTTTTCGTAATATATTAAAATCGATATCTTCAATGAAACCTCTTTTTTCTGTTACTTATTGTATACTTTTTTATAGTTCATAATTATACGGCGAAAACTCAGTGGTGAGAAAAATCTTGTTCGCCAAATATCCTAATCATGTCACGGTGGTGAAATATGGTGCAGCGTTTATTTAAGGTCACTGCGGTGATGATGTGCAACAAAGCGGTGATAAGTTCAAAATGTACGATGTGTAACGTAACTACAGAGTTAATAATTCGTTTCTTTTACTGCGTTTATATTTTACTAACAACTGAATTAATTGTCATTTTGAATTTCCTACTTTACACTTAAAATTCCGAAACGCAGTAAAAAGGTATTATTAAGGAATCACTTTAGTCTACTGATAAATGAAAGATGCGCTTTCAAAAGAGTCAAAAACCCTTCTATGCAAAATTCACAAAAAAGAACACATCGTGCATCCCCCCCCCCCGGCCCCTTTTTTTTCAATAGATCCCGGAAATGGGAAATACATTAATTAAAACGCAGCACAACGAGAACTTTGGGTGAAATTTACTTAGGAATTCATTAGCGGTTCCTGTCTACCGGCTATGTTCAAATTGAAATCGAAAAAGTAAAATCAAAGTAGAAAATAGAAAACGATCTTCCTAAGGGAGTTGGCGTCGATTTGCAGCCATCAATGATGTAGTCAAAGTGACGGAAGCTCTACTATTTTAATGTTGTTTATAAACGATCTGGAGATGTTTTGGTTGCATGCAGGAATGTTAAAATTATACAGATACTACAGACAGCAAAGGAATACGCAAAAAAAAAAAAAAATAAAGGTTTCGAATTCTCGTCTACAGAAAAACATGTTCGATTAAAAATTCGATAAGAGGCATTTTAACAAACAACATCGCCCCTGGAATCGGTTTAATAAAGAAAGCAAATTCATATGTAGTTCGAGGCAGGGGCACAACAAGCTAACATTGTGAGTGAGTGTTCAGAGCATGTGTCTATCGATGACCAAAAGATTAAAAGAAAAAAGGGGAAAAAAGGACAACAATTTTTTCAAAATTATAATTGTGACTGTATATTTTTTCGGCAGTTTTCATAGTTGTTTGATTTTCAGCCATCACCGAGGGTGCCCATCGCAATTAAGTGGGTGCCCGGCACCCTTGGACCCTCCATGCCGCACGATCCGGAATAAAATTAAATTTAACTAAACAAGCTATCAAAAGCGTCTTTCTCTCTAAAACATTTTAAAAATCTAGCCCAGTTAATTAATTATTCATTCAAAACCATTAAACAATATTAATAGAGTGGATTTATGTTAAACGCACTCAAAAATCAGGGAGTTCCACTGGTATATCGAAAGATAATAATAGTGTGTACACAGATGTTGAAGCGCGAATACTCACAGAAAGAACGGGAGGATACTTTTATATAAGGAAAGGGGCTAAAGCAGGGGGACACTTCATTATTATTTATATGTGCTCTCGAAGAGATATTCAGAAAGTTAAATGGGGAACAAAAGGGTATCAGAATTAACGGGAAATTTCTAAATAATCTACGATTTGCAGATGATGTAATACTTATGGGGGAAAATCTATTCGAGTTAAAAGATATAATAACTGAGTCGAATGAAGCTGATAAGGAAGCAGGCCTTAATATAAATATGGATAAAACAAAATTATTACGAAGATAAATGGGGAAATAAAAATTGAAATAGGTAGATAGAGGGTGTGTAATATGCGGACGAAATAATATATCTAGGCCAAAAAATAGAACTTAGAAATATGATCAAAGGAGAGGTACGTAGGAAAATAGCAATAGTTTGGAAAAAATATTGTTCTTTAAAAAATATATTTAATAGTCCGTTTAGGATTAAAGCCAAAAGTGACATATTTAATAGCTGTGTTGTTCCAACATTGACATACGGTTCTCAAATATCGACTATAACAAAAAAGAAAGAGAACAAAGTTGAGAGTATTCAAAATGGAATATTTAGGTCAATTTGAAATATTAAACGTAGAGATAGGATTAGAAACACATTTATCACAGGAAAATTTAAAAAAATAACAATAAATTTATTAAATGAATGTAGAAGGAAAAAGTGAAATTGGGCTGGACATGTTGAGAGGGAAACGGATAATAGGTGGACATATAGGATAAAAAACTGGTATATTAAGGATAAAAGAAGGGGAGGCAGACGAAGACGAAATAAAGATATTTCTATATAACAGACAGTATGAGAGAATTGCTCAGGACGAAGGTTGAGGGAGCCTTTACCCAGGATATGGGTTTTTAGTTTTTAATTTAGTTTTAGTTGATGTAACTATTTAAAGTAATTTTTAAGGAAATGTACGATGCCATACTTGGAGGGTGTGCACGAGAGTTTAAATGAGAAATCGTTAAGTACTCGCACCATAAATTTGTTATAAAAGCTAATAATAATAATAATAATAATAATAATAATAATAATAATAATAATAATAATAATAATAATAATAATAATAATAATAATAATAATAATAATAATAATAATAATAATAATAATAATAATAATAATAGTAGTGGAATATATTTCATAATGAAGACTACGTTTTAAATTCTGAAAACAATTTCTTTTAAGCTAGCAATAAACAGAACAAATCATTGATCGTGAAGCGAAATCGATTTTTTATCCCCTGTCTATCGATAACGCTATTTCAATACTGCTCTACGTATCCGATATATACTGACACTGTGGAAAAGAACTGGATCAGAGATCGATTTCTAACTTGAAAGTTTATTCATGCCTGGGCAGAAAGAAATTTGGTCTCAAAGCGCATTACGATTAATATTTCGTAAAGAATAACATCAACCTTAACAGAATGTACAGTATCGAACGTGTAAGAAATACTGAGCAAATTTTTCTTGTCGAATCACTGTGGAAAAATTACGCGTCATACTTGTAAGCGTAAACTGTGCTACACGTGTGCAAGCGATACAGCATCAACACTAAGATGTTCAAAATCAATATTTTCGCTATAATAAGCATCCGGAAGGAGCGTACATTTACGTGCGTATTTAATACATAGCTACGTATATCAAAGGATTCAGTAGATTAAACAGCTGATATTCTTGACGTTGAGTAGTAAATACTAGACATCTTCGTCAAATCTAGAGTAACTGGCAGACTACTTTGCAATTCAACAAACTGTATTCAATTGGCACGCAGCAGACGCATGGTAGTACACACACAACTCGAGCAAGAAAGCAAAAGCCTGACACTAGGTTACATTTAATTAACGTGTACAGACATATACGAGTTTCTACGCAATGTATAAAATGTAAATGTTCAATCTCTGTATCCTACATTCTCACGCGATGCTCTTCATATAACATTATTAGAATACTGCACAGTTTAGCCTCCGAGATTTCTGAAATTCTAAATAATTTAAAGCCGATAAAAGTTTTTGAACATTTCAAAGTTTAAATTTTTTGCGAACATCATTTATAAACTTCAAAGGCAAATCGAACTAAAGTTTAATTTTTCGATTAGAATTTTCCCCTTTTTAATTTCAAACCGATTTATGTCAAAAATTAACCATAATTTAATAATAATAACAATGATGTTATACTTTTTTTTTTTTTTTTTTTTTTGTTTGTGAAAGCAACATCCTGTACCGTGTTTAACTGCTGTGGCTATTACAGTACGAAGATGCGCGCAGTTTGTTTTTAAATCGTACGTAAACTCGATTTTTCAGATCTTCTCTTGAGCAAACCTCCAGATTCCCAGGTGATGTTTCTTTTGCAATATTTATAAAAAAGCAATTTCGCAAAAAAAAATTAATTTAGTTTCCGATGAATTTTCTATTACAAATTCTTCGGCGCACTTTCATAACGCAAAATGATGACGCAAACTTCTTAATACACCAATGGAGGAACTGTGCTTCTAAATGACACAAAAACGAGCATTTTCATGTTACCTCTGGCAAAAGTCATTAGCCCGTCCCTTTATTTATAATTTAAAACACATACCAATGCTGCTCACTAATTCGGGTTTTTTGGTTGAATTCGTATGGATACCCTCCCATGTAGGAGAATACTCGGTAATAAGATCGTCGATGCGGCCGCTAAGTCAGCGAGCCAAGAAGTTTTTCTTCCTAAATTTTTTCGTAGTGATCTTTTATACTTTATTAAGTATGATCACGAGAAATGTTTGAAATCCATCTGGGCTAACCCGGTCTCAGTATCTTACTATAAATTTATGCACTTCAATAACATTTCAAACATATCTTGGTGTGCACTTTTAAACTCCAGCACTACTATCTCTCGGAGATTTATCATCTCTATTTGTAGGTCGGACCCAATAAACTTCCGTTTTTACTCTACCAGCGTAACCTGTTGTGGTCTCCATTTTATCAACATGTTTCTGATATAAACAAAGTGTTGATGAAGCAGATCACGTATTTTTCAAATGCTCCCCCGCATCGACAGAAGTTAAATATTCAGCTTTAACAAATCGTCAGGTAACATTTTCCACCAATATCAAAAGCTTGCCTCCCAACATTTGACAACATATGAATTATTATATATCATCGGATTTGTATTAAAGTCAGTTATACTGATATATATAAAAAAAAATCAATAAATAAATGAAAAAAAAATCATAATATATATTATTCCCGTTACTTTTAAAGGACTACCGTATAAAAAAATATATATATTTTTTTTAATATATAATTGCATACTTCTATAATGGTACAAAATTTCAGTGCAACTTTTCTAGCAAATTAAGTAAATTGAATTAATAAATTATTTAAATTTCAACTCTGATTTAAATTATACGGAAGATATTAAATATTTTTTATTATTTATAAAAGTATGTTTTGATCCTTTTATATTTACATTTATTGTTAATTGTAAAAATGAAAGTAAAGCAGGATCAGAATTTACTAATAGAGAGCAAACGTCGAAAATCTCTAAAAATTCTTTGAATGTATTCTTACCGTCAAAATTAATTTAATAACGATTTTTTAAAATAACAGGTAAACATATATTATACTAATCTGATATTTTGCTGTTCTTTTTTTTTTTTTTCGACGCGTTGAACCTCTGTTCAGAAGTTGAGTAGCAATTCGATCAGAGACTGACAAAATGGAGCAACCAAAAGAAGAGATGTTGGACAGAGAAGGAAGCGACATGATAAAAGAGGCGCAAAAAACGGTAGGAAGCCTGAATATTAACTTACAGGAGCAATAATCGAACGGTAAGTTTGAGAGAGGATATTAAAAGATGATGTAGTTGAAGTGAGAGAAACTATCATCGTTGCAATAAAGAGGACAGCACGAACAAGATGTTACGAAGAAAAACAAAAGTGGGAAGATGATAACAGAACACGATTAAGGCCTAGACGAATAATAAAAACAATATATAGCGGAAAGTTGAAGTAAAGGAAAATCGCAAACATTAAGCCCATTTTTCCTCCTCATTTCCCATTTTTTGACTAATGTTCGCATTAATAAACTCATAAAAAGAAGGGGAAAAAGTTCTGTAATTTTAACATTGCCGTAATTCAACTATTCTTAGCTTTTATCGTTAGTAAACCTCGACACTGGGTCGTGTAAACCATTGATTTCGACGGGATTATAACTCCCCATGGAACTGGTTTTAAGGAGACCACAAAAAAAGATTACGAAAGAGAAACATCCAAAATTGTTTTCTGTTAGTAGTAAAATCTCCGTAACATACAAATTTGAGACTTATTTTTTTTTTTTTAGTTTAATACGCGTTCAATTTATGTAGTAAGAATGATTAATTGTAATTTTGATTACTTAGAATATAAACGATGATACGAGTGTTGGGCACTTACGCAACGGGCATACTTGCCTAGTGAGACCCACAACTTATTTATTAAAAAAAAGAAAAAAAATAATAATAATTCAGTAACTGCGACAGTTAAAAAAGCCGAATTTCTTTAGAAAATTATTTTCCGCGTGTGAACACTGCGTTTAGGAAATATGAAAATGTTAATTAGATAACTGGTTGCCTTTTTTATTGAAACTCGATCCTGTTAATAAAATTACTCGCAATAATGAATGAGAATTGCATCGTAAAGTCACTCTTTGGTTTTTTTTTAGAGCAAACCAAATGATAATATAAGTAATATTCCGTAAAACAGCTGCAATTATTTCCTTTACAAATACCGCGTATTCGTTCGAATTTAAGGCGCACACGGATGTTTTAGGATACGATTTTTGGAAAAAAATAAAAACATCGAATTTAAGACACATCGTAATTACTAGGTATTTAGGAAAAGTGTATTTTAGAAGAAAAGGACTCGAGATACACACTTCCAACTTGCTGTGGTCCAGAAATGGTACATTAACATTCTATGCGTAATCCATCAATATCATCAAACAGTTAGATTCGTCTATTTCTCGATACTTTTCCTCATGCTGACCATTATCCCGAATTGTGTCAAATGATTGCGATATTCATCCAATACAGCTTGCTTTTCTTCATCACTGACGTGTTAATTGTAACGCTAGTTTTACTAACGAGTTTGCAACAGACGTCACATAAATCATACGTGGATTTCATCATATGGACCATAAGTTTTCCATAACTGTTGGAATGCTCATAATTTAATGACTCGAAACCCGATCTCGTTGATAAAAAGTAGATTTATTTTCGTCGGACGGTATTTCACACCTACGCTAGAGAAAAGGATAGAGGCGTTACAGATGTATATATATCCGCCGCATGTTAAACCATATAACCAATAAAGAAGTGCTACGAAAAATGGCAAAACAAACTGAACTACTACACAACGTACGGTCTCATCATCATCATCAGCATCGTTGTTACAGTCCTAAAACTGGTTTTATTCCATGATAAGCGCTTTCCAACTTGTCCGATCCTCCGCCAATCTGTTTATTTCTGAGTATTCACTTAGTTGTGCGTCCTTTACTAACATATCTACAAAAGTTTTCCTCGGTCTTCCTCCTCCTCTCTTCCCCTGGACTTTTCCTTCCATCACATCACGTAGTAATCCGCCATGTCGTAGGACATGCCCCATCCAAGCTAACCGCCGTTTCTTTACTTGGCTGAGTAACGACCTTTCTTCCTGAACTCTATTGAGTACTTTTTCATTTTTTCGGTCCAGCTTATTCGTTCCATTTTCCTGCAGCACCTCATTTCAAAAGCCTCTGTATATTTTTTTATTCAAGGTCCGTGTTTCCGCACAATACAGTGCTACCGGCCAAACATAACTTTTCACAATGCGTTTACGGAACTCCTTCGACACATTGTTTTTTGTCGCAGTATGTTTTGTTTTCCTTCCCATGCTAACTTGGATAATCTAATTCTTACATTTACTTCTGTATCGCAATAGAGATCTTCATTTATTATCTCTCTCAGATATTTAGAACTTTTCACTTGTTAGATTTCTTCTTCATTTATTTTTAAAAGGAATCGATGTAGTTCTCTACTTATCGCCACTATTTTTGTTTTTTCTAAATTAATTTCGAAGCCGTATTCTTTTCCTTTCACGCTTATATTCTGCACCATAATTCTTGAGAACCTTAGGATACTCTGCCATTATGGCCTGGTCGTCTGCGAACTTTATAGCTTGTAATGTTTTTCCTCCTACGGATACTCCGTTTGTATCTCCTAATGCTTGTTTTAGGAAACATACGGTCTAGAAAATTTAAATATTATGGACACATCAACAGAAATCGAGAGAAATATAGTTTCGTCATAAATGGTGTCATCGAAGGACATCGCAGACCAGACAGAAGAAAGTTGTCACGGAGAGCAAACATGCGCCTCCGGTACAATCAGACAACTGCAGAATTAACAGAGGCGTCTAAGGACAAAAAAAGAGTGGCTATGATGAACTTCGCTCAGAGATGGCGTAAAAAGAAGCAGAAGAGGAGGTATTTTTTAAAAAAAAAGGTTAATACTTCCAACGATTAGAGGTAAACGACCAGGCAAATTGATATAGCTACAGAGACTTTGCATGTCGACGAATAAATGCAATAATTTCTTTCACTTCTTCATCGGAAATAGCGCCCTTACGATGCGCTATAAGCCATGTTCGTGTATTTGGAAATAGCAGCACATTCGTCAAAGAGAGTGATAATATACATATATTTAAAAAATCGTTTAATACACCGATCAGTTTGTACACAAACCAAAAACAATTTACGACATACTAACGCACCATGAAAATAATACCGCGTATTCCTTCGAATTGAAGACGCACCCGTTATTATTTTAGCCCTTTAATCGAGTAAAAAATGCGCGTCTTAAATTCGAAGGAATACGGGCTAAAAGTTCCTATAGAAATACGAATAAATACTAGTAGCGTAATTTCATTTATCGGGTTTTGAGATATTTTAAATGTTATTACTTTTCCCCGGCAACGGTCGCATCCATCGCATTGCCATTTATCAATCGGTAAACTTTTTCGCTGCCCTAACATATCCCTAATATCATGCAGAAATCATTTGAAAACTGAAAAATTACGGAATAAACAATAAATTACGATAACGCTTCGCACAAACTGATTTGTTTAATTCGGTACATATTGCGAGCTTACAATTGGTTGAATTCGTATTTATGGGGGTTTACACGGAGCGTGTAAAAAAGTATGCTGTATACATTTTGCGGATGCGTTCGCACGAATATGTATGTAATTTAGCTTATTCCTCCTTTCTGGTTTCCTTACATAGGCGGTGGGGTTCATCTTTCTTTTTCACCCTTACTCGTTCCATATACATATATACCTCTGAATACGGACACACTCATCGTAGCAACAACATCAGCCGTAGAAGCACGGGCGCAGGTTTACGATGAAAACGGCTACAACTTGTACTATTTATAATGGACAAGTTTTAATATGTAGCCCTTTCGCCAGCGTAGACGTTGACTTTAACGTTTAATTTTAATACACCATCGTAATCCTCTCTACTTTAATGTGGCACTTTTTTTTCTAATTGATTTCACGCGATCTCGTAATAATTAAAGTACGATGGAACCAGCGGCCGTATTTTATATGTGCAGTTCTCCTTATCCCGTACGCGCATGGTACTCGTGCTTTGTGGCACGTTCATTTCGATTATTAACCGCTAAACACTGCAACGTTATTATTAATTAAGTTATATTCATCTTCCTACCTTGCCTGATATTTCTGAGGCTATAATTTTCCGCACATAGAATCCTCCGCAGGAGTTCAGAAGTTTACATGTGAATTTTCACGTGTATCGCCTAGTTCGTGTTTTTTTTTTTTTTTGCTTCTTTTTCTCTTCTTTCAGGTGTTTTTGTAACGAAAAAAAAGAAAAAAAAACTTAACTGTACGCTGATTAAAATTATAATTGTCTGGCTGTTAATCAATTTCTCCCTGTCGTCATCGATGTAGACGAAAAACCGCGATTTTTGCATTATTCAAGAGCATTTCGTCGGGGTCGTCAAAATGATCTGTTATTAACGGAATAATATGTTTTAATTTATGCGCCGACCTCTGTGTTTTTGTGTATTTCAACTGGCACCGGTGTGCTCGATTCTCGATGCGTAAATAATTGAACAGTTTTATTTAGCAATCTGTTTCAGACATATTGCTCTGATTTTACCGACGCGCGCTGAAAAGTATACCACAACTTGATTTCCCGCGTTTTATTTATTAAAATGAATAATCAACGTCGCCTAGTCGGAATTGAAGCTACGACGAGGCTTTTCTAATGTCTCTTGACCAACCGACTAAATATATATGGATGCTTACACAAATCGCGACAAAAGATGAGCATGAAATAAATGCTAAATATTTAACAAAGGCAATCGAAGCTACTGGAGAATTGTTCATTTTTGCGCACTTGAAGTACCGAAAGATCTAACTGATAATAATGGTTGATAGTGGACGGATGTTAAGGTTATTCAACGATAAAAAGAGAATTCGAATATGACAAGCAAAATCAAATCAAATTTATTTTTTATACATAAATAACAAAATTATATAAAATGGAATACATAAAATAGAATTTTACTTAACTCCTGCTTATATGCAAAATGCATGAGCAGCAGGGTACATTACAGTACACAGGCCAATTTAATGAGAAACTAGCCAGTGCTTACAATCTGTGCGAACGGAAAGAATATACATATATCTGTGTACAATATACTAATGCACGCACACATATACACAGAGACACACACGCGTACATTCATATTTATATAGACTCAATGTGTCTACACATATGGATATACACTCTCATATGTATACACATACTCACACATGTACATACACATTCATCTATGAATGTGCTCTCACTTACATACACACACAGTAATACAAAACGTTAGATTAATTTAGAAGAAATAAATTTAATGCTCACCTGTATAATTAACATAGAAAAGTGTGAATAATAACATGATATATATATATATAATAGTAATAGCTAACGAACAATAAGTATATCAATAGTAAGACAGGAATAATTTTCTAGGGGATACATGCTGGCATATATGAGCTAAAGATTATGTATATGAGTGCATATATCAAAAACTCAGTAATATATAATTTTGCGTACATACTATTTTAACCCATATTTACAATAGAACTATTATTAATTAAAATTACTTAAAAAAATATCACACATATACCCCATCCCATATGACTCGTATCCTCCTTCAGTGATGATAGGATGATATAAATGTAATATAATACTAATCTAATGTTAAGTGATAAAACTAATATTTATAATTATAAAGTTATAATAAGCATGTGTGTTAATTTTTTATTTAGAATAATATTGCTTATTACTAGCTTTAAATTATACGAACATTTAGGAAAGAAAATCCCACCGGCCATCTATTACGAATAGTTACGGCTGAATTCTGTACCATCTTTCGAATACCAACAAAACGGCATACTTTCCATCTTACATTTAACGATATATCGCGAGACCTTTACGGAATTTTTCGGTCCACTAACCGAAGCGAGTTTAAACTATTTTCTACTAATGGTAAAGAAAATTTCGACCTCTTCGTCACGATTTTTATTGATAATAATTTCAAAATATTATAAACGATTTTACCTGTAAAGACTATTCTCTATTGCCGATTCTTTAAAAAGTTTCTTTTCTGTTATTTTATTTTTTTATTACTATTATTATTAATTACTGGTTAAATACTAAGCAAGTTAAACTATGTTTTCTGCTGTCTAAATAACCTTTTCTTCCCTAGACCAGTTACGACAATTGTACCTAGCTTCGACATCGAACTGTTTTCGGATACGGCATCATACACTAGGGTGGAATAGCTGACGACCATTTAAAATCTATTACAGCTTTACAAGAAAGAATATTTAAACTTATTGAGATAGTTGCTACTAAAGATATACTGAGAATACCCGGATTGTATAAACTACAACTTTTAAACTTTGTCTGCAAAAATCAAAATGAGATTTAATTTTACACAATCAGAAGGCACCGAAAAGAGCAAATATTCCCCATTTTAATAAATATGATACACGCACGCAATCCCAAAATGAACGTTTAAATCCGAAGATCTTATTTGGGTTATCGCTTTCTCATCAAACTTTTTCCGCTTCCTCGTCAAATATCAGTGTACCTCTTATTCTTTTATCCTTCGTCACTGGCGTTTTTTCCTCCAATAAAATTCCTATACTATCTCACATATCGTTTCGCCTTTCTAAATTTTCCCCTTTTGTCATTCCTCATCACAAGCTTCCATTTTTTTCTTACGTCTATTGCAAATTGTTAAAGCCACCAAATATCATCTTCATGCCATGCTTCCTTAAATCCTCTCCCTCTCATATCGTCAATATGGAATTTAATAATACAATAAATTCTCTATTCCGTGATCACTCTTTAATTTTTACTGACGGATCGAAGAGCCCGATCGGAATTGGGGCGGCATTCTTGTGCCCTCAGTTCTTTCATTCTCGATCTTTTACACTTCCGTCCTTTTGTTCTGTCTTTACTACAGAATCTGTTGCCAGTCTACAAGTCATTATTTATATTTCCTCTTCTGCAAGTCCTTCCAAATTCCCCTTATTGTTTCTGACTCTTTAAGTGTTCTTCTAGGCCTATCTCCACCTTACCTTTCCCCTTCCACTGATGCTATTATCCTTTCTATTCGTTCTCTTCTTCATGATCTATCCTCCTCGACGTCTACCCAAATTGACTTTCTTTGGATTCCGGGACATTCAGGCATTGATGGAAATGTAGCCGTCGACCTCCTTGCTAAAGCTGCTGTTTCCAATGGGAATTTTATTAGTAGGGTTCCAGCACACAATATTCTTCTTCCAACTAAATCCTGCCATCTTAGGCATTCTGTTTATGTTTTTCTTTTCGCTAATCCTAATTCCTTTTATCTCTTGATTAATCCTGTTCCTCCTCCTCGTCCTTGGTTCTATGAGTTTCCCAGTTTGCGTCGGTCCATAATTACTAAATTATCTCGCATCCGTTTCTCGCATAGTCTCCTTCCTTCTTCACTAAATCGCTTTTCTTTGGCTGCATCTCCTTTTTGTCCATTGGATCCTGAAGGTTCCCAGTATGTTTGTGATGCGAATCACGTGCTCTTCCAGTGCTCCGGTTTATCTCGAGAGCGTGAGTTACTTTATTATCATCTTTTAAAGCTTGGTCTTCCTGCTCCTTTCAACGCCTCTTATGTTCTTTCTCTACCTATTCTCTCTGTTGTTTCTGTCCTAGGGGTGTTCCTTGATTCCATTGTCGACAGAATAAAAATATAATTTCTATTCTATTCCATACATCTATTCCTTTTTGCTGGGCTAATGCTCTTTGGTAGCAAACCCAAGGGGGAAAAAAAAAAGGTTTAAATTCGTTTTCTTTATATTTACGCATAATAATTATATTCCCTAATTATTCTCATTATTATGTGCAGTTTTGAAGATATTTTAGTTTTAGTGTTATTTTTTTGTAAACATTATTAATTTTGATCTTATTTCTTGGTTACTCTTGATTTACGCATACATAAAATTTCGTTTTTTTCTCACTTAAGTTTATATATATATATATATATATATATATTGATAACAGTTACGTTTTTATTTTTGTTTCATTTATGAACTTATTTGTTTGTATATCCACGGACAATTTTTATTGTACATGATTATTATATTTTGCAATACATAGTGCAGCTGTTTTTTTCTTTCCTCAAGCTAAGAGAATCTTTTCCGCTTAGTCTACATTAAAGTATACATACTGACCCATCTTCCCACCTCCGTTAAAATCTCAATAGGTATCTCATTCGATTTCGTTCACGATTGACTAATATTATGCCGTGCTCTGATTTTAGTTCGTCATATTGCTGGCCAGAATTTATAATAACAATCTTGAATTTTTTGTATTTAGTTTCTTCTTCGTGATTTTCACTCATCGATTCGGAGCGATAACGAAAATTCTATCTCACTGACCGTTTTATATTTGCGAACGGGGGGAATGTCTTTTTTTTTACGTAAATGCGAACGTAACTGCTCTAATAAAAAATTGAAGTAAAAGTAAAAATAAATAAATTAGGCAGACTTTAGTTAAAACAAACCGCAGTGACAAGTAAATTACTACATATATTCAAGTAAAATAATCATTAAAAGAATATGCTGTATACAACATCACTTTGCTGTATGATCTAATGTAGAAGGGGTCTTGACCGAGACTGAGTCAAATACGGTGATGCTGGAACCTTCATATATACGGAAAATAATTTCTAAATCCGGAAAAAATAAAAATCGAATAAAAAATATTTGCATGAGTATTTATTATAATTGTTATTATCAATAATGTTTTTATTATTATTATTATTATTATTATTATTATTATTATTATTATTATTATTATTTTATTGGTATATATTTTGATATTAGAAAGGCCTTCGATACTGTTGACCATAAAATTTTATTACGTAAGCTTTACGCTGCAGGATTCAGGGGCAAAATATACAACTGGCTAGAATCGTACCTGGTCAATAGGAGATACGTTGCGAAAATAAATAATATTTTCAGTAATGAGGTTACACAACATTTCGGTGTACCCCAAGGGAGTATATTAGGTCCCATGTTGTTTTTAATATATATTAATGATCTTTGCAATCTTAATGTCCAGGGAAAATTACTTACTTACGCAGATGATACTGTATTGTTAATAAACTCGCGGTATCTTGCCACTTTAATAAATTTAGCCCAAAATGGAGTTGAGTGATTGGATGATAAAAAATAGATTAGTACTTAACGTAAATAAAACAAAATACATAATATACAGCTTTCAACAGATTGAGAAGTTTAAAAATCTTCCCTTATACTTATCAGAGAATAAAACGATTGAAAGAGCCTACGACATAAAATATTTAGGACTATTTACTGATCACAAATTGATGTGGGATAGACATATATCATACCTGGCTGCTAAACTTAGAAAATTAAACTATCTGTTTTACTACCTACAACAGTACTTTTCTCCTTCCCATTTGCGGAAATTATACCTTGCATTATACCAACCTATCCTTTCATATGGCATAATTTTCTGTGGAGGGGCCGCAAATTACCTTACAAGGCCTGTAAAAATACTGCAAAATTCACTGCTTAAAAATCTAAAGTTCCAAGATAATAATGAATCAAACAATGACATCATGAAATTTGATACCCTGTACAAGACAAATCTGCTGCATTTTGTAATTGATAATAAACACAAGTTTCAAATTTCTTTTTGGGGGGGGGGGTGTACCACCAGATTAATACCTCTACTCTGCCACAGTGCCTAAATCCTTCAAATATCATACAAGATTGCAAGTGAGGTATTTAGGTGCTACCACCTTCAATTCACTTCCACCTGAAGGTAGGTATCATATATTAAATTATAAACGACGCCATAAGCATTTAAAAAATCTTTTCAGCTGAATCTTGATTGCATAGGCTTTCTTCCAAACCATAACATTTCCTGAAATCGGTGCATGCACCTTTGATCATGAAGTTTGAGTAACTAGTGTTAGAGCAAATTAAGAGAAGGATAGTAAATTCTAAATCTTTATTATATGATTATATTTTCTTGATCCAAAATGAAAGTATCTGACTGATGGGTTGGTTTATAATTTTATTCCACTGCAAATAATTTCGTGGTTCCTTGTCCGTTTTCTGTGGATAAATGGAGCGAACATTTAAATATTTCATAAATTTTATTTTTATTTAATTCTTACTTCATTTTTATTTTATTTTTATTTTTTAAATTATGCTATTCAGAGCTTTTTTCTGTTTTCTTATATATTACAATCATAAGAAATTATGTTCATACTGTTATTTTATAAAGGTTTGTGCTTTTGTTTGTAGATAGTTGTACACAAGCTTAATTTTCAGATATTAGAATAATATTCCATCACTCGCGCATTACTTGCGCATAGATGGTATTTATGTAATAATAAAGTTATTTTGATTTTGATTTTTTTGATTATTATTATTATTGTCGATAATATGAACGATAGCAATTTCGAATCGAATTCCGTCGTTTCGTGCACGATTCAGTTAAATTAATTGAACGGCTGATACGAACTTAAAACCGTTACTTCATTAGTCAATAGTTATCGCTAATAATTCAATTTATTATGCCTCAAAATGAGCGTAATTTCGCATCTCCAAAAACTGATAGGTTTCATCTTGCTATGCTATAGGCCGTAAAGTATTTTCATTCAAAGCGATTTTTTGCCGCTATTTTTTCCGGATAGGAGAATAAATTTAAATTTCCTGCACCGCTTAGTCTATTTTTAATAAATTCCAATAATAATTCGGCGAGTAAAGAGCGCGAGCCGACACTTAATGTAATTTAAAATGGTTCCCATCAGTAATGTAATATTCATGACTACATTATTAAACACACACACTTTTAGCATCTACGGCCGAGAAATTTAACGAGTGCTGTTTCTCTTAGTAAATATTAAACGCGAGATAATGTTAAAAATTTAATAATGGTGCAAAAAAACTTCGCGGCATATACCAAAAATGAGGTTATTATGAAAAATAGCGAACCAGTTTCCAAGTAATAGGCTTGAATTTAAGATAATAATAGTAGACACGATGAGATTAATAATAATAATAATAGTAATAGTAATAGTAATAATAATAATAATAATAATAATAATAATAATAATAATAATAATAATAATAATAATAATAATAATAATAGTAGTAGTAGTAGTAGTAGTAGTAGTAGTAATAATAATAATAACAATAATAATAGTAATAAGCACAGTCATAATGGTGAAAAACAACAAAATAAAGCATGATGGTAATAATAATAAAAGGAGATAATTTTTTTTTTAAATATCCGTCCCGGAAAAAGCTAATATTTTAATGGAAAAAGGTGTGGAAGAGAAAAAAAATCGTTATTGCGTGAGGAAAAAAGTATATTTGTATGTTTATCTCGATGTAAAACTACAAAAGAGGATAACCGCGAATAGCGTACGAAATACACTGATGTTCATGAAATTCATATCGATACTGGTGATAGTAATAATAATAAAATTTATAGTGTAAACCCAGGGGCGGTTCTTTCTAAGGGGCACAAGGGCGCGGGCCCCCCTGTGTAAATTTTCAAAAAATGCATCTTATTTAATGATTTGAAAAAAAAAAAAAAAAAAGAAACAGTGTTATAGAATAGAGAGCTGTTTTATTTTTAAAATATATTAACGCTATATCGCGATTTTTAAAAATTTATTCGGTATATAATCAATGTCCGCCCAGCACAGGCAGCGTATCTAGTTTTGAACTATAAAAAATCTATATAGCATGATGTAAAGATTAATCGGCGTATAAATTAATTTTCTTCTCCAATAAAAAAAAAAGTCTGTACAGACACATTTTCTGTTTACAGCTTTTTAATTATAATAAACTCGTCTCCGGAAACTTTTAAAAATTACCAAACTGTTTAAAACAATCTTCATTATACGGCGAACGGTGGGCGTTGTTAACTTTGTGCTGATAAGGAAACTCGACGTATATTGCAGCGGCTACGCCAATTACGAACTCTATAAATCGTTCTAATCTCATTTTAATTATTCGTTTCGTCCGTATTCAGTATCAATATGACATTAGAGTTTTATTCGCGGTGTCTTAATCTTTCGGAATAAATTATTTCTTTTTTTGTTAATTTCTAATCTATCGAACGTACAGCCAGTTAATAACTTATTTTTTGATTCATTCTAATTTCTCGAACAGGACAGCAGTTTAAAAAATTATTTTTCGCGCATGCTAATTTCTCGAGCGGACAGCAGTTTTATAATTTCTTTTCCGTATTAAATATAATTTTAGCGATCTCGCAGCGGATTAAAAAGAATTACCGCGCGTGGTTGAAAAAAGCAATGTCTTTCAGTTTTATGCCTTATCAATCGTACATCAGTATACTGATCGATATTGCTCGAACGACCTGCATCAATTTTTGAAACGGCAGTGTACAATTGCATAATACACGCGGCGGAAAAACGTCTTGAAAAAAAAAAAGAAAAACACTCGATAAAAATATAAACGAAGGAAGTACCTACGGACGATGTCTATACAATGTTTCCCAACCCCGCGTCGGAACATCGCATCGATAATACATGAAATAACTCGCAGCGCCCGGCCCAGTCTAACTTAAAAATCTCGCAAATATGATGTATTTTTTTCTCATGCCGCCGCCGATTTACAAACATAATAAAAAAAAGTAAATAAACGAGCTACAAATTTTTTTGAAAAAAATTTCGTCCCGCTTCTCGACATGTATAGGTTTTTTCAAATTTTAGATATACCACAGTATCAGTGTATTTGTAATATAATAAACAGCGCGCGTCATTTACAATAAAAAAGACGAACTAGTTGCCTATTAAAGAAGGAGTTATTTTTTCAACCTTTTATAGTGTACACCTTGCCGTATGTATGTTTTTTGAAATGTTTCAAGTTGTATATACATTTTTATCGCACGCAGGTGTATACACGTGTTGGATAAAAATTTACCTGCAATAAACAAACAGTTACGAAACCGACTTATGTTACCATTTAATAGCATATATTCCTCAATAAATACATAGAAATAGTAATTTTCCCGAAATATTTCGATTTTTTACAGTACAGCAATGACGCCCGGAAATGGGAATTACCAATCACCCCCTCGAAACTTTTCCAACTCCTCTATACCTACTTACACAGTTGACGAAGGCGTAGAGGACGATGGAGTGCCAGAGGACACTGGTATACCGGCTTACATGGTTGATGTGGTGATCGGCAATTCCGACTCTGGCGAAGATATAGACTTTCCCACATTCCAATTCCTAAACCCTTGCTCCACCTGCACGCGGTGAAGGTTTTGTATGATTTATTACAGATAGAGTTATTTCACACATATCCACCTACGGAAGAGGAGGCGATTGAACAGTTTGACATGCATAGATACCCCATTGTTTGATATGATGAGGATGTTGGTGAAAGGGTGCGTGGTGGTGTGCAAGAGTGGGGCAGATTCTCAACCTGGCTACTCTTTGGCACCAAATGTGCGTACGTCCTCTGGCCGCCAAGTTATGCGCAGCCTTTTCAGTAACTAGGTGAGATATGTGGCGGAAGCAAAATAAATTATACAGGCGCCTTCACCGCGCCATTCCTTTTCCGTCACTTCTACGTCTTTGTTTTACTCTACAGAATGGGGAAGAGTGTATATACGAGGTGCCAGAGAGCAGAATATAGCGATAATGAGAGAACCGAGGAAATATAAATAGTACTGTACAATAGAAAAAAACAACGGCAGTGTACAAAAAAAGTTCTTTGTGTTTGGTACAGTGCTAGCGTTCAATGACCGGTAACAGAAAATTTCAAATAATTCCCGTAACCTGGAAATATAGAAAGCGCTACGGGTAAACAGAATAAAATACTTAGGATGTTGGATTAATGATAAATGGAACCCTGACTACACCGTTAAAACTCGAATTGAAGCAGCAAGAAGCGCATTCCAGAAAGTACGAAATTTAGTGTGTAATAGGGAGCTATCGCTAACAACCAGATGGAGAGTAACTAAATGTTATGTGCTTCCAGTACTAATGTACGGGGCGTGGAAATTTGGCCCGCTAAAAGTGGCATCCATAAACAGTTTACAAGCATTTAAAATGTGGCTGTACGCCATGGGTTGATAAAGTTTCCAATAAGGAAGTATTGCACAGAATGAAAAAAGATAGAGAATTGATAGCTTTGGTAAAAGGAAGAAAGTTGGAATACTTAGGACACATATAATTAGAAGTAATAAATATGAGCTATTACAAACTATCCTAAAAGCGGAAATATTGAATGGAAACGTGGCCGAGGAAGAAGAAGAATGGACTACTGGATTAAAAATATACTGGAATGGTTGAATATCAGGAGAGTTTCAGAAGCCTTAAGAATAGCCAGCAATAGAGAACAGTTTCGTCACATGATAGTCAACCTCCTTCGAGGAGAAGGCACCTGAAGAATATGGGACGTACCATGTGATCAACTATGATCTAGCTGAATTGATTGTGGGCAACTTTCTAAAGAATGTATCTAGCGTAGTGATCGAACTAGTGTGCCAGGACGTGAGACAAGAGCTGGAATTCGCTCTAACACTCATGTACCGCTACAAGCAAATTTGCCAGGCGGATGGAACGAAACAGACAACGCCCGCCTATTTCTCATCAAAGAGTGCATTGCTCTGCACAGCTGACCATTTCGAGGAATGGTTCCAGGAAGAGCTTCGGCACACAAATCGAAGAGAATGCTGACAAGTTCGAAGAGGACTCAAATTGGGCGATATATGCGACAGAATATTTGAAGGTGGGGTTCAGAAACGTTCTTACATAGGCTTCCAGTTACATTCGTCTGCCAAAAAAAAAAAATCTGCCTGGAGAGCTGTAGTTAACGTGCAAAATAATGACCAGAAATGTTTGAAGTATGCTCTACTCACAAAATTCATTAACCATCATCCATATTACGTGTCTTA
This sequence comes from Icerya purchasi, assembly GCA_039619475.1. NCBI lineage: Eukaryota > Metazoa > Arthropoda > Insecta > Hemiptera > Monophlebidae > Icerya > Icerya purchasi. The sequence continues at coordinate 133,780,381 of CM077116.1, forward strand.
ATATCCGAGCAACCGACAGTTGCGGTCGAAATATGATTGGACAAACATCCCATTTTCAGCCTCCACGAATGATATAGCCACATTTGAGCGGAATAACCGGGAACAACAGTCAATGTATATGCGCTAGATGATGGCAATGTAATCGATTCCCTACCGATTTACAAAGAGGAGCTGATGGACCATACAGACCTCTTATTGCTGAAGAACGACGAGTCTCTAGACACTTCTGCTATATCACAAGCTTGGGTAGAGTCACAGATAACGTTGGACCATCGTCGTTGACACGTTTGTCGCCGCTGCCTATAGTATGAGGAGCAGGATGCAAAATGGAGCAGCACAAACAATTGTGCAGAACGCACTGTTGCGACAGAGATGCCAGAACTTGGCAATAATATCTTGAAGTTTCATCATATTTGTGACGGCCCAACTTCCGATTTTTTCACCGAGACTGCTATTATCGGCTGTTTGACAACCGGACGACTAGACGGGGGTTCAAAGCTCCTTTTGGCTAAATAGCCCTTACGATTATTACAATTATTAATATTACACGACATTATCACCTGTGACGCCATAGCACGGTTTGGTGATAACGCCCTCTTCGGTAACCTCCCCCCTGACATTACCCACTGGCGAGAAACGAAGGTTATCTACCTACTGTTAGTATCAGAATGAATCCGGGACATGTGTGGTTCGAACGTTGGTAGAAATAGTTGTGAAATACATAGAGAAGGTCGTCTTTAGCGAAAGGATTAGCGCCCCATTACGATTTGGAGATGGCTATTTAGAGAGTACTCTTTGATGATTCGGTGTTGCCATACTTGATCAAGAGCGTAGCAAACATCATCCACGATGACCATGCGGGGCACAGACGTTGATTCACCGCGGTCATCCAGGCTTCTTCAAAGATAAATATCGCGTCGTTCCAAATAATCACCGACTGAGATTCGGAAAGATAAATAAAACATTTCGTCAGTTTTCAACGGAAATCATGCAAATACAATTAGTCGTTGATCGAGCTATCGAATGTAGAAGGACAAATCAACGCCGAACGTATCTATTATACACCGTATATCTTTGTCAAGTTTACAAGCTGATATATGGAAACGATAGGATCGATGAATGATCGTTTTGCAGGTGTAATACCCACATATTTGGGACGTAAGTCATATTCGTTGTTTGACCCAAGTCCACTTTCCGTAGAACGATTCGGTCGATTTATACGTATTTGCACACCGGTCGCAAATACTTCGATCGTTAACGCGGAATACGAGAAAAACAAAAAATTCAATATCATTCCTAGATTTTAATATCGATTTTTTCGAAAGATTTGTTTGTTATGTGCGAAATTATTCTCTGGATTTTGTCAAAAATCGATAAAATACCGCATTCGTCGACTGACGGCTGTACAGACGGTCACCATTCGCTTTCGTGGTATCCACAATTTCGGTTTATTTATATATTCATTTTTGACGGTTGTTTTCCCGAGGAACGTACTATTTCCAACAGTTTTCCGAAGCTGAATCGCTGCGTCGATACAACCTATTTTTTTACACGCAGTTGTGTATATTTATCGCTCCACTGTGTATGATATCGTTCGGTTATTAGTTTCCTTTTTTTCTTTTTTTTCGTCTATCCACTCTCGTCAGACCCCTTCTCAGTGTAAAGTATAGCGATTACACTGGCGCAACCTTGGACAAATTACGGCGTTCAATAATAATGTTGACTCGGAAATTTTTCAAATAACAAATTCAGTTCTGCAAATGTTCCCGTAGAAATATACGGCTGTTTGAAAAATAACGGTTTTTCTGAAAGAAGGAATGTTCAAATTCGTATTATTTTCAGAAGCCTTAAAAAACGCTTTTTTAGGCTACAGTTGCGAACTAATTTGCAATTATATCGTTCGGTCGTGTGTTACTAACTTCTAGATTATAGATTATTAATGGGAAAACGATAGCAAAAGGTGTGTATACACTATTCTTTTTATTTTTATCTCCAGGGAATATATATTCCATCATTGTCACTTTAAATGCTATGGTTCCCCGCAGTAAAAGATCTTTGATTAATTCCGACACGAAGGTGTCGCTACTCGGTACATCAAGAAACGATGTTACAAGACTCGGGCGAACAGTGCCAAATTCGCGGTATTCCGATAAAATGTGTTGTATCGAGGAGAATTTGGTTCCCGCGCAGTATGAACGTACGGTGATAGAAGATGTTTTTGTTTTAATATATAATCCTATCAAAAACATAAATGTAAAAATGAGAGCCAAGTTCAATATTAAGAATATTTGTAGTTATCGACTTCGCCGACAAAAGAATTAAGATCTAAATGGGTGCCAAGTTCTATAGATTATCCTGAAATTTATTTATAAGAATATACAACATTATAAAATAAATTTAAAACACAATTTCTTACTTTTTTTCATAGACAACAATGTTTGCTATTAGAAAAAAAAATATAACTTCTTAAATTTGAACAGTGTCGAATTATTTACACAAAGCAGATATTTAGGATAAATTAAAGCTCACGATTTCACTTGGCTAGTGTTTTCACATACAAGTTATCTTATATTTGACTTATCTTCTTTATGTTATACGCACTTTTTTTTTTTTTTTTTTGGCCCGGCTTCAGTTAACTATTAAGCCATTTGACCACTAACCAATTGATATAGGAATAATTCCAACTAACGAAAAATACATAATAATTAATTAGGAAAAAGGTTACAGACAACCGTGGCCGTAAATGTTTAACATTACCCACAAATATCTTTGCATAAAATCATAGTGAAGGGGAAACTGTTAGTTTTTTTTTATATTGTTAGGTAAACATATCTTACTTTTCTAAAAATTTGGTTTGCTGGTAAAAACTGGCCAAGTCAAATCGTTAGAATTTATCCTAAATTATCTGCTTTGTGTAAATAATTCGACACTGTTCAAATTTAAGAAGTTATATTTTTTGAATAGCAAACATTGTTGTCTATGAAAAAAATAAGAAACTGTGCTTTTAAAAGTTTATTTTATAATGTTGTATATTCTTATAAATAAATTTCAAGATCATCTACAGAACTTGGCACCCATTTAGATCTTAATGCTTTTGTCGGCGAAGCCGATAACTACGAATATTCCTAATATTGAACTTGGTTTCCACTTTTACATTTATGTTTTTGATAGGATATCATTAATTTTTGTAAAGAAATTATTATTATTATTCATTCAAATTCAAATTCAAATCGTTTATTCTTCAAAGATAGGTTTACAAAGTGAGCACTTTTTGAAAATTAAGTTATCAAGTCCGTCTGTCCCCTAACTCTAAAACTGCCACCACTATTCGTTTAATGTTCCGAAGGACCAAAATGTTCTCGAACGATGTTTAACACAATGTGTACCACCGGTCAATTAATAAATTGTTCATTATCGAAATATGATGAAATACTCGATATTGATTAAAAGTCTTAAAAGTCGACTGTTTCCGAAACGATTAAAAAAGGGGTGAATTACGAAATAAACTGCGATGCAAAGACTGACAAACATACGAAATGACGAGACCCAAAACAGCGAAACAACAACAACGTGTTAAAAGATCAGCGAGCCAGGTATTTTTCTAACGCATCGAAACTTGTCTCAATTTCCGGCCTTTCTTAAATTTGATAAATTTACATCTAGCACAATCTAACTGTGATATAAACTAAATTAAGTAATAAACGAAATTACCTAAAAAAAATATGAAAATTTCACTGTTTTCCTTAGATTTTTTCCTTTGTATGTACACAATTAGCCAGCTGGACGCCAAATTTCAACTTTCTAGGTCACCTGGAAGTGGGTTAGGTTTTTGATCTATATGTCAGTCAGTCAGTCAGTGATAAAAATTACGATTTCCAGCTGTTAATATCTCAATAACCGTTTGAGTTGTATTTATGAAATTTGGGGTTCTATTTAATCAAAGGGGTTTTAATAAATAAACCAAATTTCATGTGTTTATGTTTAATTAAATATTAAGTTATTAAGGGGTTAAAAGTAGCTTCAAGTGGTTCGTGTAAATATACACATGGCTGCTGCGTCGTCGCCAGTTCCTTTTTCTCGGCTTGAACTTGGCTTGACGTGACTTTCTACATTAATCAGTGCCCCCCCCCCTCTGGGGGAGCATCCCATTCCAAAAAAAAAAAAAAGAACTAAATTCTCGATGAAAAAATGTTTACAACAGAGAAACTTAATGTATACTATAAAAAATTCGTATAAATGTTACAACATATGGATTTAATAACCAATATTTAATACTGTTTTCCAATAAAAGTATTAATGTTACGTTTTTTTATTCTGTTTTAAATGCAACTGTACTTTGTTTTCGTTATTTTTAATTTTTAATTTTTAATTTTTAATTTGCAATTTTAATTAAAAATAGTTTAACAAGAAACAGTATTTTTTTAACTTGCTCACGGGACAAACAATTCGGATCAGATTACTAACAAAAATAAAAAAGAATTAAAGTCTAATAAAAAATACTGTCGTTCTATTTTTTCTAGTAATATTCAAATTCTAAACTACAATTTTAATCACAATTTTATAATTTTGTTTTATTTTTCACCTAAAAATAAAACAAAATTTAAATTAAACTATAATGGCCATGTATTTTTAAAACATTTTTTCGCTGTTTGATTTTCTTTATGAAACACAAGGGATATTTTTCAAATTTACTGTCTACCGTATAAGATATTACGTAATTATGTAATCGCCCCCAAATGTTTCTCCGGATCCCCGCCCCTGCATTAATAGTTGTGAATTCTGTTTGTTCACTATCGTCTGCTGGTCGCCATGATTCCATAGTCGGCTAATATTTTGTAGAGTTTGAAAAGAAGCCGGGGAATCAGTGATGATTACATTATTTTTTTATTCTCGCGTATCTGTATCGGTTGTTTATTTGTTTTTTGTTTTTTTATCTACAGGGGGAACGTGCAGCGTGATACTATATTTGTTTTTCTGTTTTCGTTTTCGTTTTTCTTTTTCGTTTTCTTTTTTCCTTGTATTCACAGGTACAGTTATTATTTTTCTTTTTTCCTTTTTATGCAGATTGTACTTCTTTTTCTTTTTGACGTGAAACGTCTTGAAAATCGCTCGTGAAACAAAATAGTGAAACGAAATCGCGCAATGCAACGACTATTATTTTTCACCGCAAATATTGATTTATATCTATATATATATATATATATCTATACATATTTTTATATATATCTATATCTATATATATATATAAATACTTAAACTGATACAGGTGTTTCACGTTAAATCAACGGCCCTGTGAGCCAGCACAGACGCACCCAAATTTTAACTTTGTATATCACGTGTGGTTGCTAGTTAGTGTAATTCTATTGCGGGCGACATGTTTTGAATAATAAGGCTTATGCCTGTTCGAAACATATTCGAATTATTGCAGGTAAATAAATAAACAATAATTCGATCGCCATCTTTAAACACCATGGTTATTACGGGGTGAAGTATTCTTAGGTAATCGTAAAGAGGATCCATCATTACGTATAGAGCGTGATATGACTTATCGGACGATATTTCTGCTAACGATGTGAAAGTACCTGGGCGAACTGCATCAAAACTATGGCGCACTCGACCGGAAATGTAATTGTCGTAGCTTATTTTCAACAGTAGTCACTTTCGGCATTTCAGAAAGTAGATCGATTTTCAAAGGGATTCAGGTAATTCATCGTTGAAGGAAAATATAAAAGCTTGACTGCCAAGCGGAAAATACTCCTGTTTCGGTCGAATGAGCCTAAACTCTACCGGTGCCGTCTACTTTCATTTCAAAGCGTTTACGTAATCGCATGATAATTTCATTACCGCCACGGAGTACGTCACATGCACCCTCTACTTCAGTCAAGATTTCATAAATATTTGACTGTAATTTACGTTAAATCGATCTTTTTTTGCTTATTTTTCAGATATCTAAATAATCCCGCGATAACTTCATATTTTCAAAGTTATTTTCATTTATTTCTTCTCGCGAAATATTATAAATACACAAGTTAAACAGTTTTAATTAACAAATGTGTTATCGCAGATGAAATTTTTAATTTTACTATATTAATCGAATGTTTTTAAAATCGAATTTAAATTTTACGTCGATAACTAGAAAGACATTTATTTTTTTCTTCTTCAGCGATCGTTTTTATAATTCCAATGCAATACACCGGACAATATTAACTAAATTTTAAAATGTTAACAGTTATACGAAATAAATAACCATAAAAAATCTGCGAGCTAAATAAAATACGTAACTGTCAAAATAACTAATTACAGGTGTATTACACGATAACGAAGAGAAAGACAAAAAAGAGTGGAGCGGCCGTGTCCTTTCATAAATTTTTTAAATGGGGTTGCCTGATACGTTTTAACGATAACCACGCATAAAAAAAAAAAAGAGCGATAGCCAATTTTCTATTTTCTATATAGACCTATTTTTTTTGGTCGATTTTTCTTTCACAATTTTTGCTTTTAACAATAACCATCCCGGAAAAATATGAACGAATGAACGTAAACTAAAACTTGCAGTTATTATTGCACACTAAACAACTACGTATTTACGGATACTCTGTAAATGTGTATATCGAATGCCTATCATTGTATTAGAATTGATCCGAATTACAACGAACTAACGAATAAATCTTCGGTGTTCTAAACTTTAACAGCAATTACGGTACTTTCGATTTTGCCTGTTTATGAAATTATAAATAGTAACAGAAATTAAATATACCGATGACACAAATGATAAATAAATACCTATATAAATAATACGTTTTTAAGATTAGATATTTGGTCAAAAAAAAAAATTGAAACTATTTTTTTTTTCTTATGGCATTCGCTTTCCCCCTTCTTCAATAATATTCCATTCAAATTTGACGTTATTCTAATCAGTGGTTCTATTATTTTTTTTCGGAGCGTTTTGAAACTTGAACTTTAATTATAATCACCCTGTATATATCGACTAAATGTATCGACTAATTATTAAATAATGACTATACGGATTGAATAATAAATCAGTCCATGAATATGTCTAAATAAGAAAACGAAACCGATCGGACCACCGTTGCATTATTTTACGTTTTTTACACGGGCCTTGTTTTAGGGTGGTCTAGGGGGGTTGTAGGCCCGGGCCCTGCCTTACAAAGAAGCCCCGAGAGACACCCACTTACGACATCCAATAAAAACTTAATCTATCATTTGTCATATACATCAACTCCGTTTTTTTTGTTAAATAAATAGAATTTCCTTTACAGGAGTGCATTTTTTAATACATTTTCTTTTTTGTTAATCATTTTGTATCGATTTTTTTTAAATTCTTCCTACAGCAGGACACTTCGTAATAGTAAAATTTCAAGTTTCGTAAAGACGTACCACAGAAATTTGACTTTTAAGGTACATAACGAGTCGGAATCGACGTTTTTACGAAATGGTCTGTATGAATGTGTGTGCGTGCGTGTACGCAAATCGTTGGTTAAAATTTACTGAAAAATTTATTCTTTAAAATTATATACAGTGAGCCACAATAATATCCGGGCACCAATGTACCCAATGAATATACGCCAAAAACAAAGGAAAAAAATGCTTTACTGTTGAAACAAGTAACGAAAATAAAAAAACAAGTATCTCCTTAATATATTCTCAAAAAAAATAATCAAAAACATTAAAAAAACACGGCTTACGATACAAAAAACGCAAAAATTACGAATTTTAAGCGCCACATTAATATCCGGGCACATAGAACTAAGTGCAGTAAAACACTCGTGGGTTTTTCCCAAGTGCATCAACTAAAACGCGGTACTGATATGAGTCATCACTGTAACGTGAGTCGTTACGCGAAAACGAAAATTATAATTAAACAGTACGTCCGTTACGGTAATTGTTAAAAAAGTGCGTGTCAGTGCAGTGAAATGTCGCGAACGAGTAAAAATATGTCTTGGGAAATGCGTCAATTAGTAATTTGGAAGAATGAAGAAGGTTTTTCAGAACGGAAGATTGCACAGCTACTGAATATTCCGAAAAGTACGGTGCATGACGTTCTTCATTGCTTCAAAAGGGAAAATCGCATCGACTCGAAATCTAAAAAAGGGAAACCAAAAAAGCTAACAAAATACGATATGCGTTTTATCCGGCGGGAAATAGAAAGAAACCCAAAAGTAAGTGCGCCAAAACTAACTAAGGCACTAAGAGAGAGCAAAATGATAGAAATTTCAGCCGAAACAGTACGCCGGGCCATAAAAGATATGGGGTACTTTTCCCGAACTACCCGCAGAAAACCCTATATTAATTCTGCAAATATAAAAAAACGGCTCCCGTTCGTAGAACAATACCAATTTTATTCGGAGGAGTTCTGGAAGAACGTCATTTTTGTTGATGAGTCCAAGTTTAACGTCTTTGGGAGTGATGGAAAACAGAAAGTACGGCGTAAACCGAATACTGCATATGAATTAAAAACTCTGACTGCATCAATTAAACATGGCGAAGGAAATGTACAGAGGTGTAGGGGTGTTTCGCGGCGAGTGGTGTGGGATCTTTAGTCACCATTGATGGTACTATGAACAGCAATCTATATGTCGACATTTTACGACACAATTTATGCCAAAGCGCTGAAAAATTGGGCATCTTGGAGTCATTTTACTTATATCAAGATAATGATCCAAAACATACAGCGTACAGAACTCGAGAGTGGATTCTCTATAATTGCCCCCACATCCTTGCCACACCCCTACAGTCTCCGGATTGCAATCCCATAGAGAACCTATGGGACTACCTCAATAAAAGGATTCGTGAAAGGCCGATTTCCAACTGTAATGAATTAAAAAGTCGTCTAAAAGAGGAATGGCAGAAAATTCCCCTTGATTATCTACAAAAATTAGTTTGTTCAATGCCGTGCAGATTAAAAGCGGTCGTGGATGCTGAAGGTCGTCATACGAGGTATTAATTTTTCCAGGAAGTAGATATTCAGTTATTTAGAGAGCTCCTTTATCTTATTTTTTCGTTTGCCCGGATATTAATGTGGCGTTTAAAATTCGTAATTTTTGTGTTTTTTATATCGTAAGCTGTGTTTTTTAAATGTTTTTGATTTTTTTTTTTTTGAAAATATATTAAGGAGATACCTATTTTTTTATAATCGTTACTTGTTTCAACAGTAAAGCATTTTTTTCCTTTGTTTTTAGCGTATATTCATTGAGTACATGAGTGCCCGGATATTATTGTGGCTCACTGTATATATATGTATATATACATATATATATATACATATGTGTATTTTTATTTTTTTTTTTCGGCCTCGAAATTCTACCCATTGTCTATAATATGATATTATGTTTTGTTTACATTAATAATTATATGTTAATTCGTGAATTTAAAATAATATAATTAAATTAAATTAAAGCAAAATTTAGTTATTCGTATAAATCTGATAATTTTGTCACTTCTGAAAAGGGCCATTAATATTTCCGTAGCCCCGGGCAAATCATACACTTAATCCGAGCCTGTTTTTGCATTTGATGTTATCGTGTGATTTTATGTTCCTTACAGTTCAAGTTAATACGTTGCGAACTTTCATTTACAATTAATGTAACGGAAATATAACGTTACGTCAAACGTGGTGATTCAATTTACAGTTTCCATTATTAATATTAAACGTAGTTTACGGAAGAAAACTATTTATAATATCTATGTTTTCCCTTAATTGCTACGCGGACAAATTTCTATCAATTTTACGACGGCCCTAAATTTTTACTATCAATCGCTTTGACAGTCGAGCTTTCTACATTCAGCTAAATAATTCTACGAAGTCTCGCATCAAACATTTTCCACTACCACTCAGCATCAGTTGGCTAAAAGACTAATTGAACTCCGACCCTTCAAACTTTAAAATCTAATTTAAATCGCGCGTTGGACTATTTACAGAGAAATGATCCGCGCTAGTCTAATTAATTTAAAATCACTAAATAAAATCTATTCATAGTTAAATTTTTGAAATGAAAAATCGGTTCGCTAAAAAAGAAAACTTATGCCTTCCTTTTTTCTTTTTTTTTTTCGGGTTAATATTTCTTTAAAAGTTTATTCAGGCTAATGAAATTTTTACTAATTACTAATTAAAAGAAATCTCTTGTGACGCTGAAATTTATGTAGCTGGGAAATGCAAAAACAAAATTGATTGCGGTAGACACCAATTATCGACCGAGAAAAAGCAGTAACTTTTATTTTTCTCGTTATTTTTATTATTATCTACTGTCGAAAAAAGTCCGGCCCAGCTTCGTACTTGCCATTTCGAAATGTTATTATTCGTATTTACATTCTTTAGGTTTTTTTTTGTGTTGGAAAAATCTATCTTTCTCTCACGAACCATTAAGAAATACCTGTGACTTCCTGATATTCTAACCTGTTTTCAACGGCCATTTTCGTTTTTCCCTCTATTATATTTACCTTATTTTCGTTGATTTTTTGTTGACATTTTGGAGATTTTTTAATTTTTTCCGAAAAATTAAATCGCTAATTTTTCATTTTACATTTAACGTAACATTCAGCTAAAATGCTCAAGCGTTTTATTTCGATGAACAAGAGAGGTGCATGCGGAATGCGCTGGTGGAACGGAACAACAATAATGTGATCGTTATAAAGAATTTACGCAACATTTAGTTTCAGCATTCAGCATTCGCGAAAAGTATGACGTCGTTTCTAGAAAAATTCGTTACCATATGACCGGGGTCTAGCAAATGCGCCGTTCTACAATGTACGTTATACTGTTCTCCTTACGATGACGAGTTTTTTGCAGAATTTATCTGCAAACCGTTTATACACTTCGTATTCGCGAATATTATTAGCTTTTCGAACGATAAGATTATTCGTTTTTGTGCGTTTTCACGTAAAATGCGATTTCTCGTTTTAGCTTATAATTAACGACAGTTGCCGGTAATCGTGAAATTTTTCGAACCCGGACAGTTCATTTTCTGTTTTGAACACTCGAGATATTCGTTTCGTAGGTGCTCCAAATCAAACTTTAACCAGCACCGTAAACTCAAAACAAAACCAGCAGTACATCATATGGCTAATGTACCGTTTAATGTGACCAAAGTTTGTATGCGTATGCTTATTTGTCTGTAACTAGGTTTCCGGAAATCTTACGGTTCTGGTGAAATTTAGCGGTTTTTAAAAGGTGCAGATATTTTCGTCGAGAAAACTTCTGCAAAACGAACAATATTAAAACGGAAGCGACCAATGTTTAAATGATCAACGTGTACTTTTAGAGTTTATTAAGAAGAGAATGAAATGCTTATTTACACACGGTGTAAAAAATAATAGACCTATTTTGAAAGTGAAAAATCTAGGGAGAGAGGTCGTCATTTCATAACTCACCTAAACTGAATATACCCTTTGTTTTTTAAATTACAACTTTGCTTCTTACTCAAATTTTACACTGAGATGAAACAATAGTGTGAATGAAGACCAAAGAGTTTCATGTAATTTATTTCTTCTGAAAAAATATTATCGTTTAATTACTCTTTATCAGTTAAAGGAGTAACGCGAATATTCTTCAATTGGTTATTGATAATCGTGGTTTATTTAAGGTAATTTCAATCAGTTATTCAACATTATTTTGAATGATATTATTATTTTTTGATTAAAAATAAAAATAAATATTAACTCGATTATCAACTGAATAATAAAATCGTGTTTAGCGATTATTCAAATAATTAACAATTGATTTCTTAAAGTTCTTTATATTGATTTTTGTTTTTATTACGTTTATTTATTTTTTAAGAGGGAAATAATATTTTATTTCTAGTTGTAAAAATTGATCATTCTAATATTTAATTAACTATATAAAATCTGGTTTTCTTTATTTCATATTCTTTAAGCGCAAATAACGCTTTAATTTTGAGTTGTAAAAATTGATCATTCTAATATTTAATTAACTATAAAATCTGGTTTTCTTCATTTCATATTCTTTAAGCGCAAATAACGCTTTAATTTTGAGTTGTAAAAATTGATCATTCTAATATTTAATTAACTATAAAATCTGGTTTTCTTCATTTCATATTCTTTAAGCGCAAATAACGCTTTAATTTTGAGTTGTAAAAATTGATCATTCTAATATTTAATTAACTATAAAATCTGGTTTTCTTCATTTAAATTCTTAATTTTTAAGATTTTTTCACGAATAATTATAATTTTTTTTCTCAAGATTAATACTTTTTTATAATTACATAATTGAAATAATCCGAGTCTCGTAACCAGAAATCTTTTTCATTTATAGTTTATTACAAATTATAAGAAAATAAATTTCTGAAAAGTTAAACAATTTTTGTCATTCGCAAAAACTAGAATTGAACATTTAACATTATATAAAGTTTTTAATGTATATTTATATCTTTTTTTTATTGTTCCTAAGCTATGTAATTGTCTTTCAATTTATTTCACCCTATCACTACTTTTCAATTATCGTAAGAAAAGTTATAATATGTTCAATGTAGAGGCTTTAAGGAACTTCAGTCTCTGATACCTGCCTCAAAACTTTAACTTTAGATTTACGCCTGGTTTATTTACATTGTTAATTAGAAGTGGTTGTCGCGATAGGCCAGTTGCTAGAGCGCTTGGCTTCCTTTGAGGAAGTCTCGGGTTTGATTGCAGGCGACGACAGAAATTATTACGGAAAATTAAATTAAATACTCGCTAATAGAGAATCATATAGAAGGCAGCGGCAACCATGCGTGCCATCATATGCGCGCTAGTTAATACACAACAGACACACACGGGACTGCACCTGTATATCGACAAATCAAACAATCACAATATCAATTCCGAATGTAGTCTTTTGCGTGTATGCTCACATTGCATATAACAGTTTCCTAGAACACTACTATAGTTGAAATATCCGAGTAATCGCCGACGCTCAGGAATTAAGTATGGCATAAATTAGGAGAAGGTGAAGCTAATAATTTATTTACGTTTTACACAACGACAGATCGTCCTTATAGACTTACGTTATACGTTTAACAATTTGTAGTAATATTTATTTTATCCGTTTATAAAACCGTTAATTAATTTGCAAGGATAGACCTGTTAATCCGCGGTCACTAGGTATGTTATCATCAATTCTTTGTATACCCGTGTGCAACTTTTCTTCAGAAAAAGATAAAATCTAATCCGGTCGTGCAGCACTATTTCCGGTTTATGAATTTTGGATTTTTATTTTTTTACACTATTGTAAATTTCCTTTCATTTGTAGACCGTTTTCCGAACTATATTTTTACTTCCGCTAATTAATACAGGGGTGAGCAAAAGTCAGAGTACACTATTGAAAACTGCACGTGTGCGTTTGCACCCTGACTTTTGCTCACCCCAGTATATAAGCTATTACGTTTTTCTTATAACGTCCGCAATGGCTGCTTTAATTCCTACCTGCAAACTTTTTTATACAGATTTTTTTTTTCGTTTTATTTACTGAATTTTAAAAAATTAAAATAATCATCTCATATAAGCGGGTACCGCGTGTAAGCGCCATGCCTTCCGTATTTCACCATCTTTTGTCCTTTTTTAAACGTTATTGCAATGATTTTTGAATTTTACGCGTTATTTTAAATACTGCTGTAACTTACTAATTAACTAATTTCTAAATTTAAAATAAATTGGAGGAAAGCTCGATCAGCAAGTACTAAATAATATTATATCATCGAAGAGAAAATGACATACATCCTAAATAAACATATGAACATCGAACATAAATGAACACATTCGAAAATAGAAATAATAATACCGGCTAAAAGAAAACAAACAATTAATATAATGTAACCAGCGTGTCAGTAAATTTGAAAATTATAACGTTCCAGTCGCGCGAAGGAAACTAAAAATGATAATAATTAAGGATCATTTGTGATATCATAACTAGGATTTTACTTTGAAGGACGCCGGATAAATCGTAGTACAGATCTTCAGAGAGAAACTGATTTTTACATATTTTACAACTTATCAAATAATTTCATTCATTTAAGAGATGAAAATAAAATTAGGTCGGAAAAATTAATTTTTGGAAGATGAGAAGTGTGTTTAACGCTAAACGTTAGCGGTTGCTAGATGGTAGTTAAGATGTAGTGTCGTAAACAGAAGTTTAGAGCGTGACAGTCATATAAAATTTGCTACATAAATGAACAAACGTACTTGTAAAAAGTCGCGAAGATGAAATGAACGTGGAGATGCTTCTATCAGGAAAACCGAAAAGGAAAAAAAGAAAAAAAAGGAAAAAGAAATCGTGAACGGTAACGGGTACCTTGCATGGTGTAACAGGGTTGAATAATTTCTACGCAAAATGTTATGGAAAAGCCGGAAAATATATTCGCAAATAAAAATACCCGTTAAAAAATGAGTAAAAAATATAGATTACTTGTATAACAAGGAACACGCGGAAGAAGGAAGCGAAGCTATCAACAAAGCAGGCTTCGAGTTAAACAACGGAAGGATAAAGGAAAAACGAAAAATATAAATGAACTTTTTTAAAAAAAATGATAACGAAGAAAGGATAGTTTTTTGTTCTATATATATATATATATATGTATATATGTGTGTGTGTGTATACATGTATTTTAGGCTTCATTGAAAAAGAAGCTAGGCGAAGTAAGCGCAAATGCACAAAATGGCGATGAAAAAAGTCGAGAGCACTGCATTCGAATCTCGCTGCCTCAAATTGAAAGTAAATAAATATTGACCATAGTGAGAAGTTGATGGCTGAAGTTGACGATTTCGAAGAAAAAAAACAAATAAAAAAAGGCCAAAATATACCTAATTATGATACAAAACGAATAAACGAAATAACCGAGAAAAATAGAAATATGAAGAAAATAACAACAATAAAAGAAAAATATAAGGAATAAAAAGTTAAGTAATAAGAAAGAATAAAATTGGAAGAAACAATTCCAGTAGAGTCGGGTATACCAGTGATAGCATCTATACTGTCCACTTCTTCGGCCGATATGTAGTAGCCCTCCGTACAACGAAGCTGGTGGAGGTATAATAATGCGGAAGAGACGGTGATGGCGCAACAATACTATCAATTAATAAACGTTTTTTTTTTGTAAATAGTTGGTAAGATAT
Organism: Icerya purchasi; assembly: GCA_039619475.1. NCBI lineage: Eukaryota > Metazoa > Arthropoda > Insecta > Hemiptera > Monophlebidae > Icerya > Icerya purchasi. The sequence continues at coordinate 133,795,501 of CM077116.1, forward strand.
GATTATAGATCGTATACATAAAATAAAACGAATTTGCTAAATATATTCAGAACGCATGCAAGAACCTCCTCAAAAACCTAAACTGAACGCAACGAGATATTCGTTTATTTTTTTTTTTATTTTTTATTTTTAATTTCTTCAAACCTGAACTTGCAACATTCATTCCAATTAAACTCGAACGCATTACATTTCTCAACTATTAAAAGCGAATACGCTGTAAAATAATGAATTTTTATTGTAATGGAAATTGAACCATAAAATACTGCGATAGCTGAATTGAAGTGGAGCCTACAAGCCGTTGGAAGCGCGGTCGTCCGCTGTTGCAAATCAATCTAAATATTACGCAATCTGGGGTCTCTTTTACAGCCACAATTATAATTAACAAAACACAAAAAAAAAAAAAAAAAAAGACAATGCCAACATTCCGAAAATGGAACGCAACAAATATGTCTTCACATTGAAGAAGCGCTACGAATTAGAATAATGAACGATTGTATGTAGGAGGAAAAAAGATAGACAATGCATCCACCCACGCTAATAATGATACTTACCAAAAGTGTGATGATGTTCTAGAGCATGGTTCGCCCATTTTCACCATCGGATGAGGCGGTAACGTTAGTATCACATCAAATTGTTATGGCAGGAACTGCACCCTTTAATGAAGCTTCTGGAGAACAAAGCATATAGAAGCGCTAGTGTTGCAGCAGTGTGGTGGTAATATAAAGAACTACATCCTCACGGTGAAACCTCTAAAGTACTAAATTACGTAAGAGCACTAGTGGCGCGTCAGTTTTATTGCAGTACATAAAGCTATCTCATTGAAATACATCTTCTTGGGTCTACCTGATTTTCCGGCAAACACATTCGTATGAAAGTCCTCAGTCAGTAATAGTGTTCAATGACAACAGGAATTAAGGGAGGCGTTAACTAATCAGTTTTAATAATTTACTAATCCATACTTCGTTGTTCGATACGCTCATGTATTTACATGTGCTAATGCATTTACCATTTTACCTAACCAGTGTAATAATTTTCTGAACTGTACATAGAATTATTCAATATGTTCACATGTTTGCATATGCTTTCGACGACATTTGTTGTCTATGGACCAACCTTAACACTTTTCTAACCCTCACTAAAACCTTTATTTTCGTGTGTACGTGTTTGAAGATGTCTTTTATTACGTTGCAAATTTTGATAATTTCATACAAAGTGTAGAAGAGAAAGAGGGAGAAATGTAAGCAAGAGAGGTCAAGGGGCACATCCATTTGCGAGGCCAAAGTGGCCGAGTTTTATATATATATATATATATGTATATATATGTGTGTATGTATGTGTGCGTGTTTGTATTATCATAAATATATTTATTTATAAATGGTACACTTAAGCCTTGTAATTAATTATTGTATATGCAATATTTTAACACTACAATAAAAACAAATAAAAAATAGTCGTTTCCATGGAATTCATAAAAATTTCAATTTTCTTTTCTTTTGTCAAAAATTGAAAAGAAATAAATTTATTCTGAATTTCGGTCCATTTAGTTCAAACAGTTATTATTTTTCAGTGATGGGGGGGGGGTGAACCCTGAAACCCCCTCCCCTCAGATCCGGCCCTGATACAAGCGATAGGTGATATTATAATTGAAACTTACAGCGACCAAAATACATCTAATTTGAGACATATTTATTATTACGCATATTTATTATTACGCATATTTATTAATTACTAGCTGTGCCCGCGGCGTTGCTCGCGTGAATTATGATTCTAAAAAATTACTTTATTTGTTTAATTACACCCGCGCAGAATTCAGTTCATGACTGTGTAAGAGTATCACAGTAAATGATTATTTGTCAAAAGATTTTTTATTGACCGTGGCGGCTCGTGAATATTGGGGAGACTAACTTTTCCAGAAGCACAGCACATACCATTAGGTTCATTGGCCCATTTTTTGGCAGAACACTTGGAGCAGATCTTATTCATGGCTCCGATTTGGACGGAAGACTGTTGAGCATAATCAATCTGTGGATCGTATCTGAAAGCCGATCTGTTACTGTGAGCACTCGACTCTCACGCGCGTACTTGAGAGATTCTCAAATTTTTTTCAGCAAGCCGCTGCGAACGCTCGATACTCGACTCTGGCACGCGATTGCGACGCGTATTCTCTCTGACTTGCAAGACGATTTTCAGATTCTCCGTTACGACGTATTTTTGATGCCCTCGCTTGGGTACTATTTCTAGAAAGTTGAGATCTTAATCTTTTGGGCATTTTGTACCTTTTACAAAAGAGATAACGGTAACGCTCGAAAATTTTCATTCCTTACGTTAACACACTATTTCCATTAGTGATGAGCTTGTAAACGATGCTAAGGCGATCTTTATCCGAATTTACATTTCCTCATGGTAATTAACATTGATATTTTAATGTTTTATAAAAAAAGTTTTTGCAGCGCACGCGATGTAAGGAATTGTTTAGGTCATTTTTTTACACCTCGAATTACATTATTGGAGTTTTAGTAAGGATCCGTAATTTTTTTGAAAATATAATATAGCCTATGTCACCCGGAGATAGTTTAGCTTCCCAACGGTAAACGAATTTTTCAAATCGGTCCAGTAGTTTCGGAGCCTATTCAATGTAAACAAACAATCAAATCTTTCCTCTTTATAATATTAGTATAGATAGATTCTTTAATTAACCATCTATTATGATGTTTCACATCTGTCGGGCGTCCCGTGACGGCCTTCTCTTTTTTTTTTTGTTTTTTCGCAAGCACCGACAATAAAATATTCACTCCCAATTGCTGTTGTAACGTCATCACGTTGATTAAATGTAACTCTATAATCTGACCGTTCTAGAAAACCCTCCGTCTCCGGTTAAAGAAGCTATTTTTTTGAAACGTTGTTTAATCAATTACCACTTTGAAAAATGTGATTTTATTCGAGATCAGAGCCTAGCTCGGCAAAATAAGTTAGTTGTACGATAGTCAACGACTGATAAAGAAATCGTTTAGAGAATACGCGTATGATTATCGTAAGTTGGGAATTGCTGACGACACAATATGATTAAATTAGTTCGTGTCATTATTGCGGTGAACTGAAGGAAAATACTTTTTATTTTAAATTACGCAAAAATTTTATAGCCTAAAATAAATCATCATGAAATAATTGTGGTTTCCGATTGCTGCGTATTGAAAATTATCGGTGAAATGTAAACGCTAATTTAACCTCGATAATGAGGCGCCATCGTAGTAATGTCCGCGTTTTAGCGTAGAATACGTGTAATTAATATAAACGTACAGAACAATTCGTAAACACAATTAATTATAGAATATTGCTGACCGGTTTCGATTGCGTAAAACTTATGGGCTTCTACATAACGAAACTAGTCGGCAATAGTTTATTCATTTATAATTAATGACATTTGTGAATTGTTTTGTATATTTATATTAATTACAGTATTCGATATTACGCAATTGGTACAACGAGTTAGCGTACATGGTAGAATATTTGCTTAGTAAATGGTGTTTCGTGTGAGTAGAATTCGAATTTCATTGTCGCACATTAAAAGTATCCTCGTGCCACGCTTGTGTCCGTAATAACGGAGCCTATACGGAGATAACTCATTCGCATTTCGTTATATTTACTGAAAAAAAAAAAAGTATGCATACATATAATTAAACATCGTAGATATTCAATTTTAAACGTTTTCTCCTTTGGGGGGGGGTAAATTTTCACATTTTGGCCAAATTATAATTTAGATTATCTCACGAGCATATTGACACGGGTATTCAAAGTGGTGGCGTAACAGAAAAAAAATGTATTCGTTATGAAAATTTTTACATAAGAAATTAGAGTTGCGAGTCATTTTTTCAGTTTACGATGTCAGCTTTATTTCGCATACTTAACTTCAGTAGAGAAAATAACGTTGAACTTATTACCGTTGTAACGAAAAATTACAAAAAAAGCAAAAATTCATAAAACGAGTATCGCTCGTTCAAGTAATAGCGAATATAAAATTGTTCGCTTATGTTGGAATAAATTTTCGGCATTGCAAATTGAACAGAGACTATTTCCCTAATAACGCATTTATTAACGATTTCCTTTTACCCGGACCGATCGTATTTAATGATGTTTCATTTGAGCGCTAAATTTCGTTATCAGCGGTTTTCCAATGAGTCTTCGTAACTCCTGAAGTAAAAGTACCAAAACGTACGCGGTATCTCTCGAATAATTCGAAAGCAATTTCCGACTGCAAAAGCAACACTGTAAACTTTGAAATTGCAAGACTAAAATTGCGCGATCTATATATAAATAGCAGTAAAATATTTCTGTTCTACTCACAGATTTCTTCTTTTTTTTTTTAATTTTAGACCGTGTACTTCGGTAGCCATTTCTTAATGATTTCAAGTATTGTTTTTGTTGTTTTGTTTTTTAATATAATACTATTTAAACAAATTATTTATTATTAATGTTTTTTTGTTTTTTTATGAGATAAACAATTCTTGTATATTAATGACTGTGCTCGTTGTAATACGACAATTCTGTTACGTTTTTGCGCCATGGAAGTGTGTTGAAGTTGCATTATTGCTACGTAAACCACCGTAAAGTATTACTTTTTTTTTTGATGAATTACGTAGTCACCAGCATGGCGAGGTTCGAACGATCGAGTTATTCTGCCACTCACTTCATCTTCAAAATAGCTCTAATGGTTTCGATAAAATTCGTGGATTTAAGGGTCGCTTGGTTGAAGTTTCACCTTCTATGAAACTTAATTGAACGAACAAATTTTTGAACGGAAAACAAGTTCCGTTTTAGTGATATCGAACGTTTAGTAAAAGTTAAGGTAAAGTAGCACTTGAAAACAAAAGTATCCCCCCTGTTCTGAATCATTTGAATAAGGTCCTTCATTTATTCAGTTAACTCTATAAATGCAATCATGTTCATCACAGGCACCATCCAGTTATATTTTTGATTTTACGTAATCCCATTTATGTAACAATCATATTTTTTATGCTGACAGACTTTTATAAATTTACTGCTAGTTTTTAGTTTACCCGTAGTATTATTATATAATTGAATTATTCTTACGATATGTAATTTCTTCGATAGCAGATTAAATTCATTAAAAAAATTTTCAACTAATTCTGCAGCGTCTAAATCGTTAAATATTTCATTGCTACGATTACGTCCGTTTATATAATCTTTGAAATTACACATAGTTTGCAGTTTTCGGTAAGGGTAATTTTAAATTTGTACAAAATATAATCTAGAATGACCGTGTACATTGACAGTTTGTCTGCATCGTATCATGCGCGATGATTTCAATTATGTACTTCAAAAAGATCGCTGGCAAAGAGCACAAGTTGGACAGATATTTTTCGAAAAGAATGATTAAGCTCAATCGATAGAGAAGAAATAGGAACGGAAAAGAGCAAGAAGAATAAAAGGAAAATAACGGAGAGAAAGGTGTAAGAGAAATAATGTCGGCAATTAAGTTATTATTCGGGTTTTAGTGAAAAAAAAAAAAAAGAAAAAAGAAGAGACGGGAATTGTGTTATTTTTTTGTCCTAATAGCTGGGTACAAGTTAAAACGGTGGAAGAAAATGAAAATGCCCTTAGTTAAGATACTATCTGGTCGATGGGGAGAATAAAGCGGCGAGGCGCAAGTAAAAAACGAAATGACTGCCAAAAAGGGCTTTCTTTGCAAGAAGTCTAAAGTTCAACTTAAAATGCCCTGCTTGAACAATAAAAACACCGGCTCCTGCGACAGCGCATTACACGTACACACTCGTACATATATAATAATTTTCGGATATATGCCGAGTGTTTTTCTTTCTTGCCATGTTCGGCGGATGAGTTTTCGAAAGTCATCACGAGAGGCTGAAGGAGGCAGTAGAGATCGCGTCTATTTGAATACACCACCTCCGTTCTATTGTCGTCATCTTGGAGTTTATTTGCATTAATCATCAACATCATCTTTATTGTTTTATTATTGCAAACATTTACTGCAACATGGTCGTTTTGTTAAGATTATTATTTTCTTCATAGTTTCATTCTTCTACATCTTCAGCAAACACTTGCGTTTTACTAGTTCTATTTTACTACCCGGTTTACAAATATGCGCGTGCACATGTATATATAACACGTATACATATATCTATTACAGATATATATAGATGTGTGTGTGTGCATGTATATGTGTGTGTGTATATCGCCTTTAGGTTATGTTAAACACTAGATTCCGTTTCAATTTCTATCCTATATCTATAGGCCGATGCACCTTTTCCTACTCTGCGAGAGACACGAATAAAGGCGGCAAGTCAACTTTGGTGTTATTACTGAATTTGCTCAGTTAAATAAATAGCGAAGCAGCCGGGGCGTGTTGCGACTACAGTGAACTTTTAATCCGAGAAGACTTTGTTTCAGCTTTTTGCTTAGAGCAGACGGATCGCGAATGTTTAACTCAATTTGCGTTAAAATAACGTCGGCAATGCTTTCTTACAAAATAACAGAACGGAACGTTACTTTTAAAGTTTTCATTTCCTCTGTCATTCGTTCGCTATTCCGTTTTTCTTCCACTCCGTAAACTTAGAAAATTAACTGAACATACTCGTCTTCTTAATTATCCCATCTTATCTTATCTAGCTCCTCTTTCGGCGAGAAGTCTAATAGTTATCGTCATAATTTTAGCCTTTTGTTTTCATTTTTCTCTCCCATTTAAGTGAGGAAAATACACGAGCGGATATATTTCAGCTGCGGTGAACACTAATTGAATAATTACGTAAGAGTATTTTTCATCGCCTAAACTTAATTTTTCAAAAAACAAATCCGTATCAATAATAATTGTATAAATTAAATAGACTAAAAACCAATTGTAAACTTCAATTATTATTATTATTATTATTATTATGTTTAATATAAATATTTATAAATTTAATGTGTTATCATTTAAGTACCAGCTTCAATAAGTACTACTCAATGGGTTACATTACTGTTACTATTACATTATATTTACATATTTTATATATTATATATTTAGTTATCTTATTTATATTTTTATTCTATTTAGTCCATTATTTGATTTATATCTTTTATCTATTTTACTTATATCTTTACATTTTATTCATTTACCTAGCTCTTTATATTTATTTTACTCCGGTTATTACATTTGCAGTACACGTCAGAGTTGAAATATTATGGGAATGAATATGTTGAGCTTGGTTGGTGATAGGTTATATAAATAATTTTTATGTTTAAATTGTAGATTTAATTTTCAGATAAATTCTATTTTGTTAGTTTTTAAAATAGCATTATTTTTCTTTTTTCTTTTTTATATTTTTTATTTTTATTTAATCATTTATATACTTTTCTCCTGTTTTCAAAATATTTCAACATATTTATACAAACAACTTTATTTTGTTTCAACTCAACTTATTCTATGTATTTATCTTTACTTCATTTAATTTCACGCATTTATCGCTATATTTCTCACTTCATTTATGATCCGTAGATAATATTATGTTTAATTTTCGTATTTACTATTATCTCATTTACTTCATGCTTTTATCGCTATATTCGCACTTCATTGTAATTCGAAGATATTATGTTTAATTTTACGTTTTGTTTTCACTATTCGCGCTACGAAGCGCATTTGTGAAATTTTGTAATAATAATAATAATAAATTAACAATATTATACAATGCGCATAGATGGGAATTGTATAATAATATTAATAAACTTGATTGATTGGTTGATTGATTGGTTGATTGATTGGTTGATTGATTGGTTGATTGATTGATTGACTATTATTATTATTGAAGTAATAAAACCAGAGGACACGGGCTCGAGACTTGTCTCGTTCCAGATCCGAATCGCTTCCAGGTATATGTATATCCAATCTGAAATTGAATATGGGTTATACCAGAAAAATCTGGGAAAGTAAAGGCGGATTCCAAGTAAAAAGGAACTGGCTCCCTTACTCTCATTAGTACCGTTGGGCTTAGTACATTACGAAAAGCTTAATTACACAATCCATGATACCTTATCAAGGGTATGGGACTTACTTTACTTTTAACTATTTAACTATTTAACTATTTAACTTTTATTCAAATCTAACTGCATTATGATTATTAACGTTTTATATTTATTTACTTTAAACACCTCTAGTTTAAGAAAGCATTTCGATGAATTAAAATTGTTTATCTTGTGGGGAAAAAAATGATCAATTATGATACAGTAGTGCTAACTGAAATTTACCTTTACGATGATGAAGTGGTACGTTATAACATTCGCGCATATAAAAACGTTATGCAGTGTCGAGAAAATAGATGATAGGTTACGGTTGCTTCTTACATAAAAGATAATATTAAGTACTCCAACGTTATTGTTATAGACTCTATCGCTAATGTCGTCTTGATTGAAATTTTATTCAAATATAATACTGGCTTTCCTATATGCGGTATATACAGGTTTTGTAATTCGACGCAGAAATTATTTTTAGCGGTGTTGAAAGGTATTAGTGCTCCATGTTAAGAATGATATCTTAGCAGGGGGGGATATAAATATAAGTACACTTGATATAGCAGCTAGCTCTAGCTATTTTATGATTTTACAAATATTATAATCGAGGTTACATTATTACGATTAAGTAATGGATATTTGATTTTTAGTAATAATCCGTGTGAATTATTAGATGTTTCTTTCTCAGACCACAGGATATCTTCACTTTTAAAAGAAATCTTTCCCGCGGGAAAAAAAACCGGAAACTACCTTTTTGATAAAATAAAAATCTAATGAATACGCGGCAAATTGGAATTTAAAATATCTGTACTTTAGTCACGCTTCGGTTGATGAAAAATTTGCTTATCTCTTCCCTGATGAAAATCATAAATACTTGTAAAAAAAAAAAAAGATATTCCCCTTCAATAATGAAACATAAAAGAAACTCACGGGTAAATTATACCTATAAATAATTTTACTCTGGAGAAAAAGCGTGTACATAATCAGCTCAAATGTTATAGAACAGATCAGGTTTTAAAAGCCCGTTTCAAGTTTACCTCCGAAAAGATTCAAAAGGAAACAAGCAAAGCGAAAGTCCTATAACAAATTACACGTGACAGTTGAAAAGAAAGCCAAAAAAAAAAAACTACTGTGTAATTATTAAAAAGACAATCGGAAACAGACTATCCGCACTGAAATAAATTAAGGTGAATAGCAAGAAAATAAATGTTGATTAGGATGAAAATCTAATTTCTAATTACTTTAATGATTTTTTCAGGGATTATTAAATCCCTCGTCTAACACTAACGTTCATGATGGTGGTCTACTTCAGTACAATAGATGTAACTGTTCTTTTCTCACCCGCTATAACTTCACCGATAGTGAAATATGTAATTATATTCTTGCCCAACAAATCTTCCTTTGGTGCGGATCACTGATTACCAACCATCAAGTAGGAATTACCCCCGGGCGAGCTAGTGATCTTTACTGGCAACTTCCTATGACAGCGTACTCGAAATTTTACTGTCATAACCCCCATCTTTGACATATACGAAAACAGCTACCTACCAACACTATTATGATACCTAATTAATTTTCGTTAATTTTAAATCTACCGTTATTATAATCGATATTTAATATATGAAACTTCAGTCTGCTCTATGGACAATTAGGATAGTAAATCTTTATAATTCACGTTACATGAAACTATTCTCTTTTTCATTTATCTCTCTTTAATACTACTACTGCCTTAAGATTAAAATTACCCGCCGAAATATACTATTCTAAAACAAATCGTAAGCGATAATATAAAGATAACAGATTTATGCGGGGTTTTACTTTAAATTGTTGCTGAATAATTTTATACAAACATTCAATACTTCATTTTATTGCTACAAAACCTGAAATAAGTAATAAATATGAAAATCAAATAACTAATAAAAATAACTCTATTTCATGTAAATTCCATAAATTTTAAATATGTTACATTGAACATTACGTTATGACTTGATAGAAAAGCTTGCGCACTTTATTATGTCATTTATGTATTGCGTAAATACGGGTCAATTCAGTTATACTGTGTTATTGAGATAGATTCAGAAATCGAGGATTTAAACTTGAACTGATCGACACCTTCTACATCGTTTTCTATGTGTACTTTTCTAGTTATCCACCGCAGCTGCTTTCACTTCATGTAGAGAAAGTAATGCGGTAATAACCGATCGGAATCCTTCTCAAGATTGAAAAACATGGAAAAAAGAAGAATAATATCGCTATCGACTCAGCAAATGGGCGAAATTGTTAATTTAAACCAGCGGCCACCTAATTCTATAGATGCTAGAGAATTATTGGATGCTGAATAGAAAAGAAGACTCTATTAACTATTTCTCCTATTGCGGTCGCGGCAGAATAGTAGTGCTATACAGCTAAAGAAGAATAAATGGACTGTTGACTCGCTAGCAAAATGGTCAAAGTAGCTGGGAAAAATAATATGATAAGAAGAGCACAAGGTGGAAATAATCCGAAGAAACTAAGAAAAGCCAACGTTTGCTAGTAGACTGATACTGCCGGCTAATTTATAAAATTTTCGCTAATCAGATTATTGATATTAATTGTTGCTACTGAAAATGGTTTGAATGAGATTACTATTACCCTCGATGAATACCTTTTCCAGTCAGTTTTTAAAGATGTGCAAAAAATTGAAAATTTTTTTGTTATTACTGCCATGTATAATGTGATCGCTAGAGCGTAAGTCGTAGAATACAGAAATATTTAGTTTTCAGAAAAGTCATGCTTTAGGAAAACGTCAGATTGACCGTTTTGCATGTAAAGTTTATCGCGGAGGTGAGCAGTTACTGAAAGTAATACCGAATCACTATTAAACTTAATTTTGTAGTCGTTCTACGCTGTCTTGTGTTCGTAGACTGACGATTTCGGACATATATATTGATCCGGACCAGTAAATACTAGTTCCTGTTACTTAAAGGGGTGTTGTATTACGCGTAAACTGTTTCGAATGCGGCGTTCGTTATCCATACATTGTCGATGTTTTAATAAATGTTGTAACACCTTCGCCTATAGTCTCATAAAGTGTTCATATTTATGTTATTTCTTGGTAGCTTCTGCAGTTTCGTTTGATTATTAAAATTACAATGATCAAAGTACATAGAGAGTGTTAAATGATGCAAAGATTAAAGTGCCGAATTTTTCCATTTGTGTGGCTCAGTTATGCATCTGTTAGATTATATATTTTCTTCTTTGTTTCTTTTTTGCGTCATTCCTGTTTCGTTATTTTTCTGTTTGTACTTTTTAAAAAAGATCATGTATGCGAATTTGAATATATAAGCTATCATTGTGTATTATAAATGTGACCGTTAACATTCGGTTACTAATATTTTGTATTTTTTATATTACTCGAACGACATTATTAAACATTTTCAAAACACTGAAATACCATAGAACAATATGGAGATATATAATAACAGCAAAATTAATACAACCCGCCAAGTAAAAGTGGACTTAAAATAACCAAAGAAGACTGCCTAACGGTGTTTTCATAGTTACATATTCGAATTTATAGACATTTTGCCGTTTACGGCTGATCTCATAAGTCTCTATCATATAACTTATAATATATGTATATATATATATGTATATATATACATATACGTCTTTAGAAGCTTGTTATTAACGTTGAAACATGACGTCACCTCGTTAACGATCGCAAAATAAAATCGAACGATTTACCGCTGCTTTTTTTTGCGAGTTAATCAATTAAATGCTTTTTTTGAAATATTTCCCTCACATGAAATTCTTCCTCAACCACGGTCCTCCTTCCGTCAAATTCCTCGCGTAGGAGTTTAAGAGATAGCTTTTCATTTTCCTCTCTCGCGATGTCGGTTAAAGTCGATGATAAATTCATCTTTTCAATTGCATCCGATATTTGCTTCTCCAACGCCTCGGGGATATTTTTAAGGGGTTCCCGTTCGGATCCATAGTTCAACAAATTCAGTTGACTTCCGGACGACGGATAGATTAGTCTCAGAAGTTGTGACCTTCTGTTGTATTCTAAATTTCCGTAAAGAGGAAAGGTTCTCGGCGCAGTTTCGATATTAAACGACTATAAAAAAAAAATTGAACGGATTTTAGGTAAAGCATCGACTAAATTTTCAAGTAAATTTTATAACGCAAACTTACGTGTAAAAGAAAAGAAAAAAAATGACGTGGCAAATAAAAAAACGAAATAGATGAAAATTAAATGAATAAAAGTTCCGATAGGTATTTAGAGAATAATGATAAAAGGATGAGCCCCGGACGTCGGGGGGATCTAGTGAATGAATACGATAAGGAAGGGTTTAGCGAGGGAAGAAGATTGGAAGTATTTTTAGTACCGGGATTTTAAATTCAGAAGCAGATTGTCAACTAACGCACCACAGCAACCCCGGCCCTAATGATTGACGACGCAATTTCCGTTTAATTCCGGCGCAGCAGCTTTTTTAGATTCAGTAACTGTACAAGTTTCGGATATTTTCGCTTAACTTCGGCCCGATTTTATCTATCAGCGTACTCAAATAACCAAAGAACCGATATAAATTAAGATAGAGCAACGCGAATTCTGACAGATGCTCCTCCTGGCTACGTTAATAGCGGCAGCTCAGATTGGTTAAAAAAACAAACGAAAAAAAAAAAATCAAAATCAAAATGATGGTAACAATAAATTTAAACGAGTTAGGATTTATGTATTTTTTTAAATATATATGTTTTTTTTTTTTTTTTGATAGTTCTGTTTCATAGCGGAAGTCGTGAAGAAATCTGATTTACGGCATTGGCAGTTTTCAGAAACGATATGTATATATTAATGACGTATGTTCTTATTGTGCCGGAACTGGAAAACTGGAAAAAGAAATCTCCCGTAACAACATCTTTACGTTATTTAGACGATTAAGTAACGTATCAAACGAAAATGCATTGTGATAATTAGGATGAAAGCTATCAATGAAAGAAATTTCTATAAATGAAAACATAACCTAGATAAAAATCGCGAATCTTCTGTCAGAACTAATAAACTATGATCTCCGGCACGTCTTCACGGCCAAGTCCAAAATATATATTTTTATGTAGGCCATCGTTAGTTACCGAAACTATAATAAGCTCTTCATCGTAATATGAGTCGCACTCGGTGACGGCTAAATAACTTGTTTGAATTACAGCGAGCTCACCTTTCGAAAATTTCCCGTTACTACATACATATATGTAAATTTATAACATTTAATTTTCTGCGTTACCAAACTTAACCTATCTGGAACTATTACCGAAGCGACAATCAATATTAAAGTGAACCTATTCTGTTCTACCAAAAGTATCTTGTATCGTTCGTTGAAATTCTTCGCCGATCCTTCAGACTGATAGATGCACCAGAGAATACTATCCATGCGGGAAATGTTATTAAACTCGTCGAGAATTAGAGAGGTTACGTACTACAATTATGTAATACATTAATATGCGAATAATAATAAACTCTTAATGCTTAAAAATTCATAGGCTTCAGCGAAACATACACTTGAGTTACAAAATTAAGTTATAAAATTGAATTATAAAACACGTCGTTCTTTCCAGTGAATTCTCTTTCCTGTCTTTTGAAGAATTTCTTAATTTATTATTTTTTTCTCCTTTAGTATAATAATTTTCCTACTAATCTTAAGAGCTTTTTTCGTATATCTGAAAGTATTATGCGTTTAGGGGAAATTACGTATTTTTTTAAAACTCTAATGCACCTTCTCATTTCGAAACATGTTTTCTTTCCTCCTTTTGATACTACTCTAGAAATTGCAAACTGTGATAAATTTGGTAATTATTGGAAAAGTTATTAATTCCATGCCAACCTTTTCCGCAGTTCGCAATCGGTGTTCTACTAATACAAATTTTGACTGTCGCTCTAACCGGCTACTTAGCAATACCATTCTTTACTCTCACTGGAAAAGCCGGTCTGATATTTCGAGTTCATTCCAAGTTACGAACATGTCGTTGCACAAAAAAAAAAAAAAAAAAAAAAAATTCCCTGTTACCAATTTCCCGTTCTGCAACTGTAAAAAAAAAAACAATCGCTAAGAAAAGTTATTATTCCGCATAAAAAAATCTATCAGGATATAATACTACTTCGTTATTTCAATTTTCCTACAAAATACTACACGTTCATCTCGAAACATACAACGTAAAAATAGGGGTTAGCATTTTTCAAAAGTAAATTTAAAAGATATTACAAATACATTTTAAAATTGATCAGGTGTAAAGCGACCTTTAACTTTCAAACGAGAGTAGAGTGTACTGAAATGAAAGATGTATTTTATCTCGCACCACTGTTGGTAAAAAAAAAAAAAAAAAACGTAAACAGGTTTACAACCACAAAGGAACGAATTATTACCAGAAGGAGAATAAGAAATATCTAGCCCCCCCCCCCGCGCACCCACGCACCCACCCATACACACAGAGCTAAATTATGGTTCCGATAAACACATCAGCCCCCATTAGAAATTTAATTTCTCCAAAATGCAAACACATATACATATATTCGGGTTTATTTAAAGAAAAAGAAAAAAAATTAAACTAAAAAACGCATTGCCATCAATGGTACCGTGAGGTTAATATATAAAACCCCGAATTCAGGAAAACAGCCATTACATTATGAGCTAGAAAGAGAGGGGAAAAAATGGAATTTATCATCAATTACGAAATTTTCAATAAAAAGGAGAGGAATTTAGTCGAAACACCTATACTGCCGTTACAGATACGTTTTTAAACGAAATCCTTTTCGATAAAAAAAAAAATAATAAAACAAAATGGAATAAATGAAAAAAAAAAAAAAATAATAATAATAAAGAACGTAATAAAACAAAATAAGCAAACAGAAATAAAGGAATCGAAGTAATTTAAAAAAGGAAGGCTTCGTTATATATAATAGAAAAATTTCCTGGAAACATTCTTTCATCTTTTCGATCAAAAGGAAAGCGGGGAAGAAAGAATATGAAAAAAAAAAAAAAAAGCCAGCCGACCGAAGAAAATAAAACATTTCTGCTACTTTCTCGTGCGTTCCATCTGTTTCCTTCGTTCGTGTCTATGAAAGTTTTCTGTCTCCATTTTTATTCTTAATCCTTTTTTCTTCCACTCGTTTAAGGTCGTTATTATCGCTACCGTCAAATTGTATTACGCTCGTCGGTTTTGCAACTGCTGGAGCTGTCGCGAGCCGATAAAAAATCAGTCCGGACGATATTAAAACACGCCAGAAGAGATACAAATCCGCAAAATTATCCGGCTATTCAATTTACTTTTTTTTTGCTCTTCGCTCGCTAATGAACGACAAAAACTCGACTCATCTTTCGTTCGATCTTATTGAAAATAATTTAACTTATCGCGCAAGTGCCGAAGTGAATTTTTTCCTTCACCATTGCGCTTTAATTCTTCTTAATACTGATTCAATTGAAGTCGAAAACGATCAAAGAACTGGAATAGAAACCGAACGTAGCGTCTATAATTTCAGCACAATCCAGAAATTATTCTCAGTTCATTTACACAAAAGTTCTCTGGAGAACTTTTATGTAAAAAGTTTGAGCGAGACCAAAAATATATGTACGTGTACAATAATAGTAGAATTTTGGCTACACCAGCCGCATTCCGCGGAAAAATAAGTCAGCGAAAACTAAATTACGTACGACGCTTCTGGCGTGGAATGTTTTACATTAATTCTGAAAAAGTTTCACAGCTCAATAGCTTCATAAGGATACTCTCGTAGACGGATACAAAGTCGTACTGAATTCCAACTAAGGGATTTCGTGTTAAAAAAAAAAAAAAATAAAATCGAATCAAAAAACACGAAATTTTAATATACATTTCGGTCGTCGTTTAGTTTTTGTACCTCGTATTTCCCCTTTAAAGTTTTCTCTCGAATGCAGTAAGTTCTCGCAAGCGTGGGCTGCTTGCGCCACGCAAGGCCTGTTTTCTAGTATTGGAAAGAGCCGAAAAATCACAGGGGATGCTGCGACGACGTCAGGATTGTGCGGAGCGTGCGATATTACGTTTTCCTAATAATTCGGTCTGGTAAGTTTCGACGTACTGGCATTGTTCTGATAGTGTCCACTCTCACGAAAATACAACGGCATCGAAAATTTCACGCGAAAATCACTTTATTAAAACAAGACATGTGCACACACAGAAAACATTTAAAAACGGGGTGGACGACCGTTTCCTTTTTTTCTCTGTCAGCTCAAAATTCTCCCACAACCACGTTGTTCTCTTATCAGCAATAATGTTACTACCGTGTGAGTCACCGTGAATACTCTGAATCGGTAAGCGGATTTCGATAAATAACTTTGCTCGGGTGCCCCCCTCCCATATATACACGACAATATCCATTTGAAGCTGTCGAGCTGTGAAACTTTTTCAGAACCACGCTACACAAGCGTGTGTGATTTAGTTTTCACTGACCAGAAAATGTGGTTAAAATTTTTGGGCCAACCATTGTATATTGTAGACAATAGGATACGTCGGTCAGTTTTATGAGTGGAAAACACGCGCATGTTGTCGTAGAGTTTTAAGTAAAAAGTGTACAAATAGTGCAAATGAAGATTGTAATGTCGTATGAGACTGTAAGAACTCGGTATAGAGAGATAGAGAGGCTCGTTTCTTAAGTGCAAAATGATTCTAAGGCAATGAGAATGATTTTTATGATTTTCCGGCCGTATTTGCGTGAGGTAATTTTTTCATTGACCCGAAACGATTTTTAAGAAAATAATACACATCAACCGAAAACAGTTCGCACGATAGCGCGGTGTAATTTTAAAATTTGTTCAAAGCTCGCGCGCGCATTCTGCAGACACTTCATTCGAAAGACGTGAATATTGTTAAATTTCTGTATTAGCCGACACTAGCGTATAAACATCGGATAATTCAACTCTTTCGCTACATCACGTCAAAGATGTCAACGACAGCGCTATACTAAATCGAGCGATTCGCGCTTTCGACGTAACTGCCGACAATTCTCTCTCGTGTCAGTTTAGCATCTTTCACGGTATCGAAGCCGTTCCTGCCCTATGCTTCAGCGACTGCCCCCCCCCCCCCATCGAGTCTGGATTAGTTATTTCTTTAAGCCTAAAACACTCCGAACACCGAATCGATCGGTTTCCTGTAAACGTCGATTATGTTGACTTGCGCCGCTCGCTCAATGTTCCATCGTCTCTGCGTTCGCACGTCCGATTTCGGTGTGTATTTAGGTGAATTCGTCTTTTTCGCTTCTTAAGAAACTTACAGCGTTTCCTTTTAAGAGAAACTCTCTCGAATATTATCATTTCGAGAACTTTGTAAATTCTGACGCTGTTCAACCGGCAGAGTAGAGACACGTTTATAGAACAATCTCGTCCATTACGTTGTTAACGCCCTGAAATAATAAATATCTCCGTTTGTGAAAAGGAATTTGACGCGTTCGTTTTGCAAAGGAAAAAAATCATCTTTTCGTTTACGGCGATTATCACTTGAAATAAACTTTTTTCTTCTTTTTAAACGCACTGATATTTTGACGTTAAGATTTAACCTTATCTCGCTCGAATTATTCTACCCCGTCCCGTTGTTTTCGCATTTTTCCGTAATCAACCCCGTATTTCCGACTCGCCAAACCACGTGTTCTAGTCTCTACTGTTCTCGAATATCTTTTCTATCTATTCTTCGCGACTTTGTCACACTTTTTCAGTCGGCTCTTTCATTCCTATTTTATCTTCTCGTTTCCCGCGTAAACCCGACTACATTCTGATTTCTCTCAAGTTTGTGCTTCGACACTCCTATGTAAAATATCAAACTACGATCACACACTAATTCTCCTTCTGCCTTGCATAATGGCCGCCCCCTGTCATCTATTTGTGCAAAACTAACCTACCTTCTGGTTGATAGTGACTCTTTGAACGCTTTTTTTTTCACTTCGACATTCGCCGACTCTCGATTATTATTATTCATCCTTAATGTTTTCATTTGTTTTCTTCTCGTATTGTGTCCCCTTTCTCGGTCTGAATGTTACACGGTAAAATTAGCCTAGTGTCAAAAACATTGAAGGTAATAAATAATCGGTCGCTTTTTCCCGCATCAAACTAAGCACTGTCTTTTTTAATTTCTAATTCGCTGTTATCGAACAATCACACTCCGTTACAATAATAAAATGGCACGATATATCAACAATTCGAATAACCTTCTTTCAACGAGTACTGCCGGGTTATGAAAAATAAAACAAGTTTTATCTAATCGCTTTTTTTCCCCTCTAAGATTGAATTACCACTAGTGGAGGGGGGGGCTGATACCTTAAAATAATCTGGAGTACGTTCCGAAAGATTTTAATTCCGTATCTAGCACCAGCTGTTTGTGAGCTTATCTTCGAAAACACTAATCTAATGTTACGAAATCGCTGTAATTACATCGAGCACTGAAAATGACGTGCTCCGTTTTTTTTTTCGGAAAATTTATTAGCTTTTACTCGTAAAATAGGTCCACCGATGCAAACATTACGGCTCTGTTGCAATACAAATCATTGGAAAGGGGTTTTCTTCAAAACATTTACTTGTTCGATTTCGTTTGTTGTCCTGCCGAGAACAGTGAAGAACTTTTTCCCGAAATTTTTTTTTTTTTTTTCTTTTCCTTTAACGAATCATTTTACATTTAAACGAGACGTGTAAAAAAGTTATTTCTTCCAAAATAAAGGGAAAAACAAAACGTGCTGAATACGCTCGAATAACAGACTCGGGAAACAAAACACGTTTATGATCTTTACATTAAAACATAGAATTAACACCGGTTCGTAGTAGAATTTCAGCTCAAATGTTATCCCGGTAACGAGCAATCTACAGACGCTGATGGTATCCCAAGTTATAGAAATAATACAGTATCTATAGACGATTGTTACTTATTATCTGTACAGCAAGGCTATCCGGAACATTATCGAACTGTCTGTTACATCACAACTCAGTTCTCCTTCATTACTTTTAGCAGATTTTAATGTCGACCACGATAAACGCTAACTAGTATCCTCTGCAACAACGAAATTTTGTGCTTCTTTCTTCAAAGCCCCTATACACTTCGGCTACACAGTAAACTCGTTTTCAACGGTTAATATATCGTTTTAATCCGCATCACTCATGTCCTCCCAGGTATCGAATTCATTCCAGCGATTATTTCCCATACATCATCTCAGGAGCTAATGGACATCGAACCCGATTTGCCAGAATCGTCCGATAATGTAACAGCCGTACATGTTTCATAGAGCGGACAGGGAACTTTACAAGGTAAATATAGGGCGAGGCTAAGAAAACAGAAATAAATAAAATACAGAAGAGGTCTTTGAAACTTAAACTCCCCTACTGGAAATAAATCGATTTTAAATCAATTATGTGTGAAAGGAAAACGATGAAATGTCCCCCAAGATGTAGTATTTCTATTATAGATTACTAGAATTTTCAATAATATGAAATTACCATCTAAGCAGAAAATTCGGCTAACAAGAAACCAAAGTAATATATATTACATCTATCCGCGCGATGTAAATCCACGAATTGACAACACTGATGATTCAGTTTTAATTAATTTAAATAAGTACAATCCCTAATGATATACTAGAGAGGAAAAAAAATTGGTGTGTGGAAAAGGGAGGTGCAATAATGCCTGAAGGAATGGTGCAAAGATTGAAGATCAAGTTACGATATCTCGCTACGCTTTAATGCCTTTTTATTTATGGATTTTGGTTTTGACTTTATCGTGTCCTTTCTGGTTTTAAAGTTTCTATCAGAGGATCATGTTTTTCGATCTGGAAATATTAAGCTGTCTGCACGTACCGGTGTACAGATGCATATTACGCGATATATTATGTATTGGCACATGTATATATATATATATATATATATATATATATATATATATATATATATATACTCCTACTTAAATATTATGTTAGGTTTATTAATACTGTTATTTATGGAATAAGTTAAAATAGTTGTGATTAAATTTGTATCTTTATTTAGTAAACGTTGATAAGAGTGTTGGGCACTCACACAACGGGCATTTTTGCCCTGTGAGACCCACAGCTTATTTTTTAAATAAAAAAAAAAAAAAAAAGATACAGTTACCGTCAGGTCCATGCATGAGAAGAGCCTCGAAATATTGGCTCGGGAAATATTTGGGGCGGCTGATTCATCAGTCCCGTAGTCGTCATCAATATTGCATTCGCGAAATGTGGTGGCGATTAGCGAAATAAGACGCTCTGTAAAAACATTAAAAATCCAGAATCGATAGAATTTAAAAGGTTGCGCAAATCAGTAGCTCATCTTATCGGGACAAAAAAGTCCTACGAAGCATGACTCAATCATCCGTTAATGCCTCTTCCACTACCTGCACCGAGAAAAATAAAATCTCTCAATGGAATTCAGCGCTCACCAGCCATTACCTCCATTAAAGTGGACAATAAAATCACAACAAAGACGGTTACAGTTACCGCTGCATTTGCAAATGATCTCGTGAAGTGATTCTTTAGTCTTTCTGCGACAAAGGTATGCAATAGAAAAGGCATCGTTCTTAGCAAGTAGTAGTAACAGCACGAATAATTACGATCGACCGTTCTCGATGGTTGAAACTAAATTCCACATTAAATTTCAACGTGAAGACGTGGACTTGGTTCAGATTCCACGTATAAGTTTATTCTCAAAATTCTTCCCATCGAGGCTAAGTTATATCTGCTACACATTCAAAATCAGATTTGGAAAAATGTGAACATTCCTGACTTATGGAAGGAGACAACTTTCGTTCCTGTCTTGAAACAGAACAAAGATCACACTCAGCCTTAAGCCATTATTGTCCTACATCTTTGTTAGGTTCCTTAACTAAAAAATCCCAGAAGAACTAGTCAGCAAACGTTTCCACACCTTTTATGAATCCAATAATATCCTTTATCCAATAAAAGCTGAGTGCCGTAAGACTAAATCAACGTCACGTTACCTGGGAAGCGTTCAAAGGCAGATTTTATCGGCTTCCAACAGCCGCTAATAACCATTTTTTTTTACATGGAAATCCGATCGCGTGAAGTCAGTCTCAATTATCCGATATCTTTTCACGTCCCGCCTCATCATCTATCTGAAATTACTTTCCGATGTATATTAAGCTTTGATTTTAAGTAAAATAAATTACCGCTGTCAGATGTGTACTCCTCAGCTTCCCAATATATATATATATATATATATATATATATATATATCCTACGAACACTGGATACTGCTCATCATTCGGCATTACAAATTATAACGGGAGCCCATTTCACATCTCTTTATGGCAGTATTTGTGCTTTGACCGGCGTCCCTCCACTAAAAGTTTACCGATCCTTGTTAACTTTACGAGGGAATATTGGCTTTCCGAGATTGAATATCCAGTTTCCAGAAATTTACTTTCAACAGCGATCCGCATCCAGTACGGACCTACGTTCTTTAGTTAATATTGTAGTTTCGATGAAAATTCCAAGCAGTCGCCAACAGCGATATTTCCATCTGTGATCACTGTGAAGTCAATTACAACGAACTTTGCAATTTTGTGGAAGTGAGAGGTCCAAGGTATATTAGATTAACTTGAATACCGCGATTGATAAGTACAGAATATTATCATTATTCAAGATCATCATAATTAACGAGCAAAATAAAAAATAAAAAATGTTAAAAGCAATGTGAAGTTAACGGAAATAAAAATATTCACTGAAGAACAGGAAACGTTTAAAATTATTAGATAACATCCCAACATCATCTCTGCTGATTAAGCTGATGAAGCGAAAACAACCCCCCTCAAATACTCATAACCCAAGGGTTTTTGAGGTGGATGATGAAATCTACATAATCCGTCTCAGATTATTACTGTGTAGTATTCTAGATGTGGTACCAGACGCAATCCTATTTTGCTTGAATTCAGTCGCCTACGGTAACATGAAAATACTTTCAGTGATTCTTTAGTGACTCTAGCTGATGGCACTTTTGAACACGTGCTGATGAATAAAAGTTTATCATTCGTAATGAAGTTATAAAGAAATGGCGGTCATCTATATGCGGATTTTAGGTCATATCGAGATTCCCGGAACGAAAGAACCGACACAGCAGTCAAATTCCACCATGATAGTTTCTAGTCCACAAAATCCTCCAAAGATAGGCTTTGTCCCTCTTTATTAGATTAGTAGTGCACGTAAGAATATCTTATAATTCCCTCTTACCTTCAGAATATTAAGAACTTGATAGAGTTGTGGTGGCCCTCTAATGGTTATTGCGGGCGCACTCTTAGGTCTAGGTCACATACGTATACAATCACGTTTTAGCGTTTTGCGCTAGCCATAAGTCACCATCTACCGAAAATAATTGTTTTCCAATACGCGGTATTTTTTTGTCCTCTCGAACTAAGTTAGGCAGTTCATAGATGACCTTCTCGAATACAGCAACGCACGTAGGGTGAACACTTCGATTCATTAGGGTAAATGGTTTAATGTCCGCTTTAAAATTTGAAGTGTAAACCTTGAGACCATAATAGTCTAATTACTCGCGGTCTTTAAGTTAAACTACTTCGATATTAAGGAACTGAATCATCGGTCTATATGCGATATTTTATAAAGGAAACAGGAATATCAGAGTTTGTTTAATATGAAAATTTAAGGTTCTGCGGGAAGAAAAAGATTTTACGTTTTTCACGAAATCCGAGTACAGTGGTAATTACAAAAGAGAGTCGGAAGTAGCGCTTTCAGTGTCTTTGGTTAATTGAGTAAAGTATCGCCGATAATGCTACTAGGCTAAAATACCGAGTGATGGTTTACACACAACACAACAGCTGGAAATTAAGATCGACATGTTTTGTTAGTAGTACCGTTAGTGATTACCTCATTACATCGCAACAATTTGTAATTTTTGAATTTTTTAAAAAAAGTACATTTTAAAAATACGCTTTCCACTTTTATAGCGAAATAGATTTAAATTTAATTACGCGTATTTTACGTAGTATAAAAGTTTTTTAGCTAAAACTTTTGTTAATTACTGGAAATAAAGAAAATTTGGGGGTGTTGAAAATTATTTCTTACCGTCGAATCGGTGTATATATTATTATTATTATTATTATTGTTATTATTATTATTATTAAATTAAATTAACGGACCGTGTGCAACAACTAAGGTTAGAAGCACGCTAGGAGAAAAGGGTTAGATCGAGGAATAGAGACCGGATTGGTGAAGGAAAATGACTGAATTCGACAGAGAAGAACGGTCGTCTTTGAAGAAATGAGGAAGCGAAGGAAGAAGGTTAAGTGACGTCCTTTAGCAACGAGGAGAATAAAGGACAGTCAATTAGGATATGGGAGACGGAAAGGATAATGCCACACACGGTATATTGTGGAGTCGAAGTTTTGTTAATCAAGTACGCAAGAGTGAGACGCGTATAGCCCAGCCGCAGTCTGCTGATGATCACGTCATCTCTGCGATTTGAAAGCTAGGTCATCCAAGAATCAACCGAATGATTTGACGAAACTTGTTGTTTGATGAAGTTAGTTGTCACTTCCTTTGCCATAGTGTAAGAAGTCCTAATTTTATGTATTTCTTAAGGTGGTTAGATGCCGGTACTGGAACGTCCGGGACAGGCAAAACATAGCAGCCTCTCAAGCCGGTTTATCAGCCAGTTCACTCCTATGAATTCTAGCGTGAACCGGGACCCATAGAAACGTTACTCTCTGATTCAGCTCCGCCACTACTAGCCTCACCACTTCTTTGGCTGTGGTTGAAGACGCTGCAAAGAGCGTTGAGTGCTGGAAGAGAGTCAGAATATACAATTAAAGGTTGATCAGTATCGGGCCACATTAAAGATTCCACAGCAAGATAAATCGCATATAATTCATCTGAGATGACAGGAAACGTCTGGGGAAGTGAATAACAAACGATGGACACTCTATCCTTGACAAACCAACAAAACCGTTGAACAGAGATGCGTCAGTGTACGAGGAGCGACCGATAAGTAAGTTACACTTAACGATAAAAAAAAAACAAAAAATCGTAAAAAATATGCAAATATATTTTTGGAGTTTACAATCTTTTCTCTTTTTTTCGACGTATTCGCCTAAAATATTCAAGCACTTGTCGTAACGTGGTACCAATTTTTCGATGCCTTGTTTAAAAAACATCCGTTCAACATCGACTAACCAATTCATAACGAAATTTTTCACTTCGTCGTTCGAGAAACGCTCTCCTCCCAGAGCTTATTTTAAACGATCAAACACATAGGCGATCATCCGAAAGAATAACAGTTTCGACATGCTTGAAGTTTGCATCTGTGTGCGAAGTTGACGGCCGACTGCTGCGCGCTTCATCTTCCACATAATCTCGTTCTTCCTCGTATCTATGACACCACCACCATGGGTCTCGACATTTCTTTATTACCGTACACTTCACATATTTGTGTCGATGAATTTCAGTGGGATTATGACTTTTGCCCACAAAAACTGCACTACAATTCGCCTCTCGATGGTAGACAACCAATTCACACGGCGCTCCATTTCAAACGAACACTGTGTAAACTAAACAAGATACCGGTTTTATTCTTTCACGAGGGGGGATAAAGAATGAGAACTTTAAGCTGGAGTGGAGGGTTGTACGTTAATTTAGGTAGAAACTACGCGCGAGTGTAACTTACTTATTGATCCTGCCTCGTAGAACACGGCAGATTCATATTTTCGTAACATGACTTCTTTCTTGATTTCTTCGATGAGCAGGCATTCTCTCCTTGAACTGTGGATTGAGAGATCCAGTCTGACTGGGTTGTCTTTCCACGTAGGTAGCGTTTCGATCCTATAATTAATTAACTGCGGTAACGATAATATGTTGTCAAAGAACTGATTGTAAAAGCTTCGAGGAAGACGGAGTAGAAGATAAAGCCTTAGACTGCACTGCAAAATTGGCTGAAAGAAACCAACGACAATAATCGGGAGGCCATTCTAACGATTCAGACTGTAGACTGTCGATCGGTATAGTAGTTCGAAATGTTCCAGTAGCCAACTGTAAGGCAAAATTTTGGATTATATTGATAATCTTGAGGATGGGTGGGTTAGCTGTAGAATATATCGCGGTTCCATAATCGGTTTTTGATCGGATCAAACAGCGATAAATCCGTAACAAAGCGATCAGTATGCAATAATATTCATTTTCTTTGAACAGATTTTTTCATCATAATTTAAAATGGTAATTCGAGCACAATTTCCAATCTAGAATCAATCCAAGGTAGCGGACTGACGACTCGTTAGAAAGCGTCTTGCCCTGAAGAATGACGCATGCTTTATGTTGACATGTGCGAATAGGACAGAAGTGCATCGCAACAAATTTTCTGTTTGAGAAGCATCGGCCGTTATCGGAACACCAGGTGGCTAGTCGGTTCGTATATTCTTGAAGGACGCGTTCTCCAGCGGATTCGGTTCTGCAACTCACAAAGATCGTGAGATCGTCGTCATACAACAGAACTTCGTACTGGAGAGTTAACCGTATCTACCAAGTCACTAATGGCAATATTGAATAGTAGAGGACTCAACACTGACCTTTGAGGCTTATCATTCATTGAAGGTCGTAAGGATGAAGATTTGTTCCCAATCCGAACGGAAAAACTTCGGTTAGTAAGAAAGTTCTGTATAAACATAATGAGGTTTCTATGTAGAAAAAGAATTCAATATCGTCACTATGACTGAAATTTAAATTACCATCGAGAATTAAATGTTAATCATTTTCTTTTCCGATATGTACTTTTTTTAAGCACACCAGATCTCTTATCAGTACCAGTCTTCAATTTCTTCTTAAGATAATATTACTCGTATTTACGTTTTGCTACGATTTTTCTTGTTTTCTTTCTTTCTTCTTTTAAAACAAATACTTTTTTTTTTGCTTTTTTTTTTTTCATCATCGGCTTTGCACAACGAGGAAAGAGTGTATTCCTCAAAAATTGCAACGATTATTTTAGATAATTAAGAGAGACGGAGCAACGGACACGTCTTTTCCGCTCGAGATTAATTCCTTTTGACCAAACCATTTATAGATATTGTCCGATCGGAGTTTAATAAAAAAAATTAAGTTCTTCGACAATCTATCCTTCAGTAACAAGTTTAGATTAATTTTTTTTTACGCAAAAAAAATTATCACATCGGTTGCATAGTTTTTTTTTGTTCTTTTTTTTTGTTCTTTTTTTTTTTCGATAGGTAATTCAAAAATTTATCGTATCATTTTAATCGTTGCATCATGTTGTAGTTTTAATTAATTAAGCCATCGACTCTTATTTTTATACAAAGTCACGCTAAAAAGCGTCACTAAAATTTTCGATTGATATAAAACATTGATATGGTATGTGTCAAAAATATCGTTAAACTATTAACAACTGGTGACGACACCACAATTGCGATTGGAACTCTGTCTCCAGCAATGCTTTACACCTATTTCACACGCTCAATTTGTCGCCCAGGCGTGGTATCAAATAAATTCTAAAACAGTATAATATAATGCTGACGTTAGCTTCTTTTTAAATTTTTTTTTTCCCGTTTTCTGCATGCTCATCTGTTAGAATTTCCACTAATTATTGCGTTATAGGGCCAATTTTTCCTTTTTAATTTCCATCGGTCTTTATCAATATCTGGCGCAATAGAAACTTTAATCGATTCCACATACTCTTCTTGTTGTTTATGGGCAGATATTTTTGAATATCTTGACAAGAGGGCTTAATATTATAAAGAAGAGAAAAAAGCAAAAAATGCGCCATCTTATATACAAGTAAATAATTAATATTAAACAAAGAAAATCGAAAATCACTACAGAAACAAAATGCAACAAAATATACTGCAGAAGAGCATGCGAAAACTTATATATATATATATATATATATATAATATTTATATATATATATAATATTTATATATATATATATACTTAGTAGGGAGCAAAATAATTGGTTATAGTACTTCTTTGTGGAAATGGTGCACTAAAAACATGGGGTCTTTCTATTAAATAGAATACCGTTAAATAACAAACAGAAAGCAAAATAATGAAGCTTCAGCAAAAGCCGGGCAGCCGTTATTTCTCATTTTGACGATTTCTCCGACTTCCGAGTTCAAACTAATAGCGTATATTTGGGTTCAACTGAGACCGATATTCTCACTTGCTCGGTGAGATTATATATTTCTAATTGGCTACGTGCTCTCTTATCGCATTCGGCTGTTGAGATAGTTCCGCCAATCTTGCCGATGTAATTGAGACCACATTAACGGCCATATGCGTAGAGTAAAGGCGTGAAAATGATTTTCTACGTGACTTATGTGACGGTTTAAAGTTATTTTTTCCTCGATGTACGATTGATTTTTTCAGCAAAACCTTTACTGCCGGAAAATAATATAGTATTCCTCGACACGAACGAAGTTTCTCTCCTAGCACTTCTTTTATCGCTGTTATTGCCGCCTATATATGTGTTGAGATCTGCATTATATTTCTTTTTACATTTGCGCGTTTATTCAAATCGTCAGAAACACACGCTTTTTTAACCTAATATATGTGTATATGTGTATTGTCATGAGCCTACGGTTGAGTAACGTAAATAAAATATTGCTTTTGTGATTGGAATTCTGGTTTTACTATGCTGTGGGAAATGATAAACATGGATAAAATTTTATATTTTTATTTTACTTCTTATAGATCAACACACAGCATAGTATTTCGTATGTATATTTCTCTAGTAATGTTCGGACCGAGTAAAGTAACATAGTTGATATTAAATGGTTCGAACGGTTGGGAAGTTGAAATCTAATTCCGATGCCGTACCAACACGATTGTAATAACGTAAAATTAACAAAGGCTAGATGTACCGCCCGACTAAAGCGACGTAATTTTTCCAAAATTACGTAAGTGATAAGTATGATGTGTCGATGCGACTGGTCGGGCAGCACCGATAGCTGACCGACTACCTGGGTTTTCGCGAGTCTTTCAGTCATTCGGTAATTAATCCGTTTAGTATCCGTTTTGCTCTGAAAGAGTTACCGTTATCGAAGCGTTGCGTGGTCGGCGGGCCCGTATCAATTTTTAAATTAAATCTATTTCTGCCGGAAGAATTTCATATATATATATATTTTTTTATTAATTGCTGTTTGTCGTCGGTTATTCGTGAATATTCGTTTTATGTTCGATAAAATGAAGATATTAACATACTAGTCATCGAGAAATCAAGTGTTGTAAATTTTTATTAGTATATACATACATTATTTTATTAACAATTATATTTCATTTCTAACATTCAGTGGATACGGCGGTGTGAGTCGCGGTGAGATAGCTAGATTTTAGCTTAAAAGGCTTCTTACTCATGAGCCATTAAGAGTGAGCACACGATAATATATATTTATGTATATTAATTACAACGTAATTCTTACGCCAGTCCCCATTAGATTTTGTAATGAGAAAATTATGTAACCAAAAAAATGTCCCGAGCAATATCCCAATTTTACGTAATGAAAATTATATGTTAAATAAAAACGTCATTCTTAATTATGCATCCATTAGATTTTGAGACAAAAAAATTATATTTTTTTAAGAATTTAAATTAATATTATTATTTGTTTAATATTAATAAGAATATGTTATGAAATTTGTAATATTTCAATTTGTCAGGAGTAATTTAAGTTAATGTGATTTATATCCTTTTGTAGTATGTTAAGTTGTTTCGGTAGTTTACAAAATTTATGGTATAAATTATTGCTTGTTTTTTTGTTTTTTTTTTTTTTATTAAATAAAATTAATCTGAAAATATTTCAATTTAAAGGAAAGAAGGATAGGATTTTTGTGACTATATTATTTTTTTTTGTGTCCACACAGGTAGGAATGACGTTGTAAATTTTGTTCCATTTATACACAAGAGAAAGAGATAGAAATGTAAGCAAAAGGGGTCAAAGGGCAGAGCCCCTTGCGAGGCCAAAATGGCCGACTTTATATATATATATATATATATATATATATATATATATATATATATATATTGTAAAGTTGTAAGGCTTCAAATTTTTTCCTGTATTTATTTTTTTTTTTTTTTTTTTTGGACTCGTCAACCGGGAGGACCTTTATCCACAAAACAATTAGAAAGGAAAATGAATCAGTTATATTTTGATGCGATTAAATATTATTAGTAGGAAGGAACAAACATGGGAACGATATGAGGAGAAGAAAAAGACAGGAAATTTTTAGGATACAGTACGGAATACCACAATTCGCAACAAATTGCAACAGAAAGCAGAACGTTCGATCGAAAGAAATCGACGCTTAAATAAACACATGAACATGCTCTTCGTTTGGCTGGAGAATATGGAGAAGAAACGAACGAAAAACGAAAACGAGAGGAAGATAATAAAGTATGGCTTAAAGAACGCAGACGAATAATCGCGACATCGACAGAACGACGAAGTGAAAAAAACAGAGAGAACCATAGGTTAAAAAGAAGACTGGGTTGAACGCAGACAGATAGAAAGTACAATTGTCAAGAAAAAGGAAAGCGTAAATATGCGATACCCTAATCTAAGATGAAAATTTTTACATAGCGGAAGGAAATTAGAAGATGGGATTTTTCTTAAGAAAAGAGATGATTCCTTTTTTCGAAATCGGCCGAACAGCTCTGCTGCGCCATTTCTACAAATTAGCGCGTGCAAAATTATCAATTTACTCCCCCGTTGTAGTTACACTACATTCTTAAAGTATTTAAAAAGGAAAAATAAATGACGGAAAGTGGAAAATCTTCTCCAAACGGTAAAATTCAAGCTCGCTCGACATTGCTACTACTTAGAAATGCCTATTTTGCGTACTTGATAAGCAGATTTGTCATTTTATTCATTTAATTCTTGTGCAGGATCTTAAATTTGCCAACGTACTATTAATAGACCTCTTACTTTCTTAATTAGAATTCTCCTTGTGTCTTTTTTATGTCTTTCAGCGGTACATTTAAAGTAAATTAATGGAACGTTAAGTAACGCTAAGCGAAGGATAAAAATGTCCTTATCAAAGGAAATAATAAAAGCTATATTCGCGTCGCCCCGAAGCCTGGTTAATCTTATTAAAGGCTACTAAAAACTAACAGCAGCCGTGCTGAACTAATTGTACACAGATCTCTTCAAAGGAAAGAGAAAAAGGAAGTGAAGCGGAAGTTTAGTTTCATGAAAGGCGCGGAACATCTTTTCTCCGCTACCGAAAGGAAAAGCTTGACGACGACCGGGATACGTCAGTGTTATATATGGAAAAATGTAACGATAAACAGAGCAAAAAAGTACGTAGCGTACTTAAAAAAGTTCCGCCAAACCACCAGTCTAAGAAGCTGATGAAATATTTAATTGGTTAATGCACAATGGTCGCGTTAAAAAGCTCCCTCCCGACCGGGGTTCGGATATAATTCGACGGTTAGTAAGCAGTTTAGGACCGGAAACGATTTATTTTCCTTCTGTTTTATATTTGCTCATCAATCGTAACGATTAATACTTTTGATTTTATTTTATTTTATTATTTCGTTTTGTCTATTAAACGTTATTTGGTCACTAAATTACTTCATCATTCGAATCCACAGTTTGTAATTAATTCCTCCGAAAAAATAAAATATTTTAATGTAATTTTAGTCGCCGAA
This sequence comes from Icerya purchasi, assembly GCA_039619475.1. NCBI lineage: Eukaryota > Metazoa > Arthropoda > Insecta > Hemiptera > Monophlebidae > Icerya > Icerya purchasi. Next base: position 133,826,193 of record CM077116.1, read on the forward strand.
GAAAAAGACATTCTCGGTAGGAAGTAAAGAGATGTTATTGTAATTTTGCAATGCAAAATTATTCGCGCGGTAAGTGGAGTAGAAAGTTGTTTGATAACGGGAAAAAAACAACAACTAAAACTTGGAAAAAACTGAATTTCTTTGAACGTTTGTCACAACGATCCGCAAAATTTTAAAATTTTTTTCTTTTCACAGAATTTCTTTTTAGAGGGAATTCGTAATTTCTGCTAAAGCTATGAAAAGTAAACTCAGCGCTTTCAGCGGCTGTAGAGGTAAAAATATATGGAACCTCCCTTTACTTTAAAAATATCATCTCCCTTTTATGCAAACGCTCGTCTCGACACTTCACTTGATCCCTGTCTACTGCGTAATAGTTTGGTGCCCCCTTCTGAAACAGTTACCCTTTGCTCGATTCCAAGAAACGGAGATATGACGCCTTTGGCAAATAAAATCAGATATGTACATAAGTAAAATAAAGTTATAAAAACTGTAAAAATTACACATAGCTACAAATCTAAAATTACACCAGCTCTACGTATAATTAATATTTGAATATAATTCAAATTTCTTTCGCAAAATTACGCCTTTTTTTAGTATACTACAATTTTATTTATTTTTTTTTTTTTGTACCGGTAAGTATTTTTATTTTTTCTAACTAATAATTCCCAAAAGAGGCGTGTTTAATTTAAATGCGGATTATCAGTTTGGCGGTTTTTATGAAATTAAATATTGAAGCTATGGGGAGGGGGGGCTAAAGGATTGTTTAATTGAACTTCTACCCTCTCCTATAATGCAATCTCTTTATTTATTTTTTTTGAGCATGTTGGCTAAGGACGTAACCTAATCCAAAGATATGGCCGCATTAATGATTGCAAAGGAAAACTATTAGAAATGGACAATATGAATGAAGCTAATAAAGAAATAACTAAGGGAGACGGAAAAGAAAGCATTAAGCGCTGTAAGGCATAGGATAAGACGCGAAAGATCGACATACAGTATCGCGCGTTCTGAAGAAATGGAAGGACATTCAAGCAAAATGTGATTCGCATCACAAATGAAGTTTGCTTCTGACGGATGGAAAAGAGGAGACTGAGTAATGGAGAAACGGAAGAGCGAAGCAGGAAGCAAGCTGTGGTTTAACCGAAGTCTAATTATAGATGAGATAGTTGACATGTTGGGGAAATTAAGAAACCACGGAAATAGAGGGGAAATGGGTTGTATGGATAAATGAAAGGAAGCGGGATTAGAAAATAAAGAAGGATGGAAATCAGATCAACAGTCGCGGTGGCAACGAAAGGAAAGAGGAAGAAGACTCTGGAAAATGACTAATAAAGCGACCGTCTGAAGCAGCCGAACGTGATAATGATGAGTTTACTAACTCTTTGCCCGAAATTCCACAATGACTAGGAATCCACAGAATACGGACAGAGCGGGAATGAAATAGATGTGAAATTAATAATGCAATCTAGATTAATGAAAGATGGGGCCGCCGTATGTGAGCAGTATATGTGAAATTGATTACTTGATCATGTAGATAGTATGTTCTATTTTTATTCTGATTAGAGCTTAAAAATCGGCGTTGAAAATAAGGATTAGTCTTCATTTTATTTAAGGAAGATTTTTTTTTACTTTTCGCTGTTGGCGCCATTCGGGCTAGAGGAGGCGTGATTAAACCGCTAAAACTTCCATGGTGGATATGATTAGAAAAATAATTCACGGTAGACACCACCATGTGCTATTTCTTTTATTTCAATGCTCACCGTTTCGGACAGCTTACACTGACCAACATCACCACATGTTTTTTAAACGTCTATTCCTTTCTGTCGAACGTTGTATTCTATATTCTTGTCTGCTGAAACTCTCAACCTACCCCTTATTGTGCATCTTATATTTTGTCCTTCTCTTCGCCATCCATTATTTCATCCGTTAGTTCCTTTATCATATCTGACCGAATCAAAATATAACACTGACGGCTCTTTTCTTTCTTGTTGTTTCTGGGGGTGTAGGTCCTTAGCTGACGTGCTCAAAGGGGGGATATGAAAAAAAGAGTGAGAGAAGGGGGAGTTAAATGAAATGTCGGATAGCAAAATTGCTGATCGAACTACCTTTATTACCTGGAATCACTGGATGAGCCGTGAATAATTGCCGCCTGTCCACCTTACCAAAGCAAAATTAAGGGATTATGAACTTTTAAAACCAGGCGATGAATCGTTGATAAAGTATTTAACGTGAGAATTATGGATCGACCATATATTGTCGGACGTTCATAAACTGGAAAATTACGAAGGCAGAAAGATATACCGTAAAGCACGGCAACAAAGATGACCCGTAGTAATCGTTCAACCGGGTGTTACTGCTGGGTATCTATTTGTCTCCGGATATTCTCGTATCATTTGTGTGTAACATATTGTACGGTTTCTCAATCAAACTTTATTTTGGTAGCCTCTGAAATTGCGATTAACTCGGTTGCATCTGCAACAAGTATCGAAGCAGAGGATAATCGGACACATGCGGGGGAGATCAGTTTTCACGCTGAAGTTAAGTGCAGAGGACTAGTTCCAAGGCTTCCGCTATGTTTTTGTAATTACATTTCTTGGAACGTTACGCGTCTTGGCGGTAGGAGTAAACTGGCAGAAATCGTCAGGGAACGAAAAAGCGTTATGCGTCCTCCAGGCAACATTCATTCTGTCTCTATCTATTATATACGTGTGTGTGTGTGTGTGGGTGTGCGAGTATCGAGATTCGAGCAGCAAGCATTGTGCTCAGTCAGCTGTATAAATTCAATTCCTAAACACGTGTAAATTTTATTTAAACTAATTTTTTGTTTTTGTTTTAATTCATACGAGATTTATATATTGTGTGTCATTTTTTTTTTTATCGTATACTTTACGAACGACTTTATACTTGTATATCTACCAAAAAGTGAAAGGAACTTCGTTCCTACCGGATGTCTAGACATTATTTCTTCTTTTCTTTTTTTTCATTTTTTTCCACTTTCACAAAGAACGGATCTATAATCTATTTTTCAAAAATATTAGACTGCTATTGTTTACGCTTCATTTGGTGCGGGCCACTGTTTTTAATGTGTTTTATTATGTTATGACGCTTGTACTAACCGAATACAAGTAAACCAATTTTTAATGTACAACTAGATTTAGGTGTGTATACTGTATATGCTGAATGTGCACTGATGGCACTGACGAAGGAATGAACGTAAATAGTTTTGCTAATAAAAAAAAGCTCTAGGCCATGCTTTTCAAACTACTCGTACCGATTATTAACGATTGTTTTATGTTTTTTCAGCCTTTTACGCAAAAATATATTGGAAGATAATCCGATACATTGAGATCGTCATCGATAAAGATAAACATAAAGTAATAACGTTACATGTTTAGTTCTTTATTTTTGCAAACACTGCGCACACCCGAAATCTAAACTAAATTAAGAATGCTTTTTGATTATTAAATCTGAAAACACCCGCGTAGCGCTGAAAGCGCAATATGTTAACAAGATTAAAAGACGCGATTTGCAAAAGAAACGGAGGATCCGTGTCGAGCAGTATCAAATGAGAGAGTGTGCGAATTCTGGATTCTGGTGGGGACCGTTATATTTTTCCTGAATCGCCGAGGGGAGTCAATAAAGTAAAATAAGTAAAGCAAGTCCCGCATACCCTTGATAAGGTATCATGGATTGTGAAGTTAAGGTTCGTAATCTACCGAGCCTAATGTAACTAAAGAGAATATTAGGGCCAGTTCCTTTCTCTCGGCTGCCTTTACCTTCCCAGATTTCTCTGGTACCCGATGATTATTTCAGATTAGGTATAGACCTGGGAGCGATTCGGATCTGGACCGAGACAAGTCTCGAACCTGTTCGCTCCGGTTTAGTAGCCAAGTGCCTTAAAGATTTAATTATGGGCGTGATTTTTTCGAATCCAAAATAATCGAGGAAGCGTCTCGCGCATGACTGTTCCGGATAACTACTTTTATTTCTCTATTCCGTTTGCTAATTACAGAGACCGCCTCATCGAATAAGTGCCGTAATCGTGCGCAAATTAATAAAGTAGAAGCCGACACAGTGCAGTCAGTAAATGTAGAGCGACACAACGGGAAGACGACACGAAGGAGAAGGACCCTCTTGAGCACTAAATTGATAGTGAACGCTGAAAGAATATTTAAATATGAAATATTCTTTCAGGTCCGATTGGGAAAGATGTGAGAGATGAGCAGTAGTGCCAAGAGGGGGACAAGGCTTTCGATAACTCGCGCGGGAAGTAGAGTAGACTGCGAAGAGACCAAATAAACGGTGCGATATTGTTTCGTCGTGTACAGTAGCAGACACTGCACTGCTCCCCGGTGAGATTGGAATAATTTCAGAGGCAATAGAACGGGCAAAAAATTAAATGCCTACGAGATATAGCGGTACAGAAAGACGCGTGCATTGGATATACGGCTAACGTAGACGCTGCAAGCGGAAGTCGGTTCTGGGAACAGACACACTTCTCGACCTAATTTCAGACAATTAGAAGACGCGGCTCATTCGACGTAAAGTAAAATGAGAAATGAAGAAGCGAAAGTAACGGCAGCGGAGAAAAAAGGCCACGGCGAAAAGTAACCGCGGCCCTTTGTTTGTGCACTGCTATTCAGTCTTAATTTGGAAATCTTGTTTCACTTGAACTGGTCGCGAGTTACCTACCGGTCGGCGGAGAAGTGCGGGTGTAATTAAAAATAAATAATACACGCCGGAAAAACAAAAGTTGAAACGCTCACCACATTTGACAGCTCTATTCGATTGGCTTGTTAGGCTTTTTTAATCGATTTTCCGGACGTGCAAACGTATTCTCATACCGAATTAAAATCTATCGCTACACTTTCTTATCTTCACTTTCTCCGATTTTCTACTAAATCTGTTGTGTAAATTCGTAAATGAAATTGGAAATAGCTTTTTCCTTTCTCGCTTTATTTCAAAATGAAGAAATAAACTTCGAAAAGCCGTTCGAACTGTCCGTTAGAAAGCTGGAATAAGTTCGACACACTTGATTTATACAAACACGTAGGTTCGGATTTTTCGTAATTTTTATTGCTTCCAAGAAATAATGCTTTACAATTTTGCTTTTCTTCTCCTTCGGAGAAAGTGTGCATATTGAATATCATTAAAAAAATTTCGAAAACAACATCCTATAAAACAACATCCTAAAAAACAACCGTAAATTATATCGGAAAAATTAGCGGAGTAAGTGCGCGTTGAAACATTTACAAAATCGAAACAATTGCGAAAAACCTCGTATAAAAGTGAAAAGGCGTTTTGTATAATTCAAAAAATTTTAAATAAATACGTATCTCTAATACAAGCACTAAAAATTTCGAGAAATACCCCCTTAATGAAATAAAACAGAACCAATATGTATGGCCCAGTGGCTAGAACGCTTGACTTCCGATCCGGAGGTCTCGTGTTCGATACCGGGCGACGACAAAAATTATGCGGCGCTAGTTTAGTACACAGCAGTATAGACACCCACTTGGTGGAACTACATTTGTATATCTCGCATAGACATATTCAGCCGGCGAACAATCGCATCAAGGTGAGTAAAGGCCAGTCGTCTTGGTTATCCTACTCTATTGATAAGCTTTCACATTTTGATCGGCTACATTAGAGAATGAAAACCTGGCAGCAGGTATAAAATGCATCTCCCAATTTGCCTGGTCAGCACGGGACATTAGGCTAATTTATCCCGCTATGGATTGCCTACACCCAGCAGTGGGCTGATATGGGCATATCGTGACCATCGTGATATGTGTATGAGATATAATAAGCAACATAATCGAAAAATTTGACGAATTTCAATTAAATTCCTTCGTGTATAATAATCAGTAATATAAAATTTATTACTGTTAAAGACTAAATGTAGACGTAGGACGACTGAAAATGTCTTCGAATCCATACTCTAGGACTTCTCTGTAAGTATTCAAAAGAACACACAATCGTCAACTTGGGGCGGAGGGAGACTGTTCGTTACTATTGCCGCTTTTTTCTCACACGTACTATTGCATTTTATTCTCGTATAAACGCAATTGGAGAATTCACCGTTTCATTTCCGCATAAGAAAACTGTTTGCAACGTGAAGATACATTTAAATGAAATTCGTAACGTCTTTGAGATTATTCATTTGATAAACAACATTCATTTTATTGTACGAAAAAATTAAAAACGCTACGTTGTATATATATAACGAAATAAAAACAACCACCACACGTGTGTCGTCGGAAAGACAAAAGATTATCCATAGCCGCACGAAACAATGTCGATAAAAAGGTATGTGTATACGCATTTACACCGAACAATTACTATAAAGAAAATCAAGACGCAATTTATCACATAAAAAAGATAAAATATTATATGAGTAAAAAAAAAAAAAAAAAAGAAAAAAAAATAATACTATTTGTAAAACATTTTTTTACAAAAAATTAAAATGGGATTTCTTTAAAAAGTGCAATACGACGCGCCAGAAAATTTTTAAAGATAAAAAACCCGCGCGGCAAGGCACGAATATTTATAAATATCACTAGAGGCACAAAGCAGAGACGTCTAAAAACTTGTAAGTCGACGGATTCTTTGGAAGGTATGTTCTCACTAGAGAATGTGCTTCAGGTCGATACGTGGAGAACGTTTCTTTTATATTAATTTCTTTTATCCTGTTGGTGCGAGAGAAAAAATTCTAGCTCGACTAACGATTATTGGACGGCTAATTAAATTTTCCGAATAACAGATAAAACATTTACACAATAGGCACCGTTCAATTTTTCGATAGTAAATCCTTCTTGTTTAGTTAATTCTGCGAATGTTCTTAGCGCTGAAACATAGCAAGTAGCGAAGCATTAATTTGAAAGCTGACTAAATGCCAAGCTACATGGTCTCTTGACCGAAAACATCCGGAACTCGGTCATGTGCGTTATCACTTTTACCAAGCGACTGTGTCTCCGCCGTCTAATACGTTAAGTGGATCCGTGCGGTCGTCTTAGCTCGATGAATCAAATTAAAAAACTATATCATACGCCCCTACGATGATAATAAACCCGAAATGTCTTAAGAAAAAATACGGCCGAATACAAAATTGTTTTACTAATCGTGAACGAAAATTTTATTAATTGTTAAACAATTTCAATAAATCGCGAATACAAGATAAAATTTACTCCTTGAAATAATAAATTTAATCGTCTTTTTTTTTTTTTTTTTTTTTTTAATTTCATTTATCGGCTCGATGAAATAATTCAATTTTAATAACACTTCTTACCTTTCAATTAAAATGGCCACGAGAAAATAATCACCACGTCTGTAATGTACACATATAGAACATTGAGGGGTAATCACGTACATATTAATAACGAATAAATGTATCAAACGAAGACTAATGAATATTCGATTTACCGTACTTCACGGAGGTGATCAGAAATCTCTACCGTATCCTGATTTCTCTCCTTTGCTCTTCTTATAGTTTTTTGGTACGCTAAATTTATTAGATTACTTCAAATTTACCGTTATTTGACGTTCATTATAAAACATTTGCAGGTAGCAAAAACACGATTATTAATCAGATCAAATGCTTTTGTTCTCTGCCCAAAAAGACAATGTAAGGGATGTACTATCTGACATCCGATACTTCACAACATCAAGAGGATTATTATACCGTCGATATAGAAACTAAAATTTATCCGATATCCGTTAAGCAGATAGCGTTAATAAGCCCCCTGAAGTCCCATTATAGCGGTATACGGAAAACATTATATGGGCACTAATTCGAGCATAAATAAAGGTTTGATCTGAATACTTGCCAATGCTCAAATCAATGTTTGTAAAGATTTCGATTTTACTCTTAAAAATTTATACTATATATATTGTTATATACGGTTATGTATATATATATATATATAAACTCGACCATTTTGGCCTCGCAAGGGGCTGTGCCCCTTGACCCCTCTTGCTTTTATTTCTGTCTCTTTCTCTTCTATACTTTGTATAAAATGATCAAAATTTATAACGTAATTCTTACTGGCATCAACACAAAAAAAAAAAATAACATAACCACAAAAGTCCTATTCTAACATTTAACTTTCATTATATAAAATGAAGACATTTTTTCGTTACATTTTTCGTTACATATTTCATTACATAAAATTGTGACATTTTTAAAATAACAATAACAAAATTCCTATAAAATATAACAAACGTTACATAAAATTGGGACATTTTTTTGGGACATTTTGCGTTACATAAAATTGTGACATTTTAAAAAACGAACGTAAAGGATATGAATACGTCGAAAATTCGGATTAAAGTATCTCAAAAACTAAAACTGCTAGCATTTGCCCTCTTAAATTTTACGGTTTGTCGGATTTGTATTTTTTCCATACTTTATTATATGCCAAATTGTCAAGTCTGCAGCTACCAGGCGCGGATCAAGAGTTAAAGTTTGGGGCAGGCCAGAAGTTTCTCAAAGCCTCTACACTGAACATATTATAAATAATAAAAAGAGAAATATATAAATTAAAAAAATAGTGATAGAGTGAAATAAATTGAAAGACAATTACATAGCTTAGAAAAAAAAAAAAAATATATATACATTAAAAACTTTATATTACAATGTTAAATGAAAAGTTCTAATCTTCTATTCTTTGTTTTTGCGAATGACAAAAACTTTTTAACTTTCCTGAATTAGTAAAAAAATTTATTTTCTTATAATTTATAAAATAAACTATAAATGAATAATATTTCTGGTTATGAAATTCGGATTATTTCAATTCTTCTTCTTCATTTGTCATGTCCGCTTAGCGGACGTCGACGACCAAACGTTTATACATGTCTCGATTTCTAACCACATCCGTTAGTTTTCTCATTTCATTAATTCCCGTCCAGCATTTTACATTCTGTATCCATGATCTGTCCTTGGTCTACCGCGTCTCCGTTTGCTTCTATTTTTCCTTGAAGTATCAGCTGGAGTATTTCGTATTTATTTCCCCTCGTAATATGTTCCAGGTAGTACGTTATTTTGCCTTTTTTTTTTTTATAATTGTTAATAGTTCACATTCTTTTTGCAAGCGCTGCAGAATCTTGCTTATTTTGTCCGTCCAACTGGCCTTCAACAATCGTCTATACACCCACATTTCGAACGCTGAAATTTTCTTTGATGCGGCAGCTGCCAGAGTTCATGTTTCCACCCCATATAGCCGTATTGCCCAGATATAACATCTAACTAGTCGCAGTTTTATCTTCATATCGATATCATTGCAACATAGTACACTCTTAAATTGTTCTCGAACTTGCATATTTTCCCGATATTCTAACGACGGGGAAATACACTGATTAAAACAAAAACATCAATCCCGTATCTATTGCAAAACGGACTGTATGGAGTTTTTTAAATTAAAAACTAGAATTTCACTTCTTCAAACTCTAATTGAATTTGTACGGCCTTTTCTGCCGAACAATCGCGTCCTACTCTCCTCTATTAAAACTTGATATTCCTCCTTATCGTTGCTTACTGTATTCCCTCATTTCCTTCCACTTCTGTCATTCTTGCCTTTCAATTATTCTTATCCTCTATCCTTAAACGTTTAAAAATGTTAATTTATTTTATCCTTCTTCTCATTTTTTGGCTGATTTAATTAGAAAAAAGAAAAAACTTTCTAATTTTTGAATTTCGTGGATCTTTTAACGAAAAAAAAAAAAGAAAGAACTTGCCAGCCACTATAGAACAAACTTTATTTGGGCTTGTAGCTTTATACAATACATACATACATACGTATATATATATATATATATACATATTATCAAGAACTAGTCAAATGAACTGACTAGTTACGTAATAAATTATCTACTAAAATTTACAAATTTAAAATCCTAAATAAATTAATCCCATCGTGGTCGCCAATTATCACGTACTAGTCAAATAGGCATCACGGTTGTATATAAAAAATAAAAAAAAATCAAACGAATGACTTAGTTATGTTATAAATTATATTCTTTAAAATCTAAAAATCTCTATCGAAAATTCAAAGATACACTCTAAGGAAAATTCTCAGAATAATCACAATTTCCTATTTATCTTTCAAATTATTATTATTTATATAAAACTACAATATTTGAAAATATTTCGGCAGCTGCTCAAGAAAAACAAACTTTACAATTTATATACAAATTACAATTAAAATTTCAATTTATCATATAAAAAAATAATTATAATATTTTTATTCTCTAGCCTGTTTTATCCGACTATCCAAATTCTGCATCTCTCGCTGATTATTCCTGGTTATATTAACTGATATTATTGGATCGCTTTTGAAATGTTGCACAACTGATATCTTCGTAGACGCTTTATCGTTAATTTCCGGAGTATTTATCTCAATTGATGTAATCTAAATTATTTACTATCGGCGTAAAGCATTGATGAAAATAAGCAATGTACCTTTCTTGCTTTTAGTTTTAACATAAATACTTTTAATATAACTAATCCATGTAAAAATACTACCGAATTTATAACGGATTCGGTGAAAAAATAAAATAAAATTTGACTGGGTAAAATATAAATGAAAAAATTAGAATGAATATCTCGAAAAAAATGAATAGAATGAATGCTTTTTTAAAAAAAAAACTTATTCTACGTGATAGTACGGACTAGCCAGAAATTATATAAAATAATTAGCCAGGAAAACATTAAATTATTTGTATATTTCGCGTATACAAACTTTTATTTTATTATTATTATTACTACAATTTCTGAGAATTTTCCTGAACTTCTTGCTTGTACTTATTACCTTACAACACTTATTATAATTTCCTGTTATGCCCTATTATGGCTAAAACGCCATAATATATATATATATATATATATATATATATATATATATATATATATATATATATATATATGTATATAACTTGGCCATTTTGGCGTCGCAAGGGGGGACCGCTCTATCGGGCGCGATCGATCGGGCGCAAAAAGCGGGCGCGACTCTATCGGGCGCAGGCGAACTCAGACCTTTTACAGACCACCTACGGTGATTTTCAGGTATCATCCGTTAAACGTAATCATTTGTGTTAGTGAGAAACACGAGTTACCAAATACTGCTATCAGAAATTCCGTCCAAAAAATACCGCTCTTGGTTAACGATTTATTTTTTTCGCGCCTATAGCATGTTATATATGCATATGTATATAATCACAAAACACATATTTTACATGATTTTATTTCGTTATTCGCTTTTTTAAATAAAAAAGTAATACAAAAAGTGAAAAAGGAAATCGCTGCAGCCAGTAAATCTGTTCTTATTGAAATGTTTTAATTTTTCTTAATAATTATCATTATTGGCTTTTTTACAGTGTACTAAATCTTAAGGTATCGCTTAATTTTTGTATTGAAAGTATAAATAAAAGTATATGTTCTCAGATATATGATGAACGAACGTAAAAGAGTGGGAAAACAATTTTGGACATATACAAATTCGTATATATTTTCTTAAAATTTCTAATAATAATTATGGTCGAATTTGGACCATTGGGGGAACACTAGTATTTATAAACAGGTGACTGAAGTGGCAAACTGTAAATATATGAGATACATCTACACTGCAAAATGATTTAATCAACCCAGAATAACACTCCTACTGAATAGCATGGACTCATCAAATTAAATGACGAATTAAAATCACGGTTTTTATAATCTTTTTGTATTTACCTGAAATTTTGTACAAGCAAGAATATATAAATTGACACATTCCCCGTTTTTAGAATTAACTTAAAAATATTAATGACTTAGTAATTATATAATGATTCATTAACCTTAGTGTGGTGAACATTAACGTCCCAAGTCCGAGTAAAAACAGTCAGTGAAAGTTTTTATACATATAATAATTGAAAGTTTTTAGAATATTTATTAATTAATAAACTGGCGTACCTTGGCGGATAGTTTTCACAAAATTAAAAATGCGATATCGTGATTTTTTTTTATTTTTTAGCTACTAAGGCTTAATTAGTAACCTACATGTTTATGCCGGGTGGAGGAGTAATCACATTTTTTTATAATCTTTTTATACCCACCGGGGAGTCGCATCATTTCGGCCGCAGCACGATTCGCCTCGTTACATTTAGACTTCGTTCTTTTTCCAAGTAAACCTAGTTTAGGCTTAGTGAGTTTTTTATTTATTTTTTCTTCTATAATTAACATATTTAAGGCGTAATGAATCAAAAAAACACCCGTGAAATTAGTAATTAATTTGTTTAGAAAATAAACCAGCTGTTTTCAAAAAGAATCATTTTCGGTTATAAAGACTTGAAGTGCTGATTATGTATTTGTTTAACGGGTTATTTCAATAAAACATTTCAGAAAGAATTAGTAGATCATAGGAATAATTTGCCTCTGTGACAGATTTTCTGCTTTCAAAGGAAATCTAAATGCTTTACAATAAATGATTACATTCACAAAAAATTAAAATTAAATTAACTTTAGTGATTATGAAAATTACTAAAAAAAATTGTTTATTACTTTTAAGATATTATTATTCTATTTTTATGTTTATTTTTAACGGAACCCATTCGTTTGAGCCAAATCGACTGGCCCTGTTTTCAATTTAGTATTATGTAAATTGAAATTACGGTAATTCATACTTATCATACTAAATCCTTGGCGGTTGACACATTATGCTCAACTACTTTGCTGTATTTGTAATAAAATTATATTTTATTTTTTTTTAATTAATTAATTTATTTTTTCTAAAATCTAGTTACCTGAAAAGTAAATATTTTAGAGCTAGATATTTAATCCTGCACGTTATGTAACACCGAATAATTACTTGGAATCTGTTTTTCTTATTACTGTGAAATATGACCTACATAAATCAAAATTCATTTTTAAAACATGCAAAAACATCAATAAAGCAGCTCATTTAGTAATAAAATTAACATAATTAAGTAACAAAAATTTTCCGATTTTTAAACAACTATTTGACATTCTTAAAAGTATATATTTGTTTTATAACCGTTATATGTAATTATTTTAGAAAATATTGATCGCCAGTGAGTATTCCGAAAAAATACAACAGCACTAAAAACATATATGCCGAAAATAATTTTATGGATATATTGTAAACTACTCATGTTTCTCAAACGGGCGTCAGTTTTTTTTTGTCGGTTCGGTTCTCACCATGGGGGATTTCCTGCGAGTGATGGAAAAGAGGTAATGAATTATTTTACAATATGCGAATCTGTAGGACTAAAAGAAGAAGAAAAAGTAATAAAATTGTCATGGAAAAAATCGTTCATTTTTCTTGGAATTGACTGTAGGTCTATTGTAAAGCAGTTATTATTATTTCGGCGGAAGAAGAATTACTAGTATATTTTTCGAATAGGTTATTCTTAATAATGACCGTAGTACGGAGAATTAACGAATGAAACTGTTTTCTGTAAATAAGTGTAGCGCTTTAGTTTGTTTATTTGACCAAATCCTGAATAGCTTCATAAGAGGTGAAATTTATTTACCTGCACTGTTCATAACCTGTACGATTGGCTATTCGGTTTTTAATTTCTAAGAAAATGGTTAATTTTCCTAACAGAAGAACATAACAAAATGTACAATGAATGCGTGTAAAACTTGTCATTATTGTTATTTTTACTTTTCTGTTCCGAAAAAAAAAGAATGCCGCAAAGGATGTTGACACATAATGGTTTTTGTCATTCGTCTATGAACCTGATATAATATCAACAAAATAAAGAAAACATAGTCTTATTGATAAAAGTAACCGAGTAAAAAAGAGAAATATGTCGATTGCGACAAACGTTTATTGAAAGTCGCAACAAATTATAATCAGCTTCAGCTCGAAGATTATCTTCGTGGTGTAGCACAATGTAATTAGTTAACTTTAGTGTTTGCATGTATTATAGGTATTATTATTATTACTTATATGTAAGATTTCGAAATCGTTTATTTCTATATTTATAATTAATGTTATTATTATTATATTATAATTGCAAACTCTTATTTTGTTGGGAAAACGTGAAAGAGTAAAAACATAATTTCTAATTCGACTAGCTGTATGAACACTGGTTGTACCTTGTATATATATATATGGTTTGAGAAATTATCATTCCTGCGGAAAGAGGGGGATAATTTTTTTGCGACAGTTTTATCGCAATACATACTATAGGTTTCAAATTGTTGGTAACTTAAATATTGTTTATGCGTGTTACAGAAAATACCTATTTGTTAAATAAAACTGTATCCATTTCATATAAGAAAAATTGATTCCTTATCGAAGAATAATGAGGATATTGTTCCAATTTTTGTGGTTTTTGAAAATTTCAGTTATTACTAAACGACCAAACATTGTAATTTGTGTAGTATGCTGTAAGCTAATTTAACAGGCTCAGCTTGATATCGGCACAGTTGTGTTTAAGCCGTATGTGAAAAAAAGAATCAAAAAAAAACGACGGACTAGAATATTATTTTTCTTATAAATATGTTCAAAATTTATCCTCTTCTCTCTTCCATGCCTACTTCATGCGACATTTTATGTTTTCGTTTACTACAAAATATGCACGCAGGAGAAAGTTTATTTTTTCATAAATATTAAACATTTTTTTCTTTTTGTGCGTTTTACTTTTAGGCCAATAAGGTTAAATCTAAAAAAGCAACCTAAAGGAATCGAACAAAAATAAAAACAAACATTCTAAGGCTAACTGACGAATCATTCTGAATAAATTAATGAAATAACTATATAAAAACAAATAGACGATCGTGCTCATTTTAACAATTACTCATTTATTGTTTTGATCACATTTTGCCTCAACGGGACTTTTCTGTTCATCAAATACCAAAAGAAAACAAGCAAGCGTACGGATAATTTCGTATTTGCAACAACATATCATAAGTATCGAAATGCAAACCGAGTAATGGACCTTGATTGACGTGCCCAAATAAATAAATAAGACTGAGGTCGAAAAACGTAATTCTCATTTAGGTTTTGCAGTCATTACCAATAAGCAGCTTCTTTCATATCATTCACTACCGTCACTAAAGAATTTTTTTTTTTCGAAATAAAACCAAAAAACCTTTAGTAAAGAAAGCCGATATGATGAGAAACAAAAGTAAAATAAGTTACTATTATAAATATTTAATGTAAATTGATAGAACGATGATTCGAATAACGAATACCTGCGAATTTATTCCTTTTAAAGCTTTGTGTTACTCAAATCCAACCCAGCTGAACTGACAATATTTAGAAAGTATTATTGCAATTTAGTGTGATAAGTTAGTAAAAAACCGAAATTAAGGGAAAAAAAATTCGGTTAAAACGCGTTTTGTAACTAACAAACGTGTAAATTACAAAGTGGTTGTAGCCATTGACGGGTTTTTCCTTTTTTTATTAAACACTATTTCACAGTGGAAAATTACTTAATCGTTTTTGTTTCTCAACTTACTTCTTTACTTTTTTCTTCTTCCCTACAAAACACGCATCAAGTATTGCCGAGTCGATTTTTCTAATTATTATTATTTTTTTATGAGCCGCTCGCTTTATTATTAGACAAAACAAGAAAACCTTCTTGCTTATTGGCTTTATTAAAATTTTTACGAAAATAATATTAGTCCAGTGTTTTGAAGATTGAACATTTTTCTAAACGAACTAAAAGAAAAAAAAAAGGTATCCAGGCAGGATGTTTTATGTACTGAACATTCTGTGAGTTAATTTAAAGATTACCATAATTTACATTTACATAATATTAAATTCAATTAATTTGTAATATCGTACATATTTCTCGCCCAGTATTAACATAAATGTGTTTATGTTTAAAAATTTTTGCGCCTTTGTTTATCATTTGTGATATTTCTTTGAAACCAGGGTTGGATCGTCAAGGAATTAAATATATAATTAAAATCGTAGATAACAGAAAAAACTTCACAAATAAATTTGTTAGATACGAATAAAAATAGAAAGATAATATAAGGAATATGTATCAGTAACAAATTCAATCCAGTTATGTTACACTTTAAATGACGTAGAGTTGATAGTTTGTAATTTTTTAAATACGGTTGACTATACGTTAGCAAAAAAAAAAAAATGAAGAAAACCGACAATGCATTTGACCGATTATTAATATTAATAATTTTCGTCCGTTTCGTATCACTATTGCTAACAGAATTCTTAAATTTACATCGCGAAAGTCTGTTTATCAGTATTTCACACTGAAGTCGTTATTTCCAAAAAAAAAAACAAAAGATATTTAAAAAAAGCGAATAACGAAATAAAATCATGTAAAATATGTGTTTTGTGATTATATATGCATATATAACATGCTATACGCGCGGAAAACTAAATCGTTAACGAAGAACGGTATTTTTTGAACGGAATTTCTGATAGCAGTATTTGGTAACTCGTGTTTCTCACTAACACAGATGACAACGTTTAACGGATGATACCTGAAAATCACCGTAGGTGGTCTGTAAAAAGGTCTGAGTTCGCCTGCGCCCGAAAGAGGCTGCGCCTGATAAATCGCGCCCGATAGAGCTGCGCCCGATAAATCGCGCCCGATCGATCGCGCCCGAAAGAGGGTGACCCTCGCAAGGGGCTGTGCCCCTTGACCACTCTTGCTTACATTTCTATCTCTTTCTCTTCTATACTTTATATAAAATGGTTCAAATTACAACGATATGAATATAATAACGTAATCACAGAAATCCTATAAAATATAACAAACGTTACATAAAATTGGGACATTTTTTCTAATAGGGGGTAGCCTAAGAATTACGTTGTAATTAATATATATAAACGACTACGTCATTCTTACGCTAGAAAGTAATGTGTCACAACAGTTGATCCTTTTATCTATTCAGCCTACTCTTCCTCCCTATTCGTGGTTTCTTTTGCATACCTCTCTTCACCGTTCTAATGTTGTTTCAGCTGTTTGTATGCGTTGTGACCATTCTCTGCTGGTTTTCTCTCCATTTCGCTTTTCCCTGATTTCCACCCCGCATTGTCCTCCCCCACCTGATGAGTCAGTTATTTGCGACGTCGATCATTTATTTTTCTAGTGTTCGTCTCTTTCTGTGGAGCGTTCTACTTTGTATTCCTATTTGTTGAGGCTTGGACTTCTTACTCCTTATTGTGCCTCCTATTATATCTCCTGGCTTTCCCTTCTCCACGAATTATTCCTATTATTTGTGTTCCTATTTATCAAAGATTCCTGATCGGACTAAAATATAACCGACTTCTTTCCTTTCTATTTGTTTCCGGGTGTAAAGATCCTTGGTTGACGAGCTCATTGTGTAACAAAAGTGATGTCGCGTATTTATAAAAATAAAAACAAAAAAGGAGAAAATAAACGATTAAGGGCCGGTTGGGTTTTCGAAATGGGAAACAGGTTGTTTCGTAAAAATACTGAACGAAAGTTACAAACTGAAGTGTGTACTAACGTGGTGTCGCTGCAAAGGATTTATGCAACTTCGTCTGCGTTGGAAACGAACATTTTTACGAAAATATACCGGACTAACGAAAAGTTGCAGCGAAGAAATAGAAATATCGAAAATTCCAAAAAATTCCAAAATTATATCGATAAAAAGAAAACAAAAGGAACTATGTGCTCTGCGAAGGTAATTAACTGAAACCGGATGTTCTATAAGGCCGCCATCTGAGACTTGTCGAAGAGGAACGTGTCAGTGGTGACTATTTACTTTTATATTATAGTGACTCGAAAAAGAACAAAAAAAGTAGATTCGAATAAAGTAAAATTTGTCATTATCCTACTATGTCGCAGCTTCCGTCCTTAAACATTATACAATGGAATTGTCGTAGCCTACGAGCTAACAAACAAGCTTTAGAGGGTCTACTTGACCGCTATAACATTCATGTCGCTTTGCTGTCTGAAACGTGGCTGAAATCATCCTTCTCCATCCATTTCAGAGGTTTTTCCATAGTTCGAGCTGATCGTGTGGACGGGTATGGTGGAGCTGCCATCCTAATCAGGAGCGACTTATCATACCAATCGCACACTATCCCTTTCCTTCCACCTCCCTATCCTAACTCCCCCAATATGATCCATATTTCTCTTCTAAATCTGTCCCTAAAGCCTATCCATATCGCTTGTGTCTACAACCCTCCCACCTCTAGTCTCTTCAATATTCCGCTTTCCTCATTCCTTACAACCCTATCAGAACCATACGTCATTGGTGGAGATTGGAACGCTCATTCTCCCCTTTGGGGCTGCACTCGTTACAACTCCAACGGCTCTGTGCTGGAAGACTTTATCCTGAATCATAACCTCTTCCTCCTCAACGATCATTCTCCCACCTACTTTAAAAACGCTTTCTCCTCAAGTTCGGTGGACCTCTCCTTTACCTCTCCCGATATAGCTCCTAAATGCTCCTGGAGAACACTTGATGGCACTTTTGGTAGTGACCATGTTCCCATTCTCCTATCCCTTAATGACGTCTCTCCTCCTACCCAATCCAAGCCTCTCCATTCCTCTCGATGGATTCTTTCCAAAACTGATTGGACCAAATTTCGTTCATTGATGGACGATTCTCTCCCTCATATCCTGGCGAATTCTGATCCTATAGCCCAATACAACTTGTTCACTCAATCCCTTCATTCGTCCCTTTCTTCATCCTCTCCGCTTGTTCCCAATAATCATCACCGAAAAGCGCCCTCTGCCTCCTCACTCTGGTGGAACGAAGAGTGTAAACAGGCTTTCAAACAAAGTACTGTTACATTCAAATCATTTCGTTCGCGGTCCTCAATGTCCAACTTTCTTGCTCACAAAGAAGCCAATGCGAGGGCTCGCTTTGTTCTTAAAGCGGCTAAGAGAAATTCTTGGAAACAATTTTGTTCCGCTTTTTCTAAAGACACGCCCTTTTCGCAGATTTGGAAGATGGCTAAGGCTTTTACTTCTCCCCTTTCCAAGCGCCCGGTACATCCCTCTCCCGCACTGCAACATCTCCTTTCCTTTCTAGATTCTATCGCGCCCGCCTACGCTCCTTCCCTTGAGGAAATCTCACTTCCTGTTCTTACACCCAACTCAGAGTCTCACTTCTTATCTCTTCCTTTCCGTTATGATGAGCTACTATCTATCCTTAATAAATCCTCCAACTCCTCACCCGGTTTAGATGGTATATCTTTCCTTATACTTAAAAACCTCTCCACGCTTTCTTTGCATTTTCTTCTGAATATCTTTAACTCCTTCCTACTCTCCGGATCTACACCTAAATCCTGGAATGACTTTGTTATCATCCCTATATCTAAAAAAAATCAATCTACGTTCCGTCCTATTTCTTTAGCCTCCTGTCTTCGTAAACTGTTTGAAGGTATGGTGAACAAGCGACTCGTCTGGTGGCTGGAACACAATGATCTAATTCCTTACAATATGTTTGGCTTTCGCCCGGAGTTGGGCCCGGTCGACTGCATCAGTCTTTTCCTATCAGACGTCTACAAAGCTTTCATAGAAAGAAAATTCACTGTTGCTACATTTGTTGACGTCTCCTCTGCGTTTGATAATGTCCACCTTCCTACTCTATGCGCCAAGCTTCTTGGGCTTAACGTTCCATCTAATTTCATCTTTCTGATCCTAAACTTGTTCCAAAATAGACCCCTCTTCCTCTCTACTCCCTCCCGTGTCATTTCCAGATGCATCCACCGGGGACTTCCTCAGGGATCATGTCTTAGCCCCACTCTTTTCAATATCTATCTCCTTAATATTGCTTCCCTCCCTACAATTTCCTCCTCTCTCCTTTTCGCAGACGATATCCTCATCTACTCCAGTTGTAATGATGTGGCCGCCGCCAACGAAGAGATCAATAACTCTTTATCTATCCTTAGTATCTCCCTCGCCTCAATTCACCTCTCTCTCTCTCCTTCTAAGTCCTCTTCTATGGTGTTCTCCCTAGGCCCCTACAATCAAGCTTTGGTAAATATTATTTCATCTAACATTCCGATTCCGCTCGTCAGCTCCTTCTGCTATCTTGGCGTTATTCTCAACAGCCGACTCACTTTCTATGAACACATCAACTATCTCTACAATTCTTCCCTCAAAAGACTCAATCTCCTGAAAACCCTTTCGCCATCCAAATGGGGTGGTGACCCTTCCATTCTCCTAATCCTTTACAAGGCTATAATTCGTTCCAGAATCGATTACTGCTCCTTCATCTATGGAAACTCCTCTAAATCTCTCCTCACCAAACTGGACAAAGTTCAAAACTGCTGCCTTCGGTTGTGCATTGGAGCGCTAAAATCTTCTCCCATTCCTGCTATCCTCTCTGAATCTGCTATGCAACCACTGTTTATCCGCAGATCGCAGCTTGGTTATAATTTTCTAATTAAACGGCTTTCTGTGTCCTCATCTAATCTTATCTCTTCCTATCTTAGTATTAAAAACCAATGGCGATTTGCTCCTCACAAAATCCCAATCCTTTCTCTCGTAGCAGCTCGAGTCTCCAATTTTTCGCCTTATGTCTTTTCTTATTCCAAGCTTTCTTACTTTTCCCATGACTTTTCCAGCATTTGGCAGACTATTAATCTCTTCTCTCTCCCTCTCCAAACCAGCTCCACCGCACATTCTTCAATCCAAGCCGAATTCTTCCACATGCTGGACACATCTTTCCCTTCTCATCTAACATTCTTCACTGACGGTTCTAAAAACGAAAATGGGGTGGGCGGCGCGTTTACCTCCCTCTCACTTAATCACTCTGAGTCCTTCAAGCTCCCTTCCTTCTGTTCTATCTTCACAGCGGAGTCCATCGCCATTTTACGCACAGTCTCGTTCATTCCATCCATAAGAGAGGTCAGTAAATGTCTGATTGTCTCCGATTCCAAAAGTGTTCTTCAAGCCATCTCTTCTCCTCCTTCTCATTCCTCCAATTCTATCATTCTTTTAATTCGTTTTCTTATATCCAATTTACTTTCATCCCGTTCCATTACTATTGACCTTTTGTGGGTTCCTAGTCACTCTGGCATCGAGGGCAACGAGTTAGCGGACTTTTTAGCCCGCTCGGCCGCCCGCGATGGTCCTTTATTCTGCAAAATTCCTACCTCGGACATCCTCCTTCTTTCCTCAGCTAATCATTCCCGACTATGGTCGGACATCTATCCTTCCCTATTTTCTAATCCCGCCTCTCATTATCTTCAAATTCAACCGGTTCCCTCTTCCCAGCCGTGGTTTCAATCCTATTCTTATCAAGGCTCCGCGATCATTTCCTTAATCAGACTGCGTATTAATCACTCACTTCTACCCTCTTCACGTTTTCGTTTTTCCCTGTTCCCTTCTCCCGATTGTCCCCTTCATAATTCCATCTCTCCTCTCATATGTAATGCAAACCACATCTTCTTTGAATGCCCTGCCCTTGATTCCGAGCGCTCTGTTTTGTACTCGAAAATCTTGGCACTGGGTCTTCCTGCTCCGTATAATTCTTCTTTTGTCCTTTCCTTTCCATCTCCAGATATAATCCCTGTACTCCAATCTTTCCTAAGCTCTATTTCTAATCGTCTTTTTATTTAACCCCTTCCTTAATTTCTGTTGTTGTTGGGTCAATGCCGCTGGCGCGCCCAAAAAAATTGAAAAAAAAAAAAAAAAAAAGTAAAAGTAAAAGTAAAATATATTCCGTATGTTTCTTAAAAGGTTTCAGCAGTGGATTTTCATTATTGTCCTTTTTTTTTTCACCCGTAAAACACATTCATCCGGTTTAAAAAACGGGAAATTGCATAATTCGCAGCTTCTGCACTGGTTTCTATATTCTAGTGTTCAACGATCAGGTTAACTGGTTTTATGGCCTGTTCGACTGTGAAACATTACTTTTTTAAAATTCTAAATGACGTGCCAGTGCATCTCTATATTCTTCCCCTCGCTGTATCATCTTTCTTGTTGTAATATACTCTGTAAGCTTCTTGCTCGTCTGCTCTTGCAACAGCACCGGCTTTCGGCTGCTCTTTGTCTGTTAAATGCGGCAGTTGAATGGCGGCTAAAATTCTCGGCGAGCTGGAAAAAGCAGACGGTTCTGGTTGTAAATTTAAGAAAACGCGATATTCCGACGATTCATGAGCGAGCCAGCTTTACAGCGTACGGCTATTTATCGTAGTAAGCTCGCGGAATGTGTGTACGGTATCCGGAGGAGGCGGCGAATCTTTTCTATAGACGGCAGCCTGGTCGGTTATGTAATAAAATGATAATGTGCTGACCAACGGCTAAGTTAAAAAGGACCAGTAGACATCGATAAAATTTTCCTTACGAGATTAGTGGCAGTTCCTGTTCAACTATTAATGAGCAGCGCGCGGCATATTTCCAGCGGAGGATGTGCTACGTTTACGTTGCCGGCCGATGGTACACATATCTGCAGCGTACACAGAGGCCACCGTAATAATGAAGGCGCAGTTGCTAGTCTAGGAATTTCGCGCGTAAAATATAGCGCAGGGCCTAACTAATTGGGCTGCAGTTTTAGCGAGGGGCCGAACGTAGAGCAATAAAGGAGGCATAACGCATAAATTTATCGGGCGAAAGGTTACTGTGGTCTCGCTTCTTTATCACAAAGGCTTCGAAATTCGCATTCTCTAGCAGGGCCCGATAATAATATTGCCCTAGTAGCTGTTGTTGCTTTTATGTTTTATAGTCGATGATCGTCGTTTATTTTCGCCAGCAGAAATATTTCACCGCTTCCCATCTTCGTCTTCTTCGGACTTGGAATATCCTTTTGAATTTGGCCGCGGTTATTTCGACGTCACCCGGAATATTATAAAGTTGCGAGCAACGTCGACACAATATAGTCGCTCGCAGCGCCGACTGCAAAGACGAGCACTAGCTCGCGGTATACTAATAAACGAGCAGCACGCGTCTACACGTATAAAATTCAATCGGCCAGTTCAAATTCGAGTCGTTAAACAAACAACCGTATCATCGCATGCTGGAGATGGGGCACGCGCCTCACCAACCGCAGTTCCCATAAACCGCGCGACTTACTTAAAAATTGTCAACGGCAATTATTCCCCCACCATCCGGTTACAGCGACCGCCATTCTGCCCGAACATATTCTGTCGCCATAATCCAGAGACGACTGTGTTTTCGAAATTCTCAAATCTCGCCCGTTATCGCGTTGATGCTTTTTTAATTGATCAATTTCGTTTTCCACTAGATATTTTCAAACGCACAACCGGATCGTGGAATAAATACAACCAGGGTTACCACACACACGCACACACACACTCACACACACACTCACACACACACTCACACACTCTCACACACACACACACTCTCTCACACACACACACACACACACACACATGCACACACGCACACACGGCGACAACCGCAAAAACGAGAAAACGGATACCGGACTGCTCTCGCTGACATCTTAAACCAACCGCGAAGATGAAAATCGCATTCTGAACCGATTTCGGTATTCACTGGTTACTGAAATAAACATCATCGAGATACCTCTCTATTCGGCTGTTTGTTAGTTAGTTGATGGAAATAACGACCAGAACAACAAAAACACGAAATAGACGTGGATAAAAAAAGGTAAAAACCTTTCCCGGAATTAATTAACTAGGGAAGGATAAATTTCCTCGTTTTTTTTGTAATTCATTCCCATCCTATGCATTTCATCCAAAATCTTCCTAAAATTTTCCCACTTTGATTACCTTTACCTTCTTCCCCATAGTTTTCCTTTCTCTTATATGATTAAAGTCCTGTAGCGAGAGAGCGCGGTAACGGGAACAGGTGCGGATTCACTGGAAGTTCTTAGTCGTAGCTCTACATGCAGGCGGCATAATCCTCTGGTCGTTAATGTCCTGGAGACAGGAGACGGCAGGCATTTCCGGCAGCAGTTTCTGTGTCCAAGCAGTCCTATTTAAGGATCGCCCTGCTTACCCCACGTCAGGGGGAGAGCCTAGAAAAGGTGGCTTGAACATGGTCCGTCTTGAATAAACCTGTCTAGGGTACTGCGCTTGGAGGGCTCCCATAGAGCGGTCGATTTACGACGTATACTGCGTATTCACTGGACGATTTTTTTGTTTCTAATATAGAAGTATTGCGACGTGCAAATTGTGTGCCTATAGAACAAATGATCTACAAGACACAGCTACGCTGAGTAGGACACATTGTACGTATGGAAAATACAAGGATGCCCAAACAGATATTATATGGAGAACTTGTTAAGGAAGAAGATCGGTACAAACACCAGCAACATGTACCATTTGCGGGCTTGTCTGCAGAGCAAGAATAGGACTGGTCTCGCACATGAGAACACACTCCTGGTATGAAATGCATAAGACTAACTCGGATACGAGTGTCTGTCTAATAATAATAATAACATATACACATACATATACACACAATAATTGGACTTAACAATAGTTGCAAGTTTATATAGATTATATTAGTCCAGAGGAAAAACTGATTATTTGTGTGTGGAATCGTGCAAAATAAGTTATTCGATGTTTCCGTAGTAGTAAGGAGGAATATGGGAAAGATTTTAGATGAGGAGGCAACAAGTTGAATTTAATCGGAGCCTGGTAAATAATCTGCATTCTCACGTGATGATTTTTATATTTTGGAACGCTTGCATACAAATTATTAAATATTCTAGTTACTTCTCCATTGAACGAAATGTAACACCTATTTTTATATTTATGAACAAACATAAGAGAATTAGAAGATCATAAATTGTTTTAAAATCTAGTACACACTTTTCCGACCCAGACGTACCTTTAGAACTAGTAGTTTTTATTACCGATTTTTGTAAAAGTTTTATTCTATTAATGTGGTAATGTGCAGCTCTCCTCAGAAAATTATACCACAAGTCAATATTGGCTGATAAAGCGCTAAATAAATCCGAACTAAATATGTCGATGGAAAATATTGCGATACATAGTAAAACAAATAATTTAGCTTCCTTAGTTTTTTTGAGAAACATACACAGTATTTGAAGACCAATTTAGTCTACAATCGCGAACATAATACCGAGATATTTAATTTCAGGAACATTTTATATTTCATTATTATTAGCTAAGTAAAGTTTAATGTTAATCAAAAGTGGGTGAAAGCACATATACTATATATGACATATTTGGTTTTAAATAAATTCAGCGCTAATCTGTTTTTATTTACCCATTTCTCTATTAAATTTATTCCATCTTGCGCCAACTTTTGTAAAATATGTGGGTCACGTGCACTCACTAGCAGTATCGTATCATCTGCATAAACCAAAAGTTTCCCGATAGGTTTTAATAGACACAGATCATTTATATGTATATTGATACGGATATTCGGTATTTACCTGGCGCGATGATGTCGAGCTAGAAATTATTCTCCGATTAAGAGTCATGAATTTTCGATCTCTCGGCATCAATTCTATTATTCATCGTCGTCAGAGAATACGGCCGGGATATTTACACGACCGAATAGGTAATTTCCGATTCTCGTCGAATTTCGGGTAGTGTTAAGGGTTGTGTAGTGTCCTGGTATGTGTGGTCTGCGACAACAGGATAGTGCCTGTCAGCCGCGTGAGCCGCGTGTGAAGATCAGCGCTGTAGCGGCTATGTGTTATTAACTGATAAGGATTCGGTAATGTACCGTTAGTCTTGAATAAAATAGAGGGCTGATTGTTGCGAAGGTACACATCTAGTCGTTCTTATGTGTTAATCTTGTTGTGCGGTCAATTACCTGTGTTACCGTTTAAAATCGCGTACTATCTAGTCGTCGTGTTCCTTCTCATGAAATCAAAATTTCATGTTAACCAGTCAAATTTTTTTATATGTATACAATTTTTCTTTCTAGTCTAAATCAGTTTGGTACACGTTCGTTCTGTTTGTTGTTGTGTTTTTTGAAATATACGTGATTCGGAACATCAGAAATATTTTATTGAACGCGTGTGTTTGGGAGATCGCAATATCTCCGTCGCGGAGATATTACCGCCACTTTACGGCGGGCTCGCGAAGTTTTTTTTTACAAAACAAATCATAGCCGTTTGTGTTATCACAAAAAAGTATAATACTCTGCGCAGCAGAGCGATTCCGGCTGCAACACACCATTGACAAGTGTTGCTGGCGCCGGTAATTTTTCCGGTTTAACATTTTTTTAAAATTATTACGTATTTTTTTATCGAAGAATAGCGAAGGATTTAACCCCTCAAATCATTATATTGGCTTCCCGTAAAGATGACGCGAAGGTCTTCAAATCGTAACACTAGCTTCCGAAAGAAGGACCGAAAATCCTCAAATCGTAACAATATTAAAAATATAATTGGGCCTATAATACTTCCTTGGGGAACTCCAATATTCTGTATCTGTTCGAGACTATATACATTATTTATTTTAGTAACATATCGTCTGTCAAGTAGATAAGACTTAAACCAGTCTAAAACAAAGCCACGGAAACCAGCTCTTTTTAATTTTATTATCAACAACTCATGATTCACAGTATCAAATGCTTTTTTCAAATCGAAATATAGAGCTGCTGTAGGCCTCCCAGTAGTAGTAGTAGTAATAATAACAATAACAATAACAATAACAATAACAATAACAATAACAATAACAATAACAATAACAATAACAATAATAATAATAATAATAATAATAATAATAATAATAATAATAATAATAATAATAATAATAATAATAATAATAATAATAATAATAATAATAATAATAATAATAATAATAATAATAATAATAATAATAATAATAATAATAATAATAATAATAATAATAATAATAATAATAATAATAATAATAATAATAATAATAATAATAATAATAATAATAATAATAATAATAATAATAATAATAATAATAATAATAATAATAATAATAATAATAATAATAATAATAATAATAATAATAATAATAATAATAATAATAATAATAATAATAATAATAATAATAATAATAATAATAATAATAATAATAATAATAATAATAATAATAATAATAATAATAATAATAATAATAATAATAATAATAATAATAATAATAATAATAATAATAATAATAATAATAATAATAATAATAATAATAATAATAATAATAATAATAATAATAATAATAATAATAATAATAATAATAATAATAATAATAATAATAATAATAATAATAATAATAATAATAATAATAATAATAATAATAATAATAATAATAATAATAATAATAATAATAATAATAATAATAATAATAATAATAATAATAATAATAATAATAATAATAATAATAATAATAATAATAATAATAATAATAATAATAATAATAATAATAATAATAATAATAATAATAATAATAATAATAATAATAATAATAATAATAATAATAATAATAATAATAATAATAATAATAATAATAATAATAATAATAATAATAATAATAATAATAATAATAATAATAATAATAATAATAATAATAATAATAATAATAATAATAATAATAATAATAATAATAATAATAATAATAATAATAATAATAATAATAATAATAATAATAATAATAATAATAATAATAATAATAATAATAATAATAATAATAATAATAATAATAATAATAATAATAATAATAATAATAATAATAATAATAATAATAATAATAATAATAATAATAATAATAATAATAATAATAATAATAATAATAATAATAATAATAATAATAATAATAATAATAATAATAATAATAATAATAATAATAATAATAATAATAATAATAATAATAATAATAATAATAATAATAATAATAATAATAATAATAATAATAATAATAATAATAATAATAATAATAATAATAATAATAATAATAATAATAATAATAATAATAATAATAATAATAATAATAATAATAATAATAATAATAATAATAATAATAATAATAATAATAATAATAATAATAATAATAATAATAATAATAATAATAATAATAATAATAATAATAATAATAATAATAATAATAATAATAATAATAATAATAATAATAATAATAATAATAATAATAATAATAATAATAATAATAATAATAATAATAATAATAATAATAATAATAATAATAATAATAATAATAATAATAATAATAATAATAATAATAATAATAATAATAATAATAATAATAATAATAATAATAATAATAATAATAATAATAATAATAATAATAATAATAATAATAATAATAATAATAATAATAATAATAATAATAATAATAATAATAATAATAATAATAATAATAATAATAATAATAATAATAATAATAATAATAATAATAATAATAATAATAACAATAATAATAATAATAATAATAATAATAATAATAATAATAATAATAATAATAATAATAATAATAATAATAATAATAATAATAATAATTAATAATAATAATAATAATAATAATTAATAATAATATTAAAGTTCGAGATATGAACTATTCCGGCTAAAATCACGTTATCATTATTTTGCAACATCTTACGCACGGTGTATTCTCCAATCCAATGACACCGTTGATGTACACACCGCAACATACGAGTTTTTCGAATTTTTATTTATATTCGCGCGGACACTTTGCTCTTGTAAATTTTCGATTAGACGTGCTCACGGTACACTCCCATCTCGATCACGATCAGCCAAAGTATGCAATCGAGTGTGCTTGTTTATAATCATAGCACCGTTTCAACGTTCACGCGCTTTTTCCCATTGGTAGCCGAATATTCAAAATCTGCTTGAGAGCCTTTTTCGAAGTTTGCTTGTTCCATCGGATTGGATATTCGATTGTACGGACGACATTCATGTTCAATTTTTCAACATTTACCTAGTGTGCGAAATTAATGATTCTGGTTCGGTAACGTCCGGACACGTATAATTATAAATAAATGACTGTTTAATCTATGAACAGAGAGTTGTTCCACGAAAAAGTAGTATATTTCAGGAAAGTTTTATGATGAAATGACCGTGTTCGGGAACGGTAAATTTCAGACATTAAAAAATGACAACACTTTAATATCGGATATAACGACAAACCGCGATTATTATAACGAACAGATTAATGCCATTATAATCGATTTTCACTGTGTGTAATGTAAATGTGTATATTTATTTTCGAAATAGCCGACATTATTTTTATTCGCATATTATTACAACGAAATTTCCGATTTTAAATTTACCCCAAACACGCAAAAAACTTACTTCTGTTCTGGTAATAAAAAATGTCTAAAGTAAGTTCCGAAATTTTAACAGTAAAAAAACTATGCCAGAGCGTTGCATTGGTTGTTTTCGTTTTTTTTTTCCCCTCGGGTTTGTTTGCACAACAGCGGACGAGGATATACATGAACACTACGATATTACACAATTTATTATACAAATTTTGTTCGGTTGCACGACGCTAAAGGTCCCGATAAATTTTACCGTCGCTTTAAACCTGTTTTTATTGTAGCGGGATGCCGGAGTTTCGTTCGAATAGAACGCGTTTCGAATCCCGCGCTCCATTGAAAAGTATAGGAAAATTATCATTGCGCCGACGACGAATTGATGCGGTTGACGAGTTCAAGTAAAATAAATGAAAAAAAAAAAAAAAGAAAAAAAAAAAAGGAAA
The DNA here is from genome assembly GCA_039619475.1 of Icerya purchasi. Classification (NCBI taxonomy): domain Eukaryota; kingdom Metazoa; phylum Arthropoda; class Insecta; order Hemiptera; family Monophlebidae; genus Icerya; species Icerya purchasi. The sequence continues at coordinate 133,855,766 of CM077116.1, forward strand.
CAACGCCTAATACTTTTTGTAAGCCTTTGCTGTGGAAAAGAGGAAGTAACCGTGAAACGTAAAACTGTTTTTGAATGGTGAAAAACATCCAAAAACAAAATTAGAAATTTTTCCGCATTAGACTGTTTAAAAATGGGAAAAAATAAAAATTAGCCAGAAGGAAGCAACAGACATGTGGGGGGGAGGGCGAGAGAAAAAAATAATTTTAGAAAAAATGAAATCACGTTCGGCGCGAATAAAGAAGTTTATCCATCAATGTTCGGAGTAGCAGCTCATCTTTTCTGTAACGACGAAATGGTTTTTCTCGAATAGAATGGAAAAAATTTCCTAGAAGAAAAAAATAAGGAAAAACCGATGGAAACTCTGAATAGAGCAGGAGGGGCGCGATGTGGCGGGGTATATTTTCCATCGATAAATATCGGATTAGGAGAATCGCGCCGTATAGCATATTGATAATAGCGTGCGCACGTAGGAATATGTGTTTGTGCAGGGGCACAGTCGCTTTCGTCCTACCGCATGCATGTAGTGGCAGCGAGTGTGAGAAATTTCGACATGCTAGCCGCCATTATCTGATTTTTCCGTTCGCTGAAATTTTATCATTATTAAACGCTTCCATTAAATACGGCGCGAATGCGCATGCAAATATTGAACTAGTGTAACACTCCGCTAAAATACATCCATTTTTCAAACGAATATAATATGCTCGCTCTTTTCTTGTTAATTTCCTTCGTTCTTCAGTCATCCTACTTTCCGGTTCGGCTGTCTGATCGACTGCTGTTTTACTGCATATTCGCTTGCCTACGCTGGCAATTCATCCATTACGCCGACTCTGAACTGCACAGCATCGGACAGGTGACAGACAAGACGCTGTCGAGAAACCGTAAGCGCACCATTCCTCCGCTAAACTAATAACTCTTCCGCCGAACGCCGATATTTCAAATCATTCCTCGAATAGCTCCTACACTAGACAACGGCCTATGCCGCATCCTCAAAATATCCAAACTGAAGACAGAGGTCGAAAAGCATTTTTCATTTTATTTAACTTCCGCGTGCGTGTTATACTAATTGCCCAGCCACACTGTTGCACCACATCAGTCAGTATCACTTTACCATTTGAATGGAAACAAGGCGATCGGAAATATCAGTCTCGCTGGAAACCGCAACTATCCTCTATTACCTTTTAACGAACAGCGTGTCTATTCATCACTGTTCTTACCCGGCGAGTAACAAAAAAAGTTCCGTTATCACCTTTTTTGTATTTGGTTAGAATTCACGTTTTCGCGCTATTCAAGTTGCGTTATGCGCAGTGGCATAGCTAGAACTTTATCGGAGGAGGGCTTCCTCTCGGATAAACGTTAGCAGTTAAGATATGTTTATAAAATAGGACTTTTTATTTTAAGGCTAGGACTGTTGCGTATTATCCATGTTTCGTTCATCATTGTCTGGCTAGTCGTCCGCTGATAAGCCCAACAAATTTATGAAAAAAATAAATAAATAAGAAAAAATGTTTCGCCGATGGAAACGCGTGAGATTGTGCAACCTTTTGTAATTAACGTTAAAAATGAAACTGCGAAAATCAGTTTCTCTTTTGCCTATTACAAGAGCATAATATGGTTAGAAAGCAGAGAATGTTTCGAAAAATGGGAATAGTTCGTTTGTTTGACTGTGTTGAAATTTATTGAACGCGTTATTTCGAATACTTATCGACAAGGGCGGATCTTGAATTCGTGGTACCCTGGGCTATTGCTGTTTAGGGGCCTACCTAATTACTCAACTACATAATTGCTATTTTATCAAAAAAAAATGTTTTCTATAGAGATGTAGGTGTATACCGTATGGGGAAAAAATAGGACAATAAAATATTCATACAAACAGCAACTATACGACATTATTGCAAAAGAAATTGACAGGTTATGTCTAGTTATGTTATATAAATTATAAATCAATCTTTCTGCATTTTTGTGCTGCAAATTCCTTTATTTGCTCATCACATTGTAAGTCCTTTGTAAAATCACAATTTATGGAAAGAATTGACAAATGATTTAGTCGATAGTTCGACATTATTGTCCTATATTTGTTTTCTATATACGACATCCTGCAGAAAGAGTGTTCTCCGCTTCACAGCTAGTAATTGGCAACGTTCAAAAAATCTTTAAGGTGGTATAGTCATTTTGGAAAACATCAACATGTTTCTTTTCGTAAATTAGCATAAAAATTTCACTTCAAGAAGACTTTGGCTTAGACTGTAATAAATAAGATTTTAACTGAATGCACACTCATTCGCTAAATGTTCGTCTACGTCATCTGGATAATAATCAATAACATTACGTACACTTTCGAGATCTATGTTTTCCATATTTTTGTCTTGCAAATCCCCATGAAAAATTTGAACGTTTTGCTATATGTCTCATAGAATTGTTTTCTTTTATTTAAATCCGTAATCAGCTTATCCAACGCAAAGTTTAGCGTGTCTCTTTTAAATTTTTCTGCACCGTATACTGAGACTTTATCTATAGACTTATCTGAAAATTTTGAAGTAATGCGTATGTCACTGCAGTCTGTTCCCACACTAGTACGTAATTTTTTAGCTTTCTTTTCGTATTCTTTTAGTTTCTGATCTGATTGATACCATTCGTTGTTCACGAACTCTTTTAGTGACACAATTAACTTGTTGCCTTCACAAATATCTAAACCAGGGTTCTGTATTTTTTTATTAACTAAATTAAATCTCCCCAAATTTCTTCCCAAAAAATAATCAAAATTGCAGTATCGAGTTTCGCCGGTTTATTAAATAAATTTCGTGCCTCCTTTCGGGAATCAACTTTCTCATCCTCACTTTCGCTGAAACTTTTGAAAATTTTCATAATGTCATCATAATTATTTTTTAAAACTTTGTAAATTTTAGTTTTGTTTCACGATTTAACAGTTCCCACCTATGATGGGAAAAAAAGCTTATATATTTTTTGCACTACTCCAAAAAAGATCACAATTTCAGTTGCAACCTTAACAGATTCTTCATCAACTAGGTTAAGGGAATGCGCAGCACATGGCACATAATCGGCGGATTTTTTTTTTTTGTTTTAATAGTGCTTGTACACCATCGTAGTGACCCGCCGTATTGGCAGCGTTGTCATCAGTCTGCCCCCTACAACTATCCAGTAGTAGTCCATTTGTTTCTAAAAAGTCTTGTAGAATATTAAATAAATGTAAGCCAGTATGACTACTAATTGTAATGAACGATACAAATCATTCATACGCCTTTCCCTGAAAACATTATCGTAATACACAATAGCAAGTTGGTCATTGTGAGACAGATCCGGGGTTGAATACATCGCAATTGAATAATACTTTGTGTTGTCGTTATTTATTTGCGTTATAATTTATTTAATTATCCGTTTGCCCATAATCTCAAGTACTTCCTCGTATACTGTTTTTGATAAGTACGATATTATCGGTTTTGGTTGCAGCTTTCGTTGTTTAATATGTTCACAAATGAATGGGTCGAACGCTAGCTCCAGAGCACCCGTAAAGTTACCATTATGTGGAGAACCAAATACTTCCTCGGAACCGTTAAATGCTAAGCCCCTTATACTCAAAAACGTTACCACTGCAATAACCCGCTTTAGCACATTGTGATAATATTCTGTTTCTTTCCATTTATTTTCTTTTCGTGTCAATCACACTAACATTGAATTCTTATGTTCATTAAAGTGTTCGTGATTTTCTAAACAAGTTCCTATGTGCTTTAAATCAGAAAATCCCGTTGTGTATTGAGAAGGGGTTTTAGAAAAAAAGTTTCGCAAGCCAAACAAAAAACAGTACCAACCCTGGTTGAATAACATAACCAAGATCTTTCCAGTAATTGGCCATTTTTCATTTTCTTAATGAAACAACTATTTGAAAATGATCTGTTTTGTTCTTTGTATTATTTTTCATTGAAGCTGAATATTTATTTTTCGGATCTTTATTTTGAAAGTCAGTAATTTCATGTAAGAAGATGTCATTAATTTTTTTTTTTTTTTTTTTTTTTTTTTTTTATATACAAATTACAACTGGCCAGAAGGCCATCCAGCAATTGGACTGTAACGCGAAAATAACTTGTTAGGGGTTAGCATCTAGCGATGGACCCCACTGAAATTTTAGTAACATAAAACTAGGCCAGATCAAACGGTCGACTACGTTTTAACCTTCGAACATCAAGACTATTATCAAGAAGATTGATCGCCAAAACGTTTGTGTGAGACACCAAGCGGCCTATGTATCGCTTAGCAGCTCGCTTGATCTCGTCTTTCACATATGGGATATTTAAGTCTTGATGTAGATTGTGGTTAGATACGTACCAGGGCGGTGAGACTATCAGCCTTATAGCCTTGTTCTGGAACCGTTGTATCTTGTTTATGTGTGTATCCTTTGCACAACCCCACAACATTAAACCGTATGCCCAAACGGGCTTTATAATTATTTTGTACACTAAGAATTTATTTTCCAATGATAAACTAGAGTACCTGCCAAGAAGCCAATTTAATTCTTGCAATCTTATATCTAGATGTTTTCTTTTTTGTGTAATATGCTTTTGCCATGTTAATTTGCGGTCCAAATGAATGCCTAAGTATTTTACGTCTTTATCCTAGTTGATAACCACCCCATTTATTTCTAACGGCTGATACGTAAAATTTCGCAACGTGAAATCTACTTGCGTACATTTACTTTCGTTTACTCTAATACGCCAACGACTCAGCCAGTTTTCCACTTCCGATGAAGTTTTTTTCAATTTATTCGAAGTTTCACTATTGTCTTTACCGGTAGCTAATAGTGCTGTATCGTCTGCAAACGTAGCTGTTATCACGCTATTATCAACTGGAAAATCGGCAGAGTAGATTAAGTAAAGCACCGGGCCCAAGACACTTCCTTGTGGCACGCCAGCAGATACAGGATAGATTTCAGAATATTGATTTAGAATTTTAACCTGGCATGTGCGATCTTCAAGGTAGGATTTTAAAAGAAGGTACAAAGGATGCGGCACTATTTTTTTAAGTTTATAAAGCAGACCATGATGCCATACCTTATCAAAGGCTTGTTTGACATCTAGGAACACACCCGTGCATATTTGCTTAGTTTCAAGACTTTCTTGAATAGTATGCACAATTCGGTGTACCTGTTCAATGGTCGAATGTCTTTTTCTGAATCCAAATTGATGTTCAGGAACAATATGTTCCGCATTTAAAATAGGATTCAACCGCTTTAAAATTATTTTTTCAAGGAGTTTTGAAAGGATCGGGAGCAAGGAAATAGGTCTATAGGATGAAACCTCATCCGGTGCCTTACCGGGCTTTGGTACAACTACTATTTGCGCCAATTTCCAGGATAATGGAAAATACTGCAGACGAAGAACAGCGTTAAAAATATTTGTGAGCAATAATATACCTTTTTTTGGTAGCTCAGATAACAATTTATTGGTAATTAAATCAAAACCCGGACTTTTTTTATTATTAAGTTTAGTAATTGCGTATTTGATTTCGCTGGGAGACGTTGGCTCAATAGGAGGGCTTAACTGTAAAGGTACACTTAAAAAATCATGTATATCGGTTTCGTCGTTTAATTGTAAATTTGGCTTAAAAACATCAGAAAAATATTTGGAAAATTCCTCGACTTTCTCTTCATCAGTTCTAGCCCATGTACCATCGGGTTTGCGAATTGGGGGAAGGGGTTGAATGGGTTTATTTCGGCTTTTGATCACTTTCCAGAGGCTGTAATTTGTCGCCTCCGTGGGTGAAAGTTCCTGCAGGCAGCGTTGGAAAGATTCATTTTTGGTATTTCTAAGTAAAATTTTTAGCTCTTTCGATTTTTTATTTAACAGAGTTTTATAATAGGGATTTTTAGACGATTGCCATTTCCTACGGATGATTCTTTTTTCTTTTACCAGGTCTAGTATATGGCGCGGTATATTATGTGTTTCTTTTATTTTGTTTATATTTGGCGTACATTTCCATGCAATACTCTGTACAGCTTCTGTAAAGTACTGAACCGCTGCATCTACATCTGATTCCGTTTTTAATGATAAATTTAATTTTAGTGTAGAATTTACGGATGCTCGAAAATCTACCCAATTTGTATATTTATTATGTAAGTTTGGAGATTTATCTTGGTTTATTAATCCTGTACTTACAGTTAATATTACAGCACTGTGGTCTGAGCATAAATCAAAATTTGGATCAGCTTTTACGTTCAACATTGAAATTCCATTAGTAACAAAAAAATCTAAAACATCAGGACGTTTGTTTAAGTCAGTAGGCCAATGTGTCGGTACGCCTGTTGCCACACAACCAAAATTTCTATTTAGCATTATTTTGTTTAAAAGTTTTCCCCTGGTGTTAGAAAATCGTGAGCCCCATCTTATGTTTTTGGCGTTCCAGTCACCGCCAGAGATGAACCTACAACCCAAAATACTAAAGTATTTGCTTAACATACGTTCATTAAATCTGTGGTTTGGAGGGCAATACACTGCAGAAACTACAATTTTACCATTCAATGTATACGCCATTATATTTGTTGCTTGAATTTCTTTAGTAGATATATTTTGAAGTTCGTAGTGTTTTATTGTACTTTTAATCACTACAGCGCTACCGCCATGTGCCTTATGGTCCGGTCTTGTAGTTACGTAGACATTATAATTTTTAATTCTAAATTGTGTTTTCTCTGTAAAATGAGTTTCCGACAACAATAAAATGTCGATTTGCTCAAGCTTAAGGAACATCTCGATTTCTAGTTTATTTTGAACTGAACCATTGGCATTCCACGTAGCTATGCGTAACGATGCCATAATTATTTAATTAATTTATTTGTTAATGCTGTAAGCAGGTTTAGCATGACTGAATTTTGCTGCATAAGCTGATTAAACATTGACTTGAAGTCGTCTAGAAAAGCTATTATGATGCTTTTAAAATCAGAGTTATTATTTTGATTATTATTATGGGAATTGCTCACATTTTTATTGACATTAGTACTTGACGTAAGTTCATCGTTATTGGTAAGAGAGTTAATTGCGCTTGTTTTGCTTGCTGTCATTTCAGCATACGATACTTTCGGATTGACCAAGGTTTGATTATATCTATTCCTTAGTAATTTTATGGCACTGTTTCCGGGCTTGTATTTTTGTTCATGCAGTTTCTGGTACACCACACAACCCTTGTAACTTGAGGGATGATCACCTTCACATAAGGCACACTTCGGGGCAGTACTCTGCTCTTTTTTGCATTCCGTGGAATTATGAGGACCTCCACACTTTACGCACCTACACGGCCGGTTGCAAAAATATTTAGTGTGCCCCCAAGACTGGCAGCGCATGCATTGGGGAATTGTCTTCTTGGGATGGGGAGCTTCGACCTTTATTTTAGAGTAAAGTAAGTAAGTTAGATTAAATATTTCTTTAACATTATCTAAGGGCTCAAGGTCTACAAAGTGCAATGGCAGAGGTTCTTTTGTAATTTTATGCCTAACGTTTATTATATTTCGAACACTAAAACCATGCTCTTTAAGAGCTTCCATAATTTGTTCGTCCGTAAAGGAGTGGTGGAGATTTCTAATTACAACTCTATATGATCTTTCCTGCTTTAACTGATACGTATGATAGTTGACATCTTCTTTTTTGAATGTTGATACGAGTTTCCGGTAATCGTCAGGAGTTTGGACGTTGACTTTTACTGTGTTCTGTTTTAGGGTCTTAGCGACAAAATCCTGCTTGCCCAGTACTGTGGCAATTTTTTTAATCATAGACGCGAAATTTATAACTTCGTGTACAAAAAGTGATTAATAAAATCATTATTTAGCAATACTGGCCACAAGCCCATGTCAACATATTTCTCAAATTCGATATTTTCTAAATTTCTCTCCACCACCGTATTACCGTCCTCTTGCTGAATTCGGTTAGATTCTCTTCGGATAAGATCCCTTCGTTTTCGCTTGTTCGTGGAATATCATTCTCATTTTTATGTTCTAATTTTAAAAAAGATTCAATTTTTGCACATTTATTTCTTTCTTTTTTTCGATCTAACTGTAATATTCGTTTTTCAGCTTCACTTTTATATTTTCTAGCAAATAATTTTGAAAAATTATAGTCAAATGTATCTCTGAATTTTAATTTTAGATATTATCTTTTTGACTTCACAATATCGATCGTCTATTGTTTTCAATGGAGGCCGGGCTCCCTTTGTATCCATGGGGCTCTGGGCTGCAGCCCAAAAAGCCCTTAAGTAGATCCATCCCTGCTTATCGAGAATGAATCAGTATGGAAATATACACTTTTTTATGAAACTATATTGTGATCATGAAGCTATCGGCTTCCAATGCGTCAGTGTTTAAAATTAAATGTGTTTAACTGTGGTTAATTCTTACGCCTTCGTAACGAAGAAAAATATTTCAAAACATATTTAATGTTGACCTACAGAAAAGTTTAAGAAAGTGGTAAATTTCTTTTAAACGAGATATTTCCGATATTTAAAATAAGGAAAATTATTAAAAGCGAAAACAATCAAAAGACCGAAATTATAAATAGTGGCAAATTCGCAGCGTACAAACGCGTAAATAACAGTCATAAAATATCTCCTACCTACTACTGAACGTTGTGATGCACCAAGATAAGTATTATCTAATATGAAAGAGGCAGAAATAAGGATGCAAAAAGATCTAATAACAATAAGTAAATGGGCACACGATAAAAGTCTAAGAATAAATGTAAAAAAGACCAAAGCAATGGTACTGCGGAAAAAAAGAGACGGCTCTGATTTGTATTGTCCAAATATAATAATGCACTCAAATGAATGTGTACATTCAATGGGGGAAAGACGCGAATGCGAAATGAAAAACTGTCAAACGTTAGACATAGTAACGCAGTATAAATATTTGGGAGTAATGATGGATCAGACATACATATGGAATACATTGCAAAGAAAATAAGAGCAGTTTTACCAGCTTTATATACATTAAAGAAATATGCAACAAATGAAACATTAAAAGTAGTTTATTATGCGCTAGTAGAGTCGAGGATAAGATATGGAATTCAGGCGTGGGGAATGGCGAGAAAAGCATACTTGGGGAAAATAAATAAACTGCAAATTAAATGCTTGAAATTAATAGGAAATCATAAAGGAGAGACCGATAGTGAAATAATTAAAAAAGAAAACGTAATGAACATAAGAGGAATGTACTTATTACTGAAGATATGGGAGTACATATCAGCAGAAAAGAAAATTGAATTGGAGGAAAGAATAAACACAGAATACGAGTTGAGGGAAAAACTTTCGTACCAATTGCCGTTAGCAAGAACAAAGATGGGGGAGCAAACGGATAAATATATTATAACTCAGATGTTGAATAAAATACCCAAAGAAATAATAGAGAAGGAAAAAATAGGGGAAAGAAAAAGGAAAATAAAGGAATGGCTTCAGGAAGAAGAAAATATAAAAAAAATAATAAACATAAAATAAAAAGACAAAGCGCAACAAAAAAAGCTAGGAAAAAAAAACAAAAAAAACTGAATATAGAAAATAGAAATAGATTAGTAATTATTGATAAGTAAAATAGATAGATTAAGTAAATATTACACGATCATGTATATGTATAAGTTAATTTAAGATGGTAAAATGTCAAATAGGATAATTCGTCGACAAGCGTTTTAGCTTGACGAAAATTTTTGTATGTAAAAATTATTAATACATATTTTTCAAAAAAAAAAAAAAAAAAAAAAAAATACAATATCTACACGCTATAAATTTCTAAGTAGTGCTAAAAGTGGGTTACTACTGTCGTTTGATATTTCCTTCTTATAAAAATCATATAAAAAATAAACTATATACTCTTCGATGGAAAAGCGAAGTCTACGATAAGACAGACATTTCTAATAACTGAAAATCATTCGAATCACCGCACACGCTCAAAAATTGTACCCGGTAACGTGAAAAAACTTATGTGTTTCCGCCACTGTTTAACTTGTAAATGGCGATATGGCAGTTTCAAATTAATTTTCTTTATTCTAATCTACATTTCTGTGGAAATTAATATTGACAAAACTGTAATTTTTGTCGCGCTAAAAATTAACTTTTTCCAGATTTATGTTTCCACGTTTAGTATTGATATCATTTTCAAGTCAATCGCCTTTTTTTCATATTACTAAAAACGTATCTAAAGACACCACAAATCTTGCCGCGTTATTTGATGACTATTCAGTGTTCGCCAATTTTCATTTACCACTGTTGACTACACTTTACAATGAACCAAGTATCATTAAACTCGGTTTACACGGATATAAGTTATGCGCGAACGAACCTAAAAAACGAAAACGTATAAAAGCTCCTTCTTTTTTAAGTCGGTAAGGAAACTGAAAATTATCAGAATTGGTTAATTAATAAAATAAATAAAAAAAAAAAGAAAAAGAATATTTTTATTTTGGTAAGCAGTATGATCATAATTTTAGAGAATTAATAAACGTAATTTGATAAATGGTTTGCTTGTTTTTGTTCTAGACATTATCGTTAGTTCCGTATCCGATAAAATAATAACATAATCTTTATTCTGTTTCGCCCAGCTCTTCCACGTTTTTTTCTCTCTGTTTCCAGCTCCCCTCCCCATTTAAAAAAAAAAAAAGAAAAAAAAAAGGACATTTGAATAATATCTTTTTTTTGCTATTATTATATATATATTACCTCGTGTGGTTATAAAATTCAAAAATGTACAGTGACGTTTTTATATGCGATATCTACAAAAATAGTGGTTATTGCGCTTTGCTACTAAACCAGAGGACACATGGGTTCGAGATTTGTCTTGTTCCGGATCCGAATCGCTCCCAGGTCTATACCTAATTTGAAATAATCGGGTACCAGAGAAATCTGGGAAAGTAAAGGCGGCCGAAAGAAAGGAACACTGGTCCCCTACTCTTATCAGATCCATTAGGCTTAGTACAATGTGAACCTTAACTTCACAATCCATGATACCTTATCAAGGGTATGGGACTTACTTTACTTTTTTTATCTTTAAAAATATTAAAAAAAAAAAAAAAAAAAACTGAAGGAGAAACAGAGAATTGAGTACAGATCGGATTCTACGATTTTAAAAAGACCCGATGGGATACAAATGTGTATGAATACACTTATAAGTTGCCGAGATTTGGAACGGAAATGTAGCATACCGAATTAGGTTGATATTCGAGAAGGTTTTAAATTACTCAGTTCGAAGAAATATTTAACAGAAATTTCGAATAAATTGATGTATAGATGCGGTGGTAAAGTTGCTGTATTTAGTGAATATTATTTCCATTAATCATTTTTTTTCACCGTCATTATTATTATTATTGTTATTATTATTATTATTATTATTATTATTATTATTATTTCTAGTGCGCTAAATCGAATTTGTTTAGTAACGTACTATTTATCGAAATCGTAACAAAGATTGATGGCTGCTATTAATAAACGCGCAGTCTCCGAGAAAAGACTTCTTGTTATTTGGAGGAAGTTTCGCGATATTCAGTGCTTCCACTGGCGTGTCATGGGATAAATTCTAGCCAATCGGTCAAAATTTTGACTGAATTTTATACCAGTGATAATGATTATTGATTCGATTGAAAGCCGATAGAATTTCTACAGTGAGAACTTTTATTTTTTTTTTTTTTTCTACTCGTATTAAGTAAACCTAATATAAAAGAAAACGAAAAATAAATCACCGGGCTGGTTTATAAATAATTTGTGTACATATATTCTGAGCAGAAAGTATCGAAAATTTTTGAAACGAAATTAAAAATGTCGAAATAAAGCTATCCCCAGCTCTCGTAATTTTCAGAATTTTAAAATAAAACGCTTACTCGTTTGTACGTACGAAGCCGTTATTTAAAATTACAAAATCGCCGAATATAACGTAAATAAACGAATGATAAATAGCACGTAACTGTTAAAGTTTATTAAATAAAACGACAGGAGGAAAGTTATTTACACTACCTTTTGTCGTGCACCACTGTTCTTTAACGAATGAAGATTTACAAAATTATCCGCAGAGGAAAGGAAGTATATAGAAGCAGCGAGATTCAGCGCATTCAGCATCAACTGAAAGATGCGAAAGTGTACTTAAAATTTTTACTTCTCGTTGAAACTCAATAATACACACATTATCTTTTGTTTTTTCGGTTACCAATGAAATTTTAAATTCCCGCCTAAACGCTCTAGAGACAGCTGCCTAGGAACAACCGAGTGTCGGAGATGTTTTTTTTTTCGGAAATGGTCGAAGTGATACGCGCATTTAGAATAATAAAAAGTGGACTGGAGTGAGGTTTTCCGTTACGGAAAACAAATTTCGTCGCACGGCAATGTAATTTTACGAATGTAAAAATTGTAATTTGTAAGGAAAGTAATAATTGGTTTATTTCTAAACTTAGACATACTGACAGAAGGAAGCCAGTGGAAACCTTGCCCCCTGAGAATTTGGCAAAAAAAAAAAAAAAAAAAAGGGATAAATCGAAATGGTGATAAAAAATAAAATTGGTATTATTTAACAATGAAAAATCTGTAAACTAGGGGAAAAAATTCCGCCCTTTGTTTTTTTATTTTTATTTCCGGTGAAATAAAATTAATCGCAATTAATATCGCGCGAATCGGCATTAATGAAATTACGGTATATTTTTGTTACCGAGACTTTATGTTAAAATTATTTTTCAAGTTAATTGTAAATTCATTAAAAACCTGATCATTTCCATTATTATAAAGTAGTAGCGAGGTGTACGGCCGAAATATCTCTTTCAATTTTTCTCCCGTAAGGAAGATACGGTATTAATAGCAACAAGTGAGAAAGAGTTGAAGACATTACTACACCGAGTGAAATATTTCAGCCGAAAGTCTAATTTAATACTAAACCGTGCAAAATGCGCCATAGTCACCATTTGATAAGGCTAAGAAACTGCCGGAAACCTTCGCATCTATACCGGATATCGGAAAAAGGACATCAGTTACCTATTTAAGAGCGCAGATTATAAATAATGGAAGTGTAGAAAACGAAATGAAACGTCGTATTGGATTGGCGAAAAGCGCGTTAGCAAAACTGACGAAAGCCTGGAGAGACCACACTCCATAACGGTAGGAACTAAAAAGAGACTAACGGAGACACTAATATTCTCAATAGCACAAGCTACGGCTCCGAATCATGAACGCTGAACAAAACGTTATGTCGAAGAATAGAGACATTCGAAATGATATGTTGCAGACGAATGCTCCGGATACCGTGGATCAAGCATCCCTCTAATGCTTCAATATTAGAGGAGCTGGGAATAGACCGGAAAGACAGATTAGTGCAAGTGATAAAAAGGCTGTCCCTGAGATTCTGAGATGGATTGGAAAAAATAGTCATACAGCTAATAACAGAAGGTAAAAGGAACAGAGGACGACCTCCGACCCGGCTCGTAGATTACATTCAAAGCACAACAGCTAGAAACGATCATAGCTACCGTATATTTCTCTCGGCGGATGATTTAATCTGCTTCAAATGCAACCTCTCCGGCCACAAAGCCGATAACTGTACTCGAAATGAAACATCGGAGGATCCTAAACAATCAGTAATCAAATCGCAGCCATCATGCTCAGAATCGTCAACATTTACACAACAACAAAAAACATCAGACGACTTATTTCCTCCTCTTCCAAACAGCAACGCGGACGAATCCGATCATCGCACTCAAACCATCACCCACAATACTGCTACAAATATTCCACTGCAAATAAACCAAAGCGACAGTTCTGACAGAACACGCGCAGAAAATTTTAAAAGACAATTATCTAATAACTCTTCCACCGCCAAATCCGAAACAGAAACTGCAACTACTTCAGCCACGACCCAAAAACAACAGAAGAAACAAAAAAGGGACTCCAAAGATTCAAATGCGGAAGAGACCAAACCGACAACACAGCCTGATGAAAAAGCGAATGACATAAACTCGGAAGCGGATGAAAACTCATCTGTAGATTTATCAGATTTCGAAGGCAGCAATGACCTAGGCAATACCCAGTCGATAAAACAAACACTCAAACCTCTCGAAGCAAACATTAAAAGCAATGAAAACAAATATCCGCTTACATACGCAAACTTCTGCGTATTTATCGACATGTGTAAAGGCCATCCCAATATTCCTGAATTAGCATTGGAATTCACCTCAGAGATGACTAAGCTAATCAAAATGCTGCAAGACAATTACAAACTACTACAGAAAAACCGCTCAATGAAAGTGAGATTCACAAAAATCATTAAAAAGCTAAAAACTGAAAACACCACACAACAGTAACTAACAAGCATAAAATTAAATAACAAAAGAATGGCTTCGGGAAAACAAAACATTTCTATCATAAATTGGAACTGTAACGGCGTCGCCACCCACCTCCAAGAGCTTAAAATTATCATAGCAACATATAACCCAACAGTACTATGCATTCAGGAAACACACCTTCACCCCAATCAAAAGGTACACCTTCAAAATTACAATATCATTTACAATAGCCTAAACAACCAAACAAGAGCACACGGTGGAATTCTTATAGCAATAAAAAATAATGCAAGTTATACCGAAATAAGCTTAAACCTTGATCACCTACAAACTCTAGCGATACGTCTAAACACCGAGCCAGCTATAACAATATGTACAATATATATTCCCCAGTACACTAAAATAGAAAAAAGCGATTATACAAAACTATTACGTAGCCTCCCAACACCATTCATATTCACAGGCGATTTCAACTCACATAGTGAAGAAATTGGAGGAAACAAAACTGACAAAAGAGGCAAATTATTGATAGAAATTATAGAAAATTTTAATTTAACAATACATAACACGCAAGAGCCAACACATTACAGCGCTACTCATAGGACATGGAGCACCATTGATCTCATCCTAAGCTCAAGTCAGATCGCGCATTTAATAGATGCTTATCCGCACTCTGATATGGGAGGAAGCGACCACTATCCATTAATCATAATCATACACACAAAAAACACCGCATCGAACACAGATGCAAAATTTAACCTCAAAAAAGCAAACTGGAATCTATACCAACAATTATGCCAACATAACACAAAAATAGAAAGCTTTAATGACACTGACGCTTTTGTTACATCTTACTGCAATCAAATTCTTCAATGCGCTGATCAAGCTATCCCGAAAACGAAACCATTACCTAAAAACAGAATTCCTGTTCCCTGGTGGTCCGAAAAATGCACAGAAGTCATTCGAAATAGAAGGAAGGCACTCAGAAAACTAAAACGAACACCCACAATTGAAAACCATATAACCTACCAGCATGCTCGATCGAAAGCCAGATGGACCCTAAAGCAAGAAAAACAGAAAAGTTGGAACGAATTCACGTCTACGTTAACTGCAAGAACCCCGCCTCAACAAATGTGGAATAAAATACGGTCACTCAACAAAACCTACTCTCCTCGAATACCAAGTTCAATTTCAGTAGGCGATCAGTTATACACAAAACCAGAACAAATAGCAGAACAATTTGCGCTATATTTTGAAGACATATCAAGTGACAACAAATTGCCACTGTCCTCATTACAAATAAAACAGAGCATGGAATCTAGAAATTTAAAATTCGAAACAGCTAACAACCTAACCTACAACTCCCCTATAAGGAAAAATTAAATTACCAGCGCAGTCAATTCTATGAGGGACTCGGCAACCGGTGCTGATAGTATTCACATTCAGTTCCTAAAAAAAGCACCAGAGTGCATGTACGACAAACTACTCCACCTGTTTAACCACATATGGACAACACGATCCTTCCCGAAGCAGTGGAGAGAATCAATAATAATACCGATACAAAAACCGACCAAAAATCCGTCGCAAGCAGATAATTTCAGGCCAATATCCTTAACTTCAGTCTTATGCAAAATTCTCGAAAAAATCATCAATAAACGACTAATCTGGGAACTAGAAAATAGAAATCTGTTATCTCCAATACAATGTGGCTTCCGACCATCACGCTCAACAGTCGATCATCTTATCCACCTACAAACGTTCATTCAGAGCAACTTCGCACTACGCAAACATACCCTAGCCGTCTTTTTTGATATAACGAAGGCCTTTGACCGGATTTGGAAAAGAAAAGCAATCGTAACACTGTACAAGTGGGGCTTCCGAGGTCATTTAATGTACTTCATAGAAAACTTCCTATCTGAACGCACCTTCCGAGTACGAATCGGCCGAGCTATATCCGCATTAAAACCTCTTCAAAACGGAGTTCCACAGGGTTCCGTGCTGAGCCCAACATTATTCATCATCGCAATAAATGACCTAACAGCATCCATTCCAACATCGATATCATCAACACTGTTCGCAGACGACTTCGCAATCTGTGTTGGTTGTAAAAATCTCCAATCCGGTATTCGAAGACTACAAAACGCAATAAATAAAGCATATGAGTGGACAACTCGGAATGGCCTAGAATTTTCCGTATCAAAGACGAAATGCATTCACTTCTGCAAACTAAGAAGCTGCAGCAAAGCTCTAACCGTTGCATTAAATAACATCCAAATCCCACAAACTCAAACCGTGAAATATCTTGGCTTAACATTCGATGACGCACTTTCTTGGAAACACCATATAAACGAATTAAAACAACAATGCTTGAAAAAATTAAATTTAATAAAAAAACTATCTCACAGCACTTTTGGAGCGGATAGAGCTACTCTACTAAAAATCTATCGAACAATGATACGTCCCTGCTTAGACTATGGTGCTCCAATCTATGGAACGGCGAAACCATCAATTCTGCGCACCTTGGATTCCATTCATCATTCGGCCATTCGATTGGCAATCGGAGCCTTCCACACCAGCCCAACGGTCAGCATTTTGGCTGAGGCTGGTGAATGGTCGTTAAAACTGCGGAGAGAATACTTAACAATAAAACTTGACACATATCTCAAAGGGAAAAAACATCCACTACAGTTACAAAAAGCAAATTCATCACGCTATCTTCGCCACTCCGCTGGATTATTTCAATCCCATGTCGCAAACATCATCCGCTCCTTGAACCTTAATCAAACGGAACAAATCGACCATCGCATAATATCGTCGATACCGCCAAACGTGTCAATAAACTTAAAAACGGACACATCATTAGCACTGCACATCAAAAATATGATGCTAAAACAAAGCACCTACGATACGCTAATGGCCTCACTTGACCCATACGAAAAATTCTACACCGATGCATCAAAAACAGCCGAAGGCGTCGGCTGTTCCGTAATACACCAAGACGTCACCGTAAGATATTCATTACCAATTGAATTTTCCGTACTATCAGCGGAACTAACAGCAATAAACTTGGCAACCAATTTGGCTATTAATTTAAACCTACCGAAAATAGTTATCTTTACTGACTCCCTTTGCGCCATTCAAAACATTAACCTTGATCACACAAAAGTTAACCACCCGATTGCCCAGGATATTCTTTTGTCAATTCACCGTCATATACAGGAAATCGTCGTATGCTGGATCCCAGCACATTCTAACATCAAGGAAAACGAAGAAGCAGACACTGCCGCGAAGGAAGCAGCGAGGATGTTCCCAGTACCAGCAATTCCGATTCCAATTCAAGACCAAATACGCAACATCAAAAGTGTATTCCACGATACGTGGGACTCAAACTGGAAGCGCATCTCTACCGTCAACAAACTCCGAAACATCAAATCAAACACATCTCCGTGGAAAACATGCATCCCATCCCGACGCGAGGAGGCGGTAATAACTCGGCTCAGAATCGGACACACTGCACTAACTCACGGCCACATATTGAAAAATGAACCCCAGCCCACATGTTACCACTGCGGACAAGAGCCTTTAACAATCGATCATATACTAACAACGTGCATTCCACTTCGAAAATATCATCCGGATCACAACATATCAATACGCACAGCACTCTCCGACAGCCCAGACGAACTTAAAAAGACCATACAATTTCTGAAAACAACAAACATATATCCATTAATTTAACAAAATAGCCCCGGTGCCTCTGACCCAAGTTGTAGTATATGGCACCTTAAAAAAAAAAAAAAAAAAAAAAAAAAAGCTAGTGTTAAAATCGAGAGAAATGGAAAAAAATTGTTGAAATATGTTCATGATGATTGGTCACGCGACGTTTGAACACAGATAACGACACAGAAGAAAAAGAAGGAAAAATCCAGTTGGCACCTTTAAAATCCACACTTGTCTGTTTCCAAATGAGGTTCAATAAAAAATGCCAAATATTTTTTTTTCTCTTTTTTTCGCTAAATAACCAAAAAGACACGCGATGCCTTCGATTTGATTAGCTACCTAACACTCATTTTTGAGGAATGTTTTATTTTGACCCGCTTATTTCAATCCTTCGGGAAACTGAATGGAAAATAAAATTAAAAGAACATCGTTTTTAATCAATTTCTTCAAGGTGCCACTTTGATGAATTACATTTAAAAAGTGATTGATTTTTAAAGGGTCCTCTCTATTGTAGATAAGATTTCTAATCTTGTACTGCGAAAATCGCGTTCGCCGCATATACATATATAAACGCGCAACTAACAAATTAAATTACTATCGAATTAAAAATTAAAAGGGTAATTTTATTCAGAATTATAATTTTCGTTTTTCGAGTTATCTTAAATTATTCTCAAAGCACACGCGTACAAATAGACGAAGTGAGAAAAATTTTAAATGGTTTTTCTATAGTTTTCTGAATAAATTTAAACAAACTTTTTATCGGGGCTTTAAAACAAAAAAAAAAGAAAAAAAAACAGAACAGAATTAACATCAAAAGTGACGCAGCCGGTCCGCGCTAAAGCTCGAAGAAATGAAAAAAACAAAATAGCCACATAAAAATTTAATAGGTGTGTATGTGTGCGCGTGTGTGCTCGTATAAACAACGGACGAACGGATGGGAGGAAAATTATAATAAAGATTGAAAAGAATCGTTCGAAAAAACTTAACAGGAATGCTTAAAAAGGACGACAAAGATGACACGTTTTGTATTCAATTAAAGTTTTCAGGGTAGAAGCAGTTATTCTTATTTTCGGGCAACGTCCAGTCATTAGTATTCAGAATGGAATTTTCGCCAGAGCGCGGATGCAGAACAGAGAGTTGGTATTTTCTTTTCGTATTATTCGCCATTTTTCGTTTTAATTTAAATATTGAAATTTATAAATGTCCCGACTACCCTCCTTTTCATTTTCACACCAGATATTAGCAACTCGCAGACAAAATTAAAATAATAAATAAATAAAAATAAAGTTTCCGGCTTTTTCCAATTTTATTTCGCGATTTTCTTATCTCCTATCGATTGTTCTAAGAATAAATCCGCGAAAAAAAGAATTTAATGAATTTATTCACCCACACACCGGCGGTCGCCCCTAACATCGTTTTTCGCCGAATGACGTTAATTTTTAATTATTATAAATCTTCGCATCGGAAGATGCGTAAAATTTATCCCTAATAAAGCACTCTGAATACGCTATTCTAATTTCGAATCGGTGAAACTATCTGATGCGAAATAAAAAAAAAAAAAAAGAACCAAAAGAAACCTCAATAACAAATTAAACAAACTTTATAAGAGTTCCTTTTTATCTTTTTCAGCAAGACTATTGTCGCACTTGGTCGTTTTAACTGTTATTTTTCCATTTATGTACTTTTTTCTTTTCTATTAAGGTATTTTTTTCTTTTTTTTTTTCAACTTTTCTTCTTTTTAGAATTCCGTATACAAAGTACAGAATCTTTTTTTTTCCTTTTTTTTTTTTTTTTTTTTTTTTTTTTTTTTGGAACGAAGTTCTTTTACGCAGCGCTTGTCGGTAGGAGTAAACTGGCAGAAAAGGCAAGATAACGAAAATCGCGTTATGCGTCGTCCAACAGGCGACCTTCACTCTCGTTCTCTTTCGCTCTGTCTCTTTCTATTATATACGTGTGTGTGTATATGCGTTCGTGAGAGTATCGAGATTCGAGCAACAGGCATCGTACGCGGTCATCTATATAAGCTCAATTCTAAACACGTGTAAATTTGATTGAATTTGAAAATTGGCGCGGTTTTTTTGTGCGACGTTCGCACACTTCAACGAGTCTGATTGTTTTTGTTTTAATTCAAACGGGATTTATATACATATATATATATTGTGCCATTTTTTTTTTTTATCGTATACTTTATAAATGGCTTTATACTTGTATATCTACCGAAAAGTAAAAGGAACTTCGTTCCTACCGGGTGTCTAGACAACACTTATCTTCCTTTTTTTTTTACCCTATCCTGGGCGTGCCGGCGGCTTTGACCCAACAACATGATAATTCAATAGATAGCTCTAAATAGCCAGACGGTCAGAAATGGAACTCGCAAAAGATAGCAGCAGCAGTGAAACAATTGAAGGCAACAGGGAAGAAAGGATATAGGTAGCGTTAAAGGGAGTCAAAACCGAAAATTAGGCGTAAATAGAAGGGAGCGTTCGTTAAAGAGTGCAGAACATTCGGAAAAGGATATGATTAGAATCACAAATACAAGGAGGCTCAGAAACACGAAGAGAGCAGAAAAGAGATCGAATTGAGAAAATGATACGGTCAGAGGAAAATGAGCAGGAGGAGAGCAGACGGCTTGAAGAACGCCTTCAGAATCGGAAACGATCAGGAATTTGCGAACCCCGCTTTTAGATATTAATTAAACCTCCTCTTTTGAGCCCAACTTAATTTGTACATACCATTAACGTTTGACTGAAGACGATATATTATTTAGCACAAACTATATCACATCAAATATCGTGCTCGACTTCAAAGAAATAAATACCATCTAATAAATCTCGTGGTTTCGCAACCTTTATGGCATTTAAAATTTTTATAACCCGCGGGAATCCGTTCGATATTATTAAAAGAAATCGATAATTTACTTTTTGCGCACTTAGTCCGATACCGACGAAAGGAACTGGTGATTCGTGAGAAACGAAAAATAAATTCATAAAAGGATATATTGAAAAATAAATTAATGTTGACTGAGTTTTCATAGCCTCTACCGTACCGCAAAATACATCTAAATCTCGCTTTGCGAACGGAACGAAGTTAAAATAACGATTATACCGGTATTTTGCACAAGTCAAGCTTAAATATCTTCTGAAAATCCGCACTTTTTGATTTTATTATTCACGCAATATTTAATTTTAGCGTTGACTAATGCACGGTTTTAATTTTTCAATTAGGCGATAACGCTAAAAAGTCTGTACCTTTTTTTGGGCTTTAGCGGGAATTTTTTTTTTTGAAAATATATATATATATTTATTAATATTTATACATTTCCTCGTCCTCGTCAAGCTATACATTATCGACGAGTTTTCTTACATCTAAATATGCCTACATTATACTACTTATATACTATACAATTTTATCGCCGCGCAAATCATTTGATTACAGACTTATCCTATTTTTCCTTATTTCTAACTTAGCTATAACTAATCTATTATTTATTTTATTTATTTATTTCGTTCCGTCTCTTTCCCTTTCCGTTTTTTCACTTTTATTTATTACTGTACCCTCTTATCTTATTTCATGCTTATTATTGTTCCTACATTTCCCTCTTTCTGCAGCCATTCCTTTATTTTCTTTTTTTCACCCCAATTTTTTCCTCCTCTATTATTTCTTTAGGCATTTTATTTAACAACTGAGTTATTATAATGTATTTGTCTGTTTGCTCCCCCATCTTTGTTTTAGCTAAAGGGGATTTTGTACAAATAGTTTTCCCTCAGCCCCCGTATTCTATTTTTGTTCTTTCTTACAATTCTATTTCCTTCTCTGTCACATTATGTATTCCCATATCTTTATGAATAAGTACATTCCTTCAAGCCTCAGTACGTCTTCTTTTTGTATTATTTCACTTTCGGTCTCGTATTTGTGATCCGATATTAATTTCAAGCATTTTATTTGCAGTTCACTTATTTTCCCCACGTATGTTTTCCTAGCCATTTCCCATGCTTGAATTCCACATCTGATTCTCGATTCCACTAGCGCGTGATACACCATTTTTAACGTTTTATTTGTTGCATATTTTTTTAAAGTGTATAATGTTGCTAATGTTGCCCGAATTTTCTTTGCAATGTATTCCGTATGTCCGTCTCAAGTGTTGGTCCACCATTACCCCCAAATATTTATATTGGCTCACTACTTCTATCTTCCGGCAATTTATCTTTTTACATTCATTTCTTTCTTCCCACTCATGTACACATTCGTTAGAGTGCATTTTTAAATTTGGACAGTATTCATCATACCTATCCCTTTTCATACGTAGTACCATTGCTCTAGTTTTTGATGCATTAATTCTTAGATTTTTATCGTGTGCCTATTTACTTATTGTGATTAGATCTTTTTGCATTTTCATTTCTGTCTCTTTAATATTTTTATGTGCTGTAACTATTGCTATATCATCCGCGCGAACGAGTATATATCGCTGTATTTTAATTCCTCGTATAGACCGTTTGCATACATATATGCAATGAACAGTACTGGCGCTAAGTTACTACCTTGCGGAACTCCCACATTCAACTCCTCTTTTTCACTTCGTGCATTTGATACATATACACATGTTTTGGTTTAGGTAGTTTTCGAACCATTTTTTAACACTGCGCGTTATTCTTATCTCCTCTAATTTATTTATAAGTATTTTATGGTCAATCGTTTCGAATGCTCTAGTTAGATCTATAAATGTTATCAGTATCTTCCTTCCTTCTTCAAAATTTATCCTCATTTTTTTTGTAAACTCACCGAGCGCTTTCAATGATGATTTGCCCTTTTGAAACCCGTATTGTGTTCTGTATTATCTGATTTTCCTGTAAATATTTCGTTAAACTATTAGCTACATACTTTTCTAAGATTGTTGCAATTACATTACTTACTGCAATTGGTCTATAATTTTCATATTCACTCTCAATACAAATAAAAAAAAAAAAAAAAAAAAGGTGAATATATTAATTAAACAATAATAGTTGTTTTCGAAAAATGGAATTAATGAAAAGAAACATTACTTGATCACGGTGTAATTTAGGTTCCAGGATCGCCTCTACGTTCACACGTCATTGAATTCAGTGCAATAATAAAAACACTATATATATAAGACAGCAATTTTTCCATGATTAATTTCGGCATGTATATCCCTCCCTTAAAAAAAAAAGTAAAAATCAAAAAGTCAAAAATTTATTCGTTTCAACATGGAATCATCGAAACGTGTGTGTCGGTTTATTCATTTTTACGGAGAATTTGGAAAACTGTGATCTATTTTTCTGCCAACGATGCTTCTTTGAAAACTTGCAGCTCTGGGATTTTTTTGGCGGTCTTTCCTTGCAGGCTTTTCCGTCAATTTTTTTCTTGAAAGACCCGTGTGCGAAACTTTTGAAGTTGCTTGCTGTTAAACGAACGCAAACAGAATTGGTCAATACAACAGAAAAAACGAAGGCACCGGTAAAGAACCGCACTCGTCTTTCTTAATTTCCGCAGTGATATAAGTAAATCGAAATGGGGCAGCTGCAGATTCTGAATTTCACCTCAAAATCATGTGTACTCACGTCGATAACCTAACTTCTCTATCCAGTATTATTTCTGTGCAAGAGCTTAGAAACTAATTCAAATTTTCTTCCGGGCTGCCCGAAATTTATCTCAGGCGGAATGTCCCTCAGTTACGAGATAGTTCGACTTGAGTTTCAAAATTTAACAAAAAATTTTTTTCCCGAAGTTTTAAATTTACCCAAGTCCAAAGCCTCTAGTGGTATTATTTGACGAATAATCCGAACGACTGCCTGAGGAACGAGGCCTAACCCCGTTGCCTCTAGGCTAGATTCTAGTGTTGGAATGATATTACATACCGCGGCGAAAAATAGTAGAAAGAAAAGTTGATTTAACTTTCCGGTATTTAGTATATTTTAATTCATTTTAAATACTTGTCATTAGAATTTTTAGACATGCAATGTGAAAAGAAAAGGGGTAGAATATTAGTTCTCTTCAGTAGTCAGGTAGTATGATTTTGAAAATGTATGAGTTACTAATGGCGTACAATGTACACTTTTGTAGATATTGCGGTTTCGATAACTTTGACAAGCACGAAAAAAAAAAAAATATATATATACATATATAGCAAAACAATAATACATGTATCGCTTGCTCGGTATCAAACAAGATGATTTTTAAAAAAAAACTATTTTATAATGGCAAAGAATTAGAAGGAATCGTCATTGCAAAGATACGCTTTTTGCAGGTTAAAAAATAATTCGGAGAAGTCGAGACGGAAATAAACATGAGAAAATATTATTTACAGCAGGCAAGCGGGTGGTTAGAAGGTAGGGAAGGGTTCGTTATTGGTAATTCTACGGTACGCACAATCGGAATAATTTTCCAAATGCATCACCTGATAGGTACGGCACAAAGAAAATTTCTCTGTGATTCCCAGAAAAACAGAGTTACGGTAAAAATTATAACAATGATCCGGTCAGGTATAGGCCCGGTTAGAAGGCGTTAAATGACTGCATTTTTGTATTAAAGTGTATATGTATATGGAAAGTGCGGTCTTGTGAAATATGCGAAATTTCGCGCAGGGTGCGGTGGTGGTGGTAGCGTAAGACTGACGTCGTCAGCACTGCAGTTAGGATTCTTATGCAGCAATTTGGCGTAATTGCAAAAAAAAAAAAAAAGAAAAGAAAAAAAAAGGATATTACGAAAGTTCGGAAAAATTGTTGAGGGTGAAAAGAAAATACTCTGGCTCAATTCTGAATATTTACGTTCAGAATTTTTGAAAAATATATAAGCTTTTTTTAACCCCCCTTTGGCCATGTAAACAAAGGATCTTCGCCCAGAAACGAAACGAGGGAGAAGGATCAGTTAGATGTAAAGTCGGTGTCAAATATTGATAAGATAAAAGAACTGAGGATAGGAGCAAACGGAGATCGACGGAAACGATAATATATACGAAGCGCAATAAGGATTAGGGAGTTTCAGTGATAACAGATCGGAGTATACAAAGAAGTGCGTTCGTTCATGAGGGATGGGCATTCAAAGAGGATATGATCAGGATCACAGATGGCTTCGTTGTCAGAGTGATGAGGGCAATAAGAGCTTATTAAAATAGATTTGACTTTTCAAGTTGATAATAAGACACACACACACACACACACACACACACACAGAACGGCAATTTAGCTATTATAGATATAGAAACACATTATATACGTTATTTAGTTATTGCAACTAAATTTGTAACTGACGAACTTCGTTCCCAGTCAGTTACAGCAGAATGGTGTGTCGTCGATTTATTCCTCATCTGATCGTACCATGTGTATGTGTATCGCTGTGTGATCAGCTCTAAGTGAGTTGTGACCAATAACAGAGTAAGCAGTGTGAGAAATACATACGAACACTGTACGAGTGATTAAAAGGTGTGTCATCTGTACATACAATGTTCCTGATCATCGTCTGATATTATCACGTAGTTAATCGTTTCTTTCGTTCATTCCTGTAGATCCAAGATTAATTACAGAGTTACGATATATTCTTTTAGTTACACAATGTTTACTTCTTATTTCTGAAACATAACAGTGACAGGAGTAACGAAGTAACGTAAATATGTTACCGATTGGGGAATGAAACGAACTATTTCAGAGCTGGAATTTTAGTTACGTTCCTCATTACCTTACACGTCGCTCCACGAATCGAACAACTGTGGTAGAGCAAAGCAAAAAAAAAAGCCGCAAAAAAACAGTTTTTATGTATTCTCTATCGTAATAATTCTTTTCAGCGGTTTTATAATAAATATTCGAAATACCGAAATCTTTCGAACTGAATCCCAAAGCATAAAAAAAAAAAATCAGATCACTTCGAATTCTTTCGATCGCACAATCATTAAAAATATGTGAATTATACTTTCCAAAATTAGACGAGTCCGATCGAGAAATATTACTGAAGGAGTTCCATTAGAGATGGTGAACGAAATTCGCTGAAGTAAAACTTGAACAAAGAAGGAAAGTAACGCGAAGGTCAGAGATGCATGGAGTCTGTGGAAATTAGTCGAATTATTGAGATGTTGCCGGGTTAAGCGTGAATTTTTTCGTTGTCATTAGCCGCGCTATCGATTGCGGCGATGGAAACAGCGAGTGTCGGGAATTCGCAAAGGCTGCTTGAAGACCGCTCTCTCGAAGCCGAAATAAAAGCTGTTGCTATAGTTTTAAAATAACTACGTAACGGTAACTGCTTTACATCGGCACCGCTTCCGTCCGCTGCTTAATGGCCTTTTTCGCGGCAAACGCCGGCACTAGACGGCGCGCTCTCCGTTAAAACGGTATGGGCGTGCGTGTTCTGCTCGTCGAAGGATGGTTTGCGCTCTGAAGGTTAGCCGAGGAAATTGGGCGGCGGATGGTATCTGTTTCATCAGCACATGTATATACATGTATAGCGGTATCCTGAAGAAGAACTCGGCAACATTGTACAGAAGAGAAAAAGATATCTATCACTATAGGATACTGCTTACGAGCGCTAACAAGCGACCATGCGGAGCCTAACGGTGCTACTCTTTCTAGCACATGTCCTAAGCCGATTTATTGTTTCCTTCGATTTTCAACGCGTTCCCCTTTGTTGCGGAAACTTGTTGTTACTGGTAAAGTAGCTTTGTTATTAGTTGTAGAACAAGTTTCGCTGCAAGAAGTTGCCTTGGTCCTCTGATCTGTTCAGATAAAACTGGAAACGATATCGCTTTCGCATAATTTCCACTAAATGTGACGTTAACGATTTCCGTCTCTCTCTCTGTCTCTCTCGCATGCGAATTCACCGGCCTTATCTCGTGATGGTACAACTGTCCGCAGCCTGCTCGGCAAAGGACACTTTCATCTTTGCCTTGTTCTGCATGTAATGGCCCAGATTAGTCCGACTGATAATCTATTTACAAACCTAATTGGAAGAATGGTATTTAATATCAAAAAAAAAAGGGGGGGGGGAATTAAATTAATTCGCGTTATTTCGGATAACAAAAATTTTTCTTTGACTGGCTCCTGCCGTAATTTTATCGGCGGAACAAAATCTTTTCTCTGCATTTAACGATGTGCGAGATTTTTTCTTCCCGAACTATACACTAATTTCGTATTTCAGCTACCTCGTTAAATTTCTCAATTATACTAAGACCTTCAAAAATGACTCTCCAGTAGAATTGATAGGCCGATTAATTCTTTAGCGATAGTCGAATGTAAAGTTTTGTAAAGACTGGTATATTACGAGATTATTCGGAAACTGATGCAGGGATTATACAGAGCAGGCGTATGGGGTTATCGACTGACCTGTATCTAGAGTGCAATTAACCCTTATATTGGTCCTCTTCATCTAGAAAGTTAGAGTGACAATTGCATGCGTACTAGGTATGTTCAAAAAATAATGAAGTTTTTCATTTTTCCCGAAAAATGTCATTTACTCGTCTACACCATTACACTTATGCGGGCGCTTCTTCCAATCCCATAAAACTTATGGAATTCAGTAACTTTTACCTCTTTCAGCATTATGCAATAACGTAAAGTTACCTTCCAGACCAAAAACTCGACTAACAAGGAATCAAAGTAATACCTGTTACATTCATCTTACAATTAGAGGGATAAATCTACAAATCGACAATACAGATGATTCGGTTTTAATTAAATTAATGAGTACCATAGTCACATAATAAACGAAAAACAAATTGGTGTATGGAAGAGGGAAGTGAGGAAGTGGTTGAAAGAATGGTGCAAAGATTAAGGAATTTTGCTGCATCATCTTTTCCTTTTATTATTAGTGCTGCATTTTTTATGGCTCTTTTAGACCATCTATTTACCAATTTTTCTTTTCTTTTTTCTTTCCTGTACATTAATGTATGCAATGTCCAATATATAAGCGGCTTCTGTGTATGGGTGTATTATTGTGTAATTCATATATATATATATATATATATTTGCGTCGAATGATATATTTTATTTTTATTTTTTTGGTTTAATACGTTCGATTTAGGTAGTAAGAATGATTAACTGTAATTTTGTTTACTAGAATAAATGATAATAGGAGTGTTGGGCACTCACGCAACGGGCATACTTGCCCCGTGAAACCTACAACTTATTTATTTAAAAAAAAAAAAAAAATGCGTTTTTAATCTCATCTATGCTCGATAAACGACAATCATTTATATGTCTGGTGTGAATATGGAAGTCGGGATTGCAGTGTATCAAAAATTCACGAATAAGCAATAAAATACGAGTAGACGCATTGCCGACATTGTTTTGTCACAAATCCGGGCGTCTCTTTTTTTTTTTTTTTTTTTTGTTGAAATTGCTTCACGCAAAACGACGTCGAACTTGTAAGTGGTGCCCTCCTTATTGATCGTATGACCTTGCTCTAAGCATTCGTCATGCACTATGCCGTTAAAATCGAAGAACACGGTGACCGTACCTTCGCGTTCAACCTGAGACTTGTCGAGGTTTTTTTTTTTTTTTGGCTCGGCATTCAAAAACCACTAGGCATGGATGAAACTATCGATAGATATTTATGTAAAGATAAAGAAATAAAGGAAGTGGTGGAAGATTTCGGAAAAGAATTTAACAATTCTTTTTACTAAATGCCCCCCCCACCCCCTAAATTGTATGTGCTGTGTATAACTACTATGGTCATTACAGCACACACAAAGGAGGGGGGATAATTTAAATGTGGTGAGTTAAGCCACTCATTTTAATGAAGGCAATAACCCTGTTGATGGAGATTACCTCGTTTGAGAGTGCCCTATGATTAAAATGGAATAAAGTGTTTACTATGATAAATATAAATAAGATGCTGCCCTAGCTACCAATTGGTTGTAAGTGAAAATCATTATAAAATTCTACACTTTTTCATGACAGGTGTGACCATCTCTTCATGATGATCAAAATTTTAGAATGAACCCAGCTGAAAAGCATATTCATGTCATAAAGAGAAATCATTTGCTATTTACTACTACGCCACAATTTCTTAAATCATCTACTGTCGCAAAATGCTTAGATTAAACGAAATATATACATGCATTAATAATTAGCGATTTTTAAATCGGGAATAATACGAAAAATTATCGAGCTTTTGTATAACAGTTAAATTAACGTTTTTATATAATTTTTTTGTATGAGTTATATATAGCGATTAAAAAAAAAAAAATGATATAGTCAATTAAAACTGATTTTTTCTGTAAAAATTACAGAAGACTATAATCTGGTGGTTCATGGTGTCCTTAAATGATAATCTTCAATAATTTTCATTTAAAAATTTATATGGTCAATACAAAAATATTGCTTTATTTTTCATATTTCCTCAGTGAAATAATCATTAAATAAATAAACGTATGTATATACATATATATATTGAGACGGATTCGGCAGCTGTAGCGGTTTTAATTACCTGATAATGCTGTCCGAGATAGAAATTATTATTTCGATTTTAATATCATTTATATTTCGGGTTTTCTCGGGCAGCAGAAATGACGGTGAATTGCGATCGGAGAAGCTATTTCGACCGAGAAGCCTAGTTATCCCCAACGCAGCCGGTCTGTCGGCTGTGTTGCGGGAGCGAACTGGTTTCACGAGGGATATCGCGGTCGAAAAACGCAGAGATAG
Organism: Icerya purchasi; assembly: GCA_039619475.1. Classification (NCBI taxonomy): domain Eukaryota; kingdom Metazoa; phylum Arthropoda; class Insecta; order Hemiptera; family Monophlebidae; genus Icerya; species Icerya purchasi. The sequence goes on from CM077116.1 coordinate 133,885,418, forward strand.
CGTTTACCGTCGATAATAAGTACGGAGCGTGTAGCTACGAGAATCGCAAGATAATTTATAAAAATCCCGGAAAGACAAGGTAGTTGCCGCTTTAAGATAAATATAATATAGGAATATTCTAGAAAATTCTGCGGCGTTCGAATTAATTGATAAGGTATCGGGTAATTTTCAGCGATTCGACTATGTCGTTGGGAATAGCCCCTATCGTGTACCGAAATCTTCGTTCGTGCATCTGGCACTATAAATCGATAAGAGTATTAATTAATTGTTCATGCGAGAGAGTCGATGATGATCGTTCGTTTGATTTGGTCGTAAGTTCACGTCGTCGCGTGCATCTGTTTTTACCCTAGTCATTGTTAATTTCGGCGTGCATTCATCATAGTTTACCGAAATTTCGTTCTTTTTATGTAATTTATTTACTAGTCGATACCGCATTTCCTTGTTCGCTTACGCATTTATTACGCGGCCTCGTCGCTCTATGTGTGATTGTTTTTGAATACATACGTTTTTTTATAAAAGATTTCATTTGGACACGTGGTGGGCCCGTGACATCTCCACCGGGGAGACACTACCGCCTTCGAACGGCGGATTTCGTGAGTTTTTTATGTATTTTTCTTATACCTCGTTAAAAGCCTAGAGCTCTGCTCGGCAGAGCTTTCTGGTAGTGGCAAGCCGTTACTTTGCCACTGGCGCCCGCAAGATAGTTGATTTTTTTATTTTTTTTTATTTATTTTTCTTCGTAAATTTAACACAAATCGATTTACATCAATTATTATTATTTTTTCGACTTTGGCCATCTGAGGACCACGGAAATATTACACGAATAACGCCAGCTACATTTCGTTCCTCCCCATTCTCTTTCGTTTGTTTGCCCAATATTCTTTCATTTTATCCGAGTGCGCTTTCTTCATTTCTTCTGTCCACTTTCGCCCTGTTTTCTTCACTGTGACCTTCCGGAATCATTTAAAAGTCTGAACCTTCCGACTGAACTTGTTTCTGTCTTCAATTTCACTTTCACTGATCCCCATCTGTTCCAAATCTCTTTTTACTTGTACTATCCACAGTATCCTACATTTCGGATTGTTATCGAAGTAGTCAAAGATTCTTTTGGTAAGGCGTTCATTATCCATTCTTTTGATGTGACCATAAAAGGCGATTCTTCTTTTCCTAAATGTGTCACTGACCTTTTCTATTATTTCGTATACTTCATTATTGCTCCTTAATTTCCAGTACTCATCGTCTCTCCTGGGGCCCAATATTTTCCGGATTATTTTCCTTTCCTTAATTTCCAACTGGTGCATTTCCTTGTTCGAAGTCATGTTCAGGCATTCAGCTGCGTATAGGCACTGCGGCTTAATAACGGTGTTATAGTGTCTTATTTTGGCATTTCTAGATATTGATTTTTTATTATACGTGCTTCTTGTTAGCTGAAATGACCTTTCCATTCTATGTATTCGTTCTTGCATCGATCTTTTATCCCCAGCGTTTACTTGGATCGTTTCTCCTAGGTATTTAAATTCTTCCACTCTTCTTATCACTCTTCCATGCGTTTTTATTATGTTGGGATCCTTTTTATCACTCGTCATGAATTTGGTTTTCTCGAAAGCTATTTCCAGCCCGACCTTTGCTGCAATCTCACTTAATATTTCAACTTGACGCTTAGCCTCTGCTACACTACCGGCTACCAGTGCAAGATCATCTGCAAATGCAAGGCAGTCTATCTGCAGGTTGTTTTTCTTCCGTCCAATCATCACTTTCTTAATTCCTTCCTGCTCCGTGACTATATATATAAACTCGGCCATTTTGGCCTCGCAAGGGGCTGTGCCCCTTGACCCCTCTTGCTTTCATTTCTGTCTCTTTCTCTTCTATACTTTGTATAAAATGATCAAAATTTACAACGTAATTCTTACTGGCATCAACACACACAAAAAATAACAACCACAAAAATCCTATTCTAACATTTAACTTCCGTTATGTAAAATTAAGACATTTTTTCGTTACATTTTTCGTTACATTTTTCGTTACATATTTCATTACATAAAATTGTGACATTTTTTAAATAACAGTAACAAAAATCCTACAAAATATAACAAACGTTACATAAGATTGGGACATTTTTCTGGGACATTTCTTTGGGACATTTAGCGTTACATAAAATTGGGACATTTTTTCAAATGGGGGGTAGCCTAAGAATTACGTTGTAATTAATATATATATATATATATATATATATATATATAAGTAAAGTAAAGTAAGTCCCATACCCTTGATAGGGAGTCGGAATTGTGAAGTTGAGGTTCACAATGTACTACACCCAACGGCACTAATGAGAGTAGAGGGCCAGTTCCTTTCTCTCAACCGCCTTTACTTTCCCAGATTTCTCTGGTACCCAATTATTGCAGGCTGGGTAACCTTGGGAGCGACTTGGATCCGGATGAGACAAGTCTCGATATATATATATATATATAAATGGCAGTGTGCACCTCAATTTGGTTAATTTTTTGAGATCTCTTAGTTCAGAAATTGATGTAAGAAAAGAAAACTATGAGAAATCAGTATTTCATAATGAAAACGAACTGATATCCCTTACTGTGTTAGCATTGTGAAGCATCCACGCTTTCAAACAGCGTAAGCAGCCAATCCGACCGTGTGTTTAACAAACCAATACTTTTCCACTTTATCATAACAACTAGTGCATTGTGCATTACACATATTTTGCTGTGAAACTGTGACCATGCTACCACTATTTTATTATTGTCAAATGATCTTCACATACTTCTATAAATTTTCTATCATAGCGTTGATCCATAACTATGATAAATACAACAAAAAAAAACAGTCTATTCAGTAAATAGGAGTTTATAAATATGATTGGCAATATACCACTAGCAAAAGTCTATCGACTGTGGTGTATGACAAGCAGTAGAGAAGCAGTGTTACATCAAAAACCAGCAAAATGGAATCAGCAGTTTAAAAAAGTTTGATAATGAAGTGGATATAGTTGATTTCACTTTTAAACATTTTTTTAATGCGGTAGTAATTTTCCTTTCTATAATATATTTCAATTTTTTATTTTTTTTATTGTAAATCAAAACCGGTTTATATATTTCACGTTATAGTTTTAAATTTATGTTGCTTATTAATTATTTTTGCTTATTTATTTATTTTTTTTAATTCATTTTGCATCATTTCTTTTCGTCGCTTATGTCAATTGTTTATAGTGTATTATTTAATTTTTTTTATCTAGACTTAAATGTCAATCAGAGATATAAATCAATAATGGAAGATATTACTTCTCAAGAAATTTTCTACAATTAGAATTAATATTACGAATTAACTGTCTACTTAGATTAGAATACTGTACAGTGGAACATTACGTATTTGACTGTATTAACCCTTTACACAAAATGTATTTCGCTTTATACTATTTCCTCCGAGTGATTTGAAGATATAATTTATTAATTTTAATATTTATACGCTCTATATGTTTAGATAAAGTTAATTTATTGGCTATTATAAAAATAAAGTATTTAATAGACGTAGCAGGGATAAAGTTGCAATTATTAAACTTAATATTATCATATAAAATTTGTTTCTATGTAGTCCATGGTGAAATACAATTATAATTTGTGATTTTCATTAATTTTAACTTTTAAATTTAAAAATTCAACTATTAAACTAAGTTTATTAACAATAGTATTACGTTTCTTTTATACAAATAAAGATATTAACTTGCTCGATATAAATATACTACAGATTAGTAATAAATCATCAGTGTAATTATATAATCTGGCATTATTGTAAATATTACGCATATTACAACGAATTATTAAATAGAATATGTTCCGTAAAATCAGTCCAAAAACCAAATCTTGCAGCATACCACATATATTATCAGCAGTAGTAGGTTCATCTTGCGTTACAGAAGTCATTACAAGATTTTCTTATATTCTCCGGTTAAGAACGATGTAGTCATTTAAAGCAGCACAGTTCATGACATAGACTAGTGGTGGACGTAATCCCCCCCCCCACAGTTTTTATTGATCAAGGCAAGCTAATAATGCAACGTACCAATCGTTTCTTTTATTAATAAAACCGCAAACTAGCCGAGTTTTTGAGTGCTTCGCGTAATACATTCAAGGAGTGATTACACTGCTGTTTAAATATTTCCGGTAGGAATTATATCCATAGCCACGCACTTTTTTTGAAACACAATTCCCAGAGGATCGTAAAATGTGATTTTTTTTTTTTTTTTAAATTGGATTATCTAATTGGTGTGGGCTCTGACTGCCGCTACAAATCTGACAAAAAATTGATCGATTGAAAGGTAATCCTAAGATGAGTGGCATCAGGAGAGAAATACGATGAAGTTTAATAACGCGACCTACCGTACCGATTTACTTTTAACGTTTCTCCTAAAATAATCTTAATTAACAGGAGTAAATTTCAACTGTGAAATAGAGAACAACTTTTGAAGCGCCGTTAGTTTAATCTCATAGAATTTAAGCTCCCTTTGCCTCGAGCTTAATCAAACGATATTTAAATGTCAACAACTGAATGTAGCACAGTTCCTAATTTCGCACAATGAAGGATTACACTTGGCGTTATATAATTCATTTCTGCGAATAATATTAAGTAACCTGCGGAATATGTCATAGAAAATTACAAAGTCGGATTTCAAATATACGACGGAGCCGAAAGTTAGACAGATATACTCGTTCGCAGTAAAGTTTGTCATGGTATTAGTGAATAAACTATTCTAAATCAAGGTAATGTAATAAATTTAAAGAAACCACGTAAAACTGTTCGGAATTTTATTATTACCGTAATTATTTCATCGTGGAAATTATTTCGAAATGCAGTTATAAAATATAACTAAAATAAATTAGTCTCGCGGGAGAAATAAAGGGAAAATTACACGCCTATTTAAAAATTCCCTGAAAATTAGCGAAACGGTTAAAATCCCCTTTTTTTTCTTTTACCAACTTAACAGAAAACACTTTTTTTTTTTGTAACACTTCTAGCTGGTTTGGTTTCGTAATAAATTTTTGTAATAACTTAACAGGGGCCAGTACACAAAAAAAATAAATAAAAAAAAAAAAAAATGAAGTGAAAACATTTTTAAAAATACTTTCATTACGTCCTAAGTTTTATGGCATTTATACCGAATTTAATTTATTAATTCGTCTCATATTCATTCTAACAATAAATACTTAATGATTGCGGAGATTAGTAACCCGGGGGTAAGACTCATTAACACATAGCATCGCAGTATACTTTGAATAACGGCAACAACTTCTTTTCGAATCGTAAGTTCAGCAGTATTCAAATGAAAATATTTTCAACTGCACCGACTAAACTATTAGCGTAAAAAAAAGTAACCCTCGTTTTTGAAAGGACCCGATGAAACGAAAAGAGATTTTCGAAGAATAAATGAACCCTTCTCAAGTTTTATTATACAATATAGCTAAAGAACTATTGAAAATTTGATATTATTAAATAAAGAACGACTTTCTTTTTTCTTTTTTTAACCCAGTTGGTTTTGGAAAGAAGCTGACGGGGGAAGTGAAGCGGAATGAAGGGGTCATTATCAAAAGTAGAGTTCTCCAGGAGGATTTAAGTGCAAAATTACTGGAAAAACAAAAATTTTAAAAATGGCGTTATTAACTGCATTTTTGACCTTTTACAAAAAAAGCATTTTTTGTGTATTTACATAAAATTAAATTTAAAAAACCGATCAAAAATTTAAGATTTACATCAAATTCTTTTTAAAAATCGGCAGTTTTAAAAAAATTTTATTGGCGCTGTCAGTTGACGATCATCGACACAAAAACGAAGTAAAATAAGATTTTTGGTTGTGTCATTTCCGTTCAAATGATTACCATAGCTCGGTAAATTTTTAAAGAACAAGCTTATGTTTGAAAATATCTTAATACCGATGATGTTCAACGGTCATATGTAGCGAAATTTACCTCATTTTAAGTGAAATATTGAAGGGTGGCGTTATTCCCTGCAAACACTTTATATATATTATTTATATATATATAATATATATATTATATATATTATATATATTATATATATATATATATATTATATATATATATATATATATATATATATATATATATATGTGTGTGTGTGTGTGTGTGTGTGTGTGTGTGTGTGTGATACAATACACACTGACATAATACGGTGCCAATAATAACATACAGTAATTAAAACATTAATAATGCGCTAGTAATAATAAACTCGTATGAAATTACGCAATGTAATAGTTAATGTTTCAAAATAGCGATAATGATGGTACTAGTAGTAGTAGTAATAACGGATACAGAAACCAAATAAAAAATAATCTTATGAAAATGGAATAGGGATAGCCGAAAATTTTGAAATGTATTTTAATTTACTGATTTTACAATTTTCAATTAAACGTTTTTGTGTAATTTTTTGACTTCGCGGGCTAAAAAAGTCTCAAATATTTACAGATGACTATTAAAAGCTGAAATATTTTCTTATTGTTGTCTGCCTGGTGTTTAAAATTATTTTAATTTTAATCGTTTTGATGAATTAAAGTAATAACATAATGCTGAGGCATAAAATGGTGTTCATATATTATTTAGTGGAACACACTGATGCAAGTAATATTAATGATATTAAAAGTAATACGTAATTTTATATTTCTCACCCACTCTCTCTCTTTTTTTTTTTTTGAATTTTACAACCAGAGAACTAACTTTCTAGGTTTTTTAGAAGTTTAACTAACAAATTTGTCGGTTTTACAGTATTATCCGTACGAATAATTCAAACAGCAATGTTAAACGGCATCTCGCTTGCAGAAATTCTGAGGTGGATTTGTAGTCATGCAAAGTTTAAAACAGTCTTTCACACGCTGCAATTGTAAAAACTTTTAAGAGATAAGAATGCAAACAGATATTGTACTTTTCTACTTTAACATCTGCACCAAAGAGTTTAAAAGTATCTTTGAATTAATATTTTCATTGCTTTAGTATGTTAATTAGTGAGAATTGCACGAATGTTTGTAGGATAGGGTTTATGAGACGTTTTTTAGTCATATTTAAAAAGAAGAGATATATTATTATTTTAAATTAAAATGTTTACATTAATATCAAAGAGAAAAATTTTTTAGAGCAAGTTTTCTTCCACAAGTTAAACGGAAGAAAATCATTTGTTGTTTTTTTATTTTATTTTAAAAATAAGTTGCGGGTGATACAGTGGTATAAGACACGAAATGTACATGCCGATGCCCAACTTTTACTAACATTTACTCGTTAATATTATGCATCTTAATTTTTTATGAATTTCCAAATACAGATTTAAACAGGTATTAATACACGGGTGAAACCGTGGGTAACAGCTAGTACATATATAATGTAATTCTTAGGCTACCCCCCATTAGAAAAAATGTCCCAAAAAATGTCCCAATTTTATTTAACGTTTGTTATATTTTACAGGATTTTTGTTATTGTTATTTAAAAAATGTCACAATTTCACGTAACGAAACATGTAACGAAAAATGTAACGAAAACATGTCTTAATTTTATATAATGAAAGTTAAATGTTAGGATAGGATTTTTGTGATTATGTTATTTTTTTTGTGTTGATGTCAGTAAGAATTACGTTGTAAATTTTGATCATTTTATACAAAGTATAGAAGAGAAAGAGACAGAAATGAAAGTAAGAGGGTTCAAGGGACGCGGCCCCTTGCGAGATCAAAATGACCGAGTTTTATATATATAATGTCGAAAAATAAATGAAATTATCGTTATATTAAAAGAATTAATAAAAACTCAAATGAACAGATTTTGACCAATTTCTAACATATCCCTTTTGATGTAATAAATATGTCATCAAGCACCGGCATTTATCTTCATCGAATCTAATTGTAAGTTGAGTTATAAGCAGTTATTTTACCTTGTAATGCTTACTTCGTAATGCCCACACACGTTACCGTATACGTAGGAAATTTTAATTAAAAATTCATTGAAGCCTAAACATTTTTATATACGAGGCTTAAAAATACAAATTAACACGTTTCCCACTTTTTCAGGTAAATAACTGCAGTGTCAATGTGCGATTTTAATTATTTTTTGGTAATATTTTCTTCGCTTACAATAGAATACTTTTTACCTTTTCTTAGTTTCAGAGATATTTTAATTGAAAGTTTTTGGAAATTCGATATCAGTTTTTGAATTGCAATATTCGTAATACTATGAACGCTCTAGAACTATGTGTAAACCATTTTTTCTAAATAGAGCATAACGTATTTATTAAAAAATCGTTCGAACGAAATCGATAAGATTCGATTTTGTCTACGTGTACGTTTTTTATTCTATATCACGTGCCCGGTTACGAATTTCATTTTAAATTCGATTAACTTATATCACACTATGAAATAACTCTGTTATACGTTTCGAATTAAAGTATCGTTAAAATTATTAGAACACTCTTTCCTGTTTAAAAGCTGATATCTGCGTAAAAAGTAAGGAAGTCCCATATATCCCTGACAAAGAGTATCGTGGATTGTGAAGTTAAGCTCTTTCCATAGTGGTACTAAGCCTAGTGGATCTGATGAGAATGCCGGGGCCAGTTTTCCCTCAGCCGCCTTTACTTTCCCGGATTTCTCCAGTATAACCAATATTCGATTTCAGATTAGGTATATAACTGGGAGCGATTTGGATCCGGAACGAGACTTGAACCCATGAATAGCCACCTTAATGTACCTTTGTTTTTTTGGCGGGGACCGTATTTCCGAAATATTTACACGAACACAGTTCTTTGCTGCTCTCATCGGTTAAAAAGTTAAATTAATTACGAAAATTGGATAAATAGAAAGCAGCAGATGCCATTAATGGAGAAAATCAAAAACGAAAGACCGGCAAGAGAAACTCTAAAAAGGCCGAAGCAAAAGATGGAAATGCATTTCGGTAGCACCTAAGAACAAATTGAAAAGTTGATTTTTTACTTTAAAATGTGCGAAATATAATCAAAGGAAAATTTATTTCTCCTTACGGGTGTTAGGATTCGGTAAAATATTTTCTGATAAGAAGATACGCATGTATGATATATACGCATAACAGTCAATAATTATTACATGGGATATTTAATTTTTCATTTCAAAACATAATACACCAAATACACAAAAAAACACAAAAAAACACGAAACGCACAAAATACACAAAATACACAAAATGCACAAAATACACAAAATACACGAACAGAACTTATATTAACAGTACACGAAAATTACAATTGCACAAACAACACGAATGCTACCTTCGAAGGCTTCATGTCGTGCTCAAATTACTTGCGTTGATCTTTCACCTGTGTGAACTTTTATCTAATGCACACTCCCACATCTACTAAACCGTGAGCGGCTCTTTTTGTTCGAATTGCGTTTATCCGCTGAACCTTTCTCAGAATTATATACATTGCACTGTATACTTATATAATCGAGACAAGGTGAAAGGGCCGGATGTGATTAGCAGTGTAGCTGTTAACCGATTCGCTCTGGAATTTCTTCGAAGCTGCCAACTATTTTACAGAATTTATTCTTTACCTAATTATCCTTCGAGTAGGAAGAGCGAGCGCAGATGTTGCGAATGTTGGGTGATCAGCATACAAGTTGGTTGCGGCACTGTAGCTCGTCGTCTTTATGCGTCTCTGGCAGCATCAGATAGTGCGAAGGAACTTCGAAGCAGCAGAATTAATGGGCCGCACAACAGTCTAGCATAATTACGAACAGTTGCGTTTGAAAATGCATCCGTTCAAAGTACCTGAAGCTTTTGTTGAAATTTGATATAACTTTCGAAATGCGCTTGCTAAATACTGACGCGCGTAGGCGCGGGTTCGTAAAATTTACGATGATATATGATGATTTGATATCCGCTCTGCTGGAGACTTTGTTATTTCCCGTAAATTTCATCCGTGTTTACATTACACTAAAAGCTGCTTAGATGACCTTAATTAAAATCGATAAATATTTACGATCGTCGCATTAAAATGCACGTTTTTGTTAACTTTCAGCTTCGGAAAAACACGAAAAATCAGCAATATCTGCTCATTAACAATTTGGAAAAGAGACAAGTTTATATTATTTCAGCTCATTCTAATTATTAAATTATTTTTAATTACGATTAATAACACTGACAGATTTTTCCTCAACGATACTATTTCAAATTCGAAAAATTACGCGAAAATTTCTATCATTTGTTAATTACAGTTACACCTGAACGCGCGCCCCCCTGCCACACTTATCTTGCTGTAACAAAAAAAAAACATTAAAGCAATTCATATTACTCTACCCATTGCTCCGGTTATTATAATATCGATTTATATAAATAAGTATACGAAAGGAAATAAATTAAATTAAAACACCAACATATTTTGTACATATGCTACATATTTCTATAAATTTTGCAGTTCACATCATTATAAAACATGTTTTGACATTTTACATACGTGTTCATTTATTTATTTTGTCAGTGAGTCACCCACTTCGTGTATTAAAACGAGAAAGAAATTATGATAAATCGAAAGTTTAATAATTAACTAAGAAGAAAGAGAGAAAAAAAAAAAAGGAAAATCATGGCCATAAACTAAAATCGAAATATCATCGCAAAGTAGAAAATAACATAATAAAAAAATAACGAGAAACCTCTTCGTATTGAAGTGCGCTCACTCTGCAAGAAGGCAAATAATAAAGAGAATACGGCGCGGAAAAATCTTCACATCTCATGATTTATTCTAAAACACCACATCCTGCTATTCATCACTACAGCTGAACAATAAATGATTAGAGCATTCTGAACGAAATTGACTGAGAGACATGACTATCGGAAGGTTTCTGTATATCTCCGTTCACAAAATTATAACCCATCATATTATGTATAATCTGCACAGTGCAGCAACCGATAATATAAGCAGCAATCCGACGGGCATCGACAGAGTATCACGTAACCAGAGGGAGCTCAACTATCTTATAGCACTTACCCCAATCATTGCTTTGGCAACGTTCACTTTCAAAGGTTAACAAACGGATAATGAACACCATCCAACGCGGTCTTCTGACCCATAATCGGCTGCGTCATTTAAACTATATCCAGCATGGCCAGGCATCCAGAAAAACTGCACTGCTCCTTTGCAGTCAGCGAATTTAATATCTCAAATCTCCCTGGCAGAGTTGAGTGTGGCATTTAAATGAACAATTTTGAAAGACTGATAATGAATTAAGGCTATCATTATGAATTATGTATTTGCTCGATCCGTTAAGGACATCGAGATACTCCCAAGTCTTAAATTCTGCAGAAAAAAAAATCAAAGATGACACGAGACTGTCGTTTAACTTGTTTTTCTTTTTTTTTTATTTTTAAATAAGTTGTGGGTCCCGCAAAGCATACTGCCCGTCTGCGGGTGCCCAATACGCTTATTATCGTTTATTCGACAAATATGTTACATACGTTATAATATTTCATTACTATTAGTTCTCATAATTAAACAAGGTGTGTACTGAAACAAAATAATAATAATAATAATAATAATAATAATAATCAAAAGAAGTACAAACAAAAAAGAACTACTTATTGTTATACAACAATTCCATACTAGATTTTTGACAACTGCGATTGGTCGATTCTCCGCTACAGCCAGCTCCCATTTTGTCTATTATAATGTCACTCATTGTTATCAACTGACCATTGTTTAATTATTACTTTCCAGGTTCCTATCTCTTTTTGCATTATCATCTGGGATTCGTTCTAGCAGCTTAATCGAAACTATTTCATCCGTATTGTCGATTTTACTATTCATTTCGGTCGAATGAAATATACCTCCCTATTATTCCTTGTTGTCCTGCTTTTTATCATTGTAGCTATTGATATGCTTGTGGCCTTATATTCAAGCAATCGGTGATAAAAGTAGCACATCCTTGGAGACATTTCATTTCTCTCTCTCTCCACCAGCTAATATTACTGTTAACCCGATCTTTATTAGGTAATATTATCTTTAAGCATTTCTTTCGCTGTCTACTAATCTTTTTGATTATCGTTCTTTTGGAACCATTGGTAAAAATTTTCACTATATTTTTCACTAATTAAATTAACGAAAAATAATAATTCGCTAACATGCTGGAAAGTGTTAATGACCATGTTTTTATATCCGGGAAAATTGTACTGTAAATTTAACTGTAGGAGATTTGTTTTATAAGTACTGAAAAACATTATAGACGGAAGTGCCGATATTAATGCTGGGCTGCACTTCTGGTATAGTATAATCCTTGCTGCTAAACACGGTAATTTGGATTATGTAAATCCCAAGTTCATATTGATGTTGTAAGTACCGTTGCCTAAGTCAGGATAACTAAAATTCACAATATTTAAATACAAAAATCGGTCATCTAGCAGAGAAAAGAAATATTAGTTCGCGTTTAAAGGCGAGTAATGACCTAATGTTCCCGGTTGTGAGCCTTAAATATTTCCGAACAACCTAGTTTCGTAAGATTAGTCTCTGAAGCTGAACGATTGATCCAGTTTAGAAGAAATTATAGCTTTACACAATAGAACCGGAATTACTGCATCTGAATCCTAAGATGAGTGACCAGCGAGGGTCCTTAATCGGTTAAACATGTTTATATTTTGGCCATGTAGATTTTGTTCCTGAGAGCCTGTCAAGTAAGACGATGATCTAGATATAATCCAAAATAGCTCGCCTTTAATAACATTGAAATGATGTTACTTCATCGCAATTTCCTTTATATAATCTTCGGATAAAAATAGCATAGACCAGCTCGATGTTATTAAAACTTTTATTGCATAGATTAATTGCAATATTGCTTTTCTTTTATTACACATAAAAACTTACTGTTTTTGCTGAAAACTACGAATTCATCCGCGTAGCTAATAATCGAATATAATATGGATGTTAAATTAAATGAGAATTAAGACGGTGAGCGAATCCCTTAAAATTACCCTTTTTTTTTTTTACTAATTCTCTATTAACCGAATTTTGAACCTTCTTCTTGTTGGTGCTGGATCTGCATTAGATGTTAATTTCTCTGTCGGCCATGCTGTGTAACTTTCCACTACTCGCGCTTTATAGCGCGCATCTGTGGACCTTGTATAACAATAATGATAATAAACATTGATTGATTGGAAAGAAAAAAACACTCCGCGCGCCATTAACCTAGGTGACAGTATGCGGTACACAAATCTAGCACTTAATAAATGCGTGCGGACCAAGAACAGAATCGACTTTTTTTTTCAATTTATTCGAATGAAATTAATACCATCGCTATAAACATGGCCGCAAATGTTTAAAGCGTCAGCCGCCAATTCCGGTTACAGAATAATTAGGAAAACTCGCTCCTTGAGGTGCCGGATCACTTACGCTTAAACATGAATGATTAGCTAAAGTTTCGAAACAGCTAGGAGTTACTTGAAGCAGTAATACTTGCGTGATATCGATTGAGCCTACTTACCGATTACAACTGGATCATACTGAAGAATGACAGGCAATTAACGTAAAAGAGCTAATAAAACCAGGTGCACTATTTCTCGATACATGTCGAAAAGAAAAAAGGTATAAAAAGTCGAGCGGTTTAGCTTACCACTACAGTCAGTCATCGTCCATTGTTGCGAAAGTCCGAAAAAACCGAAAGCACAATAACGGCGTCCGAATTTCAGTCGTCCCTGGTAAGCTGCATGCACTAAAAACGTATTAATTTTCGTATTAATATTGGCCGGAAAAATTCGCTAATTTTTAATTGAATAGCAGATTTATATTGTTTATTTCAATTATAAGTTCATTGAACCGCCTAAAGTTTTCATAAAATAGACCTTCCGACGAATTCTTTTTTTGGGGAAATCGCAGAGCCAATTCAAATAGAGAGCTAATCCGTTATTTCGAAAGTCTCTTGAATTGGGTCGATGCGTTATATCGAGGACCGCCGACTCTCTGTATATGTTTTCCTTTTGTTATTCCTATTAATTATTAACGGTTGTGTTTATTTTATCGCTTTATTAATAAATCGAAAATTACACTTTTGAACACGAAATAATCACGATCATATTGAAATTAGAAAAATTGTAATTTTGATATTTCGTGTTTAAAAGTGTAATTTTCAGTTTATTAGTACGGGAATCAAAACGCGAAAAATGGATGAAGATAACGTGTTTAAAATTACTTTTACCGCTTATCAAAAACAACAACGTCCGTCTGATGATGTATACTTAATTTAATGTTACTTTGCAGGCAACCCTCGAATCGATGCTCTAGCTGATCTCGAACAGAATTCCGTGAACTCGACCGGTTACCCGTACTTCGATCTGAACGTGTTAAAGAACATTACCACTGTGGTCGGCCAAAGTGCTTTCCTACATTGTCGAGTTCATCAGTTGGGCGACAAATCGGTAAGCCGAACTAATACTAAATAGCCGCGCGATAATCCGTAAATTGCACTCGTTCGAATTCGGAACGTTTGCCCGAACACGAATAAAATAAACTGATAAGGCGCACACCGAACATGTTTTCATTTTAATTATTATACAGTAATCTCTAGGTGTCGCACAGTTGAACGCGGCTATTACGGCGCCTAGAAACCATCAGCAAAAGTTAGGCAGCTGCAGTGCTTAATATCCGGTTCAGGACAAAAAAGAACCCATTAAATTATATTATAGCCTTTGGAAGCGCTTTGGGGGAAAAAAATGATTAAAATTGTACTCTATCGCGATATGTTTTCGAAAACATCATTCAGCGAAACGAGAAGGTGACATAAATAGTGTGAAACAGCGGCGACAGGGAGAAGCGAAAATTTCTCCTCTTTACCATATTAAGCCGGCGGAATATTTAGGGCATTCCGCGCGATATCAAAAACGCGACAATATCGACTAAAATTCAATAACTCGAAAAGAGATCGTTCGAAGAGATATTTCCCGATTGAAAATTTTCTCAAACGGTGGAGGAGGGCACTTTTCCGAATTTAAACATCCGGTAACTACATATTTTAAACCGGATTTGCCGAAAATAGATTTTCCCGAATGGCCCCGCGATGATAGCTTTCAAGATTTCACCATACGATTTAAAGAACGGACCACCGTATGACGACCGATCATTACTGCCTCGAATGGACAAAAAAAAAAGAAAGGTTCGTCGAATCTTTAACAAGCGGAAGCAAGATTTAATGGATCTGCTGTGAAGTTTTGGTGCGGTAAGGCATAGCGACAACACAACTCTGTCCTGGCAGGAAATGTTCGCTAAAACGACAGGAAACAAATGTGCCGCTAAATTTTTCTTCACAACGCCTGAAAAAAGTATCTGAGGAGCGTATCCGCAGGAATAATTCCAAAGTACGAACAATGATTAGTCGTGTTAAGCACTAGTTGCGATCTTGCCTCCTAATAATCGATAAAAATTAAACAAACTGTTTTCAGAATTTAACCGCTTCGACGTACTATACGAGGAGAAATATTTTTGAATTCCGACCGAGAACCATGCGGGGAGGAACATGAAAATAATGGGGCAGTTGACCGGGTACCGGTGCCAGCAGCTCTAGAGAGAACCTCGGATATCGTGCAAAAGTAGAATATTCGTTAACGTATCAGTCCAACTATATTTTACTCGTCTAAGATTACGTAAGAGAAACGTTCAAGACGGCAAATCCATTGTCTTACACGTTTAACGAACCCACGAAAACGACTCTGCCCTCCAATATGTCACAGTTCCCCAGTGAAGAGGCAATATAGAGTGTTATGACGTGTAGTGCTCAAACTTGCTAACTGTAATATTACGAAGGGGTTTCGTTTATTTCAAACTGTTCCGAATTGTTGTTGTTACTGAGTTTTTATATGTGAAATAGTATGTGTATTATTCATGTAGATACAAATGTAACATATCTAGTTGTCGTTTTTTTTTATTCTAGTTTTTATGAGGGAACGCGCGTTTAAATTGACTTCTAAGCAAAATTAAAACAATAAACACGGTGAACAATTTTTAGACCCTTTATTATAAAAAAAGAGGAAAAATTAAGAACAGCGTAGCTCTAGACGTCTATGTGAAAGGCATTGTCGAAGGATCACGGGATTAGCAAAAGGCGTTCGTTCCCACCGGGTAATTCTGCTCGCTGCGGTTCCGTCCATCTTGATCGACCGTTATACATGTAGGAGAATTTAAGAAGCGAAACGTAAAAAATCTATAACGATCCGGAGGATAGAACCGCTAAAAAATACGCTCGCATGCTTGCCGCACTCGCTTAGATAATAGATGAAGGGTGCACGAGCTATAGAAATTCGAAGGAATTATTCGGCGGGTTGTTACTACGATCTGTGACATACGTGAGTGTGGCCAAGGCGCAAGTAACGGCAACAATAAGTGGCTTATGTACGTATTCGTTCCCGTACAGAAATTGAATACGGCAGTAAGTGTAGCGCAGCTGAGCTCGAAGAAATAATTAGAAGGAGAGGCTGCAGCCAGAACGGCAAAATACGAGCACATGGGCGTCGCCAGCGGAGAGCGAAAGGGCAGCCCCCCCCCCCGGAGCCTTGAAACTTTTTAATCAACTGGCCATGATGAGTATAGGCGCGTAATCATGGACAATTTGGAAGACTTTTATAATAAAGTAGTAGAACAATTTGCCAGAAACCCATGAAAATTATGTTTCAATTAATATTTTATTCTTGTTTAATAAAATATTAAGCCTTTTTTTTCTTTCTTTTCTCGAAACTTCGGGTAGGGCACATTTATTTACTAAAAATATTAATTTATTATAATAACGATATTAATATAACCCATTCAATTAACTATTTGGTATTATATTAATTACCATTTTACAGTTTTTTTTTTTATAATATCTACTATATTTTTACTACTTACTTAATATAAATGTACATTATTTTTCCGGAATTTTATTTCTTCAGTTGTAAAATTTGTTAAATTCATTAAAATAATTTTGTACAAGTTGTTTTATATCATGATTACGGAGTCTATTATTATTATTAATATTATACAGTTGTCAGAATCAGATATCTTAAATTTACATAAATATACCTTAAATAGACCGTTCGCAACATTAAAAAAATTTGGCGTGTATTGATTATTTTTAAAACTATCTATTATACTTGGGAAAAATTAATACGTTATTCCATTATAATTATTCCATATTTCTTGAAATTTATTTATATAAAATTCATCCATAAGTTTGTTCATTTGTTTTACTTGAAGTAGTTCATCCTCATATTTAAAAATTACAACTAATAAATTTTATTTTTCCGATAACTTATATCCTCTTTCTATCATCTTGCCCCCCCCCCCCCGGCTCATCGACTGGCCATAAAAGCGGGTAACTCATCGGATTATTTAGGGGAAGACCCTAGCTGGTCAAAATAATTATACTGAACGTAATTTTTAAGTGTTTGAGAAAATTTTTATTTCGGAAAACTGAGTGAGAGTAATTAAACGGACCTCTAAGATAATGCGTAAGTTTAGGATAACCGATTATATTTGCAAATCGGAAAAAGTTGTAGAATGTCAAGAATATAAATGTGAACTTTAAAAAAGGCACTCTTAAAAAAAATGTCTTCCTCCCATCGGAAGAAAACGCAGAACGAACAAATTTAAAATATGATGTAACAAAAGTGAAAAATTTTTTTTTTTCTTTCTTAAAATAAAAACTTACTGTCGGTAATCAGTTAATTTTCTTGCCCCCTTTTTGCAGGCAAGAAAAAAACCAAAAAAAAAAAACAAAAAACCGTATACTTTTGTAAATATTGGTATTCGGTTATATAAAAGTCAAACACCTTACGCACGTATAACGGAGGAGAAACTTTAAAAGAACCGCTGTATATCAATAAAATGGTCGCTATAACGAAAACCCACATTTCGGTCCTTTGACGAAACTTTCTGAGTTTGCGAAAAGTTCAAAAAAGCGTGAAAAAGTAAATGTGTACACGCTTTCCGTCGCCAGTATTATTATAGTTAAAATTTTCAAACCGGCTTATAAACGGCCACATCTAAGGAAGATTCTCGCTCGTTAAGCGTAGCCAAATTTCCAACTACTTCGAAATTATAGACCCTCGAAGCGCGTCATGAAGAGTCCGAAATTCGGAAAAGAATAATTACTTTCCGCTCTTCCGTTGGGTATCCACCGGTGAAAAGCTTTTCATTCGGAAGTAATGAAAAAACATATTTCGATTATTCAATGAAACTTTCAAAGTTCGCGAAAAGTGTTATTCAAAAGAGGCCCGGGCTTTATAATGAAATTTTTAAACGCTCGACAGATGGGTGTAGCGCGCGCTTATCGAATTAAAAACACCTCCCCTCCAAACTGAAAATATTTCTTTCCAATTTTTAATATCGCGTAATTAATGTTTAACTTAACGTACAATGTGAGGAGCATGGGCAACAGGAAAGGGAAAAGGTAAAAAAAAAGGGAAAAGGAACCTGCCGGAAGAATACACAACAACGATTTTCAACAATCCTCCTCTCAGTTGAAGCGTATTCGATTTTCACACAATGCGGATATTAACTCGGCGAAAGGGAATGTAAAATTTGTAGATTCTGATCACAGAGTTCAATAGTTGTACTCTCAAAATTGATTCGCCATTCTCGAAAATTCCGGTCTACTAAATTCGAAGAAGGAATTAATACACCAACCGCTGCTCAAATTCTAGAATAAGCTGCCACCACCGCGTGGGCTCCAATAATAGTGGAGTGACACGTTTAAATAATCTCACCTTAAAACTAGGATTCATCTCATCGCTATTTGTTAAGTTTGACACGCTTGTTTACACGTTAGAACAAACGCTCAGTGTTAATTTGAGCAAAACGAATTTTGATTAAACCAAAATAAAAGGGAAAAAAGGGAATAATTATATTTTCCGAGATGACAAACGAAAACAAAACTAGCCCTAAAAATGTTTGTTTCTAATTGGACGACACAAACAATCGAACGAAGGAAAATACACGAAACTAAGCAGGGGAAATTCATAATACGGAAGAAGGAATCGAAAACAATTAATAGAAACAATTGTAAAGGGAATAGGGGTGAACCATTAAAACTGCGAGTAAAACAACGAACCGGACATTATTGCAGCGAAGACGAAATTACGCAACAATAACAAATGCTAAATATTTCACAACGGCGGCGACGGTTCACGCAGATAATCGGAATAGATGATTGGACGACAATGGACGAAGACAATTATCGATACTTAAAAATAACTAACAAAAAGAAAATATGCGAAAATAAAATTAAAAATAAGACAGATAAACCCGGTTTAATCGAAATAAAGTAAGTCGATGAATTAACTAAAATAACATGTTACAAACCGTAATTAAAAGTACTACTAACGAATCTATTGCGATCCTGCAAGCAATCATTTTTATAGCCTCTACTAACAATATATCCAAGATTCTCTTATCTTCCGATTCAAAAGGCGTTTTACAAGCCACTGCTACTTCCTTTCCTAAACCATCCGCTGATCCTATTGTGCTTCACGTACGCTCCTTAATTTCACATGTATTTCATTCCCGCCCCTGTCCGTATTGATCTATTGTGAATTCCTAGTCATTGTGGAATTTCAGGCAAAGAGTTAGTAAACTCATCATTATCACGTTCGGCTGCTTCAGACGGTCGCTTTATTAGTCATTTTCCAGAGTCTTCTTCCTCTTTCCTTTCGTTGCCACCGCGACTGTTGATCTGATCTCTATCCTTCGTCATTTTCTAATCCCGCTTCCTCTAATTTATTCATACAACCCATTCCGCCTCTATTTCCATGATTTCTTAATTTCCTCAACATGTCAACTACCTCATCTATAATTAGACTTCGGTTAAATCACACCTTGCTTCCTGCTTCGCTCTTCCGTTTCTCCATTACTCAGTCTCCTCTCTGTCCGTTTGATCTAGCGGAAGCAAACTTCACTTGCGATGCAAATCCCATTTTACTTGAATGTCCTTTCATTTCTTCAGATTCCGATCTTTTGCGTCTTATCCTACGCCTTACAGCACTCACAGCATCCTTTCTTTTCCTTCTCTTTTGGCTATTCCTTTTGTTAGCTTCATTCATATGTTCTGTATTTCTAATATTTTCCCTACATAATCATTAGTGCTGTCACACCTTTCGAATGGGTAACGTCCTTAGCTGACATGCTCAAAAAAGGGAAAAAAAATACTACTAACACAGAGCTCATCCTATATATAATTTCTGCTTTCAGCATGTTTACTTACATCTCTGTCAATTGTAATCTGATTTTAAATTAATTGAAACGCATTTATAGTATCGGAAATAACTCTGGTTTTGTAAATTAATTAATTACAAAAAAAAAAACATAAAATAATCAAACTAATAACAGACTGTTATGTCTACGACACGGACAAATGTGTAATATCAAAGCTACAAAATCTTCATTTATAAAATCGCATTAGTGATGCAACGCAGTTGCTAGTAGTGACGGAACTGGAAGTGGGAGTCGACTTCGATCGGAAATCGATCGGAAATCAATCGGTTCTTCTGGCAGCGAATCGAAGACGAATTCTTCCCCGTACAGCTGTCGTCATTTTTTTTCAGCGATTTGTTTTCGAAAATACATATATTCGCGGAATTTTAACAGCAGCGATCATTATAATTCGGTCGGCAATCTAAAGATATAAAACATCGAAGCCTAATTTTTGCCCATATTCCACGAATAATGTTTATATAAACGATGCGATCCTCATCGTCTGCGAGAAAATACTTCTTCGCTATGTGTACACCGTTGGAATTTTCGAATATTTTCAGTTAATATTTTGATACCTCGGAGATTGGCGATATTCTCCACTAAATAGAGCGAATTAAAAAACTCCATCTTAACTAGACCGGTCGGTGATGCGAACTTGTTTATCCCTATCAGACACAGCCGAGGCGGCCGAAATGTACACTGCACAGATTAACGAAATATAAAAATTGATTTGTCAGGCTCGATTCTGCGATAAGTTGTGTGAACATTCGAACGCGTATGCCGAATTCATTAAATGGCCCCGACTTCTCGGAGCATTTAAGGCAGAGTGTCAAACGCAAGAACAGATAGGTAAACTTTTCCAGGCCACGTTATTAATTTATAAAGCGCGTTTCCGGACCGACGGTTTCACCTAATCTTTAGACTTGTTTCGGTTGCGACGAAAATATCGGAACTAATTAGGAAGACTACAAAGTTTAAATCGGGCAGTAGGAAAATTTCGAACCAGAATGGGATATAAAAAGAGGGGGGGAGCGGGATGGTAGAAAAAGTGTGTCAAAAACTTTCCGAACGAAACAGCGATCAAGCAAAGCGGGAGATAATTGTTTAAATGTAGCGTCGATGTAGCAGCCGTCCGATTAATGTGATTAATCGAACATTACCGATACTGGAACCTGATTGAACAGTAGTCAGATGGGCTAGGGCTATGGCTAGGGCTAGGCGCGGTACTTCGAACTAGGTAGCTGTGTATTCGAAGATAATTAGCAAGCACAGATCTCCGTATCGTCAGCCTCGAAGAAGGTAGTAGTATTATTAGTTCGCGAAAGACGAGTCATAAAGTTCAGCTAAACTTCGATTTGATGGTAGCATTTATCTTCTTCAACGCTGCAAATGACACGAGTCCCCGTTTATATACCAACTTCTTGTTCTTGCACGGTTTTCCGTCTGCCGTTTCAGTTGTACAGTCGAGCAATTATCGGAACTTGTTAAGAATAAATTTTGAAGGCGAATCATCCTATACACTGAAGAAAAATGGACGGCTAAATCTCCGACAAATGTAGGATTTGCCTTTTTCAGACGATTTACCAGCCAGCAAAACACATGTACACGTTTGTCGCAGACTAGTCTGACTTTTTATAACCTTTGATTCTAGTGATGATGGTATGCCTAACGACCTCATATTTCTTCCATCGCATTACATATACATATATATATATATATATATATATATATACAATGTCTATTCTGAACATATATTTCAACAGGCCATAGCGGGATCCAAAGAAGGCATACGAGCCAATGGAGTACTAATAAACAACATCAGATTCGCTGATGGCACTGCTCTTATAGCTAGGTCTCGAAAAGTACTCAAGGAATTAATTCAAAGTGTACACAGACGCGCTAAAATGTGGGAATTAAAATTAACATTGAATATATGAAAGTAACTAGAAGAGAAGACAACAATACGGACAAAATAACAATAGACGGGAAGGACGTAGTAGAGAAAGTTCCTGCTTTCAAATATCTAGGAAGCTGGCTAACCGAAAAGGGAGGAATTTAGACAAAGAGATCAGATGAAGGGTAGAAATAGCTCGTAGAGCATTTCAAGACCAGCGCATATCCAGGAGTTCCCTGAGTTATCGAGGTCTAGCGGCGACGAATAAAATTCGTTAAAATAAATAATCGCTAATAGTTGCGTGCAAGTGATGACGGTCATCGCTACACGTACACGGATACCGATGTAAGGCACTGATACTTCGGACTGCACATTGATTCTACAGCCATCCATCCAGGCGTCTACTTTCAGTAGAAGGTGGCCGAAAAACTGTTGCAAGAGGATGTTGATATCGTGAATAGGTGGGCACATGACAAACAAGTAACGGTTAATATGAAAAAATCAAAGGTTCTATATATACGAACGTCCAGCAGATATAGAACATGCAGACCATGTATTATAATGCATAGTAATAATTGCTTACACAACTGTTTGACTCTTACCTTGAATTGTGGTTGTATTTCGCTGAAAACGACGGATGAGGTGTTAAATATACCTTAGACTAACTTTTGACAGAACATTATCTTCTTGGGACAAGCATATTATAAATTTATCTAACAAAGTGAAGCAAACGATGCCTGCATTATATAGATTAGCTCAATCAATACCATATGATGGTCTTCATGTATACTGTAAACACTCTTGTCACGAATCTTATATGGAATATCAATATAGGGAAAAGCAAAAAGTACATTAATCAAAAAACATAGGAGATGCTTAAAGATAATAATCCGCAAAAAAAGATCAGGGTAGCAGTAACAGTAGCTGGTGGAGAAAGAAAAAAGAAATTTCCCCAAAGGGAGTGTAAAACCAATAATACTCCATTATCGTCGACGAAAAGAGGTAGAATCAGGCCCGTGCCCAGAATTTTGGAGGGGGGGGGGGTGAAAATTTTCTTTGCATATTTATTTTATAAATAAAAATAAATTTTTCACTAATATTCATGCTATTAATAATTTCCATCATTTTGATTTATATATTAATTTAAATAAACGAATTACTGTATAAACATTAATAAAAATTACATATATTATTAATTATACTCGTAACAAAAAATTTTGCATAAAATATTAATGAAGTACCTAAGCTATTTCAGTTCTCATGGGGGGGGTTAACCCCCAAAACCAACCCCGTGGACACGGCCTTGGGTAGAATAACTAGGAATCATAGGGAAGTGTACTCGTCCCATACCCGACCTAAAGGCTTATAAATAGCAAGATAGACAACACGGATGAGGCAGTTTTAATTAAATTGCTGCTACGAATTTCAGAAGATTTAATGAACACAAAGATAGGACTCTGGAAACTCCTAATTAAGCAATGGCTGGTTGAAAACATAAATGAAGATACTTTTTAATTGTATATAATGGTGGAGAATCGATCATATGTATATATTTAAGACGAATAATCGCCAAGTGTAACCGTATGTTAAGTTTACTAGTAGGTATTAAGAAGTGTTGTAATCGTATTTATGAATAAACGATAATAGTGTTGGGTACCCACAGACGGGCAATATGCCTTGTGGAACCCGAAACTTATTAAAAATAAAAAAACACGTTTAAGTGAATCCATATTTTAGATTCTAACGATTCAGACTGATTGCACTGTTCTTCATTAGAGAAACAACTAACGAAGTAAACAGAAAGGAATCACATAGTAAACCGAGCTGGCTGCAGTAGCAGAGGAAGGGGCACGTTGTTACATGTGTAAGTAGTTACACGCATTTTTACCGGGATTTAGAACTCTCTAATGCGCATAGTATTGGACTCATTTGATTCCTAATAACAACATCGCGCATTACATAAGAACGACCAATGTGACCCGCCGAGCGGCGTGCTGACAGGTTGTGATGATGTACCTCGATTTCAGCCAAGCAAGTAAAAAACTCCTTTATGAAATCGTTGATTTCTGATGTGTATATTTTTTTTATTTTCACAAAACTTTTTAATGCTCGAACTTTCTTAACATATCTACTTTTAATTTGCAATATTGTTTTTTTCTGCTAGCGATATCCCCATTAATGGTAACTTCGATTTATTTAAAAAATCGTGCTAAGGAACACGTAGTTACAAATTATTATTGGGGTAAGTTGTTACATGTAACAACTTGCTAGCCCCAAAATTTGTATTACCTTTGATTTTGAGGATGAAAGCACACATTATTAGTTTTCATCTGCCAAATCACCTTCAATAAACAATGTCGATTCATGATCTCCCAGGTTTGGTGAAAGATTCACTGCCACTTGCCCTAAATCCTGCAAATATCATGGGTGGATTTAAATCGACAGGAGTATGGCCCTTCAATCGTGATGTTTTTCAAGACAATGACTTTGCACCTTCTTACGTCACTGATCGTCCATACTCCAATCCAGAAACAGATCGTCCCACGTCCTCGCAGAACATCTCCAATTTGACACTGGACCTGGAAAATCCGGAATTGTTATATTCTGCACCTCAACTGAACATAAGCACCGATGAAATCATACAGGCAATCGTAACAGCAACAAATCCAACACCTGATACCGTTAAAAATATTACCGTTTCACCTTCTCCAAATCCCTCTTGTTCGCGAGGTAAAGAACCGTTAACTGCATTACCGACTCCAGATTCGTCAAGCTTTCAAAAAGCAAATAAAATCAAGTTATCGATGCCCCAGGTCCATCTGGTGCACAAAGTAAATTTTAAAATTTTTCGCCTTCAAAAATAAGACCCTTTCCCCAGGCAGAAGCTCGAAAACAATCCATCCGTAGTCGTCGTAAACGCAAATCCGCTGTATTAACCGATACACTGGAAACAGAAGCATTAGCAAAAGAGTATGAAGAAAAACTGGCCAAGACAAAGAAAAAACTGCGATAAAAATAAAAGAAAAAGGAAAAAGAAACGGTAAAGGAAAGGCCTCGAAAATGGGTAAAGAAGGAAAAGATAAAGTGAAGAAAAAAATATTGGATTCAGATTCAGACTCAGATACTGATGAATGGTATTGTTTAGTGTGTAGTGAAAGTTACAGCACTTCTAAAAAAGAAGAGTGGGTAGAATCTATAGTGTCAAATGTATAACGGGAAATGTTTACTCGTTTATTTGCATTAATTGCAATTCTGATGAAGACTGATTTAATACTTGTATGTGATATTGTTACCTACCTCTATAAAAATGATCACATATTTTTTTCTATCCCATTCTATATCATTTAAATAGTAGTGAGCGTCTTATTAATGTTAGGATCCAACGTTTTGTAGTTTAATAAAAGAGCCCATATTGATTAAAATAACTAAAAGTTATTAATTGTCTAATGGAAGTTGTTTGTAGCAGACGAAGTTTACTTATAATTTTAGTAATAAAAACTTGTTTTGCCTAAGATTGAAGAAACTTACTGCCAAACTAATTTGATTTTACTGTTATAAATAGTTTAAAAATTAAGAAATAGATACGATAATTACAGATTATTATTATCATGAGATTGTTTAAAATGTTCGTTTTGTTTATAACGTTTAAAAATAAAAATTACGATTTATCCTCGATGATTTTATTTATTTATATCTAACGTAACAACGTATCCCAAAGGTGTAATAACTTGCCCCGAATCGGGGGCAACGTGTTACGATCGACTTTCTAAATTAAATTGCCCATTGTGAAACAATAACGTAAATTTTAACAATTTTTCAGTAATATTTTACTAGCTGAACAGAGTTATATTATCGATAAAAAGCAATCAAATGTATAAATTATGTGATAGACTTTGGCATATTGACAATTATCTAAAAATTGCAATGACGTGTTCCTCCCTCCCCTACTACTCAAAAACTGAACCCAATAAAAAAAACCCTATTAGTCGATATTACTGCGCAGTTGGGTCGTGCGCAGAACGATGACGCTTCTTAACCCGTATATTTAATGTTAGAATTATTTTCTCTTATTCATTATTAGCCATATTGCTAACGATCTGTTTAAGAGCAAGTGAAAGAGTGTCCCTATACTAGTCAGCCATGTCTCGGACCCGGGAGGAAGCTTTCTTCTGTCAACTATTAACTGTTTTGAAAATTTGACTTACGTTGTAATTATTTTTTTCCAAATTTTAATGCTTTTCACAACGATTCTCTAGTGAACGTTCGATTTTTGTTATATTATAGGCCTCGTATTTTTTGCTTGTTTCGCTAACGCCGGGTTTTCCTTTCAATCTAATGCTTTAATATTTTATCCGATGTAACCGCGCCACATGAACGCAGAATCTTATAAACGTCTGTCTTCATGGTAAGTCACCTTTAGTCGATCTTATTTAATTTTCTCGTATGCATCAAAAACGGGTCTAATATTATTTTTTCTTAAAATTCTGGGCTACATTCAGTCTTAATAATGTATGCACAATTTATCGCATACAAAATGCTGCCTTGAATACATGTAAGCAAACGAGAATGTACAGGTAGCTCTAGCAGAGACGTCTGAAAGACTAATAATTAAGGCTGATAACTTTTTTCAGTTAGAAGTGTTGAATTTCATAATGACTACTCATCACCGGTAGGGAAGCGTTCAAGCAAGGTGCCATGTTTCTTTTTCATTATCCGCATAATTTACCTCATTTATAGTACCTTTCTGCAAAGCGTGCCGAATATGATATATCATATAAGTTTTATAAGCCGACCGAAAAACAAGTTTTCCAAAATTTAATAAAATATCTCGCCTTTTTGTTCCTCCCCTTAATGTGTAATGCTGACTAAGAGAAATTTTTCGATATCTGTTGCGACCGTTTTCTAAAAAGAAGGAAAATTATCCAATTGGACAGGCGATAAAGCAAAACCGAAAGGAGAATGCCATTTGTGGTATGCAATTCGAGACAGAAAACACAATCGCAAAAACTATCAAAAAGCTGTGTAGGAAAAAACTGGTTTTACGTCGCAAAGATAAAGAATCAGTTCTTTTTTGATCACTCATTTAGTTCTACGTTCATTTTCGATCGAAAACCGAGCTCTGCTACTGAGCCGGTCTAGTTCACCGGTACATGTCTAAATCGATGATTTCGAAATAGCAAGTGATTATCTCACCGCGTTCTATTTATCGCCATTATCAGTGAAAATGAAGAGGTACATGGCAAGAATGCATTCGAGTTTTCAGTTTGCTAATTAAAATTTACATTAACCGGTCCCGACTTCAAAAACTAATATTTTTGTCTCTACACGTTATCGCTTTAGTAAATTAGTTCAAACCGGAACGAAAAATAGTACGAACTGTAAAATTTTAATATTCATTATATAACGTAAGCGGTCCGGCATGTTAATCGGATTACACGGGAAATAATGACTATGGCGAATAGCGATTACGAAATAATATACTGTAAAATTTATGCTGTGTTAATCTCGAACATAACAACGGATAAATCCCTCCTATTTATCTGAAATTCATAATCTCTTCTTGTCTAATAGAGCCGAATTTTAAACGAAAAAATTTTAAAACACAAAATAATTTATTACATACATTTCGCTAATATTAGATAGTTTGAAATAACGCCGTTATAGAGGCGACTCTTTTAACGCCAGTTTGAATAAATATTGTCCAGAGAATCGCTAGTTCGAATTTCGTGATTTTTTTTTTCTTTTTTCGCACCTCACGTGTCTTAAATTCGACGATTCTGCCAAGCCGTGTAGCTTGTTGGCAACGGCCTAAAATTTAACACACGTGTCCAATCTTTACTTTAAATGCAAACACAAAATTTTACTTCTAATTAAAGGCCTGTTAAAGTTAATTATAATTATTGTATATACTATATTCTTACTATATTCTGTACACTTTACACCAAATTACCATTGTTTTTCGTTTTGTTTTGTTTTTTTGCTAATAATAGCCAATGGTGTTTTACTTGATTTTAGTGTTTTTGTTAACAATGCAATTTTTAGGATTCTGTACACATATAATGTACGGAATCCTAATTAGATGGTTCAGAAACGACAAAAATATTCAATTAAAATATGCAATAACTCACCAACGATTAAACTTATTAATTTACAAATCTGAAACATAAATTGTAATTAAAATTCTCTTTAAAAGGGATCTATAACTTCAAAATGACTGATTACTCTGGGCGGCAAAAAATCAGAAAGCCAGCAGAATGTGCTTTGGTATGCGAGAATACAGTCACATCTAGGTTCCCCTTTACCATCCTCCTTCCAGGCATTGTCTTCAGAATTGTACGGAATATTCTTAGCTTTTATGCGTCAAATATGCATCGGACAAATGAAACTATTGCAACTGACTCCGTGCACGCCATGAAAAATATGGAAGACAAAAAACGCAACCACATAATATCGTCCATATATGAGGTCTTTGCAAAAAAACGATCTCTCACTCGCGGCTTTATACAGGAGCACTCAGGAATTTTGAGAAACACAATTGCTAACGGAGCAACAAAGGAAACAGCATTAATGCGACCTGCTCCGAATATAATAAGGACCCCACTGTCAGACGTTAAATATTTAATTAGAAAACTGTTCTGGATCCTGTGGCAAGATAAATGGACTAACTCCAGACCATCACACTTTAGCCGTATCAAAGACAACTTCTATCCGTGGAATCACTTTCCCTCGCTTTATAAGGACCAGACCGCTCTGTATCGGCTTCGCATCGGGCACACAAGTTATTCGCACGGCCACATTTCGGCTGTATTCTCTCCTCCGCTATTGCAACGTCCCTATCCTTGTTATCCATTTTCTTTGGCCCAAGTCCATTACTGCAAAGCCTGCGGCTCAAACACAAACTACCTCCTAACTTAACTACAAGACGATCCCGCTACTATCATATCCATTCTATGCTTTCTTAAAGAGTCTGAACTAATTAAAAAAGTATAATACCAACTTTCCGCACTTACATGGTGTGATAAATAAATAAAAAAAAAAAAAAAATCTTACGTTGATTTATACCTGCACTGATTTAATAGTGGCCAAATGATTTGCTGCCGGGCAAAAAAAAAAAAAAAAAAACAAAAAAAGAAAGAAAGAAAAAAGTTCCCTTTTTTTTACAAGCAAACAGCTTACTCGCATGATATTTTATGTTTATATTTGACAAATTTTAATGGTTACTCGGTTTAATCCCCGTAATAATTTGGTTTTATCTGGGTTTATTTGTCATGCAGCCAAATGTTTGTATTATTTTAAGTTTTCTTGGAACAGTAATTCGACATTAATAATATTTTTCGTCTGCTGATATTGGTGCTGTGTTATCTTCACAAGCTAACATTTTTCAGTGTTTTATTGATTTTTGTACATTTTTTCTATACAATATTAAAAATAATATCGGGGCCAGAATTGCGCCTTAAGGAATACCACAGTTCTTCGTAAGAGCCTGACTGTAGTTATTTCCAGTTATACACCACTTCAGTTATTCAAGTATAGTCTGTGAAGTTCCGTTATTAATAAATGACGTCTAATTGTATGAAATGTATTCGCTAAATCGAGAAAGAGAACTAAGCAATATTTTCGTATAGATTAACATAAATGAAATCTGTGAAGTCGCTCGATAGCGCAGAGAAAAATCTTATTGAAGCTCATATTGATGACTTCATTCCACGGCGGGGATAGAAGACCCCCCCCCCAAGAACCAAAACCTTGACGAAAAAGTTCGTTATAACAGAGAAACTTAATTTATACTATAAAATAATATTTTTATAAATGTTACAACATATGGATTTAATTATAATTAATATTTAATACTGTTTTCTAGGAAAACTATTAATCTTACGTTTTTATTCGGTTTTCAACACAGCTGTCGTGGTTTTTTTGTTCTTTTTATTTATTTTTAATTTTTATTTTGCGATTTTAATTAAAAATAGTTTAATGAGAAATGTATATGTATTTAAACTTGATCACGGACAAAAAATTTAGATCGAATTACTAACAAAAATAAAAAAGAAGTAAAGTGTCCAATAAAAATATTATCGTTCTATTCTTTCTAATAATTTACTACTCAAATTGTAAACTACCATTTTTTAGGGATAATTTTATAATTCCGTTTTATTTGTCACCCCTAAAAATAAAAGAAAATTTAAATTGTGATTTTAAAAATTTTTTAAATTTCTAGAGGTACTTGATTTTCTTTATGAAACAAGGTATTTCTCGAATCTACTGTCTACCGTATAATAATATATATTACGTAATTATATAATCTCCCTCCCCAAAATATCTCTCTGGATTCGCCCCTGTTACGAAGTGTGTTAACAAATTTAGTTGTATACCGTGTAATTGAAATGATTTATAAAGTTATTTTTTAATAATTGCATATTTTGACTTTTTAAAAGTGTTTCGATATAGTTTCATCGATGGAGTTGCTTATGTATTTATTTATAACTTAATTAATTTTTTTCCATATTTTCTTCGCGTTAGCCGTAGTATTTTAAATTGCTGTCCCCTGCAGTATTTATTTTTATTTATTTTTTATAATTGTATTATCTTTGTTCCTAATTAATTATATTGTTCTCTATATTTCACATTAAGTTGGATTACCTTTTCTGCGGAAAGCTTGCCGGTGTCATTTATTAGTTGTGCAATACCTTTTGTTATCCGTGTTTTATAGGCGTGCTTTTTCCACTGTCTCTTTCCAGTTTTGTTTTTCACTTTTATATTTCATGAAATTAATTTCTACTCTTTATATAGTCCGCATTTTCTGTATTTCCCCAGTCCATGGCCTGTTCCTTTATGTTCCTTTCATTGCTGGTGATATTTTCATGTTTGTTTTTCTTATTATTACTTATACATGTGCTTTTTTGGGTTTTATGATCTATTAAGTGTTGTAGTCAGAGATGTTACGATTATAAACGAGATATCTTTTATGTTATTCTAAAATCTTGTAAAAATGTAATCCAAACATGATTTCGAGAAATTATTCATCCGTACTTCAGTTCTTGTAACCTTATTCGCTGTTTTCATTTAATCCTTCTCCTGCTAGTATATTCCTGTATATGTGCTAGAGCTGTTACTTAGAGTGCCTAGGGTGATACCACTACATTTAATGCAATCTTCTTTTTTAATGAATTTTATAAAGTTGTTATTTAATTCAAAAATTTACTTTGCTAATTACTTAAATGCTTGTAAATTTCCATTAATGACTGAGTACACATATTTCGAACTTTGGAGCACTCGCTACGCAATTACCCGATTGAATATTTCTTATCGCTGTATATGTTTTAATATATATTGTTATATCTTCCCCTCTTTTGCGTTTTCGAGTTTGCAAAATTAAATATAGCCGTTTAAACAGTTGAATTTTATTTTGATTTATATTTTTTTTGCTCTAG
This sequence comes from Icerya purchasi, assembly GCA_039619475.1. Lineage (NCBI taxonomy): Eukaryota > Metazoa > Arthropoda > Insecta > Hemiptera > Monophlebidae > Icerya > Icerya purchasi. Next base: position 133,916,969 of record CM077116.1, read on the forward strand.
TATTATTGTTTGCAACCACCAGTCAATGTGCTTTTTTTGTAGATCGTATATTTGGTAATATTAGTGACATATCTATTTTGAAAGCTATCATTAGAATAATATTAAATGTATTGATTATCGTTTATTTTAGTTTATTTAATCATCTTTTCCGTCTAATAATACATATATATCTACTTAAAAATTAACCGTATTTATATAACATCTAATTTACTATATCTTACTATATAATTTCCGTTAAATCTTCTGTAGATTCAATTGAAATTATTGGATGTTGAAAGTTTTTCGATATGAATGTTTTTCCTTTTTTGACCCGTACGCAAACTCTAATACTGAAGAATTTTTCTTTTCTCATTGGCTTCCCGCCCAATCATAAATGGTTAAATTCTTATTCTCCAGGATTGTATTACTACTTTCTGCAGACCGTTTTCCGTGCATACTCTTCCTGGGGTGATGATATCACATCGTTTTTGTTGTTATATCCAAACCAAAAAAAAAAAAAAAAACAAAAATAGAAAGCAAAAAAACAGGCGCTCCTTTTTATTTGTGATAACTACTCATACCGTCGTAATATTTTAATCATAACGAAGCAAATATGTTTTTCATTACATTAATTTGTAATTTCAACCAAAATATATACATATATATATTTATTTTTTTTTTTTTTGCATAAATACTATCGTGTGCTCAATTCTGGATAGCTCATGACTCTGGCTTCTCTCCAAACTACTCCAGTATCATGATTATATCAAGAAAAAGGACTGAGAACCCATTCAAGCTAAAGAAAATCTCACGGTGGCCCGAGCCGCCGTGTCCTCCCAACTTTCAACCTCGCCTGGAAGCTCGCGTTATGGGTCGCGTAATAGACGCGAATAAATTAAAATTGTTAATAAAATAAAATATGTATATTCACAGACAATTAGACAACACGTAGTTACTCAGTGACTAGCGTACTTCGGAACAAAAAGCAAATGATCGAGACAAATAATACAGAGATAAACAACGGCAAAAAATGAAAATATTAAAAAATTCTTCGACACGTATTAATTATTATGACGACGGACAATAAATTTAATTTGAAAGTTGATGCGAGTCCGCCAACCACGCAATCGCTTCGACAACGGTCACTCTGTATAGCAAACTGATTCTCAATGGATTAATCACAGAACAACCGAAAGAGTCGCTAAAATCCCGGTAGTCGATCAGCTGTCTATACTGCCCGACCGTCGCACACCGACACATCATTCATATCATACGCGTAATTTTGCCAAAATTACGTCACTTTAGTCGGGCAGTATCTTCACGTCTAGCCTTTTTTTTAATTTACGTTATATTTTAATTGTGTTGGTACGGCATCGGAATAAAATTCCAATTTCCCAACCGTTCGAACCATTTAATCAACTACGTTCGTTTACCCGGTTCGAATATTACTCGAGAAATATATATATTAATTACAACGTAATTCTTAGGCTACCCCTCATTCGAAAAAATGTCCCAAAAAAATGTCCCAATTTTATGTAACGTTTGTTATATTTTGTAGGATTTTTATTATTGTTATTTAAAAAATGTCACAATTTTATGTAATGAAATATGTAACGAAAAATGTCTTAATTTTATATAACGGAAGTTAAATGTTAGAATAGGATTTTTGTGGTTATGTTATTTTTTGTGTGTGTTGATGCCAGTAAGAATTACGTTGTAAATTTTGATCATTTTATACAAAGTATAGAAGAAAAAGAGACAGAAATGAAAGCAAGAGGGGTCAAGGGGCACATCCCCTTGCGAGGCCAAATTGGCCGAGTTTATATATACTATATATACGAAATACTATGCCGCGTGCTGATCTAAAAGAAATAAGGTAAAAATATAAAATTTTGTTCATGTTTTTCATTTCCTACAGCATAGTAAAGCCAGAATTCAAGAAAGCAAAATCAGAATTTTATCTACGTTACACTATAGTCGGCTCAGGACAATAGTAAAACAAATTTTTTTGTTTTTAAATGCCTCTGTTTCGAACGTGTTTGATACGAATGAATTGTACTGTGCTATATTTCTAGTACCTCCTCGCAGCGCCACTGTGATGCGATTTTCAATTTTTGATGTTATTTTCGTCGTTTCAATTCGAGCGCCAGAGTCGTTCGAAACAGCTTAAAACGTAATCATTTTTTTCTCTTATTGTTTTACAGAAAAAGCTCTTTTTCTTCTCTTAAGAAATTTTCAACAAAAATGAAAAAAAAAAAAAAACAACAAAAAAAAACATAATTCTCGAAAGGCTGAAGTTTTCAACTTGCGCCTATGAGTGAAGCCTAAAAAACAATTGAATCGGATAAATAAAATATATTAAGTTTTTCAGAAGAGCACGTAAGACTTTCGATTGCTTTTGTTAAATGTAATTATAGGTTAGGTTAGATTCGTCTTGAAAGATTATTTCCTAATAGAAATTAACAATGAAGCGAGAGCCGATAGCAATTTGATTCACGACAAGACGCGTCAACATTCATTTCTAGATTGTTAATATTTTTTCTAAAACTAACAGTAAGATAAACACGTCTATTCGTGAACGCGAATCCCGCCTCTCATTATCTTCAAATTCAACCGGTTCCCTCTTCCCAGTCGTGGTTTCAATCCTATTCTTATCAACGCTCCGCGATCATTTCCTTAATCAGACTGCGTATTAATCACTCACTTCTACCCTCTTCACGTTTTCGTTTTTCCCTGTCCCCTTCTCCCGATTGTCCCCTTCATAATTCCATCTCTCCTCTCATATGTAATGCAAACCACATCTTCTTTGAATGCCCTGCCCTTGATTCCGAGCGCTCTGTTTTGTACTCGAAAATCTTGGCACTGGGTCTTCCTGCTCCGTATAATTCTTCTTTTGTCCTTTCCTTTCCATCTCCAGATATAATCCCTGTACTCCAATCTTTCCTAAGCTCTATTTCTAATCGTCTTTTTATTTAACCCCTTCCTTAATTTCTGTTGTTGTTGGGTCAATGCCGCTGGCGCGCCCAAAAAAAAAAACGCGATTTGCTGTTATTTCTTCTCTACGTGCAATCAAATTACTGTTAGCGAATTCGAAGTATGTAAAATTTCGCGAAAAATATAAATTCAGGTCAGAAAATAGATTGCACAGAAATAGCATTCGACCGACTTCTATAGATTATTCTAAACTCACATATCTTTTCCGGGCGGCAGATTTCCCCATGTTGCACCGATGCTGTTGTTATCTCGCTTATATAATATATACCTATTTGTTATGTAATTAGGGAAACAAAAAGTAAATAAATAAATATTACTAATACTATAATACTTCACCGTTGTACTATTGTCATCAATTTTTCTGGTCCGGATCGGTAAAAACTTACTAATAGATCTCGTGCTACACTAGTTGTGATAATCGTTGACGAGTTAATCAGCATCATCAGAATTAACGCTAATTCATTTCCCGGTAATTCGTTCAATCTTAAAATTTCCGAGGTTTCCGTCAACAACTCGTTTTAGAAGATATGTTATACGTCAAATAATGGTCATGGAGTCTTCGCATAATTTATCGCTCCTTATACACATAAGAGGAATCATTTTTTGCGTACAGCTAAAAAAGTTTTTTTATTTTAGTTCCGCAACATCAGAGGTTCATTTCTTTTTTTTTTTTTTTTTTCAGTTTCCAATATCAGCGTTCCAGCTTGAAATACCAGGACGTCTTCCAAAAACATGCAGAGTTTAGAAAAAAACGAAAAAAAAAAAAGAAAAAAGAGGTTAAGTTATTTCGAAAATATTTCACTGCAGAAATATCTAATATGTAGCATAATTGCCTGCTATTGTCAGGGGGGTTTATGTTTATAGTCTTCTGTATATGTCTTTTTTTACATACAAATTTTCAAAAAAAAAGAGAATTTATCGGGTACAGTTGTCTTTTTCATATAAAAAAATAAAAAAAACATATAATTAAATTGTTACCATTACTATTACGAGTGTAACTCTTAATATAATTCACGCGTTGCGATAAAATGGAAATAATAAGGCAATAGTAAAGTGTTCGATTTATTCCCTTATCTATACACACGGCCTTTCTTCGTGATTATTATTTATTCGAAATCAATTTAAAAAAGTAAGTATTTAAAAAAATAAACGGTAAGATTTAGTGAGCACTTTCTCTCCTAATATCTTCTGCGCCGATCGAACACAAGTGCACAATTTGAGCGGATTCGTTTTTATCGTACTCATCGCGTTCGCATCGATCAATATTTATGAAAATAGGTTAGCCAGCTACGACGGTGTAGCTGGCTGGCAACGATAAAATTCCTTCAGGTGGAACTCGATTCAAATCTTACTTTTGAAAATATTGAAAATGATCACTTTTGCCGGTTTAATAATGTCTTTAGCGGACGAACCCAAATTAATTAAAAAAGAAGAAAAAAAAAAGAAAAAACAATACAGAAAAAAATGGAAATACGTGAATATATAATATGGGAATAATCGATTAAAATTACGCAGAAAAAGTACACTTCGCCGTAATCTATGAATTCGCAAAAAAAATCGATACCGAAAAATGCTACTTTTTTTGCACGAAATTTGCTGATAGCGCCAAACGGGGACGCTTTGTAATGATGTAGAAGTAATTTTAATGACCGATTAAATGATAGCAGTTAGTTGATAAAGTTTGTAAGATATCTCAGGTAATTTGTAAAACGGTTCAAATAAAAGCCCTACTCGCTGGCGCGGAAACGATTCCGCTTAAGTAGTTTCCCGTCGAAATGTCGGAAACTGTTTTATCCGCTGTAATCGTGCATTTTATTCCAGCTTAATAGTATTTCGGTTTTTAGGTATTTTCCAGTTTTTCCTAGCCGAATAAAATTACATTACTGCGGTAATTAATATTCCTGGAATAATTCGAATGTGCACTTATTTAACTTCATTTGCGTTCGGTTATCGTTTCGTAAAATTAAAATTAAACCGACATTGGCAATTATGTTAATCATTGAAATAGAAGATTTTCGCGAAATATTTAACGTATTATGCGTACGAGCTCGCTCATACTTTATTTCGTGCACAGTGACGTGTCATCGATGGCTGTTCAAATTCAAACTGATATTATGCGTCGTGTTCGAAAATTAGCAAACGCTAAGCGATCTGTTTAACCCCACCTGTGGACTTACCTGCGGAATCGAGCTAGTAGGAAAAAACTAAAAAGATTTACAAGGGCTGTATAATCCATCATTATAAATCTGTTCACGGTATTTATTAATTAAACTCATTGTTTACGTATATTCACAACAAATAAATTTTTAACACGTAATTAAAACAATCTTATATGTAATTTTATCCCCGACGCGTCTCGAAGCTCTTCATGTTCACGGGAGAAAGACAGTAACCATATTCGAAGAGTTAAATAATATTATCCTGCAGTGGAGAGGAACTGTCGAGGATTTTACCTTCAACTTGCTGAATTAAAACAACTTATTTCAACTCACTCCCCTGCTGTGGTATGTTTACAGAGGAAACTCATTTGAAGTCCAGAAATAACCCAGCCCTATAAAACTACTCCCTCTTTACTTTCAGCAATGACCAAGGATCTAGAGCAAATGGAGGTGTTGCCATTGCATGGTTCACTCCTCTGTCCCAGCAATCCGGTTGAATTTAACTGCATCCTTACAAATGGTTGTAGTGATTGTCCATCTTCATCCCACTCCCCGATAACCATGTGTAACTGCTCTGTGCCCCCGAACTGTATAATTATTCTAGACATGTCGCAGTCAGTCCTGTCACAGGTCAGCCCGCCACTAATATTACTCGGTGATTTTCTGTGGCGAACAACACTGGAAAACAGGCACGGCTCTGTCATCAATAAACTGATCCTAGATAATGGTCTGATTTTACCCCTCCTGGTTACACCCATTTCAACTTGACCCGTAATACTTTCTCTACGATCGACCCAAAACTTGTCGCCTCTTCCATCCTTCCTTACCTGAGCACACTTACGCTACAGGACTTATACTCTAACGACTATTTCCCTATACTTTTATATGCCCGTCAAAAGTTCTTCCTACCCAAACTACCCCATCTAAGCCTCAATTTCTATAGCGCAAGACGGACTGGGACATGTTTTCAGTTAAAGTAAACGTTCCTAGCAAACTATCCAAATCTTCATCTGAGAACATTTGCTTCTTTATCGACGCTATCGCTAATGCTGCTTTAGCGTCCATACCGACGATGCATTCAAAGGTGATCGCGAATAATCTTCGATGTTAACGGAGCATATACATGGTCACAATGATGGTCACAAAACCCTCGATAAATTAAAGTTGCCGTTGGCTGCTCTTCCGAGTGGTCATGAAGTTATAGCAGCTGTTTCTGCTACTTTCCGTCATTTTTCACAGCTGTAGCCGATCGCTTCGCAAGATTCTAAGCAATTTGCTTTTCTTCTCAATAGTGACGCTATTTGACCGTCGTTTTTCTATCGAACAGCTCGTTTCCTCGAACGTTCTCTAAATTATTCGCCGTAAAGTATACGTTTAGGTAATCCTACATCGTCCAGTTTATCCTATAACGTGCGTAATAATCTACAAGTAGCAGTCAACGAACTTTTATCACGGTTCAAATTACGCAAAATTAAAACTAACGAAGCTATATCGACTTATTATTTTACTTTCAAATTAATCTATTCATACCGTAGGACACCGAGAAGCAAAACACACGTTCGAGAAATTTCAATTAAATTTTTTATCTCTCTCTTTTGCGTGTCTATTTCTGTGTGTACGATTTTGACTCCGATCACTCAGCTGTAGAAAACTTGACGAGGACACACTCTTCCTCCTCCGTGTTGGCAACTGTGTCATCGATTAAAACTATTTTAGACTATTGAAAAACGAAATCTCCGATAAACGGCTAGCGGACCATTAGAGAAACAGCGTGAAATGGTTTATTACACACCTTGCAACCTGAGCCTCGCAAAAAATTACAATACGGAATTTTCTTGAAATAACGAAAATGTTGATTAATGGACTGTGCCACGTAAAAAGGAAGACAGACTTAAACAGATCGCCGCCTCTAGAACCTACCGTGCCCGAATTTAATGTCACGCGGAGAAGAAAATAATCATTTATCAGCCCGTACGCACCTTACGTACCCTTTAATTTTTAAGAACCCACTAAAGGCGATTTACAACGGAATAGCAAACGGTCTAAATCGAAAACGGTACTGCTACAGAGCGTTAAACTAAAAGAACGAAGCGTACATTTAAAATACAATATTGCTCTAATAAGACGTTTCCGATAGCCGACGGAATCAATTAAATCGCCTAATTGCGATGAATTAGTCCGAAACTAATCTCAGAACAAACCTTTCGTTTATAATTAGGCTTTGGCCCCGAACGAATCAAATTTCTTTCCACTTGAATTATTTCACTAGAAGTAAAGTTTTTTACACATATTCAAAATCAGTCTGAAAGAAAAACTTTAATTTTCTGTATGAGAAAGTATTTCGGAGAGCGAATTTTTTTTGCATCGATATTTTTGCTATTCAAATAATTTTCGAATAGTTTGCGAATAATTTTTTTATTCTTATATCTCTCTTTTCTTTAACTTTCGATTTCGAATCTTTCGCGAATAATAAATTCTATAAATTACTTTGCAATCCTATAGATTTTTTTTTTTTTTTTTTTTTTTTTGAAGCGACCGAAACAACTTCAATAAAAACATTATTTGCCACGTTCGGTAAGTAAATAATATATTTGGTTTTGCTAACTCGCGAATACGACACTAAAGAGTTGTATTTTTTTTTTTTTTTTTGAAATTCGAGACTGGTTAGACAACCTTTGAACAACTCTAAACTTATGTCGAAATAAAAGAGGTATTAGAACACGCGTTTGGAGAAATAACGTCTGCTAAAGAAAAAAATGACTGTTGTAGCAGCTATAGATACGTATTTTCCTTTTTACTTTTTCCTTTTTCTTTATCGGACGCGTCAAAAACAACATTTCAGTAAAGCAAAAAACTTTTTTCCATTTATTTATTATATTTACTGTTTTTACTTTGCATTAAGTTTTCCGTTTTTTTTTTTTTTTTTCAATTTAATTTTTCGACTGCGAGCCTAATTTCAGTAAGTCCGCTATTTCGAGAAAATGTGTGATATTAAAATTTGTTTTATGTCAGTAATTTTGCACAAAAAGACTCAAACTAGTTAATAGGTTATTTATATTTTTTTCTTTGGTTTTTTTTCCGATTTATTAAGTTTTAATATTTTTACCGACTTCCAAAAAGAAGAATTTTATACGTTTGTCGGGTATGTTTTGTTTTTTTTTTATGTATATTCGCGCATAACTCATATTTTTTTATTTTTTTCTGGCCCGGCGGAAAACCATTTGGCCATCAACCAAACCTTTCATCGTGTTTGATAAAGTCGTATGTTATTGCGTTCGTTTTGGTTTTTCTTTATTCTATTAACTGATAAACCGATCGCTAATCTATTCTTACGTCGATCCGCGGCGTCAAGATGCAGCGGAATCAGAAACCGCCCACGAACGCGACACCAACCAAGTCGTCCCCTACCGCCACGCCGCCGGTTGCAGCTTCAACCACTGGCAGAACTGCGTCTGCTGTGCCCAGCAACAAGCACAATAAGCCAACCGGTACCGGTGAGTCCGTTCCATTAGCAACTACTACCGCTAAACCACAACCCAACGTCACTAACACACCGCACACACATACATCTCACCACACACACACTACTCCCGCCGCCCCTCGACTCACACTTCCCCAGTCGTCCGCTACACACACTAACGCAAACCTTACCGTCAACACCGTTAACACTAATGCCACTACTTTGCCGCAGCAAGCGACATTACCGAATATTCCCTCTTCTAGCTTCGGCAATGATTCGATTTCAGATTCCGATAATTCGAAAACGATTTCTTTCGCTACTGCGGTCAAATCGTCGAAAGCTAAAATTTCGCCGCTAACTTCTTTCTCGCCAGCCAACGACGAAAATGCAATATTGTTCCCGTTCATACCTCGCTGTGCAATTCGCGACTACTTTGTAGCAATAAAAAACAAAACCGGCAGCGCATTAAACATAACCGCTGGTTCCCGTATTAGTCGCGATCGAGTGGTTGTTTTCCTAAAATCAAAGGAAGTTGTCGAGTCATTTTTCGCCGGCGGCGGGACAATCTCGCTCAATGGTCAAACAATTCAAGCCCGAAGACTACGAAACCCAGCAAACAAACTAATTTTTTCTAACGTATCAGCGACGATACCTAATGAAGCGTTATATAACTATGACTCTTCTCTTCCGTTAAAATTACTTACCCCTATCGCTATTCTTCGCGTGTGCCCGAATTTGGACACATAATCTCCTTCCGTAGGCAGGTTTACATTGAGCAGGTAAACTGTAAAGAAATTCCAGAATCTTTCATTTTAAAGTATAATGGCATCGAACACCGTATTTTTATCAACTTAGCTGATCATGTCTGTCCCAACTGCAAGAATAAAGGGCTGGAAGAACTCCCAATAGAGACCCCCTCCCAGAGAAATGAACCGGTTGAGGCAACAGATGAATGTCCCATCGCCGAACAAAATACCCCTCAACATAAGAGACCGCACCCGCCTTCACCTGAGGCAGCTCAACCACAACCGAATTTCTCAGCGCAGCCCCTCGTAAAACGTAGCAGCATAATGATGTCGATATTTCCCCATCTCTCGTTCCTCTTCTCCCTACACCCCAACCTTTCACTACCAACACCACCCACAAAAAAGTAAAGGACATAAATGTCCTGGTGGGCGAAGCCGGTTCTTTATTCCTCCCTGACCATGCGCCCTTCGCCTTTTCCTATCAGGAACCCCAGACGTTCATTGCAAAAATCAGCAATGCCTCGGATTATATAAATTACGCACGTAATTTTACAACTGACCGAGAAGGTCTAGTGCATTTACTTTCCACAATCAAACCATATCTCGGAGGCGCAAGCATTAAAAATCGCTGCACTCGCGTTATCAAAAGTTTACAAGAACCACCCTCGCCAGAAATAACGTCGGAGGACGACAGCAGCTCACAAGCATGCTAACACGTCACCTTCCTCTTCTTCTTACCTTAACGGATATCCCATATCCACATAGCCTTTCCTAATTCCGTTACAAATGGCGTGCAATCATGTTATTATGCAGTGGAATTGCAGGGGCTTCTATAAGCACATAGAAGAGCTCAACATATTAATAAACACCTATTCTCCTGCCATTATCTGCCTGCAGGAGACTCACTTTAAACAGACCCACAGGCCGAAGTTAAAAAACTATAACCTTTTCCGTTTAGATGACGAACAAGGTTTAAGCGCTTGCGGTGGGGTGGCAACATTTGTACATGTGAGCTGCCACGCAGTCCATCTTTACAGCAATACCACGTTACAGTCGTTAGCAATTTCGGTTAAAATGGCAAATACTCGTATTTCCCCTTTGACTATCGCCAATTGTTATCTCAAACCCACCACTGAAGTTACACAAAGTGAAATTCAATCACTCATATCTGTACTAGGCACCTAAGCGATTTTACTTGGCGATTTCAATGCTCACTCTCCCCTATGGGGAGCCGCATATACGTGTCGACGGGGAACTATGATCCTTAACAGTATCTTGTCCAGTAATCTAATTCTACTGCCACCCCCAAATTACACCCACTTCAATTCCTCCTATAATACATTCTGTACAATTGATCTTATCTTTTCTTCCGCATCACTCTTTCCTCTTCTCACAGTAACAGTCCTAGAGGACTTATGTTCCAGTGATCATTTTCATATCCTTACTTATTTCCCTAATTCTCCCTCTAGTAATAATCTTCTACGAATCCCAGCTCACTTCCGTTTCCGGAAAGCAGATTGGACAGCGTACAAATCTAAAGTAGTAGTTCCCATAGATTTTTCGCCTTCAATTGAGCACAATTTAAATAGACTAATAAACGCCATGAATTCCGCAGCTTTAGCATCTATCCCCACACCTCGCCCCGTAAGACGATCCTGCCCTGTCCCGTGGTGGACGCCGGAAATCCAAGCAGCAATTTCGCTAAGAAAGAGGGCGCTGAGGAAATACAAATCTTCGAAGGCTTTATCTGATTTGATCAGTTTTAAAAAGCACAGGGCAAGAGCTCGGCTCTTGATCCGCATAAGTAAACGTGAATCCTGGAAATCATTTGTTAATTCGATCTCTTCGTCTACACCTACAAGTACTACGTGGAAGAAAATTAAATCGTTAAGCGGAATTCCTAGTTCATCCTCTCCCCCATCCCTGCTAATAAATAATAGTTTGGTGGCTGACCCGCAGTCTGTAGCAAATGCTTTCGCGGCACACTATTCCAAAGTATCTTCCTCTTCCTCATACTCTGTTGACTTCCAATCTTTTAAAGCAGAAGCTGAGAAAATACCGATATCCTTCTCTTCTGAGAGCGATGACAATTTTAATCTTCCTTTCACGCTTTCCGAACTTAACTATCAATTAACCTATAAAACGAGATATAGTGCCCCTGGCGCCGATACCATCCATCCTTTCATGATCAAACATCTTCCTAACCCAGCTAAATCGTTCCTTCTCCACATCTATAACCAAATATGGTCGACTGGTGACATGCCATCAGCTTGGAAAACCGCAGTTGTAGTTCCGATCCTTAAGATTAATGCCGATCCCTTTCTCCCCAATAGTTTCCGTCCGATTTCCCTAATTAGTGCTCTGTCGAAGGTAATGGAGAAAATGGTTAATAGACGGCTCCTGTTTTATCTCGAATCGAACAATTTAATTTCCTCCATACAGGCTGGCGGCCGTACAAGTAAATCCACTTTATCTCATCTTATTAGCCTTCAGAGGCAAATTCTTCACGCCCGAAGTAATGGTCAATGTCTGTACACAATATTTTTTGACATTGAAAAAGCGTTCGACCGTGTATGGCGGTATGGCTTGCTACTTAAACTGAAAAATGCCGGAATAAATGGCAAAATGGGCAATTTTATCCTACATTTCTTATCTAATAGAGCAATGCGAGTGAAAGTAGGCTCTGTGATGTCCTTTCCTGTTCCTATGGAAAATGGAATCCCACAGGGATCCGCACTGAGTGCGACTTTATTCATCCTATTTATTAACGACATTTCCTGCTGTATTAGGCCGCCAGTAATAGCCCGATTATTTATTGATGATCTGAATATATCAATCTCATCCAACCTTCTATCTAATGCCCAGTCCATCCGCCAAACGACAATTGATAAGCTATATACATGGGCTGTACACAATGGGCTAAAGTTCTCCTCTTCCAAAACTTCATATGTCAACTTCCATAGGAGTCGTCTGCACAGAGATAACCAAGAAATTCGCCTTCATCTCAATAATTTTCCTCTTCCTTTCTCCAGTTCTGTAAAATTTCTAGGTCTAGTTTTTGATTCCGCTCTGTCCTGGTCTCCTCATATTTCCAAGCTTAAAAATAAATACATGAAAAACCTCTCCATTATAAAATACTTGTCCAGTCCTAAATTCAATATTGATCCCAAGCTACTTGTCACCATTTATAAAGCCCTTATCCTTTCCAGATTAACCTACGGGTGTCAGGTGTACTCCTCGGCTAGTCAGTCGTTACTCAGGTCACTTGATCCAATACATCATACATCTATCCGATTAATTCTTGGTCTTCATCGAACTTCTCCATCATCAAGTGCTTGTTTCCTTAGTGGCATACCCCCACTTCCCCTGATCCGTTCTTCTATTACCGCACGCGATTTAATCCACTGGTACCTTCATCAGTACAAAATTAATTCCTTCGCAAACATTACTGATATTCCGCTCCTTTCTTTCCCTAGTGACCCAATCCCTGGATTATTCAAACAAACTATTGATAGTGGCGTACAACTGCCAAATCCTGACACCCCTTATTACAAACTTCCCCTGTGGGAAGACATCTCTGCAAAGATAGACACATCTCTCTTGGAGGCAATAATTCGCGGACCGGGTGTGGACATAACTCACCGCGTTGCCGAAAAAATCAATAGTTTTCCCAACTCTTTGCATATATATACTGATGCTTCCAAAGCAGACCCGCAAATTTCTCCATCTCCAACCACGTGCGCTTATGAAATCGATGGTGAAATCACTTCGTTGCGTCTAAATGACTATTGCTCGGTTCAGGAAGCATAATTGTACGCCGTATACAGTAGCCTTGTAACTTGTTTGGAGTCAGGATGTATAGATAGAAGCATACTTTTAGTGACTGACTCTTCGGCTTCTCTAAAATCGATCTCCTCACAGAACAACACGGATATCTTAGCCCTGAAAGTCAATTACACGTTGAAGCTGCTCCATCAAGCAAGAAATCAGGTAACGCTCTTGTGGGTGTCGAGTCATATAGGAATTCAAGGCAACGAGCGAGTTGACATGGCGTCCAAATCAGCTCTGCGCGCACCAATGCCGTTTGCAGCGCCACCAATCTGCAAAGTGAAGATGTATTTTCATGAACGTATGATGGCCGAGTGGATCAGCCAGTGGCAAAGGGATCGATCTTTTATGAAGTGCATAAAATTTACGGCTGATCCATGGTTCCCTTCTCTTTACCTTACGCGTCGAGAATATGCTGTGTTAAATCGGTTGCGAGTTGGGCATACGGCGGTCTCACACAATTATATACTTCAGCGTACCCCTCTCCCACCCACGTGCTCTTTCTGTTCCGGCCCTTCTTACCCTTCGGTAGAACACCTACTGCTACAGTGTACGGCGTTCGACCGCTCCGTTTTTGCCGGTATTCCTCTGTCAACTATACTGCCAAATGACCCGGCGTGCATACGAATGCTACTCACTTTTCTTAGGACCAACAACTTAATAACTAAACTATGAAATAGCCTTTTTACCCTGGCCCATGTGCTGTAATAACCATTTTAGTTAAAAATGGTGCATGGGCGCCACCAGGAAAAAAAACAAAAAAAAACCTTTCATTTATGTTTATTAAATTTCAACTTTTCCATTTTACCATTTACTTTTCCATTATTATTATTATTATTATCACCACTACCATTATTATTACCACTATTATTAGCATTATGCTGCTATTTAAGAATCCGTTGTGCTATTATGAAAACACAAAAAGAAATTGCGAAATTTGCTTTTTGTAACAGACCTTTGCAACAACCATGACCATCGTGGACCACACAACCCATGCGGATGCCGAAATAAGATAAATAGAACTATATCATCCCCTAGATTTATTTCTTCATATCTTTCTATTCTGCAAAAACTGGCGTTTTACTACCAAGAAAATTCCTATCCTAGCTCGCATTGCTTTGCGACTGAATTCTTTTTTATCCTGCACAATTTATCATAAATTAATCTCCCTTACTTTTCTTTCAATTTTGCCGATTTCTCCAACCCTCCCAATGTATTCTATTTTCCTTTGTCCTCCAAATCCCTATGCAACAGTTATACAGGAGAATTCCTTAGTTATATCGAATCCCGTTTTCCTTCCCATACGGCTATTTTTACGGATGGTTCGAAGGGGCCTAATGGAGTGTTGGAGTTTCTTTCATCCTTTCGAGCATTAATTTCTATGAATTTTTTCGTCTCCCCTCGTTTTGTACTATCTTCACGGTAATGGCCATTCTACGTTCCATAATTTATATTTCCTCCCATCGATCTTCTTCTAAATATTTAATTATCTCTGGCTCCATGTGTGCTCTTAAAGCTATTTCCTCACATTTCCCACTCCTCTGACATTTTTATCCTCCGTATTCGCTCTCTCATTCACACTCTATTCTCACTTCATGCTATCCGCATTAGTCATATGGTGAAAGAGGGTAACGAAATGGCAGATTCCTTGGCTCACAATGCTGTATCTTCCCGCTTTTTTTTCACTAAAATTCCCGCTTCTAGTTTACTCCCATTGTATGAAAAGTTTCATGTTAGATTTTGGTCAGATTTTTACGTTTCTTCCTTTCCTAATCAACCTTCCTTTTATTATTCCATCCAAACTCGACCTTGGTTTTATCCTTTGCTTCGCCGCTCCGTTATTGTCCCTATTATCCGTTTACGTCTCAATCACACTCTTCTTCCTTCCTCACGTTTTCGATTTCGTCTCGCACATTTCCTTAATTATCCTTTTCATCCTGACGACGAAGCCATCTGTGATCCTGACCATATCTTCTTTGAATGTCCATCCCCCGTGAACGAACGCACTTCTTTATGTATTCCGATCTGTTATCACTCAAACTTCATAATCCTTATTGTGCTTCGTATATCTTATCGTTTCCGTCGATCTTCGTTGTTCCTATCCTCAGTTCTTTTATTCTATCAATATTTGACACCGACTCTACATTTAACTAATCCTTCTCCCTCGTGTCGTTTCTGGGCGAAGATGACATGCCCAAAGGGGGGCTTAAAAAAAAAAATGAACTATAAACTGGCCATATCGTGACCAAAGTGCGACAAGCACTTGATCACAACTGTACAGCATAAAATTAGGAAATAAGCAAGGAAAAATGTAGCAGCACAATGTTATTTCGTGGCTAGGATCTAATAACACTTTATTTTATTTACCTTATTTGTTTATTTCCTTTTCTTCTTCCGCCATAATTTTTGCCCCTTCTTTAAATGTATATTATTATTTATTGTCACTTATATTTATTTTATAGTCGGAAATTTCTTTGCGCTATTACATCTAACTGTACCGGTACTATCCATGAGAACTTTAAATGATCCCATTCCTTCAAATAAACATAAATATTATTATCAACGCACGATTACCCGAAGCGAGAAAAAATACAGTATGGAGGAAACAAACCGCAGGGACCTTTAAATACTCCGAAAGGAAGAATCTGTCTCCGGCTGGCGCCTCACAATTAAACGTTTTCTCACCAAACGTCTTCCACTCACGTCCTGTACTCTTTTTCAATTTATAAGAACTGGCGTTTTACGCCTAAGAAAATCCCTGTTTTAGCTTTCATTTCCCTTCGCCTTAGTTCCTTTTGGCCTTAAACAATCTCCGATAATAATCTTCCTGCTTTTTCTTTTAGCTTTGCCGATCTCTGTCATTCTCCCAATGTTTTTTGTGGACCTCCACTTTCCAAATCCCGTGCTCAGGCAATAATTCAACAGGAATTCCACAGCATTATCAATTCCCAATTTCCATCGCGTGTGACCATCTTTACGGATGGTTGCAGGGGACCTCATGATGTTGGAGCTTTTTTTATTCTTCCGGATTTCATTTTCTCTGAATCATTTCGTCTTCTTTCTGTTCCATCTATATAAACGAATTAATGACCATCCTACGTTCCGTTATCTTCATTTCCTCCAGTCGTCGGTTTTCTAATTATTTGATTACGAGTATTTCAGACTCCATGAATGTTCTTCAAGCGGTCAGCTCCCCGTTTCCTGATCACTCTTCCGATTTCATCATTCTTCGCATACGCTGTCTTGTCCATGTTCTTTTTTCTCACTACTCCTTCTGTGTTGATTTGCTGTGGATTCCCAGCCATATGGGCATTAAAGGTAATGAAATGAATGATTTTTTGGCTCGAGTTGCTGCTTCCTCTCGTTCCTTCTTTAAAAAAGTTCCATCCTCCAACTTGAATTCCCTATGTACTAAATTTCACCTCAAACTTTGGTCAGATATTTACCCTTCCTCCTTTCATAACGATCAATCCTTTTATCTGTCTATACAACCTAAATCTTCGTTTCTAATATCTGCTGTTCTTTGAGTTTCCTTCACTTCCCCGTTCTGTTGTTATTTCTATAATTCGCTTACGTTTTGGCCATTCTGCTCTTCCTTTCTCTCTGCTCATTGCTGTTGTCATTTTTTTCCCTTCTTGTTTCCATCTTAGGTATCTTTTTCCGCTTTTCGCTTTCGCTTTCCTGTGTCTGTTCATTTATTTTCTCTTAATATCTGTCCTTTATTTTCCTTCGTATTAAATTATTAAAATTTGTATCGTTTATTTTGCTCATCGAGGTTCTTTTGTGTTTAATAATTACTTCTATTTTTTTTTTTTTTTTTGCTCGTAATATTTATATATTTGTTTATTTGTTAATTGCCAGTTAGCACCTAGATTTAAAAGGTCGCCACACATTCTAAACATAACGTCGGTTTCTATTGAAAGACAGCATGGCTGTAGCGGTCTGCAACAGGTAGTTTTAGAAATCTGTATGTATCGGATTGGCGTGGGCCATTTTGGTGTGTGTGTTTTTTTTGGCGGGAGAAACGTGTCTCTTTTAAAAGTGTGCGAAAATGTAAAGTGCTTTTATCGTTTTATGTATATTTTTGCTTTTTCTTTAAAGTCGTATTACATTAGTTTGCGTGTAAAATTATCCGTCGAGACTTCTTTTCGTTTTATATGTCTGTTTTTAATAATTCGGATTTAGTGATAAAATTAATAACGGGAGAGAGAATTCGGTAGATTTGTTTTTATTATTTATTTATTTATTATATTTACAAGTCGCTTTTGGACTTCAAGGTTATTAGCGACTACGGTTTTACAGATAATTATAAAATTTTATATTGAATATTTGAAAATGCGCGAAACAAAAAATAATCAAAAAATTAACTGAAGGCTGAGGAAGTTAGATCAGTTGGAATACTGAGATGTCTTTGAGGAAGGCTACGATTTTTTTACACTTCTCGGCGTCCGAAAACATCTCTGGAGGAAGGCCGTTGGTAATACCCGCTTGTTGTCTGGCCTGCTGGTAGTGATTACACTCGATCAAAAGATGCCTCAGGTAGATTTGTTTGTTTTCTTTTAATCATCTTTTGTGGGTTTTTTTGTGTTTTTTTTGTAAACTATAAATTGGTTATTTTAAAATTTCGGCCGACAACAGTCATTATAACGTATTTTAAATGATGTTCCTTTTTCCCATCAGGCATTGTGAGCACTGCTATGCAATTGTGGTTATATCTCTAGATGGGGGACTTATTTGAAAATATTTTTTATTTTGGTTTTGGTAAGTATCATCGCGCATTGTAAACACTGCTCTGTATCGCATTGCAGGATGGATTTTTTACTCTTTTACGCTAATCATTTAATATAATAGGTAGTGCGTAAAATAGCCAACGAGATCATGAAAGTGTTTCCTTTTCTTCTATTACTCGGCAATAGTATGCTTCTTTTCTTTATCTTTCCAGTATTATTATTTTCATTACAAAATCTGATTATAACGGTAGTCTGCTTACCAAATGAACACTGTAATTGGTTCGGACCAAAATGTTTTTGAAAATAGCCTTTTATTTCTCCACTAAAAGGAAGTACGAAATAACTTTATTAGTGTGCGACTACCAGATACGCATCTTAACATTAAAATCTGGAACTACGAAATATTCTGAAAAATAAAAGCGGCGGTCGCAGTTACAAAAATATTCAGCGTGTGTAGTAGTGTGATGCACGACAATGGAGCATCATTAAATAATGATTGTAGATTTGGCTTAGGATGTATTGTAATATTAAAATATTTAATTATTAATCTGCGGCTCCCGATTTTATTTTTCGGAATATTTTGTAGTTTCAGATTTTAATGTTAAGTATCGGGTAGTCACACACTAATAAAGTTATTTTGTACTTCTTTTTAGTGCAGAAATAAAAGGCTATTTTTAAAAAAAAAATTATTTTTTTTATTTTTTAATCTGGAATTCTTACTATGTATTTCAATTAAAAACAATAAATTTAGAATTGTATTTTATTTCGCTTTATTTTGTTCAATATCTTGATTAGAGGACATTTACAGAAATTTGTGTTACATTTTATTCAGCGCATGAAACACAATGTTTGACTAATAGCGATCTTTCCATTGATATATCACATGACCGAGAAAAAAAATATTTTTTTGAAACTTTCGAACTTTCGGAGCCCCAAGAGTCCGATTTTAAAGTTGGAAACACAAATGTTACAAAATAAAGAAATACACAAGGATTCGCATTTTTTTAACCTTGTTCAAAATTTTTAGCTATAAAGCTAAGCCATAAACGGGTGGTTTTTTGTGCTTTTTTAAATTTTTAGTTAACTTCCCATGTTTCGTTAAGAAAATGAAATACGAGTTTGCTCCCGACAAATGGCGCTCTTTCCGACAGTATATCATATGCCTGGGGGAAAAAAAAAAATTTTTCAAAATTTCGAGTTCTCGAAGCCGCGAGGGACTAATTTAAAATTGGAAACCTGGATGTTGCATAATATTGTATTGTCATCTACAACAAGCATTTCTGCAAAAGCACACTTTTTTAATTCATCGGGAAGTAGGTGAAAAATCGTTCGCAAGATTCCCCCCAGACAGGCAGAATGACAAAAACCGAGTTAAATAAAAGACTATAATAAAAATGCTCTCTTTGTTTGTCTGATGTAAAACTTTTTGCAAGCATCGCGTGTTATTTCATATACTGCTGATTTTTCATCCGTGCATTTGTATTTAATAATTTAGGGCATAATATGTTGTTTGATGTGACATTTTAAATGTTCTATTAAGAATACTATTAATATTACAAATAGATTGATTTGTAAATGTAAATTTTGTTCGTATTCACTTAGAGCGTTATTGTTCTTTAATTGGTTATTTTTGTTATTTTTTATCGTACTTACATATGTGTTTTTTGTCTATGTAATTAATTGAATTAAGATCCAAGTTATTATTTTTTGCTTTTAATTTTATTTAACTAGATTACGCAGTGTGTGCTATACATTCAGAATAAGAAAGCATGGAAATCTGAATGTTTAAGTGTTTAAAAAAATGACACTCATAACTAACAATCGACAATAAAATAAATAGATAAATATAACACCGCAATATACGATTCAAATTATACATTCACATCTAATTCAAAAATATCAACACACTAAATTTACTCTTTTAAAAGTTACATAAACAGAATAATACCAATATGACCTTTAGTTAACTGCATACAATCTATATATCAGCATATAAAATGTCTAAGTTTGTAGCTGAAGTAATATCACAATATACATTTTCAGTATGTCAAATTGCCGTCAACTATTCGAAAAATTGAAAAATATTAATTTAAATAATAATCATAAATTACCCACTGTACGATATTAGAAATTTCATACCAACATACCGACATCAATAATATTACAAATTATTAATAAAATAGTGCAGAAAAATTCGAATAATTAACATTACACCAATGAATTGTTTTCCATAAAATCCGTCTATTATACTCCGTTGTTTCTTCAAATTAAAAAAATGTTAATTAACAGTTAAAACAGAAGTCAGATTTCTTGAGCTTTTATTTGACTCCAAACTATCCCGGCTTAATCACGTGGCTAAAGTCCAATATAAATGTCAAACTTCTCACAATTCTAAAATATTTATCTAGCTTCCTAAATATAATAAATGTATGCCATACATCGTCGCTAGCCGATGGGCGGGGGGAGGGGGGTGAGTTGCCAGCCGCCATGGGGGGGGGGGGGGGGGGCAAGATGATAGAAAAAAGATATGAGTTATAGAAAAAATAAAATGTATAAGTTGTAAAGGCTTAATATTTTATTAAACAAGAATAAAATCTTAATTAAAACATAATTTTCGTGGGTTTCTGGCAAATTATTCATGATCACGCGCCTATGAATACTCATTATGGCCAGTTGATTAAAAAGTTTCAAGGCTCCAGGGGGGCCTGCCCCCTGCCCCCCGCTGACGGCGCCCATGTATATACATACATATATTCATGTAAATTTAAAGTTTCTTTTCAATATATTGGGACGAATTCGGTACCTGTAGCGCGATCTTGTAAGCGATGTTTGAATTATAAAAATATTCTTTAATAAAATCATTATTTCGCGATTTATCGGACACCGTTTTTATTTATCGTTGTCACTAGCTGTAGGTATCGAAGATACTTATGGACTAAAACCATGAATTCCCGTTTGCGGTCGAGCGGACAGATGTGTCGGAGTTAGGACTATGTGCGTGCGTATTGCTGGTAGCGGCCGATAGGGGCGGTTGATTCCGGGGCAAGTACGCGTCGCTTAAAAGCTGTCCCGAGCAGTATCGAGCCGAGGGAAGTTTTATAAATCCTGTTAAAAGTCAGGCGGAGCAGCTAACGCGATATTATTCGGAGATGTTCGACGAACACCGATGAACCGTTACTACTTTCATTAATTGTTCTTTTCGATAACTGTTCAGTTAGTTGAGATAATTACATTATTTTCTAGTCAATCGAAAAGCGCTACGGTGGACAGTCACTGCATCGCCGTTTTATGCGCAATTTTGCTTAAATCATGCCACTCAAATAGCGTTGAAACGAAATTTTGTAACAATTAATTTATTTTTCTACTCAAATCTAGTCACGGGTAAATTTATTTTTCGTGATGCGTCTGTAGTTGTGTTTTAGGTAAATTTATGTCACTTTTCTTGAATATATTCGGTCTTTTGGTAAAAGTTTCTTTTAATTGGACACGTGGTGCGGTGCCACCGTGATATCGAGGTACGACCGCTGTAAAAGCAGGGTCGCAATTTTTTCTATATTTCGGCCGGATAAAAAAATTCATTTTTTTTTTTTTTTTTTTTTAAAAATCGTTATTGCAACAAATTGAAAATCGAATGCTTTGTCCAGAGGAGCTGTCTACAGTATGACACGGTAGTTGCCGCTAGCGCCCGTTATTCGTGTACATGATTATTTTTTTCCGGGAATTAAGTGTTGTTTTTCTTGTGTTTCGTTTTTGCTGGTCCTCGAGTTTTTTTTTCGAAGAAAACCAAATTCGACCGTGAGAGTCCCGAGTTCATCACAAGTGGCCTGCCAGAAGATGCGTTTATAACTAGTAGCTCCCGTAATAGAGTTTGAGTCCATTTCGATATATAAGCCGATAACCCTTTCAAGAATTGATTACGGATGTCGTCGGGTGTATCCATCAGCCGGTAAATACATATTAAAATCCTTTGATGCGATCTGTCATTCTTCACCCTCCGGTCTATCTTCGTAGTGTACCCCTCTTCATCAACAGTAAGTTTATGTGCGCTAACAGGTTGCTCCCCGTTATCCTATTATCGGAAATATTACACTTAATTGTATTTAAAATCGAATCCATTAAGTTACAACAAATTTTTCCCATGCATTAAAGAACATTCGCCGCATAACCCTATGTTTCTTAACGAGCCCGTGCTAGGAATTCTCAAAATATTATTAGTCTATAATACGAGTGTCATCCCTAAATCTTCGTGATTCCGAAGGGTACAGAATATTTAAAGGTGAAAAAGGAAAACTAGTTGGAAAAATGTTCCAATTCTGGGAACAGCTTTTATTGTCAATAAGAAAATTCTGGATTCAATAGTAAGTTTCTCATCCTTTAATTCTCGAGTTTTCACACTCTCATTTAAATGTAAAAACAAGATATATTCAGTGGTAAATGTGTACGCTCCAACAAACCAAATGAACAAAATTGATGCAAGGGGATCGGATAAGTTTTAGGAAGACCTTGAAGAAAACATGGCTAAGATTCCTAGTGAAAACACAATCATCTTGGTAGGCCACTTTAACGCACAAGTGGGCAGAGAGAGAAAGTACGAGGAAATAGTGCGGAAATATCCTGCACATGCAAGGACCAACCGTAATGGCGAAAGACTAATTGAATTATGTAGAGCATTCTAACTAATAATGAAATCAACAGCCTTCAAACACTTACTTAGAAAACAGAAAACCCGGACATTGCCAAATCCTAGGTTGGGAAAGTTCCAAATTGACCATGTAGCCATCGCACGAAAGGCACAGTCAGAAATACAAAATGTTAAAGTTCTAAGGAGCGCTAAAATGGACTCAGACCACTATCTATCGAAGATAAAAGTTACAGTGATACCGAGGAATACGAATCGAAATCCACGCAAAAAATGTACGAAATTTGACCAGAAAAGCTGGAAGGTAACACGGAATTTGCGACGAAAGTAGAGGCAGCTAACCCGAATAATTGGGATGAATTACAAGGAGCATTAGTAAAGGAAGCGGAAGAAACAATCCTGATGAAAAAAACGAAAAGACACGCATGGTGGAATAAAGAATGTGAAGAAGCTGTAGACCAAAGACAAGAAGCGTAGAAAAAATGTAATCAGAACAAGAACGGGAAGAACAAAACACTATTCACGGAACAAAGGAAACAAACGTCCAAAACCATAAGGAATGCTAAGCGTACGGTCGATAGGAATCGATTAATAAAAATCGAGGAAGATTTCAAAAAGAACAAAGTCCGCGACTTCCACAATACTTTTAAGAATATCATAAAAATATACACACCACCGATCATACATTTTAAGAATATAAACGACAAAATTGCTCTTAACGATGGAGATAATTGCCGAATACTTGCAAATTATTTCGAATCTCTTTTAAACTGCGAGCCTCCTACAGAAATATTTAACTTTAAAGAAAATACAGGGTCTAACCGAGATTCTTCAGCACCGACAAAAGAAGAAATCATAGAAATCATCCGGTCACTGAAGGACAATAAAGCCGCTGGAGAAGATTTAATTGTTGCAGAACTGTGGAAACACGTAAATAATAAGACAGTAAATAAATTAACCGAATTGATGGGTACAATTTGGGAAACCTTAAGACTACCAAACAATTGACAAGACAGAAGTGAACAACTATAGAGGTATCTCCATTCTACCCGTAACGTATAAGATATTATCGAAAGCCGTACAAACAAGAGCAGAGGAACAACTGGAATCACAATTAGGAGAATATCAGGCGGGATTCAGAAAAGGCCGTAGCTGTGTTGAGCAGATAATGAATTTAAAGCTCATTCTATCCTATGTAA
The DNA here is from genome assembly GCA_039619475.1 of Icerya purchasi. Lineage (NCBI taxonomy): Eukaryota > Metazoa > Arthropoda > Insecta > Hemiptera > Monophlebidae > Icerya > Icerya purchasi. The sequence goes on from CM077116.1 coordinate 133,940,703, forward strand.
AACTAAGACAGAAAAAGTTTATAGCGACCTTCGTAGATTTCCAAAAGGCATACGACTCGGTAGATCGGAAGACCCTACTGTAAATTCTAAAAGAATTAGGTCTGAATAGCAAGACCAGAATGATTATTCATCAAACACTTACTAACACCGTGTCGAAGGTAAAATTTAGAAGAGAAACATCAGACCCTTTTAAAGTCCGAACAGAAGTTAGACAGGGAGATGGGCTATCGCCGCTATTATTCAACTGCGTATTAGAAAAAATTATTCGAGAATGGCGCTTAAGTCTGGAGAAGGAAAAAATAGATAGTGGAATCAGGCTCGGGTACAAGAAGAACAATCTAACAATTGATTGCCTAGCATTTGCAGATGACATGGTGATTCTTGCAAACACAATAGAAGGCGCAGTAAAGCAGATTCAGCTACTAAAGAAAGAAGCGGCAAAAGCGAGTCTTCAAATATCTGCTGATAAAACAAAATTTATCACCAATATACCATCAGCACCTAACTTTCTATTAACAGAGATCAAAAAATATAGCAGAGTAAACAAGTTTAAATATTTGGGAGAACGGATTGAACCGAATGTGCTAGAAAAAGCAGCATTACGGTCTAGAATAAGCAAATTAGAAACGGCATTTCAATTGACAAGAAATGTTTATAATAAAAAGTGTATTTCACGGAATGCGAAATTACGGCATTACCGTACGGTTGTTCAGCCTGAGGTACTCTATGCAGCAGAAACCCTGGTGTTAAATACGAAGGGTATGATCGAAAAACTGCACAAAAAAGAAAGGAAGGTGTTACGAAGAATTTTAGGCCCAACAGCTGGAAATGGGGAATATAGGCAAAGACCCAACGAAGAAGTATACAAATACTCGGACAAGATTAGTTGACGTGATGAGAAAACGGCGAATTATGTTCTATGGACACATAAAGCGCTCGGAACCTACAAGGCTAATTAGCCAAATATTTACATACATTCAATGTTTAAAGAATAAATGGAGTTAGTTTGAGGAAGTGGAAAACGATGTAAACGAAATTGGTATAGAATCAAGTAATATCGAAACCCTCCACCCACTGAGAAAGAAGTTAGCAGAATATGTCAGCTTTAAGGTTAAACTGAAATCAGGAAGGGGAAAACAGTGGATCGAAGAAGGAAAAGAGCAACATCGACAGCGAATGCGGCAATATTGGATACAAAAGAAAGCCAAAAGTTCAAACAGTTAAAATATCGTGGTCCTAAGATGGTCAATTCGAAAAAAAAAAAAAATATATATATATATATAACTCGGCCATTTTGGCCTCCCAAAGAGGCTGTGTCCCTTAACCCCCCTTGCTTTCATTTCTGTCTCTTTCTCTTCTATACTTTGTATAAAATGATTAAAATTTACAACGTAATTCTTACTGACATCAACATAAAAAAAAAATAACACAACCACAAAAATCCTATCCTAACATTTAACTTTCATTACATAAAATGAAGACATTTTTTTGTTACATTTTTCGTTACATTTTTCGTTACATATTTCATTACATAAAATTGTGACATTTTTTAAAGAACAATAACAAAAATCCTATAAAATATAACAAACGTTACATAAAGTTGGGACATTTTTCAAATGGGGGATAGCCTAAGAATTACGTTGTAATTAATATATACACAGTAAAACTTCTACTAACGGACACTTCTAAATAGCGGACAATTTTAAAGTCCCCGCCATTTTCCCATGAGACACAATATAAAATTATTTCTCACTAACGGACCTTCTCAATTACGGACGCGGACACTTTAATAAGTATGATTTTGGAAATTCGATTTCTGTTAAACGGACAGTTTGTCAAAAAAAAGTTCAATTAGTGTCCCAGATTATTATTTAATAGACGAGGGATTGCATGTGGAAGATCCCCATGTAGCGACATAAATGAATTAGCAGCTGAATTCACGCAACAACAAAATCCATCGCGATGCATGATACAGTAGACACTGTGATGAGACAATAATGCTTTTATGATGGCGAAGAAGACGACACAACTACCGAAGTTGACGGTGAAACTTTAAATAATGTTGACTCGTTAATTGGAAAACTAAAAAAATCGTATTCCATTCATAAAGCTCCGGTGCTGAAGGTTCAATTTTTTTTTTTGTTTGTTTAAAATTGCTATCTGGCTAATGTAGCCAATAAGCAATTGGAATGGATGTTATGACATGATGGGCGATGCCATTCAACAATAATGCTCCGCGTTGCTTTACCAGTTAATCAAATCGGTGGAGAAGATCTAGGGGCGTATAACGATTTAGTCAATGATTGACTCATCTCCGGTATATATTTAGATCCCGATATAGGTTATCACTACGCATGTGTACCATGATGCATTAGCTATTATTATCAGTATTTTTGACTGGCACCGCTGCATAATTTTAATATTAGACGCTGATGTTGTTCCCGAAAAAGAGATATACCGTAGGTCCACACCGGTTTGATAGCTGCATTATATAATAACAATTTTGACTTCAGCGATAACATGGAAGTTTTTCCCAGGAGGCAGTAACGACCCTCAGCTTCAAGTTTATTTCCTTGGCCTTGATCTTAATATGCTCCTTCCAGGTCAAACGGCAATCAGGCCACATGCCCAGGTGTATTTAGCTTTATTTCCCTGCGGGAATGGGACCATCAGGAGGACATGTGCTACGTCTGGTTGTGAGTGTAACGTGCGCCGACTTGGACGAATTAATCTTAATCCTCCATTGTTGTGCCCATTTCTTCAGGTCATTCAATCCAGCCTGAAAGTTCTCCGACGCTGCCACCGGATCGCTGTCCCTCGCAAATAGTGCTGTGTCATCAGCAAATGCTGCGACCTTCACATTGGACGTAACTGGAAGGTCATGTGAGTAAACAAGAAAGAGGATTGGTCCTAATACTGAACCTTGGGGAACGCCAGCTTCAGCAGGATAAAACTCTGATACATCGTCGCCAGATTTTACTTGAATGTAGCTATCTGTCAAGTATGAAGACAGTAGTGGGTAGGTTTAAAAAAAAATATCCAAACTCTGCAAGTGCATGTCGAATCGCAAAGTAAAATTACCGATTTTTTCATACTCAACTGAAATATGTTCGATGCACGCTAGGATTTACGGTATGTGTTAAAAAAAAAAAAATGATTTTGAACATAAATGATTACAATTATAGATTATCTTGCGTTCCCAAAAACAAAAAGTTATTTTTTGCCTAACTTGTCCATCAACTAATCCTGGAATACAAAAACGTAAGTAAGTACTGTACGTACATATATTTTTATATTATACGAACTTTTTTTTTTTTATATTTTAAACGCATGCATGTCTTAAGTAAATATGTACTGTAGTTTTTTATATTACGTACCATCTTTTATATTCCTGTTAAATACGTTACAATACGCAATAATGTAAATTTCAGTAAAAACTGTACATACATTATTATTTCCCATTAGCGTCCCGCGACTGTGCGTTATTCAGAAGTTTCACTGTATATGTACACGTATATGTAACTCCGTGCACTGAAAATCAGCAATCAAAATCATTCTATGCGAAAAATACAAAACAATTCTTAACGATTCAGAATGGTAATGCTTCCAAGTTTGAATAGAGGCAAAACCATTAAAGATAGCCTTACGTCTATTAGAAAAGAATAACAAATATAAATTCCTTTTGTATATCTTGTAATTCTTTATATTTAAGCTTAACGAAGCACGATGCAACTTGTGTAAAAAGTTTTTCGTCAACTGAATGGTAAACAAATATTGAGAAGAAGCTTTTATCTCCTCCCAAATGGCAGGGCTGCCAAGTACATTTCCTATCGGCGATTAACACTTGCAAAATGGAGCGTTTTTTAACATTTTCATGTATCATTAGCTGTCGATAGTAAAACGCTAAAACGAAAGCACAACAAAAAGCTAATCTTTCGCCAACAAAAGGGAGATTTTTTAAGCGCCGTCAACGTACCTTGTTTTTTTCTCTTTCGTATGGCGGCAAAGCCACACAATGCGCCTCGACGCTACCGAACAGCGAACCTTTGAATACAAAGGGTATCGCAGAAATCGACGGTTTATCATCGGAGGATTAGCTTGATAATTCGAGCTGCCCTCTCTCGCAAAATGGTGACAGAACTGAAAGTTTGACAAAGGAAAGCTTACCGTCTACAACGGAAAACTTCTCCTCCGAGAGACACGTAACGGATAAGCGAAGTTCGGCTCCGAGAACGACCTGTTTTTCTTCCATTATTCATGGGCCGGCTTCCTCCGTTTGCCGAAATTCTTTTTCGCTCCGCCTTCACCTGCGTGCACGCACGCACATACGTTGCCTTTTCGCTTTGCTGTATGTGACTGCTGGCTTCAATCATGAGAGTATGGCTGACTTTGGTAATTGACAGTACATCGACGACACGGCTAAGAACAACTCGCAACGTCTTAAAAAAGGCCAAGTTTATACACGTAATTGCGGAAGTTATTCAGATCGATCTACGCACTTGATTGTACAACTAAGTTTTTATTTTTCCAACTCTACATCTTACAATATGAGCAAATATAGGCATATGTTGGGGGGGGTCACATAGCCGTGGAGATGAATGCGTGGGCGAGTGTATTTGTAAATGTGTAACTAGATTTTCGTGAAATTCACAAGTTAGAAGTTTTTAGAGTCATTGGTGGAGGTCTGAGAAAGTTCTAGAAAACAAAAAATTTTAAAAGAGAGGCCACCAACGTTTAAGTGATCACCGTATTTTTAGGGTTTACTAAAAAGTAAGCAATACGTTTATTTACGCTTATTTACACCACGGTGTCAAAAAAATAATACATCCATATATGTATGTATTTACGACGGTAATTGAAAATAGATAAACGCGTAACATTTTCATTTCGTGATGCAAGATGTTTGTTTACACTTTACACAACGGATTTAAATATTATGTTAATTTATATTTTCCAAGGCGACGCTATAATAATATTGCTAACCTGTGAATTTTTAATTTTTTTTTTTAATAATCTATACTTTTTGAGCGTCGCTGGAAGTCAAACCTATGGCTATTGTCTTAATAATCAAGCGTTCACGCCACTGTCGTGTTTTTTTGTTTTTTTTTGTTATTTTTTTTAATAATATAGATGTTACGTATGCGAAAGTGTAGATTTTGTTGTTACATATTACTGCTAACTTTTTCACAGCTTGTGAAACTTATTAATCAATTAACTGACTTGCAAATTTAGACTAGATCCGAGAAAAACTCAGTTGATGCTTTATTAAATGAGCCATTCTTATATGTACATATTCTATTAATTCCGGACATGGTAGCAACCATTTTAAAAAAAATTCACGAATTAGTGGGGGATTTTAAGGTTTAGAAATTCATCGTTCTAAGAAGTGGAGACGAACAGTGTTCGTGTTAGTGATCAAATTTGAACTTGGCAGAATAAACAATAATTCTTTAATAACAAACATTGTTTGTTATTAAAGTTTATTTTATTATACCATTTTAACAAACAGGATGTATTCACCTACATTTAAACAATAATTCGCCCATTTATCATGTTAAATAGAAAATTGAAATTTCCCGATGAAATAAACCCGTTCACTATATTTATACGGTAATTTTTTAATCGTTAACAAAGTAAAAAAAACATTTTCAAAACTGAAAAATAGTGTTACGTAATTGTAATGTCCGCGTACACATTACGTTTAAATGTTTGCGAAACTTATGAATTAACATTGGTCCGCGAGTTCGGAATAAGCAAAGTTCAGTATTCTTTTATTCTCAAGGGGCAGTTCTAGACTCTGCGCAGCATGTCGTTCTTCTTTTCCGCCGTTATAGTTTCTAACAGGACATTATAAACGGAAACCGTTAATGTTGGCAGTGCGACATTTTGGTGTATGAAGTGCGGTGTAATCTCATTTAGAGGCTTTCGTGAAATGTTGCGGACTATGGTAAATCGCAAACGTAATTAAAGAAAATCAGCGACGCTGAATGAAATTAATATATTAAAAGCGGGATTTTTGAATAGAACAAAGAAGTGGAACGACTGAAAGGCACGGGGAAATTACTACGATTTTATTTTTTTTATACTGTTTACAGGTTTCGCCAAAAGCGCTTTCATTTTGTTTAAATTGTCTTAAAAAGGGAAAAAAACGAATCTTGATTAAAACATCGCTATGGCATTCGCAATGTGGAGGCCATTAACGTGTTGCAATGGTATAGGAACTTGCGCCGGCTGGCCAGTTAGATCACGAGCAAACAACGTTGAATTGAGATTCGTAAGGATGTCATTTCCCCTCAGGCATGTATCGAATAAAATCCGAAAAAAAGGAAAATTGTACTTAAAAATGACATTGTTTCTGCACCACCTGCCGTTCGCATTAAATTTACAAAAAAAAAAACAAAAAAAAACTGCTTTTCGATTAAAGAGCGTAATCGAATTACGAAGAAAATACGATGGTGCAATTCTTGTCGAATAGCGTCTAAGCTCGGCGTTAAGATATTTTACAACCACTGAAAACACATTTACGCATACCTCGATGTGTGTCTTTCGTTAGTGCAGATTTCATCATCTAACGGTTCGACTACCGTATTCTCGGTATTTCAGATAAAACTTTGAAAAGTAACTTTAACAGTTTAATGGAACTAATTTTTTTTTTTTTTTTTCATTCCCGACTCGTAATTGTGTTGAGCTTTTTTTCCATGAAAAAATCTTTGTCCGCATTGTCGAATAAATAACGCAAATTAACGTTCATAATGAATATATATATGGTATATATGAGAAGAATCACGACAGATCATTTTAAACTATCATCCGTAAGGAAATGTTCGCTATTGTATTTAACCGAAGATGATGATGATGGGACTGTCAAGCGTGCTTCGGTCATTGTTATATATCTTCTGCGTGTTATCAGGTATCCGAATGATAAGAGGATATCACGCACCAGTGGACCGGTTTTTATTTCTTAAGAAAACGTACATGTGTAATTTAATGCAGTGTATATTATTATCAGTTGTCTCATATTCACCGGAAGAGGAGGCAATATCGGTTTTATTTTTTTTGATATTTTATACGCTAGTATCGAGAAATGCCAATTACATGTGGCAGGAAAAAATCTCTGACAGGATGATTTCATAAATGTTAAATTCTCCGGTGCACTGTTTATTTACATTAATTGTTTACGTATATTAGTATTAATGAAATATATATTTAAAAATAAGTAAAATCTGACGCTATATTATAAATTGAAAAAAAAAAAAAAAAAAGAGAGAGATTTTCATATTGTAAATTATGCGTGTGCCATTATGTATTTTGTTATTTAACACATCAATGAGGTTTTTGACGTATATAAATTTTCTAAAATCACATAAAACCATGATGTAACTATTTATGATATTTATATTATTAAGTTTGCTTCGAAGGTTATAGAGAATATATCGTTAACTTGCAAATTACTTTTATTGCAATCATGGTAGAATCTAAGAAAGAAAAAAGTTGAGGAATCGAGGGATTGACAGTAAGGGAGCGTTTCAAAAGGAATGTAATTTAAAAGGTTCTAACCACTTTCCAGATCAGATGTAAGGGATCATCAGAGTAATCCTGTATGGGAGAAAGGATCGAAATTTAGCTCGATTTTCGGAAAGAAGCCAGCGGGTAGAGTGAAGAGGCTTGAACTGAATCGAGAAAAAAAGAGACATTGTTAAGGGATAGGGAAATAGGAGTACGATCAATACTAAAAGTGCCATCAACTAACAACTAAGACCAAGACTGGAAAAAGTCAAAAACTGAAAGATCAACTGAACTGAGGGAATACGGATTTTACGATTATGGTTTAGAATGAAGTTTATAACAATCACTCAATTCAATATTTTGGCCGGTGCAGCCTCAAAGAGGTGAATGAGCATTCCAACCCTCCACTAATGATGAACGAATCTGATATAGATGAAAGTAATCTCAGCGAAGAGGAATATCGGAAAAGCTAATGTTGGAAGGATTGTGCACGCAAGCAATATGTTTAGATTTCGACAGAAGATTTGAAATATGGATGAGAGAATTAAGCTAGAAAGAAGGAAAAAGAGACATATTGTGCAAGCGTTACGATATGTCGTTTTTAATTAAAATAGCGACATCATTATAACTGTCCACGGGATCGGAACGCAGCAGACAGGAATCTTTAAAATGGATGGACGAAAATGTTTTTAGCCAAATTACAGGTAACAACGTGAATGTTGTAGAGGTTTAATAAATCGTTATGACCTGTTTATTGGCTTGTAAGCTAAGAAAATTCCACAGTAGGATGTTTAAAGAATAGCGCTGAAGTATGATATTTGAAAGATGGAGGGAAAAAGTTTGCAAAGAAGTGAGAAACGGAGGGAACTACAAAGTGAAGGCAAGGTTGTAATAGAAGGCGAACAAAACTTTGCGACATAGGAAGAAAGAAAGATTAATGTGTTTCGCTTTCCATAACCAGTAATCTTTGTCAGAGATTTTCCGGGTAGTCCTCCGTACGCTTGTGCTTAATGTCTTTAATCGTTCTGTTAACTTGATTACTAAACCGATTAAACACTTTCTTATCAGCTGGATCACGAGAGTTATTCGCCTCCCTGTACGTCTATTTTTAACCAGTTGTTTAATACAACAGGTCAGCACAGTCCTTGGAATGTGCGGTTTTTAATTCAGGGAGTAGCATCAGCAGCCGCCTCGCTAATTTCCCTTATGAACTGTTAACACTGTGTTTCCAATTCCAAAGCTGTTTTCAGACTTACTTTAAGATCAATGTTTTTATCAAGATTGTTGCGGGAACAATCCCAGTCGGTTTTTTTATTTGTAAGTGTAGCTCTTGGTTGCTTCCGAATCACAGTATCACTCAAAGTAAGCCATACTGGGATGTGATCTGAGGATAAACCAGTATGGTTCATTACTTCCCAGTAATTTGATGTGAACCCTTTGCAAATGTAGAAGTCAAGTAAATCAGGGATACACAATAAGGATTAGTAGACCAGTAAGTAGGACTTCCTCCAGAAAGGCTGATACAGCCTATGGTATTGTTCGCCCTTAGCAAGTTTCTTCCTCGCTTTAAATCTTCTCTCGACCTCCACGACCTATGTTTTGCGTTAAAATCTCCGCCTATGATAAATCGATTACCAAGTTGTTAAATAAGTAAAGTAGGTCCCATACCCTTGACAAGGCGTTGGGGATTGTGAAGTTAAGCTTTTCATATTGTACTAAGCCCAACGGCACTAATGAGAGTAGGGAGGCCAGTTCCTTTCTACTTGGGATCCGCCTTTATGTTCCCAGATTTCTCTGGTACCCAATTATTTCAGGCTGGGTAAACTTAAAACAAATTAATACAATCTTCTGTTGCAATCCTGAGAGTAGGCAGCAGCCAAGTTTAACCCATAGCTGTTGCGAAATACTGTTTTGGTGGTGACCCGCATATTGTGCTGCTGAATCGAGACACCTTGGTAGTGCCTGATATTATTTCCAATGATTATTCCAGAACCGCGCCACTGACCGCCATCAGGATGCGGGGTGTGGTGCAGTATATAATTACGAAACTTTATTTTGCGTTTCAGATATCAGTGCAATGTCGATATTATTGTGATTTAGATAAATGTTGTTACGACTTGAGTACTTTCGGGTCCCGCTTTACGGGAAGCCAGTGCTACGATTTGCGGATTTTCTTCTTCGATAAAAGTACGTAATAATTTGAAAAAAAAAAGTTAAATCGGACAAATTACGGGCGCCAGCAACACTTTCCCACGGTGTGTTGCAACCGGAATCGCTCTGCCGCGCAGAGTATTAGACTTTTATGATAAGTAAAAAAAACTTTGCGAGCCCGCCGTAAAGTGGCGGTAATATGTATCTCCGTGACGGAGATGTTACGATCTCTCAAAAAAAACACGCGTTCAATAAAGTATTCGGGATGTTGCAAATCGCGTATATTGCAAAACAAAAAAAAAATACAAGTTTTTTACGAATGCGACGTGTAGCACAATTTGGTAAACGAACAACAAAAAAACAAAAAAATCACATACATCAATGACTACTAAAATTTACCGCACGTGTAATGTGTCAAAGGTTCACCGCGACGACTAGATATTACGCTATTTAAACGGTAACTCGGGTAATTGACCGCACAACAAGATTTAACGCATAAGACGAACGACTAGATCAGTTAATTCGCAACAATCGGCTCTCGATTTTATTCGAAAACTAACGGTACATTACCGAATCCCCTTATCAAATAATACGATAGCCGTTACAGCGCTCATCTTCACATACGGCTGACAGGCACTATCCTGTTGTCGCAGACCACACATACCAGGGACACTTACGGAACCCCTTAACTCTAATCGTGCCGAGGAATTCGACGAAAATCGGAAATTACATATTCGGCCGTGTAAATGTCCCGGCCGTATTCTCTGACGACGATAAATAATAGAATTGATGCCGAGCGGAGATCGAAAATTAATGATTTTAATCGGAGAATAATTTCTAGCTCGACATCATCGCGCCAGGTAAATACCGAATATCCGTATCAATGTCAAATTTATTTTTTCGGCTGAGAAGACCGTCAGCATTCCAAGTCATTATTCTTAAACATGTTTCCATCATTGTGATATCCCAGGCTGATGTTGTTTCTGCTGGTTAATTATATTTTACAGACGAGAAATTCTTCTATTCATTAGCTGAAGTAACTTTCAAATACCAGCTACAGTTGGCTGAACTACGGATTGATTTGAGGATGTTTCGGTCGTAGGTGAATCTAAATTTTCCCCATTGCTTTTATTATTATTACGACCACGCCTGAGTTTTGCCTTGGAAGCGGGGAAAGTTATTAGGTTTGTATCAGTTTGTATGGTTTCCTTTGACTTATCGTCAGATTCTATAATAGGCAGCGGTGGTGATGGAATCATTTCTTCCCTCCGTTGCACACGTTGCACTGCCGAAATTCTTTTAGTTTTAGCATCTATTTTTTCTTCATATACTGGACACCCTTCCCAGATGGCTGTGCGATTTTCACGACAATTTGCGCATTTACAAGGATCTGATTTTTGTTTGCATTGTGGAATGTCATTCTTTTTGCGCGGCGGCTCAATTGTTATCTTACAGTGAAGTAAATTCGATAATTTGAAGGTATCCTTATTATTTGCTTTGGACTCTAAATTAACATAAAATAAAGATAATAGAATTTTCTTATCTTCCTGATTTACCATACTACTATCTGATGTATTTTGCATCATTACTTTTCTCGTTATGATTACATTGGTTACATCAGTAGGCTGTATGTCCGGCTTTATACAGTTCAGTATTAATACCCTCAATTTCAGTAGTATGATGTAAATCACGTATGACTACTCTATATGGCTTAACAGCTTGACACTGGTAAGAATGGTATGGAGTTTTGGATTGCTTTTTTAAACATCTCAATCGAATTTCTATAGGAATCGCAGTTCTTGCAATTTAATTTAACATCTCCATTGGCAAGGTTCTGAAGGGCCATTTCATTATTAGTATCGTTGTCGAGCGTTTTTATCAGAGCTCTAATATTTGAAATATTACGAACATATATTGGGGGTATGCGTGAAATTTTAACTGCATTAGCATATCCTTTTGGCTCTTCATGAATTTGAATTTCCAGATGTAGTGTTTGCATTCACCGAATTTATTTCATCATAACTGTCATTCGTTGCTGTTTCATGTTTTACAATTGTTATTTCTTGTTTTAATTTGGAAATGTCGTTTGATAATGAAGAGTGTTCACATTTAGCCTAGCTTGATTTGCAGTAGAAACAACCTGAACCCGTCGTTCAATGGCGGCATAAAAAATATCCTTCGTCGATTTCAGAATATCTTATTTTGTTTCTTTTTTATTGTGAGAAATAGCTGTCGATAGAGTGTCTAGTTTATTTTTAATTTCACTTAAAATTTCGGAGAATTGTGATGACATTAGAAAGCAAGTTTCAGCTGATTAAATTAACGTATATCTCAGCGTTTGTTGATTATTAAGTATCTCAGTACGTGTAAATCACGAGCGACTTATTTAAAATTACACGATCTATCCAAATAACGTTTACTGGCAATTTTGGCTGTAGAGTGTAAATCTGAATCAGTTGAAACAATAAATTAACGTTTGCCAAGTGGTAACACCGACTGAGTTGAGAATTAAACTTGAACAGAATATTTCTACATTTAAGGATGGGAGAGTACATTAAAAAAAAAAAAAAAAAAAAAAAAAAAAAAGAAAGAAGAAGGAAAAGAAAAAGAAAGAAAGAAAGAAAACGGTCTCACTGACTGCTGGGTAGCAAAAACATTTGCAACATTAGACGGTTATAAATGCAGTTGAACAGTTTTAATACACAAACAACTAGATGAGTATACGATCTGCCTCATCTGCAAATTGTGTAAAAACACGAACGCGATGAAAAGCAACTTGACACAACAGTTACATGCACACAATGAATAAGAAGATGATGAAAAAAAAAAAAAAAAACCTAAAAGAGACTGCCGGCGAAATTCAGCCCTCAAATATACGATTCAAGAGAGTATTTTGCGACTACAGACAAAAAGACTACATCGAGAAAGTGAAATTAAATACATACTCATAACATTGTGTACTCCATTCTCTAGTTCGAAAGGGATTGTAAGCAGGGGCGTAGTGTCAATGGAAGCGATGGAAGCCCCGCTTTCTCTAACAAATCGGTACGAAATTGTTTTTTAGTATTTGCGAAAAGAATACCTATCCTCAGAAAGAAAATGAACTAACCTGCTGGATTTAAGTGCCAAAATTAAAAATTACGAGAAAAAAGCAACGCCACAAATGAAAAAGCATCTACAGGAGCGAATGACAAAACAAAACACATATTCACTATTTCACGTTACTACTGCCTAGAGTTGTCTCTGAACGATCTGCTGCGTACCACCGATGAAAGAGAAAGGTTGCGCGCGCATATTCAATTTGGAAGCGCCAGGTTGTGTCGCTTCAAGATTACTTCATTTGCGCGAATTTTTATCCGTGCAATTCCAGAGCGATGTGTACGGAGAGCGAAGAAACTGTTTAGGTCCGAAGCGCTAAGTGAAATCGCTTCCCGGTCACGCACATCGATCAACAGCGCGGTTTTTATGCATGTCAGTATGTGTGAGTCGATCTTAGGGTGGTGCGGTATTTGAAATTTTCTTTGGGTCGTTTTTTATATGCTGTCGTTTACTACTAACAGCGGAACTGGAAACGATGATTGGTCGCGCTTTTCAGTCCGCAATATCACTCTACGGTAGAATCTCTATAATACTGGCTTGTTTATTATATTTCCATCGCAACTATTAATGTTTCAGTCTGTTAAAATGCACTTTCGAAATTGGGTCTACGTACAATTGTATTATTGAAAAACGTCTCTACTGATTAGATTTAGTTCATCATTAAGTTTCCAAGTAAAAAAATGAATATTATTCAAAATGATAAAACTAAGCCTAGTTTAGAAAATTCAATTACAAAATCAAAAGGTATATGTGGAAATCTTCCATAATTTATCAAACTTCTCCGAGTATGTAAAATATTTAACCGCAGCTTTCAAACAAATTTATGCGCAACAATGCCCTATGGTTATTGTGAGAGGATAAAAAATTGTTCTGTTGGCCTTGCCTTTTATTTAAGCAAGAAAAAAAATGTACGGTATGCAAATGGCTTTGACTTTATTCAGTTTTTCGGGAAGACAGAAAGCTGTCATGAAAAAGGATATTTTTAAAAATTATATCAATGTTACGCAAACAAATATGTCTCATAATAGGAGTTTCAATGTAACAAAGTTAAAAATCTCGTAAATACATAAAATTTTCCGGAAGAAGACTATTGACGGAAACTTTTTCGATCTCGCAAGTTTGAAAAGTGTGTACTTTCAAGATTCTATCATATATAAAGAGTCACTGCGGTGCATCTTATGACCGCTTATGATCTAACAGATGTTTTTCCAGAAATTTGTACAAGAGCTTTATTATTTGGTAACCACAATTCCGGGGCAACCACTTCGTCTGCAGAAAGATTGCCCGCGGCAGTGAAACGAATAAAAACGTATTTAAAAAATACACAAAGTCGAAAGTGACTTTCATTAGTTTTTTTTTTGGGGGGGGGGGGGGTTATTATCAAACATTAGGAAACGACCATTTCCTGATGATGTGATAGACGCTTTCGCAAACAGGAACCGGAAAATTGAGTTAATTTACAAAAAAAAATAAAAAAATCTTTTAATGAATTTTTATTTCTGCTCTATATTTAACTGAGACTTTTACGCGTGTTTATTTTTATGTAAAAAAAAATATGTGGATTGCGGTGCTTCCTCAGTTCTGAAATTCACGCCACGCCACCGATGGTCATTGATATTCTAAATGATTTCTTCGGCACAAATAATTACAAGTTGTGCTATTATATATATATATATATATATATATATATATATATATATATATATATATATATGTATATTGATAAAAGGATAAGAATTCTAAAAGTTCTTTCTGAACTACGCAGTTGAGCTAAAGCTCTTTTAAGAATTCCAGTGTCGGCTATTATTAATGCAACTCAAATGCCAACACTGCGTACGGCATTGTGCTTTTCCGTAATCAAAGTCGTGACAATTCTATGCGAAAATATTGCGGAAAATATTAAAAATTCGCTTATAAGGATTTCCTTTTCCCTCTTAATAAGTTTATAAAAAACCTAAAATAAGAAGAAGAAGAAGAAGAAGAAAAAAGCAGCGGCGCTTATGCTTGGAAAAGAAATTCGGTTGTTTTTTTTCAAAAATTCGATAAGAAACTTTAAAAGGAAATTACAACCGTAGAATTTTGGCCAATTTCAATAGGCGACTAATGTTTCTTTATTTATTTAGAAAAGTTTCGCATTTTTAATAATTCCAGTTAAACTTTTTCGAATCGGCACCATTATACCACCAGCTTGTGGAATTGCTGTTTCGAGTCGATCGATCCGATAATTCACAGACGTATTATCCGGCTCCAATCGAGACATATGTATATCGAAAGAAGAAGAAGAAGAAGAAGAAGAAGAAGAAGAAGAAGAAGAAGAAGAAGAAGAAAAAAGCAGCGGCGCTTATGCTTGGAAAAGAAATTCGGTTGTTTTTTTTCAAAAATTCGATAAGAAACTTTAAAAGGAAATTACAACCGTAGAATTTTGGCCAATTTCAATAGGCGACTAATGTTTCTTTATTTATTTAGAAAAGTTTCGCATTTTTAATAATTCCAGTTAAACTTTTTCGAATCGGCACCATTATACCACCAGCTTGTGGAATTGCTGTTTCGAGTCGATCGATCCGATAATTCACAGACGTATTATCCGGCTCCAATCGAGACATATGTATATCGAAAGAAGAAGAAGAAGAAGAAGAAGAAGAAGAAGAAGAAGAAGAAGAAGAAGAAGAAAAAAGCAGCGGCGCTTATGCTTGGAAAAGAAATTCGGTTGTTTTTTTTCAAAAATTCGATAAGAAACTTTAAAAGGAAATTACAACCGTAGAATTTTGGCCAATTTCAATAGGCGACTAATGTTTCTTTATTTATTTAGAAAAGTTTCGCATTTTTAATAATTCCAGTTAAACTTTTTCGAATCGGCACCATTATACCACCAGCTTGTGGAATTGCTGTTTCGAGTCGATCGATCCGATAATTCACAGACGTATTATCCGGCTCCAATCGAGACATATGTATATCGAAAGAAGAAGAAGAAGAAGAAGAAGAAGAAGAAGAAGAAGAAGAAGAAGAAGAAGAAGAAAAAAGCAGCGGCGCTTATGCTTGGAAAAGAAATTCGGTTGTTTTTTTTCAAAAATTCGATAAGAAACTTTAAAAGGAAATTACAACCGTAGAATTTTGGCCAATTTCAATAGGCGACTAATGTTTCTTTATTTATTTAGAAAAGTTTCGCATTTTTAATAATTCCAGTTAAACTTTTTCGAATCGGCACCATTATACCACCAGCTTGTGGAATTGCTGTTTCGAGTCGATCGATCCGATAATTCACAGACGTATTATCCGGCTCCAATCGAGACATATGTATATCGAAAGAAGAAGAAGAAGAAGAAGAAGAAGAAGAAGAAGAAGAAGAAGAAGAAGAAGAAAAAAGCAGCGGCGCTTATGCTTGGAAAAGAAATTCGGTTGTTTTTTTTCAAAAATTCGATAAGAAACTTTAAAAGGAAATTACAACCGTAGAATTTTGGCCAATTTCAATAGGCGACTAATGTTTCTTTATTTATTTAGAAAAGTTTCGCATTTTTAATAATTCCAGTTAAACTTTTTCGAATCGGCACCATTATACCACCAGCTTGTGGAATTGCTGTTTCGAGTCGATCGATCCGATAATTCACAGACGTATTATCCGGCTCCAATCGAGACATATGTATATCGAAAGAAGAAGAAGAAGAAGAAGAAGAAGAAGAAGAAGAAGAAGAAGAAGAAGAAGAAGAAAAAAGCAGCGGCGCTTATGCTTGGAAAAGAAATTCGGTTGTTTTTTTTCAAAAATTCGATAAGAAACTTTAAAAGGAAATTACAACCGTAGAATTTTGGCCAATTTCAATAGGCGACTAATGTTTCTTTATTTATTTAGAAAAGTTTCGCATTTTTAATAATTCCAGTTAAACTTTTTCGAATCGGCACCATTATACCACCAGCTTGTGGAATTGCTGTTTCGAGTCGATCGATCCGATAATTCACAGACGTATTATCCGGCTCCAATCGAGACATATGTATATCGAAAGAAGAAGAAGAAGAAGAAGAAGAAGAAGAAGAAGAAGAAGAAGAAGAAGAAGAAAAAAGCAGCGGCGCTTATGCTTGGAAAAGAAATTCGGTTGTTTTTTTTCAAAAATTCGATAAGAAACTTTAAAAGGAAATTACAACCGTAGAATTTTGGCCAATTTCAATAGGCGACTAATGTTTCTTTATTTATTTAGAAAAGTTTCGCATTTTTAATAATTCCAGTTAAACTTTTTCGAATCGGCACCATTATACCACCAGCTTGTGGAATTGCTGTTTCGAGTCGATCGATCCGATAATTCACAGACGTATTATCCGGCTCCAATCGAGACATATGTATATCGAAAGAAGAAGAAGAAGAAGAAGAAGAAGAAGAAGAAGAAGAAGAAGAAGAAGAAAAAAGCAGCGGCGCTTATGCTTGGAAAAGAAATTCGGTTGTTTTTTTTCAAAAATTCGATAAGAAACTTTAAAAGGAAATTACAACCGTAGAATTTTGGCCAATTTCAATAGGCGACTAATGTTTCTTTATTTATTTAGAAAAGTTTCGCATTTTTAATAATTCCAGTTAAACTTTTTCGAATCGGCACCATTATACCACCAGCTTGTGGAATTGCTGTTTCGAGTCGATCGATCCGATAATTCACAGACGTATTATCCGGCTCCAATCGAGACATATGTATATCGAAAGAAGAAGAAGAAGAAGAAGAAGAAGAAGAAGAAGAAGAAGAAGAAGAAGAAGAAAAAAGCAGCGGCGCTTATGCTTGGAAAAGAAATTCGGTTGTTTTTTTTCAAAAATTCGATAAGAAACTTTAAAAGGAAATTACAACCGTAGAATTTTGGCCAATTTCAATAGGCGACTAATGTTTCTTTATTTATTTAGAAAAGTTTCGCATTTTTAATAATTCCAGTTAAACTTTTTCGAATCGGCACCATTATACCACCAGCTTGTGGAATTGCTGTTTCGAGTCGATCGATCCGATAATTCACAGACGTATTATCCGGCTCCAATCGAGACATATGTATATCGAAAGAAGAAGAAGAAGAAGAAGAAGAAGAAGAAGAAGAAGAAGAAGAAGAAGAAGAAAAAAGCAGCGGCGCTTATGCTTGGAAAAGAAATTCGGTTGTTTTTTTTCAAAAATTCGATAAGAAACTTTAAAAGGAAATTACAACCGTAGAATTTTGGCCAATTTCAATAGGCGACTAATGTTTCTTTATTTATTTAGAAAAGTTTCGCATTTTTAATAATTCCAGTTAAACTTTTTCGAATCGGCACCATTATACCACCAGCTTGTGGAATTGCTGTTTCGAGTCGATCGATCCGATAATTCACAGACGTATTATCCGGCTCCAATCGAGACATATGTATATCGAAAGAAGAAGAAGAAGAAGAAGAAGAAGAAGAAGAAGAAGAAGAAGAAGAAGAAGAAAAAAGCAGCGGCGCTTATGCTTGGAAAAGAAATTCGGTTGTTTTTTTTCAAAAATTCGATAAGAAACTTTAAAAGGAAATTACAACCGTAGAATTTTGGCCAATTTCAATAGGCGACTAATGTTTCTTTATTTATTTAGAAAAGTTTCGCATTTTTAATAATTCCAGTTAAACTTTTTCGAATCGGCACCATTATACCACCAGCTTGTGGAATTGCTGTTTCGAGTCGATCGATCCGATAATTCACAGACGTATTATCCGGCTCCAATCGAGACATATGTATATCGAAAGAAGAAGAAGAAGAAGAAGAAGAAGAAGAAGAAGAAGAAGAAGAAGAAGAAGAAAAAAGCAGCGGCGCTTATGCTTGGAAAAGAAATTCGGTTGTTTTTTTTCAAAAATTCGATAAGAAACTTTAAAAGGAAATTACAACCGTAGAATTTTGGCCAATTTCAATAGGCGACTAATGTTTCTTTATTTATTTAGAAAAGTTTCGCATTTTTAATAATTCCAGTTAAACTTTTTCGAATCGGCACCATTATACCACCAGCTTGTGGAATTGCTGTTTCGAGTCGATCGATCCGATAATTCACAGACGTATTATCCGGCTCCAATCGAGACATATGTATATCGAAAGAAGAAGAAGAAGAAGAAGAAGAAGAAGAAGAAGAAGAAGAAGAAGAAGAAGAAAAAAGCAGCGGCGCTTATGCTTGGAAAAGAAATTCGGTTGTTTTTTTTCAAAAATTCGATAAGAAACTTTAAAAGGAAATTACAACCGTAGAATTTTGGCCAATTTCAATAGGCGACTAATGTTTCTTTATTTATTTAGAAAAGTTTCGCATTTTTAATAATTCCAGTTAAACTTTTTCGAATCGGCACCATTATACCACCAGCTTGTGGAATTGCTGTTTCGAGTCGATCGATCCGATAATTCACAGACGTATTATCCGGCTCCAATCGAGACATATGTATATCGAAAGAAGAAGAAGAAGAAGAAGAAGAAGAAGAAGAAGAAGAAGAAGAAGAAGAAGAAAAAAGCAGCGGCGCTTATGCTTGGAAAAGAAATTCGGTTGTTTTTTTTCAAAAATTCGATAAGAAACTTTAAAAGGAAATTACAACCGTAGAATTTTGGCCAATTTCAATAGGCGACTAATGTTTCTTTATTTATTTAGAAAAGTTTCGCATTTTTAATAATTCCAGTTAAACTTTTTCGAATCGGCACCATTATACCACCAGCTTGTGGAATTGCTGTTTCGAGTCGATCGATCCGATAATTCACAGACGTATTATCCGGCTCCAATCGAGACATATGTATATCGAAAGAAGAAGAAGAAGAAGAAGAAGAAGAAGAAGAAGAAGAAGAAGAAGAAGAAGAAAAAAGCAGCGGCGCTTATGCTTGGAAAAGAAATTCGGTTGTTTTTTTTCAAAAATTCGATAAGAAACTTTAAAAGGAAATTACAACCGTAGAATTTTGGCCAATTTCAATAGGCGACTAATGTTTCTTTATTTATTTAGAAAAGTTTCGCATTTTTAATAATTCCAGTTAAACTTTTTCGAATCGGCACCATTATACCACCAGCTTGTGGAATTGCTGTTTCGAGTCGATCGATCCGATAATTCACAGACGTATTATCCGGCTCCAATCGAGACATATGTATATCGAAAGAAGAAGAAGAAGAAGAAGAAGAAGAAGAAGAAGAAGAAGAAGAAGAAGAAGAAAAAAGCAGCGGCGCTTATGCTTGGAAAAGAAATTCGGTTGTTTTTTTTCAAAAATTCGATAAGAAACTTTAAAAGGAAATTACAACCGTAGAATTTTGGCCAATTTCAATAGGCGACTAATGTTTCTTTATTTATTTAGAAAAGTTTCGCATTTTTAATAATTCCAGTTAAACTTTTTCGAATCGGCACCATTATACCACCAGCTTGTGGAATTGCTGTTTCGAGTCGATCGATCCGATAATTCACAGACGTATTATCCGGCTCCAATCGAGACATATGTATATCGAAAGAAGAAGAAGAAGAAGAAGAAGAAGAAGAAGAAGAAGAAGAAGAAGAAGAAGAAAAAAGCAGCGGCGCTTATGCTTGGAAAAGAAATTCGGTTGTTTTTTTTCAAAAATTCGATAAGAAACTTTAAAAGGAAATTACAACCGTAGAATTTTGGCCAATTTCAATAGGCGACTAATGTTTCTTTATTTATTTAGAAAAGTTTCGCATTTTTAATAATTCCAGTTAAACTTTTTCGAATCGGCACCATTATACCACCAGCTTGTGGAATTGCTGTTTCGAGTCGATCGATCCGATAATTCACAGACGTATTATCCGGCTCCAATCGAGACATATGTATATCGAAAGAAGAAGAAGAAGAAGAAGAAGAAGAAGAAGAAGAAGAAGAAGAAGAAGAAGAAGAAAAAAGCAGCGGCGCTTATGCTTGGAAAAGAAATTCGGTTGTTTTTTTTCAAAAATTCGATAAGAAACTTTAAAAGGAAATTACAACCGTAGAATTTTGGCCAATTTCAATAGGCGACTAATGTTTCTTTATTTATTTAGAAAAGTTTCGCATTTTTAATAATTCCAGTTAAACTTTTTCGAATCGGCACCATTATACCACCAGCTTGTGGAATTGCTGTTTCGAGTCGATCGATCCGATAATTCACAGACGTATTATCCGGCTCCAATCGAGACATATGTATATCGAAAGAAGAAGAAGAAGAAGAAGAAGAAGAAGAAGAAGAAGAAGAAGAAGAAGAAGAAAAAAGCAGCGGCGCTTATGCTTGGAAAAGAAATTCGGTTGTTTTTTTTC
Organism: Icerya purchasi; assembly: GCA_039619475.1. Taxonomy (NCBI): domain Eukaryota; kingdom Metazoa; phylum Arthropoda; class Insecta; order Hemiptera; family Monophlebidae; genus Icerya; species Icerya purchasi. Next base: position 133,961,672 of record CM077116.1, read on the forward strand.
AAAAATTCGATAAGAAACTTTAAAAGGAAATTACAACCGTAGAATTTTGGCCAATTTCAATAGGCGACTAATGTTTCTTTATTTATTTAGAAAAGTTTCGCATTTTTAATAATTCCAGTTAAACTTTTTCGAATCGGCACCATTATACCACCAGCTTGTGGAATTGCTGTTTCGAGTCGATCGATCCGATAATTCACAGACGTATTATCCGGCTCCAATCGAGACATATGTATATCGAAAGAAGAAGAAGAAGAAGAAGAAGAAGAAGAAGAAGAAGAAGAAGAAGAAGAAAAAAAAGCAGCGGCGCTTATGCTTGGAAAAGAAATTCGGTTGTTTTTTTTCAAAAATTCGATAAGAAACTTTAAAAGGAAATTACAACCGTAGAATTTTGGCCAATTTCAATAGGCGACTAATGTTTCTTTATTTATTTAGAAAAGTTTCGCATTTTTAATAATTCCAGTTAAACTTTTTCGAATCGGCACCATTATACCACCAGCTTGTGGAATTGCTGTTTCGAGTCGATCGATCCGATAATTCACAGACGTATTATCCGGCTCCAATCGAGACATATGTATATCGAAAGAAGAAGAAGAAGAAGAAGAAGAAGAAGAAGAAGAAGAAGAAGAAGAAGAAGAAGAAAAAAGCAGCGGCGCTTATGCTTGGAAAAGAAATTCGGTTGTTTTTTTTCAAAAATTCGATAAGAAACTTTAAAAGGAAATTACAACCGTAGAATTTTGGCCAATTTCAATAGGCGACTAATGTTTCTTTATTTATTTAGAAAAGTTTCGCATTTTTAATAATTCCAGTTAAACTTTTTCGAATCGGCACCATTATACCACCAGCTTGTGGAATTGCTGTTTCGAGTCGATCGATCCGATAATTCACAGACGTATTATCCGGCTCCAATCGAGACATATGTATATCGAAAGAAGAAGAAGAAGAAGAAGAAGAAGAAGAAGAAGAAGAAGAAGAAGAAGAAGAAGAAAAAAGCAGCGGCGCTTATGCTTGGAAAAGAAATTCGGTTGTTTTTTTTCAAAAATTCGATAAGAAACTTTAAAAGGAAATTACAACCGTAGAATTTTGGCCAATTTCAATAGGCGACTAATGTTTCTTTATTTATTTAGAAAAGTTTCGCATTTTTAATAATTCCAGTTAAACTTTTTCGAATCGGCACCATTATACCACCAGCTTGTGGAATTGCTGTTTCGAGTCGATCGATCCGATAATTCACAGACGTATTATCCGGCTCCAATCGAGACATATGTATATCGAAAGAAGAAGAAGAAGAAGAAGAAGAAGAAGAAGAAGAAGAAGAAGAAGAAGAAGAAGAAAAAAGCAGCGGCGCTTATGCTTGGAAAAGAAATTCGGTTGTTTTTTTTCAAAAATTCGATAAGAAACTTTAAAAGGAAATTACAACCGTAGAATTTTGGCCAATTTCAATAGGCGACTAATGTTTCTTTATTTATTTAGAAAAGTTTCGCATTTTTAATAATTCCAGTTAAACTTTTTCGAATCGGCACCATTATACCACCAGCTTGTGGAATTGCTGTTTCGAGTCGATCGATCCGATAATTCACAGACGTATTATCCGGCTCCAATCGAGACATATGTATATCGAAAGAAGAAGAAGAAGAAGAAGAAGAAGAAGAAGAAGAAGAAGAAGAAGAAGAAGAAAAAAGCAGCGGCGCTTATGCTTGGAAAAGAAATTCGGTTGTTTTTTTTCAAAAATTCGATAAGAAACTTTAAAAGGAAATTACAACCGTAGAATTTTGGCCAATTTCAATAGGCGACTAATGTTTCTTTATTTATTTAGAAAAGTTTCGCATTTTTAATAATTCCAGTTAAACTTTTTCGAATCGGCACCATTATACCACCAGCTTGTGGAATTGCTGTTTCGAGTCGATCGATCCGATAATTCACAGACGTATTATCCGGCTCCAATCGAGACATATGTATATCGAAAGAAGAAGAAGAAGAAGAAGAAGAAGAAGAAGAAGAAGAAGAAGAAGAAGAAGAAAAAAGCAGCGGCGCTTATGCTTGGAAAAGAAATTCGGTTGTTTTTTTTCAAAAATTCGATAAGAAACTTTAAAAGGAAATTACAACCGTAGAATTTTGGCCAATTTCAATAGGCGACTAATGTTTCTTTATTTATTTAGAAAAGTTTCGCATTTTTAATAATTCCAGTTAAACTTTTTCGAATCGGCACCATTATACCACCAGCTTGTGGAATTGCTGTTTCGAGTCGATCGATCCGATAATTCACAGACGTATTATCCGGCTCCAATCGAGACATATGTATATCGAAAGAAGAAGAAGAAGAAGAAGAAGAAGAAGAAGAAGAAGAAGAAGAAGAAGAAGAAAAAAGCAGCGGCGCTTATGCTTGGAAAAGAAATTCGGTTGTTTTTTTTCAAAAATTCGATAAGAAACTTTAAAAGGAAATTACAACCGTAGAATTTTGGCCAATTTCAATAGGCGACTAATGTTTCTTTATTTATTTAGAAAAGTTTCGCATTTTTAATAATTCCAGTTAAACTTTTTCGAATCGGCACCATTATACCACCAGCTTGTGGAATTGCTGTTTCGAGTCGATCGATCCGATAATTCACAGACGTATTATCCGGCTCCAATCGAGACATATGTATATCGAAAGAAGAAGAAGAAGAAGAAGAAGAAGAAGAAGAAGAAGAAGAAGAAGAAGAAGAAGAAAAGCAGCGGCGCTTATGCTTGGAAAAGAAATTCGGTTGTTTTTTTTCAAAAATTCGATAAGAAACTTTAAAAGGAAATTACAACCGTAGAATTTTGGCCAATTTCAATAGGCGACTAATGTTTCTTTATTTATTTAGAAAAGTTTCGCATTTTTAATAATTCCAGTTAAACTTTTTCGAATCGGCACCATTATACCACCAGCTTGTGGAATTGCTGTTTCGAGTCGATCGATCCGATAATTCACAGACGTATTATCCGGCTCCAATCGAGACATATGTATATCGAAAGAAGAAGAAGAAGAAGAAGAAGAAGAAGAAGAAGAAGAAGAAGAAGAAGAAGAAGAAAAAAGCAGCGGCGCTTATGCTTGGAAAAGAAATTCGGTTGTTTTTTTTCAAAAATTCGATAAGAAACTTTAAAAGGAAATTACAACCGTAGAATTTTGGCCAATTTCAATAGGCGACTAATGTTTCTTTATTTATTTAGAAAAGTTTCGCATTTTTAATAATTCCAGTTAAACTTTTTCGAATCGGCACCATTATACCACCAGCTTGTGGAATTGCTGTTTCGAGTCGATCGATCCGATAATTCACAGACGTATTATCCGGCTCCAATCGAGACATATGTATATCGAAAGAAGAAGAAGAAGAAGAAGAAGAAGAAGAAGAAGAAGAAGAAGAAGAAGAAGAAAAAAGCAGCGGCGCTTATGCTTGGAAAAGAAATTCGGTTGTTTTTTTTCAAAAATTCGATAAGAAACTTTAAAAGGAAATTACAACCGTAGAATTTTGGCCAATTTCAATAGGCGACTAATGTTTCTTTATTTATTTAGAAAAGTTTCGCATTTTTAATAATTCCAGTTAAACTTTTTCGAATCGGCACCATTATACCACCAGCTTGTGGAATTGCTGTTTCGAGTCGATCGATCCGATAATTCACAGACGTATTATCCGGCTCCAATCGAGACATATGTATATCGAAAGAAGAAGAAGAAGAAGAAGAAGAAGAAGAAGAAGAAGAAGAAGAAGAAGAAGAAAAAAGCAGCGGCGCTTATGCTTGGAAAAGAAATTCGGTTGTTTTTTTTCAAAAATTCGATAAGAAACTTTAAAAGGAAATTACAACCGTAGAATTTTGGCCAATTTCAATAGGCGACTAATGTTTCTTTATTTATTTAGAAAAGTTTCGCATTTTTAATAATTCCAGTTAAACTTTTTCGAATCGGCACCATTATACCACCAGCTTGTGGAATTGCTGTTTCGAGTCGATCGATCCGATAATTCACAGACGTATTATCCGGCTCCAATCGAGACATATGTATATCGAAAGAAGAAGAAGAAGAAGAAGAAGAAGAAGAAGAAGAAGAAGAAGAAGAAGAAGAAGAAAAAAGCAGCGGCGCTTATGCTTGGAAAAGAAATTCGGTTGTTTTTTTTCAAAAATTCGATAAGAAACTTTAAAAGGAAATTACAACCGTAGAATTTTGGCCAATTTCAATAGGCGACTAATGTTTCTTTATTTATTTAGAAAAGTTTCGCATTTTTAATAATTCCAGTTAAACTTTTTCGAATCGGCACCATTATACCACCAGCTTGTGGAATTGCTGTTTCGAGTCGATCGATCCGATAATTCACAGACGTATTATCCGGCTCCAATCGAGACATATGTATATCGAAAGAAGAAGAAGAAGAAGAAGAAGAAGAAGAAGAAGAAGAAGAAGAAGAAGAAGAAGAAAAAAGCAGCGGCGCTTATGCTTGGAAAAGAAATTCGGTTGTTTTTTTTCAAAAATTCGATAAGAAACTTTAAAAGGAAATTACAACCGTAGAATTTTGGCCAATTTCAATAGGCGACTAATGTTTCTTTATTTATTTAGAAAAGTTTCGCATTTTTAATAATTCCAGTTAAACTTTTTCGAATCGGCACCATTATACCACCAGCTTGTGGAATTGCTGTTTCGAGTCGATCGATCCGATAATTCACAGACGTATTATCCGGCTCCAATCGAGACATATGTATATCGAAAGAAGAAGAAGAAGAAGAAGAAGAAGAAGAAGAAGAAGAAGAAGAAGAAGAAGAAAAAAGCAGCGGCGCTTATGCTTGGAAAAGAAATTCGGTTGTTTTTTTTCAAAAATTCGATAAGAAACTTTAAAAGGAAATTACAACCGTAGAATTTTGGCCAATTTCAATAGGCGACTAATGTTTCTTTATTTATTTAGAAAAGTTTCGCATTTTTAATAATTCCAGTTAAACTTTTTCGAATCGGCACCATTATACCACCAGCTTGTGGAATTGCTGTTTCGAGTCGATCGATCCGATAATTCACAGACGTATTATCCGGCTCCAATCGAGACATATGTATATCGAAAGAAGAAGAAGAAGAAGAAGAAGAAGAAGAAGAAGAAGAAGAAGAAGAAGAAGAAAAAAGCAGCGGCGCTTATGCTTGGAAAAGAAATTCGGTTGTTTTTTTTCAAAAATTCGATAAGAAACTTTAAAAGGAAATTACAACCGTAGAATTTTGGCCAATTTCAATAGGCGACTAATGTTTCTTTATTTATTTAGAAAAGTTTCGCATTTTTAATAATTCCAGTTAAACTTTTTCGAATCGGCACCATTATACCACCAGCTTGTGGAATTGCTGTTTCGAGTCGATCGATCCGATAATTCACAGACGTATTATCCGGCTCCAATCGAGACATATGTATATCGAAAGAAGAAGAAGAAGAAGAAGAAGAAGAAGAAGAAGAAGAAGAAGAAGAAGAAGAAAAAAGCAGCGGCGCTTATGCTTGGAAAAGAAATTCGGTTGTTTTTTTTCAAAAATTCGATAAGAAACTTTAAAAGGAAATTACAACCGTAGAATTTTGGCCAATTTCAATAGGCGACTAATGTTTCTTTATTTATTTAGAAAAGTTTCGCATTTTTAATAATTCCAGTTAAACTTTTTCGAATCGGCACCATTATACCACCAGCTTGTGGAATTGCTGTTTCGAGTCGATCGATCCGATAATTCACAGACGTATTATCCGGCTCCAATCGAGACATATGTATATCGAAAGAAGAAGAAGAAGAAGAAGAAGAAGAAGAAGAAGAAGAAGAAGAAGAAGAAGAAGAAAAAAGCAGCGGCGCTTATGCTTGGAAAAGAAATTCGGTTGTTTTTTTTCAAAAATTCGATAAGAAACTTTAAAAGGAAATTACAACCGTAGAATTTTGGCCAATTTCAATAGGCGACTAATGTTTCTTTATTTATTTAGAAAAGTTTCGCATTTTTAATAATTCCAGTTAAACTTTTTCGAATCGGCACCATTATACCACCAGCTTGTGGAATTGCTGTTTCGAGTCGATCGATCCGATAATTCACAGACGTATTATCCGGCTCCAATCGAGACATATGTATATCGAAAGAAGAAGAAGAAGAAGAAGAAGAAGAAGAAGAAGAAGAAGAAGAAGAAGAAGAAAAAAGCAGCGGCGCTTATGCTTGGAAAAGAAATTCGGTTGTTTTTTTTCAAAAATTCGATAAGAAACTTTAAAAGGAAATTACAACCGTAGAATTTTGGCCAATTTCAATAGGCGACTAATGTTTCTTTATTTATTTAGAAAAGTTTCGCATTTTTAATAATTCCAGTTAAACTTTTTCGAATCGGCACCATTATACCACCAGCTTGTGGAATTGCTGTTTCGAGTCGATCGATCCGATAATTCACAGACGTATTATCCGGCTCCAATCGAGACATATGTATATCGAAAGAAGAAGAAGAAGAAGAAGAAGAAGAAGAAGAAGAAGAAGAAGAAGAAGAAGAAAAAAGCAGCGGCGCTTATGCTTGGAAAAGAAATTCGGTTGTTTTTTTTCAAAAATTCGATAAGAAACTTTAAAAGGAAATTACAACCGTAGAATTTTGGCCAATTTCAATAGGCGACTAATGTTTCTTTATTTATTTAGAAAAGTTTCGCATTTTTAATAATTCCAGTTAAACTTTTTCGAATCGGCACCATTATACCACCAGCTTGTGGAATTGCTGTTTCGAGTCGATCGATCCGATAATTCACAGACGTATTATCCGGCTCCAATCGAGACATATGTATATCGAAAGAAGAAGAAGAAGAAGAAGAAGAAGAAGAAGAAGAAGAAGAAGAAGAAGAAGAAAAAAGCAGCGGCGCTTATGCTTGGAAAAGAAATTCGGTTGTTTTTTTTCAAAAATTCGATAAGAAACTTTAAAAGGAAATTACAACCGTAGAATTTTGGCCAATTTCAATAGGCGACTAATGTTTCTTTATTTATTTAGAAAAGTTTCGCATTTTTAATAATTCCAGTTAAACTTTTTCGAATCGGCACCATTATACCACCAGCTTGTGGAATTGCTGTTTCGAGTCGATCGATCCGATAATTCACAGACGTATTATCCGGCTCCAATCGAGACATATGTATATCGAAAGAAGAAGAAGAAGAAGAAGAAGAAGAAGAAGAAGAAGAAGAAGAAGAAGAAGAAAAAAGCAGCGGCGCTTATGCTTGGAAAAGAAATTCGGTTGTTTTTTTTCAAAAATTCGATAAGAAACTTTAAAAGGAAATTACAACCGTAGAATTTTGGCCAATTTCAATAGGCGACTAATGTTTCTTTATTTATTTAGAAAAGTTTCGCATTTTTAATAATTCCAGTTAAACTTTTTCGAATCGGCACCATTATACCACCAGCTTGTGGAATTGCTGTTTCGAGTCGATCGATCCGATAATTCACAGACGTATTATCCGGCTCCAATCGAGACATATGTATATCGAAAGAAGAAGAAGAAGAAGAAGAAGAAGAAGAAGAAGAAGAAGAAGAAGAAGAAGAAAAAAGCAGCGGCGCTTATGCTTGGAAAAGAAATTCGGTTGTTTTTTTTCAAAAATTCGATAAGAAACTTTAAAAGGAAATTACAACCGTAGAATTTTGGCCAATTTCAATAGGCGACTAATGTTTCTTTATTTATTTAGAAAAGTTTCGCATTTTTAATAATTCCAGTTAAACTTTTTCGAATCGGCACCATTATACCACCAGCTTGTGGAATTGCTGTTTCGAGTCGATCGATCCGATAATTCACAGACGTATTATCCGGCTCCAATCGAGACATATGTATATCGAAAGAAGAAGAAGAAGAAGAAGAAGAAGAAGAAGAAGAAGAAGAAGAAGAAGAAGAAAAAAGCAGCGGCGCTTATGCTTGGAAAAGAAATTCGGTTGTTTTTTTTCAAAAATTCGATAAGAAACTTTAAAAGGAAATTACAACCGTAGAATTTTGGCCAATTTCAATAGGCGACTAATGTTTCTTTATTTATTTAGAAAAGTTTCGCATTTTTAATAATTCCAGTTAAACTTTTTCGAATCGGCACCATTATACCACCAGCTTGTGGAATTGCTGTTTCGAGTCGATCGATCCGATAATTCACAGACGTATTATCCGGCTCCAATCGAGACATATGTATATCGAAAGAAGAAGAAGAAGAAGAAGAAGAAGAAGAAGAAGAAGAAGAAGAAGAAGAAGAAAAAAGCAGCGGCGCTTATGCTTGGAAAAGAAATTCGGTTGTTTTTTTTCAAAAATTCGATAAGAAACTTTAAAAGGAAATTACAACCGTAGAATTTTGGCCAATTTCAATAGGCGACTAATGTTTCTTTATTTATTTAGAAAAGTTTCGCATTTTTAATAATTCCAGTTAAACTTTTTCGAATCGGCACCATTATACCACCAGCTTGTGGAATTGCTGTTTCGAGTCGATCGATCCGATAATTCACAGACGTATTATCCGGCTCCAATCGAGACATATGTATATCGAAAGAAGAAGAAGAAGAAGAAGAAGAAGAAGAAGAAGAAGAAGAAGAAGAAGAAGAAGAAAAAAGCAGCGGCGCTTATGCTTGGAAAAGAAATTCGGTTGTTTTTTTTCAAAAATTCGATAAGAAACTTTAAAAGGAAATTACAACCGTAGAATTTTGGCCAATTTCAATAGGCGACTAATGTTTCTTTATTTATTTAGAAAAGTTTCGCATTTTTAATAATTCCAGTTAAACTTTTTCGAATCGGCACCATTATACCACCAGCTTGTGGAATTGCTGTTTCGAGTCGATCGATCCGATAATTCACAGACGTATTATCCGGCTCCAATCGAGACATATGTATATCGAAAGAAGAAGAAGAAGAAGAAGAAGAAGAAGAAGAAGAAGAAGAAGAAGAAGAAGAAGAAAAAAGCAGCGGCGCTTATGCTTGGAAAAGAAATTCGGTTGTTTTTTTTCAAAAATTCGATAAGAAACTTTAAAAGGAAATTACAACCGTAGAATTTTGGCCAATTTCAATAGGCGACTAATGTTTCTTTATTTATTTAGAAAAGTTTCGCATTTTTAATAATTCCAGTTAAACTTTTTCGAATCGGCACCATTATACCACCAGCTTGTGGAATTGCTGTTTCGAGTCGATCGATCCGATAATTCACAGACGTATTATCCGGCTCCAATCGAGACATATGTATATCGAAAGAAGAAGAAGAAGAAGAAGAAGAAGAAGAAGAAGAAGAAGAAGAAGAAGAAGAAGAAAAAAGCAGCGGCGCTTATGCTTGGAAAAGAAATTCGGTTGTTTTTTTTCAAAAATTCGATAAGAAACTTTAAAAGGAAATTACAACCGTAGAATTTTGGCCAATTTCAATAGGCGACTAATGTTTCTTTATTTATTTAGAAAAGTTTCGCATTTTTAATAATTCCAGTTAAACTTTTTCGAATCGGCACCATTATACCACCAGCTTGTGGAATTGCTGTTTCGAGTCGATCGATCCGATAATTCACAGACGTATTATCCGGCTCCAATCGAGACATATGTATATCGAAAGAAGAAGAAGAAGAAGAAGAAGAAGAAGAAGAAGAAGAAGAAGAAGAAGAAGAAAAAAGCAGCGGCGCTTATGCTTGGAAAAGAAATTCGGTTGTTTTTTTTCAAAAATTCGATAAGAAACTTTAAAAGGAAATTACAACCGTAGAATTTTGGCCAATTTCAATAGGCGACTAATGTTTCTTTATTTATTTAGAAAAGTTTCGCATTTTTAATAATTCCAGTTAAACTTTTTCGAATCGGCACCATTATACCACCAGCTTGTGGAATTGCTGTTTCGAGTCGATCGATCCGATAATTCACAGACGTATTATCCGGCTCCAATCGAGACATATGTATATCGAAAGAAGAAGAAGAAGAAGAAGAAGAAGAAGAAGAAGAAGAAGAAGAAGAAGAAGAAAAAAGCAGCGGCGCTTATGCTTGGAAAAGAAATTCGGTTGTTTTTTTTCAAAAATTCGATAAGAAACTTTAAAAGGAAATTACAACCGTAGAATTTTGGCCAATTTCAATAGGCGACTAATGTTTCTTTATTTATTTAGAAAAGTTTCGCATTTTTAATAATTCCAGTTAAACTTTTTCGAATCGGCACCATTATACCACCAGCTTGTGGAATTGCTGTTTCGAGTCGATCGATCCGATAATTCACAGACGTATTATCCGGCTCCAATCGAGACATATGTATATCGAAAGAAGAAGAAGAAGAAGAAGAAGAAGAAGAAGAAGAAGAAGAAGAAGAAGAAGAAGAAAAAAGCAGCGGCGCTTATGCTTGGAAAAGAAATTCGGTTGTTTTTTTTCAAAAATTCGATAAGAAACTTTAAAAGGAAATTACAACCGTAGAATTTTGGCCAATTTCAATAGGCGACTAATGTTTCTTTATTTATTTAGAAAAGTTTCGCATTTTTAATAATTCCAGTTAAACTTTTTCGAATCGGCACCATTATACCACCAGCTTGTGGAATTGCTGTTTCGAGTCGATCGATCCGATAATTCACAGACGTATTATCCGGCTCCAATCGAGACATATGTATATCGAAAGAAGAAGAAGAAGAAGAAGAAGAAGAAGAAGAAGAAGAAGAAGAAGAAGAAGAAAAAAGCAGCGGCGCTTATGCTTGGAAAAGAAATTCGGTTGTTTTTTTTCAAAAATTCGATAAGAAACTTTAAAAGGAAATTACAACCGTAGAATTTTGGCCAATTTCAATAGGCGACTAATGTTTCTTTATTTATTTAGAAAAGTTTCGCATTTTTAATAATTCCAGTTAAACTTTTTCGAATCGGCACCATTATACCACCAGCTTGTGGAATTGCTGTTTCGAGTCGATCGATCCGATAATTCACAGACGTATTATCCGGCTCCAATCGAGACATATGTATATCGAAAGAAGAAGAAGAAGAAGAAGAAGAAGAAGAAGAAGAAGAAAAAAGCAGCGGCGCTTATGCTTGGAAAAGAAATTCGGTTGTTTTTTTTCAAAAATTCGATAAGAAACTTTAAAAGGAAATTACAACCGTAGAATTTTGGCCAATTTCAATAGGCGACTAATGTTTCTTTATTTATTTAGAAAAGTTTCGCATTTTTAATAATTCCAGTTAAACTTTTTCGAATCGGCACCATTATACCACCAGCTTGTGGAATTGCTGTTTCGAGTCGATCGATCCGATAATTCACAGACGTATTATCCGGCTCCAATCGAGACATATGTATATCGAAAGAAGAAGAAGAAGAAGAAGAAGAAGAAGAAGAAGAAGAAGAAAAAAGCAGCGGCGCTTATGCTTGGAAAAGAAATTCGGTTGTTTTTTTTCAAAAATTCGATAAGAAACTTTAAAAGGAAATTACAACCGTAGAATTTTGGCCAATTTCAATAGGCGACTAATGTTTCTTTATTTATTTAGAAAAGTTTCGCATTTTTAATAATTCCAGTTAAACTTTTTCGAATCGGCACCATTATACCACCAGCTTGTGGAATTGCTGTTTCGAGTCGATCGATCCGATAATTCACAGACGTATTATCCGGCTCCAATCGAGACATATGTATATCGAAAGAAGAAGAAGAAGAAGAAGAAGAAGAAGAAGAAGAAGAAGAAGAAGAAGAAGAAAAAAGCAGCGGCGCTTATGCTTGGAAAAGAAATTCGGTTGTTTTTTTTCAAAAATTCGATAAGAAACTTTAAAAGGAAATTACAACCGTAGAATTTTGGCCAATTTCAATAGGCGACTAATGTTTCTTTATTTATTTAGAAAAGTTTCGCATTTTTAATAATTCCAGTTAAACTTTTTCGAATCGGCACCATTATACCACCAGCTTGTGGAATTGCTGTTTCGAGTCGATCGATCCGATAATTCACAGACGTATTATCCGGCTCCAATCGAGACATATGTATATCGAAAGAAGAAGAAGAAGAAGAAGAAGAAGAAGAAGAAGAAGAAGAAGAAGAAGAAGAAGAAAAAAGCAGCGGCGCTTATGCTTGGAAAAGAAATTCGGTTGTTTTTTTTCAAAAATTCGATAAGAAACTTTAAAAGGAAATTACAACCGTAGAATTTTGGCCAATTTCAATAGGCGACTAATGTTTCTTTATTTATTTAGAAAAGTTTCGCATTTTTAATAATTCCAGTTAAACTTTTTCGAATCGGCACCATTATACCACCAGCTTGTGGAATTGCTGTTTCGAGTCGATCGATCCGATAATTCACAGACGTATTATCCGGCTCCAATCGAGACATATGTATATCGAAAGAAGAAGAAGAAGAAGAAGAAGAAGAAGAAGAAGAAGAAGAAGAAGAAGAAGAAGAAAAAAGCAGCGGCGCTTATGCTTGGAAAAGAAATTCGGTTGTTTTTTTTCAAAAATTCGATAAGAAACTTTAAAAGGAAATTACAACCGTAGAATTTTGGCCAATTTCAATAGGCGACTAATGTTTCTTTATTTATTTAGAAAAGTTTCGCATTTTTAATAATTCCAGTTAAACTTTTTCGAATCGGCACCATTATACCACCAGCTTGTGGAATTGCTGTTTCGAGTCGATCGATCCGATAATTCACAGACGTATTATCCGGCTCCAATCGAGACATATGTATATCGAAAGAAGAAGAAGAAGAAGAAGAAGAAGAAGAAGAAGAAGAAGAAGAAGAAGAAGAAAAAAGCAGCGGCGCTTATGCTTGGAAAAGAAATTCGGTTGTTTTTTTTCAAAAATTCGATAAGAAACTTTAAAAGGAAATTACAACCGTAGAATTTTGGCCAATTTCAATAGGCGACTAATGTTTCTTTATTTATTTAGAAAAGTTTCGCATTTTTAATAATTCCAGTTAAACTTTTTCGAATCGGCACCATTATACTACCAGCTTGTGGAATTGCTGTTTCGAGTCGATCGATCCGATAATTCACAGACGTATTATCCGGCTCCAATCGAGACATATGTATATCGAAAGAAGAAGAAGAAGAAGAAGAAGAAGAAGAAGAAGAAGAAGAAGAAGAAGAAGAAAAAAGCAGCGGCGCTTATGCTTGGAAAAGAAATTCGGTTGTTTTTTTTCAAAAATTCGATAAGAAACTTTAAAAGGAAATTACAACCGTAGAATTTTGGCCAATTTCAATAGGCGACTAATGTTTCTTTATTTATTTAGAAAAGTTTCGCATTTTTAATAATTCCAGTTAAACTTTTTCGAATCGGCACCATTATACCACCAGCTTGTGGAATTGCTGTTTCGAGTCGATCGATCCGATAATTCACAGACGTATTATCCGGCTCCAATCGAGACATATGTATATCGAAAGAAGAAGAAGAAGAAGAAGAAGAAGAAGAAGAAGAAGAAGAAGAAGAAGAAGAAAAAAGCAGCGGCGCTTATGCTTGGAAAAGAAATTCGGTTGTTTTTTTTCAAAAATTCGATAAGAAACTTTAAAAGGAAATTACAACCGTAGAATTTTGGCCAATTTCAATAGGCGACTAATGTTTCTTTATTTATTTAGAAAAGTTTCGCATTTTTAATAATTCCAGTTAAACTTTTTCGAATCGGCACCATTATACCACCAGCTTGTGGAATTGCTGTTTCGAGTCGATCGATCCGATAATTCACAGACGTATTATCCGGCTCCAATCGAGACATATGTATATCGAAAGAAGAAGAAGAAGAAGAAGAAGAAGAAGAAGAAGAAGAAGAAGAAGAAGAAGAAGAAAAAAGCAGCGGCGCTTATGCTTGGAAAAGAAATTCGGTTGTTTTTTTTCAAAAATTCGATAAGAAACTTTAAAAGGAAATTACAACCGTAGAATTTTGGCCAATTTCAATAGGCGACTAATGTTTCTTTATTTATTTAGAAAAGTTTCGCATTTTTAATAATTCCAGTTAAACTTTTTCGAATCGGCACCATTATACCACCAGCTTGTGGAATTGCTGTTTCGAGTCGATCGATCCGATAATTCACAGACGTATTATCCGGCTCCAATCGAGACATATGTATATCGAAAGAAGAAGAAGAAGAAGAAGAAGAAGAAGAAGAAGAAGAAGAAGAAGAAGAAGAAAAAAGCAGCGGCGCTTATGCTTGGAAAAGAAATTCGGTTGTTTTTTTTCAAAAATTCGATAAGAAACTTTAAAAGGAAATTACAACCGTAGAATTTTGGCCAATTTCAATAGGCGACTAATGTTTCTTTATTTATTTAGAAAAGTTTCGCATTTTTAATAATTCCAGTTAAACTTTTTCGAATCGGCACCATTATACCACCAGCTTGTGGAATTGCTGTTTCGAGTCGATCGATCCGATAATTCACAGACGTATTATCCGGCTCCAATCGAGACATATGTATATCGAAAGAAGAAGAAGAAGAAGAAGAAGAAGAAGAAGAAGAAGAAGAAGAAGAAGAAGAAAAAAGCAGCGGCGCTTATGCTTGGAAAAGAAATTCGGTTGTTTTTTTTCAAAAATTCGATAAGAAACTTTAAAAGGAAATTACAACCGTAGAATTTTGGCCAATTTCAATAGGCGACTAATGTTTCTTTATTTATTTAGAAAAGTTTCGCATTTTTAATAATTCCAGTTAAACTTTTTCGAATCGGCACCATTATACCACCAGCTTGTGGAATTGCTGTTTCGAGTCGATCGATCCGATAATTCACAGACGTATTATCCGGCTCCAATCGAGACATATGTATATCGAAAGAAGAAGAAGAAGAAGAAGAAGAAGAAGAAGAAGAAGAAGAAGAAGAAGAAGAAAAAAGCAGCGGCGCTTATGCTTGGAAAAGAAATTCGGTTGTTTTTTTTCAAAAATTCGATAAGAAACTTTAAAAGGAAATTACAACCGTAGAATTTTGGCCAATTTCAATAGGCGACTAATGTTTCTTTATTTATTTAGAAAAGTTTCGCATTTTTAATAATTCCAGTTAAACTTTTTCGAATCGGCACCATTATACCACCAGCTTGTGGAATTGCTGTTTCGAGTCGATCGATCCGATAATTCACAGACGTATTATCCGGCTCCAATCGAGACATATGTATATCGAAAGAAGAAGAAGAAGAAGAAGAAGAAGAAGAAGAAGAAGAAGAAGAAGAAGAAGAAGAAAAAAGCAGCGGCGCTTATGCTTGGAAAAGAAATTCGGTTGTTTTTTTTCAAAAATTCGATAAGAAACTTTAAAAGGAAATTACAACCGTAGAATTTTGGCCAATTTCAATAGGCGACTAATGTTTCTTTATTTATTTAGAAAAGTTTCGCATTTTTAATAATTCCAGTTAAACTTTTTCGAATCGGCACCATTATACCACCAGCTTGTGGAATTGCTGTTTCGAGTCGATCGATCCGATAATTCACAGACGTATTATCCGGCTCCAATCGAGACATATGTATATCGAAAGAAGAAGAAGAAGAAGAAGAAGAAGAAGAAGAAGAAGAAGAAGAAGAAGAAGAAGAAAAAAGCAGCGGCGCTTATGCTTGGAAAAGAAATTCGGTTGTTTTTTTTCAAAAATTCGATAAGAAACTTTAAAAGGAAATTACAACCGTAGAATTTTGGCCAATTTCAATAGGCGACTAATGTTTCTTTATTTATTTAGAAAAGTTTCGCATTTTTAATAATTCCAGTTAAACTTTTTCGAATCGGCACCATTATACCACCAGCTTGTGGAATTGCTGTTTCGAGTCGATCGATCCGATAATTCACAGACGTATTATCCGGCTCCAATCGAGACATATGTATATCGAAAGAAGAAGAAGAAGAAGAAGAAGAAGAAGAAGAAGAAGAAGAAGAAGAAGAAGAAAAAAGCAGCGGCGCTTATGCTTGGAAAAGAAATTCGGTTGTTTTTTTTCAAAAATTCGATAAGAAACTTTAAAAGGAAATTACAACCGTAGAATTTTGGCCAATTTCAATAGGCGACTAATGTTTCTTTATTTATTTAGAAAAGTTTCGCATTTTTAATAATTCCAGTTAAACTTTTTCGAATCGGCACCATTATACCACCAGCTTGTGGAATTGCTGTTTCGAGTCGATCGATCCGATAATTCACAGACGTATTATCCGGCTCCAATCGAGACATATGTATATCGAAAGAAGAAGAAGAAGAAGAAGAAGAAGAAGAAGAAGAAGAAGAAGAAGAAGAAGAAAAAAGCAGCGGCGCTTATGCTTGGAAAAGAAATTCGGTTGTTTTTTTTCAAAAATTCGATAAGAAACTTTAAAAGGAAATTACAACCGTAGAATTTTGGCCAATTTCAATAGGCGACTAATGTTTCTTTATTTATTTAGAAAAGTTTCGCATTTTTAATAATTCCAGTTAAACTTTTTCGAATCGGCACCATTATACCACCAGCTTGTGGAATTGCTGTTTCGAGTCGATCGATCCGATAATTCACAGACGTATTATCCGGCTCCAATCGAGACATATGTATATCGAAAGAAGAAGAAGAAGAAGAAGAAGAAGAAGAAGAAGAAGAAGAAGAAGAAGAAGAAAAAAGCAGCGGCGCTTATGCTTGGAAAAGAAATTCGGTTGTTTTTTTTCAAAAATTCGATAAGAAACTTTAAAAGGAAATTACAACCGTAGAATTTTGGCCAATTTCAATAGGCGACTAATGTTTCTTTATTTATTTAGAAAAGTTTCGCATTTTTAATAATTCCAGTTAAACTTTTTCGAATCGGCACCATTATACCACCAGCTTGTGGAATTGCTGTTTCGAGTCGATCGATCCGATAATTCACAGACGTATTATCCGGCTCCAATCGAGACATATGTATATCGAAAGAAGAAGAAGAAGAAGAAGAAGAAGAAGAAGAAGAAGAAGAAGAAGAAGAAGAAAAAAGCAGCGGCGCTTATGCTTGGAAAAGAAATTCGGTTGTTTTTTTTCAAAAATTCGATAAGAAACTTTAAAAGGAAATTACAACCGTAGAATTTTGGCCAATTTCAATAGGCGACTAATGTTTCTTTATTTATTTAGAAAAGTTTCGCATTTTTAATAATTCCAGTTAAACTTTTTCGAATCGGCACCATTATACCACCAGCTTGTGGAATTGCTGTTTCGAGTCGATCGATCCGATAATTCACAGACGTATTATCCGGCTCCAATCGAGACATATGTATATCGAAAGAAGAAGAAGAAGAAGAAGAAGAAGAAGAAGAAGAAGAAGAAGAAGAAGAAGAAAAAAGCAGCGGCGCTTATGCTTGGAAAAGAAATTCGGTTGTTTTTTTTCAAAAATTCGATAAGAAACTTTAAAAGGAAATTACAACCGTAGAATTTTGGCCAATTTCAATAGGCGACTAATGTTTCTTTATTTATTTAGAAAAGTTTCGCATTTTTAATAATTCCAGTTAAACTTTTTCGAATCGGCACCATTATACCACCAGCTTGTGGAATTGCTGTTTCGAGTCGATCGATCCGATAATTCACAGACGTATTATCCGGCTCCAATCGAGACATATGTATATCGAAAGAAGAAGAAGAAGAAGAAGAAGAAGAAGAAGAAGAAGAAGAAGAAGAAGAAGAAAAAAGCAGCGGCGCTTATGCTTGGAAAAGAAATTCGGTTGTTTTTTTTCAAAAATTCGATAAGAAACTTTAAAAGGAAATTACAACCGTAGAATTTTGGCCAATTTCAATAGGCGACTAATGTTTCTTTATTTATTTAGAAAAGTTTCGCATTTTTAATAATTCCAGTTAAACTTTTTCGAATCGGCACCATTATACCACCAGCTTGTGGAATTGCTGTTTCGAGTCGATCGATCCGATAATTCACAGACGTATTATCCGGCTCCAATCGAGACATATGTATATCGAAAGAAGAAGAAGAAGAAGAAGAAGAAGAAGAAGAAGAAGAAGAAGAAGAAAAAAGCAGCGGCGCTTATGCTTGGAAAAGAAATTCGGTTGTTTTTTTTCAAAAATTCGATAAGAAACTTTAAAAGGAAATTACAACCGTAGAATTTTGGCCAATTTCAATAGGCGACTAATGTTTCTTTATTTATTTAGAAAAGTTTCGCATTTTTAATAATTCCAGTTAAACTTTTTCGAATCGGCACCATTATACCACCAGCTTGTGGAATTGCTGTTTCGAGTCGATCGATCCGATAATTCACAGACGTATTATCCGGCTCCAATCGAGACATATGTATATCGAAAGAAGAAGAAGAAGAAGAAGAAGAAGAAGAAGAAGAAGAAGAAGAAGAAGAAGAAAAAAGCAGCGGCGCTTATGCTTGGAAAAGAAATTCGGTTGTTTTTTTTCAAAAATTCGATAAGAAACTTTAAAAGGAAATTACAACCGTAGAATTTTGGCCAATTTCAATAGGCGACTAATGTTTCTTTATTTATTTAGAAAAGTTTCGCATTTTTAATAATTCCAGTTAAACTTTTTCGAATCGGCACCATTATACCACCAGCTTGTGGAATTGCTGTTTCGAGTCGATCGATCCGATAATTCACAGACGTATTATCCGGCTCCAATCGAGACATATGTATATCGAAAGAAGAAGAAGAAGAAGAAGAAGAAGAAGAAGAAGAAGAAGAAGAAGAAGAAGAAAAAAGCAGCGGCGCTTATGCTTGGAAAAGAAATTCGGTTGTTTTTTTTCAAAAATTCGATAAGAAACTTTAAAAGGAAATTACAACCGTAGAATTTTGGCCAATTTCAATAGGCGACTAATGTTTCTTTATTTATTTAGAAAAGTTTCGCATTTTTAATAATTCCAGTTAAACTTTTTCGAATCGGCACCATTATACCACCAGCTTGTGGAATTGCTGTTTCGAGTCGATCGATCCGATAATTCACAGACGTATTATCCGGCTCCAATCGAGACATATGTATATCGAAAGAAGAAGAAGAAGAAGAAGAAGAAGAAGAAGAAGAAGAAGAAGAAGAAGAAGAAAAAAGCAGCGGCGCTTATGCTTGGAAAAGAAATTCGGTTGTTTTTTTTCAAAAATTCGATAAGAAACTTTAAAAGGAAATTACAACCGTAGAATTTTGGCCAATTTCAATAGGCGACTAATGTTTCTTTATTTATTTAGAAAAGTTTCGCATTTTTAATAATTCCAGTTAAACTTTTTCGAATCGGCACCATTATACCACCAGCTTGTGGAATTGCTGTTTCGAGTCGATCGATCCGATAATTCACAGACGTATTATCCGGCTCCAATCGAGACATATGTATATCGAAAGAAGAAGAAGAAGAAGAAGAAGAAGAAGAAGAAGAAGAAGAAGAAGAAGAAGAAAAAAGCAGCGGCGCTTATGCTTGGAAAAGAAATTCGGTTGTTTTTTTTCAAAAATTCGATAAGAAACTTTAAAAGGAAATTACAACCGTAGAATTTTGGCCAATTTCAATAGGCGACTAATGTTTCTTTATTTATTTAGAAAAGTTTCGCATTTTTAATAATTCCAGTTAAACTTTTTCGAATCGGCACCATTATACCACCAGCTTGTGGAATTGCTGTTTCGAGTCGATCGATCCGATAATTCACAGACGTATTATCCGGCTCCAATCGAGACATATGTATATCGAAAGAAGAAGAAGAAGAAGAAGAAGAAGAAGAAGAAGAAGAAGAAGAAGAAGAAGAAAAAAGCAGCGGCGCTTATGCTTGGAAAAGAAATTCGGTTGTTTTTTTTCAAAAATTCGATAAGAAACTTTAAAAGGAAATTACAACCGTAGAATTTTGGCCAATTTCAATAGGCGACTAATGTTTCTTTATTTATTTAGAAAAGTTTCGCATTTTTAATAATTCCAGTTAAACTTTTTCGAATCGGCACCATTATACCACCAGCTTGTGGAATTGCTGTTTCGAGTCGATCGATCCGATAATTCACAGACGTATTATCCGGCTCCAATCGAGACATATGTATATCGAAAGAAGAAGAAGAAGAAGAAGAAGAAGAAGAAGAAGAAGAAGAAGAAGAAGAAGAAAAAAGCAGCGGCGCTTATGCTTGGAAAAGAAATTCGGTTGTTTTTTTTCAAAAATTCGATAAGAAACTTTAAAAGGAAATTACAACCGTAGAATTTTGGCCAATTTCAATAGGCGACTAATGTTTCTTTATTTATTTAGAAAAGTTTCGCATTTTTAATAATTCCAGTTAAACTTTTTCGAATCGGCACCATTATACCACCAGCTTGTGGAATTGCTGTTTCGAGTCGATCGATCCGATAATTCACAGACGTATTATCCGGCTCCAATCGAGACATATGTATATCGAAAGAAGAAGAAGAAGAAGAAGAAGAAGAAGAAGAAGAAGAAACCCGGTTGAAAAAAAAAATTAATATACATACAACACAACTGTTGTGAACAAGTAATTGCGATGCAAAATTTAACGAGATTTTGTAAGAATTCGTTTTTACTCATTCCACAGGCAGCCGATAAAAACTTAACGGAACTGAATTACTAAATTGGCAATTGGCATAGTCTAGAATGGAGAAAAACGTGAGATGATACAAATCGTTTTGTTTTCGGTTAATTGCCTTTAATTTCAATATTACCTATCCGTACAATTTCCGCTAGTTATATTGCCATCGAGTGCAATTAAAGTAAAGCAGGTTTCCCTGTTAACCGGTTACAATTAAATTAAGCGAGTTATTATAAATCTTTTTCTCATCAAAAATACTAACTCGGATAAATTAGGTTATCAAATGTTCCGAAAATAATAAGGAACATTTGATAAATATGGTTAATATTAAAACAGTGGCGTGGAATTTCATTGAACCCGATGATAAAACTGAAAATAAAGAGAATAAGAGTTTTTTTGTTTTTTTTTTGCCCGTCAAGAAACCATCTGGCCACCAACAACTTCTACAAATAACCTAGACTAACAGAATAGTGTGCAGCAATAAAGTTCGAGCAAACATGGCCGCAATGACGCAACACATAGCCCACGTATGTCGAAAAGAAGGATACGGAATTAACACTGATAATTAAACGTCCACAATACAATTCGAACACACATGGCCGCCATAATATGACATAGCCCACGAATGACAAGAAGGATATGGAATTAACATTGATAATTAAACGTCCACAATAAAATTCGAACACACATGGCCGCCATGATATGACATAGCCCACGAGTGTAGAGAAAGAAAGAATATAAAATTAACACTGATCACATCACACCGCAAGTGCAACAGGCACTGGGGTACGACTGGACAGCAGCCGGTCAAGGATATAGGCTTAGAACCGAGTAATTAACAAGCTGCAAGACCTCTGAAGACGACAGTTATTAACCACATCAGAACTCCTTGATAGTTAACTGAAGCCGGGTCATAAAATCAAAAACAAAAAAAAAGTAAGAAAGCAAAAAAGAAACAAAAAAAAATGATTCTACTTCTTTTAATAAACGTGAATATTATTATTCAACACACGATTACCTGTAGCGAGTAAGGGAAAATACAGTAAGGGAGAGGAAACGAACCGCAGGCCTTTAAATCCTCCAAAAGGAAGACCCTGTCTATGGCTAGCGCCTCACAATTAAACAACAGGTGATTAATTTCCTCACGATAATAACCTGTACTAAAATGCTCATTGCAGTTGGAGTGTAGAGGGGTTTCAACCCCGAAATTTAGTCGCACCCTGTTATGCCCCGTACGAAGTCTGCAGATAGTAGTTAAAAACTTTCGCACCAAACTATCCGGAAAACATTAGAAATATTGTAATGCCACGGTTTTAATTCGAAGAGTTGATTGGAGCAATTCGCGTAAGACCTGCCTGTACTAGGCGCACTCTTGATAATATTTTCTCATTCGGTTAAGTTATCCCTTTTAACCTTTTCTAAAAGATCCGTTGATGGGATGTAGGGGGATATATTATCCCGTCCCAGGCAGCGTCTTTAGCTGCCTGATCCACCACTTCGTTCAAAATGATCCCACAGTGACCAGGGAACCAACAAAACTTTACTGTACCCCCCCCCCCCCCATTGCCCCGAATTATTAGCGAGTTTTAATTTGATTTCGAATATCAATGAGTGGTTCTGATGCTTAAAGTGACTGTTCCTACGGGCCAAAAAGCTGCTTAGACTGTCGGAGCATATTACCGATTTTCCTCTACCGTCTGCAGCGTTTAGAATGAAATCGCAGGCCTTGTCAATAGCGAGAAACTCAGCAGTAAATACAGAAGCCTCAGGCGGAAGCTTAAACTTAAATATTAAGTTCTCTCCCGTTATGAATGTCGCGCCCGTCGCCTTCCTAGATCCCGAGAACTTGGCGCCATCCGTAAATATTCTTAGGGGTATCCGGATTCCATTAATTGCATAAAGTTGCACCGATGCAGTTTCGAACGTGGGCTCTGCACTCTTAATTAATAAGTTTGCCTAATATATCATAGATGGATGATTAAAACTAGAACGTATCTCTGAATAGATAATAATTGGCTTTCAAGTAGAGAAACGAGATAGTGTGAAGGAGAAGAACGCATCTACATTTGATCATCTGAAATTCGACAAAGTATTATATATGAGCAGACTTTGAAAAGAAAAAGTTTACACACCTATATCATCTAGCCCAGATAAAATTTAAAAGCGCGTCTTATTTGTGCAAGAACTCGTGCATCCTGCAACTAGCGCTAAAGCTCAACATTTCCAGAAGCCCTCTATAATTCGTCCATTTTTGATACAGACCGCGTCCAAAAATTATTCGCAACTAACGCTTAGAATAACATGAGTTTTTATCTATCATCAGAGCAAAAGCGCATACCTCACATAATCTGTTGCTTTCCCTTAATCGAGTTTTTCGTAAAACACGTATCAATCTAAATCCATTATACCGGTAGAGGGGGACCGCTCTATCGGGCGTAGACTCTATCGGGCGCAGCCTCTATCGGGCGCAGACTCTATCGGGCGCAGCCTCTTTCGGGCGCAGGCGAACTCAGACCTATTTACAGACCACCTACGGTGATTTTCAGGTATCATCAGTTAAATGTTATCATCTGTGTTAGTGAGAAACACGAGTTACCAAGTACTGCTATCAGAAATTCCGCCCAAAAAATACCGTTCTTCGTTAACGATTTGGTTTTTCCGCGCGTATGGCATGTTATATATGCATATATCTATAATCACAAAACACATATTTTACATGATTTTATTTGGTTATTCGCTTTTTTAAAATATTTTCTATATTTTTTTTTTGAAATAACGACTTCAGCGTGAAATACTGATAAACAGACTTTCGCGATGTAAATTTAAGAGTTCTGTTAGCAATGTTGACACGAAACGGACGGCAATTATTAATATTAATTATCGGTCAAATGGATTGTCGGTTTTCTTCATTTTTTTTTTTTTTTTTGCTAACGTATAGTCAACCGTATTTAAAAAATTACAAACTATCAACTCTACGACATTTAAAGTGTAATATAACTGGATTGAATTTGCTTCTGATACATATTCCTTATATTATCTTTCTTTTTTATTCGTATCTAGCAAATTTATTTGAGGATACGCTTATTGCAGTTTTTTCTGTTATCTACGATTTTAATTATATATTTAATTCCTTGGCGATCCAACCCTGGTTTCAAAGAAATATCGAAAATGACAAGCAAAGGCGCAAAAATTTTTAAACATAAACGCATTTATGTGAATACTGGGCGAGAAAGATGTACGATCTTACAAATTAATTGAATTTAATATTATGTAAATATAAATTATGGTAATCTTTAAATTAACTCACAGAATGTTCAGTACATGAAACATCCTGCCTGGTTAACCTTTTTTTTTTCTTTTAGTTCGTTTAGAAAAATTTTTAATCTTCAAAACACTGGACTAATATTATTTTCGTAAAAATTTTCTGTTTATTAACCGATTTTCTTGTTGTTTTTTTCTGTTTAGTAACTATTGATGATCTTTAGAGCTATCAGTACACAAAATTTTGGAAACAGTTATACTTCTTTTTTCGTATTTAAATAAAAAAGTAATACAAAATGTGAAAATGGAAATCGCTGCAGCCAGTAAATCTGTTCTTATTGAAATGTTTTAATTTTTCTTAATAATTATCATTATTGGCTTTTTAACGGTGTACTAAATCTTAAGGTATCATTTAATTTTTGTATTGAAAGTGCATATAGAAGTATAATATACTAATGTATAGGAGTGGGAAAAAAATTTTGAAAATTTTTAATGATAATTATGGTCGAATTTGGACCATTGGGGGAACGCTAGTATTCATAAACATGTGAATGAAGTGGCAAACTGTAAATATATGTGAGATACATCTACATTGCAAAATGATCTAATCAATCATTATGCTCAACCACTTTGCTGTATTTGCGATAAAATTATATTTTATTTATTTTTATTCATTTATTTAGTTTTTCTAAAATCTAGTTACCTGAAAAATAGATATTTTAGAGCTAGATATTTAATCATGCACGTTATGTAACACGGATTAATTACTCGGAATCTGTTTTTCTTATTACTGTAAAATATGACCTACATAAACCAGAATTCGTTTTTAAAACATGCAAAAACATTAGTGATAAAATTAACATAACTAAGTAACAAAAATTTTCTGATTTTTAAACAACTATTTGACATTCTTAAAAGTATATATTTGTTTTATAACCGTTATATGTAATTATTTTAGAAAACAAGTAAATATCGATCGCTAGTGAGTATTCCTAAAAAAAAAACAACAGCACTAAAAGCATATATGCGGAAAATAATTTTATGGATATATTGTAAACTGCTCATATTTCTCAAACGGGCGTCAATTTTTTTTGTCGGTTCGGTTCTCACCATGGGAGATTTCCTGTGAGTGACTGAATAGAGGTAATGAATAGGACCTCGAATATTTTACAATATGCGAATCCGTAGGAATAAAAGAAGAAGCAAAAGTGATAAAATCGTCATGGAAAAAATCGTACATTTTTCTTGGAATTGACTATAGGTCTATTGTAAAGCAGTTATTATTATTTCGGCGGAAGAAGAATTACTAGAAAATTTTTCGAATAGACTATTCTTAATAATGACCGTAGTACGGAGAATTAACGAATGAAACTGTTTTCTGTAAATAAGTGTGTACTGCTTTAGTTTGTTTATTTTACCAAATCCTGAATAGCTTCATAAGAGGTGAAATTTATTTACCTGCATTGTTCATAACCCGTACGATTGGCTATTCGATTTTTAATTTCTAAGAAAATGGTTAATTTTCTTAACAGAAGAACATAACAAAATGTACAATGAATGCGTGTAAAACTTGCCATTATTGTTATTTTTACTTTTCTATTCCGAAAAAAAAAAAAGAATGCCGCAAAGGATGTTGACACATAATGGTTTCTGTCATTCGTCTATGAACCTGATATAATATCAACAAAATAAAGAAAACATAGTCTTATTGATAAAAGCAACCAAGTAAAAAAAAAGAAATATGTCGATTGCGACAAACGTTTGTTGAAAGTCGCAACAAATTATAATCAGCTTCAGCTTGAAGATTATCTTCGTGGTGTACCACATAATGTAATTAGTTAACTTTAGTGTTTGCATGTATTATAGGTATTATTATTATTACTTATATGTAAGATTTCGAAATCGTTTATTTCTATATTTATAATTAATGTTATTATTATTATATTATAATTGCAAACTCTTATTTTGTTGGGAAAACGTGAAAGAGTAAAAACATAATTTCTAATTCGACTAGCTGTATGAACACTGGTTGTACCTTGTATATATATATATGGTTTGAGAAATTATCATTCCTGCGGAAAGAGGGGAATAATTTTTTTGCGACAGTTTTATCGCAATACATACTATAGGTTTCAAATTGTTGGTAACTTAAATATTGTTTATGCGTGTTACAGAAAATACCTATCTATTAAATAAAACTGTATCCATTTTGTATAAGAAAGATTGATTTTTTATCGAAGAATAATGAAGATATTGTTCCAATTTTTGTGGTTTTTGAAAATTTCAGTTATTACTAAACGACCAAACATTGTAATTTGTGTAGTATGCTGTAAGCTAATTTAACAGGCTCAACTTGATATCGGCACAGTTGTGTTTAAGCCGTATGTGAAAAAAAGAAATATAAAAAAAACGACGGACTAGAATATTATTTTTCTTATAAATATGTTCAAAATTTATCCTCTTCTCTCTTTCATGTTTACTCCATGCGACATTTTATGTTTTCGTTTACTACAAAACATACACGCAGGAGCAAGTTCACTTTTTCATAAATATTAAACATTTTTTTTCTTTCTGTGCGTTTTACTTTTAGGCTAATAAGGTTAAATCTAAAAAAGCAACCTAAACGAATCGAACAAAATTAAAAACAAATATACTAAGGCTAACTGACGAATCATTCTGAATAAATTAATGAAATAACTATATAAAAACAAGTAGACGATCGTGTTCATTTTAACAATTACTCATTTATTGTTTTGATCACATTTTGCCTCAACGGGACTTTTCTGTTCAGCAAATACCAAAAGAAAACAAGCAAGCGTACGGATAATTTCGTATTTGCAACAACATATCATAAGTATCGAAATGCAAACCGAGTAATGGACCTTGATTGACGTGCCCAAATAAATAAATAAGACTGAGGTCGAAAAACGTAATTCTCATTTAGGTTTTGCAGTCATTACCAATAAGCAGATATAGAGAACTAAATATAACCTCTTTCATATTATTCACTACCGTCACTAAAGAATTTTTTTTTTTTTTGAAATGAAACCAAAAAACCTTTAGTAAAGAAAGCCGATATGATGAGAAACAGAAGTAAAATAAGTTACTATTATACATATTTAATGTAAATTGATAGAACGATGATTCAAATAACGAATACCTGCAAATTATTCCTTTTAAAGCTTTGTGTTACTCAAAACCAACCCAGCTGAACTGACAATATTTAGAAAATATTATTGCAATTTAGTGTGATAAATTAGTAAAAAAACGAAATTCTAGAAAAATAATTCGGTTAAAACGCGTTTTGTAACTAACAAACATGTTAATTACAAAGTGTTGTAGCCATTGACGGTTCTTTTCATTTTTTTATTAAAAACTATTTCACAGTAGAAAATTAATTAATCGCTTCTGTTTCTCAACTTACTTCTTTACTTTTTCTTTTTCCCTACAAAACACGCATCAAGTATTGTCGAGTCGATTTTTCTAATTATTATAATTTTTTTATGAGCCGCTCGCTTCATTATTAAACAAAACAAGAAAAGCTTCTTCCTTATTGGCTTTATTAAAATTTTTATGGAAATAATATTAGTCGAGTGTTTTGAAGATTGAAAATTTTTCTAAACGAACTAAAAAAAAAAAAAGAAGTTAGCCGGACAGGATGTTTCATGTACTGAACATTCTGTGAGTTAATTTAAAGATTACCATAATTTACATTTACATAATATTATATTCAAAACAAAAATATTTAATTTTTAATTTGAAATATCGTATATATTTCTCGCCCAGTATTAACATAAATGTGTTTATGTTTAAAAATTTTTGGGCCTTTGTTTGTCTTTTTCGATATTTTTTTGAAATCAGGGTTGATTCGTCAATGAATTAAATATATAATTAAAATAGTAGATAACAGAAAAAACTTCAATAAGCGTATCCTCAAATAAATTTGCTAGATACGAATAAAAAAGAAAGATAATATAAGGAATATGTATCAGAAGCAAATTCAATCCAGTTATATTACACTTTAAATGTCGTAGAGTTGATAGTTTGTAATTTTTTAAATACGGTTGACTATACGTTAGCAAAAAAAAAAAAAAATGAAGAAAACCGACAATCCATTTGAGCGATAATTAATATTAATAATTGCCGTCCGTTTCGTGTCAACATTGCTAACAGAACTCTTAAATTTACATCGCGAAAGTCTGTTTATCAGTATTTCACGCTGAAGTCGTTATTTAAAAAAAAAAATATAGAAAATATTTTAAAAAAGCGAATAACCAAATAAAATCATGTAAAATATGTGTTTTGTGATTATAGATATATGCATATATAACATGCCATACGCGCGGAAAAACCAAATCGTTAACGAAGCACGGTATTTTTTGGGCGGAATTTCTGATAGCAGTATTTGGTAACTCGTGTTTCTCACTAACACAGATGATAACATTTAACTGATGATACCTGAAAATCACCGTAGGTGGTCTGTAAATAGGTCTGAGTTCGCCTGCGCCCGAAAGAGGCTGCGCCCGATAGAGTAGCGCCCGATAGAGGCTGCGCCCGATAGAGCTGCGCCCGATAGAGCTGCGCCCGATAGAGCTGCGCCCGATAGAGCTGCGCCCGATAGAGCTGCGCCCGATAGATCGCGCCCGAAAGAGGGTGACCCGAATAGTTGATGTCAGGAAGGATAAAAACAGCTCCGACACCTGAAGCAGATTTTGAGCCATCCGTAAAAACCATGCTGTGAGCTGGAAAAAGTGAATGTAGAGTTTGGTTAAATTCGTTATGTATTACAGGAAACGGAAAAGATTTAATGTTCGAAGGAAGAGAAAATAGCTTGGGAGAAAACGACAGTTCTAAGAAGTTGTAAGTGAAGTACGGGGATTTGTTATAGGAGAGGATAAAGTGAGAAAATAGGACAAGTCGGGAGGATATGTGTGAAAGGATTGGAATTTTTCTAAGAGAGAAACGCCAGTTGACCAGAATATATTGATAGGAATTCACGAGTTTCGAGTGAGGAATATGAAGACGTTTAATCATAAATCTTTCGCTGAGATAAAGTCTTCGAATAAATAAAGGAAGGAAGCCAGTTTCGGCCAGGAGAGCAGGAGTTGGAGAAGAATTCAGAGCACCAATACAGAGGCGAAGACAAGAGTTTTGGATGCGATCAAGTTTAGTAAGGAGGGATTTGGGAGCACTGGCATAAAGAAAAGAACAATAGTCCAATTTAGAAAGAATAATGGATCTATAAAGTACGAGTATGAGGAGAATATACGGATCGCCGGGACAACGCTTTTAGGAAATTTAATCTCTTGAGAGTCGATATACATAGATAGTTGATATGATCGCAAAAAGATAAATTACTATTAAGAATGACACCATGGTAGGAGAAAGAGTTAACTAGAGGAATAGGAAGTTGACACAGGAAAAGGTTAATTAAGGAACGGTTAAAAGGACGAAATGTAAAAACTACAGCGGCAGACTTTTCAGAAAAAATTATTAAGTGCAACTTTAATAAGAACTATAAAGTGAAATAGCAGCGTCTTCGTTTTTTAATAAAAGAAAAAAATAAAATATATTATTTAGAAGAGAAAAAAAGTCTATTTAAAAGTGAATACATCTGCTCACATTAACAAACTTTTCTAAATTTCCCATCTAATTTCGCTGCACTATACCGCTTCTGTACCGCTTTACATCGCAGTCATTTCGATAAACGTATTTTTAAATTAAGCGCGTGAACGTAGGAACTCGGGAGAGGAATTAAATATGGTTTCTTATTAATATTACCATACGCTGTAATCGTTTTTTTCTGCCTGACTTGATCATGTTGAAGCCTTTAATTTCGAAATCTAACGATACTTATAGCCACTGCCGAGAGTAATACAATATGTTAATGTTATGAAGGTGTACAGCAGGCTGTGATTGAACTGAAAAAAATAAAGAATAATAGTGACCGTTGGCGAGGAAAAAATAGGAAAAGAGAAAATATAAAAGATGAATATTTTATGCGGAAAGAAAGTAAATAGGATACGGGTAGTTAATTGCAAATAAAAAGAATAAAGTCACATTTAACCGGTATAGTTCATTTCTCACTTGATCCGGTATTATACCTTTTGAGAAAGAAGTGACATAGACCACTTTCCTGATTCATTAAAAATATATCGCATAAAACGAAAAACAAATTAATATATATATATATATATATATACAATTTTAATAAATAGAAATAAATTAATAACAGTAAATTATAATATTATAAACCCGGTATTTACAACATTAAATACGGATGATACGTGTAAAACGTCGAGCAAATGTACAGAAATTTCCAAATATGCTGTAATCAGCATATGCGGCCATTAAATGTGGGGATGAATTGAATAATACTTAGTTGTTGAACACGAAATGAAAAACAAATATATATATATATACACGTATTAACATTTACTATTGTCGTACTAAACGGGGAAAAAATTATTACATTACGCCAAAACATATAGCTCATTATTAATTTAAAAAAAAAGAGAGAAGTGGTGTCTCTAGATGGGGACACCCGGTAGGAACGAAGTTTCTTTCACTTTTTGGTAAATATATAAGGATAATGTCATTCATAAAGTATACGATAAAAAATGACACACAATATATAAATCCCGTATGAATTAAAACAAAAACAAGAAATAAATCATCAGACTCGTTGAAGTGTGCTAACGTCGCACAAAAAAACCGCGCCAATTTTCAAATTCAATAAAATTTACACCTATTTAGAATCGAGCTTATACAGCTGACCGCGTACGATGTTTGCTGATCGAATCTCGATACTCGCGCAAATGCATACACACACGCACACGCACACCCGTATATAATAGAAAGAGACAGAGCGAAAGAGAAAGAGAGTGAAGGTCGCCTGGAGGACGATGTATAACGCTTTTTTCGTGACCTCGCCATTTCTGACAGTTTACTCCTACCGACAAGTCGCGTAAAAGAACTTCGTTCCAAAAATTACTAATCTGTGTACATTTTATTTCAAATAATAATACTTTAATTTATCCCGACCTACGATTTTCATTAATCATTTATATCGTTTATCATGCATTCTTAGTACGGAGTTGAATTATTATATTATATTATTTACTCGTGCGCTAATATACATAATTATCGTACAAACCAATTACTACGTATTTATTAATATTTTCTCAGTGACTATTTCTTTCTTAACACTTTTCCCATTCAGAAGAATATCAATTTTAAAAGTCAAAAATTTTAGCCATTCAACGATAAAAATAGCGCCCATGCTTAACACGAATTATACTCGGGAAACCTGAAATTTTTGAATTGTTCTATTTATTCTAGCAAAATTCTTAAGCGTTTTTTAATTAAACTATGATGACTTCTGGGCTTTACTGTACCAATAAACGTATATAAAATGGAACGCCGTCTTACTCTTTCTTTTTTGGCTCGTTAACCAAAAACCTTTTCAGCCTAGCTGAATGCTTTTGAACAATTATCTCTTTCGTCTACGCTTTTAACATTATAAATAAAAATATCTTCATTGAATTAAAAATTCAGCGAATAATCAATACACATACAATAGTAATTTGCAAGTTGAGAACTTTGTAAACAACGGGTGAAATAAAATTGATTTCCTTACAAACCTAAATAGGGGGGGGGGGGGGGGGGCTGAGAATAGAAAATTCCCGATTAAATTAATTTACCGAAAACAAATAAATCTCCGTGAAGAATGAGATAAATTAAAAATAACGACAAAATAAGAGTTTATTCAGTCGTGACGTCGTTTACCGTTCGATAAGGTGCGTCTCGCGAGTATAAACATAATTATATGAATTTCGCAACAGTAACGTCGTGTTTAAAACATTTTCTGTCTTAAAATTTTGAATTTCTAACTATTGGCATTTGACATGCCGTAGGATGGGATTTGTTAAAATGGGTAAAATCTTAAAAAGGATGGATGAGAAACAAATAAATCGTAGAGAACGGGGAGACAGAAAAACAAAAATGTAACACAATCTTGTCAGCTTACTTTCCAGATCTTGAATTTAAGTACTAAAATTTTACGAATTAAAATAATTGGTTCTTTCAATTAATTAAATTCGTTACAAATTTCATTAGGTTCGTAAACAAAAAAAAAAGGGACTGGCTTGTACGATATATATATATATATATATATATATATATTATAATAATACTTCACTCCCACTCGAAGCCAAGTATAGGCTATCCGGGATAATCATTTCCATGTTTAAGTCTCACATGTAAGAACAGGCCTATGTGACGAGCTGATGTGAAATTGCACAGTCAACAAACTGTATTTTGTACTCTGCTAATATTATTAATTACATGTTGTTTTTTTTTAATTTGTCGAGTATTTCGTGGTTAGGTTTTATTTCATTATTTATTAACATTTCAATCTTGTATTTATTATTCTTTCTTCATTCTGATTTTACCGAGCGAGGTAGTGTCGACATGTTTCCTCCTACACTAGCATATACGCTAGTCGGAAAATCAAATATAGTCATTAATCTGATATCAGCGACGCTGCTGCGGGTAATAAGCACAAACGGAAGACATACCGAACACACTCACAACTCTCGCCGGTAACCACACAAGTTCATACCGAGGTAAACATTACTAACTAGCTTGTTACAAAAACGCATACAGGAAGGCCTTCAGTTTATATAACGCACACCAGCGAGAAAAATACTCCATTATCCAAATTATCTAATGCTGAAAGTGCGCGCACACAAGCAGAAGCCAACCACCAACTACACTAGACACAGCAGCAATATGTTTCACATAAATCTCGGGTGAGAAATTTTATCGTCAGTAAGTCAGAATTTCTGTTTTCGTTAATTAATAATTCTAATATAAAATCAGCGACATTTTATAAATCGTATATTCCAAAAAGGCTAAATTCATTGGGACAAATAGGGAAACATCATGACCAAGAAAAACACAATGTCAGCTACCTTTAATCCCCCTAAAGATGATGAACAAGGCCCAATACTGTCATACGTGACGCCGTATGAAATTTAAAATTATTCTATCGCGCTCAAGACTCAAGTTGACGATTCAGCTAATGCAATGTCTAGATCAGAAATCGATAATGGCAGTGTAGCAGTTCTATTTTCTTCGAAACAGTTCAAATCAAAGATTCCTTTTTTTCCCAATGAAGTTGCGCAATAAGAGTTGATGAAACAGCAACAATAAAGGCCCAAAGAATCAAAAATTTCGGTTACGAAATAATTCGGTCAAATACATCATCGACAATACTGAACGATAAATTACGCACCAGTACTTAATCATGCTGCAGTTAATTCCGATTTCTGCACTATGCGTAAATCCTACCGATGATTAATTTGACCATGCAGTTAGCTAAAGAATATATAACTGCATTTTGTAAATATACAAATATGCTGAACTTATTTTTATGCAAACTGTAACGGCAGAGAGCAAAAATCAATATCATAACTGTGAAATATTAAGTTAATCCATCACTGAATAACTAATGGAAATATCAATATCAAATAATAAAGTAAAAGAACGAGGCGGCAAATCAAAGGATACGTTCGTTAAACGACCTCATCCGTCAGCAATCAATTTAGCAGATCATCTTCTATTCGCCACCAGCGGCAAAACATCCTATCTTCAGACGTATCATTTTGGAGAAAGCGCCGTTTATTTTCTTTAGTCATTGGTAGCAAAATGCAATTCTTCAGTCTCATTCTCCTTAATACCTCCTCGTTCTTGATCGTCTCCGTCCGACTTATCCTGTTCATTTTTCTATATTATGTCCACAATTCAAAAGCATTAAGTCTCCTTTCCGTATCCACTGTTATTATCCACGTTTTTGTAGTATATCTTGCTACGGACCAGACGTAGAATTTCAAAATTTCCAAGCGCAATTCCATTTTCATTTTCCGGTCTTTTAGAATTCTTTCCACATTGTTAAATTTCATTCTAGCCATTATCTTGTTCTTATTTCCGCATCATCCCCCATCATCTTCAGATATAAATACGAGTACTTCAAAGTATTTATATTTTGATGCTTGCTCTATCCGTACTCTATCCACTTCGATAAGGCTCTATTTTTTGTCCTGCTGATCTTCATTACTTTAGTTTTGTTTACATTGATCTTCATCCCGTATTGTTTGCCTTCATTATTCAGTCGGTTTTTAGAGTTCCTGTAATAAACACACAAAATGATATTTCGCATGATTCGGCATTAAGCGTAAATTATTCATACTACATATAAATAGCAGCGTAGATTGTATGTGACCGCTAGTTATAGGCCGCTTATTTATCGATGATTTCAATATATCCCTTCCTTCAAACCTATCGATGCTAAGTCGATTCTTCAATCGTCAATAAATGAATTGCAATAATGGGCTGATAGTAATGACCTGGAAGTTTTCTTGACAAAAGACGTATGAACAAATTCCGCAAGAGACGCACTGACATACCTCATTCCCCGAATAATTCACCACTCCCATTCGTCCCTGCAGCAAAAATTTTTATGGCTTCATGTCAAATTTACTTGGTCACGTCGTATCTACCACCTTCAAAATAAATTCGTGAAATGGCTGAATGTTTTAAATTTTTTTTATCTTTTAATTATAGTACAGATCCAAAACTACTACTATCCGTATGCAAATCACTTATCTTCCAGCTACCAAATTTACTCTTCGACAAACAATACCCTACTTAAATAGTTCAATACAATCCATCGCAGTGCCATATGCGTTACCATTTGAGGCACGTAGGGCATTGTCATCGTTGGATATCTGTGCTCTGGCGTGCATCTTTCCTTTAACTGATGTTCAAAATTCCCACATTTTCAGAAATTTATTCCGCGCTAGTATTTATGCAATCTCAGTTCCCATAAAAATTTCATTGTTTCATTCCAGGATGATACATATCCCACTGATATATCTTTTCTGAAAAAACAGAAAATAAACTGAAATACAGAAACCTTAAATAACATTTCAATGAAATCCCCTAGGGATATGCGCTAACTGTTGCTAACCTAATTCACCGAAACTTTCGTTTTTATCAGAATCGTAAACTACGACCCAGTTTGGAACAGAAAATTTGCAGGTGTTTTAACAAAAAATTATTTGTATAAAAATGACGTTAAGGAAAATCCTCTTAAAGTTTCATAACGGAGTTCGCCGTATCTCTCTTACCTCCAGCTTCGGTAGAAATCTAGTTAAACTTAATTTTACACCAGCAACGGCAGCTAATAAATTTTTACTTTCCGACAACGTCCGTTAAAAACTCAATGTTCCATCTTTTATTCCGTAATTCTTTTTATTCCGATTTGGCGTAGTCCGGGATGTCTCCGTAGATCTTTCGGTGAAGGAACTTTATCGTTGTGCTGTTCTTCCGATATTCCGATCTTTAATATCAGTCGTTTACACAAACTGATACGTTAACCATTCGACACTAGTCTCTTCTTGCTTAACTTTCAAGGAGCAAGTTAAAATTCACAAAATAATGAGTCTACAAAATGTTTCCTACTATGGAGTCAGGAGTATCAGTGCAAATTCCGCTTATTTCCCTAATTCTTCATTCACTGTAAAGAGAAAACGTCAAAACTATTGTGGCAGTTCTTTTTCTACTTATATCAGGATTCCGTCTCAAAAACATCATTCTAACTCAATATCTCCTAATCCTCTCAATTCTTACTGCTCCGATCCAACTCTGAAGTCTGTCGTTACGTTATTCCTATTCGCACTTCAAATTCTTCTACAGTTCCCTATTCCTCTAATAGCGCGAATGCTGAGTCGGCTCCAGTTTTATTAATAACGTTTCTCCCAATAACTCTACTTCCCTGTCTCTAAAAATATCTTAACCACTACATTATTGTCCGCTCCCGGTAGATTTGTGATATCCCTAATTTGGTCTGTCAGCTTTTGCACTCTTAGAAATGGCCGATGTCGCAATTTCTTATATTCCACGTTTTTATTTTGTTCACTCTTACCCCTTTTCTCCGTTTTCGCCTCATTTCGTTTCACTTCCATAATATCAACGCTACGATCCTCAGTCCCTACTTAGGCATAATTCTGCCACTTTTACCGTTTTATAGGGTGTTCCTTCGATTTTCTTGCCACCTTTAATTAGGTTGATTGATAACATAACCCTCGCGCAATGATTCATCTGAGCGGAAGAAGCTCTATATTCTCTTTGTCAGTCGCCTTATCTTTCTTCTGGCATCAGTTTCAATGGATCCTCTCTCATCAGTTCACAACGATGGCTACGATGGTTCAGCTATTTTCGTAAGAAATTATGTCTAAGTTTGAGCCCGTTTGCACAACCCTTGTTTCCTTCTAATCATTCTTATTCCAACTTAGTTCCATATCATTCTCGGACCTTTTCATTTCATTTCTGCTTATGTCCTTTTCAATTTAGATTTGCATGATCTTCCTTTTCCAGTTTTAATCAATGCTTTCTCCTCTCCTTTTCTCACTTAGGTGATGATTGAAACGCCCACTCTCGTCATTAGGGCTGTACCGATTATAACAGTAATGACGAGATCTTAGAGAATTTTATCCTTCAGAATGATTTTTCCTTCTCAATGATGGTTCTCCCGGGTGCATCAGAAGTCAGTCCTCTCTCAGCTCTGTTGATCAGTTTCTTAGCTTTCCTAATCTTGGCCTCAGTTGTTCATGGTAATATTTTTTCTGTAAACAAAGTTTTTTTTTTTTTTTTTTTTTATTAATGCCATGATTATGGAGTACGTAACTCCGAAACATGTCGGCTCTTTTTAACATTTTAAAATATAATTTTCTGTAGTACGTGTTTTTTATAATATTTTTAATAAAATAATAACAGAAAATAGACTTCACTATTTACAACTTAAATATGAAGTTCCTTCTCGTTTTTCCCTACTACTGCTAATGCTCCAAAATGGGTTGTTTCTAAAGTTGATTGGTCTAAATTCTGTTTCTCCGTTAATTTCTCGCTCTCTTCCATCCCTGCTGACTTGAATATTCTTCTTCCCAGTATGAAAAAAGAGATAGTATTTTGCCTTAACTTGCTACGCTCAGCAATTTTCTTTCTTATTAAATAGCAAATGCCAGAGCCAGATTTATCCTCCAAACAGCAAAAAAAAATGCATAGGAAAGCTTCTGCCTCTCACGCTCTACTCCTATTTGTTAGGTTTGCGGAATGACCAAGGCTTTCAATCCGTTCGTTCCTATCATTCTTTTCTCATAATTCCATTGCTGATAAATTAATCTCTTTTACTGCCTCTTTAGCTTCCTGCTACGTTCCTAACTTTAATGTATCGCATTCCGTCTTCTTGCATCTTCTCACATTTTCTGATCGCTTCTTTTACCTTCACGAAATTAGGAACATTCTTACGTAATACTTCAGATTCTGCTCTCGGAATAGATTGTATTTCTTTTTCTATTCTCAAAAATCTTTCTGATTTGTCTCTTCGGTTTTTGTTATAAACTTGTTTAAGTATTTTCTTCGTTCTGGTTGTACTCGTTTATCTTGAAAGTACTCGGTTTTTTAAATCTCGTCGAGGGAAAACTTTCTAGACCCCAAGATACCAGTTCATCTGTAATATTTAAGAAGAGTCGATTTCAGTAAGAGATAAGGAACAAAAGAAAAAAATAAATATTTTATATTCATAACGGAAAAGTGTACCATTAAAACGCGACATATTCCTGAACGGGAGTTTTAGCAGAAATTCGTACTTCACCCAACATAAGAATGGCACGGTAATCGGTAATATCAATGTTTAACAGCTTTTTACATCGTAATTATTATTGTAGCATTTAATATTATTAATCTGTATTAAACTACTAATCGACAAGCGCGAAAATCACATATAGGCTCTCCTCAACTCGTATACTATATGTTTAAGGTGCTCATAGCATTTTACGTATGTCGTTTATTTCTTTTTATGTAAACTGCCCCCATTTTGTTATTAATAAAGCGCATGACGATGGGTGGAATTTGTGTTTAAAGCCCAAAATAAAAAAAATTAAAACAAAAAGTCCATATTTTTAAATCCATTTATGTCTTACACAGCTTGGTTTATTAAAGTTCCGCTTTCGACTTTGTTTGTTTTATAATATCAAGAATTTCTAAAACGATAATTAAAAGCTTAATATTTTAAATAGCTGTGTACTTTCTACACTTACTTATTCATGTCAAAACTGGTCACTAAATGAAAGCAGATTATGGATAAAATTATAGTAGTGTATAATTTTACGGAAAAGCCTATTCCGAATATGAAACTTGCAACCAAAATTAAAACAGTCATCTTACGACACAGGTAAATAGTTCATTAAAATTTTTATTGTTAATTATACGCATACATATATATATATATATATATATATATATATATATATATACATATATATGTATGTTGAAGCTAACTTTTTATGTATATAAAGTTCTTAAAATCATACGAGCTTACTTTTGGCCGCTATTAAACTACAATTGGCTAATGAAAAAAGTTAAAATATAAGCGCGAACAACGTCGCTGTCAGCAGTTTATTCTCATTTCCCTTTATTTAGATTTCTTTCTAGAGAATCAAACAAAGGTAAGTGAGCTGGCGGAGGAACAGGAATTGGAGGCTGTTAAACAAAAGACGATAACATCGACACTAGGCTTTTCTAGTGCATCATTAACGAATACTGCCATTCAGATCCAGAATAAAAAGATATCTTCAAAGCCGTCCAAATTCGCCTTTATCTCTTTAAAAACGGTAATATTCCTTTGGCACGGCCCTTTTACCGACTTTTTTCTACCACGTACACCATCCTGAAAATCGCCCTCTAATTTCTCTTCCTATCGCACATGTCCTGCCTACCGATGAATCTTCTCAATTTTAGTCTATTTCAGTCCTATCTACTAGTATTTTATTAAAATTAAAGCTCAAAGTAGTCTCCTCATTGGCCGCTTGAAAGAAACTAAAAATGAAAAATAAAAAGTAAAAGAAAATAAAAAGATTATAAAAATGCAGCAAACAAGGGATGTGAAAATGTGAAAAGCGGATTTAATTGAAAAATGATTCTAGTGTTACTTTTTACTCATTTCCGAATGAGCCCGTGTGACTCGATTTCGAAAATTTACATCGATTTTCCTTCAAAAATTATGTACACATAAGACAATTTAACGGTGTATAGAATAACCTTGGACAAAAAATGGAAAAAATTAAAGATACACGCTCCAGGACTGTAATAGTCGGCTCAATATCGAAGTTAATCAAAAGACCAGAAGTAATAACTTTGGTTTCAAAAAAAAGTCAGTGAGTAAGAAAGAAGAAAGAAGAAAGAAGAAAGATTTATTTGCATAAACAATAACATTGAACTCATGACATAGTTGTTAATATGTGTACCGACACGAGTCTTACCACATAACTAAATTAATGAACATAAATATAAATAAGACATGATATGCGACGTTTAAGTTAGTAGGAAAAGAACCAAAAACCTACTACAGGAGGGGAGGACTTGGTGGCTAGTGCCACATTACGTAGATATTTACACAGTGATTATCAAATAGAATAATTTTAAAATAAAACTAAAACTAAATACTAGTACTAACGTCAAATAATTCAGAATAATATATTATGCTTAAGTCTACGATGTTTGTACTTAGTATACATAGTGCGTAGTTGCCTGAAATCATAGTTACCAATAGAGCTGATAAGTAAGTTCTCGTGCCCTATACATTTATCACAGAACTTAGTAGTTGCACTCAAAACATAATCTCTGATTTGCAGTAACTCCAAAATGTTATGCATATATGCTACTCTTGTGTATCTATTTGCTCCAAGAATACATCATAAGCATCGATTTTGGATTACCTGTAGCTTGTTATAATGTGCCTTACTAACAGAAGATCACACTGGACAAGAATATGTGATAATAGGCCTTATAAGTGATTTGTAGATGACAAATTTGTTATTTGCACTTAAATAGGATTTGCGATTGAGCAAGGGATATACTAGCGAGATAGCTCTGTTTGTTTTAACCGAGATGTACTCGATATGTTTGCTGTAAGTTAATTTGCTGTCTAATATTAAGCGTGATTAGACCAGGCAATGTCATTTCCAGAAATGATTAGTTTTCTTGGCAATTGGGGTCGCCGGCGGGTGAAGAATATCGCTTGGGTCTTTGATGGATTAATATTAATCTGCCATCGGGTAAAGTATTTTAAAACGCGTGTCGAGGCTCTCTGAAGTCTGTTACTTACGGTACTAGGTCTATAAGAACTACAATAGAGGGCAACATCGTCAGCATATAAAGCGACCTCAGTGTTAGAAATTTTAGGAAAGTCGCTGAGAAACAATATGAAGAGGAAGGGCCCGAGGACACTACCTTGCGGTACGCCTGCAAGGACAGTTTTCCTTGTGGATTGATAGTTATTAAGAGTTACGTAAAACAGTCGGTTGTTAAGGTAGTTTATAATTATTTTAATTAAGTAAACAGGAAATTTAGAATTTATTAGTTTGTATACAAGTCCTCGATGCTAGCTAGTATCGAAAGCTTTAGCCACATCAAAGAGTACTAACCCAGAATGTTTATTTCGATTAAAATTGTCCGTGATGAATTCGGTTATTCTGGCAACTTTCTGAGTAGTAGAGTGACGAGGTTGGAACCCAAATTGACTTATTGCGATTAAATTATTAATATTCGAGTTTTCCCTTAATCTCTTGAGCAGTACTCTTTCAGCAATTTTACTCATATTGAACAAAAGACTAATGGGTCTAATGTTACCAATATTTGACGCATCTTTACCAAGTTTGGGTATTGGAACTACTTTTGCAATTTTCTATGCTTGAGGAAAATATCCAGTTATTAGGATACCATTTATTATATTATTTTCACTCCAATACGCATCATCGGCAAAGCAATTGGAAATGTTAACGCATTAGGATTTGCGCGTGCGTCGTATAGTTTAAACTATAAAACAATCTATATATATAAAAATGTTAAGTTGGTTTGTGTACGTTTCATAAACTCAAAAAGTTCTGCACCGATTGAGCTCAAATTTTGACACGATATACAACCCGCTCCAAAGATTGTTTTTATCTATTTTTCATGTACCAGCAACCGCGCTTTCTGCCGGAAGCGAGGGGAACACTCGCCATACTACCTAATGACAACCGCAGTCACATGTGAAACATCACCTGTTCCTAATTACATTGTTTATTAACAAAAAAAAAACGTATCCACTTGCATCCCATTCAGATTATTATACAATTTGAATTAAATATTCACTTTAATCGATTAAAGCACTTTGTCTAATCGTGTGGTGATTGAGCTAAATTTTCAGAAAAAATTAAAATTTATTAAAAATTTCTGGCTTATGATATTTGAATTTTTTAAATTTAATAGTGAATAAAGAATAATTCGTTTATTATGTTAAATAGAAAATTGAAGTCTTGCGATGAAATAAATGCATTAACGATATTTACATGGAACGATTTTTAGTACATTAAGGAAACTAAAATACACATTTATAATTGAAAAATACGGTGGTGCCCCCGTATGCAGCCGTAATATTTCTATTTAAATCGTGTGGTGATTGAGCTGCGTCATTCGCTAAATCGTAAGTGAAGGTTATATTTTGTATGAGAGATGGACAGAAAAAATATTAATTTTTTATAATTATTATTTAATTAATATTTTATTTATTGCCCTATCTCTCATGATATTCAACCTAGAGCTGTGAGAGCCATAAGAGGTTATAATCTTATTCCTTCCTTCTGTTCCAGTGAAAACCGAAATAATGCCTCGCAGAAAAACGAATCTGGGTCGTCGTACACGCCACACAGAAGAATCGAGAACACGGCTTTTGCGGGTTGTATATCGTGTCAAAATTTGAGCTCAATCAGTGCAGAACTTTTTGAGT
Source organism: Icerya purchasi (assembly GCA_039619475.1). Lineage (NCBI taxonomy): Eukaryota > Metazoa > Arthropoda > Insecta > Hemiptera > Monophlebidae > Icerya > Icerya purchasi. The sequence continues at coordinate 134,003,117 of CM077116.1, forward strand.
TTATGAAGCGTACACAAACCAACTTAACATTTTTCACCTGTTCCCAATTACATTGTTTATTAACAAAAATATAACTCTTGCTTCCAAATGACGTCATTTGGTGCAGAAATTGTGACTGCTCAATTCATGCCAACTTTTAAAATCAAAGGACAAATATATCACAAAGCTAGCTCCCCGCTCCCGTTCACAGATAGTGACCATAAATTCCTTCAAATGTACTTTATCGGTGATGATAGAGATAAAGTCGATGCGCGTTTGTGGAATACAAATCTCGCTAAGAAGATCCATCATTTCGCAACTACAGGAGCTCCTTCACGAAAGGAATAATTTGGTGCGTTTGTTCAAAACAGCAATTGATATGATGCCATCAGATACCCAGAAGATTGTCATTCACGCAGACAAAACGCCCGCTGGAGAACATGTCCGGCGATATAATGCTCCAACTATAGACGAAGTAGCAATTGTCAAATAATATTTAAGAAATTTAATGATCGAGTTTAAATAAATATAAAAATATATAACATATATTTTAAAATTTTATATTGAATAGGGGGTTATTGTTATTTGGGATTTGATCATTTAGAATATTACTTTTGTGTTTTTAAAATATATGTTATATATTTTTATATTTATTTAAACTCGATCATTAAATTTCTTAAATATTATTCATTATAGTCTATGTACTTTACCCTTTTAATAGTTATGACCATTGACTCTATATTTGTTATTTTAAACCTATATATAAACCACTGTATTCCCTTGTTGACCTCAGTGTGATTTAGAATTTTTATCTGTTCACATATTGGTTTAGCTGATGATGGGTTATGCCCGAAAGCGTTACTAAGTAAGAAAATGTTACCTTATTAGTTTGTTATAATTGTTTATTATATTTGTTATTATTAACTTACTATTTTATATATTTAACAAACAGAATGAAAAAAGATTATTCATTAAATAAGGAAATTATTAAACTCGGCAAAACGTATCATAATATCAAATGTATAGCCGCGTATACCACACTATATAATTGAAAATGCATTAAAACAACACAATATAAAAATGAACTCACCGGTATCCTTTATTAAAGCAGGTTTAGCAGAAGAAGGGTACAAACATATTTGTAGCTTTAGAAGACAGGTATATGCGACACTTGAGGAAACTGAGGAAAATAAACAAATTTTACCGGAATCATTAATTATCAACTATGAAAATGAACAATTTCGCATATTCATTTCAGAAGACCAACTATCATATCGGGAAAAAAACGAGATAACAAAAAGTGCAAATACAATAACAAATAAAGAGGAACAAAGAGAAGAAATGACGACGGAAGTGTACAAACAACAACGTAAAAAATCTTACCCATCAACATCAGAAAATACAAATACCGTGGACGATAATAATGAAATTGAAATTAACAACCTATACGCAGTGTCAAGTTTAGAAAGTTTGGATGACGACGAAAAGAGATTAATAGGAAAAAGGGAAACAAATAAGGAAATGACAAAGCAAACAGAAAGAGTAGCTACTGAAACACAAATGGAAGGTAATATGCAAGAGTACAAAAACAGGACACAAAGACAAAATACAAAAAAGGAGGAAAACATTTTGATAGATGGAGATCCGGAGATAGGTAAAAATCCACAGAACAAAAATAAAATACCGGAAAAAAAAATTAAACAAACACAAGAAACGGAAAAGGAGCAACAATGTGAAAGCAAATTGAATAATGTTCCAAAAGAAATAAAATATAAAACAAAGAAAAATGAAGAAAACATAATAGAAAAAATACTTTTACCATTAAAAGGAAGCAATAGGAACACAAAAAAGTGATATTCTTAATCTTAAACAAGCAGTGAATATAATTAATACTATCAACAAAAACGAAAAAGCAGCAACAACAGTTAAACAAGTGGTACAGAAAGATTCGGTCAACATGGAAGCGGTAGTTAAACAGTTAAAGATGATTTATAAAATGATAAACGAAAGAGGAGTCAAAATACGAATAACAAAAATCATTAACAAAATAAATAACGAAATAACTGCAAACAGTAAGGATAATAGTAAAGAAACAAATTTTACCAGGAGAAATTACAAATGAAAAGATAGATATAACATTAATATTAGACAAGTATAATAACGGATATGTACCAAAACATTATAAAAGTATCATAAACAATAATTTAATGATCATATACAATAACAAAATAAACACTGATATACACTACGTACACAAAACATTAAATATAATAGTTTTCAAAGTAAATGAAATATATTTTATACATATATATATGCCGCCAAATGAAATAGCCAAAGAATATTTTAATTTCATCACCCAATATTTACAAAGTAGAAATTTTAAGAAATTTATAATACTAGGAGATCTAAATTCACGCAGTACAAGATGGGACAGGAAAAATAACACAAGGGGAAGACAAATGGAAAAAATAATAGGCATGTTCAACTTAGTGGTAATGAATGAAAAAAATAATATAACCTTTAACAGGAATAATGAAACAAGTGTAATTGATCTAACATTAGTAACACCTAACCTAACAGATGAGGTAAGGGAATGGGAAGTATCAGACAAGATAACAAATAGTGATCATAAATGCATTAAACTAAGCACAAATAATCAAAAAGAAACAATAAGATATGTAAAATATATCAATTATAAAAGACTCGATAAAAACATGGAAGATGAAGTACTAAATCTAGACTTAAATGTAAATTGTAAAGATAAAAACGAATTGAACACATGGGTAGAAAATTTTACAAAGTATGCGAATTTGATGATAGATAAATCGTATAGTATCAGAAGGGGAAAAAATACATATTGGTGGAGTGATAAATTACAAAATTATAAAAATAGAGTCAACGTAAAATATAAAAAGTATAAAAAATGTAAAAATGAAAGAAGCAGAGAGTTATCATTTAAAGAATATAAAAAAGAATTTAATAATTACAAATATAATATCAAAATAGCCAAAATGGAAGCATGGAAGAAGTTAACAGAAACAAACAAACCATTTGGATTAAAGTACAAAATATTAATGAATAGAAACGCTAGACTAGAAATACCAATGTTAGATGAATGGACTACAACAGACAAAGAAAAAGTAGACTTATTAGCAGAAAAAATGTACTTACATAGTAAACCATTCATCATAAACAGATACATTGTTGAAGATACAACAAAAATGAAAGAAGAAGAAATAAATGAAATAATTAAAAAGTTAAACAAGAAAACAGCAGTTGGACCAGATAATATATCTAACACATTTGTAAACATATTCAATAAAAAGTACCTAGGAGTAATAACAAAATATATAAATAAATTATTTGAGAAAAGCTACTATCCAGATATATAGAAATTATCTAGAACCGTAATAATACATAAAATCGGTAAACCAAAGAAAGAGTCTACATCATACAGAGCGATTAACATATTATCAAATTTCAGTAAGATTTATGAGAAATGCATACTAAGTAAAATCAAAAACTTCTGTGTAGCAAGAAATATTATTAATAAAGATCAGTATGGAGCATTGGAAGGGAAATCAACAGAGTTAGCAATTTGGAATATGTACAGTACTATCAAAGAATACAAAAGTAAATCATACAAAACGGTAATGTTAACTATAGACATTACGAAAGCATTTGACAGCATTGATATAAATCAGATGATAAAACTACTGGAAAAATTAAAATTAGACAATAACTTATTGGAGATTCTAAATCAATATTATGATCAAAGATATACGTAAATTAATATAAACAACTACAAAAAAAAAGGTAAACGTATGTACGGGTATATTACAAGGAGCGGTGTTAAGCCCATATTTATGGAATATACTGTTTGCACAAATATATAAGTTAGAATTACCGAACGATGTTAAAATTATAGATGATTTAGCAATTATAGTAGCAGATAGAAATACAGAAAAGTTAGAAAACAAAATAGCAATAGTGTATAAGAATATAAAAGAGTTACTAGAAATATATAATCTAAAGATCAATATGAGCAAAACTAGCTGGAATATTACCTTTATACTTAGAAATAGAAAAACATATCACAGTATTTTCAATTAAAAGTGAATTAAAGGTAGAACAAACTGTCGAAAAAATCACATATGTAAACAAAAAATATAGAGTAGATAATAAAATAATAACAGACAGACAATTCAAAAAATTTATCATAGAAAAATATGTGGAGAAGTTTGAATCGGACTGGACGAATCATAGTGGAATAACGAAAGATTTTTTCCTGACATTCAAGCACAGATTAAACAACAATTATTATACACCTAATTTCTACAATGTACAATTTACATCAGGCCATGGGAATTTCAAAATATATCTGAAAAGATTCAAGATAGCAGAAACGGAAAATTGCATTAGCTGCAGTGAGCAGGACAGTGTGCAGCATATACTGAATGGATGTAACATATTAAACTGGGTGGAGAATTGGTGATGGAAAAAATAAATATATACAAAAATTTGGCCAAAAAGGAATTGCAATACAGAAAATACAATATCAATTTATATTAATATTATATGTTAAGATAAGATTAAGAATAGTACAATGTGAAGGGGAGGAAACCAAAAACTTAATTGAATGGTTTCCACCGCTAACCACATTAAAGCTTTATATGTTAAAAATAAATAAATTAATTAAAAAAAAAAAAAAAAAAAAAATAGTGTATTTTATAAGCCATAGAAACAGAATTAAAATGATAAATTTTATTTGAAGTGAAAATAAGAGAAAAAAAAATGCCGATAAATTAACTGAAGAATATTAAATTTCTTCGAACCAATAATATTTCTTTTTTTTTTTCAGTGTTTCACAAGTTTCTCACTTACTGATATACTTCCTTAATTACGAAACGCTACAAAAATAATTTTCGAAGAAACAAAACTCGTGAAACATGTTTACCACTGGTACACAAAGAATTCAATTTATTTATAATGTTATCAAATTGAACAGCACTTTATAATTAAAAGAACAATTAATTTTATTTCTGATTGTATTTGAACAAATAGAAATGGAAAAAAATAAATTTGATAAACATAGTTCGATACGAATTTTAATATTAATTATTGTAATTTCAGATAGACATTGACTAAACATGTACGCATAATACTAAACCTCTTATAAACCACCGAATTATTCAAAAATAAGAAAACAAAATACATCTATAAAATAAAATGAAACGTATAAAAAATAAACGAATAATTTGCTACGTGAAATATATTTTTAGATTTCCAGAAATTTAAATTTGATTAATTTATATTTCCTAAACACCTTGTTTCCTCAGTGGCAGATAAATATCACGCCACAGCTTTGTTCTTCACCTAGATTATTTCGTAACGACCTTACGACCATCGAAAACATTTTAGAATTTAACATTTTTTTATTTTCTTTTTCTTTATTTTATAAAAACGGAAAAAGCTGAACACATCTTTGAGAGAGTGTTTTTTTGCTAATTTTTAGCTGAATCACCAGCATACATCCTGTACTAGCGGCAAGAAATTCAAAAACTCTTTCCATTTGAATAGACCACTTTCATCTTTTGAAACATAGTCATTTAAGGTTCCCCAACAACAACATTATTTTCTACTAATCTTTCACAGCGCAATGAAATAATTTAGCATAGTCATCTCATGAATATTCTCGGATGGGATCGTAATAATATTAAGTAATATGAATAAAACAATTAATAAAGCTGTATTTGTGTAAACTACTGCTATCGCACATTCATTCCTTCTAAATAAGGGGATGTTCCTCCTCAATGTGATTACTGCACCGTTCCGCTGACCATTCAACACACCTGCTTATCGATTGTACGAAATTCAAAACGATACGAGAAAAATTCGCTCTGCCTTCATCACTTACAGAACTTCTTGGTGACGATGAAAGGATAATTTCCAGGCTTTTCGGATTTCTTAAAGAATCAGATCTGCTAACATCTTTACCGTGCCTCTAGCCTAGTCGCTGTATACGGCACGTTAAATTAAATTAAAAAAAAAAAAAAATATTAAAATGTTTTTGAAAAAATTAAATAGAGTGAAAATAATCGGAAAAAAAGCGCAATCAATGTGATTCTATATGAAATTATAAGCAAGTCGAAGCAGTCTGATCGATTATCACATGGATATTATGAAGTTATTTCGGACACGCTGTTTTTTTTTGTTTTTTTTACCTTTTAATATTACTTAACATAAGTAAATAAATAAATAACGAAATTAATAAATACAAGGTATTTGCGGCTACTAAATTTAACTTTAACATTTAATAAAATTTTATTTCTTGAATAAAAATTATAAAAATATCAAATATTATTTATTTATTTATTTGTTTAAATTGGAAATATGTACTATACCATCTCATAAAAAGGCACTCGCCGGTTATGAAACTGTGGAAAGTTTCGTATACTTAGGGTCACTTTTAGAGAACAAAGGAGGCACCGAAGGTGAAACAAGACGGAAAATCGAAATTGCCAGAAGCGCCATGATAAGGATGAACAATGCTTGGAAAGACAACTCCATTAGAAAAAAGGTCAAAATTAAACTTGTCCAAACACTTGTATTTTCCACTGTGTTATATGCAGCGGAGACGTGGACTTTAAAAAATTTAGACAGAAGAAAAATCGACAGCTTCGAAATATGGTGCCAGAGACGACTCCTTAGAATTTCATAGACAGCAAAGCGTACAAATGAATCGATGTTGCACGAAGTCGGGGTGACAAAAAGGTTGTCAACGATTGTCACAATGAGAGTGCTGAAATTCTTCGGACATATAATAAGAAACCAGGAGGGAATGGAACGCACATTGGTCATGGGAAAGGTTAATGGAAAACGACCACCGGGATGCACACCTAAGAGATGGACAGATATTATATTACATACAACAGGATTGTCATTCGCACAATGCGTACGTCAATCAGAGGATCGTGACAAATGGCGGAAAATCACAAAATCACTGGTGGATTAAATGTTAATCACGATACCCCACCTAGGGCGACGGCTGTAAATGATGTCGTGCCATGCACAGCAACTATCGGCTAGAGGCACGGATAAATATAGATGTATATGTTAAATAAATGAAGTATGGAATTTATATTGCGTAGTATAACTTTGCATGATGCAGGAAACTGATTAGGTTCGGAAGGATAGAAGGGTCATCAGAAAGGTTATTAGACAAGGAGGAGGGAACGTTATGTATTAATTTGAGGGAATCGAACTGAGGACATTCTGTAAGGACATGGAGAACAGATAGATCGGAATTAAATATGCTGCAGATTGGAGCCGGTGTCTTCTGCAGTAAGTAACCATGTATGAGTTACGTATGTCCCAGCCGGAGTCTGGTAACGATTACATCATTAGTTCAGTAACTAAAAGATATTTCTAACTGCCAAGCTGAATAAAACATAATTTTTTATTTATATAAATTTCTTGCTTATTTTTCATCGTTTACCTTCTCACCACTTTAAGAAACTACTCATTTCGTTCATTGGTCCCACGCACCAAGAACCAAAAAAATGTTTTTTCAACAAGTAACAGTCTTAGTTTCCCTGATTCATAAGATCTATTGTTAATCCTTTTGAAAGGAAACAAATATTTATATGTTAATTATTCCAATTTTTCAAAATTCAAACTTCATTTCTTCAAAGACATATTTCTATCACTGATAAGAACTATTAATATTACAGCGCAGTTCAGCTGGACGTAACCGAGCCAGACTGCTACACATTTTCTTTTTAACCCGCACACTAAGATCTCTGGAATACAGAAAAAATACAAAATACGAAAAATTTTGATATTTACGGACCAAAATTTGGGAAAATACACTCTTAAAGCGGGAAGATTGAAAACTAAAAAAAAGTCCAGAGCCCCTTCCATGGTAGCTGGAGGGTCACTCTTATTTTTGAAAGATGTATATAGATCACCCAATATAGAAAAAATACGAGACCCTCAAAACTTTAAAATCAAAGGGCCCAAATTTTGAAAAACGTGAAGATCAAGTTTTAAGCAAAAAAATTTTCAAAAATTCCACAGCAAGTTCTATATGAGTTACGGTACTGATTTTCTTTTTAACCTGCATCCGAACGTCTCCAAAAAGAATTCAATGCAATCTATTCCTCTGACACATATATTACCCTACTAGCGGTTTCAGTTTTTTCTGATATTTTAATGTAAATTTCACTTTTTTAATTAACGTATTTGTGGACTTATTTTTTAAAAAAAAAAGTAAGCGTATGTGAACGCTGCAGTCTTTATGAAAATTTACAAAGTAATACAATTTAAAGTCCGAACGAATGCGAGACCTTACAACGTAATTCTTAGGCTACCCGCCCATTAAAAAAAATGTCCCAATTTTATGTAACGTTTGTTATATTTTATAGCATTTTTATTATTGTTATTTAAAAAATGTCACAATTTGATGTAACGAAATATGTAACGAAAAATGTAACAAAAAAATGTCTTAATTTTATATAATGAAAGTTAAATGTTAGAATTTTTATGATTATGTTATTTTTTTTGTGTTGATACCAGTAAGAATTACGTTGTAAATTTTGACCATTTTATACAAAGTATAGAAGAGAAAGAGACAGAAATGCAAGCAAGAGGGGTTAAGGGGCACAGCCTCTTTGGGAGGCCAAAATGGTCGAGTTTTTTATATATATATATATATATATATAGCAGTTTATTATGTTTAGAAAAATTGTTCTGAAACAAAATATTTCCTAAATTATAATTAATAGTACGCTTAGAAACAGTCGTAAAAAACTCGACTGCTATGAAAAAAGAACAGTTTTAAGAACAGGGCCTAAATAAAAGTTAAACTGAATATATTTTTCCTTACTCCCTCACAATGTAGCGCTATTTTCGAAAAGATATTCAATTTGCCACTTCAAAATAGCTGTAGCAACGAACTGGGAGATATTTTTTGTCCGGGCTGGCATAAATTCGTTTACAGATGAATAAATTGAAATCGGTAGTGGAAAAGAAGAGAAATTGCACATTTTTTGACAATATTCCAATTTTAATGGCTTCGTTTGAAAATGTTCGAAATTTATTTGCCACTTCTTCTGTAACATACATAGCGCGTATTTTCAGTCGAAAGAAAGAAAAGTGCTATTGAAATCAGGCAACGCATTAGCTCATATACATCTTCATTTCAATAACCCGTTTACAGCTGACCACACCGTCATCGCCGTCAAATTTTGATATTTTTCCAGCAATTTGACTTTTCCTGGAAAATTGAGAAATCTCTCGTCATTTCACCTATTCTCAATATAAAACTCTAACCACTGTGAAAAAAATTCTTCTTCAAAAACTTTTCAAATTGTTCACATTTTAAAGCATAAGCTTGTTGATTTTTAACACGGTACAAAGCGCAGAAGCATTCAAAATTTTTTCTAACACTCTTTACGCTGCTATATGCTCATATTCGGTATTTTCAACTTCTTTTCCGACTGGAATATCTCACACTATTTTCACCAACAACCGCTATAATGACAAAAGAAGCAGAGAAAAGAGCAACTCATTCACGAAGCTTTTAACATCAATTTTTCTAGTTTCCTGTACCGGTTCAGGCCGTTAACCTTATTTGTCGTTGAAAAGTCGGTCATCTTTAACCAATAATTTTGGTAGATGTTCATTGCTAAATGAAAAACGCGGCAGTTGTTTGTAGAAATGTATATGTTTCTAAATGCCACATTGACAATTATTACTTTTCATCGAACTGTTCGTCATTTTACCTGAAAACGGGAAAAATATCAGTTAGCTGTAAGAAAAAAATAGAATAGGAAAACCCGGAAACAAAAGAAAAACATTACGGGGGTAATATTACGAGTTTTAAATAGCCACTTCTAATCCCTTTTAACGGAATTAGACAGAAATCTTCAGAAAAATAAAAGTAAAAACTTTTTTAAAAAAGCAACTAATTTCTTTTTTTTTTTTTTATATCCCCCCTTTGGGCACGCCAGTTAAGGACCTACACCCAGAAACAACAAGAAAGAAAAGAGCCGTCAGTTAAATTTTGATTCGGTCAGATATGGACAATATAAAGGAACTACTAATGGATGAAACAATGGATGGCGAAGAGAAGGACAAAAATAGAAATAATTATTAAACACAAACGAACCTCGATGAGCAAAATAAACGATAAAAATTTTAATAATTTAATACGAAGGAAAATAAGAAAAGAGAAAATAAATGAACAGACATAGGAAAGCGAAAAGCGAAAAAAGATACCTAAGATGGAAACAAGAAGCGAAAAAAAGGTGACAACAGCAATGAGCATATGCGTGATGATGCATAAACATCTCAACAAATTAGCATTTAATTTTTTTTTTTTTTTGTAACCCCCTTTTGAGCACGTCAGCTAAGGACCTACATCCAGAAACAACAAGAAAGAAACGAGCCGTCAGTGTTAAATTTTGATTGGACAATATAAAGGAACTACTAATGGATGGCAAAGAGAAGGACAAAATATAAGATGCACAATAAGGAGTAGGTTGAGTTTCAGCAGACAAGAATATAGAATACAACGTTCGACAGAAAGGAATTTGTCATTCAAAAAAGATGTGATTGGCGTCACAAATCGCCGCTTCATTTGGGTGGAGAGGACAATTTGGAGAGGAGATAAGGAAAAAGCGAAAACGAGAGAAAGGAAGAGCAGAATGGCCAAAACGTAAGCGAATTATAGAAATAACAACAGAACGGGGAAGTGAAGGAAACTCAAAGAACAGCAGATATTAAAAACGAAGATTTAGGTTGTATAGACAGATAAAAGGATTGATTGTTACGAAAGGAGCGAAGGGTAAATATCTGACCAAAGTTTGAGGTAAAATTTAGTACATAGGGAATTCAAGTTGGAGGATGGAACTTTTTTAAAGAAGGAACGAGAGGAAGCAGCAACTCGAGCCAAAAAATCATTCATTTCATTACCTTTAATGCCCATATGGCTGGGAATCCACAGCAAATCAAAACAGAAGGAGTAGTGAGAAAAAAGAACATGGACAAGACAGCGTATGCGAAGAATGATGAAATCGGAAGAGTGATCAGGAAACGGGGAGCTGACCGCTTGAAGAACATTCATGGAGTCTGAAATACTCGTAATCAAATAATTAGAAAACCGACGACTGGAGGAAATGAAGATAATGGAACGTAGGATGATCATTAATTCGTTTATAAAGATGGAACAGAAAGAAGACGAAATGATTCAGAGAAATTGAAATCTGGAAGCATAAAAAAAGCTCCAACACCGTGAGTTCCGCTGGAACCATCTGTGAAGATGGTTACACGCAATAACTAAGTATTGTAGTAAAATAAGAATGTCGTGATGGAGAAGAAGAAAATGGACTGCTTATTTTGTACTCAAATCCGTAGACTAGCTGAAAGACAGAACTGAATAAAGTCACGCGGCTGCCTTTATAAAAATATAAAATATAATGGGAAGTCTTTTACTTATTACACGCAAAGTTTTATATTTTGTAATTGAATTGCGATTAAAAATTACACGCAATCCGTTCTCAACTATAGTTGGCGGTTATCAATTACAAAAATGATAATTATCGCTACTCCGTAATCGATTGTAGATATCATGATTACTAATAATTCCAGTACACGATTACGAAGTAGTAATAACCAGATTTGTTAAAGAAATCGAACAGCACTCGTTATCAATATTAATCAGGATAATCAAATACACCGTAAATATTTAAATATATCTGGATAATAATTTTAATTTTTTAATGGTGACCGTATATTACTGTACATTAAATGTCTGCGTGAAAAATAATAAATACGTCAGTAATTTGAAAAGAAAGAAACTTGCCACTCAGTATTGTTACACAAACACTGTATTGAATGATTGAAAATATTATTTCCGGGCATTTCATCGTATTCGCGTAAAACCTCCATACTGATTACCGTAATATAATCGACCACCACCAAATGGTCACAACTGCCGTTTTGTAATTAATACCGCAAAGATAATCGATTACCCAACTCTGATTAGTAATAGATTATATGTGTCACCTTGTAATTATAAGTGATTACAAAATGCCCAATTGTAAATAATTTTACTGAATTAAACACTTTTTGTTTATCTAATTTTTCATGATGAAATTATAAAAATATACGTGTATATAATTGAAAATAGTATTCTTATTCTTTTTTTTTTTTTTTTATTTTTTTTTTTATGGGTTCGTCGACATGGACATTGGCCCAAGAACAGTGGAATAGAGAGAAAAGAGAGACTCAGATCCTTACACGATCAGAGATAGCTGACAGAAAAGAATCGAGAGCTAGAATAACCGAAGGAGAAGGAAGGGAGAGAATGAATGAAGCACAGTATGGAGCGGGAATACCGTTTTGTAAGAGGAAGGAATAAAAAGAAGCCTGTTCAGTTGAAAGCGACGAATAACTGAACATTATATGATCGGGATCAGAAATACATTGATCGCCGGGAGGGTGCAATGGACAATAAGGAGAAGGCACGAGAGAATAACGGAACAATGAGGAAGGGAGCAAACTATGCCCAAAACGCAAGCGGCAAATCGCAGAGAGATTAGAACGGCGCATAGAAGGAAAGTTAATAAACCATGGAAAACGTGGAAGGGAAGGTTGAATAGACAAGAAAAGGGAGTTCGGGTTGGAGAATGAGGAGACGTAGGAGTCAGACCACAGTTTGGAATGAGCAGCTGCAGACAGAAGGGTAATATTAGAAGCTGAGAAGGCAGGAAGAAACCTACCAGAAGAGGAAGATAATCGAGCGAATGAGTCAACCAACTCATTTCCCTCGAATCCGGAATGACCAGGAATCCAAAGGAAATCCGTTTGGATAAAGTGGGAAAGGAAAAGATCGTGAATTAAGGAACGAATAAGGAGAATGATACAGTCGGTTGAGTGAGAAGGGAGAGGAGATGTGATAGACTGCAGCACGCTTTGAGCGTCCGACAGGATAAGGAGATTGCTAGAAGCCGGAGAAGTTTTGATAAAAAGGAGGGCACGCAGAATAGCCGAAGACTCAGCATAAAAGATTGAACAAAAGGAGGGAAGTTTAAAGGACTCGAAGTAATTGAGAGAAGGACAGAAGAAGGCTGCACCAACACCATTGGGTCCCTTGGAGCCATCAGTGAAGATCAAAAAATGGTTAGGGAAAAAAGAGCGAAGATTCTGTTGGAATTCTGATCTAACAACGTGATGAAGAAGAGGTTTGGGAGGAACAGGTGAATAAAAGCAGTTAATAGGATGAAGCAGAGAGGAAAAATTGAAGGAGAAATAAGGATTCTTATTCTTGATTACCAGAAATAATCTTTTTTCAAGTGTTCTTTTTTTTTTTTCGAATTTCCAGATTAACTGTAGTATCAAAAACTAAAATTTCATAATTTGTAACTTGAAATTGTTAACATTAGTCCGGTTTTCAATCTCACTGCGAGCAACAATTATACATATACATTTTTATAGCCTTTTATTTAACTCGCTTTATCATTTTGTCTGTTATTCTGTCTGCCTGTCATTTTGCCTGTCTGAGGGGAATCTTGCGAACGATTTTTCATCCGCTTCCCGATGAATTAAAAAAGTGTCCTTTTGCAGAAATGCTTGTTATAGATGACAATACAATGCAACATCCGGGTTTCCAACTTTAAAATTAGACCCTCGGGGCGCCGAACTGAGGGGAATTTTGGAAACAACTTTTCACCTACTTTCCGATTAATTAAAAAGGTGTCCTTTTGCAGAAATGCTTATTATAGATGACAATATAATATTATGCAACATCTGGGTTTCAAACTTTAAAATTAGACCCTCGGGGCGCCGAAAGCTCGAAATTTTGGAAAAAAATATTTTATTTTTTCGGGCATGCGATATATTGTTGAAAAGACCGCTATTTGTCGAGAACAAACCCATATTTTATTTCTTTCACGAAACTTTCGAAGTTAACGAAAACTTCAAAAAAGCGCGAAATCTAATATGTAGCTCCCTCTTTGCGGCGCGAGTCTTACAGCTAAAAATTTCGAACAAGGTTGAAAATATGCACATGCACGTATATTTCTCTGGTTTGGAACATCTAGGTTTCTGACTTTAAAATTAGCCCTTCGTGGTTTCGAGAGCTCGAAATTTTGGAAAAAAATATCTTTTTTTTCCAGGCATATGATGTACTGTTGGAAAGAGCGCCATTTGTCGAGAGCAAACTCGTATTTCATGTTCTTAACGAAACATTAGAAGTTTACTAAAAGTTTAAAAAATCACATAAAATTACGTATAGCCCCCGCTTGTGGCTCAGCTTTATAGCTAAAAAATTTTAACAAAGTTAAAAAAAATACGCATCTTTGTGTATTTTTTTACTTTGGAACATTTGCAACTTCAAAATCAGACCCTTGGGGCGCCGAAAGCTTGACAATTTCAAGAAAAATATATTTTTTTTTCAATCATATGATATATCAATGGAAAGATCGCTATTAGTCAAACATTGTGTTTCATGCGCTGAGGATTCCGTATGTATTGTATGAAAAACAAAAGACAATATAATTGAAAGAATTCGATGATCCATTATTTAATAATAAAATGTAACACAAATTTCTGTAAATGTCCTATAATCGAGATATTGAATAAAATAACGCAAAATAAAATACAATTCTAAATTTATTGTTTTTTATTGAAATACATAGAGTAACAAGTCCAGACTAAAAAATAAACAATAAAAAAAAAATGTTTAAAAATAGCCTTTTATTTCATCATCATTATTGTTGCATCTCCCATTCGGGAGGTTGCACGTCACGAACATTATAAGTTCCGACATCTGGCTAATTTTGTTAATAGGAAGAAGTCTTTAATTCCTGTGTTTGTATTCATCATTTCCATTCTCCTTCTTCCTCTTGGAGGTTTTCCTTTAATTTTCCCCTGTGTCACCAGATTGAATAAGCCTTCTTCTCTAATTTTGTGGGCAATGTATGCAATTTTTCTTCTTCTTATATCGTCATACAATTGCAATTTATCTACTTTACAACTATTCATCACCTGACGATTTGTTATGAAATCCGTCCACGGGATTTTTAGCATACGCCTGTATGCCCACATTTCAACGGCGTCAATTCTTTTTCTACAGTACTTATCGTCCAGATTTCGGCGGAATATTGCATTACAGACCACACATAACACCGTAATATTCGTTTTTTCATATCTATATTCATTTTCTTATTTGTTATTATTCTTTCTAAATTCCCAAAGGCCTGTCTGGCCATTGCTATTCTGGATTTTATTTCTATATCGTCACGCCCATCTTCAGTTATCAGTACACCTAAGTATCTATATTTTTTTACATATTCTAGTTGCTGTCCCTCTATTTGTATTTGTGTCTCTGCGGGTTTTTGACCTGGAGCACTTCATTAATTTTGTTTTATTTATATTTATTTTCATATTATACTTTACTCCTTCTTTATTTATGATGTCTAGCATTCTTTGCATTTGTTCGGCTGTTTCTGTTATCAGTACCTTATCATCCGCATATGAAATGTTATTTATTAATTGCCCATTAATTCGGAATCCCAGTGCATTTAGTTTCGGGGATTTCATTATTTCCTCCGCATATACATTAAAAAGCCTAGGAGACAGCGGGCATCCTTGTCGGACTCCTTTTTTAATACAGCAGTATTCTTCAGCGTATTCATTTCCTATCTTCATATTTGCTCTCTGATCCCAATATAAATGCTTCATAAGTTGTATGTCGTTACTATCGATATCATATTTTTGCAATACTTCGATTAGCTTCAAGTGATCCACTCTGTCGAAAGCTTTCTCGTAATCGACAAAACATACTAATACATCTCTGTTTATGTTTAAAGCTCTTTGTATTATCACCTTTAATAGCACTATGGCATCTCTAGTTCCCCTATTCGCTATGAAACCAAATTGTGTTTTACTCAAGGTTATATCTATTCTATGTTGCAGTCTATAGTTTATGATTGCCAGTAAGAGTTTTAACGCATGACTCATCAGAGCAATTGTTCGGTGTTCTGAACAGTTTTTTGTATTATTCTTTTTTGGTATTGGGATGAAACTAATTTTTTTTAAATCTTCTGGGAGCCTGCCTTCGTAATATATTTTATTGAAAAGATGTAGCAGGAGTGTTCTTCATTTTTCCGGAATGTGTTTAATTAAATCTACTGGAATTTTATCAGCTCCGGTCGCCTTTCCCTTCCTTGCTTGTTTAATTGCTCGGTCTAATTCACACTTTTCTATAGCCGGTGCGTTTTCTGTTACATTAATCTTAACCTTATCTTTTTCTGGTCTATTTACATATAAATCAGCTATATAATCCATTCCGGTCCTTTCAATTTCTTTTTTATCGATGCAATCCAATCCTTCTTTGTTTTTTACCCTTGTTATTGTTGGTTTTCTTTTTTTGTGTATCTTCATCATGCACTTTATTTTCACATGTAATTCTCGTGTACAATTTCGTTCTTGAAGTTCTTCAATTTCTTTGCATTTTTTGTTATACCACTCTATTTTTGCATGTTTACATTTCTTTATTATTAATTTATGTAGGTCTTTATATTCAGCGCTCGATCTATCTTTAATTTTTCTTCTTTCATTTATATTATCTATTATTTCCTTTGTGATCCATGCATTATTTTTCCTTGTTTTATCGGATTTTAAGTTTTTATCAGCTACATCCATCACTGAATTTTTTCACTCTTTCCATAAGCATTCGGTGTCAATTTCACCCATTTTCTTTATTTCATCCAACTTTCCCATTTTCTTCTCCAGTTCTTCTTGAAATTCTTTTAGCATGTTTGGATCTGTAGACAGCTGTTCGGTATTCCATTTTTTATTATTATTAATATTTTTCAATCTGTTACTTTTTTTAAGAACTAAATTACACCTGGCCCATAGCAGTCTGTAATCTGTGTTACAATCTGCACTAGGATAAGTGTGGCAATTTTTTACGGTATTTCTAAATCTTTTATTGACTAAAATGTAATCAATTTGATTTTTTGTTTTATTATCTAGGCTTATCCATGTATATAATCTTCTTATGTGCTGTGGAAACCACGTGTTGCACACCATGAATTGGAATTTTTCTGAAAATTCTATAATTCTTTTTCCTCTATCATTTATTTTACCTAAGCCAAATGCACCCACAGTTGTTCCATATTTCTTATTTCCTACTTTGACATTGAAATCTCCCAGTATGAATGTAATATCATTATTTTTTATATATTTTAATACTTCTTCTAGGTCACAATAGAATTTTTCTATTTCTTCTGAACTGCTTTCCGCTGTAGGTGCATACACTTGTATTACATTCATTGTCTTTGGTTTTGTCTCTATTTTTACTAAGATTATGCGTTCCGACTTCGTTAATATTCCATTTACTAAATTGCTGAACTCCTTCTTTAGCATAATTCCCACACCGTATTCATGTCTATGTTTACCTGAATATATAAAGTCATATTTGCTGTTCACACTGATTTTGTCACATCCTGACCAACGTGTTTCACTGATACCCTAAAATATCCACTTGTAATCTTTCTGCTTCAAGAGCCACGTTAGCCATTTTTCCTGTTTGGTATAGAGATCTTACGTTCCAAGTTGCAATATTGATATTCTTATGTATTATTTGATTTTTATGACCATTCTGATGACTCAGCTTATTATGATGTTTCTTGTAGCTCCGGCTGATGCTTTTTAACCTGCTGTTCGATGACGATACTAGGGATTGTCCTCTCGATTCTTCAACGTGCTTGTCCTCACCTGTAGAGTGCCGTGCCGACATGGGCGCGGGAGGACACGAGTCTTTCTGTATTGCTACAGGAGACCGCCTATTGCCTGATATACTCATTCGAGTATATCCCATAGGTACAGCATTTGAATGGTTTTCTTGACACGTCATAATATCGAGAAAAGTGTACAGTGGTGGTTTCCCGTTGCCTTCCACTGAATTTTCTGTCAGGGTTTACTCCCTTAGCCGAAAGGACCCAGTTTGAAGGCGCTGGATACTCGCCTACTCGCTCTGAATTGATATTCATCAATTCGACTGAGGCACTTACGTCACGAGCGAGTTGCTGATAGTCTGCTGTTGTAAATGCAGTTAAATGCTTAACGGAATTTATTGGTAAGAGTACCTTCGGCAAGTACATCTCCCTCCGTTTTCCTATCAGCGATGTACTGTGAGTTCTGGTTTAGCTTTCCTAATCAGCGCTAAGCCCGCCGAAGTAGAAAATTACCACCCTGCACGACGTGGACGTACAGAACTCACGTGGCTGTTGTTTCGTTTCTCCGTCAGTGGGGCTAGCACTATACGACGATCGAGTGACTACTTACTAGAGAAGGTGACTCTAGTTACCTCAACCTGTACCCCGCAGGGCAGCCTTTTATTTACGCACTAAAAAGAAGTACAAAATAACTTTATTAGTATGCGATTAGCTGATACGCATCTTAACATTAAAATCTGAAACTACAAAATATTCCGAAAAATAAAATCGGAGGCCGCAGATTACTAATTAAATATTAATATTATAATACATCCTAAACTAAAACTACAATCACTATTTAATGTTGTTCCATAGTTGTGCATCACAATACCACACACACACACACACACACACACGGAATATTTTTGTAACCGCGGTCCCCGCTTTTATTTTTCAGAATATTTCGAAGTTACAGATTTTAATGTTAAGATGCGTATCTGGTAGTCCACACTAATAAAGTTATTTTGTACTTTTTAGTGCATAAATAAAAGGCTATTTTTAAAATATTTTTTTTATTGTATGGTTTGTTTATTAGTCAAAACATATGATGGGCTACGCAAGCCCAATACAAAATATAATTACAACTTAATTGAACTAATAATTATTATACACTTATATTATTTATACGTAGTATTTATATTTACATAAATTTAAATGAACTGAATTTTCAACATTATTTTCATTGTCTGCATCATTAATATCATTAATTTCAACAATACTTAGATTATTTGTACTTTCAAATAATATCGACAAAAACAGAGATGACAATGTCAACAGTATTTATTATTTTATGGAATTAGTAATATAGTAGTTATATAATTTTTACAATATTTCATTGTTAAATAATGTTTACGATAATTTACTGGTATCATAAACTTTTATTATTCCCTATTCATCATCATTATTATCTCCTGAACTATTCGCTTGGTGGCCAACCTATTCGTACATTTTAGCTGTACAGATATAGGTTGTGTACTAGGCAATTATTTTAATGCATCGCGGGGGTGTACACACGCAAGACTAAAAATTCGGAACTGATTGTAAATGTCTGATTTATCATCGCTTTACAAGTGCGGTCCCGTGTGTGTCTGCTGTGTACTGAACTTGTATGTGGTGGTTTGCCATTGCCTTCCGCGTGAAATAGCGAGTATTTAATTTAACTTTTTCGTAATAACTTTTGTCGTCGCCCGGGATCGAACCAGAGACTTCCGTAAAAGCATTCTAGTAACTAGGCTATCGTGACGACCGATCTTAATATAATGAATTAAATTGTTATGTCCCTTTTTGTAGTTTATTACTGACTACATGGTCGTGAGGGGGTAGCAAGGGGCAGAGCAGAAGCGTTACGCCATTACTAACGAATCGGCGGGTAGAGGAGAGGGGTTAGCGGTTTTATTTTTCGCACTAGTTGATACTGTTAATATTAGCATGTCCGTGACGCGAATCCATAAGTTTTTTTTCCCTACCAAAAATCGCTAAACGCGTCTACACTTCAAAAAACTTATTTCGAATCGTCCACAGTACATAAGAAGTCAACGCGAGTGGTTCGATATTTTCGTTAGCGAATTTCCGCTGAAATAAAACACAACAAATGCATGCTTGTTTGACAATTCGTTTACTTTCGGTACAAACCACGTCCAAATTATTCGCAGCTAACGTTTCGAATAGAGTAATGCTATTTGAAACATTAGCCATGAATAATAATTTAGTCGTGGCTTTTTACCGAAAATAGACGAACTATTGATATGAAAAACACGAAAGTTTAAAGTTCGTTTTTTTTATACATATACTCGTTTAACTAAATCGGTTACTTTTATTCTCTTTAACCGTGCGAGTATTTGAACTGCTGTTCGTATAATTGTCTCAGTTTCTGAATTTAGATGGTCGCCTCGTCGGATTCGGTACATTCTCGTGATATAATGCAGCATTTCAAAATGAAAAACTACGCGAGTATTTTTATTATTACATTGCTCGTGTGCTAGTGATGGCGATAAGAACCACATTCGGCGCTGGCTGAACGATTAGATTGTTTCGTGTGTAATCCTCCGTGGTCGCAATATATGCAAATCGGCCTAAAAATAGTTCGATACTTCGTCGGATGGATAAGTTTAATTTCGATTTAATATGCATATGTTTAAATTCTGGACTCCTGTCTGATGCTTAAATTTACATGTCCCATTACCTCAGCTCAAGAGAGGCAGTGCCATTGATGCTGAGTCTGCCTTTAATGTTTTCTAACAGGAGACCTTAACTTGAAACGATTTATTTTTATTGTATTTAATCATTCGATTACATCGGTCGTTCATGGATTATATCGATTTCTCAAATTCTAAATTTTGAACTACTTCAATGCACGTATCACTTATTGCTGTTACTGCTGTACCATCAATGAATAATGTAATCCGATTTTCATTAATGGTTATCATCGGCAGTATACGACATTGAGTACAAAATATCGGCCATTAGTTCAACGCGAAATTTTATAATAGTAATTTAAAATGGACTCGTGGAAAATACTTTACACGAATTACGTTAAAATGAAAATTTAAATAAAAGCAAAGTACTTTAACACCAAAAAATCAAATAATAATCACGGAGCGCTACGTTTTGTTATCCGTGAATCTTCTATATATTATATATAAAAGCGAAAATCCGGAAATATTTGAAAGGCACAGCAATTATTAACATATCATTGCAACTACTAGGTCCATGGAGCTGAAAATTGGCACCTAATACAACGATACTATACATTGAAGCCATCTAAAAATTCATTAAAAAATTTAAATTTTTCAAGGGTAAAAAAGGGAGTAAAAGTCAAAACATCGCTTTTTAAAAAACTAATAACACGTTACAGCCGAACCCATTTACACCAGATAACTGAAATTTTACATGAACATTACCTATATATATACTGAATATGTTGAATAAGAACGCTTTTTTGAAAATTCGAACTTCAAGGGGTGAAAAGCGGTTAAAAACCGTTTTCTAAAAAACACTCAAACCGTAATATTTTGGGCACAAATGGGTTTATCAAATTGTAATTCCGCATGAAGACACCTCAGATGGTGTACTAAATGTGAGCAAAATTGTTTTCAAACCGTAAAATTGAATGAGGGGAAAAGGGCAAAACTCCATTTTTGAGTAAACCAAAAATCACGCTATAGACCAAACGAATCATGATTATCGCACGTAATTTCGTGTGAATATCATGTATACACTGAGGATAGCAAATAAGAACGCTTTTTTGAAAATTCGAACTTTAAGGAGTGAAAAGGGGGGGGGGTTAAAAACTGTTTCTCGAAAAATACACAAACTATTATAGTTTTGGTGAAAATGGGTCTTCATAATGGTAATTTCGCATGAAGATACCTCATATGATGTACTAAATTTGTGCAAAATCTATTTTCCATCCTCAAAATTGTGAGGGAGGTAAAGAACCTCGTTTTTGAAAAAACCTAAAATCACGTTACAGTCCAAACGAATCATGATTATCACGTGTAATTTCATGTTAATATAATGTATACACTGAAGATCTCAAATAAGAACGTTTTTTTTGAAAATTCGAACTTTAAGGAGTGAAAAGGGGGGGTTAAAAACTGTTTCTCGAAAACTACACAAACTGTTACAGTTTTAGTGAAAATGGGTCTTCATAATTGTAATTTCGCATGAAGATGCCTCATACGATCTACTAAAAGTGTGAAAAAGATTTAAACCCTCAAAATTTTCGGCGGGAAAGAGAACAAACACCCATTTTCGAGAAAACCAAAAATCACGCTACAGTCCTTACGAATAGGCGTGTAATTTCATGTGAATATAATGTATATATTAATGATATTGAATAGGAACGCTGTTTTGAAAATTCGGACTTGGGGTGGAAAGGGGTTAAAAGCTGTTTCCAAAAAAATACACAAACTGTTATTTTTTTTGGTGCAAATGGGTTTACCGAATTATAATTTCGCATGAACACTCGTGTATGGTGTACTAAAAGTGTGCAAAATTATTTTCCTTCCCCAAAATTTTAAGGGAAAAAAATGGCAGAATAAAATCACGCTGCAATCTAAACGAATCGTGATTATCCGTGTGAATACAATGTGTATACTGATGATGTCAAGTAAGAACGCTTTTTTGAAAATTTGAACTTGAAGACGTGAAAAGGGATAAAAAACTATTTTCCAAAAAAAAAACACATAAACCATTATATTTCCCGTAGAAATGAGTTATCAAATATTACAGTTTTGTCTTAATATTCTTTATTGTACATGATTTATTTTAAGTACCCTAAAGTTTAATTGTATCAAAGGATTCAGCCCTTGTTTTTTGCATAAAATAATGATGATTACGCCTCAGACCTCTGCAAGTAAATCCCAAATAGAATCAATAATTAATAATCTAAAAATTCAAATAAGGCACCTGGATGGAACGAAATTAAGGTTAAAGATATCACAAATAAAACCGTATTTATTCCTATTTTGACGAACATGGTCAACTATTCCATAAAGGAAGCTAATACTCCTGATCGACTGAAAAGAGACATTGTCAGACCGATATATAAAAAAGGACCGCAAATTCAATTTGAAAATTATCGTCCAATAACAATTATACCTGTATAATAGCTGAAATATTAGAACACATTACCATTGAGAAAAAAGATCTCTACGATAACATTACTAAGATCGATTGTAAATAAGATAAACATGCGACTGTCGATGGTAAACCAATTTCTAATTACATTTATTGACCTACCTAAAGCGTTTGACTTTGTTAACCATCAATTACTGATTAAGGACTTAATCTGGGTATTTTAAATAATCAACTAAAGTGGTTTAAGAATTACATAAAAAATAGGAAAAGTATGGTAAAAACTATTCGGTACGGAGTAGGTCGGGGCACCGTATTAGCGGCCCCTATTCTCTTTTTAATTTACACTAACACTCGTTACATAAGCATGTTAAAAATACAAAGCTATATGTGTTTGCCAATGGTATTGCCTTATTAATGAAGCACAAGAATTTAGAGATGACGGAAAGGTTATTAACGCTACAACGTGCAATTCGGATATCGTTTAAAGCGTTCGGACAGTGTTTTTTCACTGACCCACCGGTAGCTTTTTTTTTCCATTTTTAATATTTTAATACTGATGAAACGAGTTTAAAAAACACCGGAAAACGAACGAGGCTCGTGCAACCAGGAAAAGCTAAATTAAAGGAGAATCAACTGAAGGAGAAAACATTCAGAAAGACAGAGAGTTACTTGATTCGTTATTAGTAATTCACTTAGTCGACGACTAAAAGCGTGTAGTCGTTGCGATATATGGTATTAAGGGGGTTTAGTGTTAGCAGAGCAAAGAAACAAACACGCATTTCGTTAAAAAAAAGAAAAATGACGTAGCTTCGAGCTGTGAACACGAAAGCGAAAGAAATTGCTGTCAGGCTGCAAACAGCATACGGGAATGTTAACAGATGCATAGATTACTTTAAATTGAAGTGTTTCTTCCGATCGCGCGTTCAGAATCAGTTATTAGTTTACTTAGTCTGTTTACCGCCACCGTTTTCGTTCTATTACAGAACTCGGCGCATCGTTGGCTGGAATCAATCAGCGTGCCCGGTGAAGTGAGGAATAACAGGAGTTATTTTTTCGGTAATACTGTGACATACGCGTTAATACGCGCCGCCCTCTGTTGCTAGTGCACTGCACTGAGCAACACAATTCGAACGGATTTTTTTCTTGACAGTCTATAATACCTCTAAAGCCAGCGCCGTCAACATGATTGTCCACACAGACGGCTTGAACAATAAAAAATCTGCAACATTTGATAACACGAAAGGTAAACATGTTTCTTCCTTAACGAGTGCACAAGTATTAAGTATTTCTAATGCGGAAAAATATCACCTTTCTAAAATTAAGATCTATCGCAAATGAAATAACGGTTAAACAAGCATCACACTTACTTTTTTTTTTTTTTTTTTTTGATGTTAACAGCGTTTATATAGAATTTATTCCGAGTTATATGACAAAAACAAGTTAAAAATACGTATAATGTTTCACATTTTTTCGCAGATGAAAAAAAAAAAAGACAACACAGCAAAATAAACAAGACAGTATATTGACGTCAACAGTTGTTTCTGTCATAGAGGATTCTAAATTACTAGCGGTTACAAGCAACGATTCTGCGCTTAATCAAGCTGACGACAATGAATTTACATATATGAACTAGTAATTTGTTAGAAATATGTGCATAGTTATAAATTCACAGTGAAAACATTTTATATAATAATTTTGACTTTTATAACAATCGATCATTATAACACATCTGTAGTTGATTTAGAATCAAAATTTTCATAATCTTGCTGGCCATGTAAAATCTGTAGGTCAGTGTAATAAAATATTATCAATACGCTTTTCAATGGTAACAAGATAATAACAAATAAAGAAAAGAATTTGAATTTATCAAGACAATTAAATATATGAGTAAATTAACACTGAACAGGATAATTATTCAACTACCCGGTTGCGATAAACATAGTACACCAGTAGTAATAAATTATGATAATGTTTTGATAGTACTTTTATTCTTAATAATAATATTGGAAACGTTAATTGAGATGGCATTCGTATTAAGTTCTCCATTATTAAGACCTCCGTATGAGCATTACTGATTTTACATCGTTTTACTTATACAAAACTTTGACATCTGCAGCACTGGTCTATATTAGTTCTTTTGTTCAGTTTTTTTTTTCTTTTCTTTTAGTTCATTCTAACGGGCAAAAATATGACAATTTTCTATTTCTTATATCAGTATAAAATCTTTTTTTTTTTTTTTTTTTTTACCCCCCTTGGGTTTGCTATCAAAAAGCATTAGCCCAGCAAAAAGGAATAGATTCATGGAATAGAATAGAAATTATATTTTTATTCTGTCGACGATGGAATCAAGGAACACCCCTAGGACAGGAACAACAGAGAGAATAGGTAGAGAAAGAACATAAGAGGCGTTGAAAGGGGCAGGAAGACCAAGTTTTAAAAGATGATAATAAAGTAACTCACGCTCTCGAGATAAACCGGAGCACTGGAAGAGCACGTGATTCGCATCACAAACGTACTGGGAACCTTCAGGATCCAATGGACAAAAAGGAGATGCAGCCAAAGAAAAGCTATTTAGTGAAGAAGGAAGGAGACTATGCGAGAAACGGAGGCGAGATAATTTAGTAATTATAGACCGACGCAAACTGGGAAACTCATAGAACCAAGGACGAGGAAGAGGAACAGGATTAATCAAGAGATAAAAGGAATTAGGATTAGCGAAAAGAGATACATAAACAGAATGCCAAAGTCTAAGATGGCAGGATTTAGTTGGAAGAAGAATATTGTGTGCTGGAACCCTACTAATAAAATTCCCATTGGAAACAGCAGCTTTAGCAAGGAGGTCGACGGCTACATTTCCATCAATGCCTGAATGTCCCGGAATCCAAAGAAAGTCAATCTGGGTAGATGTCGATGAGGATAGATCATGAAGAAGGGAACGAATAGAAAGGATAATAGCATCAGTGGAAGGAAAAAGGGAAGGTGGAGATAGCGCTAGAAGAACTCTTAAAGAATCAGAAACAATAAGAAATTTGGAAGGACTTGCAGAAGAGGAAATATAAATAATGGCTTGTAGAACGACAACAGATTCTGCAGTAAAGACAGAACAAAAGGACGGAAGTCTAAAAGATCGAGAATGAAAGAACTGAGGGCACAAGAATGCCGCCCCAACTCCGATCGGGCTCTTCGATCCGTCAGTAAAAATTAAAGAGTGATCACGGAATAGAGAATTTATTGTATTATTAAATTCCATATTGACGATATGAGAGGGAGAGGATTTAAGGAAGCATGGCATGAAGATGATATTTGGTGGCTTTAACAATTTGGAATAGATGTAAGAAAAAAATGGAAACTTGTGATGAGGAATGACAAAATTGGAAAATTCAGAAAGGCGAAACGATATATGAGATAGTATAGGAATTTTATTGGAGGAAAAACGCCAGTGACGAAAGATAAAAGAATAAGAGGTACTGATATTTGACGAGAAAGTGGAAAAACGTTTAATGAGAAAGCGATAACCCAAAAAATATCTTCGGATGAACAGAGGACAGATATTGGATTCAGATAGAATGGCTGGGATAGGAGATGACCTCAGAGCTCCGAGACAAAGCCGAAGGCAACTGGTTTGGAGACGATCTAATTTGTAGAGAACGGATTTGGAAGCCTTGCCGTATAAGAAACTGCAATAATCCAATCTAGAGCGTATGAGAGATTTGTACAACATTATTAACACAGAAGGATCACCTCCCCATCTCGTAGGTGAGAGAGCTTTAAGAAGGTTTAAGACTTTAAGCGAGGAAGCATATAAATGGCTAATATGTTCATGGAAAGACAGACGAGGGGATAAAATGATACCCAGATAACGAAAAGAACTGACTATTGGAATGGAATGATTTTTAAGATTTATTTCAAATGAGCCCGGGTTGTAAGGTCGAAGGGTGAAGACTACAGCTGCTGATTTAGGAGCGGAAATGAAGAGATGAATACTAGAGTACTTAAGGAGCTGTTTAATTCCTCATTGGCAACTAGAAGATTACGGGAAGAGGAGTAAACAAGGATACCATCTGCAAAAAATAAAGATTTAGATTTTAAGGAGAGAAAACCAATTTTGGAAACGTATAAATTAAATAAAGTAGGGCTAAAGCAAGAACCTTGCGGAAGGCCCTGGAAGACCTTCCTTGAGGCGAAAAAGGAAGGAGCAGAAAGAAGGAGAGTTCTACTTTGAAAAAGATTGATAATTAGGAAGGATATGGATGCAGGAATATTTAAAGAAATCATAACGTTTTTGAGCGTGGGAAGATGGACGCTTTCGTATGCACTGGCTACATCAATAAAAGCTGCAATTGTGAATTCTTTGAAAATAAATGATTTGTAAATGTCAGCAAGGAAAAGACTGATACAATCTGGAGGGCCTAAGCCAGGACGAAAACCAAACTGGTTGTCTGGAAGCAAGTTATTGTGTTCCAGCCACCAGACAAGCCGTTTGTTAAGCATATGTATGTACTTTCAAAGAGTTTTCTTAGGCAAGAAGCTAAAGAAATGGGCCGAAAGGCAGAGGAATTATTCTTGGGAATTGGGATAACAACGAAGGTGTTCCATGAATCAGGAATAGAACCAGAGTATAAAATCTTCTTCCCCCTTTTCTTAAAAATTGTTGAAAAACAATAAAGCTGTTAAGGATGCATATTTCAAAGATCTAGTTCTATTTACGAAGCGATATATTAAAAAGGAAAAATTGTTTAAGCGGTTTATTTTATTATCAACAAGTATTTATCGTTAAAATTATAAATTCGTTGTATACAGCTGAGGGGACATTTTTTTTTTGGTCCCCAATTTGTAATACGATGGGGTAAATCACTTACTTCACAAAACTTAATAGCTATACCGTCGAATTTGACGTAAAATGTAAATATTTCTTCAATTTGTAAATTCAGTTAACAATTCAATGTTCTTCTCGTATGAACTGAAATTCCCCCTGTAATTTCATTTTCCTTCAGAATATGAAAGTGTTTTATTTACACAGTTAATCAACAAACTCGCTAAGCAATCAGATTCTGATCAGTAGATTAACTGTATTTAAATGTTAATAATGACTATAGTTCAAAATAATATCACCTCGCAGTGAAATTGTAAAGGATTTTATCTTCAACTTGCTGAATTCTCTTCCATTAGTAAATGTATTCTAGATGATGATCTAATGTTGATTCCTCTTCCATAAATAATAAAACAGTTGTTAACATCCTTTGAAATTTTTTGACTGCGATTGCATCCGTTATACATTCCAATAAAAATAGTAAAATAGTAACATCTACAAGATCAAATTTACACATCCGCTTATTTAACAGCCTTTTCAGTTACACACAGTATAGGAGTGTTACGTTATATATATATATATATATATATATATAAATATAAAAAAGAAATATATATATGAAATAAAAATTTGTTAACTTATAAAGTTCTCATTCTTTTAAGTTTTCAAATAATTTTTGGTTAATGTTTCGAATGAATTTTTTATTCATTTATTTACTTTTATTTCTTTTTTTTGCCTAGCTTTAAATTCCGTTTGGCTACTAACTAGTCATAAACTACACTCTTACTAAGAAATTGAGTTAAAGATCTAAAAAAGAAAAAAAAACCTATTGTGAACCCCTAAAAAAGAACCGTGGAAGGAGATAATTGTGCAGCGCCATCAGGTGAGAATAACAACAAAAAGAGGGAAAAAAAGTCTTCAGTTATCGTGGATTTAACTTTTTGATAAGAAAGAAAGCTTGAAATACGTTACATCACTGATATTTTTTAAAATTTAAATAAATAAAAAAGAGTAAATAAATACAAAGAAAGATTACACAATTTACGTACCTAGCTAAAAATCTTAAATTGGTGAATCCTGATAATTTTTCGCTTCTGATTTATAATCGAGAAGTTTTTGGTAAGAAATTCTTTTCATATTTAATCGGAAAGCAGAGGATCTTTCTCTAATAAAATTTTTACGAATAAGTAACTAGAAAAGTTTTTAATAATAATAAAAAAAAGACAAATGCAAGCGAAAATGTTTATATTTGTGGGAAAAAACATTTTTCTCAGAAGATTCCCCGCAGTTAAAATTACTTCTCTATATTCCGTCTTTCAGCAGATTAATTTATTTTTAGACACGCAACGATAAACGAATATCGGGTATTTTCGATTATTCTTATTAGGAAGTTTCTTAAAATTGTTGGCCTTTGAGACAACAAAATGTATACAATCGTTTAGGTACTTGCTTAAAAATGTACAAAAAATATATAACTGGAGTACCTAAAATGTTACAGTTACTATAAATTTTATAACAGATAAGGGAAAACATTTTTTCTCTAAAGATATATTTGCTAAAAATTTGAAAGGTGACTGTTTAAACTAATTAATTAAATGCACATATTTTACAGGTGTCTTGGATTAGAAAACGCGATCTGCACATTTTAACGGCTGGAATCTTCACATACACAACGGACCAACGATTTCAAGTAATAAGACCGGATAAATCAGAAAATTGGACATTGCACATAAAATTTCCGCAAACCAGAGATTCCGGAATCTACGAATGTCAGATCAACACGGAGCCGAAAATGAGTCTGGCATTCCGTTTAAATGTAATAGGTTTGTATTTTCAATTATTTAATTATTATAATTAATGTTAAAGAAGCGGAGAAAAAAAAAACATGCAGACAATAATCCAAAGAGTCCAACTTCACCAATAGCACTTGGGAAAATGTTTTTTTCTTACGGCATATCAAGTTAAAAGTTGTTGTTCAAAATTCTCGTTTTTACTAATTTTTTCACCATGAAATACGGTAAAAAAGCTTGTTGAATAATCAAATAAAGACACTGTTAATAAACATTAATAAGTCTCTTAATATCAGCACCTATTCTCACCTGGTTCTGCTGACCGCAAGTTACAACTGAATTTAATGGATCGGTATCTGCAGGTGATGTAACGATCCGGGAACGTAATAAATGAGACGATAATCCTCACTTCCGATTTCATCTACAGCATCAATTTTTCAATTAACAAAAAAATTTTCTTTAAGACTCAGAGTTTTATAGCGCATTACTTCGCCTTCGTAAAATTCGTGAAACAACTAACACGTTTGAATAGCCGAGTATATCCAACTGGTTGTTTGACTGAAATTCTTTTGACAAAGTGCGTCTTCACCATCTGGCAACAAAACTTCACAATCACTTTGACTGCAGGAGTTCTTGGGCAACTGATGGCAGCCCGCTGCCGCACCAATTTTTTTGATACCAATATTTACCAATTTAATAACCTACACTGAATATATTTCTTCAAAGATGGATTTGTTTTCTCAAGTAGATATAATTTTACAGATTTTGAGAAAGCGTTCGATAACATCGACGACCATATTCTAATAAACAAACTTAACAAATTCAGATTTTCCAGATAATTATTGCAATTATTTGAAAGTTACTTTTCAGACAGGAAGAAATATGTTCAATTCAATAATACAAAATCTGTGTGCTTCTACTGTACATCGGGATTTCCGCAAGGCTCAGTTTTAGAACCTTTTCTGTTTTTATTATACATCAATGATTTACCCCGAGTAATACAACACTCTAATATATTGTTGTACGCGGATGATACGAAAATATTTAAAGAAATAAAAAACAGCAATTATGTATCACTACTACAAATAGATATCGAAAATTTCGGAAGTTAGAGTATAAAAAATAAGGCAATTACATCAACTTACAATATAAGGAACGTGTCTACCTGGAAACTAAAAATGAAATCCGGGATTTAGTGGTAATTTTTAATTCCGAACTCATTTTCAATGCTCATTTATTACATACGATTTGTAAGGCAAGAAGAATGTTGAGTTTTTAATTCGGAAATTATAAAAACTATGTTGTTAAAGATACATTAGTCACATTGTATACCAGTTTAGTCCGCTCAATATTAAAATTTTCAGCTATTATTTGGAATCCCTCTTCTAAAATAATGATCAAGAAAATAGAAGCAGTCCAGATGCAGTTTTTAAAGTATTTATTTTTTAAACGTGACAGGTATATTCCAACTAATGCAATTTACACAGATTTATTAGATGCATTTAATTTTAAAAGTCTCGCGAGTCGCTGACGTGTTGCTGGAGTCTGATTGAGATAATTTTTCCATTTTTATTGGAAAGAATCGGTATTACAGTTCCATCACATATGGAAAGCTAAAACGCAGCATTTTTCATGTTCTTCAATGGAAGCATTATCGAGTGATTACATGATACGATATGTCGACGACTCACGGATGCCGCAAATAAGTTAGTCAAATACTTCACTAAATGGAGAATTAATATCAACGAAAATAAATCTGAGGCAATTATATTTACAAAGCGCAGGCCAACAATTAACAATCACGTTAAAATTAAAAACAATACGATCGAATGGAAAGATGAGGTAACTCACTTAGGTATGACACACTGGATAAAAAACTTACGTTTACAAAGCATATAAATCAACGTATTTATAAAACTCAGCGTAAGTTATGTAACCTGTTTCCGATTTTTAAAAGAAAATCATGTCTAACAGTGTCCAATAAGTTCATGATTTATAAAGCGGTATTACTACCCACGCTATTATATGCTGCTCCAGTCTAGTGTTCGACCAGCCATAGTAACTTAATGAAGCTCCAGCGAATTCAAAACCATTGTTTTAGAATCATATTAAATAAGTCACGATACACACGCATTAAAACCATGCATGATTATCTGCATTTTCCGTATGTCAGTGAGATTATAAAAGAACGTGCAATAAGTTTCTTTAATTATTGCGCTATGTCTGACATTATAACTATAAACAATATAGGTAGGTATAATTATCAGTCCTTAAAACATAGATACAAGAAATATAAACACAGGCGAATTAAACATGTGTTACTCTGAGTATTTTTACAGCCCTATATCCCTGTTTCTCACCAAATTGTTAATTTCTTTTCATGAACTCTTAGAATTTCATCTAAATTGCGAGATTATGCTAATTTTATGCTGAGTCATTAAAACTTAAACTATTTAATAAGCTAATGTGTCAGGTTTTTTTAAACTTTTCCTGTCTATAATTATAGATTCTTTTTCTTGTTTATCATTTTCGTGTTCTGATATATATATTAAGTTATCTGATAAGGAAATCATGTTTTTCCGGTACAGATTACCCGCTTAAGTTATGTATTGTTATTTGTTAAAAAATTAAGCGCAAATATACGTTTCTTCTTCTTCGTCTTCTTCTTCTTACAACATTTTAGATAAGTGCAGTGAACTTCACATCCTAGGTTGTCGTAATTTTAAAGATCTTAGTCGACTGCTGGGTACTATAAATTTATTTCTTCGTTCACATATCCACTGAGCTTATATACTGCTAAGACTGTGCCGTTCGTTTGTTTAGAGTACATTTAATACTCTTGTCTTTTCAAATTTTATAATTTAACGTGTGCATCACGGAGAGGAACCAAAGTTCGAAGAAAAGGTAATAGTGAAGGGGATATAGTGGCAGATCGAAACGAAACGGAGTACATTGACGAATGTGGAAGAAAGCGAAAAGTCAGGGAGCGTGTAGGTATGCAGGTATCAAGTTCAGTTCTTGTGCAGTGGTGAACGGAAGAACGTGAGCGATGGCATGTGGCTTTTCGACTTTGTTCTTGCAATACTGCGTTCACTAGCTTAAAGGCGTGGTTATGTTGAGAGAACGGTGTGCGGTGGTGTAGGTAATATATGTGTGAGGATTTAAATTTTTTTTTCAGGTTGCCGATAGCGATGGTGTTAGAATAGACGGGTACATGGGTGTTTTTCAGTGTTCACATGTAAATTCATGTATTTTTATATATATTTACATACGTATTTTTTTCAATGTCATAATGTATGTATGCAGTAAGATTGAGAGTTTTGAGGAATACATGTCGGCATATTATAACACTCATCACTATAAATTTATTCGGTCATATTGTTTTGATCGGCCAGTGTGGGTTTATGTGAGTTTGTTTCAGCTAGATTAATAATTTATAAGCCATTATTTCGCTCTATAAGTGCAAACTGTAATTGTCCGAAAGGCTGTTGTTTGTACATTGTTGCAAATAAATAAATATATTAATGGCTACACAATTTTTACACCAGGGGTCATCAGGAAAAGTGTCCTGTCACGAAATTTGTCGCAAAAAATGTCACAATTTTATGTAAAGAAATATGTAACGAAAATGTAACGAAAAAATGTCTTAATTTTATGTAATGAAAGTTAAATGTTAGGATGGCTACGCCATTTTTACGCCAGAGGTCATCAGGAAAAGTGTCTTGTCACGAAATTTGTCCCATATATAAGACACTAGTTGTCCCAAAAAAATGTCACAATTTTATGTAACAAAATATGTAACGAAAGAAGGTAACGAAAAAATTTTGTCGAACAACATAACCAATGAAAAAGTTTACTCTTCTATGAGAATTATAGAAGAACTGGACCTGCGGGTAAGAAGGGCCAAATATATATATATATATATATATATATATATATATATATATATATATATATATATATATATATATATACATATATACTTTCTAAATTATGGTTCGGGTGTATTTTTTGTTCATTTTTTTTAATAAAGTATCTCCTTTTTAAATTTCAAATAATTCTTAAAATTACAAAACCTTAATAAATACAAAAAGCGATTATAAAGTATAAATTCTTGTAGATGGAGACCGTTTGACCAATGGTTTATCTATATCTCCTCTACATTACAAAATATCTAAAGAGAAAGAGCTATCAAGTTATATTATAACATTATGTTCTTTTCTTTTTCTTTAATACGGTGGTTATATTATATTTTATGGTCTTAATAATATTAGTTTTATTTTTGAACCAGTTATAGTTCCTTCCGATGTTGTGTTCAGCTCTTATATGCTCGAATTTGGAACAGTGTAGAAAATTATGATCCAGTAAATCTGTTTCGATATTGCACTCTGCTTTTATCATCATTTGTTATGCTCTCAGCGAAATTACCATGCCCCGATAAAAATTGAGTTAGAAAGTAATCTGGATTGAGTAGTTTGTTCTTCAATCTATTTTTGATTCTGGTTAATAATCCATACGTTCATCTTCCTGTTAATTCTTGCTCATAAATGTTTGGACATTCCTCCAGGTATTGATTGTCCTATCACCGTGGTTGTTTTTGGTTATTTTTATCTCGTTAATCATTTCCAACTGTAAATCCACCGGCATAATTCCTAATATGACATATGAAGATGTATAGGAAACCGTTCTGTATGCACATGTTATATTTAAAATGATTTTCCTTTGTTCCATTTTAATTTTCTTTTTTTTTTTACCGAAATGTTAGGGAAATAAATCAAGGAACCATATTGCGTTATTGATTTGAACAGCGCTGAGTAAAGCATTTTCCTATTCACAAATTTTAAACCAAAGCTTTTGTTATATAGACCTACTAGTTGTGTGTAACATTTTTTTAAATTTTATCCATGATGTAGGATTCGGCTGTATTCGAATACTAATTATAATAGCGTTGTTTTTGCAAGCTGGCTAGGGATACCTTCTCTAGGTAGTGGCTGGCGGAATTTAAATGTATTCAGAGGTGATAAATTGTTGCTGGTAGCGCGGTAGCCCTAATCATACTGGGAACTTAGCTGTCACGTTGGCTCTGCTGGTGTTATATTATGCCGCAACAAACGGACGGTGTGCAGAGTGTCTTTTCTGCACATCATTCATGTCCCAACCTGAAGTTTGGTTTACTGTGTTCAAGGAAATTGAAACTCTGTCAAACCTTAACAGATATATGTGGAGCGAGATTGTAAGACCCGCAACTTCAACCGTGTTCCAATTCTACCACTCGGTAACTAAGTATAGCATTCTAACTTCGAAGTAATCCATTCATTTCGTGAAATGCTTATTTTCTTCGCGCAATGCGGCGATCATAATTAGCACGCTGTTTTGTACATCTTTTTTTTTGTTGCACTTGTATGGCACATATCTGGAAGTTGGCAGGACCATTTAGAAATCCATCTTCCACTCGTCCTTCTAAATCTACTGTTGAAAATTTCGTTCCTTTTGTAATTTCGATTGCGTTTATGACCATTCCCTTGATAGAATCTGTTCGCTTTTCCCTTCTCTTCCTTGAAATTTGCACTTTTTGACATCTCCCTTTAATTTCAACGAGCTCTTCGCCTCCTTAAATAAGTATTCTAGCTCTTCTCCTGACATCGATGGTATTTCTTTTTTCATACTTAAAAACTTCTTCGATATCTCACTCAATTTTCTCTTCAATATCTATAATTCCTTTCTCTCTCTTTCGCTTGTTGTATATCTTTTTTGAATTCCTAAAAAGGATTTATTCTCCCTTCGTCGTGCAATCTTTCTTGCTTCTTTTTCTTAAGAAACCGATTTAAGAGAATGTTGAACAGACGTTTCATTGGTTAGAGTACCACAATCTTTTCTTTTGCAGTATATTTTTGGTTTTCATTCTGGTCTCGATCCTCCTTAACGTTTTTTCTTATCCGTTACCTATAAGTCTTTCATTGGAAAACAGTTACCGTTGCTTCCTTCATTGACAACAAATACAATAATGTCCATCTTCCGTCTGTTCAAAATAGGATGCTTTCGCCTAACACTTCTCATTTTGCTTCACGTATTTTTAATGTCTTCGCGAGAATAACTATTCATTCATGCACTGCCTTTTTCACTGCCGTTAGAACAATAATTGTATTTCGAGATCATTCTCAGGGCTCTTATCGTGTAGCACTGCTCTGTTCAAAACATTTACATCCTTCTTAACTCTCCTTAAGATTTTGCATGTATAAATTATTTTGTATTTGATTTCTCGCAATCTATCAATAGCTAATGAGAACTTAGCGCTTCCCTCTCTAACTTGAAAACAGGCCTCTGTTGCCTCTGTTCAATTTCCTCTTCAAAGTTTTCATATATGAAATCTTCACCTAGCGCCCATGTAACCCTTCCTTAATCAATTTATTTTTTAAAAATTACTCCTTTCTGCAAGTTTCTTGATACCTTGGTGTATTTTTAAATAGCCGTCTTTCCTCTCATGAACACATAAACGATCTATTAAACCTCCTCAGGGCACTCTCTCCGAACAGGTTATAGAGGAGATGGGTTTCTCATTTCTCCCTATTTCGTATAAATCTATTACCCTATCGAAATTAGATTGTTGTTCATTCTTGTATGCCGATACTCCAAAATCCATTAAACTCGACCGAATCCGATATCTGTGGCTTCGCCTGTGTCTTAAAGCCCTAAGGTGGTCCAGCGATTCCTTCAGAAGCTAATTCTATTCCATTGTTTATCGGCAGATCCTACCTAAGATATCGATTTCTAATACAAAACGATTTCCGATCTCTTCTTCAAACTTATTTACTCTTACATATTCCTTTTCCAAAACTTGCGATTCTCCACTCGAAAAATGTCTATTTTCGCACGCCTATATTTTTTTTCCTATATCAGTTTTTTCCGTAAATTTTTTTCGACAATAAATCTCCACACTTCATCCTAAACTTTCCGAACATTTTTCACGCATTTAAGTTAGTCTTCCTTTCTGTCTCCAATAAATCTTCTCCGAATTTGATTGCTATTAATCAATTCAATTTTACCTTGAATTGTCCATTTCCCTTTCATTCTCTTATTTTTACTAATGATTCAAAGAGACTCAAAAAGGAATAGGCGTCACCTTCTCAACTATTCTGCGTGTTGTTCTGTATATCTCTTCTTTTAGTTATTTTAATAATTTCGTTATTGTTTGTGATATGAAAAATGTGCTTTTAACCATTAGTTTGTCTCTTCCTCCTCTCTCGGTAGATGCAGTTATCCCCTTTTTGTTCGATCTTTTTAAATACTCTACCCGTCGTTCTATCCACACTGACTTCGTGCGGGCCCCCCTGGTTATGCAGGGATTGAAGGCAAGGAACAAGCTGATTTGCTGACTCGATCTACATAGCAGCCGATTTATTACCAAATTTACCTGTTTCTAATATTAATTTTTTTCTCCAATAACTGTCATAAATTTAACTTCAGCGATATATTTATGCTTCTCTTTTTACTGATCCTTAATCGTTTTACCTCTCTCTATTCAGCCTTCTCTGATTTTTTAACAGTTTTTGTGATATCTGTGATTACCTATATAGAATAGCTTTTTGCTACATTTGACTTTTTTCCTTTTCGAAATGTTCTTAGTAATGTGCTCCCTCTATTTCTCCACTGTGTCTGGCTTATGATTATACTTTATTAGGTGTCCGGCGTAAGCGGATTTTTGAGGTTCTTCATTATTAATCAGCTATTAAATGTTCGTTATTTATCCATTCGAAAATTTTTGACCAATTCAATGTAAGATCCATCGCAATCTAAAAAGGTTTATTTTGTAAACGCCACTATTTTCGTATATATACAGCTTCCTTTATAAAGCTGCGTTCTGTTATATGCCGTCAAATCCTGGACCGTATCAGTGTCATTACGCAAAAAACTGGAAACGTTTGAGATGTGGGCATAGCGAAGGACGTTGAGAATTCCTTGGACGGTCAAGGTTACGAAAATTGAGAAGTACTACGTCGTCTGAAGATAGAAACTGAAATTTTTGACACAGTTAAAAGAAGGAAATTAAAATTGTTTGGCTATATATTGAGAAATAACAAATACGAGCTGTTTGTAATCGCGGGTATAGCCGACCCTCTGAAGAGTTGTTTCAAATTAGATACGGTTGAAAATATTTCGGAGAGTTCTGGATGCAGATCAAGTCAACTAGACAGTCGCAAACGTTCTCTTCAAGGACAGGACCTATAGAAGAAGTAGAAGAAGATTATTGATAAGACGCAATGGATAAAAGAGGAAAATTGAAATATACTTCGATGTTAGGTAGAAAAGTAAGAAGTGGAAAATAACTTTAATTATCGGTAAAGCTAAAATTAAAACTAAATTAAAATTAATCATAAACGTGAATTATTCAATACGGCATTTAAATCGGTTACCTGTTCAGATGGATCGTGTTTGAAGCAACCGCTCTCTTAGAGCAATCGGCTTATAGAAAAGGTATTTTCTATTTCTCAAAAGATAGATGTGTGTGTGCATCGGTATTTTACAACCTACAGTAAAAAGTAAAAGTAAAGTGAATTTTCCATACCCTTGATAGGGCGTCGGGATTGTGAAGTTAAGATTCACAATGTACTAAGCCCAACAGCAGGGGGGCCAGTTTCTTTCTCTCGGCCGCCTTTACTTTCCCAGATTTCTCTGGTACCCAATTATTTCAGGCTGGGTAAGCTTGGGAGCGACTTGGATCCGGGACGAGACAAGTCTCGAACCCGTGACCTCCGACTTCTACAGTACACTACTATAATTAAACGGCACGACGAAGGAACAAAAAAATACATTAGTAAATTGGGGTGTTAATTTGCATTTTTAACTGAATAAATTGTGCTTTTTTTTAAAAATGAATTGTTAAAATGAAATACGTAAAATTCAGACCTGCACGAATTCTGAATCATTATTTCTTCCAACGAATAACCAATATCAAAGTAAATAATTAGAGAAAAATACTTAATAACAGAATATGGATTACTAATGAAAAAGCAAATTAAATGTCTAGACTTGTTAACTGTTAGAAATATTCAAATTTTTGTTAACTGTTGACCCTCGTCAACAAATTATCGCTCTAGTTTGTATATAATAATAATGAAATGACAACAAGGCCAGGGTTGCTTCGAAAACACGGTCGCTCTGAATACGATTAAATTGTATATTCATTTGAAATTCTGACAACCGGTGCTCCATCATTCTTTCTCATTAGTACGTGACCATTTCGAACCCACACACATATCGGAGAATACCTTTTACCCGAGTCTCGCCGTACGTCAGAATAACCTTTTAGTAAGTGGTGTAAGATTTCTCCGAAAATAAATATACCATGGTAGTTCTTTGTTTCAACCATCTGATTAGACAACGTTTTCCTACTTGTCGCCGCTTTCAGCTCATCGGTTTTTAGTCTTCGGTGTAATAGGTTGAATTCTTTCCACTGTTCGGACTAGATTGAGATCAGGATTTACTTCTGCAAAATTGTACTGTTACTAAAATGTGTAGTACGTCCATAGTAATATGAATAAAGGCAAAAGTTGAAGATAATAATTTTTCTGATTGTGGGCGCCCTTACCTTATTAGATTCCGTTTATTTAAAGATATAAATATGCAGAGAAAATATGTGTGGTATATATTAATCGACGCGAGTTTATGGTTTAACGGGCGCATGCGTTATGTCCATCATTTTACTTAATAGTGTGCAAGAATAATTACCAATGTTCGTTGACCGTATTTCCTTAATTAACATATATATATATATATATATATATATATATATATATATATATATATATATATATATATATAACATGAAAATTTCGCCATTTTCATGTTATATTTCATGGTCAAATAGACGTGTTCACACTTCTACTCAAATCATGCAGTTCAAATTTTACGTTCACCTTTTTTTTTTTTTTTTTGGATTTGTATTTTACTAAAAGTAAAATTATACACACTCTCTAGAGTATTATAGGGAAAGAATTACTTTTTACCTTTGAGTTCATTTTCACCAAATTGGAATATATAAAGGTGTATTTTCTCATTTCCAGTGCGTCACGATTAATAAACCTCTTAAGGTAAAAAATGTTTTTTTTTTAAATTATTTTAAAAACAGCTGGTTAACAGCTGTGCTATACAAGAAAACATCAATCACCTATTATTCCTTATATACAAAGTAGGCGCTTAGTAGAGCCACGTTTTCAGATAAACTGACGATCGGTAGATTTTTTTTTGCAAAACATACTAAAAATAACAGAGCCTTCTACTATATTCTATTTCATTCGAATTAATAATATCCTGCTTTACGTTTTTCCAAAAAGACCTTTTTTCATCTCTTTTTATTTATTCCCTCGCATTTTATAATAGTTAGATTTCATAGTAATTCAGTCTTTCCGCATTCGTTAGCAATGTCACAATAATATTTTAGGTCTCTCCTTACGTGAGTCTTTTCCAAAACCTAAACATGTATACGTCTGCTAACGATCGACGTAGGTCTGTGGTCCGCCTGATGATAGTTGCGCAACAATGTATAAGATATGATTTTATTAGAGATAACTTTTCCCCTCCACTCGATTCGGCTATCTCTTGCAGTGCAGTATTTCCATTGCTTATCCAGCTTATTCGCAGCTTACATAAAAAAGCATTTACATTCTTGCTTTAAAGTTACCTGAAAAAGGAAAGCCTACACTGCCGAATTTTATCTGAACTAGCGAAACATGTAGGCTGTTTAATGAAGACCTGCGGCTCTTGCGAATGCATCATGTTTATATACTCACCGTGCAACGCAATACATTTACTTATGACAAAAATAAATTTTAACACTTATTAACAATTATATATACATATATATATATAATTCTTAATAAGTGTTAAAAAATTTACTTTTGTCATAACTATATTTATAACAATGAGTTTAAATAATAAATACAGCAATACATTTAGCGGAATGTATCATGTTTATATACTCACCGCGCAATGCAATACATTTAGCCGAACGTATCATGTTTATATACTCACCGTGCAATGCAATACATTTAGCTGGACGTTGCCTCGATCCTTAGAAGAAATTCCTCAAGCTGTCATGGAAAACCGTCTCTTCGAAATTGTTTTCAAATATACTTTAGAAAATAATGCCAGTGTGGAAACTCCCTGATTTTTGAGCTCCTTTTCAGCCATAGGGTAAATAAAAATGAACTGCCAAATATACAGAACCGTTTTGATGTTTTTCCTTGGGCGAGGGGGCGGGGGGGGGGGTAAGAAATTTGCATACCATTGTCCCGAAGCCGCATATTGTCGCGATGTAATTTCTGATTTTCCAAAAATGATTTGGACGTTGTTCGGTGATCTTCCACCACCCGCTTCAGGAATCAGTGAACGTCCCTGAACACTATACTACAGTAATCGAAGAATGCGCGGTGACTACTGTTTTGGCGACCAATTTCTGCACTTATCCTCCTGCTTCCGCTATCATACATCCTTCTTTCAAGTACGGAGTTTTCTCGAACGCAAAACTTGATCAGGTTTTACATTTTTGCCACGTTTTGTTGTTATTTAGATTTTAGAGTTCGTTAATTTTCTGCCGTTTTTCACGATGAATTTGAACTGGTTCGAAATGTTGAAAACAGCAGTAAATGAACGAACTCTAAAATCTAAATAACAACAAAACGTGGCAAAAATGTAAACACAAACGAGAGAAACATGTTAGCAATAATGAAAATTATTATGTAAAATGAAAGATGAAATTTTAAAATTATGACGTATACTAAAGAGAAATGTATTATATAAATTTAAGAAACATTTTCAAACATGAGAAATACCGTACTTAACACACACAGGCCGGACATATATAGATTTTTGTGGCGATTTGGAAACATTTACAGACTGCCTAGATTGCGGTACTCGTAAGAAGTAAAATTCCGCAACACGGTACAGAAAGAAATCTGTCCGGTTACCACATTTTGAAATTTCGCACCCAGCATTTTTTCATAGAGTAATTTGTTTGGCCATAATACAGAAGACTTAAAAACAAAATGAAAAACGAAAAAACAGGAAAAAACAGGAAAAAACAGGAAAAGCCCTATTTAGCCAAACTAGATTAACCGGTTACGCGATACCACGACGAAACAACAAATTGTGCACTGGAAACTGGAATGATTGGAATTCATAAATTCATAAAACGGATAATCGATTACGCGATACATCGTAGATAAGATAATGATAGAATGATGTAATCCAGCACAATTAATTATCGTCTAATGTAAGCGTATTATATAATTTTAAAATTTAATACTTAACATTTACAGAATTTATATTTTTACGAATTGGTTTCTTTTTTAAAAATTTTTCTAATAAGTAATTACGCAAATTATTTCTTAAAACTACGACTTAATTTTAAATGTAAATTTTGAATTTAAAAATAAGTCGTAATCATCGTTTTTTTTTTTTTGTAAAAAAAAAAGCGATACAATTAAAAAAAACGATCTTCTTCTTCTATGTCGCGTTGTCTGTGTTCAGACGTTGTGACCAATCATGAACATATTTCAACAATTTTTCTCCATTTCTTTCGATTTTGAGCTGCTTCCACCAGCTGTTATGTTGATAGGCCTGTTGTGTTTCTAATATAATCAATGAACCTGGTCGGAGGTCGTCCTCTATTCCTTTTACCTTCTATTATTTATTCCCTGTATGACCATTTTTTCCAACCCTTCTTGGCGCATCACATGGCCGAAGAATCTCAGGGCCCGCCTTTTTAACACTTGCACTAATTTGTCTTTCCGATCTATTCCCAGTTCCTCTAATATTGAAGCATTAGAGCGGTGCTTGATCCATGGTAACCCCGGAGCATTCGTCTGTAGCATACTTCGAATGTCTCTATTCTTCGGGACAACGTTTTGTTCAGCGTCCATGATTCGGAGCTGTAGCTTGCTATTGAGAATATTAATGTCTTCATTAGTCCCTTTTTAGTTTAAAAAAAAAAAAACGATACGAAATAATTAAAAATTGAAATTTAAATGATTGAAAATGCGCTTAAAAATTTTTAATTAAAAATTTAAATTTAAATGATTGAAAATGCGCTTAAAAATTTTTAATTATAAATTTACATTTATTAATATAATGCTCGCAAGACATATAATAGTTTAAGAAAAGCCACCGATATGATCGATGAACTAGCGTAACGCTGCCAACAATACGAACTAAAACAGCAAAATGAACTGGCGACAGTAATGTGTAATGTAAAACCTTACCTAAAACTTGACCGCATAACGACGCAACCGGAACGCTGTAAATTTAGAAACAATTTTCACGCCCACACTGTTCGGCGGAACGCTCGTTACGCAAGACTGATCCGATCACACTGAACTTTGATTTAGCGATGAAAAAAAAGAAAAAAGGAAAGGTTCCAGTTTTAATTTTTCAGACCCGATCCGAGAAATGGTAGTTAAAAACATATTTTAACTTCACAATCGGTGATGATATTTTCTTCTTCTTCTTCTTCTTCTTCTTCTTCTTCTTCTTCTTCTTCTTCTTCTTCTTTTAGGCGCGATCGCTCGAGTGAGAAACTATTTTGTAAGTTCCAGCATGCTGCAGTCAAACCACTACCTGAACAAGCCTAACTCTCTGTTCCTGTGTTCGCATCGTATTTATAAATAAAACGTTTTCGGCGGTCGAAATGGTTTCTAGTGAGGGTTCGGTAAAGTATTAAAATATCAATCCGAATATTACTTCTTAAAATCCCCCCCCCCTCCTCCCGGTTTATTATTCAACTCGGTCCTAATTAATGTGTTGCAGAATTTTTCGGCCACGCACTAGTTTTCACACTCGTTATTTCTCTGCTTCTTCCCTTCGTTTGCCTCGAATTTCCCGTTCGAATGAGTTGATAATGTAATTAAATAACGAAAATAAGCTATAATACAGGAAGGTAAAAAAAAACAAAACTCGGCGATAGTTTTATTATGCGGAATTAGTAAAATTTACCGCGCCCGTAGGAACTAATAAAAAGGTCAGAAACAAGAGATAAAAAATACCGTGGGTGCGGGGGGTGGGGCAGGGAGAAAATAGCCGAAAACGAATAGTACAAAGGAGCTACAACAAACAATCGTAAGCAAATTTCGGCCGCTGTTAATTATTAGCTCGTTAGCACTTGATAATTATAGCGCTGTTGGTCTGCAAAGCTGAAAATGAGCTTATCATCACTAGGCGTATAAATTCGAAATTAATATGCCGTTCGCAGTTTTAAAAATGGCACTATCACATCATGCGTACTGAATTGTATGGAAGAATTTCCCTCTTCGTTGTGTTTGCTCGGCATGGGTAAAAATTTATAATACTACGCCATACCGATTATGGCAACGCTTAAGTTACATCACAATATATGAGCAAGGAAAAAGGAAACGATATTTACAGGAAACCGGATGATTCATCCTAAAAAATTAAGAACCAAAAAAAAAAAAAAGGAATATAACCAATTTTCGATAGAGCTTCGACAAATTAACGATTAATAAAATTCCCGGGTTCGAATCATTTTAATTTACATGGCCGTAAAATATTCGGGTTTTATCGAGAAACCTAATCTCTCAAGAAATGGGCTGCTCCCCCGTGTTTATTTATTGTGTCAAATGTTCGAAATCAGTTAGACCGACTGTTAGATATGTATAAATAGGGTGTAATCACGAGTCTACCGTTTTTAGTGTTCATTCGGGGCGAAGCTTTAATTGCATCAAAAGAAAACGAATGTGGAGAACTTGTTTAGATCCGTTAAATGTCTAGCGACATTCCATCCAGCTTAACTGCGTTGTCGCGTGCAAAGAACCTCCACGGCACCTTCTTAAAAGACGACTAAAAAAAAATACAAGAACATCTATATTATTGCGCGGTTGCGACGGGGATCGATTTCCTCTTTCCATTGTGTTTAAAAAATCCTCTAAACGGCTAAACGGTTGTGCAACGTAAAGTTTGCTTATGCTGCGGCATCCCCCCCCCCACCCCACCCCTCTAATATTTTCATTTCTCTCTTCTTCTTCCGTAATTCTTGTCGGTATTTTCGAAATATTCGTTAGAGACTATTGTGGCCTGCGGGCTGCACAGAATGGAGCTCTAGAAATACATTAAATCATACGAGGATTTCGTCGTCGGTGTGGAATGAAATTCCGACAACTATTACGAAGCGTGTTTCCGGATATCGGGCGTTACCTGACGTGCAACCATCTGCCGCTATCTCTTTCGCAAAAAGCGGATCCAACTCGTTGTTCTTAACGCAGCTCCCCTTTCGCACTTTACGCATCTGGCTTAAATTGAGCCGGAATTTGTTTCGATGGGAATTCTTTGTAATGATGCTTTTAGCGCGCCGAAGAGGCTTCGCGAAAAACAGTTCCAGGTGAATTAAGCGATTTTTGAGAGGTAGAGACGACTAACGATTAA
This sequence comes from Icerya purchasi, assembly GCA_039619475.1. NCBI lineage: Eukaryota > Metazoa > Arthropoda > Insecta > Hemiptera > Monophlebidae > Icerya > Icerya purchasi. The sequence continues at coordinate 134,047,993 of CM077116.1, forward strand.
AATGAGAGGACGCGACCTGTAAAGAGCAGCAAATTTTCTAAGAAACGGTGATGAACATTATATATCAAAGACACTGCGGAGAAACGTCCGAGAGCGCAGCAACGGGAAAACTTTTATTTTCCGCAGAGCTTTTACGTAAAATGAACAAAGACATTCAAAGTGCCCAAGACATCGAAGTGAAACCTATCACCGGAGTAATTAAATTATTGCTCTCTCTGGCAACTCGAGAGTCAACTATTTAGGATACTTGCGAGCAGCTTTGCCGAGCGACGGATATTGCACGGAAGGGCCTATAGCAGCGAAAGAATTCAAGAAGCAGCCACTGTCGCCGAATTATTAAGAAGGACTGGCGAAGCAAAGTAGGATAGATATTTACGCAATAGGAAATGACGAAAAATAAACATCTTGGGCGAATCTTGCACACGCTAATAAATCTGGCCTCCGTTATAGTGAAATGGAAGAAAAAAAATAATTCGTCTCTTCACCGGTTATTTAATTATTTCCTACTGCCTTGAAGGCGATCTGATCCTCCTTCCTTTTTATCATTATCCGTGTACGATGTTTTCCATCTGTATAATACTATTAAGGTTGTGATGTCGAAGCTAATGAAAAAAAACAAAAAAAACAAAAAAAAAAACAAAAACAAAAAAAAACAAAAACAAAAAAAAACAAAAAAAAAACGATTGTTTGACTCGGAGTATTGTTGTTACTTTTCTCTAAAAGAAATCTCGTGTAAAAAATTCACATTCCAGATTCCGATGTTTATTTTCCTTTTTAGATATTTACAATTCTCTTCCTTTCGTAACGCAATCGTTCTTTTAATACGCTTAAAATATTCCTTCTCTTACCTGTGATGGTTTCCTTGTTCTGTTGTCGTTTCTATTGTTTACGCCATTTCAATCCTTCCTTTCGCCATTCCTCGGTTTCCTGACGAAGCAGCGAGAGGCTTCTTATTCGTTAATCACATCCTCCTTGAAGTTCCATCCCTTTTCCTGTCAACTTATTCTCATGTTCGTTAAAACTCGAGCTTCCTACTCTTTTTTGAAACTTCCTTAGACAAATAAATTTACGGGGAATTAACACATAAAAAACGAGCGAACGTACCTTATGAATAACTCTAATAGTTCTTAATATATTAATACATCTAAAAATTCGTAATAGCCACCGAGCCAGTAATGTACTGAATTAAAATTTATGTTACGTGTTATTGAATTTTATACCACTTTCAGAGATGTATATTTAAAATAAAAAAAAAAAAGAAAATAAATGTTCTTCTTCTTCTCGTGCCATACGCAGAGATACGTGTGCGTTAATGATCTCATTTGTTGGCGAAATATCACATTTCATGTTTGGCCGTTGCGTAAGCCTCTCAAGCCTCTCATTGTTATCTTATCGGTCCATACTTGTATATTGTCGATCCACGTCGTCTTTCTTCTTCCTCGCATTATTTTTCGCAATAATCTTTCCTTGTATAATTGGGCGTAATAATTAGGCGTAATAATTAGGCGTAATAATTAGGCGTAATAATTAGGCGTAATAATTAGGCGTAATAATTAGGCTCATTGCTTCCCTTTGATAACGTGACCGAAATAGCTGGTTTTTCTTCGTTTTATTACATCACAGATTTGTCTCTCTCTGTGTTTGTCATTTGTTCTTCATTCGTGATCTTCCTTGTCCATGATATCTTCATGCTTCTCCTGTATATCCACATTTCGCATGCTTCCAAATATCCCATTGTTCTTTTTGTACTCGTATTTGTCGCTGCTTCTAAAATCGGCTGGATGTAACGCTTTATAAACTTTTTTCTTGTACTCCGAAGCTTAATGATGAGTCAGTGAGCAATTTCCGCATTGTTCCAAAAGCTTTATTTAGCATATCTACCCCTTTACTTCCCCACATTTGGATCTAACATGTTTGTGATGTAGCTGCCAAGAGTTATGTATACTCTATGACTTCTTCTATCGCATTTCCATTATTTGTTATATTTACATTCTGATGTATTTTGCGACTGATTAGTTATCATCCATTTCCTTTTTTCCCGTATTCCTTGCATGCCGAGATCACTGCATTTACTAGCCGCTGTAGTAAATTTGCCAATATGTCATCCGCGTACCGGATGTTATTGATACGCTTGCCATTTATTTTTTATCTCGAAGCTTTTATTATTTTGCAGTACATCTTTGAACATGGAATTAGCATATACTATATATTAAACCTGTAAGGGTGATAAAATACACTCTTGTCTAACTCCTCTGCGTATCGATATTGTGATTCCGAGTCGTTATTTTCTATACGAATTTTAACACTCTGTTGCCAATATGATGCTTTGATCGTATTCATTTATCCCTTGCTGTTTTATTATTTGTATTAATTTATCGTGCCTGACTCGATCGATAGCCATAGTCCAAGAAGCATATGAAAACGTCGCTCTTTGGTCCCGATATTTCTGTAGCAGTATATTAACTGCGGCCAATGCTTCGCTGCTACCACATCTTTGACGGAATCTAACTGACGGCCATGTTAGATCTTGTTCGCATTTGTTACGTATGCGCGCGTGTACTATACGTAAGAAAATTTTTATCAAGCGACTCATCAGGCTAATCATTCGGTAGTCATTACATGTACTAGCTTGGTACTGTCTCCAGCCATTCATGAGATATTTCACCTGCGCTGTAGATGCTATTGAAGATTTTTGGTTAATTTTAATATATTATCGTTATACAATAATTTAATTATACCAGCTGGAATGTTATCTAAGCCCATCGCTCTGCTAGGTTTTGTATAATTCATGTAATTCATGTTATTCATGTTATTCATGTTATTCACATGGCATGTTCTACTTCTAACGGCAAGATTTTTATAATTTTACAAAGTATCTCCGTTGTATTTTGCGGTTTTTGCATCTTGCAACATATTCTTTACATACCGTGTCCCATACTTTTCTAATTTGTCTTTCGTATCGATATTGTGTACCGTCTTCTTTAAATAGTTTCACTGGGGTGTTTTCCTCTTAAATAGTCCTGTTTGTTTCTTTAATTTTCCGGTGTATGTTGTAAGAGTCGTGTTTCCTCTCCATTTCTTCAATTTCTCGGCATTGTTCCTTCATCCATTGTCGAATTTTGCGCTGTGTAAATTTATGCTTTTGCTTGTACAACATTGTTTTGTCCGTGTTTTTAACTACACGTCTAAGATTTCTTGTGTCATCTACGGTTTCTTCGGTGTGCTAGTATTTTTTAGAGTCTATGTGCACCAAAATACTCTTTGTGATATCCTCGTTATGCACTCTAGTGTATTATCCACTTTTGATTCTTCATAGAATTTTTGAGAATGTTTTATTTAACTGAAATAAATTTATCAGAACTTAAAATAAAATCGGAAAAAGAAAGGCATCGAGCATATAGAGAGAAGAGAAAAAAATGAAAACGAAAATTAAAATTCTCAAAGCGAATATAAAGAATCGGTTATGTTGCATGTTATCTCGCATTTTATACCACTTTGAGATATACCTATATATGTATATATAAAAAAATAAATAAATTTATTAGAGAACTTAAAATATAAAAAATTAATCAAACATAAAAAATGGATACAACGAATCGGAAAAAAGAAAGGCATTGAGCATATATAGAGAGAACAAAAAAATGAAAACGAAAATGAAGGTTCAGGCTCTTGATTCCTTTTTGTCGGCTATCTCTGATCGTATAAAGATCTAAGTTTCGTCGTCTTTTTTCCTCTGTTCTTGGGCCAATGTCCTTGTAGACGAACCCAAAAAAAAAAAAGCGAATATAAAGAATCGAAAAAAGAATAGCATCGGGAGCATATATAGAGAGAGAGAATATCAACGATCTCAAAGGAAAACTGAAGCAAGCCATATTTTAATCTTAACGGAAACATTGATGAATAATGACGATAATATCGACATACCAAATATCGATTGCATCGTGAAATTTAAACGCCAGAACGTTCGTGCATGAGGGGTTGCAGTTTATCGTAATGGAAACGATAAGAGTCAAATATTGTTACTTCTAATATTAAGATATGTCAATAAACACACAATGTTAAGACAATTAGATTTTGGTCAAACAGATGTTAGTGGTATATGTACTGTGTCCAATATAAGACGGAAGATGGAAAAGAAATAATTATTTGATTGCCATTTATATTTGTCCAAAAATCAAAGGCTCCATGGTATAATTAAATTTATACATACTCTCCGTTTCACTCTCGATCGTTCAAGGTTATTTCAAGAAAATTTAAATATACTTCCAATGATATTAGCTGGGGGGGGGGGGGGGGGGACTTTGGCGTTAACTTCGCATGATTGCCTTTAATAGAAAATTTCTCCAAACCGAACTTCAATTATTAATAATAATCCAAATGAATCAACGACAGAGTACGGAACTACCATTGATGCAGTATTTTCTCGATACATATATAAGGGATAAAATTACATCGAAAACTTGTACATCATATTTTAATTACCATATAAGCCTATTGCAGTTTTTATAGAATTCAACAATCAATGAAATTAATAAAACGAATGCAGCCATTTTTTATTTGTTTTTCTTTAAGTGAAACTTTATAGATATGTGTTTATGAGAACCATAGATCTCCCCATTTGATTCTTATACTCTTGGTAAATTTAGTACTCGAAGTTGGGGAAAATGCCTTTTCACTTCTGCCCTGTGCCCCGTCGCGCGATTCATTCCGTTATATTTTCAATATCTGACCGAATCGGAATTTCGAATGACGGCGCTTTTTCTTCGTTCTATTTCTTACTGACGTGCTCCGCGAAGGGGAAAATAGAGTGGAAAAGAAAAAGAAATCAATTTGAGAAGAAAAAAAAATATCGCTATTTTAATTTAATAGGAAAAACCAATTTTCATTTAAATATTTTAATCTGAATGTAACGCAACAAATTTACATACTCGCCTCGGTATTTGTTCATACACACCTGTTGTCCGTATTTACACACATTTAGTATTTCTAGTGTAAGCACGAAGAAAACATACGAGAGCCGGATGAACATTCTGAAAATAGTAGTTAACTAGAAACATTCTATATTCAGCCGTTCCGCAACTAATCGCGGACAGGAAAATTTCGCTCAGTAATCTCGTATTTGGGTGTGTGGCAGAATCCTACAACGAGATCTATTATAAAGTTGCTTGTGGGATGTGGAAATCCGCGTCGCCATCAGTTGCGAAAGTTTGCTATAATACAGTTTGTTAATATAATGCGAACGGAATGAAAAAGAGATGTGGAAACCACCCACCCGCCCGAGAAAAAAAAAGACCAAAAGAGAAAAAGTTGAGTGTTTTATTAAAAGGGCTTTTATTAAAGCTGTAATTTCGTTGCAATGCGAACGTGTTTTTTTCTTTTTTTTTACAAGAGGAATAGGCAGCAACTGAGAATCGGTGCAGATGTCAAATTAACCGAATTCTTCCCTTCCTTGCTTTTTTTTTTTTTTTATCATTTTATGACGCTATCTGTTCGGGACAACTAAGTAAACACTGAATAGCGCGTACTTTAAACTCAGATTTCATTATTTTCCTTTGTTTTTTTTTCGTCGCAGAAGGGTTCCCATCTACAATTTCGCGGCGCTTTTCTTTCCGACCATGCTCCGAAAAAACAAAGAATTACAGATAAATGAAAAGAAAAATAAGAAGGACTGGGCGGCCATTTTTTATCCGACTACATGTTTAAACGTCGCGCTACTACTACTATTATTATCGTTATCATTATTATTATCGTTATCATTATTATTATCGCTATTATTAATTTCGCCGTTATTTCAAAGTAAATTTCGAATATGTTTTTTCGATGGGCGCTGCACGTCCGTCTCAATTTATTTCTCATTAGTGTTCGCTCGGCTCCGTGTGAATCCGCAAAACCGTTCCTCCAGAGTACAATAATTGGAAAAATAATTTAAACAAGTCCGGGCGATGCGATAATCTTCTTCCGTCGAACGGACGATAATGAGTCGCGTAAAAATTTTCAGTTCCACAATCCGGTTCGCCAGTGTGCGACGTCCTGATCTATTCAATCCGACTCCGAAAATTGCAAACTCCGCTCTAGTGTTTAAGAAACGACCAGATCATCGTGAAATACTAAATTCAGTAATAACTAGGCTACCATTGAACGGAAAAGAAGGCATCGACAACGGTTCTTCTTAAAAATTATGACTGTTGATTGAATAAAAATGAAAAAATGCCAGTCGGAAAAAATTAAATCTCCATTGTTCGCAATTTTTGATAGAAAGGAAATCCGCGCCGCCGCCGCTGTATCACGAGTTAAAGAAATTGTTCAATTTACATTCAAATTGTATTTCTGCGAATCGAATCAAAAAATCGTACGTACGGTTTGACCCGTAGCGGGAAACTTTTCTTCAGACGACGCAGGTTGCGCTTACGGAGAAAATAGAGCATATTGTGCTGCATTATACGATTTCGAAAAAACTGACGCGATATCTCGACGTTTGCCTATCGCGTACGTATATTTATAATATTACCAGTGTGTTGTAACGCGATCATAATAAAACGAAAGTTCCGAGCGACGGAAACTTCTTCGATTTCCTGTGCACGAATTCGCCGTTAAGCTTGGGCGACGGCGGAGGGTGTATCTGATGTTTTCGTTGTCGGCTTCTTTTCATCTTTCTGCTCGTCTGATCAACTTTCTCGATAAATTTCATTTTATTTTAACTAACAACCTGTGTAAAAATATATGATATTTCGCGATACGGCGCTTTTTCCAGCGCGGTCGCTTTTTGCCGCCTTTATTATTATTAGAATCGGATACGTCCGCGGAGAAACTTTCGAAAATCTAAGCAGTTTAACCTTTTCCGATGATTAAAGTAACTTCCGGTTTATCTTAACCGTATAGCATTTAAAAGACGAGCGCGCTTGCTGTGCTCACTTGGTTCTTTCGCGTAAATTCGCATCGTCGTCGAAGCTGCGTAGTTCGCGCGCGGGAAATTTACGACACAATTTTACCGCGACTTCTCTGTGTTTCGCTAAAAATTAAACTGTCCGCTGAGATAAATCAAGTTCGGATATGCGCTTTTTACGAATTCCCGAAATTTCCCTTCGAAAATAATCGTTTTTGCTTCTATCCCCTGCTGCTTTTTCTTTATTTTCTTTATTGTCGCGAAAAACCTTCAACGATCCATTGTTTTGTCGCGACGCGTACTGCTCACTCTCTTTCGTCGTTGAAGTCGCCGGCTCCGATGTATTTAATTGCTGTCGACCGATTTTTCAAGAACTTCTTCGAATTTACATTAATATCAACGAGAATCCATCTTTTTTCCGAACCTACATAAACACCACGATAAAACGCAATAAAACAACGGCGCTCGTCTTTTTAGCGTATCGAAAGGGATCATCACGTACGCGTTCTGAAACGTTCAAAGGGTTTTCCAAATGTCGCCCGTAATAATATCGATCGCTTTAATTTTCCCTCGAATGTATTAACATCACCTACACTTTTCGTAAATGACATTATTGCGATGATTGTTACTTTCGCCAGATACACATGTAAACATCGCTTATAATTCTATTCGATATCATCCGCAATCTATTCGTAAATATAGATGATACTAAATAAAATTTGAACTTATACTCATAGCAGTGAACATTTTTATATTTAGCGGAATTATCGCGACATCTTCGGTAATCTCCGAGTAGACACTTTGGCTAATAAAAAAAGCGTATCTATGTAGTTCGTACCGTGTCGCCTTATTTATACACAGCCTTATTTCTACGTAGGAAAAAAAACACAAAAAAAAACCCATTTAAAATGTATATCATAAATAGAATTCTTTAACATATTATACTGTTGGTTAAAATATAAAAATATATTAAATTTTAATAAATTTAGATGTATAAGACTAACTTAAAAACGTTTTTCGGCCATAGCCCATTATGTAGTAATTTATAACAAATACAATTATAACAAAAACAAATTTAAAAATAAAATGCTTTGACTGATCTATGGGATGCGTCACAAGGAAAGGTGTATTTTGTACAAAAGGCTTAATCTAAGCAATGTATATAGTTGTTATGGCTCCTGTGCATATATTAATAAGAAAATTCTTAATAAAGTCAATGAACATCGAAGGAAATATCTATTAAACACTGCCTCCTTGTACGGAACCGCTCCTTCCTCTGTTGCTTGTGTCATTTCTAACATAATACCTTAGACCTCTTTCTAATAGGTAATGCAGTAGTTTCCGAATGCAGAATTGTAAACGACCTAAGTCTAATCAAATCATTAAGATTTATTGAAAACTACAACGATCGGGAATTGGGAAAATCACCTACTATCAAATTACACTTAAACACGTCGATGTAAACGGCAATCTCGCTGGGACGCGGACTGCACTAGTCGGAAAACCTATATATAATTTCTTCCCAGATATTACAGAAAAGTTAAAGATAGAAAATCCACTTTTTTCAATGCTGAAATTCTCACGGTGCCATTGGGGAATATCTACATAAGTTTAAGTTAGAAAATAGTTCAAACTGTAAATATTGTAAAAAGGATGTTCTCCTCGAAGACATTAATCATATAATATTCGACTGCTCTGCATTAGTTTATTTAAGAAAACAATTTAAAATTACCTTCAATACCGAACTAAGATGAGAGATGTAAAGTACTGGATTTATATATTTTGTAGATAACTAGATACACTTTACTACAAACTATTTTGATGGGAAAAATTGACGGTAAAAGAAAAGTTGAACGGAGGAAACGTACCTGGTTCTGTGATATGAAGACGTGGACAGGATTTAATACAGAGTGGTTGGTACACTCCGCGTACGACAGAGAGCGGTATCAGAATATAATTAAGACTTCGCTAGATGGCCACTCATGACTGCTATCGGTCGGGACAACAAGAAGAAGAAATGTTTATAGGTTTACTTTTGTTTCTCCGGGTTTCTCATTTATGTTTTTTTTTTTTTTTAATGAATAATAGTTAGGATCTGTGATGTACACGCATAAGTATGAATCGAATTTACCTGATGTCACTTTTTCCTCGTAAAAACGAATTAAAGCATGCGCAAAAGATTATTTTCTGCACTATACATAAATTCGGTTTAAAGCAGTGCCTACCTCTCTTTTCACAAGCACAATAATCATCTATATTTATCCTCTCTTAAAGAACTCAATCCGTTAAACCTAATAATTGGGGAGGCGATTCCTCTATCCCACTCGTGTTCTATAAATCATTTATCCACTCTAGGCCGAATTACTTATTTATAGCCATTCCTCCGGGTCTCTTTTTTCAAATCGCGTTCAAAATACCTGTTTTAGTCTCTGTCTTAGTGCCCTGAGATCTACACCGGTTCCGGCTATCCTTGCTAAATTCCACACTTCTCTCATTCTCACTCATAGATGTTCCTATTCAGTTCTCTTCACTTGTTTCTTCTTACTCCTCTATCCTCCATTAGTAGCGATTTATCTCTAATAAAACCCCAATTTTATTCCTTATTCCTGATCGTCTTCAATTTTCGCCGTCTATTTATGGTCATTATAAATTTTCTTATTTCTCTTTCAGTTTTTCCAGTTCCTCCTTTACTCGGCCGAGATCGTTTTTCCGTGGATTCTTATTCATTTAAATGAATTAGTGGATTAAATCCATTTTTCGGGCCCATTTTCAACTCGTAATATCGCTCTTCTTTCCTTAAATGATTCATTTTAAATTATGGATCAACTTCTATTCTTCTCCATTTTCTAATCCTGCCTTCTTTTACCTCTCTATTCAGCCAACCCTTCCCCGTTAATGTTTTTCCAGATACTTTCTTTCTCTTAAACGCTTCACAATCTCGACTATTTGCCGCCTTCATTTTAATCTTTTTCCTGCACCACTTTCTCGGTTTTAATCTGCTTCTACTCCATTTTGTCTGTCTCCCTTTTACATACGTTTCTTGTTGATCATATTTTGTTCGAATGTTCGACCTTTTGTCTCTACTAAAACTACTCGTTATAATGTTTCTTATAATTTTTTCATTCCCTTCTACTTCCGTTATTCCTGTCCATCCTCTATACTTAAACGTCTAAAAATATAACTTTATGTCCATTTCGCAGGTTAATGTCCTCGTTGACAAATCCATTTAAAAAAAAAAAAAAAAAGAAGAAAAAAAAGAAAAATAATAATAACGTTTGTATTTATACGTAAAACTTGTTTTACAATTTTCCACTGTAGCGTGGTTACATTCCGGTTACTTAATTTATTTTCATTTAATAAATTAAACATCGAAGCGTTATTAATCTAAAAGTGAATCTAGTTCAGAAGTCTTTTTATATTTAAAAGGTATTAACGTTCGAAAAGTGTCTTAAGTTTTAAAATATTGATCGTCCACAGTCAACAGTGAGAATTTTACCAATTTTAATAATCAAAAAAAAAAAAAGTAGTTAAAAGGCTTTTTCGAAATTTTACGCAGCATTGAACAAATATGTGACTGTGAAATAACTAATGCATTTTGCTGTTTCCGTGTGCTTTGTTTAGCATAGAATCATTTCGAATTAAGCTGTTAACTACTTTAAAAAGTTCAAAAAATTGAAGTCTTTTTTCGCCTTATGAACATTTTATGTAATTCAGTAACAATCGGTGCAATAGATATTAAAGCACACAACTAGACCGCGTTTACAGAAGCAAATTAAAAAGTTTATAATGAAAATCTAAAAGTAGACGTAAATTAAATAAAAATATCAATTGTATATTTGTTTTGTGAAGCTTTTGAATGCAACAGAAAAACAGAACTTGCAGGTAAATTTAAAATATGAAATTTACAGTACAAGTTAAATTATCAAAACGAAAAAAAGAATCGTCCTACTCTTTGTTTAAAATTCCACCAACTACCACACTGATATGTATGTCGTTTTACACATTTTATTGAAAATTTAATCTAGTTTCATTTAATCTTACTTAGCGTTATCCTAAAAATACTTTATTTACTACACCGATAAAACGGTAAAATAAAATCGTACGAACCAGCTAAAACGATTTTCACGCTGTGTAATAAACTCTTATTTTTAGCGCTATTGTGTTCTTTATAAGTAACCGAGGTTTGTGTTTCTTTTTGAAATTTGCTTCCTCAAATTTATCAAGCACGCAACATCGCTCAATTATAATGAACTGCTGTAAATAAATTTCTTTCGAAATAATATAACAAAAAAAGAAAAAAAAATCGAAGCAACAAAACACTATCTTATAGAGAACGTAAATGCTATTAATTTATTTCCTCAAAGCATTGTAAAAAATTCCATTCCGGATGTTTTTAAAACTTCGTACTGGCGAATTATTTTTCCGAAAAGCCTTAAAAAACCCCCGGTACACCAATTTTTGTACAACACGGATAATGAAACGGTGGTTTTTGTGAACTATGCAATTTGTTATAACCTTCTTAGGCAGTGCAATAAAAACGCATCCGTCACGCTAATCACACGATAATGAAACTGAATACAATCTTCTAAATAGCGTGTCCGGATGGAATGTCAACCGCTTACATATACATCACGGTGTCTGCAATGGCTTACCGCTAGATTAGCGATCGCTCTTGTTTAAATAATAATTTTTGATTTAATGGGCGACGTGGCCATGTTATCACAACAAAGTACTACCTACCCGGCAGCTGTGAAAACATCTATGATTTTTGCCCCAAAGCACACTACAATTACCCAAAATACTGAATTGACACCAATTGAATTGTATCATTTTTAAAGCTCTTCTCTTCGATCAATTCTATCCTTTCTTCTTTTTTTTTTCTATTAAGGTTCACGCACCGCTCCTCTTCAATGAATCGAAATTAACTCTATCCACCGCTTGCTGCTAATTTTAAACCATCGCTGTTTCTCCAAATCCGGTCAAATTTTTTGTAATAAATTTCGTAAATCAACAGAAATAATTTTTTGCGCTATTTCATGTTCTCCAGCCACGTAAATCTTCTGTCCATGTGATCAACTTTCTATCTTCAAAAAGTTGCCTATTGAAGAAAAAGAAAGGTTTAACGCTTTCAGAAGTACACGACTTTCCTCAACCTATTCGTCCTTTCATTCGTTTTATTCACTCTCTTCTTTCTCCGCTAGACAAATCGGATTTCGCAAAGTAAATCACAGTCTTCCCCATGCTTATCCGCTTTTTCAGCTCACGAAAAAAGTTTCCCCGCTGTACCACTTCCGACATATCAATTTTCATTCTCCTCTTGGTTTTTCTTTCTTCTTTAGCATTTTCTGTCATATATCCTTAGACTTTATCTTCTCCTCTTTTCAACATGTTTTACAGATCCAGTTCCCCTAATTTCTCTTCAGTTCTTAATGGCCTTCGTTTTCATTTTTCTTGTTTTCTTTACGTTTTCAATAAATTGTCATAAATTCCCAGATGTTTTCAAATCAACGTTATAAACTCAGTTTTTATAAAAATGGGATGACAAAGAAGATATCTGTATCGGTACGATATCGATAATTTCGAAAACTTTAAAAAACGCATAAATGACGTTACATTATTTATTAAATAATGATTTTTTCAATAATACCTCTAGTATGATTGTACTCTTGTTAAAAGTTCGGGCGTCATCCCGTTCGGTCGTATTAGCGATGTCATTAAAACTTTAGAGATAGAATGCGTTCAGTCGCCATGTATTTTTCAATTGAAAAAAAAAATCTTTTGACATAGTGGACCCCGTACAACCGTAACTTTCGAAGACTGGTCTTTGATTTATATCCTATTAAACCCGAAGAAAATTTGTAACAAAAGTAAACGATACTTTAAACGAGAAAACCGATTCCCAGTCTCCGATGCAACCTTACATCACATTTGCAACACAGCCGTAGGTCATAGACATGGATCAAAAATATGTAAGGTCGCATCGGAGGCTGGGAATCGGTTTTCTCGTTTAAAGTATCGTTTACTTTTGTTAACAATTTTCTTCGGGTTAAATAGGATATAAATTAATCAAAGACCAGTCTTCAAAAGTTACGGTTGTATGGGGTTTACTATGTCAAAAGTTTTTTTTTTTCCTAAGATTGTATATGAGGGTTTCCATGTGCCGTGTTTAACTACTAGGGCTATTACAGCACATGGAGCCTACTTAAGGGGATTAAACGCGATAGTACAGATCGCTGCTCCGCATGTAAGCTAATACAGCTGCGACCGCGGGCGGAGCATTTGACAGTATCGTAGAAGTAGAGAAAGTGGTGAAGTGCATGGATCGTGGTACTGCAAAAGAGGGACATTCGAGAAGTAGGTGATTGGTGGATGGGGCGCTCGGTTGACTACAAAAGGGGCAGACATTTGGGGGTTCCTGGCTCGTGAATATGTAGCCGTGCGAGAGGGTTGTATGTCCTATTCGGAGACGATTCAGGACAGAAAAATCTCTGCGGGAAACTCCGTCTGTGGGCCACCAAGGCTCCGTGGTTGTTTTTATGCTTCGGAGAAATGTACTTGAAGATCTCCATTCCTGTTGCCATTCTTCTCCAGTTTGCTGCATAAATAAATGAGCCAATGTAGGGGGAAGAGGGGGGTTGTGTGGCATTGGAGAGAAAAATGTCGCCTGAGCTGCTCGATTGACACGCTCATTGCCTGGAATCCCAACATGAGCCGGCACCCATAGGAAGGACATTTCGGAGTTTAAATGTGATAACCTGTATAATAGGTAATGTACCTTCCTTACCAAAGGGTTGTTGGATTTAATCCCCGAGATGAGTTGAAGGGAGTTTAGAGAGTCAGTTATGAGGAGGGCCTTTTGGGACTGGGGGTTGCTATCGGTATAGTGTTGGATGCAAAAGACTATCGCGTATATTTCAGCGTCCAGTGCTGTACAGCAATCGTGCAGTCTAACTGACTCTGCTGCCCCTGAGACATCGAAGGAGCATGCCGCCGGTGACTGATAGCCTATTGCCTTCGCTCCATCTGTGTAGAGGCATGCATGGTCTGTGTAGCTCGCTATGATATTTGTTGCTATTTGTGCTATGTTTGGGGGGTATTGAGCTTTGTTAAATTTTGTCAGCGATATGTTGATGTTTGTGATTGGCTGACTCCAAGGTGGTGCGGTTGCTGCGAAGTCTGGCAGAGTTCTTGGGATTGAAAAGATTTGGAAACGACCCATAACCGAAAAAAGTTCGGGCACTGGGTCATTCCCAAACCTCATATTAGGAGATATTGTCGGGGTTTTGGTACTACTAAGGAGGGTGCTCATTTCTTTAAAGTTATAGTGCTTCCTATAGTAGGACAGCGGGGGACAACCTGCCAGTGCATACAAACTTATAACCGGAGAAGAGGGATGAGCAGAAAGGATAGACCGGAGGGCAGCAGAATGTATAGGATCTAAGGATCTTAGCACACTTTTAGCGGCTGAGGAGTACACCTGGCACCCGTAATTAATTCGTGAAAGGATAATCGATCTGTAGATTGTAAGAAGTAATTTTGGGTTTATATTGTACTTGTAATTTGATACATATTTCAGGATAGACAAGGATTTTAGGCACTTGGTTTTGAGCTCAGCTATGTGAGAGCGCCAGGAAAGTTTTTTATCAAATATTAGGCCTAGAAACTTGACTGATGGACGATTTGGGATAGGAAAACCATTTAGACTCAGGAATACGCTGGGAAGTGGGTTTTGGCGTCCCCTGTGGAAATCAACACATATTGTTTTTGTTAAGGAAAAGGTCAGACCGTTATCATTGGACCACTTTTGTAAATTTTCAATGGATTTTTGGAGGATATTTTGAGCGTTTATAGGATGGTTGGACGATAAGGATATATTCAGGTCATCAACGCAGAGCCGGGACGTTACTGGGGCGGCAAGGCAGTCAGTTATATCATTGATATAATATATGAACAAGGTTGCGCTTAAAGCAGAGCCTTGTGGCACACCATTTTCCAACAGCATCAGTTCAGACGTTGACGAACCAGTCGTAACTTGGATCGTTCTATTGTCTAAGAAGCTGTGTAGGTATTTACCCAATTTTCCGGCGATTCCCGCCGTTCGCAGTTTTAGTAGTAAGCCATGACGCCACAGGCGGTCAAATGCTTTTTCTAAATCGAAAAATACTGTGTAGAGGTGCTGTTGGCGATGAAACGCCGATAAAATCTGCCTTTGCAGGCTAAGTAGCTGGCTGACTGTCGATCTTGCCTCTCGCCCGCCGGCTTGGTTAGGGGATAGAAGACATTTTTGTTCTAGGAAAAACATGAGGCGCCTATTAACCATCTTCTCCAGCGTTTTGGAAATGACACTAAGCAATGAAATAGGACGGTAACTTTCGGGAAGAGTAGGATCTTTATTTTCCTTTAGTATTGGAATGATATTGGCTGATTTCCCGGAATTCCAGATTTGGTTGAATATATGTAGGAGAAAATGTTTGCCGGAAATTGGGAGATACTTTAGCATGTACGGGTGGATACAGTCGGGGCCAGGGGCAGTGTTGGATGTGTGGTAGTTGAGTTGGGAATTTAATTCTGAGATGGTAAAGTTACTGTTGTATGTTTCGTTGGATTCGGACGGGAAGTGCACTGGCTGTTGCTCTGCTTGGTGTTTCATGCTGCGGAAGGCGGGAGGGTACTTTTCTGACGACGATGCTGCGGCAAAGTAGCTGGCAAAGGCTTTGGCGACGTCCGCTTCATCCGTTATCTGGCTGCCATTGATTCTGAGTTGAACGCGTTTTGGGGCGCTGTTGATTCCGCTGATGGATTTTTTTTTATTCCACATGGTCCTATTTGACGTTGACGAAGAGATCGATGCGATAAACTGTTCCCAGCATTCTTGTTTTTTGCCGCGAATAAGAGCACGGGCAAGAGCTCGGGACTTTTTGAAGGCTATTAAGTCAGGTAGCGACCGAGACGTTTTATACTTTCTGAGTGCTCGTTTGCGCTGTTGGATTGCGGTATGAATCTCTTTGCACCACCATGGTACTCTCTTAGCTCGGGAATTGTGAGAGATGGGTATTGATAAGCAGGCGGTGTGTAGAATGGCATTAAGAAACGTGCTTAAATTGTCTGATAGGGACTCGCTAGGAGCTGGGATTTTGATTCCGGCCTCGTATGCCGCCCAGTCCGCCTTGTGGAACAAAAATCGTGGGGGTCTTGGAATTAGCGGTGATGGATGGTATCCCGCGAACTGTAGGAATACTGGGAAATGATCACTGGAGCAAAGGTCGTCATGGATAAAAGACTTAAGTTTCGGGAGGAGTAATGGGGATACCAGTGCTAAGTCAATAGTCGAAAAGGTGTTATGGGAGAGGTTGAAATGTGTGTGGTCAGGTGGGACCAGGGTACACAAATCGTACTCTATTAATATATTAGTGATGATTGATCCATGTCTGTTGGTTGACGCCGCTCCCCATAATGGGGAGTGAGCGTTGAAATCTCCAAGTATGACCATTGGGCTTACTATTTGGGATATGGCGTTTTGAAGGTCTACCGAATGTACCATAGTGTTGGGGGGAAGGTAGCAGTTGCAGATCGTTAATGAAAGTCTCGGAGGACCGTGTAAGAATACAGATATCGCTACCATCTGAAGAGGTGTGTCTATTCTGGCTGATACAGCTGAGACCGACGTATGCGCTAGGATTGCTACTCCTCCGCTTGCTCGGTTGCCACCAATATTATCGCATCGGAATAGGCTGTAGTCCTTTATTCTTGGTTTGTCTCCAGGCCGCAAGTGCGTCTCCTGCAAGCAGGCTACCGATGGAGAATATGTGGCTAATAGTTGTTCCAGTTCGGCTTGGTGATTGATAAAGCCTCTGCAGTTCCACTGCATAATTGTATTGTTGCTCGCCATGCTGGGTGTTTCTATGTTGTTTCGTGAAGCCAGTGGCTGTTGTTAGTCGGTCTTTAATATTGGGGTTCACATGGGGTTCGTGTGTTAGTGGGTAGAGCTCCCTTCTGACGTATTGCCATCTGTGGATAGGCAGCTCAGACTTTTTAGTATGCGGGTACATTTATTTTTTAAGCTCGAGTTCTTCAGGTGTGGTTTGGTTGCTGCAATTAGGTGAATCAGTCCGTCTTTATCCTGTGTAAAGTTGTGCGCGTAGGTTATATAGTCAGATTTAGAAGTTATGTTTCTCATGAAGGTTTTGTAATTGTCGAAGTTAATGATGAAGTTGGCTTGATCGTTATCAAACATCGGTCTGACCTTCTCAACTGCTTCGTCGATGTTTATGTTTTTTTTTTGTTTTGGCTTCCGATTAGCTGACTCAGTGATGTGCTGCACGTCTGGCGGTGTTTTGAAATCGGTTTTCTGTTGTGCCTGTTGCTGCAAAAAGTCCTTCTCTTCTGGCTGTGATTTCAAAGTATGTTTCAGCTTGATTGGATTGGGGAGCTATCTGTTTGTTCCAGTAGTGCAGTATGGCTGATGTCGTCCTCTGGTAACGGGATATTAATTTTCTTTGTTGCAGGCTGAGATGTCGCTGATAGTGTGGGATCGTCGGGCAAAGAGTCTGGTGTTGCTGGGTGGGGGCGTTTCGCATTTGGGATTATTTGGTCGACTTCCATTGCTCTGCCGATGTCTAGGTGTTGTGGGGGGGGGGGGAGTAGGTAGCATGGTTGGCTGGCTAGTGTTTCCTTTTTTATTTGTACAGCTGTGGCATGAGTGGTCGTCTAAGAGAAGGAATATGCGGTGTTCGTGTTCATTGTGGGTTAGTATAAAGGACTCAGGGATGTTGGAACAGTTGGCCTGCTCTATATAGACTTGTCTACGCCAGCTGGCAATATGTCCGAATTCGGCGTCGTTTGGGTTGACCCGAAGGATGGCTATAGGGGTGATTAATTTCAAAGAAAACACTGAGGCAAGGTGAGAGACTATGAGCTGGTTCGGGATAGTAGGAGAGACATTTGACATGATTAGTTTATTCGATGGATTTTTTAAACGTCGGGCAGTGATCAGTTGCGAGCCTATTTTAATTCTTCCTCCATGTTCGAATAGCTTTTCGACATTGGATTTCGACTTAAAAAATATTGCCACTCGGTCTCTGCTGATTTTCGAGCCTGCTATTATGTTAGATGGTCCGCCAACTAAATCTTTTAATGCCAAGAAGTAATCGCGGTTGCTGCTTGTTTTTTTAATTGAAAAATACATGGCGACTGAACGCATTCTATCTCTAAAGTTTTAATGACATCGCTAATACCACCGAACGGCATGACGCCTGAACCTTTAACAAGAGTACAACCATACTAGAGGTATTATTGAAAAAAACATTACTTAATAAATAAAGTAACGTCATTTATGCATTTTTCAAAGTTTTCGAAATTGTCGATATCGTGCCGATAGAGATATCTTCTTTGTCATCCCATGTTTGTAAAAACCGGAGTTATAACGTTGATTTGAAAACATCTGGGAATTTACGATATAATTTATATGTGAAACTTGTTTATTATGTTGAGTGCTTCTTGTGTCGGAAACGCATTTTACTAACAAATCGTTTTTTAACATAAATGGCTACAGTATGTATCATACTCAGCATCCCGATGGAACTGCACGTGGTGGGAGTGCTATACTAATACGTAAAGGTATTCAACACCACCAGTACAATTCTTACCAACAAGATTATGCTCAGATTACTAGCATTGTTGTGAAAGAGCTAAACTCTTCTCTCATTTTGGCAGCAGTGTACTGTCCGCCCCGACATTTAATAAAAAATGATTTATTTGCTGACTGCTTCCATTATCTGGGAAAAAGATTTATTGCTGGAGGTGATTACAATGCGAAACATACGCTATGGGGATCGAGATTAATCAATCCTAGGGGACGTGAGCTAAAAAAAGCTATGGATTCCTTGCAGCTTAACCATCTCTCATCTGGTAAACCAACCTACTGGCCGACTGATCCTAATAGAGTACCTGACTTACTTGACTTTTTTGTAGTTAAGGGGGTATCGCTACATTACACCGAAGTTGAAGATAGTGCTGATATAGCATCCGATCACTCACCAGTTATCCTTACAATAAGTACGAATATTATAAGGAAAGAAACGCCGCCATTCCTTGCTAACAAGCAAACGTGCTGGGAGAACTTCCGAATGCTAGTTGCAAACAACATAAATCTTAGAATTCAGCTTAAAACTATTAACGAATTGGAAGAAACTGTCGATTCTCTCACAAAAACCATTCAAAATGCAGCATGGAATTCTACGCCAGCTGAAACATTAAATGCTGATGTTAATAGTTTTCCTTATGGGTGGGGGAGCAATACCGCATACCAGGTATAATGACTTAATCTTTGTTGGACGAAGACATCCAAATGCGGCAAATTCAAGGTGATGCGATTAGTAAAATGGTTAGATCGCAACAAATTATTTCTGAGTACAAAGATAACTAAAATACACAATTCGTAATCTAATACTTAATGGCAGATTTAAGTATGATATGGAATAATGAAACTTCGATAGGATCGGTAAATCTAATCAAATACCCAGAAATCAAGTTAGACCGAAAATTAACCCGGAATGAAAATGAACATACAGTTTACGTTGCAACCAAAACAAGGAAGGTCAAAATTTAATAGGCGTATTATTTTTATTTGCTAACAAATAAAATTCCGGCGAAATATTGTTTTTATAAAAGCCTCCCCTGTGATAAAGTTTACTCGCGTTGTGTTCAATTGTCAGTGGAAGAAATCGGTAAATTTATTATCTTCTTTTATTTCTATTTCTATTGTTTTATTTTATTTTGTTCGTTTAATTCTCATTGGTCTCGTTTCGTCTTTACTAATTTTTGAATTTATTACTAGTTGTAAATTAATGATAGATTCGTCCGACGGAGAAAGTAAATACTTTTACCAGAAGTACCACTAACCTGTCGCGAATAAAACTGTTCAACCATATCTTCTCCGTCCCGTTTAATTTATGAAAACAATAATGGTTCAGTATGGAATACATTAATAAGCTCTTCAACATAGATATTTCCGTTATCTTCAATAATAATCTTGCAGTTAATTCCTAAGATATACTTAATAAACCTAGTCATTCTACTATTACTTTTCCCGAACACTATATTAAACAAATTATCGTCTTAGCCGAAAATTTCGAAAAAGAAATATTGTCTATTTTCATCCCACGGAATTAACCAGGTAGTTTCACAGTAAACTCGATTGCATCTTCCTTATCTCTCGCTCTCCCTCGCTCTGGTAAAAACTTAATTAAATTAAATTTTGTATCAATGACGGCTCCTAATAAATTTCCGCTCTCAAATTACTGAATAAATTAATATTTCACCATTTATTCTCAATTTCTCTTATTATCCGATTTAGTATAGTCACTCTAGTCGATCTTACTATTAAAGAACTTTATAATAACTGTTCATCCGGTATTCCGATATTCGCCGACTACACAAACGTACAATTAACATTTCTTACATTCCCATTTCCGCTGTTGAGATCAAATTGGTGAGCTCTGTTCTCACATTTGTTGATCCATAAACCTAAACTCCATCACAACTGTTTCCGCCACTTCAGCGCTTCGTATTACAGGAAGAGTGCTTGTTCTTTATGCGCTAATAATCGCACCTTCGTAGATTATTCCATTTCCCAACAAAACAGGCCCTCTATTTACGTTAGCGACCACCGTGGTGGTAACCATTCAACACGGGGCCTTTCTTGTCGAGTTTTTAAAGATTAAGCGGTACGCAAAATCATGAATCTTCAAAATGTTTCTTACTCGAAGGACAAAAATATTAGTGAGAGCACAATAACCATCTCCGCCTTTACCTTTGCTGATATTTCAAACCCTACTAATTTTCCTGCCTTACCATAATCAGTTGCAACTACAAATAGGAGACGATAACACTATTCCAGCATTTTATAATCTCCAAATTCTATTAACTTGTACTGTTCCAATCTTATCCTCAACACTGACACTAAAACCTATCGCTCCGTTCTTCCAAAACATCCTCCAAATGCTTCTGTAATCCTATCTTAACGTCATGAATGCCGAATCAACTTCAATGATGAATAACATTTGCTATGATAACTGTCCTTCTCTGCCTTGTGCAAATGTCTTAACTTCTACATATCTATTCCTTCTCAGAAAATTCAAAATCTCCAATTTAAAGAATTCTTGTTCGTATCTCAAATCTTAGATACAGCAGAAGTCAGTCTCTTCTGTTTTAAGTTTTCATTTTAATCACTCTTCTTTATATTTGAATTCTCTTATTATTTCGTTTGGTTTACGCATCATCTTGTTCCATTTCCATTATGCTAAAGCTATTTGTCTGCCTAGTTCTTCTATAGTTGTATCATATTGCTGCTTTTATTATTTTATAGTGCATTCCTTCAGCATCCGAAGACCTAGATGTGATTATTGTGTTCAGCCATAAGAGCTGCTCTTTTGGACTTTTTGACTTTATATACCGATTTTCCTTTTGGTTTATCATTATTTTATTTCCAATTTCTGTACTTTTCTTTTCAAAGCATGTGTCAGCATTACTTGACGTTTTTAATTAGGTTGAGCTGGTTGCATACAAGAACCCCTGCGCAATGATTTATCCGAGTGTTAGAAGCTTATATTTTATTTCAGAGTTCTTATCTATCTTTTTTTTGTAGTTTTTCCTTTATGTTTATTAATATGTCTTCTGTTACGTTGAATCGTGGGTAAGATATTACTTTAGATTTCGCGTCATCGCTATCAGTTCAGTTTTCTTTCTTTTTTAGTGTTGCGTGTTCTTCCAACATTCCCTTATACTACCTTTTCTTTCATTTTCTGCTTATCTGAGAGTTCAGTATGCCCTGTCAACTTATGATTTCACAATGAAACTATCGCATTATCGAGGCCAACAAAAATTCCTTAGAACAGCTTTCCGATCAATGTAATATTAATATTACGCTTCTTTCTGAAACCCGATTAAAATGCTATGGTTTTGGCTATGGTGAGGCAGCCATTTTAGTAAAAAATGATATCCAGTTTTTAACTCATGAAGGCAAACCCTTTTTCCTCCTAATCATCTTTATCCCTAACTTATTTCATTTCATCGTTCTAACTATTCTTCCAGTCCATTTAATTTCATTTCTGCTCATTACACCTTTATTACTATAAATGTTACATCAAATTTTACCATCATACTTCATAACCATTATTAATATAAATATTCCATCTTTTTTCCTTTTTTTTTATTTTTATGATTTTATTCAACTGAGGACAATTACCCAGTCTATTTCACAATCATTGCACATTGAATCACAATAATCACTACTATTACTAATTAAATATATTATTACTCTTTACAATTATAAGTTATTTTCTTTCTTTCCTTTTACACTTCACAATTAAATTATTCGAACTTAACTATTCTTTAACAGTTTACTATATTAATTGTATAATTACTATTATTATAACTACTCTTACATTTTTATAATACTCTCATCATTAAAATTATCATAATCCTTAATATTTTTACAATAAATTTATTATTCTATTTTTATCAATACACTGCTACTATTATTTAACATTAACTTATTATTATTAGTAGTAGTAGTAGTAGATGTAATTTACTTCTTTTTTTTTTTATTATTATCATTTCAAATCAAATCAAATCAAATCAAATTTATTGGTATTTACTAAATTAACATAAAAATACAAAAAAATGTAAGTTCCACAAATGCGCATGGCTGCGCGAGCAGTGGGATTATTATTATACAAATGAGATTGATAATATATTGATGGTAAATCCGGATACAATTACAAAACGCATAATAAAATAAAATATTATATACTAAAAACAATGCTAGGAAGTAAAACATGAAAACCGGTACGATACAATGCAATACAATGCAATGGCCAAACAGATATTAGCTAAAAATATTATGAATACAATTTGAATATGAAATAAATATTAATATTATTTGGCCACTGCTTACAGAATTTAATTTTATCATATTCAGTATAATATTTAAACACATGTGTATTTCAAACATCGGTAAGTCGTAAGTATCATATAATTAGGATTTACTATTTACACATACACTTCAAACTAAAATAAATAAGATAAATGAATAACTATTAGCTATCTATAAACGTGCGAACAGCTGTTAGTATTTTGATAATTTTATATAATCATTGTATCTAAGAAATCTACAGTACTTCAAATTTTAATTACATCCACACACTTTTAATACCTCCCAAAGGAAAAGAAATTTTACTTATTCGTCGGTAATAATAGTATGATAATTTAAAACATGAAATACTGCACTAATAACTAGTATGTTTTGATTTCCAATACAGGAATTTTAGTTTAGTTGCACTAGCAACTAAGGTAATAATAATTCTACAGCTTAACAATTCGAATTTATTTGGATTGATATTTAAGACAAATCAACTCATATGTAATATGGAATTTAGCATTCTAAGCCTTAGTCAAGAAGTATGCCTTTAACTTTTTACGCCTTCTTCTGTAATTTAGTATCCATATGTTATGCATATGTGCAGGTAGCGCATTGAATAATAGGCATCCGTTATACTGAAGCTGATGCCTGGAATGATACTTATTGAAAGAAGGGATTTTAGCGACTGTTCTATTTGAGTGCCTTGTAACACCAGTTTTAACAGAGATATTGAATTTATGTTTATTTTTCATTACAAACATTAGTGCTTCTAGTTTATATATTTCTTTTATATTCAATAAGTCATTTTCAGCATTGCTGAATTCGTCATTGAAAATAATTCTAATTACTTCCTTCTGTAAGTAGGCTAACGGTTTGATGTGGTAATCTGCAGCATCCCCCCAGTGAATTATACCATACGATAAGACTGGCTGATATAAGGATGTTTAATTTTAATAGTTTTAAAGAATTTTTCTTTATTTAAGTGTTGGATGATCAGAAATAACATGTACCGTGGAATAACGGTTTCATTGACATCTAATTTTTCCTACTTGGCACATTATAAACATGGCTAAATGTACACTCAAATTTTTTTTTTTTTTTTTTTTTTTTTAATGGGTTCGTCGACATCGACATTAGCCCAAGAACAGTGGAATAGAGAGAAAAGAGAGACTCAGATCCTTACACGATCAGAGATAGCTGACAGAAAAGAATCGAGAGCTAGAATAACCGAAGGAGAAGGAAGGGAGAGAATGAATGAAGCACAGTATGGAGCGGGAATACCGTTTTGTAAGAGGAAGGAATAAAAAGAAGCCTGTTCAGTTGAAAGCGACGAACAACTGAACATTATATGATCGGGATCAGAAATACATTGATCGCCGGGAGGGTGCAATGGACAATAAGGAGAAGGCACGAGAGAATAACGGAACAATGAGGAAGGGAGCAAACTATGCCCAAAACGCAAGCGGCAAATCGCAGAGAGATTAGAACGGCGCATAGAAGGAAAGTTAATAAACCATGGAAAACATGGAAGGGAAGGTTGAATAGACAAGAAAAGGGAGTTCGGGTTGGAGAATGAGGAGACGTAGGAGTCAGACCACAGTTTGGAATGAGCAGCTGCAGACAGAAGGGTAATATTAGAAGATGAGAAGGCAGGAAGAAACCTACCAGAAGAGGAAGATAATCGAGCGAATGAGTCAACCAACTCATTTCCCTCGATTCCGGAATGACCAGGAATCCAAAGGAAATCCGTTTGGATAAAGTGGGAAAGGAAAAGATCGTGAATTAAGGAACGAATAAGGAGAATGATACAGTCGGTTGAGTGAGAAGGGAGAGGAGATGTGATAGACTGCAGCACGCTTTGAGCGTCCGACAGGATAAGGAGATTGCTAGAAGCCGGAGAAGTTTTGATAAAAAGGAGGGCACGCAGAATAGCCGAAGACTCAGCATAAAAGATTGAAAAAAAGGAGGGAAGTTTAAAGGACTCGAAGTAATTGAGAGAAGGACAGAAGAAGGCTGCACCAACACCATTGGGTCCCTTGGAGCCATCAGAGAAGATCAAAAAATGGTTGAGGAAAAAAGAGCGAAGATTCTGTTGGAATTCTGATCTAACAACGTGATGAAGAAGAGGTTTGGGAGGAACAGGTGAATAAAAGCAGTTAATAGGATGAAGCAGAGAGGAAAAATTGAAGGAGAAATAAGGGAGTTTATCGTAAGAGTAGATATACGGAGAAAACTGTATAAGACGGCCAGCGATAAGAGATAGAATAGGAGTCTCGTTAGCAGAAAAGCGCCAGGAACGCAATATGTAGGAATAAGAAGGAATGAGAGAGCAAGAGGAAATAGGCAACCGTTTGATGAGGAAACGATAACCCAAGAGGGAGCGTTTAAGGAAACGGGGAGGAATGTGACACTCTGCGTGCAGAGCTGGGATATGAGTAGACTTCCGGGCTCCAAGGCAGAGGCGGAGACATGTATTTTGGACCCGGTCGAGCTTAGACAGAAGGGATCTAGAAGAATTAGCATAAATATAGGAACAGTAATCAAGAGCAGAGCGGATAAAAGATTTGTAAAACATGAGTAGGATCACAGGATCACCTCCCCAGACAGTGTGCGAAAGGGATTTAATGAGGTTGAGCCTTTTGAAGGAAGATACGAATAAACGGTTGATATGGACATGGAAGGAAAGTCGGCTATCCAGAAAAACACCTAAATAACGGAAGGAGGAAGTAAGAGGAATTGGGCCATTAGTTAGGACGAGGACGACTGAGGAAGGAATAAACGGGCGCAGTGTAAAGACGACAGTAGAAGACTTAGAAGAAGAGATGAAAAGATGGATGTTGGATAAGGCATTTTCCAATGCAATTAAGGAGATTTGAAGATGGGAGTTGGCCTGCGAGATGTTGCGATGAGAGGAATAAATGAGGATATCATCAGCAAAGAAAAGAGAACAGGAATTCAAAGATAGGGACGCAATTTTGATAAAATAAATATTAAATAAAGTGGGGCTAAGGCAGGAACCCTGCGGTAGTCCACGATAGACTAGTCTAGTGGCATCCTGAATATGAACAGAAGGAGTGACCGTTCGGCAGAGGAAAAGATTAATAATCAGGGTAGAAAAATGAGCCGGAATGTTTAAGGAAAGCATCAAATCAAAAAGAGTTGGAAGATGGACATTGTCGAAGGCTGCCGAAATATCAAGAAAGGAAGCAATAAGAAATTTTTTGTCGATGAATGACTTGTAAACATCTGCTAGGAAAGCGCTAATACAATCAGGAGGGCCGCGACCAGGGCGAAATTAATGGAACCGGCGGAAATATCCATGTCGACGGACTCGCTAATATTTTGAACGGGAGAATTATTGCCTTTTGTGGCAGAAGAAGTAGACGCGGACGAAGCAGATAATTGTTGGGCAGTTTTATTTATTTTAGTTGTAGATTTAACTGGTGCAGCCGCATTACTGACACTCTTGGTAGTCGTGCGAGGAGAATGAGGGGGAGGTTTACCTCCCCCGTCAGACGAATCCGGCATAAATATTAATTATCGAAAAATCAGATAACGACGGATCGAGAGAAGAAAATGATTAGCGCGAACGAAATAAAATAAAACTAACGAAATAAAAATAAAAATAAGTAAAAGAGATAAATAGATCGAGATAAATAAATGTAACGATCTCACCGAGTTCTTCCGAAATAATTAAACGCAACGCGAATAAACTTTATCGTAACAAACTTCTGATATCCGCTTGAAAATTATGGAGTCTAAATTAGTTCTTGTAAAATATAAATTCTGAACCACAAACGTTAAATTTATCGATGTACATGTTAGTTGTAAATATGCCACTCGCGAATGCTCGTGCCCGGACAAGTAAAAAAGGTAGGTACATATACCACATAAAATGTTTCTACTTTTCATTATACCGCTGTAGAATTGTAATTTCACATTTTGAAAAACTTATTGTTTTGTGTTAACGAATCCGAAACATTTTCTATACGTATATAAACTGTTATATTTGATTTCACATAATGGCTTTTTATTTCTCGAAATACTTAATTACGTTTTAGGATTGTTTTAAAAAATCATGTTTTGTATAGTTTACAGAAATAATCTTCGTTTTACTGAACAGTTTATTTCGTTTTAAAAGAAATGTTCCGCATTGTTTACAAAAATACTATTTCCTTTTGCTAAACAATTTAGTTCGTTTATAAAAAAATATTTTGTTTTGTTAAGAAAAGTTATAGTGCTTTTTCCCGCTTAGTTTACGGAAACATTATATTTTTATTTCATAAATAAAGATTTAATTCAGTTATTATTACTATTATTTTTTATAATTATTATTATATTATTATTATTATTGTTATTATTATTATTATTTCTTATTGTTATTTTCTTATTTTTATTTTCATTTATTTTAAAATTAAACTTTACTTATTTCGTATATCAATATTATACTAGGTTAGTTCATTTTATTTTATTCTTATAAAGAATTATCTCTATTACAATTACTTATTCATATTTTTACTGCTTGCTCTCATGCATTCATATTACCTATTGTTACAATTATTGTTATTTTACTTCATTATTATCCGTGTTATTATTATTATTATTATTTTCATAAATTATTAAAATTAATCATATAATTAAATAAAACTTATATCTAACTCCAATTTATAATGCTATTGCAAATATTTACTACTGTGCAGTGTTCTCAAATCATATGCTATAACTTATACTACCTAGTTTCTCATTAACTGAAATTTAAAATTTAAAATTTTCGTTTTTCTCAATAATAATTACTACCACACTTATTTAAAAAATAAAAACAATTTTCTGTATTTAATAATAATTATAAATACCATCGCCAACATTTTAATTATGTTTACAGATTTATACCAAAAGCAGAATTATCTTACATTTCATTTCCATTACTTTGTTATTTTCTTCAGAATAGTATTTAAAAACTACTTATTTATATTCTTACACATTATAACCACCACTATAAACCAACATTATAATTATTATGATTATTACTATTATTATTGTAATTACTATTACTGTTATCAATATTATTGTTATCTTTATTATTTTATTACTATTACTATTCTTATCCTTATTATTACAATTTTATTTTTATCATTTTAAATCACAGCTGAAGTATTCACAAGAAGTACTTTGGGAGTGGGGTATAGGTGAGATAAAACTTAAGTTAGAATTATCGCATATATCTATATATATTTAGGTGTACCTGTATGTGTATGTTTACTTATGTGTTGGTGTGTGTGTCACATATGTATATATGTGTGTTTAAGTGTATGTAAATATGTGTATTCTTGCACATGAGTATACATGTGTGCATATGTGTATGCATGTGTAGTGTGTGTGTATGTATTATAATGGATGTATGTATGTATAGGTGTATGTGTGTGTATGTATATATATATTTATTTATTTATGTGTGAACATGTGTGTATTTATGTGTATATGTATATTCAGGCATATTCAATTATAACTGTTTTTCTTATGTTTTTTTTTATACTATAAAATCACTCGATATGCAAATTGTAAACATGGCCTAAAAAATGGTATAAATATATGTAAATGCATATATATGCGTGCATGTGCTCATGCACATGTGTGTGTCAGCAAATGTTTATTTACACACGTCAAAAATATATTAAGAAAAAAAAAAAAAAAGATCTTAGCTATATTAATTACTGGTTTAGGTCATGTGCTCATACTTATATTCCGCTACTCGCGCTGCTTTTGCGCATATGTGGATCATTATATTAATGTTATAACTCTTTAATATTTAAAATATTATAAAATAAACTGATTTGATTATTATTATTGTTGTTATTATTATTGTTCTTATTATTATCGCTATTATTATCTTCCGTCTGGATGATGCAATCGTCCACTATTTAAAAGTCGAAATTTCTCGGGGGTGGCATTTAAAAATATTTGTTGAAAATAAAAATATAAGACATGTGTGTGTGTGTGAAAGCGTAGCGATCAGGATTCCATCGGTGGTGTGTTAGGGCCTGCGAAGAATTCACCCCCTACACCCTGTGACAGATTCAACCGGTTGCTCGAACATTCAAATATTTCTGTTAAAAATAAAAATAAAACATAACATCGAAAAATCGCGGTTCATTCGGTTCTGGGACGTTCAAATATTTCCGTTAAAAATAATAATAATAATAATAACATCGAACGAACGTCTGGAATTCACCCTCTGCACCCTGCGCCGCAACCATTTGATCGCTGGAACATTCAAATATTTTTCCGTTACAACCGCGCGGTCGCGCTTACATAACACCCCGCAGCAGCTCACCCGGCCACCATCATTCGACTGATGAATCGATCATATATTCTCCTTAAAAATAAAATTTAAAAAAAAAAATGCCAGAACGGAGCGCGACTCGGATAAATTCCTTTAAAATTTGGATTCTAAGTGTTGAGTTTCGAACGTTTTTAATACTCCGCCAAAATTTTACCCCTCCCAACCCCCGGAAACTAAAATTAAAAATTACGCTACATATATTACAAATAGAGGCCTGTATAATACATACACATAATGGTAGAAGGCGCCGTGCGTGGGAATGCGAAAGCATGAAGCTGCGCGCCTAATCGGATAGCCTAATTTTTGGAACCCGGCTAGAATACTTACGCCCGGGATTTTAAAAACCCGTGTTAGCGACCGATGCACGTGTGGGAACGGACGGTACACTTCGCGGCGGCGGCAGTGGCTACAGGCGGACCGTGAGAAAGAAAGTGCTCTAGTTCACACGATCCAGGGGGCCTAATTAGTTCTGGCAGCATCCCTTTGTGTCCCAGTTCCATCCCTTTCTCTCTACTATCCTTCATGAGCTTCATGTAAATAACAATACCCATTTATATTTTTGTCCACC
Source organism: Icerya purchasi (assembly GCA_039619475.1). Classification (NCBI taxonomy): domain Eukaryota; kingdom Metazoa; phylum Arthropoda; class Insecta; order Hemiptera; family Monophlebidae; genus Icerya; species Icerya purchasi. The sequence continues at coordinate 134,077,703 of CM077116.1, forward strand.
GTTAGAGAATGTAAATGACTTTAAATATCTAGGTATACATATCGATAAATCCTTGAACTGGAAAAAACACATCTAAAGTTTAAACTCGAAAATAAGACAGACAATTCTAGCTTTATATAAAATAAGGCAGGTACTAGTACATCGAACACTACGTATATAATTCAATAATAATGTCTAGAACATTATATGGAATTCAAATATGGGGCAAGGCTAAGAAAACAGAAATAAATAAAATAAGTAAAATACAGAAGAGGTGTTTGAAACTTATACTCCCCCACTGCAAATAAATAGACTTTAGGTCAATTATGTGTGAAAGGAAAACGATGAAATGTCCCCTAAGATGTATTTTTTCTATTATACGAGTAGATTACTAGAATTTAATGTCAAAAATATTAAATTACCATCCAGGGAAAAAATTCGATTAACAAGAAACCAAAGTAATACATATTACATATATCCCCACGGTGTAAATCTACGAATTGATAATACTGACGACTCATTGCTAATCGAATTAATAAGTACAATCCCCAATCATATACTAGGGGGAAAAAATTGGTGTCTGGAAAAAGGAGAAAAATGGTTGAAGGAATGGTGCAAAGACTGAAGATTAAGTTACGTCCTTTATTTCGCTACTCTTTAATGATTCTTTTTCTTTTTATGGTCTGTTGGTTTTGACTCTGTTGTGTCCTTCCTGGATTTTAAGTTCTCTCAGATCGTATTATTTTTTTCGATTTTAAATATTAAGCTGTCTGCATGAACTGGTGTACAGATGCGTATTACGCGACATGTTTTGTATTGTCACATATATATATATATATATATATAAACTCGGCCATTTTGGCCTCGCAAGGGGCTGTGCCCCTTGACCCCTCTTGCTTTCATTTCTGTCTCTTTCTCTTCTATACTTTGTATAAAATTATCAAAATTTGCAACGTAATTCTTACTGGCATCAACACACACAAAAAATAACATAACCACAAAAATCCTATTCTAACATTTACCTTCCGTTATATAAAATTAAGACATTTTTTCGTTACATTTTTCGTTACATATTTCATTACATAAAATTGTGACATTTTTTAAATAACAATAACAAAAATCCTACAAAATATAACAAACGTTACATAAAATTGGGACATTTTTTCGAATGGGGGGTAGCCTAAAAATTACGTTGTAATTAATATATATATGTATATATATATACTCTTACTTAAATATAATGCTAGGTTTATTAATTTTGTTATTTAGGGAATAAGTTAAGATAGTTGAAATTTTTGTACTTTGTATCTTTTTTAATAAACACTGATAAGAGTGTTGGGCACTCACACAACGGGCATATTTGCCCTGTAAGACCCACAACTTATTTCTAATTTAAAAAAAAAAAAAAAAATCCAGAAAATAAAAAACTCAAGTTTATTTCAATGTTAAAACCAAAGCATCACCATTTACTAAAATCATTACTATATCCAGGTTCTTACACAGAAAAAACTTACGATGAAGTACGACAGGTTCTTGTCAATCATTTTCAGCCAGAACCACTAATTATTCCAAGTGCGCATATTTTTTTAAATCGAAAACAACGAGTTAACAAATCCGTCAGTACATATTTAAATGAATTACACCGTTTGCAATCCCTTTGTAAATATGAAGATAAATTTTTGGAACGTACTTTATGCGTGTCGGGGTTGCACTCCAAATCTATATTAGATCGGTTATTTTGTGAAAATAACATACCACTCGAAAATATGTTTGCAACGGCGCGTGTTATCGAACGTGCTGAAGCGGATGCGCAAGATATATTATAAGATTCTACAATACACAAAGTAAATACAACGTGTAGTACTAGGTTAAATGAAGATGGAAATCAGAAAAATACAAAAGCGATAAAAACAAATCTGATACTGATGCACCAATTTACATAAATGCCAATTTACACGGCAAGCCATTTGTTTTTGAACTTGATACGGGTGCCCCAGGAACTGTTATTAGCCAAGCTGATTTTGATAAATTTATCTTACCTCCAGTAACTTTACATGAAATGAAATTACAACTACAGCCTTATGGAGAAAATTGTCCGCTCATTAAAGTATCTGATTATGTGACTACTGAAGTTAGTTATACAGGAGTAAATAAACAACTTACTTATTATGTAGTTCCAGGAAACCAACCGCCACTTTTTGGTCGTACATGGATGAAAGCATTCGGGTTCAAGTTGACACCTTCTGAGAATATATACAATGTTGTTAGGAATGAACTAGTAAACCCACCAAAGTTGCATGTGTTGCTAGAACAATATCAAATCGTATTTAACAATAATGTGGGTAAAGTATCTAATTTTGAATGTGACTTAGAACTACATCCAGAGGCTAAACCTGTTTTTTATAAAACACGTACATTATCATTTGCAATTCGTGAAAAATTAAGTCATGAATATGATCGGCTTGTACAACAAGGATTGTATGAATGGGTAGAGATACATCCAAATGGGCGACACCTGTTGTGGCTGTTATTAAATCAAATTCCATACGCATTTATGGTGACTATTCAATTACAGTTAACCCACAGTCTGACACAGTACAATATCTATTCCCAGGATTTGAAAAAACCTTTGCTGCACTTTCAGGAGGCAATAGAAGAAAATATACCAAACTGGATGTTCGTTCTTTTGGCATTTAAAGGTTACACCTGCTACTGCAGCCTTCCTTAAATACACATAAAGGACTTTTACAACCTCGACGTTTGGAATTTGGTGTTCATCCAGCTCCAGCAATTTGGCAAAAATTTGTTAATACAATTTTTAAAGATGTGCCGTGTAAAATAGTTCATGATGACATTATCATTATAGTTCCTGCAGAGGAAGAACATTTACAATGTTTAGAGGCAGTACTATGTAAATGCCAAGAATATAATATCCACCTAAATTTATACAAGTGCTGTTTTTTCAGCTATCACTTACATTTTTGGGATATAAAATGGATGGTGATGGTATTCATAAAACTGATGAAAACGTACCAGCTATTATTCAAGCACCACAACCTACATCAGTTACAGAGCCCAAATCAGTCATGGGTATAATCACATTTTAGGCCAAATTTACTCCAAACTTAACTAACCTAGCGACTCCATTACATAAATTGACTAAAAAAAATACACCATTTATCTGGATAAAAGAGCAGCAAGTAGCATTAACATAAATTAAGGAAGTAATTGCATCAGATCAAGTTTTAACATATTATCAGGCTGACCCACCTCTCGTCTTGTCAGTGGGTGCGAGTCATATGGGATCATATGGGACTGGGAGCGATATTAGCTCACATAATAAAAGGAAAAGAGAGGCCTATTGTCTTTGCATCACGTGCATTAACACAAACAGAAAAAAACTATTCCTAAATTGATAAAGAGGCTCTTGCAATAGTTTGGGGAATATGTTATTTCATGATTTACTTATTTGGTCGCAAATTCACACTAATCGCAGATCATGAGCCATTAATGTATATTTTTAAGAAGAAAAAAAATTTACCAAAACTCGCTGCAACTAGGTTATTACAGTATATTCTACAGCTGCAGATTTTTGACTTTAATGTTAAATATAGGAAATCGGAAGAAAATTGAAATGCTGATTTTTTATCATGGTTCCCATCAAGAACTATAATTAATAAGGAAAAACCCCAGACTATATTACCATTTTCCGCTTACAACAACTATCTCATTTATCATTAACAAGTACACTTTAGCCGAGGAATCAAAAAAGGATAATGGAATTAGACAGTTGCAGAAAAGCTGAGACTAGGTACGTCGGTTGGTATACAAAACAGTCAACTTTCATTGGAAAATGGTTGTTTATTCCATGGAATGCGTGCATATATATTACACTCTTTGCACAAGGAGATTCTACAAGAATTACATGAGGGACATCCAGGTATACAAAAGATGAAAAGACTCGCTCGGTCGTACATATATTGTCCTAAAATAGATGCAGAAATTGAAAAATTTATAAAAAATTGTAAAGCATGCACTTATAATTCCCGTAATCCAGAAAAGGTTCTATTTCATCATTAGGAGGAAACTACAAGACCAGGAAAACGCATTCACATCGATCATGGAGGTAACCAAGTGGGACCATATTTTTTACTTAAAATAGATGCTTTTAGTAAATGACCCGAAATTGAAATAGTCCGCAACTTACAAGCAGATACAGCAACAGAAATCTTAGCCGACTACATTTCAAGAAATGGAATCCGTGAAACGATTGCGTCAGATAATTCAACATCATTTACAGGTAAGGAATTCCAGACCTTTATACAGAAGCAAGGGATACGTCATATTTTTACACCACCCTATCACCCATCGTCGAATGGGGAAGTTGAAAAGAATGTTATTACAATGAAGCAAGCTTTATCACGTATTCAAATGGATGACTCAAAGATTTCTATAAAGAGCCAGTTAAGAAAATTCTTATTTACCTACTGCAGATCCCCAACACAACTATGGGGGTTTCTCCTGCTTTACGCCATTGGGTCATGGACTACGATGCAACTTGTCACGACTTACAGAGAAACCAAAGGTTTAGATTGATTCAGGAAAGTACCCCACATCACAGATACGTGAGTATCAAGTTGGGGATAGTATCCTTTTCTGTTATTACTATCGCAACAAGTCTTGTTGAAAGTTGGGAAAGATCATGAAAAGAATTTGAACGCGCCTTTACCAAATTAAATACAATACGTCACATCAATCAGCCACGGAACGCGCCAACAACACTGCAACCATATAATTCGTTCGAGCCACCACAAAATCTTGCAGCATTGAATACTTCAATATCAAACGTAATTTCATTAGATTCCAAAGGCGATATAGAGCAAAACAATTTAGTAGCAACTAGTAATTCAATACCCACATCAGTGTCTTTACCTGAAATCTGCTGTTCGAATAGATTGCATCGTACCCCAATACGCCTAGATTTATAAGAAATAATAATAACACTAAATGAATATTTATTTAGATATATAATTTCCATGGGGAGATGTTAGATTATATATATATATATATATATATATATATATATGTATATATTAAACATTATTATTTAGCTGTTATGTACTGTGTTAACATATTTAGTATATAGCAAGATGGCTACACTGAGCAAGCACAATTGATATATATGTACATATGTGTGTTTACTTTTTGGTATTATTACGATTACGATTTACGATGACAATTACGATTACCAAATATGTAGTCGATATATGTAATTTTTTATTCATAAAATTATAAGTTCACATCGGTGTTTAGTTATTGTCAAAACATCGTGTGAAAACATAATAATTAATAATATATCCAGGGGGGAATTATGTTCTTGGGGGGGGCAGAGACTTTTTTTATATTTCTATTGAGAAAATTTTTTTGAGATATTCCTGAATAAAAACAAATATGTAAAAAATGATTTATTATGTAATTTAAAATAATGAAAAAGCAAGTATGAACAATAAATTTCAAGTAAAATAACCAATTATAAACAATGTTTTCTCAGTTGGTTTTAAAATTATTAATTGTAATTGTATCACCTACCTATTTTATGAAGTTTCATTTTTCCGTCAAAAATAAATCTTGTAATTTTGAAATTTAAAAATATACGACTAATTGAACCATTTCAAAATGTTTTGGCAGCAACTTTTGACATAACTGTAAACAAAGCGAATAAAAATACTTTTATTTCCTTTTAAATTGCTGCATTCTTAAACAGCTGTATTAAGTTCTGGGGGGGGGGGGGGAATTTCCTACCCAAAACCCCCACTGGATTCATCCCTGCTCACTGTTACATCATTATATTATAGTTATGGTTATTATAACTAGAGTACACCAGCGAACTGAAGTTTATAATAATGTACAAGCTAGGTTGGAAGTGGATTGATGGTTTAAATAAATCGTTAAATTTTAGATTTAAATAATTTTTGTATTTTATTTTGTTTAGTTAATTAAATAATTAAATGTAATATTAAAAGCACTGTAAATATGCGCTGAAAAGATATTCATATAAAATGCTTTTTTACAAAAAATAAATACCGACTTCAAGGTTTATTATAAAATACTCCTGATAAAAAATATATATCAGAGTGATATAACACTTAAGTGGTGATATCGTAATTCTTATACAACATTAACTTTTTGGAGTTGGCATTAAATTCATGTTACTATATCTAGGAACAATTTAATGAACATTTAATGCAGTTTTTAATTATTCTTTTAATATGAATTTGATGCCAACTCCAAAAAGTTAATGTTGTATAAGAATTACGATATCACCGCTTAAGTGTCTGATATATATTTTTTATCAGGAGTAATTATTTTTTACTTTTTAGTTCATTCTTAAATTTTTATAATAAACCTTGAAGTCGGTATTTATTTTTAGTAAAAAAGCATTTTATTTTTTACTTTTTAGTGCATTTTTATTCAATTAAATTAAAACATTTTAAAAAGAACAGATATGTCCACGGTAAAAACATCAAAAGCTACATTTTCATGGTAATTTGGCAAATTTATAGTATTTTAGTCAATAAATCTAACCCGACGGTGAAAGCAATCATGAATGAAAAGCATCCAAAAAGCTTCAACCTCCCGCATTATTAAGGATAACTCAAAAACCACCCGTCAAATCTTGATCAAATTTAAATGGGACCACATGAGAAACACCGTCTTTCAAATAAAAGAAGAATCATCAAAATCGGTTCATCTAGAAGAAAGTTCTGAGGTAATACACAAAAAAAAATAAAAAAAAAAATACAGTCGAATTGAATACCTCCTCCTTTTTTGAAGTCGGTTAAAAATACATACTAAGGGACGTGTATAAATACAATATATATATTTAAATTGGTAAACGTGTATTTTTGCGTGTGTATGCATATCTATATTTGTGTGTGTGGCTAAAAAAAAAAAAAAAAAAAAAGGAAAAAAAATAGGTTTATTTATGCAGATGTCTAAACAATGTATGTAGGAAACTGTAAATAAGGGTTTGTCTGTAACAATAAAATATCGCCCATCTTTCATTTTTCCTATTTTATTTTTGATTCTAAAGAAAAACAACAAAAAAAAAACGGATTTGCAGGTTACTATATTATATGTCTATTAGGTTAATGTATGTAACCACAATGCCAACCATAGGACATGTTAACTAAATTTTATTCTATGTTATATTATTAGGATTGGTTTTGTACGTGTATCTGATCGCGCTTTATTTTACGTTCTTTAACCCAGGCATTGTTTCGTTTTGCCTTAAATTTAAATATTTACATATCGGAATATTTTTTTTTGTATTTCGGTAAAATTTTAAAATAATTTCCACTACCGGCGCTATCATTTGTTGTTGTTGTTGTTGTTGTTGTTCTTTTGATAATAATGATAATAACAAATGATTCGATTTAATTTCATATAATTTTTAATAGTTGTCATTAAAATTATATTACTATTATTACCAGACGGAGATTTTTAAAAAGGTTTTTCCTTTACTCGTTTGTTTAAGCAGAATCAAAAGCTAGAATATTAGGAATGCGAGATTTGTACGTTAAGACCGGAAGTTCGTTAACGTTAAAATGCGTCATAAATGAAGCTGCTCAAGAGACGAACACGGTCGTATTCTGGTACAAAGATCACCACCCAGTTCAAAGCGATCACCGGATACTCGGCGGCCAAAACGATGCGGCAGCTGAAGGTAGAATCACGGTGGACATGGAGTGGACAAATACACTCACCTCCAGACTGAAGATCAATTCGGTGAACACTAGCGACTCCGGCAACTACTCATGCATTCCAACGGCCGCTAGCCCGGCATCAGTGACCGTACACGTAGTTAGCGGTAATTATACATCAAATGCTTAATACATTTCTAGTCTCTTAACAATTCGTCGCATTTCGACCCTTATTATATTCAGCCTGCTGAGTTTACTTACATTATTACCGGAACAATAATAATAACAGGCCGAAAAAGCCATTTCCGAGAAAATTTTCCTCGCCAAGCCGATTCCCAATTCTTGCGTATTTATTTCGTGCACGCTGTTAAAAGCGAAAAACTTAATTACCGCGTTGGGCATTGATAAGAAAATTGTGGGCGGCACATAAATGGAGGCCGTCGCCAGGACCACGGTTCGGACGCTAGGCCTCGTGAACACCATCAGGACATGGACCGTTCATCCTCCGTGTGAAACCGTAAAAATATTTTCGTGATTATTAGCCAAATTATTACCAGAATGTGCGATAAAATTTGCTACGGCTAACATGTCACCTCTTCTACCATCTAGTCTGACGTAGCCTGCTTTCATTATCTAACTAGGTTATAAAATAGTACATTTCATTAAATTTCCGAACTTCAACGTTACTTAATTCGTCTACCCTTCGGAATTATTTTCAACAGTGACCAATCAAATTCCGGCTGTGATTCGCAGTACCACAACGGCTATGGTTTTTTCTGACTTACATTCGCAAGTAAACCATGTTGAATTTCGAACTCTCGAAATTAAGGGGAAAAAAAATAAACTGGTCCACACCCGTAGAGTCGGTCGAGGATTATTAATCAAATTCTAATGAAATATTAGTAAAACTTCGCAAAAGTCGAGCACAATGTGTTCTCGATAAAAACTACACTCATTAAGCAAATATCCCCGGAACAATATTATCCTCGATTTATATGAACAGAGCTAATGCGTTTACGGAATATTGTGTGTAACTGTGTTCTTTATAAAACAAATTATTCTCTCTGCTGTTCGATTGTCAGTTGACATCGCTAACGCCGAAGAAGCGAACAGGCATTTCAAATACTTTCCGGCTATCTGATTGATATTGGAATAATTTTCGAAATTTTCAAATAAAACACGGAAAAGAAAAATTTCAATTAATAGAAAGATACGTTAAAAAAAAAATTTAAATGGCTTACTGTAGACGTCATTGACAACGGATAAAGAAAAACCATTCCATAACGTTTGGCATTGTTTTTAAGCATTCTGGGGTGTTTTTGGAAGTGAATATACGCGTCCTTACATACGAAAATGTTTCTTAGGTTTTTTGAAAAACAATACTAGTACAGTTGATTTAATTAAATTCGAGTGAACCTTGGTTTGTATGACGTTTAATCATTGCAGAAATTGACTGAAAAGAAACGAAAACTGCAAAATATCCCAAATGGAAGCTGACCATGTGTGACCCAAAAATTTTAATGGATCCATTCCTACGCTCTCAAATCTACATTAACTCCTCAATTTATTCATAGAAAATGAAGAATTGCATTATTCGTTCAAGTCGATTTAATGGCTTTTTACATCGTAGGAATAAATCTTAAAAAATTCTAGTTTCGAGTAATCGGGACGGAAACTCCAAACTTTTGAGTGAATCTTCAAAATAGCATAATGTTACTCGCAATTTTACTTCCGGTCATGCAAACAGTTAATATATAATAACCCATTTTATAAATTTTCCGGTAATTCTTCGTAATCCGCAGCACTTTATTCAATAAAGTTATCAATTTTTACATCGGTGTTAATGTAAATTTTACGTAATTTTCTAAATATTATAAATGTTTTTCTTCTTCCGTAAACCGCTCTATATATTATAAATGTAAATAATTGAAATTAACTGTTAATATTCGGTTACATTAGTAATTATTTTCAATTATTTACATTTATAATTTTCCAAATGATTTCAAGTCTGCAAGCGGATTAAAGAAATGGTTGATGTTTTTGATCGAATTATGAAGTGCGACAGAAAAACCAACAAATGGATAATGAACATTTTCTTTTTTATAATACAATGAATAGAGCTGCAAATAAATTCAAACGTGATTTACATTCTCAATTTTTGTGAAGTAAACGGTGAATGTTGTAATATCTAGATAAAATTACGCGTTACATTTGATGAAAAAATGAGAAATAATTAGACTGAGTCAGCCAACAGTTAATCGTGATTTGAAAATAACAATAACAACTTCAAGATAAATGGAAGATGAACATCGAATTTCCAAAAGACAAAAAGTATCAGAAAATAAGGCAAATATCGCCGCTATGGTATAAAGAGGAACACAACAACTACCTGTTGTATTGTATAAAATAAACAAAGCCGATATACAGTTAACAAATAAAAAATTTTATTTCAATCATTTATTCCGTATCCTTTTTGATTATTATATTTTAACTTGAAATAAAAGTTTTTAAATGTTTCATTTGTATTTTCACATTAAAATCGAAAAAATTATTTAGAAGTTACAGTCAATTATTTGGTAACCCTAATTAGTATGAAAGAGTATATATGTCAATATAAAATGTTTCAAAATGATAATAGAAACACTCGTATTAAACAAAGAACGGTATATCATTTCAAGGCTGTATCTGAGGGAGGTTTTTTCGGGTTCACCCCCCCCCCCCCGAAATGTCTGCGAAATCATAACTGCTTGAATTAAATGGATCGAAATTCAGAATATATTTCTTACATAGACGTACCGAAATAGTCTTGAAAAAGTTTTAACTTAAAAGCACAAAACGATGCTAAAATTATAAATTCCCGAAAACATTCTTGTCCACGAATACCAAAATTTGAATTTAAAATTGTTACTTTACTTAAATGTTGCGTATCTAAAAATCCCGTTGGCACTTGTTTTATTTGATTTTATTACTGTTTGTTCGAATTCAAATTTAACTTCACCGATGCTGTAGTTATCGAAAACAAATTGCAAATATTTCACGTATGTGTATGTTTACATCAAAATTAAAATTTTAGTAATTGCAACATTTTCATACATTCGCAGAAATCGCTGCAACAAATGCAGGTAGAGGTACATTTTAAAAAATTGAATGCGCGGACAAAATAATTGTACCTAAATAAAAAAAAAAAAACAAGATTGGTCAAGCATGATGTTTCATGCACTGGGATTCCGTATGTTAAGTTAAACATAACTATAATTTACGTTTACATAATACTAAATTCAAAACAAAGAAGTCAGATTTTTCGCAATGCAAAGAGGGGAAGAAACAGAAATACGTAATTTTTCATGCTTTTTTGAACTTTTCGCCAACTTTGAAAGTTTCGTTAAAGAAATAAAATGCGGTTTTGTTCTCAATAAATAAAGGTCCTTCCAACGATATATCACTTGTCCGGAGAATAAATTTTTTTTTTCGAAACTTTCAAGCTTTCGGCGCCCCGAGGTCCTAAATATGAAGTTGTAAGCTAAGCTATAGTTATCCTATAAAGCGGTTCTTTGTGCGTGAGTTTGAGATGCGTTTTGGTGGTTTTCTGTATTTTTTTTACTCGACCTTTGTTTAAGTGAACATAATTTTTTTGCTGTTTTTGGGCCTAAAGGAAAGGCTATATAATTTTTTAACCGTAATTTTTTGCTTCTACGAAAGAGCTTCTACGTTTTGTTCTATATTTTGAATTTCACTTTTAAAGGTTTATCTGGTGAGATGAGTTATGAATTTTTTAAGGGTGATATTTAAAGTAGTTTTATATTCTATGTTTTTTATTCTTGACGATTTTTTGGGGTTTTCGGCGCTCAGGGTAATCGATTAGTTTAAAGTTTTATAGATTGTCTTAAAGGGAATTTTAAATGTAATTTATGATCCAATTTTGAAGTTTATAAGTCATGTTTGCGAGTTATTGATTTTTATTTGATATTTTCATCGTTTCCGAACCATGTTATTAGGATTCCGTACATTATGTGTACATATATGTACAGAGTCCTAAAAAAGGTATGAACAAATAAAAAAATATATTTTTTTTGATAAACCGGTTCGTCGACACATTAGCTTGGGCAAAGTTATATTCTTAAACGTTTAAGGATAAGAGGATGAAAAGAACGGGAACAAAAGAAGAACAGTTTTAGTAGAGAAGAGTGGAAGGGCAATTGTTCATCAGAAAAGGTCAAACATTCAAATAAAACATAATATATCAGAGCCGTAAGAAAAGTATCTGATAAAAGGTACAAAAAGGAGCAGATGCAGGTGAAAACCGAAAAAATAATGCAAGAGGAAGCGACTAGCCGATATTGTACAACGTTTAAGATAGGGCAAGTATCTAGAAAACCATGAACAGAGAGGAAGAGATGGCTTAATGAAGAAGTAGAAAAAAAGAGGCGGGATTATAAAATGAAGAAAAATCAGATTTGAGCCATAATTTAGAATGAATCAATCGAGGAAAGAAGAGCGATATTATGAGCTGAAAATCCGTCAAAAATAATCTACCTTTGGAAGCGAAAAAACGGGCTAATGAATATCCACTAATTTATTACGCTTAATGCTTAAACGGTCAGAAATCCAAAGAAGTTCGATCTCACTCGAGTTAAAGGAGGTCATGAATGAAAAAGCGCATGAAAAATATTACATAATCGGAAGAGAGAGAAGGAAGAGTAGATGAGATAGCGCTTGCAGAAAGAATCTGAGGTTATGAGCACTTCGTGAGAAACCAATGATAAGGAAACAAAGAGAGAAGCAAAGAATCCAAATTTCCTCCGGCAAATAGAAAATCTACTTGCAATAAAACAAAAAATTTGATTATTTTGTACACTACCAATTTTTCGGAGACGTAAATAATGTGTGTAATGGAGAAAAATGCAAAAAGCAACTGCAACGACTAGACTGGAGTGAATGTATAAATACGGGCGAAAAAAATATCATAATGATACATTTGATAAAAGTGATCATTAGCTGACTCTCTGCGAAAGTGTATTTTGCATCGTATAGAAAAATTTGAAGGACCAAAAGGAATGTGAGCGGGTCCGGGAAAACTAAAACAAATAGCCGGCTCCTCGGATGATATACATATAATTTCACGGATGAAATGCAAGCGTAAATGAAACAAAACGAATTTTAAGTTTGGCAAAATTCTATTTCCGCCGAACACGGACGAAAGGAACGATGAAAAAAGTCTTAAACGGAATAGCGAAATTTGCCGATTGCAAAACTTTTTTCTCGTTTCAATTGCGAAAAGCGGGAAAGAGACTAATACGAAATGGAAATTAGCGAGGAAAACTCCACTAAAATCGTATATAAATGTATAATAATTTGCATTATTTAGCACTTTTCAGAATTTCAGATATAAACGCTGTTGTGTTAAGAGTTTCAAAAAACTGCTCTAGTTGAAAAACGTGTCAATAAGAAAAAAAAAAAGATTATCGCGAAATATAATAGAGAATTTTTCGGTTTTAATAAGGATTTTTTTCACTTCCTACAGTTGAACAAAAATATTTTATTCGGTTTTATTCGTTTTATTCTCTGATTAAAATGTCCCGGGCGTTGTTTCAAAATTAAAACCATTAACGCGTTAGATAAATCGGAGCAATCGTCGACGTTTTGATGTATCTTTTTTATATACTTTTTATTTTTCACTGTTAATATTGCGTCTAATTTTCCGTTTGCACAAAACCGTTCAAGTTAAAATTATCAAAGCACAAAATGTTCTATTATATGAAAGTTCACGTTTAGATCATTTTCATCGGATGCAATGTGTTCAACCGTGATAGCTGAACATTGTCAACTTAAAATTTTCGAATTCTATAAAAAAGTGATATAAGCTATTTAAAGAAGTGTTTTTATCAACCGGTGTCACACGACTGAGAGAAAAAATACTGCAAATGCTACTTCTTCTTTTACGAGAATAAAAAGAACGCTACGAATGTGCGTATACTATGTGCGATTATTAAATCGTGCTATTTTAAATTTTAATGAAACAAAGGATATATATATATATATATATATATAATGTTTTTTCAAAATTTTATTTGTAGAAAGAAAAAAAAAACAAAGTGATGTTATTTTCTTTCAAGTCTTCTTCATTGTGTCCGTCACAAAAGCGTGATCAAATTTTCCCACGCCAATAAACAGTTACTTTTTGAGCATTGTTTGCTGGACATGCAGGCCGTTTTCGAAAATGGATCATATATTGCGGGAAAGGTCGAATTGGTTCCCGGGTAAGATTTTGCTGGTCGAATTGGTTCCTGTAGGTATACTTGATTTTCAAGTTAGCTGGTCAAATTGGTTCCCGTTCTATGTTGTTGAAGTTTTTTTTTTATTATTATTATTATTATTATGATTTTTACTCCGCTGTACCTTGCGGCTTCTCAGCTAGAGTTTTTAATTGTTACTGCTATTATTTATTGTGTTTTCTTTTATTATTCATTACGTAGTCAACGAAATTAAGCAAATTAAAAAAGTCTTGTGAATATATTTAAAACACTTTTCTCTCGTTTCTTTGCAAGCGATTCGCACATCTATGTTGCAAGCTGTCTTCAATATTAATGTATTATTGTTATCTATTATAAAGAAATCTTTCAAAGTGATGTTCACACACTTTGCGTGTACCGACTGGCTCCACGCTGGACATGCGTATTCCGCTGCCGAAAAGAACAGTGTCAAAGCAGATACAACTGTCGTTTAAAAAATCTTACACCTCACTATTTTCACGAGATTTTCCTAATACAGCGTTGCTAGAGCTAATTTTCTGTTTAATCATTAGTCGATAGGTTCAAAGAAGATTGGAGCCAGAACGCTTCCCTGAGGCAGCCCGTTATTCTGATATTCCCATCTGTTTTGTTTTTTTTTTTATTATTATTATTAAAATGGGTTTAACAAAATATACAACTGACGCGAGAAGAGCGGAAAAGAGATGGAATCATATGTTTACACGATGAGATATGAAGGATATAAAAGACTCAATGCCGAAATAACCGAAGGGGAAGGCAAGAAGAGAACAAAAGATGTACAATGAGAAGTTAAAAGCCCGATTATTAAAAGAAGAGAAAAGTAGAAAAAGGATCGTTCGTAAGCGATACAGGAGCACTCAAATAAAATGTGATCAGTCACGTATAAAGTTGCGAGAGGAAGAGTGAAGGGGACAGAGTGGAGAGGGGGCTAGGGAGAAGCGAAAAATAGATGCAGTAAGCACACTAAAGCGCAGAAAACAGATTGTTGAAAGGGTTGAACGTCGCATAGAGGACAAATTGAAGAACTGAAAATAAGACGGTAGATTAAACTGGAGAAAGAGATTAATCTTCGGATTTGAGAGTGAGGAGGAATGCAAATTCATCCATAGTTTAGAATGAGCAGCTGTGGAGAGGAGATTAATATTGTAGGATGAAAAAACGTTAAGAAATCTACCTATAGAGGAAGATGAACGAGCTAGTTTTGATTACCTTTGATTCCCAGCGTGCCCAAGAGTCCACAGTAGGCCAATTTGGCTAGAGTGAAAAAGGAAAATGTTGTGGATGAGAGAGGCGCATGAGAATGGATTACATAATCAGTAGTGCGAGAAGGAAAATGAGATAAAATGGATTGCAGGACACCGTGTGGGAATCTGATATGATGAGGGAATCTAGGAAAGAAGTAATAAAAAAGACGACTCGCAGGATAACGGTATACTCGGCATAAAAACTGAGCAAAAGGAGGAAAGTTTAAAAATTTCTGAATAATTTAAGTAAGGACAAAAGAAAGCTGAACCAATTCCATTGGGTTCCTAGGAACGGTCAGTAAAGATCGAAAAATGGTTAGAGAAAAGAAAGCCTAAAGTACTTGAAAACTCTGATTTAACAACATGTTGAAGGATAGGTTTTGTAAGGCAGGTTAAGAAAAGGCAATTGATAGGATGTAGGAGGGTGGAAAAACGGAATCTTGTCGTAAGAATAAATATAGTATATGTGGAAATGAAACGTATATAGTAATGAAATTTTGTTGATGGGATCAGTTACGGTGGACAGAAAAATAGGAATTAACAAGAATGGAAAAATAAATAGGTAAGCGTTTGATTAGAAAGCGGTAGCCTAGCTAAGACTTTCGAATAAAAAGAGGAAGGATGAGCGATTCGGTATGTAAAGCAGGGAAAAGAGTTTATAACTCCCAGATAGAAGACAAATATTCTGGACACGGTCGAGTTTGGAGAGCATTGGAGGAATTCCATAGATAAAACAAGAATAATCGAGGATAGAACGCATAAAGTATTTGTAAAAAAATTAGAAAAATGCAAGGATTCTCCCACCGCCAAATTAATATGGGGGAGACACTTTATCAGGTTCAGCCTTTTGAGAGAGGACAGGTAGAGAGATGGTTGATGTGATTATGGAACGAAAAACTAAAAGTGCCTAAAAAGCGGAAAGAAGAAGAAAAAAGAGATAGCCTCATTGTTTATGACAAGATTAATTAAAGAGAAGCAAAAACAAGAACAGAAGATTTAATAGATGAGATTGAAAGATGTATATTTGATAAAGAATTTTCTAATGATGTTAAAGAGTTTTGGAGCCAAGAAGTAGCGACGGATATATGGCGATGGAAAAAGTAGATGAGGATGTCGTCCGCGCTGAAACGGGAAGGCAAAGTTAGTGGCATGGAAGCAGTATTGATGAAATAGATGTTGAACACCTTGTGGTAATTCGCGCTATACTTAATGGCAGTGTAAAAAGTAAAAGAAAAAATGACTACACTTCAACAGATTATTAACGGGAGAAGAAAATCGAGCCAGAATATTAAAAGAACGCATTATTACATCAGACAAAGTAGGGAGGCGCGGACATTGTCGAAAGCCGCAGTGTTGTCAACAGAAGAAGCAACGAGAAATTCTTAACGAATAAATGCTGAGTAAACGTCTGCAAAAAACGAACTAACACAATTAGTGGTCTGGGAAGAAAACTATATGTGACGTTGAGTAACAAATTGATGTATTCGAGCCACCAAAGAAGGCGCGTTTATTAATTAAACTTTCGAAGAGCTTTCTAAGGCAAGAAACAAGAGAGATTGGACGAAAAGCTGAAGAGTTATGTTCCGGAATCGGGATGATGACAAAGCTATTCCAAGAAGAAGAGATAGAGCAGGAGAAAAAAAAGCAAAATTGTGGAGAGAAGCCGACATAATTTAAATTCCAAAACCAGGAAGATCTTTGACAGATCCTAAAAGTTTCCGACTAATTTCGTCACTACGTCATATAATAATAAACTTCTCGAAAGAATACTAGCGAATAATAGAATGGCGGATATTTTTCGAGCTTTGCACGTCAGTGTTTAATTTTTATTAATTTATTATTATTATTATTTTATAAATATACGTCCATTGATTCATTTAATAAGTAATCGAAGTAAAGGAGTTGATCAAATTTTAATATAAATAACATCAAGAGAAGGACCAGTTAGAGCTGCAGAAACATTGATACATCGAATGTTCCGTCCGTCAGCGTTGTAAATGCAATTTTTATTACTTGATAATTTGTATGTAGTTTATATAGTTTGCCCTTTAGACTATATCGTATGCCTCAGTCAGGTCTGAACAGGCCTTTTTCATAATTGTTTTCAATGCAATGAAAAGGTTCAGTATCTATGACCTGAACACGATCGCCTGAGTCTAAAACCAGCTCTGTTCATCGATCAGTTTGGTATCAATAATATCCGTCATTCTATTATTCGGTAGTATCCTCTCGAAAAGTTTATTATTATATGACGTAGTGACGAAATTAGTCGGAAACCTTTAGGATCTGTCAAAGATTTTCCTGGTTTTGGAATTTAAATTATATCGGCTTCTCTCCGTAGTTTTGCGAGCTTGCCCGTCTTCAGCGCATCATTAAAATGATTAAAGAATGTTTTGCGAGTCCATACAATTGCTGTTGAGCAAATTTTGTTTAACTGTTCTCACTCTTAAATCATCGATTCTTGCTGCTTTGCCACTCTTCATTATTTTGATTCTAGCCGGGACTATCTGTAGTGATACTAATGCAGCTTTCCACTTTTATTTCAATATTACCGGGCAAATCTATATCTACACATTTTGGTTTGTACATTTAGACAAGCGTTTGTTTTCCCATTGCTCAGTAGTCAGTGAGCTACCTGATCGACCAGCTGTAACCTTTATTTCTTCTACCGCATCCTCGAGAGTTTCTTCAATAAAGACCATGTTTGGTGGTGCTATCATGTTTCATATCAACACTTTCAAGTTCATAGCAATTCATTTTCTTTGTTCTTAGTTCTCTGCATAATTGGATCCTTAGACAAAGTGTTTTATGTATAGCTCCAATAATTTTCCCAGAAAGTTCTTTCGTTAGGTTAGGAACATCTTCTACATTACCTTGGAATAGTCGCACATGACGAAATCTTCACCGCATCTACGAACTGTGAATAGTTATACACGCTATATTCGTATTGTCCAGTAATTTTTCCATCGTTTTTGAAAAAAAATCCAAATTTACTTCCCGGGAAATTAAATCTACTTTTAACAGGCACTTTTGTTATTAGAATTAGCGACATTATTTTTATACTTAATGGTATTATTTTGCGTGTATGGTATATTCCTCGCGCTGTCTTTTTACAAGTTCCGAGGCGAAAAGCAATCAGAATATTACTGTTTGTTCGAATTCAAATTTAACTTCACCGATGCAACTTCCAATCTAGAATAATGACCAAAATAGTTTGGCCACTATTCCACCTTTTGTAAGTCTATTTCGAGCTGGCGACACTATAACTATTAATGTCTCTCGTAACACGGTACACTAATGTCGAAATTTTATGCCTTCTGTAAAAACAAAATCGACATTAAGCAGTTTATTCTATAGTCTCAATGTCAACATTTTCGCTATTATTTGACGTCGTTAAAAAAAATCTTGATATCAGGTCGTAACAAAAAACAGCCTTTACCCATATTTATTATGTGGGAATATTTGCGGTCGAGAATCTTTTTCAGCTCGATGAATTATTGTTTGTCCAAGAGCTCTTCTTTCTTTGAGATAACCGTTTTATGTTGATTGAGAGCATCGTCACCGATGGTCCCGATGTCTGTTTTTGTATCGGAAAAGAATTTTTTACCGAAATGTTTACGCTGTTGCGGTTTCTAAGTGACTGACAAGGATACAATAATGGTAGAAATACGCAAAATGAGGCTTAACAGTTCAAAGATAAAATCCGCCAGCGATCTATTCTTCTTGCGCTGGTAACAATTTAAATCGTTCGAGCTTAGATCTAGCTGAATGCCGTACCAAAGCCATAATGCTTTTCCGGTGTCGTGTACGAAAATGCTACACATTTAATAGTAGTGGCCCTCAACATTAGTCGTAGACGCAGCTCTTCGAGATAGCATGCAACTCATATGATCTGATTTCTGCCATCCGTCACTATTTACTGAAATGTTTTGATGATTAGATTCCAATCTTCTTTACGGTTTCCCTTGTATTTTCCTGTATTTTTTCGTATCTCACGAGCCATCTATTTCGCCTTCCTTCTCAGAGTACTGCCGACTATTACAAGCTTTTCTATATTACCCTGAACAGACGGGATAATAAACGAATCGCAGCGCGGTTTTTTATCGACAAATGAGAGATTTAAGAATAATACACAGTCGTATACAGTTCGAAAATAAACTCTGAAGATGAATTGGTAGATGAGACTGTATAATGTCGGTCGACTTTTAAAGGAAGGAAATAAATGAAGATCGTAAAACGGGCGATTTTAATGTTAAAAACGACGAAAAAAGGCAAAGAAAAGTATGGACTGGGACAATGTGGATTCCGGATGATGTTCGAGTTTTCGGCCGGAAATGATTTTTACATCACAAATAAATTCTTCGGAAAAACCGGAAAAAACAACCGAAAAACGGGAAAAAAATGTTTACACGACCTAGCGCACGTTGAGAAATAAAAAATTAAATGTAGGTGAATACATCCTGTTTGTTAAAATGGTATAATAAAATAAACTTTAATAACAAACATTGTTTGTTATTAAAGTTTATTTTATTATAATAAAAAATTAGATTTACTTCGCGTTACGCGCAACAGAAAAGATCTCTTCAAATGGGAGAAAACGGTCAAATGTGCGAAGGAAAGAAAGAACAGTATTGAATAACGGAAAAACCGACTCTTAAAGATGTCGGTCGATTAATGCATAAAAAAACAGAAAAAGAGATACAGTAAAAAATGGGGGGTTTGACAAAAAAAATTACACGGCGACGGAAATATTCTAAAAAATAAATTTACAGAAATGGAGCAAGATCAGTAAAATACTGCATTCGATGAGATTTTTTCGTTTTTTGTGTTCTCCCCCTCTTTGGGCACGCCAGCCAGGGACCTACCCTCAGAAACAATAAGAAGGAAAAGAGCCGTTAATTAGGATTCGAGTCAGATACGGACAATATAAGGGAACATTAACGGATAACATAATACGAGGAGAAGGACAAAATATAAGATACAGAGCAGAGCTTCAGCAGACAAGAATATATGTATATAAGAACGCTCGACCAAAAGGAATGGCCATTTAAAAAAGATGTGCGATTGGCGTCGCAAATCACCGCTTCATTAGTGAAAACGAGTGGAAGGCCGAACAGGATGGCCAAAACGCAAAGCTTACATTTCCACGGTAAATTGATAAAATGTTTTAAGTGTGTCACTGCCGTTTGTTATATCATTAAAAAAGAGAAAGTGTCTTTGAAACGACCCCTTTTTTCTTTTTTAATGACTACGAAATATTGTGTTTGCCGATATTCATCAATACTCACTAAGAGCCACTGGTCAATATATACAAGAAAGAGAATATCATTAAAATAGGGTCGGTATAATTAAAAGTTACGCCTCGAGCAAACAATTAAGAAAAGAATTCCATAATTACCTGCGCTATACGGAAGTGCATAAGAATTTTACCTGTTGCGGCACATGCTCACAAAGTAACGAAATACGCAACATTATGTTCTCAGCTTCTTCTCTAAATTTATACATTTATTAATACCAATTCAAAGACAATGATGACTGAAATTACGTAAGTATTTAATGCGCAGACGTAAAGATGGTATCGATATAAATGTATCGTCGTTGCATATAGTTGAAATGTCTCTAGATCTTCATTTCTAAATTTCAATTTTTTCATAGATATTCCTTGTTGCGAGCGTAAATCGATACAGAAATCACCGCGCACTAAGTATGAAGCGTAAATAACTAACATCTTAATAATGACGATAGTTTGTCGAAACTAGTCGAGGTTTTTTTAATATTTTCTAATATGATTTGTATGTTTTTTGTAATAAGTTTTTATGATAATTTTATTATACACGGCTCGGCATATTATTGCGAATTGATTATTTTGTGATATATATGTAAATCGTCTACATGACTAAACAATTTCTTCAGTTTCGGACTGTAAGCAGATTTAGTACGAGAATTGACGAATGTCTTTCAAGAAAGTATTATTGAAAATGTATTGAAACAACATGAAAAGAGAAACAGCAGCCAAGAAAATTCAATTCGTTATCTTTTGCGAACACAAATCATTCGATATCGTCGGGTTGAGTAAATATTGTAACAGCGTTCTTCCGCTTTTATATTAAAAAAATGCTCCGGCTACTTTTTTATGGTTTGCGTAATAGTTTTTCCATTGTACAACGCTTAACGCTACAATTCGCGGATTTCATTGGGAGTTTTCACGAGAAACTTACGTGTCACGCACACGGAAAATGTTAAAAAATAAGAATGCAACAGGAATTTTTCGTTAAATTTAGCCGAAGAACGAAATAGTTATTCGTTTTTTGTATGTGAAAAATGGCGAAGATGCGCCAGCTACCGATATCGGCGCTCTAATTGAAAATAGCGTTATGAAATTTTGTGACACTTTTTCGTTATCGTTTCTTCCGCACTATCTTGCTTCGCGGACAAAATTTGAATTTGAAATAAGTTTTGTGGCGTTTCCCCGTGTCACGCCAACTTTCTTCGTGTCGGACAAAATTTAAAGATTGTGCCAAAACGTGACGAACACATTGAAGTCGGTGAAAAATGGTAAAATTAAAAACGGTTCTCTTATGGCAAGTGAAATTAGGGACTATTTATTTGCTGGAACATTTAAGCGTGTTTTTTTTTAACGTTTTTACAAAAAAATCCGACATCACAGAAATTTAGGAAACATGGATTGCGCTTGTAACGATAATTAAATCTGCTTCAAATATTCCAGTAATGTAGTACTGACGCGCGTGTATTTCCTTCTATCCGAATGCGATGTTTCTGTGAAATTTTAGGATATTTTATTTAAGATTCAATCTTAGGATGTTCAACTATGTGTACTCCTTGCAAATAAATGATGGCGCGAAAATTTCGTTTTAATTCGGACAAAGGAAATCCTCGTGTTCTCGTTATATTGCTTTGAAATTTCGCGCGCTGTTGTAATATTTTTTCCTCCACAGAGCCTTTTGTTGGAGAAAGCTTTCGTTTGTGAAGACATCTGTATCTCGGCTGCGTCATTTTTTTTCCTACACAAATATATTTCACCGGAATTCTCTAATTCTCCGTGATACCGGTATTTCGAAATCGATAATTTTAATTTGAACGAAAAAATTTTCATCCGAAATTTAAGCAGTGAAAAAATTTAGGCAATTTTCGAATTATTGGGGCCGACACCGATGCTGAGCGGGGTTGATTTAGAAATGCTTAAGTTTTTAAACTTAAAAAATGCCTGTTTTGTTTTCTTTTTTATTAAAAACGGCTATTGGAAGAATTTTCATTGTCATAGAGGTTGTCTTGAGAAGTTTTAACGGAGTGGTTTTTCGTTGCCTTCTCCATCGCAAGACGTGTTTAAGGAAGACGCTATGAAACAACCGACTCTGTTTTCAAGTGGGCTAAGCGGTTTAAAGACGGCCATGAATCAGTCGAGGACGATCCGCGCTGCGGCGGTCGTTCTACCGCAAAAACGGCGGCAAATGTTGAACGTGTGCGCATCCGCGTCCTCCAAGAGCGTCGAGTGAGTTGTCGAAAGTTAGTTAAATATCAACCGTGAGACCATTCGGCAGATTTTAAATGACGATCTAGGGACGCGCAAAGTGTACGCCAAGATGGTTCCAAAACTGCTCACAGCTGAGCAAAAAGAGCTCCGGAAATCCATCTGTCGGGACTTGATCGAATTGACGCTGGAGGAAACCAGTGCATGTCGTCCATTATCACGGGGGACGAGTCCGAATATGATCCTCAGACCAAGAGACAGAGCATGCAGTGGGTGGAGAAAGGCGGGAGCGTCCGAAAAAAGCTCGTGTGTCCAAATCAAAAGTCAAGTGTCTACTGATCGCTTTCTTCGACATCAACGGCGTTGTTCATCACGAATACGTTCCCGCAGGCCAGACAGTCAATGCAGCATTCTACATCGAAGTTCTAAAACAGTTACGAGCCCGCGTGTACTGCGCACGACTCGAATTGGCCGAGAAGGGTTGGGTGCTGCTTCACGACAACTCGCAGTATGCCAGTTTTTGACGCTCCACAATACCCCCCCCCGCCCGGGACTGGCATTTGTTCCCCCAACTCAAAAGTTACTTGAAAGGAAATGGATACGACGACATTACCGAAGTCCAAAGTGTCACGACGAGGGTCCTCATGAACCTATCTTCTGGGGGGGGGCGCTTCCAAAAATGGGTCGAACGTTGGCGACGGTGTGCTGACCTCGGAGGAAACTACTGTGAAGGTGTTTAAAGTAATTTTCCTCCTCCCCTATTTTTAGGCCCTCCAAGGCAAAATTCTACGAATACAATTGTCACACTTCGCATCTACTGGCCGTTCCGCCATCCACAACGCTTCACGATTTTGTATGTGTTATCCTCGCGAAGGGTCCATGCTAATCTTCTCTGTATCGTTCCAATTTTAGTATATGTGCCGCCGAAGCTCATGTTTTCAATATTCCTGTATGGAGTAGAAACATGGACCTTGCGGGAAATTGATAAACGAAAAATTAACGCGTTCGAGATGTGGACTTGACGGAAAATGCTACGAATCCCATAGATAAACTCACACAAACAACTCATTTTTAGACCAATTAAACATAGAACAACGTCTCTTCTCGGTTACACTTGTCACAAAAGAGAATTATGAAATACTATTTGGTCATATTATGAGAAGGAAAAGAGATAGCATTGGAAAATGAATTATAGTGTGTCCCCAATAGAAGGAACAAGGCCTTGTGGAAGACCGCCTCGACGATGTATAGACACAATAACAGTGTACTAAGTGATCAAACGTGAACTACGGCAATAAGAGAAGCAGCCAGAACAGAAGTCCTCGGTAAACTAAAATAGGGGTCACGACGAGATTGCGTAAACGACTATGAAGAAGAAGAAAAGTTGGAAGAATGTAATCTTTAAAAAAATCGTACCAAACTATTTCGAATTACCGAGTTTTCCAGTTATTCGAGGTTTAATCGATTGCAAATGTAAACCGGTTCAGAGAAAGTCCTTTATTGTCGAAGCCCTTTTAATTATTACACCGTAATATCGCACTTGCCACCTCCTACCTCGCTATTATGAACTTTTAAATTATTGCTACTCAATCTGGTCATTCCTGGTTTCTCAATTTTCTTTCTTTGCATCATTTACCTTACTCCACAATCTGTCGTTTCCGCTTTAGACACAGTTTGCTTATAGTTTTTCTCATATCTTTTTTTTAATTTCTCCCTCTGCCCATCTTCTACTTCCCTTTTTATAAGCGATGCTGATCATGTCTTTTTGAATACTCTTCCATCGCTACTGAAATGAACCGGTTCGTTCGTTCGTTCGTCCTCTCCTTTTCCTCTTCTATCGTTATCCCGGTTCTTCTATCCTTTCTGTCTGCTATCTTTGACCACATTAAGATCTAATTACACCTGCCTTTCTTTCCCTGGTTTCGGACTTTTCGCAAACGCCAGTTTCTACAAATTCCCCATAGAAATATTTCTCTTATACTGAAACTTGTCGAATTACACTTCTTTTATTTATTGTTATTATTATTATTATTATTGCTATTATTATTATTATTATTATTATTATTATTGCTATTATTATTATTATTATTATTGCTATTATTATTATTATTATTTCGGGGACGTCCATGGCGGATCTTAGCCCAGAAACGATACGATGGAGAAGTATTAATTAGATATATACTCGGTTATTGATAGAATAAAAGAACTAAAGATCGGAACAATGAAGATCGATGGGAATATGAAATAAGAGACATAATAAGGACTAGCTTAAGTGACAATAGATTAAAGTATAGAGCGGCGCGCTCATTCAAAAGGGACGGACATTGAAAGAAAGTATGGTTAGGATCGCAGAGATGGCTTCGTCGTTAACTGGAGAGAACAATTAGGGTGAAGTGCGAAAAGAAAGCAAAAACGTGAGGAAGAAAGGAGAATATAATAAAGACCTTGCTACAAATTGTTTCACCAACTTTAGTTTGAAAATTCCCAGTTTTATTCCAGTCATATTAAATATGTACCGTGAATACGACGAAATACTCGGAACATTGATCAATTTTGCTCGAATAAACAACAAGAATAGAAGGAACGTATATAAACAGAAACGAAAAGAAATTTCGAAATTTCCATACTCCCTTTTCGTTGAGTGACACTGAATCAAAAGTATGAAGTATTTGTTGATTGAAAAAAAAAAAAAGAAAAGGAATTAAAAGCAAAATAAGAAAATATGAAAACGAACAAAAAACATTATCTTAAAAGCTAAACGGGGAGGGGGAGGAGCATAACAGAAGAGTCATCATCTTATATCAAACTCTCAGTTATACACACATTAGAAGACATTAAATTCGCCGTTCGAAAGAGTAAGAATGAACATAAACCTTTTGAGTAGAAGAGAAAAATAATTTTAAGATTTTTCCGGTCAACATAATCGTTTGAGAAGACGTTATTGTGTGGTTAGCAGTTTATCGAATTTATACGCGAGACGTTAAATTTATATTTGATTAACAACTCATTCATGCTACCCGTGAAAGCACACTTGTGCATTGACGCTCCTCTGTGTTTACAAGCGCCGTGTTAAGAGACACAAAATTACATATCATTTAATTAACGAAAAAAATATATATATCTTTTGACTTCTAATTCATCGTCGCAGAATAATTGTATTTTTTAATAAAAATCGATCGACTTCAGTTCAGTTTTACGTGTATCAGTTTTCAAAAATTAACTTTTACACGGCGAGTAAAATTGATTCAGTCAGTAATAATTGAATTTTGCGTGTCGCAACTTCAAACAACGTTGATCTGCTGCTAATATACTACAATATGCACTGTTTTTTTTAACGTAAAAAGCGAAAGCCACGTTCGAGATCGTTTTAGGACATTTTTGGAAAAGCTCCGTGAATTTTTTTTAAGTACCTTCCTTCTAAATTGTACATCGCATCATTCAAACAATCGAAAATTCGTATCGTAAAATACGGAAATTTTCAAGGCTCTTCTTATTCACCACATACCAAATTTTTTGAACTGGATTAATAGCCGCATCGATTTGCATCTCGGTGTTTCAGTATCTACAAGACGCGACTACGCTCCTAAGGTTTAACATAGAAAAACAGCTCCAACAAACCAGATTTATTATTTGTTACTTGTACGATTTTTTTTTTTTTTTTTTTTTTGGCCCGGACCAAATTACAACCTCCTTCTGGCCAATAATTTCCCACAATCAACAACACCCGAACAACATAAAATGAAAACCTAAAAAAAAGATATAATAACCAGTAAAAATGGATAAAGAATCGAATAAAATAAAACTAGCTGCTTACATAAACAAAATAAACTCTAATGAATAAGGAAAAGAAGAAAAAAAAAAATAAATAAATAAAATAGCACAAAAATTAAATAAAAATCCTGTTTCCTTCAATAAACCTAAAAAGAAAATATTATCACTAGAACAAGGAAGATAAAAAATACACAATCGAGGATGGGCACTACTGGCAACGAGTTAGTTGATTCGTTGGCACGTTCGGCGGCGACCAATGGTCTATTCATTAGTAGATTTCCTGCTCAAACTCTCTACTGTCTTTCTTATCGTTCCAACCACGATTTCTGGATCGGATTCTATCCATCATTCTTTACCAATCCTCGATCTTTTTACCTTTCTGTACAGCCCTTTCCTTCCTCTCTTCCTTGGTTTAATCTTTTCCCCTACCTTAGCCGTTCGATTATTTCCTCTATAGTTCGCCTGCGGTTCAATCATAGTTTGCATCCGGCTTCTCTTTTCCGTTTTTCTATTGTTCAATCTCCTTTGTGTGACCCTCCGGAGCTCAATTATACCTGCGATGCGAATCACGTCTTGTTCGAATGCCCCTTTCTTTCCTTCGAACGTGCTACTCTGTATTCTAATCTTCTGCGCCTTGGCCTTCCTACTCATTATAGTGACCACTCCATTCTTGCATTCCCCTCCCTCAATATAGTTCCTTTGCTGGCCTTCTTTATCTCCTCAATTTCTAATTCCACTGTTGACGTGCCCAAAAAAAAAAAAAAAACCGTAGGACATGAGGTCTATAGGAAATACAAGTCTCTTGTTGTCACACTGGACGCAATTAAATAACAGGTGGTTAATGTCTTCTCTAAAATGTTGTCGACAATAGGTATTACAACCCGTGCAGTGTCCTGTGTTTGAAAAGTTTAAACCCAACCGGTAATGGCCGGAGCGGAGCCTACACAACGGTCACAAACCTACGGATCAAACTAACTGGGACACAAATACGATAAAACCAAGATGTGGACGGCAGAGATGGTTGGACCATATGAAAATATTTACCTGGCCCTTGTTCACTGTGATAAAACTCACCCAAACCGCATGATTATCTCTTTTAGCTTTGTCTAGAAGAGCGAAGGATGGGATAAATGGAAACTTAATATCTGATCTAACACCTTCTTTTGCAATTGAATCAACTCGGCCATTAAGTAATACCCCACAATGACCTGGAATCCAGTAAAATTTAATGACTCCTCCCAGTTCTGAAATATTAAAATACTTTTCCTTAATTCCATAAATAAATGGATGGCAATTATATTCAAAGTTACTGCTCTGAAGCGAAAAGAGAGAACTAAGGCTGTCCGAAAATACCGCAAACTTTCTCTTGGACTGCAACACGTTTTTCACAAACTCCAACGCTTTTTCAATTGCAAGAAGCTCGCCCGTAAAAATCGAAGCCTCTGGAAGTCATTTAAATTTCTGCTCGGTGATATCTTCTATAATAAACTCTGCCCCTACGCCTTCATTCAATCCACGGAATTTGCCATCATCGGTAAAGATCAATCGATAACCGGGGTATAATTCTTTTACGATACCTAGAAAAACGGAGTTCACAATGTTACCTGACAGTAGATGCAAATTCTGGCTTTTAAAGGTGTTAATATTAATGCCTAATTTGATAAGATTAAGGTGTCATAGCCTAAATTAAAATAGTTGGAGGGAGAAGATGGCACAAAAGCTGAACTGTAACTATGATACATTCTAGTTCTTTTGAGCAAGAGCGGCATTTTCGGTGGAACAAATCTCCAATCATACTTGTACGAAATTCAACACGCCTCTCAGCAGATTATCTGACATGTTTTGTAGGTCGATGGAAAATTCGCCAGCCCGCAAAAAAAAAATATATTTTATACCAATTACGTACTTCATAGAGTAGTATAATCAGTCAGACGATGGCCACTTACGCCGCCGAGTTGGTTAGCCGCTGAAAGTGCAAAAAATTAATTATCGCGCTCGAAAAAGCCAAAAAAAAAAGTATACCATGTGATATATGATGAAATGAAAAAAAATTTGTAGTGATTCCTTAAAATTTAGCATTTGCTGAATTAGGCGGAAATGTTAAAATTACGCTAACACATATGATTCATTGTAACCGGTGTTAGTTTTGTTTGAGAACCAAAAAAAAAAAAAAAAAAAAAAGAAACAGTTAAAAAAGATACACGAAATTTCGTGTAGATGTAAAACCCAATCTGGTCTGTTAAAGACCCTTACACGTAAAGCGAAACCTTATTGCCGAATGTGTGTGGGGCTTTATTTGGAATTACATTGCTTCTTACACTGACACAGAATACAAAAACTATCGTTGTCCCGTAGTAACATTTCCGACTAAAAAACGACCAAAATTCTTTTACAAGACATAATCGCGCGGTCGCTTAATGATTTTTTTTATTCGCATTTAACCAAATGAAATAACGGAAGCGGAAATCAGAAAATAGCGTGCAATCGGGCGAAAATAAGTTACAAGAAAAAACAAAAAGGAAACCATTACGAACACCGAGAGAACACATTAATGCCAAGCACAGAAAGTTCTATTAAATTCTATAAAATTAACAGATTAAAAACTGTTACATCGAAATATGTGCCGAACATACATTTATATAAGTTGTTCATACATTGTCGCGAACAGAAACTATAAAATTCCTATCAAAAATTATACGTCAATTTGCTAAAATTGTATTAATCTACATTAAGTTTGTCACTCTGTTCACCGCTCACTCGACTAAAAACGAATTTTACAGTATGTAGAAAATTGCCGAAATGTCCTGCCACGCAGTACAAAATGCGTTTTTCATTATTCTTCTAGGCTAATGCACAATTTAAACGGACAGCTTAATACTTTTTCGAATCGAATTTTCCATCGAACGATATTACATATATGGGTTACTTATTTGCTTTAAATTGTTCATACGGAATGGTTTTAAGTTGGAAAAACGCTCCATCCACAACGAGTGTCTCCGAGTTTCATTTTTCTGTCCATTTCTTTTTCTGGGCTCATTCGATTTCTCCTTGAATCGGATTGAATTTTATTTTCGGTATCTCGTTAATGTTCTGTAATTATTTTGTGTTTTTGGTTGTTATGGATTATAAACAGTTGTACCATTCCCTATGTTCCCCTAAGTGTCGCAGCACAATCAATATCGGTGATCAGTTTATATGAAGAAATAAATTAGGAGACACCGAGGGGCAAGGCCGTGGTCGCGGGAGGCGGGGCATTAGAATTGAAATAATTATTATAAATACATAAAAATCTGAAAAAAATCAAAAATTTAAAATAAATATTGATGATTTTTTATAATGTTCTTACATTTAAAAAAAAAAAAAATACTACATATTTTAAGGTAGTTCATTAATATTTTATGCAAAATTTTTTATTACGAGTATAATCAATAACGTATTCCAATTCTAAAAATCTATGATAAACTATGCGATAGAGCTTACCCGAAGTATATAAATTATCAAATTTTGTGCTATGTTATGAAAAACTCTGGGGAATTGAAGAAAAATAACCAGATTAAAATTTGTGCATAATACGAGGGTGGTTCAAATATAAACCGGAATTTTTAAATAAACGCGCGAACAATTTATTGTGGAAAAAGTGGTTGCACTGGCAGTTAGACCGGTTTGTTATGTAGAGCAATTAGAACCGCGTAACCTCACTTTTTAGTGTAGTTAGAGCCATGAGTGAAAAAGAAGTACCAGTGTCTGTTGCGCAACGCATCATTATTCGTTTTTTAGTCAAAGACGACGTAAAATCCGTGGAAATTTACCGAAAATTACGCGAACAGTTCGGCGATGAGTGTCTCTCCAAAACTCAAGTGTACGAGTGGTGTTCCGCGTTTCGAAAAGGACGTGAAGTGGTGTCAAACATAGCACATGCGCGGCGCCCAAAAACCAGCATTACAGATGAACACGTCAAAGCCATCGAACAACTCATTTTGGCTGACCGACGCGTCCGTGTACGCGATATGACCGACGAATTGGGCATCAGCATAGGCAGTATTGAGACAATAATTCATGATCGGCTAGGTTATCGCAAAATTGCAGCCAGATGGGTGCCAAGACTTCTGAATTTTGAACAGAAATTCACTTGTTGGGAAGTTTGTACGCGTCTCCTGCAGCAGTATGAAGAGGAAGGAGAGAATTTATTGCGGCGAATATTCACCACGGACGAAACTTGGGTACACTACTATACGCCGGAGAGTAAACGCTCGTCTATGGAGTGGCGGAAGAAAAAAGAGTGAGCGCCAGTCAAAGCGAAGGTTACACAGTCAGCTGGGAAGGTGTTGTGTACCGTGTTTTGGGACATGAAGGGAGTGATCGCAGTCGATTTCCTAACTGAACAACGTACTGTGACGGCGCAGTATTACAGTAACCTCCTAAAAAACACAGTCAAACCGGCCTATCGAACAAAAAGGCGCGAAATTCCGATCCGTAGTGCGATACTGCTTCAAGACAACGCCAGGCCACATACCGCTCGGCTCACGATGGAGACATTGGCCGAATTGGGCTGGGAAACACTTGAACATCCTCCTTACAGTCCAGATTTGTCGCCTTGTGATTATTATTTGTTTGGCCCGTTGAAAGAAGCACTTGGTGGACAACGTTTCGACAGCAACGATGAAGTGGAATCGTTCGTGCGCAAATGGCTATGTGAAAAGCCGCGAGATTTTTACGAAAAAGGAATAAAAAAATTGCCGGAGAGGTGGAAAAAGTGCGTAGCGTGCGAGGGGGGTTATCTCGAAAAATTGTAAAAAATATGAGCACTGTAAGTATAAAATAAAAATTTTTATGACGAAATTCCGGTTTATATTTGAACCACCCTCGTACAATGGGAGAATCAGTGATGATTATCTTCCTTCTATGATACTTTTTAAGGTAGTTAGGCTTTAGACCTGCGCGTCTGTCCCCAGTTCCATGCAACTAGTACGATTGCCTTTATTGAGAATTTGTTCAACAGAGCACTTACATAGCATCCCGCTTTGGATGTTCACTTCACTTAAAGATGTTGTCACAATGTAACAAGTTATAATAATTATAAAGATCGTAGGAGCCAGCCTCCTTTATTTTATTTATATTTTACCTTTTGTTCATCAAGGTTGTAATGATACATGCGGAGATTTTATTGTCAAAATAGTCTATATTGAAGTTGGCAATATATTTCAGTTTGATTGTGCTGTTGCATAAGTGGAAAATGTACCAATTATGAATGCAATGCTTCTATATATGTAGATCAATTTAGTTATCATTAAATACGTTCGAATGATCAATGTAAAAGTGGTTAAAATCAGTATTGATCATATATGTAAAATAAATAAATCAAAAATAAAAGAGTATTTCAGAAAGCCTATCGATCGTGTACAGCTATCCGAAGATAATAAAAAAATAAAAAAAAATAAAAGTAAATAAATAAATAATCTGGAATATTTCTGCTGGCAGATGTTGTAAGTCAATAGCGGATATTAAAAATCTAATAAATGAGACTATAAGCAGTTCTGGATAAAGTGAAGAGAGAACAAAAAAAAAAAAATGTAAAAATCTGCGGCTATTCACTGCACTAGCTGACACCTAAAAACCTAGTCCGACAACCGTAATTTTCAAAAACAAAACCCATTCGGACACTACGGTAGATATTATTATTATTATTATTATTATTATTATTATTATTATTATTATTATTATTATTATTATTATTATTATTATTATTATTATTATTCAATAGATTGCGCGAATAAACGTAAAACTTCGTTAGCTATATTATTATCATTAATGCGAAGTTTAGAAAGTTAATTTTTACACGATTTTTCACCGACACGAAAACTGTGACGAGATGATTTCGAATAATAAGATAGGAAGTTTACTTGCACGAAAGCGCCGATAATATATTATAACGACGTTCGGTTTTTGATTATGCATTATAATTAGCATTCGTTAACGATGGAATCGACAGAGAACTGAATAGGTCAGAACGATTCTTGACGATCTCTATCGGTAAAAGTAAATTGCACCATATCGCGATGCACATACATAATGAAACAATAAAACTGCTTCCAGTAGAGCGAATGTACTTGACTGGAAATTCGCAACGAGCCGAATGAACGGCTCTACTGATCGGTGACGAGGCAGCGCTGATTGCGTAATTATTTATGTGCGCCTTCTGTTTGCTAATAGGCGGAAGAATTTGAAAGGGAGACCGTTCACCGAAATCACCATCTGTTAACCGCGCTCCGACTAATCGAAGCGCTCAGAAATAGATGGAAATTATTTGCATTTTAACTGGAGCAACGCAAACAGCAAATAAATAAATCATTTTTCAAAGTCAGATAAAATGCGACAGAAACGAATAAGCCTCCGGCGCTGCTACGATCATTACAAATTCAACGTACGAGCAATCAAAGAAGATAACATTAACCGCTCTATACTTTAGGCACAGCAGCACGCTGCCTACACGTACGTATCTACGTTCAGGCGAACGCGTGCATCTGATTTAAATCGAAATCGCACACAACTATTAATACATAGAGAAAGGTTCAAACGGGGGGAAAAAGACGCCCCAAGATGATCCGCGAAAAAGTTACCGTATAATTATACTTCTCACCAAATAGACTGCAAAAGCAAGTCACTTTCACGTGACTTGAACAATTTTTCTGTCGATGTTCTCTAAGTAAAGTGAGTTCCTCGCGAACATTAGAAGACAATTTTTCTGAGATCAATACTCTAGAAGAGAATAAAGATCAACTGAAATCGAAGCTGCTTTATCTATTTAAGAAAAAAAAGAAAAAAAAAGGACCATCAGTTCACATCACTGAAATAACAACATTATTGAAATTTTACATCAGCGACTAATCTTCTTCGTATTAACTGCATAATGAAAAAAAACACTTCTTTATATCAAATTTTCGATTAAAAATTCCGCAGCCCCATCTCATTATCTCATTATGTATATCGTAAGATTATGCACAAGCCCTGTGCGATCGAATATTTCTGGATTAACTATTACGAAATTGGCAATACTTCCAGGACAAATGTTGTGAAATCATCTTAAACGTGCCCATCGATATTAATATCAGTTTCGTGCACAATTCTCTCTTAAACTGCCCCTTGCATTTAAACAAAAAAAAAATCTAACGCACGATTGAAATTCTTTCGTAAATGTGTAACAGGTGTAATCGGAACAAAATTGATGAATACACGATTCCCTTCAATGTACGTGTAAGAAATACGTATAAACGGAATTAAAGAATTAAGCACTCTCCCTTCTCTAAAGCACGTGCAGCATTACCATTTTATATTATTAATCTGTATATATAGCCAGAGAACATTTAATAGCCGTTCATTTCCCGTTTTTCATTATATTTATTGGTTTTCTCAAACAATTTTCTTCTTCCAAGGTTTTACAACTTGCTCGATACTCACGATCACGATATGCCTATGTCGAACCCACTGCTGGGTGTAGGCACTCCCTCTGGCAGGCTAAGTTGGCCTAATCTTCCGTACTGGCCATGCAAATTAGGAGATGCATTTTATACCTGCTGCTAAATTTACATGGTAATAGTTAATATGCAACACTAGTGTAGTAGATGCTAGTATGTTTACGCAAGACTACAGTTCTGGGCTGATCGCAAATCGCGTTATGTGTCTGCCTACTATACAGCAACTAACACGCATATGGGGTGATATGCATGTTTCCTATTGCCTTCCGCATGATTCTATTAGCGGTTATTTCATTTAATTTTTCGTAATAATAATTTCTGTCGTCGCCCCGGATCGAACCCTAAAGACACTTCCGGAACGGAAGACAAGCGCTCTAGCAACTAGACTCTCGATATTCGATACTCGATACTCGATACTCCATCCGATTAATACTATTCCCTTTTGTATTGTAAAAACTTATTCAAATAAACCATTTGTTACCGGCTGTTTGACTGATGATGTGACTACATTTTCAATGTACCAAAAGCCTAAAGATGAAATAAAGCCAACAGAGAGACAGGTCAGCTTTGTTCGTTTGAGAATTGCCTTTATCCGTCATTCTCTTTTTCTATACGGTTCAACATCAAAACTTCGCTCCGGAACAAATTCAGTCGCAAAACCCACACCTCAACTTTGCTAATCGAACAGTTTAACTACTCGGGGCCGTCGCGTTTATCACAATTCCTTCACATCACGGCTTCACTGCGCTGTTAACGAATACGCAATACCATAACAGGCACAAAATCGCAATTTTGAGAAAAAATCAAGCGGGGCTATGTTTTAAAACTTTTCCAGAATTTGTCTCCTAATAATATGAAATGAGCATAGGCCTGCGGAAGAGAATAATGAGATGCTATGTGTGGACAGTACTAAAATATTCTTGTGAAACCTGGACAATGAATGCGGATACTGAAAGAAGACTGGACGCCTTTGAAATGTGGTGTTATCGAAGATTACTAAAAATACCTTGGACTGATTCTGCAACAAACGTATCAATCTTAGCAAAAGTGAATGAAGGAAACAGAACGATAGTTGAAAATATCAAACACCGAAAGCTGAAATACATAGCTCATAAAATCCGCGAAAACAGTGTATTCATGCTAGCATTACAAGAACGAATTCAGGGAAAGCCGATTAAAGGAAGAAGAAGATCAGAGCTAGTAACCACGAATGCACCGTTCAACTGTCCATGCAAAAGTCTACGAGATACGATTAGATACGCTAGAAATCGAAGAATATAGATGTACGTAACCTCTTGAAGCAAGAGATACGACTCCGACGACGACGAATATGGAAATTCCATTATTATATATTTCAATTTCAATTCATTTATTTATTATTATTATCATTGAATTCCACAAATGTGTTCAAAAGCGCTAATAGTGGATACAATAAAATCAAATAAGTTTTCAAGCAGATGTGTGCAACAAAATACTCAAAACTGCTAAAAACAAAACGATACAGAATCCGATTTAGAAATCAAAATAAATAGAAAAAACTACGATTAATCTGACACGCATATACTATATGTTATATATATATATATATATGTACATACACACGTACATATATACATGGACATCCATACATACATAAATTTTCAAGCATGCAAAAGATATATAATTGAAGAAAATGCAATAAGATGTGTGCAACAAAATACAACAAAATACTCAAAACTGCTAAAAATAAAACAATACAGAATCCGATTTGGAAATCAAAATAAATAGGCAAACTACGATTAATCGCCACATACATACATACATACATATATATATGTACGTCTGTACATACATATACCTAAATACATACATACCTACACATAGATATATGCGCACATACACATATGTGACCTGGTCTATGAAAATCAGGCTAATATGTCAAAAAATCAATTTTCACTTTTTTGACAATTCTTATGGAAAAAATCACGCTGTTTTTAATGAAACAAGCCCCAGATTTCTATCTTTATTACATTCTTCACAAATCGTGTTTTAAAAGAAAACAAGAACTTCAAAAAAAAACATACAAGATGTGAAAAACTACAATAGAAAAAAAATTAGTACAAACTACTTATTGCGAGTTCTTTTCTTCGTGTTGAGGTTTCTGGGTAGGGTTTATGGTATTTTTCATCGGTTTTCTTCCTTTTCTTTGCCACGGCCATTTCAGTCTTATTTTTTTTTTTGATTTTGCCAAATTTTTATCTTGTTTCAATTGTTTTGGTTTTATTTTTTCATCTTTGATTCTAATTTCGGCAAATTTTCATCTACTTTCCGTTTCTGTTCTTTAATTAAAGGTTTTTCAGGTAATAGCGCTACAATGTCAGCTTTAGCGATATCAGAAACTAAACTTTTTATGTTATCGTAAGGGTACCATTGGCATTCTAAAGCTAAACCTTTTGGAGTGATTTTCTCAGGCATCTCTTATCATCAATAGGTTGTAACAGTAATTGAAATTTGTTTATGTCGCCACTGTTCGCATAAATTTTAGGAAATTTTGAAGTAGTGGAAACTTGTGATTTCTACTAAAGGTTTATAATACTGCTTTAGGTAGGTGGTCCAATCATACCAGGTTTCATCCTCTTTTCTTTTTCCATATTTTTTTCATCCGCAGATCTCCTCATAAACCTTATCTAAAACATTACTTGTTCTACCTGATTCAATTTGGCTCAATATGACTAAATTTCGCTGTCCTTTATCTAATTCTAAAAAATTATTTCTCGATTTCTCGATATCATATCTCGTGGTACTGAAACATTACATTTTCGATTACAACAAGGTTCTTCAAAAAATTTTGAAACTATTTTTTCTTCCTCTGCATCTAGGAGAGATAATTCCAAATTATTCGAAGAGTTGAGAGTACGAATTTCATCTGGATTTTCTTCATCAATGTTATGAGCAAGTTGATGTTGATCATCCAAATTGTCCAGAGTTTCTCTGCATTACTAAGCTCTTTTTCAACTTCTTCCGAATACATTTTTTACTTTATTGAAATTAAAACAGCTTTATCGGGGCTAATTCACGATATAAAACCATTTCGCGTAATTGAAAACATGGCGATTCCAAAATGATTTGATAATGAAGTGTTAATATCATCACATCTCTTTCACGGATAAATAAATTAGCAACGCTAGAGGGAAATTTGTTCGATTTAGCTGTGGTAATATTTCTCATAAAAGCATCACTGCGTATCACAAAACATCTGGCACATATGCTGAAGAAGTGAAGGAATAGTGCTGTCGTAGCAACACGTAACACCGCGCTACCAGCCTCAACTTTAAACGCGTTTATCTCGAAAACTTTTTTGGGCACACCAGCCCGCTTTTCGTAGACCAGGTCACATATGCACATATGCAGTATACAGATTATAGCGGTGCGTAATCTATATACCTTAGACTTTCTGCACATTTTACAATATAACGCGATGAAAAAAATTAATTTACTTAAAAACGGCGCGTATTTATTCGAAATAATTTGTATTTTCCCTAAACGGAAGGACTGAAGAAATATTTGAAAGATGTTGTGTAAAATGAAGACTTAGTTGTTTTTAGCGTAGTCCATAAAGGTTGAAATCGAAGGGAAAAAAAAGATACCGTATACATGTATTTTTCACACAGAATTTTTCTGTATAAATGCGTGTATTTTTATATTAGTGTCTAAGAAATTTTTTAGCTCTTTTTCAAAATACCCTTAAAAAACCTAGGGAAGCTTCGTTGAAGGTATCGAAATATATAATTTCGCAATCTCTAAATCGAATTATTTTATTAAATTATAATAAAATACATTATACACCTCACACTGTAATAGAATGAGTTTGACTTCTTTTAGAAATGAAATTTAAAAAGATATATTCTATTTACAAATAACGAATGCGAGCGTGAACATATTATTAAAAGCGCAGACAATTAAAAAAACTTCAAAGACCGTATTACTAAGTATAATTATGCTAAATACAAATGGAAAAGAACGATCAATTTCTATTCGAACTGAATTCAATTCATTTATGTTACGTTTTAAATGCCGCAAAGTTACTACCGGTTTATAACTTGTTGAATACGGCCGGTGCTACATATTAAGTAAGAAAAGACATGACGGTCGCTTTATTAGTCATTTTCCAGCCCAAAATCGTCTTCCTCTTTTCTTTCGTTGCCACCGCGGCTTCTGCTTCGCTCTTCCGTTTCTTCCATACCCAGTCTCCTCTTTGCCATCTGTTGGAAAGCAAACTTTATTGGTGATGCGAATCATATTTTACTTGGATGTCCTTTCATTTCTTCAGAAGGTCTTTTGCATCTTCTTGGTCTCCCTACGCCTTACGGCGCTCACAGCATCCTTTCTTTTCCTTCTTCCTTGGTTATTCCTTTGTTAGCTTCATTCATATACTCCATTTCTAATATTTTTCCTATATAATCATTTAGACTGGGTAAATGCCCTTAGCCGACATGCCCAAAAAAAAAAGAAAAGAAAAAATCGATTATTGTTATTAATCTGTTTCTTACTAGTGAAACTCTTAAATATACGTGTCGTAATAATCTGTTTATATTGCACGCTGCGGTCTTGTTACTGCAA
This sequence comes from Icerya purchasi, assembly GCA_039619475.1. NCBI lineage: Eukaryota > Metazoa > Arthropoda > Insecta > Hemiptera > Monophlebidae > Icerya > Icerya purchasi. The sequence continues at coordinate 134,116,229 of CM077116.1, forward strand.
AGAAATATCGAGAGATGGTATAAATCAAGTCTCTGCTTAATTTACAACAGCGAAAAGGGAATATAATCGTGTCTCTAATGGTGGTGAAATGAATTATAAATTGACACGTAACTCTTATGTATAATCGTACAACGTTCATTTGGTCGAATGAAAATATCAAAAAAGAGCATTAGTGAGAATCCTTCCATTGTAACCTTTAATAAATTTTTCATTTTCATACTTACACATAATATATTTTATTCTTGAACGAATCTAGTATTTCAATATAGCAAATAAAATTAGTGGAACATTTTTATATACCAACAAGAAAATAACATAGAATTGCATATATGAAGAAGTCAGTAAATTAGCTAAAAAATCAGAATTCTATAGAGATTTTTACTAGATAGGTATCGGCACACGTAGAAATAGTTCACAATATGATATACCAGTTAATGAGAACAGAATCGAGTCATAAATATAAAAACAATTGAATCGAGAGGAGTATAACGAATTAATGAGAAAGAAGTTAAAGGATAATAATCGAATTTGCATATTATTAGGAGACAAATTCTGAAAAAACACTCCCACTTGATTTTTTTCTCAAAACTGCATTTTTGTCCGTTATTGCGCTGCGTCTTCTAGAGATATTGTAAGGATTCAGCTTTTTATGATCTCCTCTTTTTTTAATTTTCGTCAAAGAAATGACATTTACTTTAAAAATTTGCATTCGCTCCAATTCTTAATTTTGTATTCAGACATGTACTCTTTTTCAGACATCAGATGCTTTTGATTTTTTGTGAAAAGTACTTCTTAAACGAGAAAAAAACACGCTTTGCCTTTAGTCAATTTCGAACTTCACTTTTGGATGCTAATGTTTAACTGCGAACTTCATTTTCAGTTAAAAAGAAAAATTTGCGATTTTAACGCATTTACTATCGGTAGCAATTATTCTAGAAGCAACAACATTAATAAAGAGAGACTTAAAGAGAAGCGCTATCTATCATCATGATTTGACTTATTAAAATTTAGCTATATCTGTGTCCAACTAACAGATAGCGCAATCACACCATTATCACAAAAGCTATAAAACGATTATTTGCACTAAAAGGGATCTAAATAATTTGCCTTGGGTTTTATTTACAAAAATATAGCACCCCAAAATAAAAGATCATTTTAAGTTTTACGGGAAAGCAAATAAATGCTATTTACAAAACACGAAATTTTTTATGTAAATTTATTAATGAATTTTTAACGTGTCTGATTTAATAACAGCCTATATCGGTTAATTGCAAAAAAATATTATACCATGTGCGATCAAGAACTGAACATATATATATATATATATATATATATATATATCTTCTTCTTTCTCTCCTCAACCTAATGGTTTTTGGGTATTAATATGGCCATGCTAGATCCGTATTCGGGAATGAGCACGTGCTTTTATGGTGGTATAACTTTCACCGTTTTTTATTTGGTCCATATATCTAAATCTTGGTCTGCCTTTGCTCCTTCTTCCGTTCATCTTTCCTTCGATCCACATGTCGCCACTTTCTGGCCATCTTACTTCACTTACTCCGAGGATATCGACCTTCAATCTTTCCATTTCTTGTTTTAAATTGGCTAGTTTGCCAGACTTCATTGATCTCACATTCCACATGTTCCAATCTTGTATGTTTCCCAAGACCATTTCCTTGTCGCATGTGTGTTCCCTCCTGCAGAGTTCTGTACCCGACTGGGCACAAGGAAACTCAAATCCCTCTGCATTACTGCAGGGGATCGCCCATTGCCTGACACACGGTGGTTTCCCGTTTCCTTCCACCGGATTTTCTGTCAGGGTTTACTTCCTTAGCCCTCGGATAAACATCCTAAACCGCAAGGCAGTGGGGTTTATTTTCTGTCAGGGTTGTTTCCCTTAGCCTTTGGGTATAAACCCCACCCGCAAGGCAGCGGTTTGCTACTGGGATAGCAGGCGAGACCTATTTATACAGGCGGCCTCGACTCGCCAAGGGTTATTAAGTAATCGTAGGGAGACAGAGTTTTATGGACAGTTCCCAACCTGTCCCTCTGCCCCCTCATGCTTACTAACCTGTCACTACTGGAATCGTCTGCCTGAGACTTTCTACCATATATACGCGCGCGCGTGTGTTTATGGGAAGTGAAGTATATACAAGAATGGTTCAAATATAAATGAGGCTTTTGGCTTTCCTGAAAAGTTGTAGCTCAAGGCTCTGGATGCACTAGCAGACTTATTATACCGTCATCAATCCTGCAACACAATAGCAGAATCGAATTTACGACTAAAAATTAAATCGACTGAAATTTTTAAAAGCGTAGTTTAAAAACGAAGCATCATCATGTTAGTCAGAACTTCATACTTCAAAGCAAACAATTGACCATTGAGTGGAGGAGCTGAACGAGAAAGGACCAGTGAAACTGAGAACTATAAGCGGATAAACACTATTTTTTGGGATATGAGCGATGTTCATTAATTTTTCGAATATTGAAAAACTGTGAATGCGGAATAATATTGCAGAGATTTATTACTGGATCATGTGGAACAAACTTATCGATCAAAAGGCCGCAATGTTCTAATATGTAGTGGCTATAACTGCGCAGAAGACACTTGTCACGCCTTTGAAATTAGGTTCAGCGGCACTTCATCATCTAGATTACAATTTAGACTTTTTTTTTTTTTTTTGATTTTATTACCTCTCTATGTTCTGTCTTTAACTGCCCAGGCTATTGCAGAACATAGAGAACTGTGCGAATTCTACACGTACAAATGTGACCCCCGGTTTCCTTGACAAACACCAGAATTTTAACTATGACGCCCCAAGAGTGTTGGAGAGAATCTCGTGCTCAGAGACATCCATATTAGGCGTTCTCCGGTGCTTTGCGAACTTCTTGCAATTATAAATGAAATATGTCACACTTGATTCGTTTCGCAGCCTACACGTACGAGACAGCTCGTTGGCGAGGAGCTGTTGGCATAACAATAGTTATGTGTTGCAGAGCAGTACGTCCCGTCCCGGACATAATTAAGTATTGAATATTCTTTTCCACTTATGCCCTCATGAGGGCACCAGGAGTCGGTAGTTCGTTTCATGCTTTTTAGGAAAGTTTTTTGTGTCATCTACTCAGACCTCCACTCTTGTTTGCGTATGCTCGTAAATATATAGAATAGTGTCGGATTGGGAGGTAGATTCTTTTTGACATTGTGGTAAGTATATATTGCAGAGCATGTTGCTAGGTCAACTTCATCGCTCTTACGTATTCCGATACGACACTCCGAATCCAGAGGAAAAACGCTTCGTATCCCCTTCTATGCAGCTTAAGTAAAACTGGTCTTTTACTACCTTGGCAGCGCATTAGATGGAAGATAATACATATAAAGAACAATAAATACAATAAAATAGTCCAACCGGTTTCGTCACTTATGCGACATATTATTATATAAACCGATCAGACTGTTTTATTGTATTTATTGTAACGCAAACCAAATGGATCGGTTTTAATTTAGATATTATATATAAGTATAATATTAATGAATTAATTCGAAATGGGAAAGTAAAGAATTGCGAATAGTTTGCGTGTGTATTTTAAGTTAGGTTAACGATATACAGTACCGAGTTCGAAAATGTGGAATTTTTGTAGCAACGTAATCGGGTTGCAATAGATAATTTCGAGCAATCTGGTGAACTCGCTAAGAGGTTAGCCGGTGTGTATATGCTTGTGTTAGTAATAAAAGCGAGTGTGAATGACATCACGGTGTGTGTCGAGGCTTGCAATTAAGTATTAGCAGTGCGGTAAGAAGGTATCAGCCAATTGCTCGGCTACGCAAATTATTGCATTTAAATACATGCGCCGTTCGAAGCCGTGGACTTCTTTTTTCCCCACCGTCCGATCAACGTCGTGGTCGATCGGTTATCGTTTGTCGCAAGTTGCATTTAGAATATTATTAACTAGTCGAGTAGAATAACCGCCTACCGAGGTTTGGTAGATACGGTAAATATATCATTTTTTATTTCTTCTTCTTCTTCTTTAAACCTTCTGACGCCAATATTTGGCGTAGGCCTCTCCCAAATTTTTCTATCGCTGCCTATCTTTGTATGACCTGCCTGTCTTATTATGTCATCAGGTCTTCCTTGTTTGCACCGTCCAGAATGTACGGTCGCCAGTTCAATATCTTTTTTATTATTTTATTTAATTTCGTTTTTTGTTCTTCTGGTTTTTAGTCCAATGCTCGTGATTGGTGTTCGCGTGGTAGGCGTATTGATCAAGGGATGACACCATGAACCGCTCTGCGGTGGGTAGGAAAGGGTTCCCTTTCCTCTTTCGTTATAATGTTTTTTTTGAATTTGGAAGAATTTTTTCTTCAACGCGCCCGAACTAGTTTAAACTTTGAGAGAGCGCACCAACCGTAACATAATTGATTTTTATATATATTATTCATTCGTTTTTATGTGTTTTGAACAATTTTAAGTTTATTACAATGTAAATTTTATATATTTTTTGTAAATTGTGAACGATGTTCGAGTTTATAAAAATTACCATTAACATCAGTAACCGAATGTTAACGGTCGTTTTTAAAATTGTTCACATTTGTAATATAGTGCGGTTTACGGCCAAAAAAATACTTATAATATAAAAAATACAGTATTAGTAACCGCGTATTAACAGAGTTATTTTCAATTATTTACATTTATAACATATAGAGCGGTTTACGGAAGAAGAAAAACTTCCATTATATTTTTTCCTTTTTCCGTTTTCGTTGAAGACAATTCAATATGTAATGGTTTTATCGCAACAATACTGTTTTAGAAATGTTGAACATTTTTCACGATGCGGCTATCGCCGAGTAATCCCTTAATTTTCTTACGCAAAGTTAAAAAAAAAAATCAACAAGCTTTCGGGTAGTATTATTAATTTTGTGACGAAAAAGTTTACTATCAGATTTACACAATTAATTACTCAGCCGCGCTCCCTGCATTCTTTTGTAATACACAGATTTAAATGGTTTTTGGGTTACGGACAGATTGCAGAACGAGCGTCCAACATTCCTTTATGTCAAAACGCGAGCATTAACCTACACTCGTTATTATCATATAGTCATCGTCAGCTAAGAGTGTAGCAATAAACTAGACCGAAAAGTCAGCTGGAAAATAGTTTAAAGACCGTAGCCCGTCAGCAGTTTTCACATGAGCGAGTTTCGCGAAAATTCGACAATTCATTTCGGTTAATTATCGTTTAATTAATTAAAGACTTGGTGAATAACGTACCGTTTTAATTTTCAGGCGAGCATCCGGCTGCCATGCAACATGGAAACACGAGTACAGCTATAGCCGGCATTTCGATAAACCTGCTACTAGTCTACTGCGTCGGGATTCATTATTTGATTGCAAGAACGTACCGTCGAAACTGACAGAATATCAATCGACAAAGACAATCTACAGTATTCTGGTTTTCACTCATCGCGGATCGAGTGTGACATACATTTTTATCGTAATCGGTTTCTCTTCTCATTTTTATACATAAATGAAAAATGCATATTCGTCTGGATTAAGTGTTAAGGTTAGTTTTCAAGCAGCTAACCCCGGTGGTGAACCTGGAACATTATCATTGTACCATTCTTCCTCCTCGGTGCCATAATAATCATGAACGCAGTTGTTCGGAGACGTTCGAACGATAATGTAAAGTTTTTTTGCCGTAATGAAATTTTTCTCTGAACTGAAAAAAAAAAAAAAGAAAAGTTTAGTTTTATTTAAATGCGGCATTGTAAATCCCAGGTCTGACACCAAAAAAAGGCCACCGTTGCGCATCTACGTGAGAGATTGCGAGAAAAATGTTTTTGACGCATTATTCAGTCTGCAGCGATATTAACTTTTTCGTTAAAAAGTGCGTTCACGATTTGTTTACGGAAAAAGAAAAACACGACGTAGAACGATTTATTCGCTGAAGAACATTCCGCCTTTAATTCTAACGTCCCGAAGCGAAAATATCGTGATTCAAAGAGAAAAAGATGTAGCTACCGTTTCGTGTATCGCGCAAGCAGTAGAAAAATATTCTTCGACTTGTTCGAGTGGATTTCGATATTTTCATAATTCCGCTCAATTTTCAAACGTTGCTCGAAAATGACACCTACGTCCTAGAACTGCGTTCATGATTCATTTGGAGTCCGGTACTTTAAAAAGATGATATCCTTTGCGTTACTTTCTTTCTCTCTTATTTTGTTCTCTTCTACACGTCACACGAAATCTTTGATAATAATCCGATGTATAAAAAAGGCCTTATCGACGATCATCGGAAAAGCGCATATCTGTCACGCGGAATTTAATATACGCCCTCGATGTTTATTTCGATGTGAAACTATCGGAAAACGTAAGGGGCATTATAAATATTCGCAGCGCCACTGTACCATTCTTCGCGGACGTGGTTTTATTCAAAAAGACTAAACGTAATAAAATCTGCAAACACTTTTGGTAGCCAGCATTCATATTGGTATAGATTTAATTTTTTTACTATCCCTCCTTTTACGTGTAGAGTTACTTAGGAATTGTGATTTATTCTTAATTATTTTTATCATCGGACGACGACGACGACGACGACACGGATTTTTAACGGGAAAGAAACATTGTTTTCAGAGTGGAAGGCGTGAATTAAAGAAACTGAATATCAACTGTAAAAAAAAAAAACGTGCGAGTCAAGTCCCCCTTTTCATCAACACGTTCGGCGACCGACAAATTTTTATTACAGCTCCGACTACTGGTTCGGAATTCTCGCATTATAAAATCGTCCCTGCGTCAAAAAATTACAACTATTTCGCAAATTAATACGAGTTCAGCTTTTGTTTCGACATAAACACCCGCGCCCCGATAAACTATAACGACGACAAAAATGTACCTTAAAAATCCGTGTCTCCATCTCACCAACGTGAATACTCTCCTATGAATTAATTCATTTTTTTTGTTTATTATCGGAATATTTTTAACTGAGCAGTTTTGACCAATCCGAATTAATAGCGCTAATTAACATTTCGGATACGTACGTAACCTTTCAAATTATCGTACTGTTTCCTTCCGTTTAAACGCTACCACCACTTTTCTGTGAAAAATAAAGCTGCAAAATATTTTTACAAGAAAAAAAGCCGAAATAATAACAATGCAATAATATCCCTCAAATGACTCCCCAAAATGTTATTATTACATTCCATTAAAATATGTGTATAAAATCATGCGAACCGTGTAGATTTATATATCTTTTTCTGTTTAAAATAACTTTTTTTATTATTTTACAAACTTACCAATGTATAAATAAACATATTATATACGGATGCGCGTATTTTTATTTCATTATTATTACCTCGTAATAAATGAACACGAGAATATAGAGAAATGAAAGAATAGAAACGTCATCGATAAAGGCCATTCGACCAAGTTTCGCAAGAGGAGGCGCAAATGCAGCGCGATGTATAAGTAGGCTTAATTGATGAAAAAACCTCTGCGGAATTATGAAAAGACCAATCAAAAGCGACCAGAGTAAACGCGCAAAATAAGTGTTTAATACGTATAATAATATCATTAGCTAAGTCTAAAATTTACGAAAAAAGAAAAAAAAAAAGCAATCACAAAGCCTTGCTTGATTTCTTTAAATAATCGCTTTTAATAAAGTCCGATCCTATTTCGCCGATCATAATGGTCGGTATGTTCGTATTGCCGGATACGATTTCAGGCATAACCGAAGCGTCTACAACTCTCAAATTCGGAATGCCCTTAACCTTCAAGCGCGAGTCTAGGACCGCGCTGCTGTCGCTTAACGATCCCATTTTAACCGACCCAACTGCGTGATGTGACGAAGCCATCAAATAGACTAACGTACAATTCCAGTACTCGCGCGTCTGAAACTCCTTATCGTTACACTCGGGCACATTCAACGGCACTATCCTCGCCCCTAGACTTCTCATCGCTGTTGTACCGACGAAATCCGTAAGCAGTTCGATCGCTTTTAATAGTACTTCCCTATCGCGGTAACTGTCCAAGTAGTTCGGAATTATTACGGGAGCATCTGACACGTTAGTACTTTGCAACAATACGCGACCTTTACTTTCAACCTTACACTGAGCCGGAATAAACCAAATCACGTCGTACAGTCGAATATAGTTCAGGAACGATTCGACAATTTCGCTCTGGTAAGATTCCAAATACGGCCTCAGCAAATCGGTATCATTAAATCGGACGTCGGTTACCGTTATAAATGCAGTCGGTGCGTACGCGTCCGCGAACGACGATCGATTATCGATATTCGCGTAAACGTTCACGCTGTTCAATCCGATTCCGCTCAGTTCACCGGTAGATCTGGTTAAAAAATCGTAAACAGCGTCCATGTAGGACAAATCGGTGAGCGGAGTCCGCCTATTAAGAGTGACCAGGAATCCGTTAAAGTTAACCGGCTCCTGCAGATTATAACCGACTGGAGCTGATTTCACAATCGGAATTCCGAGCCGCTGCAAGTGATCTCGCGGACCGATCCCGGAAAGCATCAGCAGTTTCGGCGAATTATACGATCCGGCACTGATGACTATCTCGTTCCTACTGTTCAGTTTAAGTACGGTTCCTCGCTGGTTTCGTATCTCGATTCCGTAAGCCTCGCCGTTATTATTGATCAACACCCTGATGGCCAATGTGAATTTAGCGATTTTCAGATTTTCACGATTTTTCGCCGACAACAGAAACGCTTTAGCCGTGCTGCAACGTCTCCCGTCTCGTATAGTACCTTTAACCTTTGTTATTCCGGCAGGCGCGGTCGGATCCGAATTGTCGTTCACAGCCGGAACGCCGAGCTCTTCGAAACCGGAACGTATAGCCGAAATCCGTTCGTGGTAATAGTCGTTGCCGGTGAAGTAGTCATCGACCGTTAAAAGACCGCCAACACCGTGATAAGCGAGCTCGGAACGGTTACTGCTAGCGCGTTTTTCGCGCAATCGGAAATCCTCCGATTTTTTAAAATACGGCAAAACGTTCTCAAATTTCCAAACATCGTCTCCGGTTACATCGGCCCAATAGTCGTAATCGTACGGGCGACCTCTGGCATATATCATACCGTTCAACGTGGTACTTCCGCCGAGCACTTTTCCGCTGGTCAAACTGCATCGGTTCCGCTTAAATCCGAGACAAGTTCTTCCGTCGTAGGCGGATTCGTAATTCCACGTTATTCCTGCATCTACCGATCTTAGGGAATAGTACATCATTTCAGTACTGTACGGCGGATCACCGCCGGCTTCGATCAGCAACACTTGCGTATCATTCGACAATTCGCTAAGCCTGTTGACAACCACACTACCGGCCGCCCCCGCTCCGACAACGATGAAATCGAATGTGTCATCATTTTTTAAATACGGTCCGTAATCCTTCTGGTATACATTTGCGATTTCGCATTCGTTCCGTTTCAGAAGGCCATAAAACTCCGAGTACAAATCCTTTGCTCGGTCATCGGCGCAGCCGATACCAGGCCAGCAATCGCCATTTGCGCACCACCTTAAATGATTAGAAAAAATTTAAATTACCCTAAATCAAAAGAAAAAGTGACGAAGGATTTTTCGCTTTTTTAATAAGATTATTATTATTATTAGTAGTAGTATTATTATTATTATTATTATTATTATTATTATATAGCGTCTCTCTCTTTTTGTAATATTTAGACTATTGTCCAAATCTCTGTTTTTCACGGGCGAAATTACTCTGTTCTCGAACTTTTTTTTTTTTTTTTCTAATTAATTTTCCTTTACGCATACCCTGTTATGCAATAAAGTTGTCGCGAAATTAAAAATTCTGTCCTCCATTGAAATATATTTACGCGTTATTATGTCGATAGTTTCAGTTCCCTTTGAAGACTTTTTTGAATGACGACATTAAAACAATTCCTTCGGTGCTTTAATTCTACTCTAAAAATTTTCCTTTAGAAAAAAAAACAGCACGTTTATCCTAATAGCCCCGAAAATAATTTGATTAAACTTTTCAAACATTTATACTTCCTTTTTTTTCCATCAGCAACGATTTTCGACTGCGAAACACGTCGGCGTTAATGAAATATATTAGCAAGGGTGATTAATAATTTGTAATTAAAATTATAGAACGAAAAGATGTTAATAATATTTAAAAAACTATACTCGCAAAAATTTGTTTCCAATTTTTCCGTAAAGTTATACAGACTTTTCTTTAATTTAATCCAATTAATACAGACAGCTGTGCCTATGCGAATGTTTCATTTTAAACGAGAAAAGTTAAAAAGAAACTATAATACAAATACAGATACGAGTTATTAAACAGAATACAGAGTATATAATTATACACAAATTACCGTAAATCAACCAATTTACCGTGTATCTCTCCATTTTCTTTTCTTGAGCCCGAACTGTTCTTCTCGTAGAGAACTCGGTCTAGTTCATTTTAAATTATAATTTTTGCAATATTCATTTAAACTACGTATATATCTCGTGATAAGAAAGCTGAACAATATTTTGAAAATAATTTACGCAAGTTCGCAACAAATGGAAAAATGCAAAAAAAAAAGAAAAAAAAGAGAGGTCTTCATAACACACTGTGCGATAAAGAGAACGCTCGAATTCCGCACCAGACCCGAAACAGCGCGCCCGCTGAGAATTCGAATTCCACCCCAGACCCGAAATAGCGCGCCCCCTGAGAATTCGAATTCCACATCAGACCCGAAATAGCAGTGCGCTGAGAATTCGAATTCCGCACCGCCTTTAAAAAAATGCTTTGATTTTATAACATCAATGATCAAATAAAATCAGTAAAAGTCGCTCTTTCAGTGACTTCTAAAATGAGTTGTCATATCGATGGAAAGTTTACTATTTGGAATAACGGAACTACATTTCGGTTGTTTAAGGTTTGCGAAAAATAAGCTATCATCCCGTTAGCAGTGCGGTTTTTATTCTAAATATTTTTAACAATCTAGGAACGTACACATTTAAGAGGAATGTTGCATAAAATAAAATAATTTTTTGCGCGAATATTATATAAAATAATGCGTAAATTACGATAATTTCTAACTTAATATGTAGAATTTTCAGTGCACGACATATTATATTTCATGAAGCTTGTGTTTCACATTAATACAAAATACTTTCGTATCAGCTGATTAATTTACATAAAATACAAATACGACCATGTGAAATTTTCGAGTTCGACAAATTAAGTATCTACTATTATAATTTAGAGTTATTTAGAGTTTGAGGGAACAAAGTTTCGGGAAAATTTCAATTTTGATTTTATCTTACCATCAATCGGTGTTCAGTCTCAGTTATAAATTGTCATTTGGATTAAAAACAAATTCGTCAAAAATCGTAATTTTGTCATTTAATGTACCATCAAACAATATAGTATTCTATTTAAATTTTAAATGACAACACATAAAAATTTACAATTAAAATAAATCTCATTTAAAACAATTTAGTAGTAAAACTTACAATGATAATAATTACGGAAATAGTGTTAGGTATTATCTTATTTCTTTAAATGTTAGTTGGATTTAACAAGAATTTTTTTGAACTTTTACGTTTCCAGCACCTTCCGGTAATTTAAATTTGATGCTAAAATATCGCTATATTTTTTTCCAAAGTATCCCTATTTATACATATATTTACGAAAACGACATTCGTTTGCTGTTTTTAGACCCAAATGGGGTTTAAATTAAATTCTTCTTCTTCTTCAGCATTTTCCCGCTGGAGCGGGGTCTGCTTGGCTTATGGCGCGCTTCTAGCCCCAACGGTCATATACTAGGGATGGATTCACTCCGACTCTGTTGACATCTTCCGCGACAGCATCCAACCATATTCTTTTCGGCCTACCTACCGACCGCTTACCACTGACCTGAACTCTGTCTGCCAAAGCCAGCACCGATTCGCTTCTAGTTTCTCGGGCCCGTTGTACGTGCCCATACCATCGCAAGCTGCTCTCGCACAGTTTGTCTGTTATTGGCACGACTCCCATTGTTCTCCGGACAACATCGTTCTTAATATGGTCCGATAATCGGGCGCCTAATGACCATCTTAGCATCCGCATTTCCATCACCTGCAGTGACTGCTCTTCCCGCTTACAAGCAGGCCAGGCATGCGTCTGTCACACAGTACGCCTGTCATTGATTTCCACTTTAGCCAGGCTGCGCTGATGCACTACCGTCTGTCTGTATATAGGATCCGAGGTATTTAAAACGGCTTGTCTGGGGTAGTACTTCACCGCCGACTTGAATAGATCCGCCAGTATTTGGGTCCGTTGTAAGATACTCAGTTTTTTGGACATTGACTTTAAGTCCATACTTCGACATTTGTCCAACCTGGACTCTAGCTTGAAGAGCATCTTGTGTGGTATCAGCTAACACAATATCGTCTGCGTACAGCAGTGTCCAAGGGACTGGAGTTTGCATATTTCGTGTAACGGTGTCTAGGACAATGTTAAATAGTAGTGGCGAGAGTGCGGATCCCTGACGAACTCCTATTTCAATAGGGTACTCATCTGATTCGCCCCCTTCACATCGGATTCTACTTGATGCTTCTTTATATAATAATTGTATCCATTTCACTAAATACTCTGGAACTCCATGATCGCGCAGTGCATACCAGATGAGGCAATGTGGAACTTGATCGAATGCTTTTGATAGGTCTATGAAAGCTAAATGTAAACTTGCTCTTTTCTCCCTGTGCTTTTCCATCAGCAAACGGAATGCAAATATTGCGTCGGTAGTACCACACCGTTTTACAAAACCGCACTGATTGATTGTTAATTCTACAATGCATCTTAGCCGTTCGTCAATGACTCGCTCCAATATTTTAAGTGTATGTGATAGTAATCGTTTAAATTAAATGATTATTGGAAATGTTTATTTCACGCGATGCAAAGTTTGTTGTTTGTTGCATATTTTAAATTCCAGTAATAATATCGGCTGACGAGTTATACTCATATTTTGAAGTGATTTTTAGGTTATTTTAAATTCGTCATATTATATATTCTTAACTTTTTGTACGATTTTTAGCGCTCAGGGGTTAGAAGATAATTAGCTATTCGAACGTTATGCATTTTCTAAAAGAGCGTTTTAATGCCATTTTTGTACGCAACATTACATTTAAACGCGTAACCGTCATAATTTTCCCTCATAAAAAAAACATCAACAATTATCCGACTGGCAACGGTAGATAACAGTAATTGGAGTGTTTAAATTACTGCTCCATTTCTAATCATAGAAAATAAAATGATGTTTCAGAATTGATATTTTACAACGGCTTTGTAGAATTCCAACTGTTACAGAAATATTCATTCTCGTTTTGAAAGTAAAAATAAAACTATCAACATTGATAATTGCTTAATTAACATTAAAATATATGAAAGTGAAATATTTTATTAAAAATAGTAACTAGTGAATAAAGAAAAATTTTAACTGTCGCGCTGTGTCAAGAGGTAGAATACACGTTTAATCACAAATATAATTCTTTTGAAACTAAAAAGAAAAAGATCATAAATGTAAATAGACAGTTAGGAGTACATTAAATTACCGAAAGTTGAGCTAACTGGCAAATTGCAAAAGCCAGAATGAATTTTTAATGATTAAAAAATAAATAAGAACCTAAATATATCACAGTTATTTATCAAACGTATAGTATTTGTTTCGTGAACGAAAAATGAAACTGGAAGTTTAAACAATTACATACACTTTTAAAATTAACCTGGCGTATTCAAGAATATTTTTTAATAAACCGTTATACGGGAAATATTTTTTATACATAAATAGTGTAGTATTTTTCGTTGGCAGATGAAAAATTCATTTTAAAAATACGATACGTAAAAATTTTGAAAGCTATTGAGCATTAAAAATCTAGTACCATGAAGCACCCATCAATTTTGGAACCACTGAGTCCAACGAACAGCGATTACGGTCCGAGTGCTGTTTTCGTTTATTTTTTTATATTTTATGTCTGCAAACTTTCGGTGCGGAATTCGAGTGTGGAGATTACTAGACCTTTTTTTAACCGTCGATCCAGGTAAACAGCGGTGCGGAATTCAAGTGCGGCCTCGAAAACGGCTGATAAAAAAAAAACTTTTTATTTTATCTTCGCACTTGTAAAGCGATTGTATATATATATATATAAATATATATATATATAAAACTCAGCCATTTTGGCCTCGAAAAGGGCTCTGCCCCTTGAATCCTCTTGCTTACATTTCTACTCTTTCTCGTCTATACTTTGTATAAAATGATCAAAATTTACGTCATTCTTACTGGCATAGACACAAAAAAAAATTTTTTTGTTACAAAATCTAATGGAAGCGCCGGCCTAAGAATTACGTTGTAATTAATATATATATTTATTTTTTCATCTCTATTTTAATTTTATTTTTTTATTTTAATCGTTCAGATCACACATTTTTCAATTATTTTTTTCTCTCCGTTACATTTTCTTCGTGATTTACTTTTTTCATACAACTTTATTACCTGATTTCTCAATTACGGTATATTTTATTTATTTAATTTATTATTGATGCTACATATTTTTTTTAATATGCTTATTCAAATAAAAAAAAAAAAAAAAAAAAGCAATTGAAAATATTACGAACACTTTAGAAAAAGACAATGTACACAGCGAAAATCACAATTTCAAATGTCATGCGATTCAACTTTCTCCAACACTCTATCCCTCGAAATCACGAACAGTGTCGTAAAAAACAGTTTTTAATTTTTTTTAGCATCATCATCAACCTGTTTGCTTGCTCGACGATGACTATCGTTTCCTTGCAACAAACCAGTTGCAGCGCATCCTTTCTCACTCATCTCATCCCTGATCGGAGACTGTCGCCGTGTATTTGTACAGGGTGCAGCAGCATAACTTCCTTTTTTAAAATGCGACACTTTTTTTCTACTAAATTTTTTAAAGAAATAATAACAGAAAATCGAAATAACATACTCTAGATCCCATTGGCAATATGTACGCTTCTTCCCTTGCAGTTTTATTTCGATTTTCTGTCATTGTTTCTCTTTAACAAAATTTAGTAGAGAAAAAGTGGCGCATTTTAAAAAAGGAAGTTATACTGCTGCACCCTGTATTTACATACACTTGTGTAATTATACATCCTCCCACATATCACAATACGTTTTTCTGTAATTCCTCTCTATAATGCCGAAAATAAATTATAGATCGCGCCACTTAAATTGTTTTGTGAAACGCTTAGAATTTCCCCTTTCTGAAGAAACTGAAGGATAAAAAGTATATAAAAACACTCTTATATAAAAATGTAACGTTACGTAAAAATTTCAAGTTAATCCATCCACTACTTTTCGAGTTTTGCGGCCACAAACATAGGGTCGCTTCATTTTTAGATTGAAAATACACTAGTAACATTATAATAATTTAATCGAGGAGCCAAAAATAAGTGATTTTAATTTTTTTTATCTTTCTGCTTAAGTCATTTACAGCAATATTTAATGTTCTATTTTGGAAGCGCCAAGTTGTGTCACTTCAAGATCACATCATTTGCGCGAATTTTCATCCGTGCGATTCCTAAGTAGTGTGTATTGAGAGTGAAGAAAAAATGCGCGCGCATGTTCAGTCTGGAAGCGCTGAGTCAAATTGCTTCACGGTTACGTACACCGATCAACAACGCGATTTTTATGCATGTCAGTGTGTGTGAGTACGAGCATAGGGTAGTGCGGTATTTGCAATACATTTTTTTCTTTGGATCGTTTTTTACATGCTGTCGTTTACTAACAGCGGAACTGGAAGCGATGATCGGTCGCGCTTTTCAGTTTGCAGTAGAAGCTACACTGGCTTGTTTATCTTATTCTCGCCACAAAAACTAATGTTTGAATCTTTTAAAATGCAAACACTTTCGAAATTGGGGATCCACTGATTAGTTTTAGTTCATTACGTTTTTAAGAAAAAATTAATATTACTCAAAATGATAAACCAACGCCTAGTTTAGAAAATTCGAATACAAAATCAAAAGGCATGTAAAATATTCTCTTCCATAATTTATCAAACTTCTCTATGTGTGTATTTAACCGTCATTTTCAAACAAATTTATGCCCAACAATGCCCCATGATTATACAGTTGTGGGAAGATAAAAAATTGTTCAGTTGGGCTTACCTTTTATTTAAATAAAAAAAAAAATGTATAGAATGCAAATGGCTTTGACTTAATTCAGGTGTTAGTGAAGACAGAAAGCTATCATGAAAAAGGATATTTTTAAAAATTATCGATGTTACGCAAACAAATATCTATATATATAAAAATCCCGTGTCTTTATGTTTGTGCAGGATAAACTCGGAATTTACTTAACCGATTTTTGTAAAATTTTGAATGTACATGCAATTTGGTCCAACTCTTAAGAGATAGAATACTTTTTGTTTTAATTATTTACATAAATATTTGTTATATTAAATAATTTAATCGATCAATTTAAAAAAAAACAAATTTAATTGTTGGCTATTACTTTTTGCTTTAATTATTTACATAAATATTTGTTATATTAAATAAAACAAATTTTGACAATTTTATTATGTACGGCATTTAATTTATTTATATTTCAGTGTATTTAATAAACGTCTTGCCTTAATTAAAAAAAAAAAAAAAAAAAAAAAAAATTATTTTAATATTCCGACAACAATAGTGTGGCAGTGGTACAACTCTCTGACATTGTTGAGCATCTAAGTTGCTTTATATTTCAGTATAAGATAATGCCGCGGAGACAATCGAACCTCAACAATGCGCGTAGCAGAAATGCACGGCGTATGCGTGTTATTATGAGAACTACTGAATCGGAAGAAGAAATTGCAAGAATAAACGCATCTTGCCTGCTGCTCACGTGTGGGAACACCATCAAGTGTCTATTCGTGTTAGGAAAAGACAGGTTGACCAAGAACATTGTGCACAAATTAGTGCTTAGATAATTTTCAATTTTATAAAATAATATAACTAATAGTTCGAAACCAATGTTATCTGCCTCATTTATAACATTTAATTTTTATGTAACTAATTTATTTAGTATATTGTGTAAATAAGTCATTGATTACAGATTAAAGTTAAAGATTAGATAAATAAAATGTAAATTCAATAAGTGTATATTAGTTAGATAATTTCATTCTCTACATATGATTCAAAATCGGCTAAATAATTTCAGGTTTATTAGTAAAAATTAATTTGGTTGCATCAAAATAATAAGTAAAAAATTAATTTAATCTACTATAACTAATTAAAATTTTTAAATCTCTTAAATACAAAATTTTTTTAAAATTCTCAATAAAATTTTCTGGAAGAAGACTTTAAATTTAGAACAGCATTATGGAAATTTTTTCAATCTTGCAAATTTGAAAAGTGTACTTTCAAGATTCTAACATATATATATATGTATATATAAAAGCACTGCGGTGCGTCTTATACTTGACCGCTTCAGATCTAATAGATGTTCTTCCAGAAGTGTATACAAGCTTTCTCATTTAATAACCACAATTCCGTCAAACTTCGTCTGCAGAAAGATCGTTCTCAGCAGTGAAACGAATAAAACGAATTTAAGAAATACACAAGATCGGGAATAACTATCTTCATTAGCTTTTTTTAGTATTGAAAAAGAATTATTATCAAACATTAGGAAACGAGCATCTTTTCGTGATGATGTAATTGACATTTTCGCAAACAAGAACCGGAAAATTGAATTAATTTATAAAAACATAAGACATTTTGTTTCTCTTAATTAATTTTTATTTCTGTTCTGTATTTAACCGAATTTTACACATGTTTATTTTTATGTAAAAAAAATATTTCATTGTGGCGCTTCCTCAGTTCTGAAATTCATGCTACGCCACTATCTAATATATATATATATATATATATATATCAGTATAATTTGCTGATCTTGTGAATGAGGGCGATGCAGTGGTGAAACATTCCATATTGCCTTCTCAATGTTACAAGTAAATGTACCGACAACTGTATCGATCTGTTTAGTAGATTTTGAAGAAATTTTGAAATGGATTTTGTTGTTTTAGAAAATCTGTAAATTTATTTTGGTCGATATATGATGTAAGTGTTAAATTTAATGAAAGTAGAACTAGACTACAGTTCCTCTAGGACCTGCATAGTAAATTTAGATTGTGACAAGAAAAATATCCAATACATATCGGGTAACTCACATCGCGTGTAAGGTCAATATGTAGGATTTGAAGGGGAAATTATTCTGTAGGAATTGTTTATTGCATTAAGTAATGTTTTCACGTGGATTTCCAGTTTTACAAGCCCACTTAATATGTTTGCAGTTGTAGTTACCAGCCGCTGTACATTTATTACGATAACGTGGGCAAAATGAAGGAAAGATCTATCTATGTAGTTATATGTATTTTGATTTGGAAAACAATAAATCGAAGTAAAGTATAATGTACTGATCGTGATGACTGTTGCTTGCAACTGAGCCGTTGATACATACAGAATTAAATGTTGCTGAATAATAATTCGTACCAAAATGACAGTACCACCATGAGACTACCCGCTAGGATGATCTGATCGATATGAACAATAATCACCAAACGTGAAATTTGGTATTCTAGTAAAATGCGTCTCGCTTAAAAGGTTACGCCGATTCTATTTTCATGCAGTAGTACATCCAATTCGTTATAACATAAGTTAATTCTGTTTCCATTCTACAGTAGGATAGCTAATGATTGTTGCGTATAAGTATTCATTTCATTTATTTGGAAAGAAGATACATCGTTAGTTACAATATTAGAGTAATTAAAAAAATAATCAGTATTCAGTTAAAATTTTTGATACACTACTGATTTCAAAATCGTACATTTTAATTAGTCGGATAAGAAGAAATTGATGTAACGAAGGACGCTTTACACATCGGTATCAAAGGGATGGGACTTATTTTACTATATATGTGGGTTTATCAAAATTAAGTCTGCGGAAATAAGGTATGTTGGTTGAATTTTTTTCAAGATTTGATGGAACGATGAAGTTATATGTCTGGGATTTAAAAGATAACTGATTGATAGATTTTTCAGTATATTATAATTTGAATATGGAGGTTTATTTTCGGAGTTTTTTCGAAGTCGTTATAAATCCACAGAAAGCACGTAAGAAACTGACAGATATTTTAGGCATTTAGCGCATGACAAACACCACATTTTACACATCCGGGATCACGAGTGCAATATGTTTATTGCGACCGTAGGATTGGCAGCGATGACACTGAATAATAGTTCTTGTTTTGTGGGGACCAGCTCTTTCGAGCGTAGCGAAAGAGACTACCTACGGTAATTTTCAGGTATCATCTGTTAAACATTATCATTTGTGTTAGTGAGAAATACAAGTTACCAAATTTATTTCTACATTACCCGTTCGCTACTATCAGAAATTTCACACAAAAAATACCGCTCTTTGTGGGGACCAGCTCTTTCGAGCATAGCGAAAGAGACTATCTACGGTAATTTTCAGGTATCATCTGTTAAACATTATCATTTGTGTTAGTGAGAAATACAAGTTACCAAATTTATTTCTACATTACCCGTTCGCTACTATCAGAAATTTCACACAAAAAATACCGCTCTTCGTTAACGATTTAGTTTTTCTACGTGTACAACATGTTATATATACATACATATATATATATAATCACAAAACACATATTTTACATAATTTTATTGGGTTATTCATTTATTTTAAGTGTTTTTTTATTTTTTTGAAATAACGACTTTAGCGTGAAATACGAATAAACAGACTTTTGCGATGTAAATTTAAGAGTTCTGTTAGCATTAGTAATACGAAACGGATGAAGATGATTAATATTAATAATCGGTCAAATGCAATATCGGTTTTTAAAAAAAATAACATGGAACTGAAGTATTGTTCACAATGCAGATGGCAATGACGTAGGAGAGTGTTTTTCAAAAATATTACATTTCGTCGGCAGATAATTTCCAATGAATTATAACAGAAACGATATCTTTTACTATATCGGACATATATAGTCATTCAGAGAAACCTGTGTGACACTTTATATGCCGCTGGACTTTCATTGCAATAACAAACGATTACAATAATTTGCAAGTGTAGTCTTGCTTACATCATAATAGGCACAACAAGAGTAGGGATCTTAATGCTTTCGGTTTACAATTTCTTCAGTTTTATGAAATTTAGCTTTACCTCCGAAGCTGTACAACTGAAATACTAGCCTATTTCAATATATTTATGAATGTAATAAATTCATTGTGTAGCAAGAATATATATTTTTGTTCGCGCTTTACCCTTCCTTTGCCCTTCTGTATTGTATTAATTGGCCAAAAAAGTGATACTTAATCCCATTACGTAATACTATTTATTTTTATACAGAATATATTAAACTTCCAATAAGCAAAACTGACGTAAAATGGCACTGTATTAACAATTCTCTTTAAAATCAACAGTTCTATTAGTATCTAATTGAAATTGTTAATTAGAAAATTTTTGATTTCAAAGGAGTATGCCATTTAACATACAGAAAAATTTCAGTGAATATAAAAATTTTAACATAATTCAGATAATCATTTACCTAATAAAAATTTCTTTTTCGTTCAAATAACAAAACATAGCAACTACCACAATTTCTGTAAAGCTTCTGTACCACATCGCAATGAGTAATGAAAAAGTGTTTCCGCAATAAAATTTACTATTCAAATGCAAACAATACCGGTAACTCTGAAATATTAAATTAGTCTAGCGATTTTAAAAATGTGCGCATTAATATTAAATTATTTATACTCGGTAATATGGAATCAAAAAAAAACAAAAAAAAAAAAAACATTAAGATATAATTAAAAATATTATAACATTAAAAATCCGTTCCGAAAGTTTAATAAAGCATTGATAAAAATAAAGGAAAAAGTTTAATCGCAATTTTTGAACATTGCTGTTGCGCTTATACAAGAGCGCTATTTTGAAATAAAACCCTTTGATAATTTGTAAAATATGAAATGGAAACTTTTGAAAGACAGCAACATTATTTGCACTAAATCAAAAAATTAAATTATTCAATTTTTTTTTCAATTTTACGGAGGTATGCAATGAATTATTGATTGAAATATATTTCCTTTCGCACTTTTTAATTAAATATTCTCATCACTGTAGCTTCCAACATTTTACAACTCTTTTTAATCATTATATTTTTATAGAAATTTTGTAAGATTTTTACGAATACATTTATATTATGACAGTAGCGGCCAGTGATTATGAAAGTCGGGTGTTGCACTTGTATACTAACATTTTTTACAAATTAAACATTAAACTTGATAGTACCGTTAATTTTTCTTGAGATGCAGAATTTTTTAAAAACGTTTTTATTTTTATCAAAGTTAGAAAACTTCTTTCAGCTTTGATTATCATTAGAATCGCGCATAGTAATTCAAGTAAAGTTGAATATTCATTAAATGTCTTTTCGATGGATTTGTTAGCAGAAAATTTAATACATTAGCTGCGCTACATTGGTCTGAATTCTAGTGCTCCGTAGATGGATGAAAAACTCGATCATTTAGTTTGATTTTATTTAGAAACGGATAAATTGTTTCTTCAGGAAATGGTAAATTATAATTTGAAAATCTGTCAGTTAAAAATAATGTAGACGCCGTAAAGTGGCCTGAAAATAAAAAAATTTCCGTAAATAAAGATACAATGGCATCACATACTTTTTTTGCCTTGATTTTCAGATTTTCATTTAGTTTTTTTTTTTTTTTTTTTTTTTTTTACTCAGAGAACTTGAACTGTTTTCATTATTGTCACTGATATTTTGAATATTTACTCTAAAATCAAAAGCTGATTTTTGTATGACAGAAGAATCAATGTAATTTTTTAAAAGCCGATTACATAAAACATATACAAGTAATATTATTCTGTTTAAAGAAAACCAAGAACAAAAATCATACCTTTTAAAAATTTAACTGAAACCAGTATCTGACAAATTGTATTATTATTTTATACGCCATTTAATTTTAAAAGTTCTTCTCTATAATTAACAATACCTTCATTGTAAATACATACCGTATCAATGGACCCTGAATATAAATTCCATCTAATAGTAGAAGCCTGTGGCAACTCATTCTGCGCAGTTGCATCTAATACCGCAGTTCGTTTGTGGACTATTCGAAAAAAACAAAAAAAAAACGTACAAAGTCCTTATAGGTTTAAAAAAATATGCGGATACTATGATTTACGAAAACTACTTTACTCGTTAGTAATTAACTTGATAAACCTAACAGTGAATGTATTCAACATAAGGATAAGTTTGTTTCAGAATTGCTTGCACGCCCCCAGAAAAACCAGACATAACAAATGTTGAGCAATCAATTTAAGATGTTCATTTATTGCATGTATTTTAATTTGTTCAAGTAAACATGTTGAAAGTGTTGGTGCATAATGTTTTGAAGTAAAAAAATACCAAAACTTTTCTACTGGCTCGCCCTTATGAATATAACGATAAATAGTATACACATTTAAAACGTCACGACATCCATTTGGTCACGTCAAGAAATTACAAAACAGTTACAGCTATGTTAAATAAAACTATGATAAACAGAAGATATTCTAAATTGTCACGCACACAAATTTCTGCCCAAAAATCACTCGACTTTATAGTTTATTCGTGAATTTTTGTTATTTTTCTGAACATTAAAAAAGCAGTACATAAAGTAAATGTATGAACACTGTGAAATGTGCAAAATTTTTTTTAGATTCTCTGAACTCGAAAATGTATCTCATAAAATTATTAATTTCAATTCTCATGATGATTGAAATATCCCTCAAGAAGTTTGAAAAAAGGAAGATGCAACAATTTAAAATCGCCAAAGATTATGTAAAATTCTTTATTATTTCACCTAGAATAAGTAAAAACTAAAAATAATTTTTCTCGAGTAAACTCTACTTTTCTTAAATAACTTTTCCAGGATGGCTAATATATTTTTGACGTTAGTAAACAACGTAGTAGTAATAAAGCGAAACAACCGATTGGTGTCGTAAACATGTTAAATTTAGATTCAGTCTTAATTTATAAATGGTAGAGAAACCATACATGAAACAACCTGTTAATCCGCATAGAAGACAATGAAAATTTCACTGCACAGATCCTATATATTAGAAATAAATGAGTATTATCACATTATCAAAGATATTTTAATCATTCACACATATGTCTTGAATACAAGTACAGACAACAAATTAATTGGATAAGTCGCCTATTTACCGCAGTACTGATGTACACATTATTAATTTTTCTTGCGCAACAAAAAAAGTTTAATGCAATAAAATTCGTTATTTTATTAAATTAGTTGTTTTTTTATTAATTACGCGCCTCAAATATAAAAAAAAAAAAAAAAAAAACAAAACAAATATGCCATTAAATATACTTACTGGATTACTAATTAAATGCCGTAAATCGTGTACATATTTATACTGAAATTTACAAAGAAATTACTACTCTTTTTTGAAAAATCATTTAAAATCATTACTTTGGCATTACAATCAGTGAAAGAAGAGTTCTTTAAACTGACATAGCTGATTTAAAAATATACAAACATGCAATACTCGCAAAATGATTATTAAAAAGTAGGTAAAATATTGTTGCTTTCTTAAAACCACTTAAAAACTTTTAATGTTAAATAAAAAGGGTTCGACTTTTATCAGCACTTCATTTTGCTTTTTCAACATTTAATATAAGTGGTTTTAACATCTATATATATTTTTTTTAGTTGATTGCTCAAATAAACTTTTTAATAGTAATTGTTTCATTTCTGCTAAGTTACTGAAATTTTGATTATTTTTTATTAGTTTGCATTCTTTCTACACTAATCCCCCATTATTAATAAAAATGTAGAATTGTTATCTCGAACATAACTATTAATGGGTTAAATTTTATTTTTCATTAATTTTAAAAAGAAATTCGACGCTAAAAAGTAATTGTGGATTACTGTAACTCCATAACCCTTGATAACCTTCATTCGTTAATCGAATTTTACTAAAATATGTTAGCGAAAATTTCCTCGCAAACGTTATAATAGGGTATCATCTTCATTATTACTTTGTTATTCTTTATCATTAGACGTTAACCAACATTTTGGTAATACCATAAATACATAATTCGTCAATAAATTTTCTGAAAATTTTTTTCCTCCAATTCGCACTATTTTTATTTGCGGTATATCAATTTATTACATTCGTTAAAATGAATTCCATTAATTTCAAGGGCGAAAATGCTCTAAGTAATTTTCTTTTACGCTGATGGATAAATTGCAAAAAACCAAAAAAAAAAAAAAAAACAGCACCCAGAAATTCTTGATTTACACATAAATTTAAATGAATACCAACTACTTTAAGTAAAATCGGAAAAATTCAAAAATACCATTTATTGATTGAATAAACAAACTTAATTTAATAATTTACAATACATACACGTTCAAATATTTCTCGAAATATTCATATTAAAGAAAATGTGATTTCTCTGCTTTGTAAAAATATTAAATTAAAAGCAAGATATTCAATAAAACAATGAGAATTCTACAAAAACGAATTAACAATGTATGTTTTTATTCTGAACAGGTTACATAATCGAAATAATTTCATTAAGTGGGTTTTATTTTGCGAACAATGATTCTACAATTACAGATATTTGTATTTTTGGAAGTAGTCTTTTCTTATATTATATATTTAATGCAATAAATTGAACTTTTTGAAAGTTAAAATTTATTTATAATATCTTTATTAAGTAAATAGATAAATGTATATAAAATATGTATGTATTAATGGAAAAATTTATCAAAAAAACATTAGTTTAATGATTTTTTTAAAAATGTAAAAATATCACAAATTTTAATTATTACAAATGCTTTTTTGTAGAAGTTAATTTCTTGAAGAATTTGTCGTAATTAAAAATCAAAACCATGTGCAAAGGCCATTCAGAAACTACTATCAGCATCTTTTTCAGGAGCAGTAACACAGTGTGCGAGACAAACGTGAGGTGAAATAAGTACGCTAGAGTTTGTGTATTCATAGCAAGCGTCAGTATAAAGATAACTATGATAACGAATGCGTAGCGTTGTTGTTTTGTCTCTAAGGTTTTTACAATAAGTGATGCAATGGTTAAGAATGAACAGCAATGCACAAAATTTTGATTTCTTTTGGGTAAGAGTACTACAGAAATAATCAAAATGTTAGAACGAAATTATAGCAGTGAATATATTATCAAAAAAAGCATATTTTATTGGTATTCATGTTTTAAAAACAGCCGATTCCGCTGAACTAATTGCATATGAAGGAAAGCCATCAATGGCTTTAACTGATATTATGTAAATTTCAATAGAAAAACATCCGTAAGATTTATCTTATGAATTAAAACTTATCTAAGAGTGACAAAATGGGTATCACATTTCCTCACCAAAGAGTTAATGCGAACACACATTGCAGTCACAAATGGAAAGAAATGTGGCAAACTGACTTAGAATTAAAATTAAAATCATAAGTTTTGGTAAACACTACGTCAACATTAACACAACTATTTAACGTTTCGAACACATTTACATGGTCCATCATCAGAAACTAAAGTAAAAACCTAACTCGCCTGTTTCAGCCGAATACGACTTCGTAAATAATACCTTTTTTCTTTTTCAAAGTGGCCGCTATCACTATTTCCACCGTCACCCATGTTTTTTTGTGCGTCATTCCCAACCCCAATCACGTCTGGATTTTCCATAATCGGCGTGTCATTAACAATCGTTGAATTGGGACAATCCTCAGTAAGTTCCGACATAACAGTATTTTTTGCAGAATTTTTCTTATCTTTATCAATTATGCATTTTTTTCAATACCCTCATAAGTGGTCTCCACGCCGAACTCAGTTGCACGCCCTCCTCTCTAATAAAAGTTTCATTAATTTCGATCTCGATGGCTTCTCTAATCATTCTATTTTTGAATTTGTCCACCTTCGCCAAAATTTCTGTTTCGTCGAACTTTAATATGTGTGTTCATTAACTATTTCATGATCGGCCAACGACGATTTTTCCACGCGCTTATGCGCACAATCTGCCTGGTGCTCTTTTATACGTGTACTAATCATTCCGCCCGTTTTTCCAACATAATATCTACCACATTTACACAAAATCTTATATACTTCCACTGCATGGTATAGGGGGAGATCATCTTTTACGCTGTTCAACGAATTATTCATTTTTACGCATGTCTTGAACACTGGTCTGATATTATTTTTCCTGAGGAATCTGCCAATCCTATCTGTCATTCCTTTAATATAGGGTAAGCAAATTGACCCATCAATTCTTTGTTCCGTCTTACTTTTTCCTTCTTCAATGCCGTAATTTTTGCTGAACTTCTTTATATAATACTCCGCCTCTTTTCTACTGTAGCCATTAACCGTCATCTCCTCCATTCATTTTTCCAGTTCCTTAGGTAAGTCCTGTTTTGAAGACACACGTTTGGCTCTAGTCACCAGTGATTAATGATACAACAGATAACGGGATTGTAAAAATATTCAGATAATTAAAAGATTTAGTCTTGTCCAATTGATTGATATTTATATCACCTGTCATACTGCAAGTAAGTAATGAGGTGCTACTACAAGTTATGTAAAAAGTCATCGTAGTTTCAAGAGCATAAACAGTAGATGTCAAAAACTGCAACAAACTTGCTATTTAGTAATTTTATTTTTATGACCATAAATGTGCAAATGGAATGAAAATATTGATAGCATTAAATGGAATGTCTAATTTAGCATACATAAAGACCATATCCAATCTTTTGTCTTATTTGTATTGTTCTATAGAAGAGAGACAAAGAATGAAATAACAATTCATTATCATATAAGCAAGTCCCTGTCAACATAATATCAAACATGAAATCAAAGATTGAAAATTTTTTTAATTTGTTTCATAAGCTATTAGTACTAAGTGCGAATAATTCTAATGAGTTATTCGTTGAACAAAAAATAGGTATTGATTAATTTGTATCCTATGGAAAAAATGTTGTAGTATGCCTGGCAAGCCATGTAAACTAATACATAATACATAGGTTTTAAGTAAAAACAGTATATCAAGCTAATGATCTACTAAATAAAATATAATATGTTTATAAATAACAATAAATGAATAATTTTATACCCTAAAAAATTTAATTAAAAGTAAACTTTAATAAATAAAATTGATATAGTTTTAAAAAGTTTAATATAATATATAGGACGTGCTTTTGGTGATCTAATTGTAGAATAAAATATAAAAAAAAAGTAATGATATAACAGAAATTATAAATGTAACGTTACAGAAAGATCACTTTCTCTCTCTCTCTCTCTCTCTCTCTCTCTCTCTCTCTCTCTCTCTCTCTCATATGCAGACATATACATGTATATAAATAAGAAAAAAAAGAAAAGTTGAATGATTAAAAAAATGTGTATGGTTCTTTATTTATCCTTCACTCTAAGTGTATAAAAAGATACAATTTTACTCGTTTTATTCAGAAAACTTTGTAAATAAGAATATCATTCCATAATTGAACTAAATACAAAATAATCTGAAAATATATTAGTACATATCTTTTCACAATTTAAGTAATAGAAAAAAAGTAATTACTTAAAATAGAATGTAGATAACCAAATTAGCAAAAATCTTGAATGATAATGTACTGTAAAAAATTAAAACAAAGTAAGAACAGATATATTTAATTTATAAAATTGAAATAATTCATTAACAATATGGTATACATCAAAAGTTATGTTTCCACAATGAGAAATAAAAATTGTGATGAGTAATTAATAATTAGTGAAAAATTGTGAATAAAGGTATATTTTCTTATTAGAACAGTATAGAAAAAATTTGAAGAATGCATACATATTTTTCTGAAAAATTAACCAAATGAACTATATGCATGAGATAAAAACTAATGAATTTTATATTATAGTTGAATGTAAAAAAGATGAGAAAATACTGAGCATTGTAAAATGATCAAGTATTATAGTAATATTAATGTAAAATAAGTAAATTTAGTATTGTGCTACTAATATTATAAAAGTAATAATTTTCTTCCCAGAAATACAGATAACAGAAATATAACTCTAACATCTCTTGATGTAATATGTACTGAAAAAATAACAAAAATAAAAAATTAGAAGAATCTATAGACTCACAGATATACAAACCCAAATCTAGTCATTTGAAAGTTGCTAGAAGTTCTAAAATTTGCTCCATTAAATGAATTTGAATGATTGGAATGCCTTTGTTTTCCAAGCAAAAATCTCTTCATCTTAAATCCAAAAAAACGTCCATTCTTCTTCATAGGAGCCTAAACAGTTTGAAACAGTTTTGAAAAAAGTTAATCTGGAAACTGACCTGAGAAACCAATAACTTCTAATGTGAAACAGGAGAACATGAGATTTTTTAGAACTCAAATTTTAATCTGTGACGACAAAATTTTATCATGATGTTTAGGTGTTGTTGGAAACCAGTTTTCACCAGAGAAAAACAAAAACCGATGTCCTTTTTTACTAACTAGAATACTAGACATTTCTCCACCTTAGAAACTATGTTGTATACATTTTCATTTGGCATCACTAAGATGTTTTCTGTTATTATGTTATTCTGCCTCATATATGATCCAATATTAGCCAAATAGGAGTTTAAGTCAATATTTCCTTGTTGAAGTATGTTTTTCTTTGTTTTTTTTTTTTGTCAAGTGAAGTTATCAGATTTGGTATTTTTAAATTTTGAGCCAATCTCTGCTATAGATATCTAGAATTCCTCAGATGCAGCTATTAACACTTCATATGGCATTTTGATCCTTGCCCTGACTGCAACAAGCTCTTCTTATTGGTGTCCAAAGTAGAAGCAACCAGGCTCATGATGGATAACTAAATTCCTTTCATGCACTGCTAGAGGAACAGACCATACAGTTACATTACACTCTTTTAACGTTACCCATAGTATGTGGTTGCAGGCCACCGCAAGACAAATGTAACTGCTCTAGAGACACCTTGAGCAAGAATAGCTCCTACCAAGGTACATTGTTTACATTTGTTAACAGGTCACCATATTAAATGTCATAAGAGAAATACTAGAAAGCTAAAAACCAATTAATAAAATGCAAATTACAGATTACAGAATTTTGATTAATTGTTAAAAGATCAAATGTGTAAAATTTGTACTAAAATTAACAATTTATAAACCAATAATGATTTTAGGAATGTGTAAAAAGCATTAGAAAACAGAGTGTAAGCAACCTTTACAAGTAATAATAATGCTCAAATAACTAATAAAAAAATCAAATTTTGTAAGTTATAGGCAACAGTAATAACTACATTGTTTATATTGTTGTTTATAATAAATTAATCTTGTAAATGCTAATAAATGTTTACTGTAATTTAAAACATTCACTAATTATTTCTTATTTAATTTTTTTTTTTTAATTCTACTACCTTTTAATAATCAGCGTACAATAATTTAAATAAAAGGGAATAAAGTTCATTAATATCCAAATATAGGATGTGTAAAATATTAATAAAAACATTAAATAATTATTTAATTGTACAAGTTTAAACTTGTTTAAAAAAGAAATATACAATTAAATAATTTTTAGTAATGTTTGTATATTAAGATGAAGGAATATTTTACTTAAAATAACCCAAAAAAGTTACCCACACTTAACTATTCATCATCTTCAATTTTATTCTTATTGACAGTAGGTGAATCCAATAAAACGGTTACTGGACCGTCATTTTGTATGTGAACCTTCATCATGGCTCCAAATTTTCCATCTAGTAAATTAAAAATGTCTATTTTAAATTACCATTATTTTACAATTTAGAAAATTGAATTTGCATAAAAATTCGTCAATAAATATGGATTGATTTTAAATACATAATGAGCCACTAAAAATCAAGTTTTTATAAAATCACAAACCTCTTTCATTTGAAATACCGTTGATTTATTATTAATTTTTAGCATGGAACATGCTTTAGCCGTGACCTAACTAGCAGAAAATGTAACACTAAAGTAGAACGCGAAGAGGTTACGTGGAAGGGAAATAAGAATAGAGCCTTTTCTTCTAGTTGTCTTAAATCAGGCATGTTCAGACCGCGCTCCGATGATGTTCGTCTGTCATAATGATGACTGTCGTTCATCAACGTCTATATGTAAATGTACTGTGCATTATAATGTTGCTTCTACAAAAAAAAAAAAAAAAAAAAAAAGGATATAAAACTGTTGTCGAATGAATGAAAGAAATGTGATTATGTAGAAGTATTGAAAAACAAGGTTTTGATGAAATATACAAAATAAAGAAAACAAAAACCGTTGATGAATGAAATAAAGCATTGAAATTGCACAAACCTATGGAAATGAAAAAAAGCATGGAAATTGTGCAAATCTCTTGAAAAAACAGTTTCCAACGAAAGTTGTCTTATCAGTTTACAGTCTTATACATTTATGTATTCGGTCAGTCGTGTTCAGATTGTGCTCCGATAATTTTCGTCTGCTCTGGTCCTAATTGTCCTTTATCGACATCTACCAGTAAATGTGCATCGGCCTTTGATGAAATGCCCGAACCAAAGAAAGCGAAAGCTGCTGCTGAACGAAAGAAAACATGGAAATTGCCTAAATCTCTAGAAAAAACAGTTTCCAACGAAAAAGATAAACTGAAGCATACATGTCCAAAGTAGCAAAAATTGTTAACGTAATCAAGAAGACAGAATGTGACACAATACCTACACTTCTATCAGGAGATATCAACGTCGATTTCAAGAAACCTGAAAATCAGCGATTATTTCGGTTCATGAAAGAAACCTTTGGATTACAACTCGAAACGATTCCAGTTCTATCAACTATTCGTGGAGGATCGTGTATCGATTTGATCTTCGCTCGTCACATCGACAAAATTGATTCTAAAAATTTACATAAGTTACTTCATTAATCATAAACCCATATTGTTCGTTACTTCTAAGGATCACGTGACACAAGAATAAGAAAAATTTGAAATAAAATCGTTAACATTATGATTTTCTCTCGAATTCAAGACGTTCATTATCGCATCTTCAATTTCAACATATCGTACAGAAACAGTTGAAAGTATCATCAGAGATATTAATAGACAGCAACGACTTAAAGCATGTTCCATGCTTTTTTGAATTTCAGCCGTAGGCTCTAAACAATGAGTATCGGGGAGTCCGGTGGTTTCCAACGGGAAGGCGCTCAGCCCGTTTTTTTCTTGTAATATCATGCTTAAAGGAATATTACCGTTTCACTATAGATGGAGCCGCCATAGCTTGAACCCACTGACCGACGGAATGACCGTCTGCCGAAAACAAAAACATTTCTAATTTAAACTACCTGACAGAACTATTGAATTTTATATGAATACTTTGTATTCTTCAAATTGTATTACAATCCAATGTGGAGGAATTTTAAAAATACTAGTGTAAGAAGTGTCGGTTTATCTTCAATTGTTGCATTCATTACAATGCTGCGAAATATTAAATTGGTTATGAATATTTTTTTTCTTTCTTTATTTATTGCAAAAAAATAATAATACAGAATTAAAGTAATCCGCTGTAGAAATAAGTTTGAGAATTAATGTATCATACTAACACACAAGTAGTACACTTACACAACAGATGTAGGACAAAACAGCAAGTAGTCTAAAAAGTGTTTTAAAATGTTACAACCAATCGATCGACCAACGAGTTCACCTTACGGCGAGTCTATTATGGTCAGTCAATCTATGGACGAAACGATAATAACCCCATATTTATACTCATTTATATTAAATATGATGTACGTTAAATTAATATATATACATATATATAAGTGCATAAATTCATTAATTTAAAACTATAAAATGCTGATTGGCTTTTGATATTATCTGTAAGAATGTCTAAGCTTACATATATAGACTGAGAATTATTACAGATAATATCCAAAAGTAGCCAATATTTGATTATTTTTAATTAATCAAAATTTATGCATATGCGTGCAATCATTTATCGGTTCAACATAATAAGTTATTTTAATATTCAGGCGTTAGAAATAAATTTGCCTTCTATGAATATATATTTAGCATAATTTAAAAGTAGGTAAAAGTATTTTAATAATAAAATAGTATTAAACAATGTCTTTAAAATAAAGTTATATGAAAAAAATACCAAAATAATTACATAAAAAAATAAACCGTTATTTCTTTGCATTAATTTAATATTTTCACAATGCAAATATGAATCAGCAAAAATATACTCGCGCTGATTCCACCGCCATACTCAGATAGCATTATTACCATTTTTTACTCCATTATACACTGTTATGTACATTACAAAGCATTTACACTAGTCAATAGCTGTTTAATAATTATCACAAGAAACACTTCATTTAACTTATGTCAGTTAGTTATTTTTTATCGTGTGTAGGGTTTTAATATTGGAAAGTTGAAAAAAACAAACACGGCTACCGATATTATAAAGTGTTTTAAATGCAAAAATATAATTGAATCAATTTAGCAAACGGGAAACCAGATATTTTGACCAAACAATATAACAGATTTATGAAATGTACTGAAAAAGATCAACGGATCAACAGATCGGTGTGTCGAATACTTTAAAAACATGGTTGTAGGCGTATATGAATAATGTTAATCCAAAAAGACGAAGAAAAAAAAAAAAGGTTTAAAACTTTGTTAAAAAATTTATTTAAAATAGCACAAATTATTAAAAGGGTAATTTTTTTTCTCCAATAAAAGTAAATTTAAGATTTTTAACAACGATAGGCATCAAAGAGTTTAGAAAAAATCAAATACTGAATAAGACAAAAGTAACATATGCAACTCGGTTAAGTATAGTGACAATTGTGCTATAGTTTGGAGTTGTATGAAAGCTTCCGGGGTTGGTGAACCAGTCTTCATATGAATTACAATAATTACACCAATATATTACAATAGTATTTACCTATAATTAGGGTTTTAACATTTTTATATTTTTTATCGAGATAATAAACCAAAACATAAGACATAATACGCAACTGGGGGTTGTTGTATAAAACTACTCAAGTGTTTAGTGAACCTCAAAGCCCTGATATTAATTTCATTGCACAAATTTGAGATCATTTAGATCAAAAAATTGATTACAGAACAATCTGAAATAAAAATGAACTAAAAGAAATAATTTAAAAAAAAAGAGATAATATTAATGCAGCATGTTGGAAAAAAATGCAACGCAAAGAAATAACGGTTTTGTCTTTTTATTTAATTATTTTGATTTAATTTTATTCAAAAAATAGTTTTTATATATAATTACATTCTAAGAGCATTGTTAATATTTTTATTATTTTCAGACTTTTACATATTTAAAAAAACTATGGTAAATTTATATTAGTAAAAAAGTTTAATTTATTTTGCGATACCCAAATATTACAGTAACACATAAATTCAGTAACTAGTATGAACAGTACCTTTGATCAATTCCGGTTGATAAGAACAACGCAGGTCATTTAGGAACTCGTTGTAAAACAATTCAGATGATTCGGACGACATGGCGTTGTGAAAATCAGGTTTATTACCTTTCAAAGAAGAACATAAAGTAAACTGACTTACGCATAATATTTCATATTTCTTATCAACTACATTACAATTCCATCGTTTTCCATCATCATTATCAAAAAGCTTCAATTTCAATATTTTCTGTATCCTTCATTAATGATTAGAAAAAAAAAAAAAAAAATGCCCTTTACTAGCTATACTAATTAAATACGTAACATATATAATAAATAAATACAATTTATGTTACAAACTGAAATAAATGAAAACGATGCGGTACTAAAAGAAATACTAAAGGTCTATTTTTTATATTTTAAGACTGCTGATGAATTATTACACTTTTTACTTGATACTTCGTAAGTTCCATAAAAATTGAAATGTCGAACTCACGGCCATGTCCAGAATTACGGAGGGATGGAGAAGGGGAGGGATATTTAAACAATTTCTTCGCATATTTATTTTATAAATAACAATATATTTTTTTACTAATATTCATACTATTATATTCATCACTTTGATTTATATTATAAATGAATTGCCGTAAAACATTAATAAAAAGTACAAATGTTATTAATTAAAATAAAAAATTTTGTATAAAATATTAGTGAACTACCTAAAAAAATGAAATTTTTTTAAACATAACAACTCACTAAAAAATCATTAAAATTTATTTTTAATTTTTTTCAAATATTTGTGTATTTATAACTATTTCAGTTCTAATGGGGGGCTCTCGCACCCGTGGACACGGTCTCGGCCGAACCAATTATTTTTTCTTCGCACGCAATAAAACTGCAACCTATGTAAAATAATTTTAACTCGAACAAGTTATACTAAAATGAAGAAATGTATAATTCACGGATATTTGAAGTATTCTATTGCTGAAAAAAAAACAAGAAAAAGTATTTTTTTTTCTTTTTTGAGCGCGTCAACCAAGGATCTTTACCCAGAAACAAGGAAAAAGGAAAGAGTTGTCAATTAAATTTTTATTCGATCAGATACAGACAATATAAAGGAACTAACAGCTGGGATGATGGAAGGAAAAATAAAGAGCAGGATGTAAGACACATAATAAGAAGTAGGAAGCCCGAGCTTCATTAATTCAATTACATAACATGTTCTCTATAAAATTTAAATAATTTAGAGTAACATTAAGTGAATATTATAGAAATAAATATCAAAACATAAATAATAATCATAACGATCCGGCAAAACTATATTTCTCAAAAATTATAAATAAATTAATTAATACAAAAATTGTATCCAATTTTTTTATAATCAACATACAGGCAATCATGGTATTTTTAAAGTATATTTAGATATACAATTGTAGATACTAAAAACTGTACATTACATAATTTTGAAGATTATATTGGTGATATTTTACATAGACATTACTATAAAAATTGAATATTCAATAATCTACACGTTACTACAGGTTTAATTACAAACTTTTTAAATAAATTTGATTTATTCTGTTGAAAAAATTATGTGTCGTAAAAATAATAAAATTATATAATATAAATATATTGTGAATTTATTATTAATTTTATATTAATAGTCCTGTAAATTAATAAAAATGACATTACAGAAACTAAAATTGTAATGAACGATTTCCATATTTTAAAAATTTTAATAGTAATTACATTAAATTAAACAAACGAACGACCCTTTTCAAAGTTTTGGGAACACGAGGGAAAAAAATTAATTAACATATAGGAAAAATCTTGAATAAACTAATTTCATTCACTTTCTTTTCGTTTTTTCAATTTTTTTTTTTTTTGCGATTATTACAAACGTTAACTCAGATAAATGAATCTGTTAATAAAAAGAAATATATTATTCAGGTATTATTTCAATTAATAATATTTAATCATTATTTGATATTTTATTTAACACTACAATCTCACTTTTATTCCAAATATTTGCAGCAAATTCAACCAGAGGTAGGTAAAATTATGATGTTATTTTGATAATCTAAATTGCTTATAAAATATAAAAAACAAAAAATAGAAACTTAGCTAACCAATATGTGTCTCATAATCTGAATAATATTAATCATGTTTAAGGGGAAAAGTTTTAAAAATTAAATAAATAGAAAACATCAATACTATAATACAAAAAACATATTTAACCGAATAGTCTTAAATTATATATTTCATACATATACTTTTTTCAATTACTTTTGTACAATCCATTGTTTATAATTAAACCCAACTTACATATAATCCATATCCTGGTGAGTGTCAGTTTTTGATATACCAATGAATATACATAAACCTTTCTCAATGGAAGAAATTATTTCTTGATCAACTGAAAAATTCAAATAATTTTTACGTATTAACTTTTGTGCGAGTAAATGTATTTTTGGTTCACTGTACATAACGAAAATATATCAATTATAATTAATAAAAAGCTAAGCTAATTATGTAAAATGATAAATAGTTCCGTTAGATACTTCTAATATAATTATTTCATATAAAATTCTGCACCACATGAAACATTTTTTAATTTATAATAAATATTAATCGTAAAATAATAAATGAAATTTGTTTTGTTACCTGTTACACTGGCTCCTAAAACACGTTGTATAACTGCCTTCATATTTAACACAATTAGTTGTAAATTACAATTTTGAACTTTTAATATTTGTCACAACTTAATAATCATTCGCAACCGGCAAAATTCATCCATCGACAAAGCAGCAAATATAACGAACACAGTGGTTTGTAACATACCAGGAACGTAACTAAAAACGAGTTCCGGTTCCATAATAGTTCGTTCAATTTCAAATGATGACATATATTTACGTTACTACGTTACGCCTAACTCCTTCGTGTCACAGAGATGAACTATTGTAAGAAAAGAATTGACTGCAACTATGTAACTTTTCAACCCATTAAAAACTCTCTGAAATATGTTTTTGATTAAAAAATGTTGCAGAATAAAGTAATTAATTATAACTACAAGCAGGTTGGGGGGGGGTACGGAAATATTTTTAGAAATATACACGATATATGTATATTTGTATGTGTGTGTATGTTATCACGAAATATATTTATTTATAAATGTTACACTAAAGCCTTGCTGTCAATTATTGTATATGCAATATTTGAACACTACAATAAAAACAAATAGAAAATATTTATTCTATAGAATTCATAAAAATTTTAATTTTCTTTTCTTTTGTCAAAAATTGAAAAGAACTAAATTTATTCTAAATTTCGGTTCATTTAATTCATGCAGTTATTATTTTGCAGACATTTCAGGGGGAAATATTGAACCCAGAAAATCTCCCTCAGATATGGCCCTAACTGGAAGGAAGTAAGTGTCTCCACAACGGCAGGAAATACATATGAGCAGATATATTTAGTTTTCAAGAGCTTTTACAATGAATGCAAATTGGAAGTACGGGAGGGTAAAAGGTTGACTAAATATAATCCTAAAAATGAATGGATGAGTCAAACAATAATCAGTTTTATGAAAATCAGAGATCAGTATTTTAAACTTAGTAAAGGAAATAAAACCAATATTCGATATAAAAACTTATTTAGAAAATATCGAAATATAGTTACAACTGAAATAAGGAATCCTAAATAGAAGTTCTACTAAGGTCAAATAGTGAAGGAAAATAATGATAGTAAAAAAGTGGAATGTAATTAACAATATTGTTAATAAAAATAAACAAAACAACAATACAAAATACTGCAATAGTAGCTGAACAATTTAGTGAATACTTTATGCGTTCGGTGGAACAACATAAATAAGATAAATACAGGATTATCAATGGAGAATCAATTTTTAATTACATTTATTGACTTATCCAAAGCGTTCGATTTAGTAGACTATGAATTATTGATCAAGGACTTAAAAAATTTGGGCATTAAAAATAATCAACTTAAGTGGTTTAAGAATTATATAACAACTAAGAAAAGTATGGTCAAAATCTCGGGGAATAAAATAATGAAAAAACTATTCAATACGGAGTAGGCCAGGGTACTGTATTGGTCCCTATCATTCTTCTCATTTACGCTAACTCGTTAGACAAGCATATTAAAAATGCAAAGGTATATGTTTTTGCTGATGTTATTGGCTTTTTAATGGAGCATAAAAATTTAGAGATGGCGGAAAAATTATTACAAGAGGATATAGATAATTTCAGTAAATGGGCACATGATAGGAGGTTACGTATAAATATAAATAAATCAAAAGTATTACACATTCGGAACAGTTCTAAACAGAAGATACGCGATCCGCGAATTGTCCTTCATAATAACGATTGCCTTCATGAGCTTCATGTAAATAACAATACCCATCTATATTTTTGTTCACCGTTAGAAAATGTAAATGACTTTAAATATCTAGGTATATATATCGATAAATCCTTGAACTGGAAAAAACATATCCAAAGTTTAAACTCGAAAATAAGACAGACAATTCCAGCTTTATATAAAATAAGGCAGGTACTAGCACATCGAATACTATGTACATATATACTATAATTCAATAATAATGTCTAGAATATATGGAATTCAAATATGGGGTGAGGCTAAGAAAACTGAAATAAATAAAATAAGTAAAATACAGAAAAGGTGTTTGAAACTCATACTCCCTCATTGGAAGCAAATCGTCCCTGGATCAACATGGTGGAAGGAAAACAACGAAATGTTCCCCAAGATGTACTATTACTATTACAGACTATTTTAATTTAACGTCAATAATATAAAATTACCATCTAGACAAAAAACTCGATTGACAAGAAACTAAAGTAATACATACTACATCTATCCCCGCGCTGTAAATCTACGAATTGATAACACTGATAAATCAGTGCTAATCAAAAAGTACAATCCCCAATCATATACTAGAGGGGGGGGATTTGTATGTGGAAAAAGGAGGTGCAAAAATGGTTGAAGGAATGGTGCAAAGACTGAAAATTAAGTTACGTCCTTTATTTCACTACTCTTTAATGGCTTTTTTTCTTTTTCTTTTCTTTTTACGGTTTGTTGGTTTTGACTCTGTTGTGTCCTTCCTGGATTTTAAGTTCTCTCGGATCATGATATTTTTTTTTTTCTTTTTCGTATTTAAATATTAAGCTAACTGCATGTACTGGTTAACAGATGCGTACTACACGGCATGTTATGTATTGTCATACACTCTTATTTAAATATAATGCTAGGTTTATAAGTATTGTTATTTAGGGAATAAGTTAAGATAGTTGAAATTTTTGCAATCTGTATCTTTTGTAATAAACGCTGATAAGAGTGTTGGGCACTCACACAACGGACATATTTGCCCTGTGCGACTCACAACTTATTTCTGAAAAAAAAAAAAAAAACTAATCTTAAAACCAAATAAACGAAAGAAACAATTAACTCGATAATAACAGCAGGCGGAATCTTCCTGACATCTTTCATTAAATTAGGCACAATTAAATTACTTAATATTTAACCAGATAAACTCCCGAAACTTTTTGTCATCCAGTATTAAATAACTTTGGAACATTGTATTATAATGTCCTTTCATACTAGATGAACTTTAGTGTTCCGCTTTTCTAATAATTCCGGCAGTAAAATCTTTTCATCTTCATTTTCTTCTAGAAATAATTCTAATACAAAGTTGTACACGGCCATTTCGAATACACAAACATCCGGTATTGACTTTATAACTGAGCCATTTGCAACAATCACAGGCGTAATACAAATAATGCAATGAAGCATCTGATTCATTATAAGAATCCCACCTTAAGTCTGTATATTTCAATAAACAAAACACATTACAAGGTACCGTAAATATAGTTGACGAAATTTAGTAAATTCATATATTTCATTTTATATAGTGCAATCGAGTTTAAATAAATGTGTCTTAAAAAATAAATTATTTCGTTACAACTAACCAATAGGATGGCTCTATCTATTGGGGAACGCGTGTACTATTTGATCAGACATTATTATCATGCTGCGTGTACAGATGGAGCTAAAATTCAATCTAATGCAGGGAAGGCTGAGGAACTGTTGGGAAGGCCGCTATCAAGTAGAGTAGATTGGCTCGGCGGCGAGACGGTTTACCGACTTTTCACCGGCGCACTTGTCGGCGCTCTTCTCCTGTGCCGGAGTATATCCTCCGATCAGCCTTTAGCGACTGTCGTAGGGAGCCATGCGGCTCCAGAGCGGTGCAAGGCGTGTGAACTGTTACCGAACGATAAGCACGTCGAGTGGTGGTGGGCAAATTACAACAAGCTAGTCATGCTTGTCACTCTGGTAGACTTTCGTATCTTGGTAGCAGCAGGATACTGGCTGCAGACAGAGGCGACATTTGATCTGCAGTCGTTATCACTAACCCAGACATCGATGTGCTGAGAACCGTTTACGTTGATTCACACATTGTATGTGTGGGACTGCGGTAGCGGACATTGGAATTTTATCTGTGTCCGTGTACTGCCAGTTCAGTCAAGGAATTGAGCCGCTCCTGAGCGGTCTTGGGGAAGTGGCCGCAAAATTTTAATCGGGGGCGACTTCAATGCCTATTCGCCAATATGGCACAATACTGAGACCTGCGAAAAAGTACTTGAGCTTGAGGAGTTCCTTGGTGCCTAATCGCTCCATGTTGTCAACCTCCCTGATGACCAAACCACTCACCAGG
The DNA here is from genome assembly GCA_039619475.1 of Icerya purchasi. Lineage (NCBI taxonomy): Eukaryota > Metazoa > Arthropoda > Insecta > Hemiptera > Monophlebidae > Icerya > Icerya purchasi. Next base: position 134,156,440 of record CM077116.1, read on the forward strand.
CAGGGAACAACTTGGATGTGCCTATGTGCATTGGGAACCTCTTGGCCTCCGTCTCCGGTTGGTCCATGTCTTATGACGTCCAGTCGGATCACGTCTTGATAATGTACAGTCTGCGTGATTCCTCTGGTTACTCCAAGGATAGTCGCCAGGGTCGGTATCAGTTAGCCAAGGCGGACTGGGGACGTTTCCAGGCAAAGTTCAGGGAACGTATGGCTATGCGCACAGGCAGCGGCGGTGGCGGTAACGCCGACGGTGAGGTGGTACGGATAACGGAGACGATTCATTCTTCGGCGGTAGGGGCTATCCCCCGCCGTCGAAAATGGTTTACCCGTTACACCAGCTGGTAGAGCGACGAAATCATGAACTTGAGAACTAAAAGACGGTACCATAGGTGTACACGGACACCGTTGAAAGAGCATAGACTCGGTGAATATCGGCAGTTAAAATCACGGTTAGTTAGCACGATTCGCGCCCGTAAAGAGGAGTCATGGCAGAAATTTGTGCGGGAGACCAGTGCCCAACATCCGTGGGGGTTGTAGTATAAACTGATCTTCAAGAAAGTTGGAAAGATGGCTGTATTTCCAGCGTATGGCGGTGATGTTGATGGTGGTGACATACAGGTCAACAGACGGGCACTGTTAGATGCGCGCAGGTACTGTCCTCACACCACGTCGAGGGATACGGCCCTCGGTCAAAGGCTAACGTCGTGACTACCTTAGAGACAAGTGCAGTTCGACCAGTATGAGGTAGGAGCTCAGTTGGCAACCATGCGGACTGACAAGCCCCGGGGTGTGGTGACATCTCGGTGGAATTGCTGAGGAAGTGGGAAGCTGATGCGGCCTGCTTCGGAAGGTGGCCAAAGTGCGTCCGATATTAAAGGCGGCAGACAAGGACCCAACCAACCCCAAGCCATATCGACCCATCAGCTTCCTACCGGTGATGGCCAAATGGCTTGAGGGCTTCATGCTGGGACGTCTGACGGCCGTCTTGGATAGTAAGACCTGGTTAGACGCTCGGCAGTACTCTCTGCTGGAGTTTTCAGAGCACCTTTCAACGTCGTGTGATACCCTCCTCTACTCGTGCCGCCCATTTGCGTCGACTATGCGCGGAGGACATGCAGCGATTTTATTTGTCTCCGTACAAAATCGCGCGGGAACGAAATAATTTCCAACTGGTTTATATGAATATTGCAATAATTTCTAACATGAGAGGCGCAAAAAAGTAAATACAAGAATAATTTTTATCGACAAAACTATGAGAATAATTTATATTGACAGAACTATAAGAATAATTTATATACTCCGCTCAATTGAAACGAACACTGTGAAGTGAAAAATATCTAACAGCAAAAAGAATAACAATTTAAAAACCAAACAGAACAATTAAAAGTACAAATATTAGTATTAGAATTTTGATTCCTAAAAACGAATACGGAACTATAAGAGTTTTCTCAACACACCCAGGTCGCAAATGATTCTTTAAATAAAACAAATCAAAAAAAGTAGTTCGTATTTCACAGAAAGATTTGATAACAAGACACTTTTTTTTTAAATTATTTGATCCAATTTTACAGATAACCGATGTACATGAATAAAAGTCGTTTATTTGCTTTTTGAAAATTACAATATAGTGGAAAACTATAAGTGTTAGATAATAACTTTTATTCGTTTTTTTATAAAAATGAAAAGCATTAAAATTTCAAAAGAAAAGACGGTTACAAAGTAAGTCAAATTTGCAAAATAGTTATAAGAATAACCAGTCGTTAGGATAAATGATGGTCTGGTCTGGCGTAGCTGACTAACAGTGGTGTACTATTGACAAAAAGCAGCAAGAATAAATCGGGAAAACCAATCGCGCTTTTTAGTTTCGCGCGTAATAAATGCATAGAACGAAGGACGTTTTAGACTTTTTTGTTTTTTTTTCATAGGTTTGCCAACGAGGACATTAGACCAAGAAACTAAAGTTATATTCTTAAACGTTTAAGAATGGAGGATAAAAATAATTCGAAGTCAGGAAAAACAGAAGCAGAAGGAAATAAGAGAATGTAAGCAGCACTAAAAGGAGTAGGGATACCGAGTTTTCGTAGAGAAGAGTAGGATTGTTTAGCTGAAAATATTGACAATTCAAATAAAACATGTTATCAGTATGTGGTAGCTGAATGGTAAGAAAAAAATAGAGTAGAAACTGATAAAAACTGGGAAAATGATTCGGGAAGGAGACTATTAATAATTTTACGTAATTTCGTTCGTTTATTTTAGTTTAGTTTATCCAGTTAGATTTGTTGTTTTAAAGCTATGAAATTTTAAAAAACGCCGGAAATTGATTGTTTTTGGTACGTTAGCGCAAAATTACTCGCTTGCTGATCTCTTAACCGTCAACGTGTTATTCATCTTCGTTAGTCGCCATTCGTTCGTTTCGTTTGTCTTTTCGGAAAACATTCGTTTTGTGTCTCGTCTTTTCGTATCTTTGACAACCTTTTTTCGCAGTTTATTTTATATGTACACTTTTTAATCGTTTCGGAAACAGTCGACTTTTAAGACTTTTAATCAACATCAAGTATTTCATTGTATTTCGCTAATAAACAATTTAATTATTGACCGGTGGTACACATTGTGTTAAAAATCGTTGGAACACATTTTGGTCCTCCGGAACTTTAAACGAATTAATATCGTAACAGAGACTACAGTTGCAGCGAAGAGGACAAATAGTTGAGATTGTAAAACGTTTAGGAGAGCGAAAATCTAGGAACAATAGGCGAGGAAGAGGAGATGGCTGAATAGAAAGGTAAAAGAATGCAGAATTAGAAAATGAAGGAGAATATGACGTGATACATTTTAGCTTCATCTATACACGCATCATGAAAATAATGTCTCCTCAAATAGTACACGCGTTCCCCAATGGATAAAGCCATCCTATTGGTTAGTTGTAACGAAATAATTTATTTTTTAAGACACATTTATTTAACATATATAACGAAATATATAAAGTTACCAAATTTCGTCGATTATATTTACAGTACCTGGGCGACCGAGCTTCGCTCGTTTTTTTTTACGAATCGCATACTGATTAAATATGAATATTTTCCGATGTTACCTACATATTATGAACGAATTATTTAAATTAAAAAATTCACGAGTGCAATTAGTTTAACATTTTAATAGAAACAATTTGCTATATTACAGTACTTCTTTACAGTTTATCTGTTATCATCCGAATCGTTAGAGCCGTTTCCGAGATACGTGAAATAAACAAGAATTGCTCGTTTAAAGTTATTAATCTTATACATATTCGCAAAACATAAAATATTTTGAAACTAATTTATGAACACATTTATGAATTTCTTTTTCCACACAACTTTGCTTTTCAATAATGAACGCAACAAAAATGTAGAGGTCCTTCCAATTCGCTTTCCAGATGGTTGGAAAATGTTTTCAATGACTGCACACATAGATATATTTCTATACGTTTTTTATTAGAAAAATTATATTTTAGGTATGTAAGATCGTCAACTTTACTCGTATCTGTCAGTTTATTCGTTATAAAAATAAATAAAAAACGTCTTGTAATTTTACCTGTGATCGGCTGTTTTTCCAACCAATTGGAAAAAATTTCCGACTAAATCACTGCAAAATGTAAAAAGGGTAGGGCTTTTTTAAAATGTACACATTTTCGCAGTAATTCACTTTCACAAACAAATATATAAATACGCAAAATATTTAATATCTGCATATAAATAGGAACAGTTCAGTACTTTTTTCTCCTTTCTTTATTAATCGATTTTCTTTTCCTTTTTTTGTTTAGTAGTTTTTGAAAGTTTTTTTTTTTTTTTTTTTGTTATTTAAATATAAAATTAATATAACAAAAATAAATAAAAAATGAACCGTTCTTATCAGTAAATGATTATTTTTAAAAATGAAAAATGAAACCGCAATAGCCTGCAAATCTCATTATTGTTTTTGCGATTTACTACTGAAAACATTAAAACTCATTTGAAACTCGTGAAACCGAATTTTGCCATGGATTAGACATTGGCAGATCGATTTATTGGCCCAAAATAACCCTAATGTGCAAATTTCATCCAAATCGTTACTGCCGTTTCCGAGATATGCGAAATAAATTTACAAGAATTAGTTAGATGAACGTTAAACTTCGTTTGCTAATGTTTATAAAGTTTTTCCTTTTCTTTTTTAAACATGCCAACAGAAGCCCTTCCCGAACAAAACCAATATGAATGCGAGAGGAGTCATCGTTAAATTATAATTCAAATGTTGGCAACCTGAAGAATTCAATAGCGGAAATAATAATGTAGCATGTAAAAGGCGCATAAAGAAGTAAAAAGGCTATCTTTTAAAAATGAAGATATAGAGTGGAACGTTTAAAAGAAAAGGAAGAATATTCAATGAAGATGCGATTAACGACGCAGACAAATGCATTTTTTGAACAGAGAGGACACGGTATAAGGGGAAGAAGTTAAGGACAAGGGAAAACAAAAGGAAAATAATAAAGTGTGGCTAAAAAGTGGCTAAATAATTAAGGGCGAAAAACAGATGAAGTGAAGGATGTTCAAGGAATCCGAGATTCAGAAAGAAAGATAAGTTGAAGACTCAGATCAAAATTAATAATTATTAGGAAATGAGGAAGTGTAAATTCCAGCTGGAAAAATTTTTACACGAGCAAGAGAGTTTAGAATGTTTTTTTTTTTTTTTTTTTAATGAATTGGAAAGAAATAACACGGCTAATCGTCCTAGTTACGAATAATTTATACAGGCGAATTTTTTAGAATGATGTCTTAAGGAGTTCAACTTTTCCATACGGGGTAGCCGTCTTCTCACCCGTAAATCCGTATGTGTATGGTAGACGATCAGTCTGTGCCACGGAGCCGGCGTCTCACCAAGCAAACCAAACTGGTCTGTTTTGAGAGAGCAATTTTATTACTAGCGAAACCGGACTTTGTCGATTACGGTTCTCCCCTGTTTGTCGCGGAGCTAGTATATTTTTACGAATCATATTATAAGAATAATTTATTTAGAAATAATTTCGCTTCTATTACGTTGATAATTCACACTTTTCTTTCACTAATAAAAATTCTGCTCCTTTTTATTTTTCGCAGAATATTTAATCAAAATTTGTTGTAAAATATTTGGAATGTCATAATTATATTAGTAACCAGCTTCTCTACATTATTTATAAGTTTTCTATTCTTAATATAACCGCCGTTTATGATCCTAAAGTTTTAGCCCTGATGTGAATATACTAAATTTTGCCAGTAACACTTTTAACTGAAATATTTAAGAATAAAATAAAAAATCATCAAACTATCTGTAACAAGTTCACATTAACCGTACTTTTTTCACCTTGTCTTTGGTCATAGCTTTCCTTCCTTAAGCCGCTATATTATTTCTTCTTTATACCGGCCTTCATCTCGTTATCGTTTTTCACTTATCGACTCCCCCTTGTTGTCCTCTGATCGGGAATGTAATTCTGATTATATTCTTTTCAGATGCTCCGCTATTATTTGAACGTTCTCTTTTTTACTCATAATTCTTTCAACTTATTATTTCTACTCCTTACAGTGCTGCATACGATTTTTTCATTGGCTCTATTGCTGATTTTTAATGATCTCTTTTTTTGGGGGTTTCACATTCAACTAAAAATATCAAAATTTACTTAAACGATCTTTCCGAAACAGTAAGCTATCTAGCAATTTTAAAAAAATGCAACATAATATAAAATAATGTAAAAATTTATTTCAACAGAGAAGGTAATGTTATTTCGAAATTATCAATTAACTTAAACATAACATAAACCTTAAATTATATATATATATATATATATATATGTACAATAAATATAGTTTGTCTTTATTAAGGTATGATATGTATTATTTGTAGGATTTATTCGTAATGTTAGTCATAATCATATTTATAATTCCATTTTTTTTCATCATCCAAATTGATAATAATCCGTCTTTGCTTTGGCGCGTGCTTCCTAGGAGGGAAAATTATAAAATAAAAATTAATACTTATTAATACTGGACTAAAATATATACGAATCTTAACTGCATATTTGAGAGAAATAAAATAATTGTTTTTAAAACTAAGTAAAAAATTAAAAACTTGATGTATTGAAGTACTGGCACATATATACATATATACCTTATTAAATTACTTAAAAATGAATTACACTTAAAAACTGATAAAATTTAACAAGTGAAGTATTTAGATAAAGTATGGTTTAATTAAAAACCCCTTTTTCTTATGCGCATATACACGAAATAACCATACGCTACTTTTTTAGGACGTTCGAAAATTTCATTAACGAATTGAAATACGATTTAATTACCTCCAAACGGTGTGTGCTTTTCATCGATATACAATAGACCCGATAAAATTACTTTTTCAAACTTTAGGATTCACGGTGTCGGTCGAATGTTCAATTTTAAAGTTGAAAATTTGGCTGTTCTAAACTAGTGAAATTTCTTAGAACGCGTACACATTGTAACAGTTCGCTCGTTTTAAAATTACTTTTTGTTTTATTTTTTTTCTTTTCTTTTTATTTGTACAGAGATACTATGATAATCTGGAGACTATGTCACAGGTGAAAGATTTAAAATTCTCATTTTTTAAATATTATTAGATATAACAAAAAGTTAATTCGGTTTTTAGATTTTAGATTAAAAGTTTTAGCGTTTCTGAACTATTTTATTAGGACCCCCCCCCCCCCCCCCGGGTAGACATCATATTGATATAAATCTAATGCAGTTCCTAATTCACAGGTGCTATTTGATGTAAAACTGATATTGTCGCTTTTGCGGAAGGCACTTAATATATACCGAGACGATTTTGACTATTCCGCGCGCACCCGTTATCTCGATATTTGTTCCGGGCGTCATTTAATATAGATTTATGTTTAATCGAGACTCGGTGTTAATTTCAACTAAATTTGTTCTCTGAAGGCTTGTTGAGTACTACTACCAGGTTTTCATTTTGTGTGTAAAAAAAGAAAGCATTGTAAAAAAAAAAACTCGCGAAGGAAGCTAAACCGGAGTTCCTCTCGGAGGAGGACTAACGGTCACAATGTCTGTAATTATCCACGCTCAATGTACTTAGCGGAATTTATATAAAATAACTAATTTTAATTTATTATGGATTTATTATAAATTTTAAAACGACGACCGAAAACACGAGAACGAACAAAAACGTACATGAATAGGTTTAAATTGCAGCAACTTGACTAAAGATCGAACAATTACAAAATTGTTAATAATGCGGTTTCGGGTAGCATAGGCGGTGTTAATGTAACGTAAACGACTACCACCGCTTTCTGATAGACAGCGACGATTAACAATCTAAACAATTAGAACCCCGATATTTATCTATTTTAACAGGTAAACAAACCGCCTACTCCACTCCACGGAAAATTTCGCAATTTGCACCTTTTCTCCCTAAACTCTAATGCAAGAAGGTAAATGTCGCAGCGATACAAACGCGAACCGCTGTAACCAACGACCACCAGCCTATATAAACAAAGATAACTTATCGCACGTGAACCCGTTCAAATCGGGAAAAATATGAATGCCGGTCATGTAGCTATTCCCGTACTATACCCGAGCTAATAATAAAGTAGTAGATAATATCGGAAAACTCGAACAATTTAATCGAATATAATTTCGAAATCGTTTTTTCAATATAAAAATAACATAAATGTCATTTCCATTTCGTCGAAACTGATCATAAATTAAAATCGTATGAAATAATAATAAATTATAGACCAACCGATATTTAACGCCAGCGGCATTGAACATTTTTTTCGCCGCCTTACTTTCTATCTTATCTGGTTTCTTGTCCGTTATATATATTACTTCTTTGATTCCTGACTGAATGATTACTTTCGCACACTCATTGCATGGAAATAGATTAACGTATATTGTACAATTTTTAACATCGGCCGAATTCTTATTTAGTACTGCGTTTAGTTCAGCATGGCAAACTATAAAAAATACAAACATATTGAACAAAAATAGAAACTACATATCATTCCCTACGTTAACGCATAGTCTGATCGATCTGATTGCAAAACATACATTCTTTTCTAAACGATATACACAAATTACCTTCTAGTACTTGTATTTATTTTTAAATATAACTATGGCTGTGAATGTATCTATACGTTTTTTGTTTTGTTTTTAACTTTACATATGAAGTTGAATTACGTTTACTTAAACTTATTAAGAAGGCTCAAAATTTTATCGAATTTCTTAAAATTCAAGTATAGATTTTTTAAAAGCTTAAGTGAATGTTATTCAACTAAAAATGCAGATGCATTCAAGGTCACGATCACCGTACGAACAACCCGTTCATGATCGTATTTAAAAGTAGATCACTTAGAAGAATGTAAACTATGCAATCAAGGTCGTCGTCCGGTTTTATAGAACTTTAACGGCGTTTGCCGTTAATGCCATTTTCACTATGTTCTTACCAATGTCATTACAAAATTGTGACTACGGTACCGCTAACAGTGAAATGACGTTCATACTGTTGCGCAATAACTTATACTGCATAATATTTCAGGAAAATAAAATATCAATCCTTGTATTATCATCCGCAGATTTGCACGCTTCTAGACAGTATTCGTAAAAAATGTTAAGTCTGCCTTCCTCTTCTTCATTTTAAGGAGAAATATTGTTATAGGTGACGACGGCTTCATGATTTAAATTAGAAAAAATATTTGGCAGAAAATGTAAAAGAACTGCAATTTCATGAATATTGTTCGCTTTTAAGCATAAATTATAAACGTTTCTTTATTGCCTATTGAAAAATAATTAAAAAATAAATGCATTACTTACTCTAATACAACTGTCGAATTCTATTTGTGTGCTTATCCATTTTTTTTTTTTTTTTTTTTTATAATGTGAATGATACTACCAATAGCAAATTTCGGATCGATCAAAAAATGGCGGGGAGAGTGTAACGATAAAATATGAAGATGCCTATGTGATATTTATAAAACGCGCTTATGGAACCATCAGAACATTGATAAAAATGATTATTTTATACTGAAATTTTATTTTAAAAAATAATAAAAATAAGATTACTGTCTTTTTTAGTAATATTCGCAAAATTTTTTAAAAAAATTGCGGGCTTATTTTACTTTATATGTTATAATAAACCAAACGACGGTTAAGTTTAATTAGTTTATAAATATAATATTAAATAAAAAAAAAAAAATTCGAATAGTTTATGTTATATCTTTTTAGACGTAATTCAAATGTTATTCTTATTTCTATAAGAGAATTAAAATAAAGTTAGATCTTGGCTATAAACAATAAATACGCTGAGACCGAAGATGTGGAATTTTTCTAGCAACATAGGTGAGTTGTGTTAGCGAAAATTCCAAACGATCTAGCGAAACTTTTAAGATGTGTGTGTGTATATGTGTGTCTGTATCAGTAGTAAAAAAGAACCTGAATTATACCTCAGCGTGTATCAAGACCTAGTAATACATTTGGTAGATTCCTGGTGTAGTATATATACTTAAGATAAATTATAGACATTAGTAGTAGTAAATTATTAAAAGACTCAAACATTTTGATAACCAAGCACTCAGATAGGAAATTTCGCAAGAGGACCAATCGCTTAGACAATTATTCAACGACGAAAAGTACTAAGTATAATTAGGTGCATTTTGTTAAGGGAGTTTTCGCTCTGTCGCGGTCTGGTTAACGCAATAAAATTAAGCCTTCTACAAGCACGTAAATTAGAAGTATTTGTTTTTCCTATTCTCTTTTTTTTTTTTCGTTTTGGGCAGCCGAGAGAACTGTGTACAGGCTAGCCTCTATTTTGAGATCACAGTTAATAATAACCACTCTGACATTTTTTTTTTTTATTATTATAATTCACGTAATTTTTTATTTACAATTATTTCTTATGTTCCCATTTTTTTCCATTAAATTTTTATACCTAGGTGGTTTTTATTTCTTGCTTTTCTAAAAATATAGATAATTTATATTTTGCGTGTTCCTCTTTTCATCGATATTTTTTAAATAATAATAATAATAATAATAATGAGAATAAAAAAAATCGTTTGATAAAAGTCCGACAAAAATAAATGTTAATCATGAATTCGTATAATTCACTCGATTATTTTTATTCTCCATAATTTCTCCGTAATCAGCTTCGCATCTAACTTCTTTCGACTTAGCTACAGTCAAATCATTCGTAATTCGACTTTCCATTGTATTATTAACTTCATAATAAAACGTATAAGGCTAGCAAATATTTAGACCTGATAAGCAAATTAACAGGCTAAAATGAGTTCATATTTAAAAAATATAGCGACTTATTAACCATAACATGTTATAATAGTTATTGTGTATACAGTGGCGGCTCGTGAGTAACAGAAGTGGAGGTTCACAATTAAATATATTAAATATTACACAAATATTTATTGAAAACAATTTATCAAAAACTATAAATATATATATATATATATATGTATGTATGTATGTATGTGTCTGTGTGTGTGTGTGCGCATATTAATAATTTTCAGTTAAAAGTCTTGTAAACTAAATCTATTCTTCTATCTTTCTTTAAAGAAAAAAAATCTCTATAACAGTTTCATGAAAGTTAGGAATATTGTGGAACATTTGTTTTTCAATTGATAACATAGCTAAAGCATTTAACCTCTCTTCACACATTGTGCTACATAAAAATGTTTTAATTCGTTTTAGTGTCGAAAAACTTAGTAAGAATATAATTAGCACTTTTTATCCTTAAGTAAAATAACAATTTTAGGTAGAAACTACGTCACTATTGAAAATATTCGAATGAATATATGCGGTCCATCATTAAAAACTAAACTGTGTTCCCAATGATCGACTGTGTATACATATTCAAAACGTTATTAGTATTTTTAAAAGTGATGTAGTTTCTACCAAATATTTTAATTTTAATTTTAATAATATGAACTATGAAAACTCGTTATATATTTTTATTTAAGTACATTAAAAACAAACAAAAGTTAAAATTTTTTGCAAAATGTTGGTTGTTATTGTTTTTTAAGTCTATGTAATATTTATATTTTATCATTATTTTAATTTATCAATTATTACAATTATTTTGAATTTGCTCAAAAAGAAAAACAATTAAATTTTTATGCTAAAATATCCAGCCAACATCTTGAACAGTATCAGTTTTACATAATGCATGTCTCATCAATAAGAGTATAATAAAATGACAAATTATAAGATTCAGTAGAAATCAGTTATAAAAACATTCAAAAATCTGAATAATCTGGTCGTTATATCCCATATCAAATAAAGCATTATAATTTTTTAATGTTCAAAATTTACTACTAATGAACAGTTCGTTACGAAAATGACACGAAATATTTTATGGCATAAATTACGCTGAATAAACAATCATTTATTTATAATTATAACTACACATATTTCTTAGTCAAAAACACAAGCACTTTCTTTTTTGTACATAAAAGTATAATAAAAAAACTTAAATCAGTATAAAGCACGAGTAAGAGAAAAGAAACTGTACCAAAACGGAAGTGGTTTGATATTTTCTTACTTTTGAAGAAATTTGTAATTTTTCGATTTTTTATTATAATAAAATAAGTATAGTAATCCTTTTCTAATATTTTTTGCAATAGTCTTACCACAGGTTTTCATCAATGTTATATTTATAATAAGTAACACATGTCACACTAACAAAATAAACAGAACAAAAAATAACGGTATATCTGTTCTGTTTATATAAATTTCATTTCTTCATTGAAAAAGATTAAGGATGTTTTCGTTAAATTCATCTGCATAAATCTTTCAAAGCTAAATGCTAATTGGTATACCGTTATAACCAATTTTTACTGTATTTCAATATTTGGAAATTATAATGTTGACAAATAGAATCACGGTAATTTTAAACACATAACTGTTTTTAAATGTACAATATTGTACTAATTGGTATATGTATGCAACAAAATAACACAATCGATATAATATAGATGCAATTATACACTTTTCTTATAAAATAAAAGTAAAAATAAGCAGATAAATATGCTCCAATCAAACTTTATTTCCTCCAAAATTCAAATATGGTTATAAACAGTAAAAAAATGTAAACATATAATCTTTTTATGAAAATTTATCGATTAATTCTGTATATAACCAAATTCACTTCATTAAAGTACTGCCCACCTACAAAATATAATCTTGCAAGAACAACGCCTATCGTTTGGTTCACACTTCGAGTGTGCTCCATCAAGCCTATGTAACACATGCACTAACACAACATCATTTTTATCTTTCTGACACACTACTACATTGTACTTACACGGTTTTCGATCGCACGTACTACAAGTAGCCTTCACACTAAAAGAATTCTGGACAAAACTTAATTACTTTTTAAAAATGTAAAATCAATTTATTTTTAACATTAATTTTACTAATAGTGATATATACACAATAAATATAAATAAAAATATTGGATTCTACTTTTTTAAAGTTGAATCCAGGGTGTTCACGTGCAAATGTGAACACATGAACGAGCCGCCACTGTGTGTATATTAACTAAGAATACGTTACCATATAAATGTTTGTTGTTTAAGTCTGTCAGAGAACCTTTACACCATGGAAATTCGTCATCATTACATCCTTTGGGCATACCGTTGTAACCTGTACCAACTATTTTATTTTCTCGATTGACAATGCATGCTCCAACTTGTGAAACAGGATCTTTACTTCGTTGTGCAGTGAGTAGGGCCACTGCCATAAAATAATCGTCCCACTTTAAATCATTTGTACGTGACCCGACGTTTCTAAATTAAATAATAAATATTAACATCAGCAAATTAAAACCTAATAGTTAAACTGATATATCAACACATTTTAATTTCAATTTATTTACAATTTAAGATTATTTGCAAGCATGGCTACATTAAAATTTCAAAGCAAGAAGTTCAAGTAAGACTAAGTCGATATTCAAACACAAGAGGATTTATTTAGTTCTTTTATAAAATAAATTTTACGAAAAGCAGTCTAAAAACATTTGAAATTTTAAACTATTTAAATGATTTTAAATTATTTTCCATAAAATTGACTGAAACAAGATCTAATCAGAAAAACTCTTGCTTCGAAATTTTAGTTAGCCGTATTTGCAAGAATTTTTAAATTATTTACACGTCAGACGAATAATTTAAAATTACAAGTGATTTCAAATTGAATTGTTTTAATCAATATATAGATTCAACCGGAAAGAAACTAATATGAACTGGCGGCGATTATTCGCAGCTTTACCCAATTATTAAATGCAATAGTTTTATTAGTATTGAGCTTGATTAAAAAGCCAGGGAAAAAAAAAGATACAATTTTAATATTATTTCAACATTGCCGTTAGAATATAAATTTTAAATATTATTTGCAATATTTTAAATTTCAAAATTGCATCAATTTTATAACCGTTAATAATTAATTACATTTAAATTATTTAGGAAATACATAACTTACAAGGATTCAATGTTTAAAGATGCCATACCTGCCTCACTACCATTTAAAAACTGTGCTTACTCCGCTTTTCTAAATTACTTCCATGTCAGAAATTGATAAAACGAGTTTTTTGCATGTAGCTTTGTTTATTATATAGAAAAAACCTGCGGAGGTCACGTGACTGCAACTTCGAAGTGAATTATCGATAGATTGAAACTTCCTGATCAAAATCGTAAAATCATTTTTAACTTTAAAATTACGAACTTATAATATTATTGCGTCGTATATAACAGCTAGCATGTATGTAAATTTATTTAGTAGTAGTAACTATAATTTCTGATCTAAAATATCAATCTTGGATTATGTATACTAATTTTATGTATGTATTCATTTCATGATAAAGACCCGGGCTTGAAAGCCAGCCGAAAGCCAAAAGCTAAAAGCTGAAAGCCAATCATTTTTAGATGTCATAAGCTTAATCCAAAAGCTATATTTAAATTGCTATAAGCTAAAAGCTTAAAGCTTAAGCTATATTCAAAATTTAAACAGTCGAAAGCTGAAAGCTTAAGCCGTATTCTAAATTCAAACAGCCAAATGCCGAAAGCTTAAGCTGTATTTTTCAAGGACATAAGCCGTATTAAGTTTAAGCCGTATTATTATTCAGCTTTCAAGCCCTGATAAAGACACCTTTTAAGCAAATTTCACACCAATCGATCAAAATAAACCAATCACAGTATTTCACAGAAATCTCAAAATGATAAGACAAGATACCAAAACTAAATCTGTCGCATATATTGCACCCTAATTTAGTACAATGTTTGGTGGTTGAATAAATAATATCATGATCACTATCACAGCGCTATCAGGTGCAATTCGGAAAGTTATTTGTTTATTTTTAATGATTTATTCCAATGTGTACATATTTTTCCATTATGTGGGTAAGTCATTAAAATTTAGTTTTATTATTTTTTGCAATTATTTTTGTGAATTCTAACATTCATATTTTAGCCTACATTGATTAATTTGATTTACATAAAACAGTGAAGTATTTTATTTTAAAAATATAAATTTTTTAAAATTCAATGATAAAAACAATTCTTCGTTGAAATCGGCAATGCTGTATTATACAAAATTAAGATCCAATGTATGCCATAAATTTAGTCTTGTGGACATAGACTACATCGGTGATACCTAAACGAAACATTTATGCTATGACCCGATTAAGCTGTTTTCATATTCAATACTACATATAAAAAAATGTTTCTCAAATGAACTTACAATGTAGTGGTTAGGTCTAAACAATAGAAGTCTTGTGGAATATGCGAGTTGGGATTAAAGTGTAATGCTTTCGCTAATAATTTTAATTTTAAAATTTAAAATAAGGACTATGTAAAATATTATACAAATAATGGGGACATTAAAGAGTATACATGTGGATGGTGCCATTGAAGACAAAAAGTGGCAGCATTGTGACGGCAGCTCTGCAACGGACATTATTAGAGTCGGGGGTGACTGCACCACATTATCTACAGACTGATAGAGATACCAAATTTTATAATCCTTGGGTACGGAAAGTGTTAAGTCGGTATAATATTAATTTGTATAGCACGTATTAGCCACTTAAAGCGTTCATTGTGGAGCGATTTAATACAATGTTAAAGGCCTGGATGTGGAAAAAGTTTACCGTTAACTGAAACAAATGATGACTGTCAATATTACTGGAACTTATGTGACACTATAATATGAAACTACACGGAACGATTGGTTTCGTACCCATATATGCCCCCCCCCCCCCCCAGTGTGGAGATGGAGATTGCGCAGAATTTGGCAAAAGCGTGTGCTAAGGCTAATCCCCCTTACACTGAACGCCCGAGGTTTAAGATTGGAAACGTTGTCTGCATCAGCAAAGTAAAAACGCTCCTAGAAAAAGGCTATACCACCAACTGGAGCGGTAAACTATTTACTATAAATAGCGTGTGTAGCACCCGGCTGACGATGTATATGTTAAAAGATCATAGTGGACAACCTATCGTGGGTGCATTTTATGAAGAGGAATTGCAAAAGACCGTGTATCCGGACGTCTACTTCGTGGAAAGCATTATTCGCCATAAAGGACGCAAGTCTCTTATCAAGTGGCTCAGATTTCCAGCTTTGGAGAATTCCTGGGTAGATTAAAATCGAGAATATTTAACAAGTCTATACAGCTGTGCACAATGCCCTTACATAAGAGTGGAAAATATTTAGCCAAAGTTAAAGTCAGATGCGGCCTTGTGAAACCGACCGGCTCCTTAATAGCCCATTTGGATTCTGATAGTAATTACAATTTCTGAGGGAAATTTTTACTACACTTTAGCGCAGCGGCGATGAAACTTAGATGATGCATGACGAAGTCGTGATTAGCAAACGGCTACGCGAATCCCTCACTCTGGGCAAGTTAAAAGAACCGGTTAAGGAGGCACTTAAAGATGTGTTTCATGTATAAAACGACTGCATAAGCACGCTGGAGAACGCCTAGTAAATGTCTCGGACGCAATTGAACTGCAGGATGTTCTTACCAAACATCAACATGATAGCCATGTTGAAGATATTGAGCGGAGCCTCTGGAAACAGGCGGCGGAAGACAAAATCCGGCTCTATGCGTTAGACTAGACGTTCAAAGATGTGGCTGAGTCGGCCAGTAAACCCCATAGTCAAATGGGAAGTGCCATGGAAGACCTAAATTGTACTACAGCCACAGCGATCACTAAACTGGAGATGCAAATAGTGGAGATGAAAGGCCTAAAAGGAAAAATAAAGAAAGTTATCACAGACCAAGATCAGCACCATAAAGAATTAGAAGAAAAATTGCAATTGGCGATAGCGAAGAAAGCTAGGTATCAGAAGGAGTTTGAAGAAAAACTGCAAAAGTTTATCATCAATGAGGCTGCACATTATAAAGCATCATCGGACGTCTTGCACCTTACTGTATGGGATGACTGTGTGAACGTGCTAGGAAAACATCTAATAAATGTCTCGGATGTGATCCAGCTGACGAATACATTTACCAAACGTCAGCACGACAGACATGTTGATGATATCAAGTGTGACCTTCAGCAGTGGATGACCAAAGACAAAACCCAACTCAATGTGTTAGACCAGGTGCTTAAAGCTGTAACCGATTTGTCCAGTAAATCCCATAGTCAACTGGAGGCTGTTATGGAAGAGCCGAAACGTTCTACAAAAGCATCAATCGATAAGTTGAAGAAGTGCTTTGCAGAGTCAAAGGAGCTACTATGAAACCAAAAATAGTAAGATGCTTTACTGGTAATATAACCTTGAATAATGCTTGCGTTGGTGTATAAAATAGAATGTATTAGTGTCTATCATGCGTTCTGTGTAGGAATGTTCATATTACAAAAATATCGATATTTTTTTCGATATGATTTATCGCAATGTTGTATCAATATTTTCCGATATATATTGATCAAATATATCGATGTTTTCAATATATCGTATGTAATTTGTATTTAACTGGTCTCACAAAAATCTAAGGGAGCAGTTCGTATGAATAAATAAGCACAAACGACCAGCATTAAGAAACGAATCAACTTTATTTACAATTAAATTTTTGACACATTTAGTATGTCAAAGTTTTTCTTATAAATTTAAATAGAAAAAAATCAAAGAACTTAGATGGGACTTGGATCTTTCGTTTGCAGGATGAATGCTTTGGACCATTAAGCCACCAAGCCGCCAACTTTATTTAGTTATTTAAATACCAATATTTTTTATTTAAAACCTGCAGAAACAAAATTTTATTCACTCTTTTGCTTGCAGTCTGCTTTTCTGTCGGGTTCTCTCGGACGGAACAGAGCTAGCCACACCATGGTTAAATATTTGTATGCTATATTGTACAACTTCGGGAACTGTATTAATTGTAATTTGCCCATACTTTTAAAGGATTTTTTCGTTAAATCTGCTAACTGGAGCCCTCAAATAAAGAGATAATAATTCATCTGAAAGACTTTCGTCCGTTTTATTTATTTTCAAGCAGAAAATAAATTCAGAGTAAAAATGATGAATTTTCAATTTTGTACAATATTTCTTATATCGTATATATAATATATCAATAGTACATATCGATATTGGATGATTCGATAATATCGGGTTAATTCGATATATCAAGTGTGCATATTGATTTTTTATGTCATATCGATTCATAACGAGCACTCCTGGTTCTGTGTCTTTGCGACATGGTCGAACTTTTAATTTTATAATTCGCAATTTTCTGTTTAATCTTTAGCTTGAAAGTTAATTTCAAAATTGCAAAATACGTACCATAGATGTTAAGCTAATTATAAAAAATATTTAATTTATTATCGGTATTTCTAAACTTCCAATGTTGCTTTCGTCAATTTTATAATTGTAAAATGTTATCATATGTGAAACAAGGCTGCTTTTTTAGCAAAGACGAGATGTTTAATTGAAGAAAATTTACTTTCAATCACATTAATACATCATTTTAAACAGAAAAAAATTGAAGTATATAACAAAAAAAAAAATGAAAATAAACAACAAAAGAAGAAATAATACTTTGTCTTATGCCATATTGAAAAAATATGAAAGTAATAAAATCGGTTTTTCACTGAAATATTAGTTTCAGCTGATTGTATACTATTATGTTATTATATAATTAGGTGCAGTAAATTAGAATGCTATATTGACAATTTGACAAAATTTGTTTACAGAATGCGATTGTATCATTTTGGTTTATCAATCAATATATCAAATGCCCAGGATAAAAAATATTTTTTTCAAAACTTTCGAACTTACGGTACCTCAGAGGCCAGAATATAAAGTTACAAACTTGGCTTTATTTTTCCCATAAAACGGTCCTTTATAATTTGTTTGAGATACATATGTTTTAGTTTTCTTTATTTCTTTACTCGAGCTATTATTAACGTGAACATCATTTTTTTGCTGTGTTTGGGCCCAAAGCAGAGGCCTACATAATTTTTTAACCGAAAATTTTTCTTTTATGGAAGATTTATTCAGATATTATTTTGTTTCATTAATCTTTGTGGTGTTAATTCATATATTGTTTTTATGCAGTGTGTTAACAGCGTCAAGAATAATGAAACAAAATATCTGAATAACTTTTTTTCAGTATTAATGTATTAACTAAATATATTTAGTTATTAATTTTTATAATTAAGGGCGTCGCCAGCCGCTGAATCGTGGGGGGGGGGGGTTATGATGATGATAGAAAGAGGATTTGAGTTATAGGAAAAATAAAATCTATAATTTGTAAAGGCTTAATATTTTATTAAACAAGAATAAAAAAATCTCAATTAAAACATAATTTTCGTGGGTTTCTGGCAAATTGTTCTACTACTTTATTATAAAAGTCTTTCAAATTGTCCATGATTACGCGTCTTTGAATACTCATTATGGCCAGTTAATTAAAAAGTTTCGAAGCTACAGGGGGGCAACCCCCCCTGGCGACGCCCATGTTTATAATATGTAAAAAGTAATAGGGATCTAAGAAATATACCATTAATATGGAAATACAAACTGATAATGAACATATAATTCTTAAATAACTTGGCTGTATTTTTTACAATAGGTATTTTGTTTTTGTTCAATTATATCGAGTTTTTCAAGTTTTTTGGCGCCCAGGACTATCAATTAGCTTGAAGTTATACACATTGTCTTAAAGAGAATTTTAAGTGTAATTTATGATCCAATTTTAAAGTTTACAAGTCAAACCGTTCGTGAGCTATTGTATATTTTTATTTGATATTTTTGTCATTTCTGAAACATCTTGTTATTAGGATTCTGTACATTATAGGTGTATGGAATCGTAATAAATGATTGAACTGTAAACAAAAAGAAAAAAAATAATGGAACTTGTTACATTCCAAACAGTATAAATAAACTTTACAGTTTGTACTACTTGATATTTACAAAGTCCCAGAACAAGTTTCAAATTAATATTAAATATACATATAAACACTGATAAAATATATTGAAAATAATGTAATATTGTATATAGTATGATCACATTTACCTCATTTTGTTAATTCACATGCGAAATGGTTATGAAATATCGAATTGCCCACATTTCTATTTAGAATTTTACTTAGTCACTGTAAACAAAAACTAAATATATTACGACAAAATTCATTTCTGCCAAAATATTCTTTATAACCAAATTCATACTGGGTAACATAATATTATATAACAATAGAAGTCAAGGGCGCCGCCAGGATTACATTCAGGGAGGAGCATTTGCATCTGCACTAGGGTAGGTCAAAACAATCGACTATTTTTTTTTTTACTTCTGATACCGAAAAATTGGTTGCTATGCACCTCTAGAAAATTATCTCCAAATATAAGCTCTTAATATTAATAGGAAGGTCTTCCTCATCAAACTTTTCCATTTTTACCTCAGTCTTATATGAAAAAATTCATATCTTGCCATTAATTGAACGTGCAGCAAATCTCAACGCATATTTTTATATAGGAAATTGAATGCTCTACAAAAGAGGTCTCTTACACTTTTTCCACTAATCTAACCGTTTAAAAGATATTAAAGGTCAAAGTTTGAAGAACTGAGGAAATTTTTTTTTTTTCTTCTTAATTTTATAACTCGCTAATTAATAAAACTCATAATATGAACGATACATATTTTTGTAGAGACCTCTTTTGTAGAGCGTTCAATTTCCTACAAAAATATGCGTTGAGATTTGCTGTAAGTTCAATTAATGGCAAGATACGAAGGTGTTCAGAAAATTATTAATGACAAATATCCTTCAGTTCTATTTTTCCACTGTGCAAGCCATACATTGAATCTTATCAATGATCTGAACGATGTTCGCGAAGTAAGAAATACTGCAGGGACTGCAAAGGACATTATAATTTTTTTTATAGACAGTACATTGCGGCGAAATAAAATTCCAGCTCTTTTGTGAAACGCGTTGGGCAGAAAAGTACAAAAGTATCAGAAAATTTTCTGAAAACTTTCCAACTATTGTACGAGTTTTAGAAGAACTTTCACACGACGCACTGAACTCTTAAAAAAAAGGGAAAACCAAAGCATATATACACGACTGCAACGTACATTGTGTGACACTCGCAGTAATTGTTGCCTAATCTGACAAACTTGAACCGGTCTGGAAACAATTACACAAAGTAAATATGAATATAAAGGCGATAGACGATCACGTAAATAAATTAACGGACGTGCTTCAGTGTCACCGCGATAATGCCTCCATATAGTTTTCGGACATTTTCGAGAAAGCTCAAAAAATTTTCGAAAAATTGTATGTTGAATTTAAGCGTCCTCGAGTAGCGGCAAGGCAGGATCAGAAATCAAATCAACTATCTGAAAATGTAAACGAATTTTTCAGAATATCTATTTTCATCCCATATTTAGATTCTATCATTTCTTCTCTGAGAAATCGATTTTTTTCAACACACAAAAACGCATTTTCACTTATTCAGTTCCACCCAGAAACTATCAGAAAAATATGTAAATCTTCATTTTTAGATGTAGCAGAAGATATATACAGAATCTTTACGGAGGTTTTTTTGCATAATTTTATTGCCGAGGTCACACCATGGTACAACGAGATGTTGAAGACAAATGAAGCAAATGATGCCGCTTTAAATGAATCCATTGTTGAATACGCAGATTTGATTGCTCGAGCCACCCCGTTTTACCCAACAGTATGTGAGGCATCAAAATTGGTTTAATTATTCCAGCAGCAACATGTAGCATTGAACGTACATTTAGCACGTTTCGACGTGTCAAGATTTGGAATCGGTCAACGATGGGAGACGCAAGGCTAAGCGGCCTGTGCATGTGCTCAGTGTTCACAGGAAAAGAGCAGAGGAGGACACTGAATTTATCGACAAGGTGATAAGCAAATTTGGACAGCAATCCAGACGCCTTAAGTTTTTATTCAAACGGTGACTTAATAAAAAAAAAATCTTAATCTTTTTCTGTGTATTTTCTTTTTTGACCGGGGGGTGCAAGTGCACCTTCTTGCATCCTCCATCCGGTGTCCATGATAGAAGTATAATAATTTGAATTGCCCTTATTTAAAGGCAATGTTTCTTTCTAACCATTTCATTTAAAAAGTAAAATAGCATGAAAATCATGTTTCAAAAGGTAGTTCTAATAAATATTATTAAGATCATGATTAAAGGTAATAAAAATAAATATTACATGTGTTTTCTGTGCTCACTGAAAATTTGCTGCCTCTCCGATTGTGCTGGGCTAGCTAACAATCAGGATCCTGTTCTTTCCTTGTGGAAAAGAGGATCCTCTTGTAGTAGTTCTTGGCATAAAGAAGAAAAAAACAAAATAATGAAAACTTTACGGAGATCCATTTGCAGGCCGCTTAGAAATAAGTGTCCCTTACATTGCGACGGCAAAACTCGAAACACACATACCTAAATTATGAATAAAATGAAGGATGAAATGGAGCAAATTGAAAATGACACTTTTTCTGTTAGAAAAAGTGAAGAGAAAAATTGCAACAAAAAAGGAGAAAAAAACCCGGTTCTTTTGACCACTATCCCCCGGACCGGTGACCGAACTCTAATAATGTATGTTGGATTTTTTATATGAAAAATTAGACGCTAACAAAACTTCACATCACCGGTGATTTCATCTTGCACATGTATAACCAGCGTGTGACTAAAAACCGGAAGCTTCGTCACAGAACTGAAACTGTGAACTAATCGATTTGTATATTTACGAACTAAATTTAAAATTGATTCAATAGGATCCAATGAACTGAAGAATTACTTTTCATTTTCATAGTCTTAAATGTGTTGTTTATTATGGATTTTTACGAAGAAATTAAGGCCCCCCTTCGAATTTAAAAGAGAAAAAATTCTAAGATTACTTTCATTTAGTATTAAAATCTATATAGCGCAGAAAAAATCCACTTTTATAAAATAAAAAAAGTTGATTTTCAGTGGAAATAAAATTATCTGCAAATAATTTTGGTCAATTATAACACCAGTAATGTAATTTTTAAATTTTTATTATGCGTTTTATGCTAAAAATCAGTGGCGGATAAAATTTTTTTTTTATTTCACAGTTTTATCACGATAAACAATGTATACTTTAAGTTGTTCATTACTTTAACATAGATAATGCATATTTAACTTTACAAAAGTATCCATTTATTGAAAAAAACTCATTAAAAATATTGCTTAAATTTTCGTGATTTTTTGAAAAATCCAATTATTATTTAACCACCTAGATTATGTATTCTTATGTTAGTCTATTGACTGAGATCATACTTTTGATTTTTTCTGCATGTTAAAAATTTAACTTCTAGCGGTCTACTGTAGTTTGATGAAAATTATAAAAATTTTAAAAGCGGCTGAATCTGCCACTGCATAAAAATGTTATTTAGAATGGTGGTCCGTATGCACAGCAGATCATCATTGGATACATTATAATAGACTGTGCGTTCATTTCTGAGTACTTCCAACAAAGAAATACTGCTTGACATAATAAATAATTTGCGTACAATTGCGTTTAAAAAATGAAATATATTTATTATCAAAAATGCTTATCGTTTCGGACAGCTTTTACTGATTTCACTTCTGATGATGGTCAGTATAAGCTGTCCGAAACGTTAGGTGTTGCACTTTTGGTGATAAATATATTTCATTTTTTAAACGCAGTTGTTTGTAAATTATTTATAATGGTTAATCGCTGCGAAAGTTTTAAACGTTTAATAACTGCTTGACATCATTTTTTTTCAAACCGAGTAAGGTGGAAAGTTTTTCCAGTACTGTAGGTAATCATTTTGCAAGACACGGCGTTGAGATTTCGATTTTAAATAAAGTATTTTCAGTTTCTCGAAACCCCTTAAAATGAAAAAGAAAAAAGTAATAAAAATTAGAAATGGGTAACATGTTTGCCAAAAAAATAATGTGTTGCATAATTTTATACATATTGAAGAACATGAATGTAGTAAAGTGCAGGAAACAAACAACTTATTTGGCTTCCGTCACGGAATAAGCAGTTTGGACTGTGTAGCCAACCTGCTAGCTAACATTTATCAGTCTTACATCAAGAAGGAATATCTAATAGCGTGCTTCATTTTGATATCAACGAGGCATTTGATAATGTTCGATTGGACATCTTATCTAAGATACTAGCGGAATTAGACATACCTACGAACTTTGCAAACCTAATACACAGTTTGTTTTCGGAGAAAACGTTGTGTTTCCAACACCTCACACAAGGGCCAGTGGACAGAACTGTCTACCCTGGTTTATTTCAGGGATCAGTGTTAAGCCCGCTGCTATTTAATTTATATATCTTAAAAATCCTTAATTTAGAATTGCCGAATAACGGTTTTCTATTGTCTTATGCAGATGACATTGTTCTTTGCAGTCGCAGTAGAAACCTATCTGAAGCTTCCACCTTGCTTAATCGCGATATCTTACGGGTTTGCAATATCCTAAATGATCTTGATTTGTCGATTGCTCCTTCAAAGTGTTCAGCAGTAGTGTTCTCATATCGCTCAATTAACCCAACTCACAGTGTTATTTCCATTGCCGGTGCTACTGTCCTCATTTTGTCGGCACATAAGTACTTAGGTTTTATTCTCGATTCTAAATTAAACTGGAACCATCATATAGATTACATGTATAACAAACTTCTAAAACGGTTACCCTTACTCAAGGCCCTCTGCAATGTCAATTGGGGTAGCGATCCTTGCACAATGAGTAAGTTATACAAAGCATACTGTCGCAGTATTCTAGACTATGGTTGTTACTTCTTTCATAATTCCTCAGCAACCAATCGTAACAAATTAGGGAGGATACAGAAATCATGTTTACGGCTTATAATTGGTGCTTGCTTACCTACTTCTATTGCTGCTTTCGAAGCTGAAACCAAGATCCCTCCTCTCTCTGTTAGATCATCGTACCTAGCAGGCAGGTTTCTTATGAAATACTGTCCTCCAGCCAGCTTCAATTTACTTAAATTCTATTTGGATGTTAAAGACAATTGGAGATTTAAGATCTCCAATATGTGTCTATTATCTTTAAGTGCTGCTAGGCTTCAGCGATATTCTTTTATTACCATACCGTCGTATCCTTCATTGATCTTTAAATACCCATACTCATATAACTGTTTTAAGTTACAGGTAGATTTGGATTCTTTTCAGTTCGTTAATAGGCACAACGCCAGCAGAGTATTCAATGCGATAATCTCAGACCATTGGCGGAATTTCCAACCGGTTTTTACTGATGGTTCTATATCTTCGAATTCTGCGGGTGCTACTTTTTTTATACCATGTCTTAACTTAACTAAAAAATTCTCTCTTCCTCGTTTTACCTCTGTGTTTAGTGCCGAATGTGCTTTATCAAGGCTTTGTCCTTTTTAAATTCACATATATTCTCTGAATATATCATTATCATGTCTGATTCTATGAGTTGTTTATCAGCTTTGAAGCTCTTATCGTTCAACACAAAATCCCGTCCATACCTCTATAAAATCAGAAGCCTAGTAGTGTCCCTTTCTGAATCTGGCGTAGTAGTTAACTTTGTTTGGATACCAGAATATGTGGATATCTACGGTAACGAAGTGGCAGACATGGCTGCCAAAGACACATGGATGAATAGTTGTTTAGTTCCATACTTTCCAAACAGAGACCTATTCGAGCTCATTAGATATGCTCATAAAGAATATTGGGAGGCTGCATGGGCAAATCCATTTTGCGCGCAACAGTACAAAAGAATTCAACCTAATATTCCTAACGTTCCTTGGTTCAACCACATTACGACTGTTTCGATGAGTACCATCCCCGGTTTCTTGTACAACATGGGTTTAATCTCTTCTTCCTATTGCCAACATCCACTAGACTCGGACAAAGTGGTGGACGCTAATCACCTCATCTTCGAATGCAATTTGCACACGGCGCAAAGAATTATTTTGTATAACTCGATAATAAATTTCCAGATCCCTCTGCCATGTAGTGTCAATTCTCTCCCGGCCACCGGGAGTGCTGCAATATACAAGTTATTATTTAATTATATAGTACAATGCAATATTACTGTGTAGCGTTAATTAGTTAATTAATTATATTACATTGTCGATGAGTTAAATTTTCGACGCCCAAAAAAAAAAAAAAAAAAAAAAAAAAATGTTGATGCATTGCTTTTGCATCAGAATAGGGCAAATATGAATAATTTATTTCAAAATGGCAATTCAACTATACAAAAACAAGTATTTACAAATTATTAATGTCATTAACTATATCGGCAAATGTGGATTAAACGAAGTTGCTGTTTATCTTCTAGACAACCCGGAATTAGATCACCGGATTTTGTAACGGGTTGTCTAAAACGGCCGCATTACCTAGGCCTACCATTAAAAGGAGGTCCAGTAAGACGTTTACAGGTATAAAATATAAAAGAAATGAACGAAAACGGCACTCGGACCGTAATCGCTGTTCTTTGGACTTAGTGGTTCCAAAACTGATGGGTGCTTCATTATACTCGATTTTTAATGTTCGCAATAGCTTTCAAAATTTTTACGTATCGTATTTTTAAAATGAATTTTTCATCTGCCAACGAAAAATACTACACTATTTATGTATTAAAAATACTTCCGTATAACGGTTTATTAAAAAATATTTGAGAATACGCCAGGTTAATTTTAAAAGTGTATGTAATTGTTTAAACTTCCAGTTTCATTTTTCGTTCACGAAACAAATACTATACGTTTGATAAATAACTGTGATATATTTAGGTTCTCATTTATTTTTTAATCATTAAAAATTCATTCTGGCTTTTGCAATTTGCCAGTTAGCTCAACTTTCAGTAATTTAATGTACTCCTAACCGTCTATTTACATTTACGATCTTTTTCTTTCTAGTTTCAAAAGAATTATATTTGTGATTAAACGTGTATTCTATCTCTTGACACAGCGCGACAGTTAACATTTTTCTTTATTTACAAGTTACTATTTTTTATAAAATATTTCGCTTTCATATATTTTAATGTTAATTCCGTGTTACCATTAGTGTTAAGCAATTATCAATGTTGAAAGTTTTATTTTTACTTATTTCTAAAACAGTTGGAACTCTACAAAGCCGTTGTAAAATAACAATTCTGAACAGGCTTGGATTTAAGGGGGGTCTAGGGGGGCTGCAGCTGCGGGCCATGCCTTATAAAGGAGCCCCCAAAAGACACCCACTTCCGACTTGTAATAAAAAATGAATCTATCATTTGTCATATACATCAACTTTTTTTTAAATAAATAAAATTAACTTTACAGGAACAAGTGCATTATTTAATACATTCATCTTCTTATATATAAAAATGAGTTGCCTTATGTGGGTCTCGCTTCTCCTCCAAAACGGCTGAACCAATTTGAATAATTTTTTTTTTGTTGTATTCGTAGTTCTTAGGAGAAGGTTTGTAAAAAAAAAAAAATTTTAAAAAATTGCACCGAAATTGCACAATTCGCAAAAAAGTGTAACTCAAGAACGGCTCGACCGATTTTGCTGATTTTTTTCTCTAAAATATTGGCTAAGATTTAAATTAGGTTCCTACAAAAAAAAATTTGAAAAAGTTGCACGGAAATTACAAAATTCGCCTAGAATATGCTAAGCAATAAAACATGCGGTAGGCCAAACAGGCGAGCGGGTAATTTCAGATACCTGGAAACGGCGAGGAACGAATAGGCAAAAAAAGGCGTCGGTCTTGACTCTCAGCCGATCAGCGGGCGGTCGCTTAATGACGGTACGGAAATCATGCGCTACGCATGCAGTAAAAAAAACAAAACATAAACGAATCGAAAATATCGTAACAAACAGTTCGTTTTTTATTTTTTTTTGTATAAATTTTATATTAAAATAAGAAAAAAAGCTGCTTTTTAATAGCTACCAAACAAAAAATGAAAAAGAAAATCGGTTAATAAACGAAAAAAGACTTTGCCTATTTATATGCAGATATTAAATGTTTTGCGTATTTATATATTTGTTTGTGAAAGTGAATTACTGAGAATATGTTGTGCACATTTTAAAACTCCTCTTATGTGCAGTATATTCTTATTACATTTTGCAGTGATTTAGTCGGAAATTTTTTCAAATTGGTTAGATCACAGACGTGCTTACATCTAACATTTGTGAGTTGTAGCGGACTAAATTTTCCGTCATTAAATGGTCGCAACGATAAACTAAAAATATAATCAAAAGATGTAGCAGAACAATGTAGGCGAATGGTCGTTTAGCGAGTACAGTGCAAACCGGTCTGCATTTCTCTTAAACACGGTACACGCTAAATCGGGAAAAAGAAAAGAAAATAATAAACGACCCGACTTCACAAGCACCGCGAGAACTACAAAAAAAATGAAGCACATGTCCGGCAATCAGGTAACGAAAGAAATTTGAGAAGCACAAAGAGATTGTCCCAACAATGAAACATTTATACAACTGAAAGGTCTTTGATCCGAAAAATTAATTACCGACAGGAAATCGAAAGATTGACCGGAAACATTACAATAAGTGCATCAACCATTTTTTGCATGTATTTCGTTTTCCGAGTTATTCAGGCCTATTCGTATTTTCGTTTCGGTAAATGTGCTTCATTTGGCTGTCCGTTACCCGCATATTATCCATGTGTATTTGTTTTTAAAATGTGTTCAGTATTTTCGTAACTTTCAGTAATATTGTTTGAATATATTCAAATTTGTGCGGTGAGTGCCAATTTTATATTTCAGTCGTATAAATATTGTGATTTATTATTTATCTTAGCAAGACAAAAAATTTTAAAATGTTGTAAAAAGGCTATATATAAAAAGACGTCTACCATTTTGACTCCTAAATGCCCGTAAAAAACACATAGAAATATATTTAAAAAAATCAACGTGTGCAGTCATTGAAAACATTTTCCAACCATCCGGAAAGTGAATTCGAAGGCTCAATCCTGTGTGTTTTTTTTCGGATTGGCTAAAACGTTTTTATCTTTATCAGTAAACATTAGTTTTATAATATTAATTCAACGTATTACAACTGAGCCATAGCAACGCGTGGCCGGGTCTACTATCTATATACAATGGCTGTCCCACGGGAAGTGAGAGTAACTTTGGTGTGAGTAGGCAACCACTCACAGCGCTTTTAAAGCCTATTTAATTAGCTATCGAATGCAACAAACCGGAAGTTCATACCTCCCCTACACCGACAGCATCGATTTGAAAAAAAAGTGTTTTGTCAACCCCTACAATTTTTTTCAAGCGGAGCGGATCGTAACGGGTCTCGCAATCAGATAATCCTAAAGGTCATTCCATCAGTTGTCAAATGCAATAAACCGGACGTTTCTACGAGCATTTTTACGAGTTTTATGGTCGAAAGAGTAAGACGCAAATTGTGAAAATCACGTGCAGTTTTGTGTTGTCAACATGGATAAGACATGGAGCAAGAACAGCGGTATGTGATTCGTTATTATTGTTGGTTGCAAAAAACGGCTAAAGAGACGTTAGATTTATTAAAAGAAGAAGCGTATCCTGATGATATTCGACTACTCGGTAATTCAACAATATTTCGATAGCATAGCGCGATTTCGAAAAATATTTGACACTGATCAAGAAGTCGTGAATGCGGTACAGACCATTTTAAACAGAACACCTGTCGGCGAGTTTAAAGCGACCTTTACAAGCCAGAGGTGCCAATTTCGAGAAGATTAATATGAATGATGAAGATGGGTAATAATTTATGTAAAAATTTTGAAATACAGTTTCTTCCAAAATGTTGTAATTTTTTTGTCTAAAAAAACGGTGGCGGTCGACGAAACACTTTTTTTCAAATCGATGCTGCAGGGCGAACCCCCGGGAGGTAGAAACTCCCGGTTTGTTGCATTCGATAGATAATTAAATGGGCTTTAAGATGTACCCAGAGCGAACGCGCTGTGAGTTGCCTACTTACATCAAAGTTACTCTCACTTCCTGTGGGACAGGCATTGTATGTAAAACAAAGTCGGGTTAGTTAAATCAACGGCTGGACCGATTTTTATGATCTTTGATTTGTTGGATTTGTGTCCGTCCTGAATAGCAGAATACAAAATTTAAAAAAAAAATTATGAAGAAAATTCATTTTTTTTACTATTTTTGGCCTAAAAGGGGAGTTCGAATAATTTTTTAACCGTAATTTTTAAATTTTATGAAAGGGCTGTTGTGTTTTGTTTTATATTTTGAATTTCGATTTTAAACGGTTATCTGATGATGAGTTATGAATTTTTTAAGGGCGATTTTTGAGGTCGTTCTAAATTCTATATTATATATTCTAGACGGTTTCTTGCCGACCAGGGTAATCGGTCAGCTTAAAGTTGTAAATTGTCATAGATAGAGAAGTTTAATTGTAATTTATGATCCGATTCCGATAAGTCAAACCGTTTCCGAGCTATCATATAATAGAATATTTTTTTCGTTTCTGAACTATCTTATTGGGATTCCGTACATTATATGTGTACGAAATCCTAAAAAAGGGTATAAATTTACTTTAAGAAATTAAATTACTTTAGAAACACGTTTTTTTCATGTATAGCTCATCATCAGCTAATTGCACAGAGTACACACTTTATTAAAAAGTATATAAATTGAGTGTGTACTATGTGTATAGCCCGATAGAGCATGTTTCCAAAAAGTAGTTTACTTTAATTTTTCAAAGTAAATTTATACTGATTTTTGTTCTTAAGGGGGAAAATGCCTTGCTGCCACGTGAATTACATTTATTTCAATGTAATTAAAATACTTTTCATTTTGATTTTTGTACATTTATTGAACTTGAATTTTTTTTGAGTATTGATTGCTGATAAGTTAACACAATATTTATTGGTTCTGGGGCGGTACGAAGTTCGCCGGGTCAGCTAGTTTGTTAATAATTTTGTATCCATTTTTATTTTCTCTTAGAGGAGGAAACTTCGTAATAGCAAAATTTCGAGTTCCATAGAACGTACCAGGAATCTGTTTTAAGGTATAACGAGTCGGAATCTACGTTTTTAGGAAATGTCTGTATGAATGTGTATACGCGTATACACGCGCAACACATGCACACACACACTATCATTTTATGCAAATCTCTGGTTTAAATTTGCTGAAAAATTCATTGTTTAAAATTGTATATATATATATTTTTTTTTTTTTTTTTGGCATCGAAAATTCTACCCATTGTCTACATGATATTTAATTTTGTTTAAATTAATAATTATGCGTTAATTCGTGAATTCAAAATAATATAATTAAATTAAATTAAAGAAAATCTAGTTATTCTACAAAACTAACCGGGAAAATTCAGAGGTAAAGGACGCTTTACAGCAAAGGGGGATGTGGTGACAAAATTTTGAGAAAATTAGGGCGCAAAAGATAAATTAAATGCTTGGGTGCACCGGGAAAATGCCAGTTTGCCCGCATAGCCAGTCCGTCAGTGCCCGGGCCCATCATACACTTATCCGGGCCTGATTCTGAAACATCATTTTATTTTCTACGATTAGAAATGGAGCAGTAATTTAAACAGTCCAATTACTGTTATCTACCGTTGCAAGCCTAATTTTTGAGTTACGCATTTGAATGTAGTGTTGTGTACAAAAATGGCATTAAAACGTTCTTTCAGAAAATGCATAACATTCGAACAGATCTTCTAACCCCTGAGTACTAACAATCGTACAAAAAGTTAAAAATATATAATATGACGAATTTAAAATTACCTAAAAATCACTTCAAAATATGTATATAACTCGCCAACCGATATTTTTCCTGAAATTTAAAATATGCAACAAACAACAAACTTTACCTCGCATGAAATAAACATTTCCAATAACCATTTAATTTAAACCCCATTCGGGTCTAAAACAGCAAACAAATGTAATTTTCGTAAATATATGAATAGGGATACTTTGGGAAAAAAATATAACGATATTTTAGCTTCAAATTTAAATTACCGGAGGGTACCTACTGGAAAATTAAAAGTTCAAAAAAATATTTTTTTCCCCTGCGTGTTGTGTATTGATGAAAAACATTACACAGAAGTAGTGAAACCATATTTCAGTTTCTTAAAAAACTTCCAGAATTTGCGACGAGTTTAAAAAAACTTAAAAAAAAAAAACATTTCCTCAACGACAAAATAAAATTGTATAAATAATACACAATCATTATGTCAATAAATGAACGGATAAATAGAATAACCCCATCAGATTTTTTATTAATACATCTCATCTAATAAAACGCATTAATATCAAATGTGCGCAGAAATGTCTATTATTGTAAAGTAGAAACTATTTAATTTATAATAAACTATAAATTACAAAAAGTCATCGACGAAGGAATATTATCTTGTTAAATCCAATTAACATTTAAAGAAATAAGGTAATACCTAACACTGTTTACTTCCATAATTATTTTCATTGTAAGTTTTACTACAGGGTGGCCCAAACAAATGGATCATATTTCAAGTCGCGCTAAACTCGCTACTGGAAAAGGTAAAAAAGTAAACAAAGTGAATCCCGGTAGCCAGCAGTGTCAATTTTTATCCCCTTCAGTTGGTTTCACGATGTCGCAGTGGAGTGCCGAACAATTTTAGAAACGTATTTTTGGTAACCGCATCATTTTGAAAGTTCCGCCGTGCTCGCCTGGTTTGTCGTCCTGTCATTATTTCCTCAGGTGCTACTTGAAGTGAAAGGTGTCGAAAATAAACCAAAGACATTAGACTAGCTGCGGGACAATATCGCGCGAGAAACAAACCTCATTAGCCGCGATAAGTTGCAAAAACTGTTTTTAAGTTTTAAAAAACGATTGATTGAGTTAAAAATGGTGTTAAACATCTGCCCGGAATTATATTTAAAACGTAACATGTAAATTTTTAACAATTTTTTCGATAAAAATTGATACTTTTAGCTGTCAAAACATTTTTTATTTGCCTCTCTATCTCTTCCAGTAGTGAATTTAGCGCGACATGAAATATGATCCATTTATTTGGGCCACCCCATATTAAATTGTTTTAAATGGGACTTTATTTTAATTGTAAATTTTTATGTGTTATCATTTAAAATTTAAGTAGAGTAATATTTGAGTTACAAATGTTTAAGTCCATTTTCTGTGTTATCACTTTATTAAAAATTTATAAAAACATGTATTACAAAAAATTGAACTTTAAAATTAAAAATTTGTGAAGTATCCGCACTACATGCAGATATGTCTTATTTTTCCTCAGCTAAAAAATGTCTAATGTAAAATTCCAGGAGGTGTTTACTCTCCTGGTTCCGAACCGATACTCCGTGGTTATTACATTACTACGAGTAAAAGGGACACATGTTTCTTCTCGTGAGCAACAACGTATAAACAATAAAGACGCAGTTTTGCGTTTGAAAAATCGCGAAAAAAGTTCCAGTATCCTAGAGTTTACATTAGGATTAATAAGTTGGTCAACGTTTCACTGTGTGTGCACATACGATGGAAGATATTACTCCCTCTACGATTTCTGAGCCAAATCCTCCAGAAGCAGCAGCACTGATGGATGGTGATGAAGAAGACTTCGTTGCAGCGGAACTCCCTATTAACTGGGGGAACAAAAAGGTAACTATTATCCTTCCATCATTGAAAAAGTAACAATTAATTGTTAGTTTCAATTTTTATTTCAATTTGACAACTTTTGCAAGTTGTGCTGTGTGTGTCCACAGATAGTTTCCATCGATCTCGGTGCAAGTATGATATGCCATTTGCGACAAGAGGTAGAAATGACTTTCGCAGGGATGGTTTTTCACCAACGTCGAATAACAGAATTGTCTAAACAATTAGATAACGAGACGCAAGGCCGCACGCCTTATTTTCCGCCCAGAAGAAAAGGGCCGCTAACTTGTTGCAACAATTTGAACGACTATAGTAGTCATTTATTTACAGGTACACTTGTTTCTGAGAAAAATTTTCGACTTTTTTGGTACGTTTAAATAGGTACTGTGTGTTTGTGAAACTTCTAATTAAACGTGTGTTGAGCAGACATTTTTCAGACACCAAAATTCTAACTTTATTTATACGTTTAAGTACTGTAAAAAAAAAAAAAAGACGTTCAATAATTAAACAGGTCACTTTATGTATTTATCGTACAATAGTTACTACATTTTTCGAACTAGAATTGTTGTTAGTTGTAGACAATAGGGGACAGTGTGTACTGAAGTAGAAAATATAGTGACGTGTTTCGAGATTGTCAATATGTCGAGAGAAGATTACAACTCGAATTAGAAATGGCAAGATCATTGTTTATTTCTAATCCAAGTTCTTCGCCTGTAAATTCCATATACCTGGCACCATTAGGGCTGTGTAAATCTAAATTGAGATCATCAGTGAGTATTATCGGCAACTCGTAATAACGACTCTCTTCAAGAATTTTAAATAAGCCCTAGAGAGACGCGGAATTTTATTTTCGCATAATGATTTGTAACACGTTTGACAGACTTTGAATGTAGCTACGTGTTCATCCGGAAACTCGGCAGTAAGAAGGGTTATGCTTCCTTGCAGCACAGAACGTACATCTCTTTCAAAGCACAAACGATCACAAACTGTACAAGCAACACCGAAAGGGATTTTCATGAAAACGTTTAGTGAATTCCACATCGGCAACGATACTCTCAGAATTGAATGTCTTTGGTATTGGTTCACGTTGAGATTCATCTTCTGGCTCTCCTTCAACATCCAGCGTTCATTTTCCTTCCTGCTCGAGTTTCTTACGTAAACGATATTGCCTACTACGTTCTGCGGCTGCTTTCTTCTTTTGGTCAGCTCATCTTGTTCCCTCTTGAGCTTTTTACTCTGGTAATATTTCTTATTTTGTTTCTTTTCTTCTTTTTTTCCCCCTCTAAAATGCCTGAAACTTCTCCTCTACAGTTATATTCGAGGAAAAAGGGCTATTGATTAAAAATTCATTAAATTCTCTGTCACGTTCACGGTGATGAAGACGTTTAACATGCTCGGTAGAAGACATTGTAACTAACACTCTTATGATAACAGCGTCGGCAAGGTAGTCGCTACTACCTTGTACTTACCAGGGTAGCAGCAGTTATTTTGATCACCTATATAATTAATATCACACGGTTCAGTTGACATAACTCATATGTTTTAATTAAATAGCGTTACATTTTCTGCTCTTAAAAAAATCATGATGAACAATTTGGCTGACCCCCAGCGGTAAGACATATCCATGTCAAAATATTAAAAAGAGCCGACATGTTTTGGAGTTACGTATTCCATAATCATGGCATTAATTGCCATAATTACGGAGTACGTAACTCCAGAACATGTCGGCTCTTTTTAATATTCTTAAAGTTCAATTTTCTGTAATAGATGTTTTTATAAATTTTTAATATAGAGTAGTAATATTGTTTAATAATGCACTAAATAACAAAACTACAATTTTTAACGAATTTGCTTTTAATTAAAATAACAATTTATAAATGGGTAAGATAATCAGAACTGAAATTTTCCTGAAACTTGGTTCTTTCAAACCCTGAATAACTTTATATTATAATAACAGATGCTAAATTTGTTGAACTCGAAAATTTTACATGTTAACATTTGTACTTTATGTAAATTAATCGGTTGATACGAAAGTATTTTGTATTAATGTGAAACACAAGCTTAATGAAACATAATACACCGTGCACTGAAGTATATTCAGTTAGAAATTATCGTAATTTACACATTATTTTATATAATATTCGTGCAAAGAATTATTCTGGTTTATGCAACAGTCCTTAAATGTGTACCTTCCTAGATTGTTCAAAATATTTAGAATAACAATCGTATTGCTAACGGGAATGATAGCCTGTTTTTCTCAAACTTTTTAAGGGTTTTGTTTAAGCAACTGAAATGTTATTATTCCAAATAGCAAACGTTCCATCGATATGATGACAACACATTTTGGAAGTCACTGAAAGAGCGACTTTTACTCATTTTATTCCTTCATCGATTTGATAAAATCAAAGTACTTTTTTTTAAAGACGGTGCGCAATTCGAGTTCTCAGCGGGCGGGCTATTACAGGTCTGGTGCGCAATTCGAGTGTTCCCGTCTAAAACTATTTTGTGTTACACAAAATTCTCAAAAATTGTATAAAAATTACATAAATCAAGTGGTGGATACAGAACCAGAAATTATGCAGTTTACATTATTTTTCTAATAAATATATATAATGAAAATTATGTATAAGAAATATCTGTTTTTATTACTTTACATTTATATTTAATAATGTGTTCTATAATGTTTACCTGATGTAAAACATTAAATAGATAGACTTCTGTTCAAGTTATCGCTCTATATTTGCATTCAAATTATATTACAAATTATGAACTAGTAATTTTGTGTTAGTTCGTTCATAATTTTTGTTATGCGACGAATTATCCGGTTTTTAGTCACACCCTTATAACCCAGCTCTCTCGTGCAATCAAAGCAAAAGTCTAATAAATGTTGTAGTTACAATAAATTAATGGCGAATTTTAAAGACTCGTGTAAATTTATAAAAATTCACGATAACAAATTAGTTTTTTATTAATAAGTAGAAGGCACACTAAATAAAATATAAACGGATTGAGATCTTATTTATCAGATGCTATCTGATACTAATAATGACTTTTTCCCTTTCATTTCTGTGTTGTGTTTTCTCTTTCTTGTCCTTGCGTCATCTCATTTACAACTTAGAATTCCAACTAAAGTTCACTAAGAACAGTACACCTACAAATACTCCTTCGCAATAAAATATTTAATCTTTCCAGCTAAAGAAATCCTTTTGAATGTTTTCAATCAATTAATTATTGACTTCTGGAATCATACTTTTTTTTTTTTTTTTTTTTTTTTTTTTGCCTGGACTGCCATCTATTTAGCCAACGACTACACCCAGTTGTTCTGGTCTGGTACCATTTCGCCTAAAAATGGAATGACCCATAAAAAAATAATAATAATAATAATTTGAAAAAATCAACTTGGTAACACGGTCACGTTTGGTAGGCAGAAAAATAGATTACCTGGCGTAGCGGGGGATCCCTCGATTTTTTAACCGAGAAAGCGTCTTTGACAAACAATGCCGCGTTTGCCCGCTGCCGAGACCGTCCGAGAAATTGAATAATTGTTACCCAAATTTTATTATTTTGCTAGCTCGGACAGCGTCATTAAAGGTCGTAACAAATGCCGAATCCGTCTCAATATGCGGAAAATCACCGCATACGGACTGCTTTACGCTATGAAGTGGCAATTTGTTCTGGCTTGGGTCTTATGCGTATCACCGTTCTGAAGGAAACTATTCTTCTATCTTGAATATTATAAGTTGTCGCTTGTGAATAAAACAAAAATTTTGAATCAGTCTAATATAATAATGGATGTATCATTTATAAAAACAAATCGAGCAGGTAAATATATATATATATATCTAATATATGTATATTGAAATATTTATTGCAAATTACGTTTTAAATGAAATGATATTCGATTAGATTTCAAATTGTCATCCATTAAAAAATTATTTTCGCTTAATTGCTATAAATGTTTGTTTTGTACGTCAGAAGTACATTATAAAATATTTGGTTAATTGAATAGCGTCTTTTTATATTCTCTTTCTTTTTCCTTTTTGTAATGTTAAATCGTAATATTTTGACAATTTATTGAATTAAGACATATTAAATAGTAAAACGAGAAGGTTTTTTTTCTTTATCTTCTTTTGGATTTGCCGAAAAATGGCGTCTGAACCAGTATGGTCTGTCCACATGAATATGAGTTATGCGCGAACAAACATAAAAAAAAAATCATACGCGACGAACATATAACCTCTTTCTTTTTATAGGTCGGAAAAAATTAAAAATTTGAGACAAGCTTATTGACATAACAAAAAATTTAATGTATACTATTAGATTAATTAGTCATTTTTGTTTAATTTCAACTTTACTTTTCGTTTATTAACTTTTTAAATACAGCTTCTTTTTGATGGGTAATCTCGTCCGCTGCTGACAAGTCCAACGCAATAAAGAAAAAACAAATAAACAAATAAATACACTTTTTGCCTCTTTCTTAAGATTTAAAAAGAAAATATTCGAAACAAATTTCTGTCCAAAAAAACAATTAAGAAAAAGAAAAAAATTATTCTGTTTGTTTTTTAACGAGGAACTTAGATAAAACTAGCATAAATGTGCATTGTTTTCAATTTGTAATAAAAACGTTTGTTCGTTTACAACTCTTTATCTAGATTATTTTTCTATCTTTTTTTTTGGAACTCCGAAAACCTTCATTTTTCATGTCACACTAAATATCAATAAGGCTTCCTATATACTGACTGATACGGCAATAACTCGCAAATATTAATCGGAGTCATCGTTTCGCGTACATTTACATTAAACATTTTTAGCGGTATTTTTTCACTTCTGATTTTCATATGAACGTTTTTGTTGCTTTTCAGAAAGAAAAAAACACTTTAACAGCGGAATCAAATAGCAAAAAAAAATGATGCGTTTAGTCTGTTTAAAATTCGACAATGATGACGCGCTGTTGCCAACACGAAATCATTCGTATGTT
This sequence comes from Icerya purchasi, assembly GCA_039619475.1. Lineage (NCBI taxonomy): Eukaryota > Metazoa > Arthropoda > Insecta > Hemiptera > Monophlebidae > Icerya > Icerya purchasi. Next base: position 134,194,492 of record CM077116.1, read on the forward strand.
TGTCTGACCTTTTTTTTATTACCTGAGTAACCGAAACCTTAAATTTAGGTGAATTGGGAATTAGGCGAAATGGGAGGTCACCGTTGTTCTGCCGAAAATTAAACGAAAATATTGTTATCAACTATATTGCCAAGTATGGAAAAAAACGTAGGATAACCAGAACTTAGCAAATAATGTACACTGCATGCGTGCGGAGAAATTGCTGGACATTAATTTCTCAGAAAACATTCTTCGCTTAACTTTGATTTCACAGTAGTTGAACGGCAAATGATTAATATCGTCAACATGGATTTAGTGCGGTTATTGTGGAAAAGTCCACAAAATTTAATAACGAATGAAAATTACCCACATGGAATTTGCAACTCACAGTAACAAACTTGCAAACAAGTGGGCTGGGAATAAAGGCGAAATGCTGAAATACTAAGGAAGCCATGGAGGACAGTATTGTAATATTTGCCAGTATCCTGCCTAGTTCGGAAAGTTTTCCAATCTCTAAAGAAAATCGAGGGAATTTTCTGATGCAATACGAAACAGTACTCTTAGGAACAAAGTTAACTGCATCGTTTCGGTAAAACTCTGCGATGACTGGAATGCAACGGAAATTTGAACTGCCCTTTTTGTGAGTAATATGAAGATATTTGACTTTAATTTCGTACACAAGCGCGGACGACATTTATAATTTAACGAGCTATGTTTTAGTGTAATCGGGGCACTGAGATTATCGGAAAATACTGTGTATTTATTTTTAAGATTAAGGACATTTAAAATCAAGAGTCTTATGCCAACAGCTCAGCAGTAAAAACAAATGTCTCCAACGGGAGCTTGAACCACTCAATTACTATATCTGAAGCAATAAATGCAGAGCCAGTACGTTTATTGCGACCTAGACTATGAATATTTTAATGCATACTTGTCGTTAAAGAAATTATTGTACTACAATTCAGACACGTTGAAATATGTATCACTAATTTTTTGGCATTAATGAAGTGTAACTATCCGAGTTGTATAAATAGAAAATATTGGGAAATAAACAGACGGCTTCTTAAGGATAGGAGCCTGCCCCTGCATTTATAATAGAACGAGACTCTTTTTGCCGATGAAAGAAACAGCTCTCCAAGGGATGCTAAAGAACTTGATGCCTGGAATGTTATTCTCATTACATCCATCCTAAAAATGAATTACATTTCAAATAATAAATTATAGACCATATGTCCCTCTTCTGTCACATCCTAAATTATGTAAAAAAAATACAAATTAGTGATTTTTGTACTTCCTCGAATCAAATTATACCTTATCTTCAACAAAGATCGAAGGTCGAAGTTGACTATTAGTCATGTGCCGTATAAATTCAAAGACAAACTATATCTGCTTTCATCATCGACTTCAACTTTATATTGAGTTCTTCGTTTAAAAAAAAAAAAAGATATCACTGTTAATTAAATATAATCTGCTCTTGAAAGCTAAAAACAATCGTGATGAACGCTAAACTGTGGAAATACATTTATAATCACTTAAATAAATAAAAGTAATTAACTTTTTCGTCCGCCGTAATTAAGAGATCGTGGCAATATCCTCTAAAATAAAAACGAAAATATCCTTACATCCTTTAATTTTTTCTTTGCTGCCAATGTTTTTTACTTGGTCGAAGGCTTCGCTTCTTTCGTATTCTTTATTTCGTTCAAATCGAATACTGAACGATTCCTTTCAAATCTGCCATTCATTATCTGCGAGTTTTAAGTCACTCCTGCCCATCTATTAATCTTTATTGCCCTTTCGGCTGCATGACGGCGTATTTGTCTTCTTTTTTTGTTTTGTCAAGAACGGAACAATGATCGAGATATCTATCCTGTGTAAGTTTTAATCGTTCGGTCAGAACATGGTGACCTTTTTTACCGATATTGTTACAGTCTCCATATGACCGGTTTTCTCGGAATAGAAAATATTTTGCTCTAAATTATTTTTCCGAAAATCGTATTTGTCGGTAACTGTTCTCTGTCAACGTGCTGATCGTTATTTTTCCATTAGTTGATAGCCTTGTATTCTTTTATTATCCTCTATTCTAGAGAATTCCTTGTTATTCTTTTCATCTATGTAAACCTGTTTCCGGATTATTATTGAACATATCTTTTGTTCAAAGTTCCCTGCACCTTTTTAACTTCCCAGAAATACAATCGTCTCTATTATTCAATAATGGAGATCTGGCATGTCTTTTATACATTTTGGTCTTTATAACAATACTAATATCTACTAGAACAATTCAAGTACTGTTTTTTAATGAAATCTTTCTATTTAAACACTAATAATGGCTATCTACACAGCTAGTAACTAACAATTTTTTTCTTCTTCTTCGGACGGTGCGCGGCGTGCTAAATATTTACAAAATACCTGATACGATAATACCTCCTTTTAAAAATTACGTTTACAATTTTACCACATGGGGATAAACTCTTTCAATTACATTAGATTTCATTGTTCCCTTTCCTGTATTTACAACACAATTTATATATATATATATATATATATATATATATATATATATATATATATACATTAGCGGACCCGGCAGACGTTGTGCTGCCTGAATGTTGGCTTGGCTGCTATTAGCAGATTGAGGAAATGTTTTTTAGATATTCTTATTTTCTACTGTTGCCGAAAGAAAATTCCAAAAAACAAGTGCAATTTCTCGTTATCCTGCACCATTCAATCTCGTGAAACTTAAAACTGTTTCAAAAAATTTAATGAAATCGTAAAACGAGGGCCTACACAAATGTGAATGAGTGCGATATAATACTAAAATTAAATTTATCTATTAATAGGTTCGCCAATCAGTCCGAATTAGACTAAATAAATTTCGTCGCTTACCTAAAGGGCTTTGCATAAAAAAAAATACAATTTTTGAACAAAAAAGAGAAAAAACAAATACTCAAATTAAACAATAACCTTCAGTTTTGCAATAGACTGAATAAATTTTGTCGCTTACCTACAGGTTCACATAAAAGAAATACCATTTTTAAACAAAACACTTACATTAAACAATAACCTTCAGTTTTAAATAATAAAAAAATTATTCTTCTTGTAAAACGTAAATAAATATAAAAATATAAAATAAAACATTTTACGTAGCCAGCAAAATTTAAATAATTAAAAATAGAACTTGCGAAAAATCTTTTTTGTTATTTATTTATTTATTTTTTATTTTTTGACTTTCAAATAGCCTATATTGTTCCTCATTATAATCCTCGGATAGATAGTTTCGGAGTCTATATAGATTCATTTTTTTTTAGAAATACAGAAATAATATGTTAAAATTTTATATTTAGAAATATTTTTATAAATTTGTCAATAATATGTTTAATTTGTTGTTTATTTCAATAATTATAAAATCGTGAAAATAAACAATATGTAGTGTAAAAATCGTTGCACAAGTCTTCTAAAAAGGTACAGCTGGGTACAAAAAATCGTATGAAATACGTCAAAAAATAAATATCTGAATTGCTTTAGGTCGTTAAACAGAGCTATTTCAAAACGGTAATAAAATATAAAGTGAAAAATAATGCAGTACCGATGGAAAGAATAATGTAAATATGTGTTTCCGACATTTGTGCCTGTTTAAGCATTCGTTATCAGTTATCGTAATTCAATTATTCGGGTCGCGATCTTAATAGTCCGCTCTTACCAGCAGGTAGCCGGATAACACCGCTACATTGCAACAACAATTATCCATTACTCCAAAACCTGCGGATCAAGCACAAACTACCTCCTAACTTTAAATCTGAACTACAAGACGATCCTACAACTATTACATTTTTTGTATATCTTTTCTTAAGGAGTCTGGACTAATTTAAAAAATGTAATGCCAACTTTCCCCACTTCTAGCCAAAGATGCTGTACATTATGCGTTAAATAAAATAATAATAAAAAAAAAAAAGGTTTGCCTTTCATTTTTTTAAATAAATTCCGTAATGTTAAATAACCGAAAGTTTCGAATAAAAGAAACAAATGCAAAATGAAACACGTTCGTAACAAAAAACCCTTAAAAAAAGCATGAATTCAAATAACTCTGTCTAGCCGAGGACGTCAAGTACAAACTGGGAAAATAATGTATGAATTCGTAATCGATTGATTATAAGATGATATCGGATAAACAGTTCACAATGAATTCGATGAACATCTAGAAATAAAAAAAAGGATTAGAATTGCGTGAATCAAAATTACTGTTCGATATTACCGGCAATAAAATTATAAATTAATATATAGTTTGAAATAAAATGATGCTATATTCGTTCAAAGTCTTAATAAATTCCTGCTCTTGATAAAATTTCGGTGCTTTACACGGCTAGTGTAATTTTATTAATAAATACACTATTTTTCGAATCGCAATATTCGTGGTATTTTTCCAAACGAAACGCGCTAGCTTCTAATACGGCACGTGTGTAATTAGGACCATACCATTTAGCAGCTGCGTGATAACTAAATACTGCCTGAGGTACCGAAAATAGAATCTATTCTAATATGTCGAAATGTAATGACTTGTCGCAAATAAGATTATCGGCCTTGGAAAAATTCCGATTAGCAGGTCAGTATCGAGAGACCCAACCAGTAATGTCTGACACAAAGAGATATTTTGTTACGGCCGATTATTACACTCGGTTTTTATCGCCGATGCAAACCGCATGGATTTCATTAAATAGCCTTCAAATTTCATTTTGCCTAACGGGTAGCCTTCTGTTAAATGTAGATTTGCATTGTTTAGAGAAGATTTATTATTTAGTTTGTTTTATTTAGTTATTACTATTTGATCGTATTTTCGTATATTCTCTTTAATGTCTGTAGTTATTTATTTCGATTAATTTAATCGCTGAGGTCGATAAGTTTATCTACTCCGATTATCTGTGCCGCCGCCTGGTTTAACGGTCGCTGTAATAAACGTCCGTTTTAATAATTTGCTCGTTTGTTAATTTATTCCCTTTTTCAATCGTTCTCTTCGTTTCTCCTCAAAATTATTTTCGTTAATTGTTTCTCTCTTCCAGTTTCGCGAGTTTCCTTTCTGTTTTCGGGTTTTCGTCATTCGTTCGTTCCCCCGTAGTTTAATTAGAAACAGCCCTCTCTTTTCAGGCTACCGATTCGATAATTTTTGATTCATCGCGTTTTCCGTTATATAAATTATAGTTCGCCTTTTTCAGTTTGTTTTTCGTTTTTACTTTGATCGTTTCAGTGCGACATCTTTCTCCATTCGCATATTCCGGTCGATTTCAAGTGTTTAACCGTTTTTTTCACGAAACACCTTCGATAAATTATAAATCTTTATCTGCGCTCTTATGCAGGAACTGTGATGCGTTGACACACTCATATCTTTCGAAGTCTTATCATTTTTCTAAAAGTAGCTTTTTACAAATGAACAATATCCCTTTATTCACGGTACCTATTCACATTGATCGATGAATTTATCGAATTTCATTGTGCCGTATTGTATCTATGAAGTATATGCATTCATCCCAACGAATTCGGTAATTTTTTTTTTTTTGTCAAAACCAAATAAACGAATCGATAACGCAATTCGATGTTTTTTTTTTTTTTATATTTCATCGTCAGAATGCGAGACTAAATCAGATAAATGAAACGATCTCAGCGATTTCTTCTTACGTAGATATAAATTTTATCGCAGAACAACTACTGGGAGAATTAGAAAGAGGAATTCGCGTAAAATAATGCTAACGTAATTAAAACTCTTCATGATAAATTATTGCGAAATAAATATAACAAAATAGGGGAAAGTCGGGATGAATGTATAGTACAACTTAATAGCTATGGCACGAAGAAATTCGACGCGTCATTCATCGATTAAGGTAAATGTGAATAGAAACCGCGAATATAAAGGTATATTGTTCATTTGTAAAAAGATACTTTTAGAGAAATGATGATACTTCGGAAGATATGAATGTGCCAATGCAAAGGTGTGTGAAGAGCGTAGACAAAAATTTTAAATTTGTCGAAGGCGGTACCACCTTAGACAAAGTGAAATTTAAAGGCTATTTAATGAAATCCTTGCAGTTTACATCGGCGATAAAATGTATAGTTATATTTTGTTGTAGGTGAAATAAATTTTATTGCAAATAGTGTAAAAGGTCGTATGGATGAAAGATAAAATTGGTTGAATTGCGGCATTCGTCATGTGATACTTATCGTTATAGCATAAGTGAAATCGGCGGTAAAGGATGCAAAGAAATTTTATTGAAAAATATTTCGTTCCTTTGCCAGCTTCATTCGGTTCCATAATTTCTAATCTTTTCTCAATATAACTATCGACCACTTTAGTTCCTTGTACACTGGGTAGTAAACTTCTAACAAAAAAACAACAAAAAAAAAAACATAGACAATTTGTTTACTTCGGTTTCGTTGGAATTCCTTTCGTGGTAAAAAGTTGACCACGAAAGAAACATTTTAAATCATCTCCAATTTTTTTATGAACTAAAAGCAGAGGGGATCCTGTAGCAGTATTTTTCGTTTCGAAAAAAACTATGCAGTCAACAGTAAGTGATACGGCGCTTTAGGCCCGTGCTGATATGCCGCCATTCTTGTAATTAAAAATACATAAATAAAAATAGAAAACATACACTGTAACGTAATTACGAAATTTTATTAAAATAATTCTCGATTTATTCGAATTTTTCTACCGTATTAGTCATTTTTCCACAGTTTAACAGTGACAGGCAAAATGGTAAAATTCTATTTCACAGTTGACGGAAAATTTTGACTTTTAAACGACCTGGAAAAAATTATGTTTCTGTCCAGGCTCCTTTTAAATTTCAACAACCTTTCAAATTTTGGAGGCCCCTCAAATGTTGCCGCCCTAAGCCCAGGCTTCACAGGTCTAGAGACTTAGATAATTCACTAGCAGTCAGTTTTATAGGGAAAGAAAAAAAATTACCATTTTTATTATCCACCACCACAAGCCTTATACAGATGCCATTGATACTGTGAAACAAGCGATAGTAAGAAAGCCCGTATTACTACATTCTATAGTCGAACAAACAGTGGAGGAGACATTGGAGATGTGCTAATCATATATTAATTCTAAGTCGTATCGTTCGATTTCGAGCATCGTGACTGCCTATTTGCGCACTAGCAGTACAGAATAGGCAGCGTTCATGGAAATTGTTTATATGCAGTACGAATGTATACGCAGGCAAGACCACACACCGGAAACTGATTAGTAATCGTTTGATTTATCGAGATATGTCTGCTGTGTGTACTGAACTAGCACGCATATGATGGTATACGCGCTGGTTTGCCATTGCCTTACAGGTGATTCTATTTAATTTAATTCGTTGTAATAAGTTCCGTTGTCGCCCGGGATCGAACCGGTGACCTCCGTGATGGAAGTCAATCGCTCTAGCAACTAGGCTATTGCGACGATAATCTTATATAATACGGCTAGAAATTTACGGAGGTTATCCTACTAGCGATTTCCTTTAATATTTTAAATAATTTATCAACTATTAATGGATTAGTTTTTTTTAAAAAATTCGATAATCTTGATTCCGAAAATCAAGCGTGAGAAGTTTTACACTATTTTTGAGGACGAAATTAATACGTTTATTAATATAAGCAGAAGTGAAACAAACCGGCTTTCCACTAATCTGCTCTGGTTAATTTTAGGTATTCAGAGAGTGCTTGTCGCAAAATTTACTTCCAGTACCGTCGATAATAAGTGCTCCTTATATGGTTGAAAACGGTGTAAGCGTAACCGATGCAACAAATGGATTTAGCAAAAAAATTTGTTTTTCATGTGATACAGATCAAGAGTTAAAATCTTATACGGGATAAACTTTTTTTTTTTTTTTTTTTTTTAATACAGGATATAGAAAACAATTTTGACTACGTTTTGACCATTTTTATTTGCAGATTTTGAATTATTCCGTATAATTAAATATATTATAGTAACATCTACGGTCTCACGTTTAAGATAAAAACTACAATTTCGGCTCGTATTATTTCGAAATATTGTCAAAATTAACCACGTCAAAAATTCTCATTAGTGTGTATTTTGTAAATAGGAAAAAAAAAAGAAGCCTTTTCCATTTTGTTGTAAACTTGTTTTATTTCTTTTAAATTTTTAGGATTTTTCTTCCGGTCTCCAAAAGAGCGTTGAACGCCGTAAAAAACTATGATTTATTTCGTATTTATTAAAAATCAAGAGCGCATTTTTTATTTTCAAATCGAAATCGTTGATACGTAAAATGGGAGCTATACAGTGACGTTCAATGTTCGTAATTACTTGTTTTCGTCACAGTTCCCGTATGCTGTTTGTATTATTCTTAGTATTTACTTCTATTTTTACCGAATGTTTTTTTCTGTCGTCCGTTGTTTCAAAGTTCTATTAAATTCTTAAACTTCTTTAAAGTAGTGCTAATTTTCGAACTATCTTGGTCAAATTATTTTCGACCGTTTCTTTTATTAATATTTCTTCACATTGTAATGTTGAATTCAGTTCTCCCCTCCGATCAGTTTGAAATCTAAACTCCGACGGGAAAACATCCGGAACTTTTAATTTTTATATATTCTTTTTGTCGTTTCCGATATTAAATCATTCGGGAAGTTTGATCACCGATCAATTGGATTTTTCTCTAAACTGATTTCTATTTATTCTCCTTTTTGCTATCATTATTTTAGTTATCGATATAGATTTATAACTTTAACATTTTCTTATAATTATTAAATAGCGTAATAAACTGGGACACTGAGATCTGTTAAAAATTAAAAGTGTGAAATAGAATTAGAGCGGGATGATCGAGTGGGTGAGGAAGTATACGGAAAACCAATTGTTTGCTGGTAGTTGGCAAACCGAAAGCTACCCACTATTGTACCGGTTGCGCAGGGCGATCGATCAGCCAATGTTTGCAGCAGGGGTGGGGGAGAAGATATAGAACAAAAAAACTCAAAAATACGAAGACCATCTCATTCGTCAGTCGTCGAAGAACGGTCAGTTTCAGTAACGGTGGCTGGCAATTCGATTCCGCGTCTTCTTGCCGCTTCATCATTCGGTCTGGAATATCAACGAACTAGGAAATTTTCCGATCAACTCGGCCGTAACAAAGTAATTACCAACTATATTTATATGTAATTTTTTAATTCGTTCGTTTTTTACATACAAATATGTTCTCGGAATTTTTTCCAAGTCGATTTATATCGCAATATTTTCGTACAGTTTTCTGTTAAAATAAATTATCTAATTTTTAACCTGCTTTTTTAATTAACGGAATGATACTAATATATATTAGTAATATGAAAAATTGAATAAATAAATAATTCTATAAATAAACACAATTTTAGGTCCATGGTAGTATGGATGGCATCTCCGAAGGGTGTAAACAAATAAACGTGTTACATTCGGTATTTGTAGTGGAAATAGTAATCTAAATCTAAATCATTAAAAAAACCGAATTGTGTCCTTTTTTTTTTAAACTAATGGCTAAAGACTTTTTAACAAAATTAATTACAAAAGAATTTTCTGAAGAATATCTATGCGACTTTATTTAATCTATGCTGTACGCGGTCGATAATAAAATTTATGGTAATACTAAGGCAGTGTTGATTACTTTTAAAATTTCTTGAGATGATTTAAGGTATAAACTGCAAAAATCGTCTTATATTAGGATAAAAGACATTATGCGGGACTGAGTAAAGAATTAGCTATTATAAAATAAAGGAACTAACGGAAACATTATTACCTTACGCTCTGTAATAATGGATAATCTAATCGTACGAATTTGATAAACCATCCGATCGCAAAATAATAAAACGCTTATTCCTGGCCAGACTCAATCAGTTAACAAGGTGGCGATGAATTATTTTATTGTTCACACTAATCCAGAAACTTCTAGAGTTTTAAGATAAAAATAATTTTTCCTATTAAACGACCGCTTTACTGCTACCCTAAGTGAATCGAATGCCTTAAAACGTGATAGACCAAAATTTTATGCGCAACATATCTCAAGTAATTTTAAATTTTGTTTTTTTTTTTGTTTTTTTTTTTTTTTGATCCAGCTTTCGCCCTTTGGTCAGTCTGCACAGATAAGAAAAAAAAACTAGTCATTATTGTCGAATTAAAAAAAAAAAAAAAACAAAAAAAAGTTATAAGTTTATACATTCTGTAGACACATGATTCTAACATATGAGTTGTTTAAAATAAACTTTAACAAACCTTTTCTTTCCCCTTATTGTATCTATCGTTGTATCAAACAATGTGCTTTACTGCACCTTTCAGTTCGCATTCAGGATAAATATCGCTATTTATTATTCCTAGTTTCGCTAAATAAAATGGAGTTTTGATGATGACCCATCCTCACTTGACAAATTACAGTTATACAGTCTCGTTCTAATTCTTTTCCTTTAACACTTTAAGCCCCACTTGTAAAATTTTTGTTAGAGTTTATATTATATAGTAAATATATCGTATATAAACTCTGATAAAAATTTTACAAATTTTCATTTTTGCTATTTTTGGGGAAAAAATAATTGGATAATTTTAGTAACAGACACTGTCTCCATATATATTGAAACGTGAGACTTAAAGTGTTAAACCGTGAATGAACTTCGATTTTACTTATGACAGAAATATATTTTCCCTTCACATCCCTATAATAAGCTTGCGTGCTTCACGTTCCTTTTTTAAATTGTTTCCATTTAGTTCAATCTTTCTATTTATAATTCTAACTATTCTGCACCAATTATCAACTATCTTATACCCGTATCTACTTGAATGCCGTGCATTATATTGTTTACATAACCTAGCAACTAATGTTCTGATTTTTATTTCACTGTTATGAGCTTTACTCAGATTAATGCATTTCGATTTTTTTTTTTTTTTGAACTGGCTTGCGAATCTAATAGAATTAAGATTTTATTATTCTGTCTATTTTTCAAATATTCTAGGGCCAACTCATAAACGAGTAACCAACATAAAGAATCCTATATGCTACATACATACTAATGTAGTCAAAAAACGAGAAATATATGATAATTATTCTATTCAATGATGTTTCAATATATATATATATATATATATATATATATGTATATATATAGTTAATGTGCCTATTACATGGTTTAAAGGTAAAATTCAGAAATAATAAAATAATGAAATAAAAAATAATAAAATAAAAATATAAATACGAATTATCGAAAAAGTAGTGCAAAAGTAAATGTACGTGTATGGGTGATCTTGTTGTCGGTCGGGGCTAATCAATGTAATCAATGACCTTTAGAAGAAGCTTATACTTGATTCGATAAAGGCTAGCGGTCATGTAGTGAAAATGAAAAAGGAAATGATCAGAGATCGGAAAAAGATTTTTTAGTTGAGAGTTAGTCGCGTTTTACCTTGGTTCAAATAATTACACTTCTTCAGTCGTGTTTTTTACCTTCGGCCAAGAAATTTCTCATTTTTGAAAGCAATTCTCGCCGATCGTAGTAAGTCGCTCTTTTTCGTCTTGCTTCGGAAATTGTTCTCATCAGTATAAGTCAACGCTTGTCCGAATTTATTGTCGGGTATTAAAAAAAGTGATTAAGGAGCGGTTAATTAAATGCCCGCTGCAGTTAAAGTATCGTTAGCGTTTGTCGCGTAATTTAAAATGAAAATATAAAAGTATCCGTTTCACCATCGAGGTCGTCCTGGACGCCGCAACATCAACGAATATGCCGCCGACAACAGTGATACACGTACCATTTATATTTACTTTATAATCGCTGTATGTGCTATAATATGCATATCATAATTGTGTTTTTCAGATAAGAAAATATAAAATTGAAATTAAATCATAATTTCAATTTCATAAAATAAAATAAATTAAAATCCACGAGTTCGAAAAGACCTCTTACAATTAGTTGGCATCCCTGAGGACTTACATATCAAACGGTAAACGTTTCAATATATTTGAATATTTGTTTCCTTCTGTCTGAGTGCTAAGTGGTGTTCAAAGTTCTTCTCGATTTGAGAAATTGAAAAACTTTTTATTTCGTTAAAATTCGTTGAACTTTTTTTACGTTTATTTCAAAAAAGGATAGTCAGACGAAAATTTTTTTCAAATTTCTTATTTACTTCTTAATATCAAATATAAAATAATTTAAAAAAATTACCAACTCTGGAACAATTTAATAAAAATACGTTAAAAAATAAAAAATATTTTTTTCTGAATAATAACTATAAGGATATCATGATAATTTTTAAGCAACATTATCTTTTTAGAGTCGGCGCGAAATTCAAATGATAATGATGATATTTTAATACAATGTAAGGAGTATATAATAACACAATCACTCGTTTCTACAAGCCGAGTAACTTCGATGAAGATATTTAACGAAGTTTTCTGTTATTGTTTGCAATTCGAATTTGATGCCAACGCTAAAATTGTAATAGACGACGTATAGTTTAACAATTATTACATTCTTCAGAAATATTTTATTTCTTATGAAATAGTGTTATGCATTTTCATTTTATTATGTAACATATTATTTAGTATCGATTATTATTATATCGAAATATCGAGATCAAGTTATCATATGTGTATTATTGTTGTGTTTTCATTCTATCACGAACTTATATTACTTTTTCTAAATAAAGCGAATAATCAAAAATGTAATGTTACGTTTAATAAATGTATATCAATATGAACCCAACGAATTTCGAACATGTAATCAAATATCAAAATCAAACCATAAAAAATCGATATTTTTTATCTTTTAGCACATTTTTACAAAATTTTTAGCGTAAATCTTAAAGTGGTTTTGTTTTGTTTAAAAAACTACTTTGTTCTTCAAATCCAACCTAAAGTGATGCAACTTTCGGTACTGTATAAAGTTGGGCATTGGTTCAGAAGTAATGTTGAAGTTACGTTAGTGAATAAATCGAGTTCTGGGGGTTTTAAAGTTACCTTTATTTGAATCAATATTTCCATAGGAAACTAACGTTAATAATAATACTTTGTCACTAACGTTCATTGCCCCTTTAATTTTAAAATTTTAGCTGTTCATATTTTCTCTATATTCTATTAAAATTCTTTTGGCCAACGTTTGTCTGGTTATATCATGCAAAGAAAGTATGAGTATACCTATGTCTAAGGAAACTCCTTTTTAGGATTCCGTACTCATGTAATGTACGGAATCCTAATAAGATGGTTTAGAAACGACAAAATATCGAACTCACGAACGGTTTGACTTATAAAACATATGCATAAAGGACCGCTTCATACGAAAAATATACCCAGTCTTACAACTTCATATTTAGACCCCTGGAGCGCCTTAAGCTCAAAAATTTTGAGGAAAAATACTTTTTTCCCCGGACATGTGATATATCGTTGGAAAGATCGCTATTTGGCCGGAACTAAACCGTATTTTAGTTCCGTAACGAAACTTTAGAAATTTATGAAAAGTTCAAAAAAGCGCGAGAGCTGATATGTAGACCTTCCCCTTAGCGCCGCGAGTATAATAGCTAAAAATTTTGAACACGCTTAAATATATACGCATCCACGTGTATTTCTCTGATTTGGAACATCTAGGTTTCTAACTTTAAAATTAGTCCCTCGGGGCTCCAAAAGCACGAAATTTAAAAAAAAAATAGTTTTTTTCTCCAAGCATATGATATATTGTTGGAAAGAGCAACCCGTATTTCATTTTCTTAACCAAGCATTGGAGGAAAGTTCAAAAAAGCGAGAAAAATGCCGTGTAAAACCCCCACATGTGGCTCAGGTATTATAGGGAAAGATATTGAACAAGACTTAAAAAATGCGCATCCCTATATATGTATTTATTTAGTTTTGGGACATCCGGGTTTCCAACTTTAAAATCGGACCCTTGGGGCACCAAAAGCTCGAAAGTTTCAAAAAATGCCTGTAATCAGTGCCGTATCTGAGGAGGAGTTTTCCGGGTTCAAACCCCCCGAAATGTCTGCGAAATAAAAACTACTTGAATTAAATGGACCGAAATTCAGAATAAATTTCTTCCTTTTCAATTTTTGACAAAAGAAAAGAAAATTAAAGTTTTTATGAATTCTATGGAAACGAACTATTTTTTATTTGTTTTTATTGTAGTGTTCAAATATTGCATATACAATAATTGACTACAAGGCTCACGCAAGTATACACACACACACGCATATATATATATATATAAACTCGGCCACTTTGGCCTCGCAAGGGGCTGTGCCCCTTGACCCCTCCTGCTTTCATTCCTGTCTCTTTCTCTTCTATACTTTGTATAAAATGATCAAAATTTACAACGTAATTCTTACTGGCATCAACACACACAAAAAATAACATAACCACAAAAATCCTATTCTAACATTTACTACCTTCCGTTATATAAAATTAAGACATTTTTTCATTACATTTTTCGTTACATATTTCATTACATAAAATTGTGACATTTTTTAAATAACAATAACAAAAATGCTACAAAATATAACAAACGTTACATAAAATTGGAACATTTTTCTGGGACATTTTTTTGGGACATTTAGCGTTACATAAAATTGGGACATTTTTTCGAATGGGGGGTAGCCTAAGAATTACGTTGTAATTAATATATATATATATATATATATATATATATATATGTATATATGTATAACTATAAAAATATTTTAGTACCCCCCTCCCCACCGAAATTTTGGTCTAGATGCGGCCCTGCCTATAATAGCTAAAATACTAGAACAGTATATCGACAAACACTTAAGAAATCATGTGGAAAAAAGCAATCTGCTCTACGAAAACCAACATAGATTTATAGAAAAAAGATCCACCTTAACTTTACTAAGAACGTTTGTAAATGAGATAAATATAGGACTATCGAGGGGGAACTAATTCATAATTACCTTTATTGACCTAACTAAAACGTTTGATTTAGTTTACCATGACCTGCTTATTAAAGATTTAGAAGATATGGGCATTGTAAATAATTAACTATTGTGGTTTAAGAACTATTTGAAAAACAGGAGACGCATAGTAAGAATTGCGGGTAATATAAATAATGAAAAAGTGAATCGATATGGAGTAGGTCAGGGTACAATACCGGCGCCTATTCTATTTCTTATATATACGAACTAAGTATACAGGCATATTAAAAATGCAAAGGTTTATATATTTGCCGATGACATCGCATTATTAATTGAACATAAAAATCTAGAGATGGCGGAAGAATTACTGCAGCAGGATGTCAATAATCTCAGTAAATGGGCGCATGACAGAAGGTTATGCATAAATGTAAATAAATCAAAACTACTCCATATTCGTAATGTTTCTAAACATAAGAGTCATCACCCGCGAATCAGCATACATAATAAATAATGAATGCTTACATGAACGCTACGGAAATAACATCACTCACCCATGTTCATGTCCACCTCTAGTGAATGTAACAGATTTTAAATATCTAAGAATATATATCGATAAATCTCACTGAACTGGATAAATCACATACAAAACTTAAATTCGAAAATAAGACAGTCAATTCCAGCGTTTTATAAATTGGAGCCGGTTCTTTCATATGGAACATTACAGATATACTTTAATGCTATAATATCAATGTCTAGAATTTTATATGGGATCCAAATATGGAGTGAGGCTGAAAAAACGGAAATTGATAAAATAGGTAAAATTCAGAAAAGATGTTTGGAACTTATACCACCACATTGGGAGTTGGAGTGATTCTACATCAACCTGGTGGAAGGAAAATAATGAGATGTCTCCCAAGATGCACTATTATTAATTATTACGGACTACTTGAATTGAAATGCAATAACGTAAAGGGTTACCTTTCAGACCAAAAACTCAACTATCAAGGAATCAAAGTAATACCTGTTACATTCATTCTAGAGGGGTAAATCTACGAATCGACAATACAGATGATTCGGTTGTTCTAATTAAATTAATAAGTACCATAGTCACATAGTAAACGAAAAAAAAGTCGGTGTATGGAAGAGGGATTAAGCGGTTGAAAGAATAGTGCAAAGATTACGGAATTCTGCTGCGCCTCTTTTTCCCTTTATTGTTGCATTTTTGTTGGGGCTCTTTTAGACTTTTTATTTCGCCGTTTCCTTTCCTTTTTTTTTTCTACACGTTAATGTATGCAACGTTCAGTATATAAGCGGCCCTTATTGTGCTTTTTATATTTATACTTACTTTGATTGATACTATTTTTGGTTTAATATGTTCGATTTATGTAGTAAAAATGATTAATTGTAATTTTGTAACATCATGATTGACTGAACTTGTTTTAATATTATTTGGTAATCACTCAATCAATACTCATCGATACTGTACTTTTTTGGGACCGGCCATCATTGACGGATACAGTTTCTAATAAACAAAGAATCATTTGAATCACTCCACATAAGTGAAATTAATAAAAACGTTTATAAAAATTTGAGATTTGTATTTAATGTAAAGCAAACTAATTTTTAAAAGTGAAATTAGAACGATATTAATCATTTAAACAAATAAATAATATAAAAGTAGATAAGTAACCTATTGTTTTAAATAATGAAAGATACAACTTACAAAATAGCCTACCTTTTATGGTTTAATTTTCCATTATGAACGGCAGTTACGAAACGATATAGAAAGCATTTAGAAATCGTTCATGTTATAGATTAGTTTTTTATATGTTATAAATTGAGTTTTTATTATGTTATAAATTGAGTTTTTATTATGTTATAAATTGAGTTTTTATTATGTTATAAATTGAGTTTTTATTATGTTATAAATTGAGTTTTTATTATGTTATAAATTGAGTTTTTATTATGTTATAAATTGAGTTTTTATTATGTTAAAAGTAATACGTTTGCAGTTGCATTTCAGTAATAAAATGAAACGTGTGGGTCATAGCTGTGGTTTATGGGGCAGTCAGTCGGCTGGTGCATCACATTCTAACAAGGCAAGGGCAACAGCCTGGTCAAATGTTTTCACCTATACTGGCGTTTTAATCTGTCAAAGTAATTATAATAAACTTTGCACATCTTTAAAATTTTTTTTTAGCATTTAATGTTTTTTATAATTTACACACTTCTAATTTGTATCACAAAATACGTAGTATAAACTGGAATTAAATTCTATTTCAAAAAATTGTTATTATGCACGGAATAGCCATTTTTTCCAGTAATTAATATTCCTCGTGAATTCGTGAGTTGTTTGTCGATGTTTTGTTTATGAGCATTGTTTGAAAATACATGTGTGAGATCTGTATGTGGGTTGAGTTAAGATTATTTTAACTCAACATAGGTTGTAGTAAATTTCTAAACGTTTTGAGGCAATTGTATAACGTAATATTTATGTTTTTTTTTTTTTAATGGGTTCGTCAACATGGACATTGGCCCAAGAACAAAGAAAAAGAGGAGAAAGAGATTCAGATCTTTACTCGATCAGAGATAGCCGACAAAAACGAACCGAGAGCTTGGATAACAGACAGAGAAAATTACTAGCTGTGTTTTATGCAAACAATTTTAAAAAGATGTATACGCCAAAAAAAAAACAAACAAAAAAAGGTGGACACTAAATACACCTACGCTGCGGTACGCGGTGGACAATAAATACACTTATGATACGGTACGCAGATACTTAAACTCCGCCTATTTGTACTTCTTCGTTTGGAAAATGTTAAATACAGATGGCTTCAGCAACCATGACGTCACATACTGTGTATCATATTAAATACATCGTATCTGAAAGTAACATCGAGGTTTGAAATTGTAAATGAAGAAAATAAGACATGAACGTTTATTTCTTTGTAAACTTAACATATAATATTCGTAATTTAAAAAGATAACATCAAATAAGCGCATTATCGAAGTAAAAATGTGTTTACATATACGATTAGTAGAAACAACTTTATTATAGCTGATTTTTAGTTTATAGCATTATAAGTTTTCTTTTTCATTTTACTTCTACATGTCGAAGTTAAAAGTAATTGTTTTTTAGTTATTTAAAACCTTACATGTTTCAGAACCAAAAGTATTACTTCCAGCCCATAATCAATGAAAAAATTAAGTGAAGTTTGATATGTAAACAAATATAAATTCATATGAATATGTAATAAATCATTACAATATAAGCATTAATAACTTTCTAAACTGCCATCTGATGATAGTGTAATAATAATCATGATTCATGGTATTCTTCACTTAATCATCAAACGCTCTACGAAATTAAAATCTAATATATGCAATAGATCTAGTTGTGCATAAATTTGAATGTCAAATTGCTAGCTGCTACCAAGTGTTATTTGTTATGCTCTACTTATCAAATTTTTAAGTACGTTATTAATTAATAATTCAAATGGTCTGGCAGTTAATGTTAATGATGACGAGAAGTTCTTAATTTCAATTAAAAATTCTAATAAATTTATGAAGAACGTGTTCAGATTCTAAAAGGAAGTTCTGCATGGAAAAATAATATTCGAACTCAGGATTATTTAACCAACCAATGGTTAAAAATTAAACACAAATGGACGGAAGTTTTTTATGATAACGATTATTTAATTAAAGTAACTAATAACAATAGTATTGAGAGATAAAATCGCATGTTAAAAAGTACTGCTTTTTTGATACAGGCAAGTGACAAACAGAGCCGTATCAATGGGGAGCCCCCCCCCCCCCCCAAATGGCTGCGAAATCATAATTGCTTGAATTAAATGGACCGAAATTATGTGTGTATAATTATAAATATATTTTCGTACCCCCCACCGCCACCCAAAAAAATAAGTCTAGAATTGGCCTTGGTGACATCATTAAGTGGTGCTTTAAATATTATTCTAGAAAAAATTTTACCAGATTCATATCTGAAATATTACCAAAAAAACGGCAAGTTCAGTTCGAAATGGAAAAAAATTGATCTTCATATACCTGTTTTTTTACATCAGCGACCTATGGCGTATGTAAAACGTTTACCGAAGGTACACATCTGCGGAAAATGCATATACTACTGACAAAATCAAAAAAAAGAAAGATAATGATATTTTCTATGTTAAAAGTGAAAAAAATCCAAAACGACATTATGTAGTTAATTTTAACGTTCCATCTTGCAACTGTTATGACTTTGAAAAATTTCGCTTAGTTTGTAAACATTTTTGTGCGGTATTTTTATATTATCCGGACTATGGTTATGAAAAATTACCGGAAAAATATCGGAATAACCTGTTTATTTCCATGAATGTGTCTAAAATTTTTTCCGCTTTTGAATCATCAAGATCTGAAAATTATGAAAACATTTCTATTGAAAATTTTGAATCTTCAAGTTCAAATGCAAATGGGAAGCATGAATTGAGCGATGTTAATTTGGTTAAGATGAATAAGCGATTCAACACTGAAATTCGAGAAAGAATTGTCAGATTTCACTTACTCTTGGAGACACATTTCAGAAGATGAAGGTAAACGATTCATTGCTGATTTCAAAAAGTTGAAAGAACAATAGGTGAATTTTACAGAAAAAGACAATGGATTAGTTTTATTAAAAAAACAACAGTCAACTTTAAAAGACCTGCCAACAAGAAAGAAAAAAAGTCAGTCATAGATCTCTAGCTTTTATTATATAATTCTCTAAAGTTAAAAAATTATTTAGTAATTGTTTAAGTACTTCTTAAGTTTAAAATTCAAATGTATTAGAAAATTTCGACTAGGGTTTTAAAAGTTGTCAAATAATATGAATGCCATCTTATGAAAAATAAGAAAAAATGCGACTAATTTTATATAGATTTTAACTACATTTTGAATCACCCTCTCCTAGATTCATAGTAAAAATGAAACTCAATCACGTTTGTTAAAAAAGATTTCTTATACTATTTATGTCAAATATGTAGTATGTGAAAAATTAACTTGCGCTCCACCTTTCATTTCTTACTTAATTTTATACAGGAAACGAACTAAACACTTCTTTATTATCAAGAAAAAGCAACGATTTGAAACGGTAATATATTTTTTCTTTTGTATGTTACAGGTGCTATGTATCTAAATATTTTATACATAAATGATTTTAGATAATGTACGAAGAAAATCAATATTTTTACTATAATTACGTATATCGGCAGCCGAACTATTTAAAAATTTTTAATGCAGTAACGAAATGTTGTTTATAAAATACAATAGGTTTGATGTAAATATTATCTGATTAATGTTTTTTCATTTTATAAAATTAATCACATTCCCTTTTTTTTGTAAGATGACTTTTATTTAATTGCACAAATTTTAAAACTAGTTCAAATTTTAATAATACATTTGAATTTTATTGTATAATTGAACGTATAATAGCAAAAAAGTTTAATTAGATTACTTTTCATTTATTACATACTATTTGCATTATATTGTCACATTACATAGATTTACATTTTTTTTTCAGATTAACGTTAGCTGCACATCTTAAAAATTTGTTGTTGTCATAAATTTTTATTTCATTTAGTGTACTTTTTATAAAACAATTATTTTAATTAATTTTATATGGTAATTTTCTGAACCCTATAGATGAGTTATGATTGTTTGATTTAATTTAGCCAGAAATTTAAAATAATAAAATGCTTTTTTACAAAAAATAAATACCGACTTCAAGGTTTATTATAAAAATTTAAAAATGCACTAAAAAGTAAAAAATAATTACTCCCGATAAAATATATATATCAGAGTGATATAAGTTAAGGTGATATCGTAATTCTTATACAACATTAATTTTTTGGAGTTGGAATTAAATTCATGTTAGGAACAATTTAATCAACATTTAATGCAGTTTTTAATTATTCTTTTAATATGAATTTGATGCCAACTCTGAAAAGTATTAATGTTGTATAAGAATTACCATATCACCACTTAAGTGTTATATCACTCTGATATATATATATATATTTTATCGGGAGTAATTAGTTTTTACTTTTTAGTGCATCTTTAAATTTTTATAATAAACCTTGAAGTCGGTATTTATTTTTTGTAAAAAAGCATTTTATTTTTTACTTTTTAGTGCATTTTTATTCAATTAAATTAAAACATTTATTTCCACGGTAAAAACACCAAAAGCTACATTTCCATGGTAATTTGGCAAATTTATAGTATTTTAAGTCAAAAATCTAATCCGACGGTGAAAACAATCATGAATGAAAAGCATCCAAAAAGCTTCAATCTCCCGCATTATTAAGGATAACTCAAAAACTATCGGTCGGACCTTGATCAAATTTAAATGGGACCACATGAGAAACACCACCTTTCAAATAAAAGAAGAATCATCAAAATCGGTTCATCTAGAAGAAAGTTCTGTGGTAACACACATAAAAAAAAAATAAAAAAATAAAAAATAAAAAAAAAAAATACAGTCGAATTGAATACCTCCTCCTTTTTTGAAGTCGGTTAAAAATAGCAGTTTGCAGCATATGTTGGTATAAAATAACTCGTAACTTAATATTACAATAATCAATTTTCGACTTTTATTTACTGTTTATGTATAAAAATTAACATTGTATCTGTATCTTAATTAAACTTACAAGTTTTTTCTTTTGTATAAATTACAAATAAGAGACTATGGTCCAATTTATTTTGTACTTTATTTTGCACCGTTACTATTTGCTTCAATTATATATTTTATTCATTTTCAATTTCAAACCTCGATGTTACTTACCAATTCGATGTATTAACAGTGATACACGGTATGTGACGTCATGGTTGCTGAAGCCATCTGTATTTTGCATTTTCCAAACGAAGAAGTACAAATAGGCGGAGTTTAAGTATCTGCGTACCGCATCGTAGGTGTATTTATTGTCCACCACAAAAAAACATCACTAAATAAAATTAATATGGAAGGGGAAATAATTTTATATTTCTTCAACCATGAAAAAGTGTATGATAGTGAATCACTGGTGCTTAATTAAAACGTTAAAAAGGTATAATGTTTTGATGAACAAGCTTTTAATTTATTTAAAAATGCGTATCAGCAAAAAAAAGGTTGTATTAGATTACAAGGCAGATACTTAAGAAAAAAAAAATGTAGTATCAAGAACATTTTTCTATTAAGATCGTTTAATTACTATACCGAGGGAATTATGACAAAAAAAAAACGACCCATTTACGTTGCGATTTAAAATAATTAAATAATAAACTGCATTATTTAGGCCAATGATGAAAATTTAACTGCAGTTGCAAAAGAAAGTCTAATGATCGATACATCAATAATAACATACTAGTATACAACATACAACAACTATAAACCAAATTGTATGTAGTAATAATATGTAATAAATATAGTAAAATGTATTTGCAATGACATTATTGCTATGTTGCTGCACTATTCTCATGAAAAGTGACGTCCTCGCAAAAATTTGATTCCTGTACAGGATGACCTCGTTTTTGAAATCCATTGGAATATTAAACTTCTTCAGTATTGTTTGAAAAATGTGTATTGCTGAAATTTTTGATTCAGTACTCAAAAAAATGTGACAGTTAAGAAAAAAGAGTGATAATGACGAAGAGAAATAAGTACGTTACTATCAAAATGATTTTAGAAAAGAATAAAATCAGTACACCAAATTCAATCTTATGCGGTTTCATATGAAGAAACATTTGAAACAAACATAAATCTGTCAATACAATATTCAATAGAAAATTTTAATGATTAAAGAATAAATTAGCATGAACATTATACGGTACAGAGTTAATTCATTTTTTAACATATCAAGATTAACTTTTATTGTTTATTATTTAACCGGTTGTTTAAAAATATTTTTGTTTTAGTGATTGTACTGTGGTGTTTACTGCCTCAGTATGCATGTACTTATTCAGGATTATACTTTGATAATGGTGTTGATCAGACAATAATGCATCGTACTCTTTCAAGAAAGGAAAAAGTAATATTTCAACGAGAAATCTTGAATGTTTTGGAAATATTTGAAACACCGAAAATTTCCAATTTAACGTTAGCTAGCTCCGGTCCTAAATTTTTATTGGACATCTATAAATCTTTTGATGGCAGGTACTACGGACCTACTAAAGAATTTGATATTAGCGGTGATGATATTAAATCAATTCGTGAAAGTGACAGTATAATCACATTCTTAAGTCGTAGTAAGTATTACCAAAAACGTGATTATAACAATGATTTGCAGCGACTTTTTTTTTTCAATTGTTAAATTTTAAATATTTCATCGGTGCTGCTTGTTTCTTTTTTTTTTTTTTTTTTTGTAAATGTAATATAAATTTATCGAAACCATGATACACTCTTTGATATGCCTGTTATTGAGTTAATATGTTGAATGTATTATTGTACTTTTTTAATTTTCCTAACGCTTCAATATTATTTACTTACTTTTTTAAATTTTGTATCATAAATCAAAATAATTAAAGTTATAAATTACGTTTTACTTAATGCTTTTGATTTTTTTTTTTTTGAATTTACTATAATTAACTCTTTTTTGAAGAAATAAATTACCCATTTTCCGTGAACATATTATTCGATTCAAAATTGTATCTTTATTTTAACGCTGTAAGCCTCACGTTTCCATATATGGAGACAGTGTCTGTTACTAAAATCATCTAATTATTTTTCCCCAAAAATAGCAAAAATGAAAATTTGTAAACAGGGCCGTTGATTTAACGTGAAACGCCCATATCGGTTTAAGTATTTTTATATATATATATATCTTCTTCTTTAAGCCTTCTGACACCAATATTTGGCATAGGCCTCTCCCAAATTTTTCCACTGTTGTCTGTCCTGAGCCTCGCGTATCCCTGTATGACCTGCTTGTCTTATTATGTCATCTGTACATCTTCTTGGGGGTCTTCCTCGTTTTCAGCTTCCGGTGTATGGTCGCCAGTTCAATATCTCCTTTGTCCACCTACCGTCTGTCATCGGTGCTACATGCTCCGCCCAGTTCCATTTGTTTATTGCTATCCTGTCTACGGTTTCCTCGAACCCGGTGTTTTTCCGTATATCAGTGTTCCTAATTTTGTCCTTTAGCCTTGTTCCCAGCAGCAGCATACGTTCCATTTGTCTTTCCGCCTTTCTGATCTCATCCATCAATTCTTTTGTTAAAAGCCAGGTTTCAGTTCCATAGCTCAGCGCTGGTATAATGCACTGATTAAACAGTTTAGCTCGGTTCGCTGGACTGATTTTGCTTTGTAGAATCTTTTTCATTTTACCAAACGCTATCCATCTGAGTTGTATTTTTCTTTTGACTTCTTCTAGTTCGCAAAAAAGTACCAGTTCGAACCGGAAACGTTTTGGCGTGATGCCCTTTCTAGGGATAAATCGAAGTTCAACCTGTTTGGCAGTGATGGGAAAGTCAAAGTATGGCGTAAACCCAATACAGCATTGGAAAGTAAAAACTTAACTGCCTCAATAAAACACGGTGGCGGCAATATTAAAGTATGGGGTTGTTTTGCCGCGAGTGGCGTAGATGCATTGTCAGTTTATCACAGGGAATATGGATGCTGCTATGTACAAAGAGATCCTGAAAAAGCTGTCTGGAGAAGTTTGGGATCCAAAGTTCCTTTCGCTTGTACAAGGATAACGACCTGAAGCGTACGGCTTATCGTAAGCGCGAGTGGCTCTTATACAACAGCCTGAAGGTCCTCGAAAAGCCGCCACAGTCCTTGAATTGTAATCCAATTGAACACCTGTGGGATTATTTAGACCGCAAAGTTTGAGAGAGGCAAGTCTCGAACAAGCATGAATTGAAAGATCGTCTATAAGAAGAATGGGCAAAGATTCCGGTACAGTACCTAGAGCAGCTGGTTTTTTCCATACCGCGAAGGCTTAAAGCCGTTGTGGAGTCCAAAGATAATGGTCATAGCAAATATTAAGTGTTCCCACCTGCTGTCCTGGATGGAAGATTTTTTCCATGATTTGGAATGTGTTCCACGATTAATGATTTCGCCATTTTTTTCGTTCTTCGTAACCGACGCTGTATTTCATTTTTGTTTTCCGACTTTTTCGTTTCTGTACGTATGTAAGAGATTCTCCGTTTTGTTATTCGCTTAAAAAAATTCAAAATTCATATATCTTTTTTTTCTTTCAATTTTTTGTGTATTTCCATTCTAATCCCCACTGTAGTGGCATTCACTCACTGTATATATTTGATTTTTATTATAATTTACATTTTTTTTTTTTACTAAAACTTATTTCTGAAAATGATTTTATAAAATCAGGATCTTAATTGTTTTTTATGTGTTTATTTAAAATAGACAGCGTGAAATGTGCAACAACTTTGGTAAAATTTTCACGCTAAAATAATATGTTATTTTTTGATACCGTTTTTTTTTTTTTTTTTGTGCGATTTATTCGATGTTTGCCTGTATTAAACTACTTTTCGAATTCCCGGAACTTTTGCGAACAATACAATAATCGAAGTTCTATGCCATTTTGAATTTTAATTTAATAATTATTTTGTACGATGCAATTAACGTGGACAAATAAGTTTCATCCTATCCGTTAATCGTAATTCATGAATTTCATAGATAGGCACGTAAACATTCGTCATGAAAGAAGAAACAGTATTTGGTTTGATTTATCAGGGATACAAGCAAAAGATAGTATTATGAAAGCAGAATTACGGCTATATCATGAAAAACAAATCGGCCTCCAATATACAGTAACACTATATCAAATTTCATCAGATTACAACGGGTAAAATGTACTCATTTGAATCGCTTATTTTTAATCAGAGGAAATATCGTAGCTACAGTTATGTTGCAACTGGTTTTTAAGAAAAAGTTCATGATATAAAAAAAAAAAATATTTATATACGTATATCTTCCAGATTAAACGCTTTATGAAAAATATTAGAAATTCAATTTTTCACTGAGTCATTTGTTAATATAGATAAATTAGGAGGCACAGGGGTAAAGATCCGGCGTATGTCTGGACTTTTAAATATTTTTTTTCCCTCCCTTAAATCGTATGTGCTGTGTGTAACTACTATGGTCATTACAGCACACACAAGGGGGAGGGGGGGGGGGGGATAATTTAAATATGGTGAGTTAAGCCGCTCATATTAATGAAGGCAATAGTAATCCTATTAATGGAGATTATCCGTGTTATTGTAAAACAAAGAAACAATTTTATCTGGATTTCGATTATTTTCACGATGTTGAAGATGTAAAAAATTTAATAATAATAACAATGATGACATAAAAAACTATAATATCTTCGATTTTATTTTTTATCGTCCAAATTGTTATTGCATTAAACAACTATAGAGTATTTGAAATAGATGTTATCTAATTTTCGTTTAATTACAGGGAAAAAGAATTAGAATTTATAGATACGGTTAATACAACATCAAACGACGGTGGATGGTTATTATTTAATGTTTCGAAACCGGTAAATAGTTTGGTAGCAATGCCATCTTTCAATCTTGGAATATACATTTCTATTCATACGATTGCCAGGACGTGTTAGTTATTTTGTTTTTTAACTTACATAATAATTAATCGATATATATGTATGTATATATGTAGTTTTTGTTTTATCTATGAAATAATAATGATTGTTTTAAATTCGAGTCTGCATGCATTTTACTGCGTAAAATTAATGCAAAATGTAACCGAAATACTTTCAGCATTTCTTAAGGTAATTTAGCGTGTTTGCCAACTGCATGAAAGTAAACATTAAAAATATATACGTCACATCGAATTATTTTAAATAATTGTTTAACTTTAAGGAAAGTTATTTCAAGTTGTATTTAACAAGTATACTTGTAAGGTTTTGAAATAACTTTAGTGTACGGTACAGGTGTTTAATTTAAAGTCAGCTTAATAACTCGTAATTCAAATAATTCAAATTTGATAAAAGATTTGAATTTTCTATTTTTGTGAGTTACGATATTTATTAAAACTGCTAGTAAGAAATCGTGGCTAGACAAAAGCGTATGCTGATACTAGTAGTAATTGCTCACGCAAACAAAAGTGTATTTTTAGATCGAAATATAATCAAAAGAGGGCAATATATTTTTATTTTACACTAGGAAAATTTGTATAATTTAAGTGCTGACCAATATGATACGTATGCTCGTATTTAATTTGCGCTAAAAATATATCATCGACAACTTCGTTGCTACCTTCTTTAAACAGGATTTCCTAAATATGAAAAATGTGAATCTGCTGTGACAAGCTACATTAAAATTCAAGATAGTTTTGTCAGTGTAATACTGCATTTTCATACTTTCTGACCGAAGTTTTGGTTGTTGGCTGTTTAGGAAGAATTTTTAATTTTTCGTCAGATTTTAATTTCGATCGAATCGAATGAAAAAAAAAGGAAAAAATTTCGGTTTAAGTTTTGGCTAGCAGACAAAACATCCTTCTAGTGAAAAACATTAAAAGGCCACTTACGTTCTATGTAACACAGCGTCTGCTTTTATAAGGAAAAAGAGAAAAGTAAAAAACCGTGACGATTTTTATTGTCAGTGTGTCTGTTTGTAATAAATTAAGCTTCGAATTCGACGAAAAGTGAAAATGGGGAATATAACTCTGTACGAACAATTATTTTCGTTACATTGTACGTTTTCTGAAAAGTTTCAGTAAATAGAACAATTTGACTGTGTCCAATGGGAACAACTATGAACTATACTAAATACCCTGGGAGGGGGTCCGCATCAGCTGTACATGTCCAACGAAGGTGAAGTTAAAGTAGATAACAAACTGACGGACGGATTTAAAGTAGGAAAAGAAGTACGACAGGACTGCATACTAAGTCCGATATTGTTCAACATTTATAGTGAGTGGATAATGCAAAGAACTCTAGAAGAATGGGAAGGTGGTGTAAAAATCGTAGAATAACCACCTGCGATATTCCGGTGACACTGTAATTATCGCTTCATCGAAACAAAAACTGATTTGCTTTCTTGGAAAACTGGAAACCGCAAGTAACAAAAATACGGCTTGCTAATAAACCAAAGGAAAACAAAGGTACTGACCGTAGACAGCATAAGCCAGGCACAGAGCCCACGAAGTCTAGGCGGTCTGCAAGGGGTTGATAGATTCGTATATTTGGGAACGCTGATTCCAAAAGATGGTGGCTCAACTGGAGTAATTAAACGCCGAATAGGCGATAGCAAAGTTGGCATTATCGCAGTTAACAAAAGTATGGAAGAGGCAAGACATATAACAATGAGCACAAAAGTACGTCTCATTAATACACTGGTGTTCTCGGTTTTTCCATACGCGTCAGAATTCTGGACTCTAAAGAAGAGCGATATTAACCGCATTAACGCATTTGAAATGTGCTGTTGTAGGTGTCGTACGCTAAGGGTTCCATGAACTGCGAAAAGAAATAGCCTGTAAAGGCGGCCGAGAGAAAGGAACTGGCTCCCCAGTATTCTCATCAGATCCATTAGGCTTAGTACTGTGAACCTTAACTTCCCAATCCATAATACCTTATCAAGGATATATGAGATTTGCTAAATTAATAATGCTAAACGCTATTCAAACTCAATATATTTTTGTTTTCCCGCTGTTTATAAACGATAAGTTTTAAATTTATAAGGTTAACAGATTCAGAGTAGTACGCTTTAACAAATTTTCCTCCGTTAGGATACATTAATTATTAGTAATGAGTAAATAATGTGTAGTAATATTAGTTTTATTCGAATCTTTCTTACTTTCAGATACATTTAATAAACAATGATGAATTCAAAGGAGTTTCCAGCTGATGAGCCGATGGGGAGGGGGACAAGATGATAGAAAGATGATATGAGTTATAGGAAAAATAAAATGTATAATTTGTAAAGACTTAATATTTTATTAAAAAAGAATAAAATTTTAATTAAAACATAATTTTCGCGGGTTTCTGGAAAATTGTTCTACTACTTTATTATAAAAGTCTTCCAAATTATCCATGATTACGTTCTTATGAATACTAAAGTTTTGAGGCTCCAGTGGCGGGGGGGCACACCCTCACCCCCCCTGGCAACCTCCATGGATGAATTATTTTGAAGTGCCCTTTCCGAAAAAAGTTGGCTTACAACGTTTTGTCGTTAGTTATATGTTATTCGTTATTATCGTTGTAAAAATTAAAAGTATGTTTTATTAACTCCGTTGGCAATTTTTAAATTAGGTCGTGAAGTTAGTCCAGAATATGCAGGCATTATATCCACATCTGTTACCGGTAAAGAGGAAAAACAGCCGTTTATAGTAGCATTTATAAAGTCCGGCGCTGGTTCTAATCACCGCCGAACAACTAGAGATACTAGAAAAACAAAATCAGACGAAGATTTCACTTATCCAACAAATCCATTTACTCGTACGTATTATAATTTTGTTAAACTATTACTATTGTGCTAAGCCCGTTTACTATAAAAGAAAGTACATCGCCTTCTCCTGATTGTTCTCTCCACGATTGTGATCCTCCTCGTACATGTGATGCTAATCACATTTTCTTTGAGTGTTCTGCTCTTCGTAACGAACGCTCCCTTTTATACAGTCAGCTCCTTTCATTAGGTCTCCCTACTCCTTATAACTCTTCCTTTATCCTCTCCTTTCCTTCATCTTCTGTGGTGTCCGCACTACTGTCCTTTGTTGCGTCCATTTCGGACCGCTTAGTTATTTAATTTCTTAGCTTAGTTTTCTTGTTGTTGGGTCAATGCCGCTGGCGCGCCCAAAAAAAAAAAAAAAAAAAGAATTTTTAAAAAAAATCGTTCTCTACAAAACCCGAATAAATCAAAATTTTACCATAACCGTAAATGTTTATTTTTTTTTTTTTTTTATTAAAGATAAGTTCTTTCTATGAATGAGGCGGATAAAATCAAATCCAAAGAGTATAAAAATATTTATAAACGGATATGTGTGACAAAAAGTATATCTGCTCTAAACTGTTTTAATTGTTGTTCGGAATA
Source organism: Icerya purchasi (assembly GCA_039619475.1). Classification (NCBI taxonomy): domain Eukaryota; kingdom Metazoa; phylum Arthropoda; class Insecta; order Hemiptera; family Monophlebidae; genus Icerya; species Icerya purchasi. Next base: position 134,224,333 of record CM077116.1, read on the forward strand.
CAATGAGAGAATAGATTTAATATGCATATTGAAATAGAATGAAAATTTTGGAACTAAGGGAAGAAAGTATTTGATAGTACAAAAAGTAAAGTTTCAAATATCGAACAAATTAAAATTTAAATATAAATAGTATATATAACTTTATTATTATTATTATTATTATTATTATTATTATTATTATTATTATTATTATTATTATTTTACCGTGTTTTTAACTACTTGTAGGACAAAAATATAACGGTAACAATATATTCTTTTTTTTTTGCAATTGAATGAAAAAACGTATTTAAATGTTTACAGATACAAAAATATTATTTCTGCGAATGATAGAATAAGCTTACATAACGCAGAGCTTTCTTTAAAATATTTGAAGATCGTATCAAATTTCTTATTTATATTTGTTTTTTTCTTTTTTTTCTTAAAGTCGAGGAAAAGAACCCGCAACAATTTAAATTAGTTTAAAAAAGAGTTGAGCATTTTAAAATTAATTTTAACTATATATTACACTACAGTTTTTACTGAAAATGAGTAATTTATGTATTTCTGTTGCGAAAAGATGTTATTTTTTATTATTAGCACTGAATCAGTTGAATGTGTTTGTTTTTTTATAGCTGAACCTACATGGACTTTTAGAAGGTGTCAAATTCAGACGTTGTACATTAATTTTAAGGACCTTAAATGGCACGTGAGTTAACCTTTTTTTTAAAAATAAATATTTGCACGCTAAAAAAAATTAAACGATATATATTATTTTCAGTTAACGAAGCCGTGCATATAAAAATTTATCATAGTAATATAAAATTCTGACCTTGCTGGAGAAGTACTATAATTGTTTTTATAAAATGGTGTCTGAATTTTTAAATTTTTTCTTAACAATAATTCTTGTAATACTAAATTTAAATGGATAATAACAAAATTCTAGTTGATTGATTAAAATAAACTTTTAGCAAAATATTGAAGATTTTAAAAACAAATTTGTAAAGTATAGCATACGAATATTTCATGATTGTAATGTAAATGTAATTATTTTATATAAGTATGCTTTAAATCAAGTAATTATCTGTAAAAGTTAGTATTCCGTTAAACCTTCATAGCGAATATAAAGTAAAGTTTTTTTTTGCTGTTATATATTACTGTCAAATATTCGTGTATGTGTAGTACGCGCATTTATTTCATAACCTTAAATGAAACAGTAGCTGGAAAGTGGTGATTTGTTTCCAGACCCCCCGAAAAAAAAAAAAGATTTTTAAGTTTTCCATTTTATTTAATACGTACATGAAAACGTAAAGATTCTTCGTTATTAAAGGCACTTTTAAGATTTGTTTAATGGTTGACGGAAGTATGTAAGAGCACTGCTGTGGATTGTGTTTTTAATATTTACTTAAGTTCGTGAATGTTAAAATAATTTTTATGTGAAGAGGGAATATTAAATATGTGAATGTATAAACCGCTAATATTAAACGGTTACATTAAAAATTTTTGAATTTTTTGACTACAACCAATATAGCAAAATATTGTTGTTAAAGACTCTTTAGAAATTTTTTATTTATTTATTTTTTTGCTCCTTAATTGGACCATTAATAAATACTCAATGTCAAAACGCATCGATTAACATAATAGTAAACATATTGTTACTAATTTTTATGAAGGAACTAAATTCTTCCTTTTTACATTCTCGTGAATTTCTAGAAAAAACCTTAGACTAAATTTGCTCAAAATCTAATGGCCACGACTACACATTAGTACGCAACAAATAACATTATACCGAGAGAAACTAGACTCAGTTGGGGTCAAACGGAAACGTGTCACAAAATTCTGTCTACGAAGCACATATATGATTAATTAGACATTTGTTGAAGAATAATACGTAAATATATCATGAAATATTCGATTTAGACTTCTAGAGTAATAACAATACTTTCACTAAGAATTTAATAAGTGTAATTTTTGGAAGATTCAAATTTTCAACACGCATATTTTAAATTCTGTAGACTTTTTTTTAAAATCTAAACCAAACATTAATTTAAAATATGTTGTTTCTCTATTTTTTTTTTTTCAAATACCAAAACCTACAAATGATAGTAAATTTGATTTTTATCCATAAATTTAAAATAATTCGAAAAAAAGCTTCCATCGTTTTCGAACCGAATATAAAGTAACATTGCAATTTAACGTAAATTGATTAGTAGAATAACAGAAAACAATCATTGTACACGTAATTCATAGTGTTCTGTCTCGATTCTAAGCGCTCAGTACAATCAGTTTGCAGTGAAACGTTTAATTAAAACACGTCATCCGATAACTAAAAGAATATTTTGCTTTTTCGCAGGAATGGATAATAGCTCCAGATGGATATGCAGCATTTTACTGTAGCGGCTTATGCGATTTTCCACTAAAAGGGGATATGAATGCAACAAACCACGCTATTGTTCAATCTCTAGTTCATCTGATCGACCCGCTCGAAGCACCGAGACCATGTTGCGCACCTACGAAGTTAGGATCTATATCAGTTTTGTATTACCTTGAAGATAGTAGTGTAATTTTGAGGAAATATCAAAACATGATTGTCAAGAGTTGTGGGTGCCATTGAGAAATAAACTCGCCTACCATTTTCCTATTAATTAAATTTATTTGTACACTATTATCCGTGGAATGTGCATTTCATGTGATTAATCTATGCATGTTTATTTTAATTAAAAACAAAACAGAGACTTTAATACGAATATATTTTTTATTTCGGATATTTGTATCGACATCCCAAAAAATAATTCTGCAGTAATAATTTTCCAATCTTTTTTTTTTGTTTTCGTTAATATTACGGATTAATAAAGAAAAATTCTATTGTTCGTAAGGAGAGAAATGTATTTTACACTTAACTGATATTAATTTAACATAAATTAATAATATTAATATTCGGTAAATGTTTATTAGAAGTAAATTATTTTTGTAAGATGTTACTACAAAATACCTGGTCATGATGATCTCATATTTATATTAATTATTTAGGATAAAAATGCATTAGATTAATTTTTTTCCAAAAGTGTTTCAAATAATAAAACTTCCGTCTGAGAATACAACCTAGTGGCGTAGCTTACCACAGAGGGGCCCTGTATCAAAATTTGTCGGGGGGCCCTTCTACACGACTGTGGCGAAGCCCAAATGGAGGGTAAAGATTTTTCACAAAAGAAACAAAAACGTTCGCATTGTATAATATAAATATATAATTATTTACAATTAATGCTCCTAAAAGCCAAGTAACCGCAGTTTAGTTAACTTTTTAATCGATGTTAAAAATTTCAGATTTAAGTTTAGTAGGATTTTATTTTTACAGTAAATTCAAAAAAAAAAAAAAAACTGTTTTGTTTTCAAATAAACTACTGGCAAATACACAGTCGTTTTTTAAGAAAGAAAATAATATGTCGGTTACTATTTTGGAGTCTTTAATATTTTAGTGATGTTTTATAGGAGTTAGGAGTAAGCTATTGTTACTGTAAAATAGAATTTTATACATTGATTTAAGAACTTATAATACGCGTTTCATTTTATTCGTATAATATTTAATTTCATGATAATACTGATTAATGTAAAACATTGCATTCTTTTTTTCCTATATATACCATATATATATATATATATATATATATATATATATATATATATATATATATATATATATATATCTGTTTGTAATTTTTATATTGCTTGATGCCATATGCCATTTGTTCAGTGTTTTATTTTTATGTTATTTATATTTATTATAAAAGTAAAAACTAGAAAACGTAATTTTATTTAATTTTTTTCTTTCTGCATTTCATTGCAACAAGAACGCATTAAACAGCGACAACCGGAATGCCAACTGATCTTCTTGGAGATACGAGTAGAAGGCAGAACTGATATACCTAAGTGCTGGTAGAAGACAACAGGCGATTGTAAAGGAAAGAAAAGCAAAGTAGGAAAGGGATTTGTACTTAGTCTGATTTTACTGAGAAAAGATGTAGCGCTTAAATAAGGCAGTGTCCGCAATACAATTTGCATCTGGCGGATGTTGACAGAAAAAGGTAATGAAACATATTTCAAACAAAGAGATGGGAGGTGGTTTGTATTCAGTTTAAGATGACATGGTAATTATAGATTATCGACCGTTTTGTTGATTTGAATCGGGTGAAATCAATACAAAAAATCCTAATATTAAAATCTCTAAGAGTACGCCGTAAATTCTTGGTTACACCAATTATGGTACTTATAATTAAAAATACAATACTGCAAGACTTGAAAGTGAAGAGTATTAAAATTATTAATCGGATACATATTTTTAGAAATAAAAGAAAGGATTCTAATAATGGCGAAACATTGCAACCTGAATGTAGATGCAAAATAGGGAAGAAGGTATATTTTTTTTATTAATTATTGTCTTGGGATCTGATGTCCTTTAGAACTATCTATGAATATAAAATAAAAATTAGGCTGATGACAATGACAAAGACGTCATTTCAGTTTTTTCGCGGAGGAGAGGTGGCGAATTAAATTATATGAATTATTTATTATATACTTTCAGTTTATGCGTATAATTTATAGGATGATTCCGTACACATGCGGCGTGCGGAATCCTAATGAGATAGCTCGGAAACAGCGAGAATATAAAATAAAATTTGAGAACTCAGAAACTTCTGAACTTATAAACTTCAAATTTTACACATGAAAAATTCTCTTTAAAACAATGTATAACTTCAGAACGACCGATTAATTACCTCGGACGAAAAAAAAGCCATCAAGAATATTTAATGTGCATTTTGAAGTGAGCTCAAAAATCACTTAAAAGTTCACAGAAAAAATATATTCATGTAAGTAATAGTCCGAGTAATAACTAAAACATTTCAAAATGAACATAAAAGAACGCTTTGGAGAAATAATATAGTTGCTATTTTAACTAAGTATTTAGGTTCTCGCAGGATCCCCAAAATTTTGAATTTTTTCTCCTTTCCAGACGTTTATATATCACTGAAAAAATCGTTAATTGACGGGAACGGAAAAACCGTTTTTTATTTCCTTTACGAAAGTTTGAAGTTGGCAAAAAGTTCAAAAAAGAGCGAAAAATAATATGTCTCCCCCATGTAGCACGAAATATCAAACCAGAATATAAATACGCGCACTTCCAGGTATATTTCTCTAGTCTGAAGAGTATAGATTTTTAACTTCAAAAATTAACTAAAGAGTTAGTTAGCTGGTTGCCTGTAATTTTCTACTGCAATCTTTGTGCGATAAATTAATCGTTCTACAACATCCTCCGACTTGTTAGACACAATGCAGCGACCCTACTTTTGTTTACCAGTGTAAACTTTAAGGTTGCAAGTGTACATAGTTTAACAGTCAACTATCCGAAATATTTAAATTCCATATTTACAGGGCTTATCTGAAATATATTGTCAAAAGTGTTTCTTCTTTCAACGTATGTCCGTCACTTGTCTGTTGTATTGGAAGCTTTGAAGGATGCCGGTATGACTGTGAACCTCGGTAAGTCGATCTTCGCTAGAACTGAGTTAGATTTTGTAGGGCATAAGCTGACAACGTCGGGGATATCGATGCAGGCCGAGATGATCCAGAAAATTAAGAACTTTCCGAAATCCTGGAATAGAGATCAGGTCATGTCGTTCCTCGGCATGTGTAACTTCCATAGCAAGTTTATAAAGTCGTATGCGCAGTTGTTGCAGCCAATTTCGAAATTGATCGGGAGTAAGGTACCGTTCGTGTGGAAGGACGAGCAGGAGCGTACGTTCCGGAATTCCAAAGAGGCGTTCTCAGAGCACATAAAGTTGCAGTCGCCGAACTATAGTATGTTTTCAGATGCGTTAGATAAAGCGGTAGGGAGAGCACTGTCACAGATTGATGACAACGGTGCTCCGAGGCCTATCATGTTTGTGAGCAGGCTCTTAACCAGTGCGGAGATGAACTACTTCACCACTGAGAAGGAGCTCCGAGCTGTGATTTTCTGTTTGAAGAAATTTCGCATTACGGTTGAAAGGTACCCCGTCCAGATACTGACAGAGTTTTTGAACGAGTCCAGGTGGCAGAATGCACGGCGGACCCGATAGATGTTGCATCTACAAAATTTCGATTTGCGGATGGAGCATGTGCCGGAGACGAAGAATGTTGAAGCCGACATACTCACTTGAAACTTAGGGCAGTCAGATGACTCCGGGAAGGATGTAGCGTTGATAGCGGTGATCGCGAGAAGGAATACGATATGAGAATTGTTTTGCAATCTGGCAGAGGATTCGCGGAGAGATAAATCTTGGGGTTGTGTTCTTGCATCATTAGAGGACTCTGAGAAATTAGCGAAATTTTATGCCGTTCATGAAGAGATTTTGTTCTTCCGGCTGTCGGCTGAGGAAGCATGGCGCTTATGTGTTTCGACAGTACATGTCGAAGAGTTAACGTAGTTCCTACATACTAAATACGCGCATCCCGGTCAGTTTCACGCTTATCTTCTAATCTATCGCACCTGTCATTTTCTATGTATGCGGCGTGTAGTAAATCGAATAGTTCGGCACTGTGAATTGTGTAAGCAAACGTAGCCGTATAATTTGCGATCGGTATGTCGGTTTGTGAGCTATATGCTGCATGATCCACTTGATTTGGTGACCATTGATGTGTTCGGTCCTTTGCTCATGGTAAATTGAATGTGCCAGTTGTTCTTGATGTTTGATGTATTTTCGAAGTACGTCCGGTTATACTCTTTGAGGAAGTTGACAAGTAAGAATGTACTGGCTAATGTGAGAGATTTTGTGCTTAAGGTAGGCCGGATGAAGGCGATAGTGTCGGACAACGCCACCATATTCACGAGTGGACGGTGGTGTGACTTTTTCAAGGAGAGAGGCATTGAGGTCAAACACATCGAGGCCTACTGTCCCAAGAACAATCCTACCGAGAGTCTGGAGATTGGTGAGATGTTAAGAGGTTTATGTCATCTTAGGCATACGGACTGGTTGATACACATAAAAGGGATCGAGGCATATCTGAATGAGCTGCCGAACTCGGTTACAGGTCAGATTCCCAGTGAGGTTATGTTTGGTGAAACAGTTCAGGATCTGGTGACCGAGGTCGCGTGCTTCCCTCGGTCAGGGAACTGGAGAGGCAGAGAAACTGTATTGAAATCGGCAAGAGCACGTTTGGAAATTGTGAATGAACATAGGCGGAGGAGGCATTTGGAGAGAGAAAAGACCTATGAGTTTCAGATAAGGGACTGAGTTTTCGCGCGGTATCATGCGTTGGCGAACTGGGCTAAGAGAAGGATAAAAAAACTCGAGTTATTGTACATTGGGCCGTTTGAGGTGGTAAATTGCGTGCATGACAACGCCTACTATTTGAAAGATCTAAAAAAGAAAGATGTGTATTTGACGTGAAATACTGTTGTTCTAAGATCTGGGGGATAGTGAATGCCAATGCACTGAACTCTGTCGTATAAATGATTAACAAAATACCTTGCAGTAGATACTATCGGATTATCGTTTCCTTTCTAAAGGTTTATGTTTAGTGTCCTCTATGCTTATCTCTTCTTACCACTATTTCGTCAAATTGACCCCTTACACCGAAGAAAATTTCTATTTATTTATATATTTCTTCTGCGTCCGAGTTATTTTTCACCGTATATTATTTATTCTCATGCGTTTTCTTATTTTTTTATTAACTTTACCGACCTTTCCTGTTCTACCATAATTTTCTTATTTTATTCTTTTTCTAAATCTGTTTCCGCTACTGTAGTCATGTATGATTTCAGCAATGCTATCGGGCCTTTATTTTCCTCACATAGGAACATTTTATGGATGGTTTCATGATGTCTAATGAAGTCGGAGCTTTATTCACACTCCTAGACATCAATTTTTCTGAATCTTCCGTTTCCCTTCAGTACTACTATTACCGCTGAACTAATTGCTATCCTACGTTCTATTGCAAAAGTTGAGTAAACAAAACTGAATAATAAAAAGACGACAGAGGACCGTCTAACACGAGCAAATTTGAGACTGGAGTTATAGAAAACAAAGGAGAAGTCAATAGGAGAGAAATGCATAATCTTGTGCCCGTTGCAGTTAAAGTATAAAATAAAGCGAATTACTGTAATATAAAGTATTAAAAATTTTTCTCAGTCTAAAAAATATCATATGAATACACGGTGAAAGATAACATTGAAATAATTATTCTGAGCCCGCCAGGAGAGTTAGATACTTCAGCGATAGAACATCCGATAATTAGAAAAACAATTATTGCAGGAAAATCTTTGCTCAAAAATCAATATAAACGATTAGGTAAAACAGAAACAGAAAACAAAGAAAAGATCTCAACAAAAACAAAATATTGTAAAAATACAGCCAAGTTTATAGCTTTAAATTCTACTTCTACAAAAATATTATACAATTAGCCATTTTATCAGCAAAAAAAACTTGTGATAGGAAAAATTAAGTTCCAAGATTTTTATCAATTATATGTTCATCATTCGTTTGTACTTCCATTTAAATTTATACTTCCTAGATCCCTATTACTTTTTACGCATTATAAAAATTAATAACCAAATATGTTTAGTTAATACATTAATAATGAAAACAATTTATTTAGATATTACTAGCTGACCCGGCGAACTCCATACTAGAAAGTAAATGTTGTATTAACTTATTAGTTGAATTATATTCAGTTTTTTTTTAAAGATAAAATTAATACTCAAAATGAATTAAGTTTAATAAATGTACAAAAATAAAAATGAAAAGTATTTTAATTACATTAAAATGAATGTAATTCACGTGGCAGCAAGGCATTATTCGCATTAATAACAAAGATCGATATAATCCAATAAGATGGTTTACAAATGACAAAATATTCAATTATACAGTAACTGGGAAACGGTTTGACTTATCAGAATTGAATCATAAATTACAATTAAACTTCTATCTATGAAAATTGACAACTTTAAGCTGAGCGATTACCCTGGACGGCAAGAAGCCGTCTAGAATATATAATATGGAATTTATAATGACCTGAAAAATCACCCTTAAAAAGTTCATAACTCACCACCAGATAACCCTTTAAAAGTGAAATTCAAAATATAAAACAAAACACAGAAGCCCTTTCATAAAATCTAAAAATTACGGTTAAAAAATTGTGTGAATCCTCGGTTTGGGCCAAAAACAGCAAAAAAAAAAATGAATTATCTTCATAAATTTTGTTTTAAATGCCTTATTCTGCTATTCGTAGCGGAGGCAAATCCAAAAAAGCAAATCGGTCCAGCCGTTCTTGAGTTATAAGTGGTGTAACTAACACGACTTTCTTTTATATATATACATGTATATATATATATATAGATTTTGTTTCATTAACCTTAGCAATGTAAACACACCGCATAAAAATAATAATTGGATTAACATGGCCAAGATTAATGAAACGAAATATTGTCTAAATAAATTTTTTTCATTCATAATGTATTAACTAAATATATTTAGTTATTCATTTTTATAATGTGTAAAAAGTAATAGGGATCTAGGAAGTATATAATTTAAATGGAAATGCAAACGGATGATGAACATATAATTCATAAAAAATGTGGCACTTAATTTTTCATATCACAAATTTTTTTTGCTGATGAAATGGCTAATTGTATAATATTTTTGTACAAGTAGAATTTAAATTTTACAATATTTTGTTTTTGTTGAGATATTACCATTTTTTGTGTAACTTTTTATGTTCAGTAGGGGCTACACGGCGAAATTACATTTTTGAGAGTATACTTAAAAATTGAACATTATGTGCCCATTTGGCGGTTTTTGCACAGAATTTATCAGGATTCATAATTTTTCTGTCATTTACATGCTAGGTGTGTTACACATATCAAATTTTAGCTTTCTGCGTCTTGTTGATTTTGCTGGGGATTTTGATTTTTGCGAAAATACATCAAAATTTCAAAATTTGGGCCTATTTAGAGTTTTCTTTATAAAATTTTTCAGGTTTCGTAATTTTTCTAGTATTTACAAGTTACAAGTTTTGAAAATACAAAATTTCAGCTTTCCGCTTCTTGTAGATTCTTCTGAGTATTTCAATTTTTACAGAAATATTTCAGAATTTGGGGTTTTGGTCCCATTAAGGGCTGTGTATTTATGAATTTTCATTTTTTTAAATTTTTTCACTATTTGCTAAATTTTTGTTTTAAGAAGTCATTTCAAATTTCGACTGTTTTAAGCCCATTTTGGGAGTTTATAATTGAAAATTTTTCGATTTTATAATTTTTCTGTTCATTACGCGTGGTAAGTTGTCTGAATGCCGAATTTTAGCATTTAGGTCTAGTAGATGTTGCTGTGTATTTTGGTCGTCTTAAATGAATATATATAATGTATATATATATATATATATATATATATATATATATATATATTATATATATATCACTTTTTTGTTTAAGGTGAGGTGTTTAGTCTCGGCTTTGGTGAACTGTAGAATGCTAAAATTTTGGTAATTTTTAGAAATATTAAATTCTACGACAAATTTTGAACATCATGTTTTTATCTATGTTAGGTAAAAAGTTACAGTGTCTTAAAAAGTCTGTTTTTAAGCGTTTCGGTGATTTTTGTATATATACACAGCTGTGCCGGCAGCCAGTTTTACTAACTTGGCTGCATGCACTGCCGTGCATTTAGATATAACGGTATGAGTAGAGGGAAATAAAATTGGCAAATATAAATTATAAAACAGCATAGAGCTAGAAAAGGAAAAAGGAAAAAAAACAGAAGGAAGTGAAGGGAAAAAAAAGGGGAGGAAAAGGGACCCTGAGTTTTTTTTCTTTTTAATATTTATCGTTAATGAGAAGAGTAATTAATTAAGATTGATGTAACAGGAAAAATGATAAGGAGTCAGCAAGGGAGGGAAAAAATGTTATGTTTTTAGCTGCCAGACGCTCCATACTAGCTATGGGTAGAGAATTGATTGATGTAAAAGGAGCAGAGGGAAAAGGATTAGAAGTAGCTAAGGAAGAATAATTAAAAGTATTCAGAGCGGCAACTATTTATGGAAGAGGAGTTGTCAAAGGAAGAAAAAAATCTATCGAGAGTCGATCCATTAGAAGGAATAGGAAAGCAGTTAGAAGGGAGAATTAGAAGACTGTGAAGAAGGATTGAAGTGGGATATAAAAACAGAAAGTTTGTGAGAGGTCGGCGATTTAGAAGGAATACGGGATTTAGAAAGGAGATCTAGAAAATAAATTATGAGACGTAGAATGGGAAACAATCGAATTATTATTATTATTATTTTTTTTGAAGAATATCAGCAAAGGAAAATGCTGAGGAAGTACGATTTTCCTTTTTTACTCATAATCGGCAGGCTTCACTGAAAGATATATTTTCAAACGCCATTATTTTTAGGATTCCATACCCATATCAAAAGTCCTTTCATAAAATCAAAAATGTATTTATCCCCCCCCCCCCCCCCGAGTCAAAACAGCACAAAAGAGGAAGTTCAAGTAAGTAATAGCTCGAGTAAAAACGTTAGAAAAATCAAAACGTATCTCAAACATGTGTATAAAGGACCGCTTCATAGGAAAAATGTAACCAAGCTTACACTTTATATTCAGACCCTAGGGGCGCCGAAAGGTCGAAAGTTTTGAAAAAAAAATGTTTTACCCCGCGCATGTAATATATAGTTGGAAAGATCGCTATTAATCTGGAAGGAAATTTCATTTCCTTAACGAAACTTTCGAAGATGGCGATAATTTCAAAAAATCGCAAAAAAGTACGTGCCTAGCTCTTTTTGCTTCGGGAAAATTAAGATTCCTTTTTTTGAATTTAGTATTACGTAAATGTATATTTAAGTTATCGTTAACTTAACATATGGAATGCCCGGCGCATAAAACATTTTTCTTGATTGAACTTGTTTTAAAATGAAAGCAAACACGATGCTTGATAGGAGGTGTCACACTAGGTACCACGGGATACCGAAGATGGAAGAAATGGGCAAACTCAGAAATTTTATGGAAAAGGAATTAAATTCTGAATGGGATTGAACGGAATTCTTCACCTACCTCTTTTTTAAAGATGCCTTATGGAATTAACTCATTATTGAGAAAGTAATTTTCAGAGATATCAATCGGAATACCGTGAACGATGTCAAACGAAAGTAAAAGTGTGCTTCGAATGAAAGCCTTAAACTTGTACTTTTCTTTAAAAAAAACTGGCGTCAGTAGCTAATAAATGGCGGAGCTGGGGACTCTGACGTCACCAACCCCAATTTATGTCCAGGTGTCCAAAATTCACCCCAATCTGTCCCCTGGTGCTCAAAACTCACCCCAATTTCTGACTTGGAGCCCAAAGTTACCCCAAGTTTCCCCCGATTTTCCCCATGAGTAGGTACCCCGAGTGTCCAGGTTTCCCCCTATTTTCCCGGGCAGCTGCTGAAATTTCACCCCAAATTCTCATCAGGGTGCTAAAAATTAACCCAAATTTCTCTTTTAGAGCCCAAAGTTACCCCAATTTATGTCCAGGTGCTAAAAATTAACCCCAATTTCTCTTTTAGAGCCCAAAGTTACCCCAAGTTTCCCCTGATTTTAAGGATTTCCTCCGAGTTCCCCCCCCCCCCCCCCCCCATTTTCCTGGACAGTTCCGCTAATTCGATCCCTAATTCCCATCAAGGTAGACAAAATCCACCCCAATTAGCGTACAGGTGCTGAAAGTTCACCCCAATTTGTATCCATATGGTTAAAATTCACCCAAGTTTCCCCAAAATTTCTTCAAATTTTTCTGATTCCCAGTTCATACTGTTATCTATAAATGCGCTCGCACCGTTTCCACGCATATATTCAACATAGCCTTAACCGCCATGAAAGTGTACTCGCTTTCCTATACCCGCGCCTTCTATCATCATGTGTATGTATTATATATGACTCTGTGTGTAATATATGTAGCATACTTTTTAATTTTAATTTTTCGAGGTTGGGAGGGGTAAAATTTTGCCCGAGTGATAAAAACGTTTGAATCTCAACACTTAGAACCCAAAATTTAAAGGAATTTTCCGAGTCGTGCTCCGTTCCACCATTTTTTTTTTTTCAAAAAATTTTATTTTTAAAGAAAATATTCGATTGTTCAATCAGTCGAATGAGAGCGGGCGAGTGTGCTGCTACAGGATGTATTATGTAAGCGCGAGCGCGGCTGTAATGGAAATATTTAAATGTTCCAGCAACTAGTTGAAACTGTCACCAGGTGAGGTGAATTCCAGTCGTTCGTTCGAAATTAACTAGCCGATCATCTATGCACACTCTCACACGCCACCGATAGAAACCTGTTCACGATCGCTACACGTTCACACACGCACACATATACACCGCCACCTGATACATATTTTTCGTCTTTTTACGCTTCCGATCTTATACTTAATCCGTTGATATTTTTTTTATATTTTTACGTATTCTCCGTTCATTGCAAAAGCACACCGTCCATTCCTGCACTCATATCAAGCATTGAGTTAACCTGTACAAAGGTACACTGTACTATTCCACACACGCTCCGGTCGCCGCCGAAATAAACGCCGCGATATCACTCCCACACACACACACACACACACACCAACACTTCGTACATATTTTCGAGTCAAAATATTATAGAATTAGCCTAAATATATTTGTTCTTTTACACTTCTGTTTATTTCTTCCGAACGTTCATAATTTTTATATTTTTTTTGTTTCTCCGATTCTAAAAATTAATCTGTCAATGTATTAGCCACTCTTTCATTCGCACAGAATGTTCCCTCGCACTCATCTGCTACTGGTAGTTCTCTTATCGTTCATAATAACTTTTTCAAGTCTAATATTATAGAATCAGCCTAATTATATTTTTTTTCGCTGCCAATCATTTCCTCCGTCCGTTGATAATTTTCTTATTTTATTTTTTTCTCAGGTTCTAAAAATAAATCCATTGATATCTTCACTAGTATGATTGCATAAACATCTTCTAACGGTATTCCTCATATTGTTCATAATAATTTTTCATGTCTATGTATTATGGAATTAGTCTAAAATATATTTTTTCCCCTCTAAAGTCTTTTTCCAATCGTAAGTATTCAAAAATTAATTCGAGTATATTTTTATTTAACGCGGTTTCATAATTTCCCTCTCCCCTATCCACCCTACACAAATTTCAATTCTTTCTTATTATTTTTCATGAGCACATCCCACTGAAACTATAGTGAAACCATACCATTCATTCCCACGCATCCATCTGCTAACAATGATTTTCTCATCATTCATAATAATTTTTTTCGAATCTGTTAGTTTAAGATTATTTCATTTTTTCAAACTCTAAATATTTTTTTTTTCTTCAATATATTCCATATTTCCCCCCAATATGTCCGCATACGCTCATAATGCAAAGGTACTCTGCTTATTTCCTTGCATGAATGTTGCTATGTCGTTGATTTCGATCATGTGTCAAGGTCATCGAGTCTGCCCGGATCTTCTCCTTCATATCTTTTGTAGAAAAACCGGTTGACATGTACACACCTACACACAAACACCCATAACCTAAAGATCACCTGTAAATTTCGTTCATTTACGTATGCAACCAGCTTTCACCAAAGGAATGTGGTTTTTCTGGTGCAACCCGCCCTCTTCAAAGACATGCATCGAGCTAGAATCTCGAAAGGATCTGTTCAGGCAGTCAGTATTAGTGTTTCATTAAACGTGTAGAATTTGTTGAAGCTGTGTTCTTCACGCATTAATAAAAGTTTGCTCTAACATTAAAAGTAATAATTTTCTACATTCTTAGTAAAAAGTTAAAAATATTATTCAAACATGAATAACAATACCGATTCGATTGATATTAAAGTCGACGAATTTATTCAGAATTCATTTTCGAGTGATAGTGTCTCGCATACAACTTCATCACCTCAATCACAGCAATCAGATGTTGGTTATACAGCAGAAGAATCAACATCTTCTGTACATAATATCATCGGTCCTGTATTATTATCAGAACAAGCAGATATAGCGGAATATTTTGTAGATATCAGCATCCATATAGATTGTGATTATGGTTTTCGAGTAACTGAACCAGCAATGATTGATATGTCTAGTGGAAAGTGTTTGCATACACTGTATAAGCCAAGCAGAGCATGGCATTCATCAAAAACGCCACATTTACAATGTTCTTCGATGAGTCATCACTTGAAAAATCCTTCAAAATTTCCCTGTCGGGAAGAAATATTTATGGCATGTGATATATTCACGATAATATCTCAAAAACCGAGAGCTTGCATATATATTTTAACGGTATATGCTAAACTTACACTAATGGAACTTAACGAAAAGTCTGAATTGTTGAGTGATTTAGACTATGAAATCGTTAATATGGATCAAGTCTTTCGACTACATAGTATTGAGAATCTACATGAAGAGTATTTTGGTATAAGCAATTTGATAACCTGTAAACATCATAATGAGAATGATAGTTTTCATTGTGCAGCGAAAAACGTTATGGTGATGAAGGCCTGGTACGATCATGTTATCCATCCGCTGAAGCTTATGAATAATCTCAATATAAATGATTTAAGTCAGTTCTTCATTACAGACACCAAAGAAATGATAATTACATTATTTCCAAGTTGTGTTGGAGACATTTATGCATTTCTACAGATAGATTAAAACCGGATGATATGATAAAATCACTTCTACCATGTTACGAGCATGAGCATGATGAAGAATTCGTCTATGAGGTGTGTTGATCAATAGAGCAACAGGTAGAAAACCTAGTAGTTTACGAGACACAGCATGTTCAAAGAAAAAAAAACGAACTAGCACAAGCAGATCAGAGTTGCAACATACAAGTGAGAGATATATTCTCGAGAACAACAGCTTGATTATAAAAAACATCGAAGATACATGTATCTATCTGTGAACAATTATCACATCAAACATAAAAAGGTTGACTAAAAGATTATTATTTTCTTTTTTCGCTCATTCTCGTCACTATTACCACTCGCGCCCCCACTGTCAAGACCTCTAAACATACATTACTAACCTCCCCAACACTATAATATTTTTTCTCCATGTTACTAAATTAACCCAACTATATTTTTATTCATTTGTTACACAAACATTTGTTCAAATCTTTTGTAATATATCGTGCACACATTTATAGCCCACAGACACTACTTGCTTCATTACCACGAATACATCTCTTTCATGGTCACTTATCGTAACATAGTTTTTCCTGAAATTGTAAAAAAATTCTCTTCGTTCCATTCTTCCAAGTTTTCCAAATTTCAAATCATGCATAATTATTTAAGAATCAAATTAAGTATATTTTATCATTTCCAAAAAATTAATCATCTCTGTACAAGGCATTAACTCATTTTTCAAAACAAACATATTATTTTTTAATCTATCGTACATATCATTTTTATCATTCAAATTTTTTTCTGAATTCACAAATAGTTAACCTATAGAAAACATATTATTGTAAACATACATGACGAAGTCACTCCTCATAATTACATCATGAATTAATTTTTTTTCATTTTTTTTTTTTACCATCATGAAATTGTAGTAGTGTTTTTAATTTTTTTATTTTCCATACACGACAAAAGCAATAAAATCACGACATCTATGAATACACACCATATGCTTCCAATAACCTATCATGCATTTTTTTAAATTAGTCCAAGCATACTATTTTTTCAATAACAAAGCCGATCATACATAATTTTTTCTTCTATATAATCACTAATCTATGAAAACACTTGATTCGTTTTACTCATACTGTAGCAACCACTCCTTTTCCCTCATGCTAACAAACTTCAAAATTTAATAATATAACACGAAATTAATCTAAATATCTGTTCATGCTATTAAAATTAATATATCAATCTTTACATTCCTTTTGTACATTTCTGAAAAAATCCTACAACATGTTTTAAAATTAATCGAAGTATACTATTTTATTACCTAAAATCAATTATTCTCTCATACAGTTTTTTCCAATCATCCATAATGTTTTTCTGTATTGTCATTATTACAAAGTCATACAAAACAACAACACATTTTTAATCATAATGAATCCTTCATTCCATTCCGTTCATGCTATATACCATTATCATTCAATTCAACGTTATGAAATTAGTCTAAATATACATTCATGCTAGCAAAGTTATTATCTCACCCTTTGCATTGTTCCAAGATGATTTATTTGACATTTTTTCTTTAAATTTCCCTCATACTATTATTTTTGAAATGTAGGATGATGACTATGATTAGAATTCATGATTATGAAGAGAGAGATGCATGGTGAAATTGTATTGTCATTATATGCGAGATGATGTGTGTTTGTGGGTGAGTATGGATGCATGTAAAATATATGAGTGTGTTAGTAGAAAACATCCGTTCATGCGTGAACACAGGTACAGATACAGTTATAGAATGAGAGAGGTAAAAATATATATTTTGTTATGTTTGATATGTGCATGATAAAGAGGTTAACAAAGAATAATCACATTACCCTCACAACTTAGACATTGAGTTTTACCTTTGCAATATTTTAGATGTAAAAGCCGTGACATTGACATGTGGTAAACGTTTTCATCACTTTTGACTAATTATAACCAATTTTCCAACATTTCTCTTCGTTTTTCCTACATTTTAATACTTTTACACCGTTTCAGTCAATTTTTGCTATTTAATGCCATTTTTTCCAGTGTTTTTACCACCTTTCTCACAATTTTCATCATTCTTTCATCATCTTTGTTAGGTTTTTTCTTACAACTCTTTAACATTTCGATCGTTGCTAGTGATAACCATCATTATTTATGCTTTCAATCCTTCCACTTCAGCAATGCACACATACAGCTTAGCAATCGCCGCAGCCATTGAACGTTGTAGGACTGCAATCGTGATCTCCATTTGATTATTGGGATTTAAAAGTCACATCTTTGAACGCTTGATCTAATGCATCAACATGATTTTTTTTGTATTCGCCCACCCGCTGCTGGAGGTTCCACTTAATATTCTCAACAGACTATCATACAGTCGTTTAATAAGAGAATCTGTAAGACCCGAGACATTTACTTAACGTTTCCCCAACACATTTACAGACCTACCCTGTACACTAAGGAAATCTTTAAACATCTCTGTAACCATTCCTTTTAAGCTGGCGGGAGCAAGGAACTCCTATAAACGTTTATCAATCAGCACTTCATCGTTCATCGCCCTGGTTTCACTCGCCGTTGCACAGACATGAAATAAACATTTTCTTCTTTTACAATTTTCTTATGCTATAACACTATTACATCATTTTTCCTCGTTTCTAACTAATTGTAACCAGTTTTCCATTTTTTCTTAGCATGTTCTTCTGTTTAGGACCTTTTGCGCTATTTTTTCATCAATTTATGTTATTTCACATCGTTTTTCTGGTGATTTTAGTGCCTTTCACACAATTTTACTAATTATTTTCGACTATTTCTTAACATGTTCTTCTATTTTAGGTCCTTTTTGCACTATTTTTTCATCAATTTATGTTATTTCACATCGTTTTTCTAGTGTTTTACTACCTTTCACATAATTTTACTCAATTTTCCCCCATCTTTGAAGATTTTTTTTCATTTATCTCATACATTATATCTCCGAATGTGACGATTAGCAATCCTTTTAAGTACATTTTTTTAATTCGATATAAGTGAGGAGTACTTTTCAGGTCGACATGTATACTTCGTGATATGACATTCAATTCATTATTAATCTATGTTTCAACAGGTTTGTGGTCGGTTGTTGGAGGTTTACAGAACTTTCTGTTGCATTGCTTATAGTATAATGGTTCTTGTGTGCTAGTGAGATGATGGTGTTTTGTGGGGATTAATAAACATGGGAAAGAGAAGGAGTGCGCCCCATCAAGCAGGGGGGAGTGATGCTTCGTAATGAACTTGGGTATTGCGCGCATTGCATGGCAGTTATAATATGCTCGAGCAAAAATTAGTCGCTGTACTCGCATGGTGTTCATGTTATTCATTAAATGTTCACACTGAGAGATGCAATGGGCTCATCAACAGATGGATCCATGCTATCATTTCGATTTTTATAATTGTAATCTGCACTGAGCATGTATGTATTACAACGAACCCATCAACTCTGTTACAGATGGTAATGTTTGAGGATAGATAGTGAAACGTTCATTAGAACATGAATGTGTATACAAAGTGTTGTTATATTACATGTATGTCATCAAATTAACTAAAATGTTGCGTCTATAGTAAAAAAAAGAAATGAGGGTTTTTCCCTAAGAGGGCGACTATAATAAAATTGATGCGATTTTAGATGGAAATGGGGTATTTTACAGTAAAAACGCTGTTTTGCACCTAAATGGTGAATATTCTGGAGGTTAAACGGCATTTTTCACACAAAATTTGATGTTTTTTTATAAATGTGGCTATTTTACTCCTACATGGAGTAATTTCTGCATGAGGAGTACTTTTTGGACTGACATGTATACTTCTTGATGTGGTATTCATTTCATTCTGAAGCTATGTTTGAACAGCTTTGTAAATTGTTGGGGGGGAAGTTTACAGAACTTTTCTGCTGCATCAGTTATAGTATAATAGTTTTTATATGCTAGTGAGATGAAGGTATTTGGTTAGGAATAATAAATATGGGTAAGAGGTGGAGTGCATCCCCATCAAGCATGGGAGAGTATTGTTTGGGAATTAACTCCATTATTTGCACACATTGCAATACAATTATAATCAGTTTGGTCAAAATTACTTGTTATATATCGTTCATGTTATACATTAAACATTCACACTGAGAAACGGACTGAACTCTTCGACATCAAGGTCCATGCGATCATTACACTTTTTTTCAACAATTTGTGACGTTTCATACTATTTTTTAATGTTTTGAACGGCTCTTACGATGTATTTCAGCACATTTTCACAGGTACAAAGTTCGTAATGCGAAATAATTTGAATTATTTCGACAGACTTTACACACAAATAAAATACTATACCATTAACACACTCAACATGAAACAAATCATTACAAATAGAAATAAACAACGAAATTGCTCAGAAATTTTAATGAAATTCAAGAAGCATAGTGTATATGAAAATGAATATATTCTTTAAATCAACACTCCAAACTTGCAGTTTCAGAATTATATCAGAACCTGACTAAGAACCCCGTTGTTCCTTTTGCTGTATATATTTGTATATAATCATATATTATTAAATTATACATATAACTACATATGTACATATATATATCTAAATATATACATATATATATCTAAATATATACATATATATCTACATATATACATATATATCTACATATATACATATATATCTACATATATACATACATATATCTACATATATACACATATATATCTACATATATACACATATATATCTACATATATACATACATATATCTACATATATACACATATATATCTACATAAATACATATATATATCTACATATATACATAAATATATCTACATATATACATATATATATTTAAATAAATACATATATATATCTACATATATATACATATATATACAGCAAAAGGAACAACGGGGTTCTTAGTCAGGTTCTGATATAATTCTGAAACTGCAAGTTTGGAGTGTTGATTTAAAGAATATATTCATTTTCATATACACTATGCTTCTTGAATTTCATTAAAATTTCTGAGCAATTTCGTTGTTTATTTCTATTTGTAATGATTTGTTTCATGTTGAGTGTGTTAATGGTATAGTATTTTATTTGTGTGTAAAGTCTGTCGAAATAATTCAAATTATTTCGCATTATGAACTTTGTACCTGTGAAAATGTGCTGAAATACATCGTAAGAGCCGTTCAAAACATTAAAAAATAGTATGAAACGTCACAAATTGTTGAAAAAAAGTGTAATGATCGCATGGACCTTGATGTCGAAGAGTTCAGTCCGTTTCTCAGTGTGAATGTTTAATGTATAACATGAACGATATATAACAAGTAATTTTGACCAAACTGATTATAATTGTATTGCAATGTGTGCAAATAATGGAGTTAATTCCCAAACAATACTCTCCCATGCTTGATTGGGATGCACTCCACCTCTTACCCATATTTATTATTCCTAACCAAATACCTTCATCTCACTAGCATATAAAAACTATTATACTATAACTGATGCAGCAGAAAAGTTCTGTAAACTTCCCCCCCAACAATTTACAAAGCTGTTCAAACATAGCTTCAGAATGAAATGAATACCACATCAAGAAGTATACATGTCAGTCCAAAAAGTACTCCTCATGCAGAAATTACTCCATGTAGGAGTAAAATAGCCACATTTATAAAAAAACATCAAATTTTGTGTGAAAAATGCCGTTTAACCTCCAGAATATTCACCATTTAGGTGCAAAACAGCGTTTTTACTGTAAAATACCCCATTTCCATCTAAAATCGCATCAATTTTATTATAGTCGCCCTCTTAGGGAAAAACCCTCATTTCTTTTTTTTACTATAGACGCAACATTTTAGTTAATTTGATGACATACATGTAATATAACAACACTTTGTATACACATTCATGTTCTAATGAACGTTTCACTATCTATCCTCAAACATTACCATCTGTAACAGAGTTGATGGGTTCGTTGTAATACATACATGCTCAGTGCAGATTACAATTATAAAAATCGAAATGATAGCATGGATCCATCTGTTGATGAGCCCATTGCATCTCTCAGTGTGAACATTTAATGAATAACATGAACACCATGCGAGTACAGCGACTAATTTTTGCTCGAGCATATTATAACTGCCATGCAATGCGCGCAATACCCAAGTTCATTACGAAGCATCACTCCCCCCTGCTTGATGGGGCGCACTCCTTCTCTTTCCCATGTTTATTAATCCCCACAAAACACCATCATCTCACTAGCACACAAGAACCATTATACTATAAGCAATGCAACAGAAAGTTCTGTAAACCTCCAACAACCGACCACAAACCTGTTGAAACATAGATTAATAATGAATTGAATGTCATATCACGAAGTATACATGTCGACCTGAAAAGTACTCCTCACTTATATCGAATTAAAAAAATGTACTTAAAAGGATTGCTAATCGTCACATTCGGAGATATAATGTATGAGATAAATGAAAAAAAATCTTCAAAGATGGGGGAAAATTGAGTAAAATTATGTGAAAGGTAGTAAAACACTAGAAAAACGATGTGAAATAACATAAATTGATGAAAAAATAGTGCAAAAAGGACCTAAAATAGAAGAACATGTTAAGAAATAGTCGAAAATAATTAGTAAAATTGTGTGAAAGGCACTAAAATCACCAGAAAAACGATGTGAAATAACATAAATTGATGAAAAAATAGCGCAAAAGGTCCTAAACAGAAGAACATGCTAAGAAAAAATGGAAAACTGGTTACAATTAGTTAGAAACGAGGAAAAATGATGTAATAGTGTTATAGCATAAGAAAATTGTAAAAGAAGAAAATGTTTATTTCATGTCTGTGCAACGGCGAGTGAAACCAGGGCGATGAACGATGAAGTGCTGATTGATAAACGTTTATAGGAGTTCCTTGCTCCCGCCAGCTTAAAAGGAATGGTTACAGAGATGTTTAAAGATTTCCTTAGTGTACAGGGTAGGTCTGTAAATGTGTTGGGGAAACGTTAAGTAAATGTCTCGGGTCTTACAGATTCTCTTATTAAACGACTGTATGATAGTCTGTTGAGAATATTAAGTGGAACCTCCAGCAGCGGGTGGGCGAATACAAAAAAAATCATGTTGATGCATTAGATCAAGCGTTCAAAGATATGACTTTTAAATCCCAATAATCAAATGGAGATCACGATTGCAGTCCTACAACGTTCAATGGCTGCGGCGATTGCTAAGCTGTATGTGTGCATTGCTGAAGTGGAAGGATTGAAAGCATAAATAATGATGGTTATCACTAGCAACGATCGAAATGTTAAAGAGTTGTAAGAAAAAACCTAACAAAGATGATGAAAGAATGATGAAAATTGTGAGAAAGGTGGTAAAAACACTGGAAAAAATGGCATTAAATAGCAAAAATTGACTGAAACGGTGTAAAAGTATTAAAATGTAGGAAAAACGAAGAGAAATGTTGGAAAATTGGTTATAATTAGTCAAAAGTGATGAAAACGTTTACCACATGTCAATGTCACGGCTTTTACATCTAAAATATTGCAAAGGTAAAACTCAATGTCTAAGTTGTGAGGGTAATGTGATTATTCTTTGTTAACCTCTTTATCATGCACATATCAAACATAACAAAATATATATTTTTACCTCTCTCATTCTATAACTGTATCTGTACCTGTGTTCACGCATGAACGGATGTTTTCTACTAACACACTCATATATTTTACATGCATCCATACTCACCCACAAACACACATCATCTCGCATATAATGACAATACAATTTCACCATGCATCTCTCTCTTCATAATCATGAATTCTAATCATAGTCATCATCCTACATTTCAAAAATAATAGTATGAGGGAAATTTAAAGAAAAAATGTCAAATAAATCATCTTGGAACAATGCAAAGGGTGAGATAATAACTTTGCTAGCATGAATGTATATTTAGACTAATTTCATAACGTTGAATTGAATGATAATGGTATATAGCATGAACGGAATGGAATGAAGGATTCATTATGATTAAAAATGTGTTGTTGTTTTGTATGACTTTGTAATAATGACAATACAGAAAAACATTATGGATGATTGGAAAAAACTGTATGAGAGAATAATTGATTTTAGGTAATAAAATAGTATACTTCGATTAATTTTAAAACATGTTGTAGGATTTTTTCAGAAATGTACAAAAGGAATGTAAAGATTGATATATTAATTTTAATAGCATGAACAGATATTTAGATTAATTTCGTGTTATATTATTAAATTTTGAAGTTTGTTAGCATGAGGGAAAAGGAGTGGTTGCTACAGTATGAGTAAAACGAATCAAGTGTTTTCATAGATTAGTGATTATATAGAAGAAAAAATTATGTATGATCGGCTTTGTTATTGAAAAAATAGTATGCTTGGACTAATTTAAAAAAATGCATGATAGGTTATTGGAAGCATATGGTGTGTATTCATAGATGTCGTGATTTTATTGCTTTTGTCGTGTATGGAAAATAAAAAAATTAAAAACACTACTACAATTTCATGATGGTAAAAAAAAAAAATGAAAAAAAATTAATTCATGATGTAATTATGAGGAGTGACTTCGTCATGTATGTTTACAATAATATGTTTTCTATAGGTTAACTATTTGTGAATTCAGAAAAAAATTTGAATGATAAAAATGATATGTACGATAGATTAAAAAATAATATGTTTGTTTTGAAAAATGAGTTAATGCCTTGTACAGAGATGATTAATTTTTTGGAAATGATAAAATATACTTAATTTGATTCTTAAATAATTATGCATGATTTGAAATTTGGAAAACTTGGAAGAATGGAACGAAGAGAATTTTTTTACAATTTCAGGAAAAACTATGTTACGATAAGTGACCATGAAAGAGATGTATTCGTGGTAATGAAGCAAGTAGTGTCTGTGGGCTATAAATGTGTGCACGATATATTACAAAAGATTTGAACAAATGTTTGTGTAACAAATGAATAAAAATATAGTTGGGTTAATTTAGTAACATGGAGAAAAAATATTATAGTGTTGGGGAGGTTAGTAATGTATGTTTAGAGGTCTTGACAGTGGGGGCGCGAGTGGTAATAGTGACGAGAATGAACGAAAAAAGAAAATAATAATCTTTTAGTCAACCTTTTTATGTTTGATGTGATAATTGTTCACAGATAGATACATGTATCTTCGATGTTTTTTATAATCAAGCTGTTGTTCTCGAGAATATATCTCTCACTTGTATGTTGCAACTCTGATCTGCTTGTGCTAGTTCGTTTTTTTTTCTTTGAACATGCTGTGTCTCGTAAACTACTAGGTTTTCTACCTGTTGCTCTATTGATCAACACACCTCATAGACGAATTCTTCATCATGCTCATGCTCGTAACATGGTAGAAGTGATTTTATCATATCATCCGGTTTTAATCTATCTGTAGAAATGCATAAATGTCTCCAACACAACTTGGAAATAATGTAATTATCATTTCTTTGGTGTCTGTAATGAAGAACTGACTTAAATCATTTATATTGAGATTATTCATAAGCTTCAGCGGATGGATAACATGATCGTACCAGGCCTTCATCACCATAACGTTTTTCGCTGCACAATGAAAACTATCATTCTCATTATGATGTTTACAGGTTATCAAATTGCTTATACCAAAATACTCTTCATGTAGATTCTCAATACTATGTAGTCGAAAGACTTGATCCATATTAACGATTTCATAGTCTAAATCACTCAACAATTCAGACTTTTCGTTAAGTTCCATTAGTGTAAGTTTAGCATATACCGTTAAAATATATATGCAAGCTCTCGGTTTTTGAGATATTATCGTGAATATATCACATGCCATAAATATTTCTTCCCGACAGGGAAATTTTGAAGGATTTTTCAAGTGATGACTCATCGAAGAACATTGTAAATGTGGCGTTTTTGATGAATGCCATGCTCTGCTTGGCTTATACAGTGTATGCAAACACTTTCCACTAGACATATCAATCATTGCTGGTTCAGTTACTCGAAAACCATAATCACAATCTATATGGATGCTGATATCTACAAAATATTCCGCTATATCTGCTTGTTCTGATAATAATACAGGACCGATGATATTATGTACAGAAGATGTTGATTCTTCTGCTGTATAACCAACATCTGATTGCTGTGATTGAGGTGATGAAGTTGTATGCGAGACACTATCACTCGAAAATGAATTCTGAATAAATTCGTCGACTTTAATATCAATCGAATCGGTATTGTTATTCATGTTTGAATAATATTTTTAACTTTTTACTAAGAATGTAGAAAATTATTACTTTTAATGTTAGAGCAAACTTTTATTAATGCGTGAAGAACACAGCTTCAACAAATTCTACACGTTTAATGAAACACTAATACTGACTGCCTGAACAGATCCTTTCGAGATTCTAGCTCGATGCATGTCTTTGAAGAGGGCGGGTTGCACCAGAAAAACCACATTCCTTTGGTGAAAGCTGATTGCATACGTAAATGAACGAAATTTACAGGTGATCTTTAGGTTATGGGTGTTTGTGTGTAGGTGTGTACATGTCAACCGGTTTTTCTACAAAAGATATGAAGGAGAAGATCCGGGCAGACTCGATGACCTTGACACATGATCGAAATCAACGACATAGCAACATTCATGCAAGGAAATAAGCAGAGTACCTTTGCATTATGAGCGTATGCGGACATATTGGGGGAAAATATGGAATATATTGAAGAAAAAAAAAATATTTAGAGTTTGAAAAAATGAAATAATCTTAAACTAACAGATTCGAAAAAAATTATTATGAATGATGAGAAAATCATTGTTAGCAGATGGATGCGTGGGAATGAATGGTATGGTTTCACTATAGTTTCAGTGGGATGTGCTCATGAAAAATAATAAGAAAGAATTGAAATTTGTGTAGGGTGGATAGGGGAGAGGGAAATTATGAAACCGCGTTAAATAAAAATATACTCGAATTAATTTTTGAATACTTACGATTGGAAAAAGACTTCAGAGGGGAAAAAATATATTTTAGACTAATTCCATAATACATAGACATGAAAAATTATTATGAACAATATGAGGAATACCGTTAGAAGATGTTTATGCAATCATACTAGTGAAGATATCAATGGATTTATTTTTAGAACCTGAGAAAAAAATAAAATAAGAAAATTATCAACGGACGGAGGAAATGATTGGCAGCGAAAAAAAATATAATTAGGCTGATTCTATAATATTAGACTTGAAAAAGTTATTATGAACGATAAGAGAACTACCAGTAGCAGATGAGTGCGAGGGAACATTCTGTGCGAATGAAAGAGTGGCTAATACATTGACAGATTAATTTTTAGAATCGGAGAAACAAAAAAAATATAAAAATTATGAACGTTCGGAAGAAATAAACAGAAGTGTAAAAGAACAAATATATTTAGGCTAATTCTATAATATTTTGACTCGAAAATATGTACGAAGTGTTGGTGTGTGTGTGTGTGTGTGTGTGGGAGTGATATCGCGGCGTTTATTTCGGCGGCGACCGGAGCGTGTGTGGAATAGTACAGTGTACCTTTGTACAGGTTAACTCAATGCTTGATATGAGTGCAGGAATGGACGGTGTGCTTTTGCAATGAACGGAGAATACGTAAAAATATAAAAAAAATATCAACGGATTAAGTATAAGATCGGAAGCGTAAAAAGACGAAAAATATGTATCAGGTGGCGGTGTATATGTGTGCGTGTGTGAACGTGTAGCGATCGTGAACAGGTTTCTATCGGTGGCGTGTGAGAGTGTGCATAGATGATCGGCTAGTTAATTTCGAACGAACGACTGGAATTCACCTCACCTGGTGACAGTTTCAACTAGTTGCTGGAACATTTAAATATTTCCATTACAGCCGCGCTCGCGCTTACATAATACATCCTGTAGCAGCACACTCGCCCGCTCTCATTCGACTGATTGAACAATCGAATATTTTCTTTAAAAATAAAATTTTTTGAAAAAAAAAAAATGGTGGAACGGAGCACGACTCGGAAAATTCCTTTAAATTTTGGGTTCTAAGTGTTGAGATTCAAACGTTTTTATCACTCGGGCAAAATTTTACCCCTCCCAACCTCGAAAAATTAAAATTAAAAAGTATGCTACATATATTACACACAGAGTCATATATAATACATACACATGATGATAGAAGGCGCGGGTATAGGAAAGCGAGTACACTTTCATGGCGGCTAAGGCTATGTTGAATATATGCGTGGAAACGGTGCGAGCGCATTTATAGATAACAGTATGAACTGGGAATCGGAAAAATTTGAAGAAATTTTGGGGAAACTTGGGTGAATTTTAACCATATGGATACAAATTGGGGTGAACTTTCAGCACCTGTACGCTAATTGGGGTGGATTTTGTCTACCTTGATGGGAATTAGGGATCGAATTAGCGGAACTGTCCAGGAAAATGGGGGGGGGGGGGGGGGAACTCGGAGGAAATCCTTAAAATCAGGGGAAACTTGGGGTAACTTTGGGCTCTAAAAGAGAAATTGGGGTTAATTTTTAGCACCCTGATGAGAATTTGGGGTGAAATTTCAGCAGCTGCCCGGGAAAATAGGGGGAAACCTGGACACTCGGGGTACCTACTCATGGGGAAAATCGGGGGAAACTTGGGGTAACTTTGGGCTCCAAGTCAGAAATTGGGGTGAGTTTTGAGCACCAGGGGACAGATTGGGGTGAATTTTGGACACCTGGACATAAATTGGGGTTGGTGACGTCAGAGTCCCCAGCTCCGCCATTTATTAGCTACTGGCGTCTAATAGAAATATCGTTAAAAAATAACCGAAGCTTGTTCTTGCTATCTCGCACTATTTTAAGAATAAAAATTTAGCAACTAACAATGAATGTAGACTGCCGATATTTTTATCCGAGAGAGATTTTAACGTAACCTGTATAAAACCCGTGAGGTTGCAGGGGAAAAGATCGATATTAGGCGCAGTTAAACTGTTATTGTCAGTAGTGTTATTACTTTGGTTAGTATTATAATCACTATTATTATTGTTATTATTAATATTAGTATTATTATTATCATTGTTCCTGTAACTGCAATTATTATTTGTATTTTTACTTTATTATTTTCGATCTGATTCTACCTTTCTTCTTTTTCCTTCTTCTTGGGCCAATGTCTATTTTGACAGACCCAACATAAAAAAAAAAAAAAAAAAATGATTAAAATAACGCGAATGAAAAAAGGAGATTATATCGTTCACAACGACAAACGTGGTTAAACAAAAAAGTATCGTAAAACTAGCCTTGAAAACGGCTGTTCCTGACTGATCGAATGAAGGGAAAAACCCGAAACTAACCAGGAAGCTTGTAATACGGGAAAAGGTAGCAGACAATTATCAGAAACAATTTTAAAAGGAAAAAAGAACGAACCACTAAAACTGGAAGTAAAACTCCGAGCCGGCCATTATGAAAACAGAAAAAAGTTACACAACAACAACAAACGTGCACATGTTAAATATTTTACAGCGACCGTTTATGCTGATCAGCCCAGATAACCAGAAAATGAACACGGAACAACAGACGAAAATTATCAATATTTGAAATAAACCGAACCGAATAACTAACTATAATAACCAAGAAAAACAAATAAAATATATGAAAATACAATTAACGATGGATAAAACAAATTCAATTTTTCATTATAACAACTGCTCGTCCGTGCCGCCGTTTGGGTGTTGAGTATGGTAATCAGTATAATGAGGTAGTTTGATGCAACTTTTGTTTGGAAAGCGGAATTCCGATATTAATAAAAAATATCGATAGTGTTACTTATTAATTATTATAAACGCTCCAACTTTTGGGAGATTTTGGGCCAATCCGTTGATAATCCGCAGTAATCAATTCATTTGGAAATTAATTTATTACAGTTGATAGCGAGTTAATTATCATACAACAAGTATTTTGTTGAATTATTTGATTAAACATACTTTTAAATTCGGATAAAAATTCGTTGAAGTGTGATTGTCAATTTCGTTATTTTGATCGTTATTGCTTATGGTGTTGTTTGTGTACGATCTTGTAAGATAGCACCATACACGTGTTCAAAAATAGCCCGTCGCCCTACACCAAGTATAGAAGAAAACTTGGCTATTTTCACTCATGCG
This sequence comes from Icerya purchasi, assembly GCA_039619475.1. Lineage (NCBI taxonomy): Eukaryota > Metazoa > Arthropoda > Insecta > Hemiptera > Monophlebidae > Icerya > Icerya purchasi. The sequence goes on from CM077116.1 coordinate 134,254,187, forward strand.
ATCAACAATGCAGCCCGAGCAACGATTCCGTCGACGTCTAATTATCAACGCCGATGCGTTCCATGGTGGTGTGCAGAAATTAAATCTACAATACGCCAACGGAAAAGAGCACTTAATAAGTTCAAGGCGACGAGGTCGCAGTGAGACAAAATTGATTTTAAAAAATACAGAGCTAAAACCCGCCTGCTTATACGGATTAAAAAGCGGGAATCTTGAATGGCTTTTGTTTCCTCGATCTAAAAGGACACACGAAGTGCTATAATATGGAAGAAGATAAAAACGTTGAACGGTAACCCCAATTCCATTCCGACCCCCTCCTTACTTATAAATGGGACGCTGGTGACCGATGAATCCGAGGTGGCGGGTGCTTTTGCGCTCCACTTCACAAATGTTTCCCTGTCTGCCTCGTACACTCCTAATTTCCTTGCACAAAAAACATCAGTGGAAAGTAAACCAATATCATTCCTTTCTGAGAAAGATGAAGCGTTTAACCTTCCATTCTCAATAGATGAATTGGACTTTCAACTAAATGAAACTAGAAACACTGCACCGGGTGCGGATTCAATTGACCCGCTCATGCTGAAACATCTTTCTCCTTCCGCTAAAAGTTTCCTACTGCATATTTATAATCAAATCTGGTCCTCATCATTCATCCCTAACTCCTGGAAAACTGCTTTAGTAATCCATGTTCTTAAATCAAACAAAGATCCTTTCCTTCCTCAAAGTTACAGGCCAATTTCTTTAATATCAGTCCTTTCAAAATCTCTGGAAAAAATGGTAAATAGGCGTCTATATTCCGTCCTAGAATCTTTGGAGATCCTATCTGCAACCCAGGTTGGTGGCCGTACATCAAAATCTGCAATTATGCACCTTCTGAGCCTATAAAGGCAGATACTCATAGCCCAAAATTGAAAGTAATACTTATATTCGGTCTTTTTTGACCTAGAAAAAGCTTTCGACCGCGTATGGCGATATGGTGTGCTTACTAAGCTGAAGAACGCTGGAATCAGTGGAAACATGGGCAATTTTATCCACAACTCTCTTTCCAATAGGGCGATCCAAGTAGCAAAGATTGACTCTAAAGCATCTTCCTCTTTCTTCATCAAAAATGGTATACCGTAAGGCTCAGCGCTGAGCGTAACACTGTTTAATAACATGGCAGATTGTAGACGGCCGCCAGTTACAGCCCGCTTATATATTGATGATCTTAATATATCACTTCCTTCTAACCTTTCATCCAATGTACGATCAATCCTTCAATCAACAATCAATAATGATAACAATGGCCTGGAATTCTCATCGACAAAATATGTATGTGTGAAATTTCACAAGAGACGCCTGAGTTATCTCGATTCCGACATAACTCTTTTCCTAAGGAATTCACCACTCCTGTTACTCTACACAATTAAATTCTTGCGTCTTATGTTTGATGAAAAATTGTCCTGGTTACATCACATTCACCGTCTTAAGAATAAGTGCATGAAATCCTTGAATATACTAAAATGTCTGTCAAATCCGAAACACAATATAGATCCTAAACTCCTGCTAATTTTGTACAAATCTCTCACTTTAAGTAAATTGACCTATGGGTGCCAAGTTTATTCCTAATCAAACAAAGCACTCCTTAAATCACTTGACACAATCCATCACGCTACCAAACGCATTATCTAAGGAACGCATAGGACGTCGCCATCGTTGGAAATCTGTTCACTAGCGGGTATCCCACCCTTAACGGTTATTCGAAACTCCTATGAATTCAGACATCTATTTCACTGGTACCAAGCTAAGCTACACCGCAGCGATAATTTAGGAATCCCATTACCGTTCTTTCCAAACGATCCCCTTCCCAGTGTACACTATCACTCCTGAAGGAAAAGGGTATTAACTGGAACTCTGACTTTACACATCAGTATGTTGAACTCCCCTGGGAGGATACTCCGATTGTTGCGGACTTATCCCTGCCGAGCGATCGCTCGGACCAGGATGTCACACTGCTGGCCCAGTATGTGGCGGAAAAAATACAACTTTTTCCCAGCTACAGTCAGCTGTACACAGATGGTGCCAAAGCAAACCCCCTCAAGGGATCCTCGCCGGTAGCCTGCGCCTACGAGATGGAATGAGTTGTTCATGCGGTTCGGCTCCACGACTTCTGTTCAGTGTTGAAGGGGAGCTGTATGGTATTTTCTTCTGCTTGAAGGAATATCTGCAGTCTTACCCCCAACGCCGAAATGCATTTCTAATCACAGACTCCTTGCAATCGATTAGGACACTCCAGACACCTAAAACCTCTCACATATTATCTCGAAAAATAAAGCGCATCATTAACGTTATTTTCCGGGCTGGCTCACAGGTAACATTCTTGTGGGTCCCGGGTCATACCGGTGTGCCGGGGAATGAGCGTGTGAACTTGGCTGCTAAGGCAGCAGCATATAGTCCAATGCCCGATGGTGCCCCTCTGCCTCAGCTGGGGCCACCCTTTTTTCAGCAACATAAGGCAGCGACATACATCATGGCTGCGATCTATTAAGGTGAGCACTGAGCCTTGGTGGCCACCGATATCCATGTCCCGCACAGAGTTTGCACCATTGACTAGACTCCGCATAGTGCACACAGCAATATCTCACAACTATTTGCTGGAAGGAATATCTCCTCCCTTTGCCTGTTCCATATGAAATTCTCCAATTTCATCACCTGCTGAACACGTTCTGGAACATTGCCTGCCCGCAGGCACCTCCAACTTACCGTCGGTTGTGTTGTCAAACGAACCAAAACAGGTCCAGGATATGCTAGACTATATTAGAGCAGTTTACCTATTAAAACACTTCTTATCTTGCACTGATCCATGTGCTGTAATAATCCTGGCAATTACACACAGCACATGGACCATATAAATTTAAAAAAAAAAAAATAACATGTTTTATCGAGAACTGTTTTTATTAAAAGTTAACGGGGCAAGTCAGCATTAGTGACGTCGAACTTTTGCTCAGTTTTATTTTTGCTTATATGTAGATACTGGTTACCATTATGTGATCTATTTCTTACGTGTATCAGTGTTCTTTATACAGAGTGCACCCCTTATAATTAGCCTGGTAGTTGACACCGAAGTGTACACATTTTTCCGGTTTATCAATCAATTTACTAAAATTTTCAGTATCATGCTGTTCTCCACATTTAAGGCAAGCAAACGGCAATGCATAACACGCTTTGCTTTTTTGCCAATCGCTCCTCCTTCTACCTCCTTCTACAGCCTACACTCAATTCACAGCCTTGATACCGGTTTCTTCCCTTTCTTCGGCGCTCGGCTATTGTTTCTTTAATCAGACTGAGACTTGATCATTCCCTCCTTCCCTTTTCTCGTTTTTCTTTTTCTCTTTCACCTTCTCCCTTTTGCTCTCTCCACTCTACTGATCCTCCCTTTATATGCGACCTCAACCATATCCTTTTTGAATGCCCTGCTCTTTTTCCTGAGTGCTTTCATCTATACGCCGAACTTTTGGCGTTGGATCTTTCTACCCCTTTCAATGCTTCCTTTATCCTTTCCTTCCCATCTCTAGCCGTTATTCCCTTCCTTCTTTCCTCTTTATACTTTCTATCTCCGATCGCCCCAAAATTTGAGTAATGCATGTAGTTGAGTCAGTGTTAACACCGAGCCCATTAAAAAAAAAAACAAAACGCTTTGCTGTGTTTAGACAATTACATCTAATGCACTCTATTATTTACGTTATTTTTGTAAGGCGGTTCTTCTACCTTTCCCCATCTCTTTATAATTAACGATACCATACAAAAATATTAGGGTTAGTGAACAGACTTCTTATTCCATCAGTGTCTTCAGCATTTACAGTTGTATGTATCACGTTGCGTGACAATCGTATGCCTATCGCTATCCGGAAGGTTTCTTAGAGGGCAAAATCAATTTGTTTTTGTCTCTAGAAATATCGGGTGTTTGTATTCGTTGGTCGTTTTCCAGAAGGTACGAAAATTCAAAGCGACTGCACAATTTTTATTGAAGGGACTATTTTATTTGAATTTGGATAAATCAGTTCATTGTTGACGTGTTGTTATTAGAACTGATGTCATAAACGGTACTATTAATCTCACCACTATTAGCGTTTGAATTATTACCGTGACCGCTGCTATCATTGTTGCCGAAACAGGTATAATTACTATATCACCTGATAACGATGTATATGACGGTGTCATTGAATTCGCTGTAACAACAGCAAGTATAGTTTGCATTTGCTTTCTATCGTAGAAAAATGAATCGATTTGATTAATCAGCAGAACAGATCCGAAAAAAGCTTGATCATATGATGCTATATATAAATCGGGAAAGTTTTTAGAAAGCTAAATTTTCGTAATTCGTCAATATTTGTAATTTTATAAAAAAAATTCAAAGAGTACAATTTTACCTGCTCCTGCGGGGAATAAATGTTACAGGTCTTAAAACGTCTATTTTCCAATGTTTCGATCGAATGTACATACACACATAGATGGCAGTTTTTAACTTGGCTCCCATACACCGTGCATATGATAAGATTAAAAGATAAATTTTAAAATAATAAAAACCGTACGATAAAACGGCTAAGCGACTGCCGCATTAGTGAATAACGGAAGAACTTCAGAGGAAGATTTTGTCTTCAAATCTGAGTGATTCTTCGATTTGGCGATGGCCGAAGTGACGTAGTCTTCTTCCAAGGAAGTAGCCGGATTACTGGTCTCGGCAATGCGCATTTTGAATGTGTTCCTTTTGTCGGCAAAGTGGCGCTGAATCTCCTCCAGTGTCCGGTGTTCCGTCTCTGGCAGCAAGAAGTACATGAAGATGGAGCCAAAAATAAACGACGTCGAATAGAGCAGCATCAGGCCGTGCAACTGTAGCACGTCTAGCATCCAATAAAAGCTTTTGTTTGATGCAAAAGCGAACAGGTTGAAGCAGAAGGCGCTTGCACCGCTCGCCGTGCTGCGTATGCCCTCCGGGAATATCTGGCCAAAACAGAAACAAACAACATTGCAACTTATTACTAGACAGTTCGACACATGGATTAGTAGCGTTATCAAAATTATTTCAATCCCGATATTTCCTTGAAACAATTTCGCCGTGATTTATTTTTTTTTTTGATTTTAAATTAATACCATTATTATTAATAAAAAGAATTATCGATAATAATGAGACAAAAACGGCAAAAACAGCTTCCTGTATTTTACCTTAAAAATAGTCGGCATTTTACAGCTTCTGGAATCTGTATATAGATTTAGTAGTATACGCAGAACGAGCAGTCCGAAAAGAGCTGCTAGAAAGCGGTACATCTCGATGTTTAAAGAAATTAAAGGTAAAACAGAGTTTTATAAAGACATGAAAAAATTTCGCAATTATTTAAAAGCAAAAATTTTATGACGCTTTTCTCGGAAAAAGGCTAGCTACCAGAGGACTAAGTAATCAGCCTCTCGGTGTGTTTTCGAGAAATGCATATTATTTAATGACTTGGAAAAAAAAAAAGGTGTTATAGAACAGAATTTTTAATTTGAAAATAATTTTTTTGCAAAAGTGTATTTTAAAAATGATTGCAAAATATGAATTTTGTGTGATTCATTAAATGAACAGCTAAAACATCCGCCAAAAATTATCGGGTTCGTGGTTATTCTCTGGAATTGTACAATCTACTCGTAGTGTAATATACTGTCAAGGTCGTCAATAGTTGATTTTTCGGTTACATGATAACAGTAACGAATAATATTTGATTCTGCATATCTTAGCCTCCAAACTGCTTATAAAATATACGTCAAAAACGAATAAAACCGAAATTTTCCGATCTTAACTTAAAACCGTCTGTGGGCTCTAGTTAAGTGAACCATCGTTTATTTTACACGTGATTGTAACCAAATAAAAATAAATAACTCACGAACGATTTGACTTGTAAACTTCAAAATTGGATCATAAGTTTTACAATTAAAATTCTCTTTAAGATAATCTAAAACTTTAAGCTAACCGACTATCTTAGACGGCCGAAAAAAAAGAAAAATCAAAAAACCGTCAAGAATATAAAATACTGAATTTAAAAGGACCTCAAAAATCACCTTTAAAAAATTTATGTCACCCGATAACCCTTTAAAAGTGAAATTTAAAATATTAAAATGCAAAAACTCTTTCATAAAACCAAAATAATTACGTTTTTTTTTTTTTTTTTTTTTTTGGAGGTTCGTTTACAAGGACATTGGCCCAAGAACAAAGGAAATTGGACGCAAGAGACTCAGATCTTTACACGATTAGAGATGGCCGACAAAAAGAAATCAAGAGCCTGAACAAAAGAAGGAGAAGGAAGGGAGAGAATGAACGAAGCACTGTATGGAGTGGGAATACCAATTTATAAAAACGGAGGAGTAGAAAGCAGCTTGATCGGTTACAAGAGATGCACACTCGAACATTATGTGATCGGGATCACACACAAATTGGATATTGGAGGGGTGCAATGGATAAAAAGGAGACGACACAAGAGAGTAACGGAAAAGCGAGGAAGAAAGCAAACTGTGTCCAAAGCGCAGGCGGCAAATCGCAGAGATGTTGGAGCGACGCATGGAAGGAAAGTCAAGAAACTAAACGAGGAAGTAAAGGCTGAATAGATAAGAAAAAGGAATCCGGGTTGGAGAAAGAGGAGACATAAGAGTCAAACCATAGATTGGAATGAGACAGAAGGGTAATATTGGAAGAAGAGAAAACAGGAACAAACCTACCGGAAGAGGAAGATAACCGAGCGAATGAATCAACTAACTCGTTACCCTCAATTCACCCGGTATCCAATAGAAGTCCGTTTGGATTAAGTGTGAAAGGAAAAGATCATGAAAAGAAGAATAACGTAATCGGCTGAGTGAGGAGGGAGACGAGATGCAATAGTTTGCAGCACGCTTTGAGCATGCGACAGGATAAGGATATTGCGAGAGACAGGAGAGGACCTGATAAAAAGAAGTGCATGCAGAATAGCGGAGGATTCCGCATAGAAGATAGAGCAAAAGGAGGGAAGTTTAAAGGACTAGACATAATTTAGAGAAGGACAGAAAAAAGCTGCACCGACACCATTAGGTCCTTTGGAGCCATCGGTGAAAATCAAAAAATAATTAGGAAAAGAAGAGTTTAGATTCTGTAAAAATTCTTATTTCAAACCCCCCTTTTGGACCAAAAACGGTAATAATAATTACGTTCACGTAAGTAACAGCCCGAGTAAAAAAGTTGAGGAAACCAAAACGTGTCTTAAACATATGAAAAAAGTACCGCTTTATAGGAAAACTATAGTCGAGCTTATAACTTTATATTAAAGCCCTCGAGCTACTGAAAGCGCGAAATTTTTGAAAAAAAACTTTTTTTCGAGTCATGTAATATATCAATGGAAAAATCGATATTTGTCGAGAACGAAGCCATATTTAATTTCTTTAACGAAATTTTCAAAATTGGTGAAAAGTTCAAAAATGACGTCGCGAAAAATTAGATTTCTTTGTTTTGAATTTAGTATTATGTAAATGTTAATTGTAGTTATCTTCAACTTAACATGCGGAATTCTCAGCGCACGAAACATCATGCTTGACTGAACTTGTTTTAATTAAATCAAACTTAAACGTATTAAACCAGTTTTATTAAGTTTCGAACATGGACAAAAAAGAAAGGTAAGTTCATGTTATTATATTTTATAAATTATTATAATATATCATATTAGCCTCCCAGATTTGCTTGCCACGAGCCGTCAGTGACTATTCGTGATAATTACTGCACTACCACCGCGTGGGCTTTATGATCAGGTCTTGTTGTTTCATGCGTATGATAATTACCGCGTGCAAGTTGGATTTTGTCTACCAAATGGGTTTCAGAAAGTAATAGCGTGCCAATCTGTTGTGCGGTATTCTCCCAAGACTTTTTTTTTTTAAAGAGGCCCCTAGCGTTCCAGAGAGTTATTCTTAACAATTAAGACATTATTTTATTGATTTATTTGTTAATGCCGTTGGCAGATTTAAAACGACGGAATTGTTTTGTTTGAGCTGACTGAATATTGATTTAAATTCGTTTAAAAAGGTTATTGGTGTATTTTGAAAGTCAGAATTATTATCTCGATGTTTACTAGTTGCATTATTGTAATTCATATTATAACAGTACATCTGCTGCAAATTCAGCATTTGTAACAGAGTTAACAACATTAGCATTATTTGAATCGCTTCGGCATGCGTCACTTGTCGTAGATCCTGATCGCATTACATTGCTATTTCCAATTTTGTATTTACATACTTATAGCTCTCAATAAATTGTACAATTCTTATAATTGGAAGAAAAGCCTTTTCACGCAATACACACTTCGTCGCAGTGTTCTGATTATTTTTTTGCACTACGTGGAGTTGTAGGATAACCACAACACCGCTTTAGACATCTACATGATTAGTTACAAAAAAAAGGTTCTAATATTTCCTTAACATCATCCCTCAAGGTCAGCAAAATAAAAGGGCAGAGGCGTACTAACATCAAAAGGTAATGAATACGTATAAACTTATTCAATCTCACTGATATGCTACAGTTAAAGTATGGATCACGTCGATTAAAGAATAGATTACGATAAAACGAACGAAAATTATTTAAGTGAACGCAACAACACCGAACACTGGACGCACGCTGACTTGCAAATGCGTGACGATAATATTAAAAAGAAAATGAAACATAAAATGCTACATTACCTGTTATTTCATATTATTCCAGTTGCGTTAAACTTTAGTACACTTTATGCAATAAAATTCATAAACACATGCACCACAATTAATAAATTATAGATATTCCGACTAATTTAGGTTACGTAGATGCTTAATTGTATTTAATTGGCGAGGAAAAAAAGAAGAGTGCAAAAATGTAAACACCTTGATTGCTGGATTACTGAAAACTGAAACTCAAAAATTAAATGTTCCAAAATGGAGATGATCAAAAACATTTTCATAAGGTTAAGGAAGCTTCTATGCAATCGCGACAAAACTCCGACATTAGTAACCACGTTTGGAATACATTGTTATACGGATTAAAAACCTAATTCTTACATTCACAACTCAGAATAAAATCTATAGAGAAATCTAATGAATATTATTTCAACACAGAAAATGGCTAATACTGAAATATTAGGACGATTCGGTAAAGAAAAGACAATTGAAAGATGCAAATACAACACTTCGGTTATGTAATTAAAGGAGAAAAACTCAAAAATATTGCGACTGATATTACAAGGAAAAGGTTAAAGAAAGCGCGTAAATTTTGACTAGATATATAAACAAATTACGAATAGACAGGAAAGATTTATACGCTGATGCAAATATCACGAAACCGTAACACGCTCGGTATATTGGCCTCAAAGATTCAATAATGGAATGCGTAAACAGAAGAAGAGATAGATGTAAAAAATGAATACAGTACAATTAAACGTGTATATAACAATTTTAATTAATGGATACGTTCTTTTTGTGTAGCGCATAAACCTTAGGCAAGAATATATTTATTAAAATATTCCCTAGTCATTTCAGATTAAATATATATATAGCATAAATAAATTACATTAAGAAGTAATTCGATTATTCTAATTAAACCAGGATGCGAAGTAAAAGCTAGTAAACAAATAAAACACAAACATTTCAAGCAGAAATGTTGATGAATTATAATTCTGCAAAAATTCATGAATGTTTCGAGTGTTGTGTAGTCTTATCAGTTCAATAATAGTCTCCTAGAAATAGTTATCATTAAAGTAACTACACGTATTTTATAAATTAGCGAATGTTTAAAAAAAAACACGCGAACAGGCTTCGTATAAAATATTACCTCTCCGATTAGTACCCATGGTAATACACAAATTCCGATGTTCATAAAAAATATAGCCGCATTTAAGAAAATAATCGGAATCCATTTGACGTCGGTCACTAGTTGCGGGTTTTGCGTCAAAATGTATGAATAAACTGCTAACGTGAGCAAACAGACAGAGGTCAGTGAGGCGGATGCGATCAACAGAAACCGTTTGCGGGTCCACTGTACAGAAATAATACATACTATAGCTCCTACGAAATCTAAAACGCCCAGGATTAACGTGGCCTTGTACGCATCCATCGGAACTTTAAAAGATTCGAACGATTTCACCTGTAAACGTATGTATACGTATTTTAATAATAATAAAATACCTTACTCCCCTCGGGGGGGGGGGGGGGGGTAATATGTACCTTCTGGGTGCGGAGCTCTAACCGGAATTGGGCACGTCCGAAGATGGTGAACAACGGAACGGCCAGTAGATGTACTGGTTTGCTGCGAATAACAAATAAGTAGTTGCGAATCAAGAGTGACTATTGCCGGAAAGCTTCGTGCAAGAAATTCTAGTAGCGACGGGGCAACGAGTCAGTAGAATGCAAGAGGGTAGCGTGAGGGGCTACTCTATAAAAAGCCTGCAAAATTCTAGGACTGTCTTACCCTCGGTGGAGGTTGGTCGCCACAAAAACCATACAAAGCTGCCTCCTCAGTAGCGAAGAAACTCACAGGTGTCTGACTCTGGTAAAGCGGCTTTCTGGTCAGCATCTGTTCTCCATATTAGAAGCGACTGAAATCTTACTCTGGAATTCCCAATCTCAGTTTTAACCACGAGCTAGTATACAACTTGATTACTATCTTCGCAAAACATCAATTTCAAATTATACGAATGTTGGAAAAGACACTTCATTCAACTACTCCAGGAGGTACCCTGAAAAAGAAATCCTTCACCATTTACGGTGCAACTGAGCTTTCATATTCTGTGGAGCTCAGACCAACATGCGATTAGAAGAATATATGGCAGCACACGTGGAACGTGCGAAGAAATTGAGATCAAACAGGAAATATTATTTTGGAACCCTGAACATCAATTCATTTCTCAAAGTTAGAAAATTAAAACAGCTAATTTCAGTAATGAAGGAATATAAAATTGAGATTCTAGCAGTGAAAGAAACAATATATAGCTAAGGATGAAAATGTAATAGAAACGGGGCGATATCCAATCATTAAAGGCCAAAATGGAGTAGATCCAACTAGATATGGAATTCTACAGCTAGAGACAGTTTTTTCCAGTAAATAGCACAGTACTGGACTCTGTATCTGATTTTCATTCACCGAATGAACGCCTATCAATCTTGACTCTACATTGTGCAAATAGATTCTATACATTGATAAACTGTCACGTGCCTATTAATAATGACAACCGGAAAACCGCAGAAAAACTGGAGAACTTCTTGGAAACTTTAAAAGACGAAATCTCAAAAATTCGAAAAAATAATGTCAAAATCTTGTTAGGTAATCTAATGCGCAAATAGGATCAGAAAAGAAATACTAGAAAACAGTAGGGCAACACCCAGCTCACAAAAGAACAAACGAAAATGGCGAGCGCCTAATAAACGTACGCGAAGGATTCAATTTAAAACTAATGTTCACGACATTCAAAAAGCTGCCGTGAACACAAAAAACCTGGAAGTTTCCTAACAACAACCCGGGCCAGTTTCAAATGGACCACGTAGCTATCTCGTGCAAAAATCAAAAAGAAATTATAAATGTCAAAGCCAAAAGGAGAGCAAACATGGAATTTGTTCACTACTTAAACACAGTAATAAAATTATTGAGATCTATCCCCACGGTCGGATTAAGGAAAAACTACCCCGAGGCCAAATAATTGCTGAAGGCCCCCTTAATCCCCTCTCTAATAATTGAAGTACACATTTTTTATTTTATTTATTCAGTAAATTAATAAAATGAATCCTTAATAATTAATTCTAAACGAGAGAGTTAGCGAAAGTTTCAATTAGATCATCAAAATTTAATTCACGTAGTATGTCGCATTCGGAACTGAACGTCACCGTGAAAATAAGAATGATATGCCGTTTCATCATCTGAGTGCGCGTACTTTTTATATATGTAATTTTCAATTTTTAAGCGATTAGCGGGTAGCCTCTTTTCAGTGAAGGACCCAGGACCACTGCGCCCCCTTAAATCTGGCCCTATCTATCCCCCATTCCTGCGAGTGATTCCGTTATAGTTCCAAAGCGTAATTATTATAGAAGCCACCTGTGTTATCCGTTTGAATTAACTTTACTAGTTTATCTCGCAGTTTATTTAACAACGTTAATAACGAATTTGTGAGCGATTGAAAGTCATTTAACATTTCATCTAAAGCGTCAGTAATTTGATTTGTAGGTTATTCCAATGTACATATATAAAAAATTATCGATATTTGTTTGAGTTCTATTTTATTCATGTTTTGAAAATGCTCGTTTTTACTAAATCGAGAATTAATATGTTTTTAGGTTTCCTCAGGTAAGGACGAAAATGTATGATCAGGTTCAGTAATATCTTTGATGTACATTTAATTCAACGGTTCGTTCTTGTGCGATTCTTTTAAATGCTGGGCAATCTCTATATTTACCTGGGTGGTTTTCTTTACATAAAGCACAGGGAGGTCTTGTATCTGCCTCCTTACTGCAACATTTAGTGTCGCGCTTACTTGGCACATCTGAATGCTGAATGCTAAGTTGCAATAATGTTGACTATGCTGTCATAGTTGGAATCTCTTGCACTGGATCATCTTTTCAATTTGTTTTCAGTTCTTGTACATCTGTTTTTGAGGTTAGTAGTCCAATTATCAAAAAAAAACTTATTTTTTGTTGAAGGATTTAGATCAACGAACTGAATAGATAATTCTAGCTTGGTTTTTAGAGATTACATTTTTAATGCTAAAACCCATTTTCTCTAGTTCTAATGTCAGTAAAAGGATGCAAGTTGCGTAGAACTAACGGAAACAGGTTTTTCTCGGGTAATTAGTAGATAAAATAGGAATACTTTTATCTCATATAAAAGCTTGATTATTTAACGATAGTCGTGTGAATCATCAGGATTTATTGTAATGCCAGTTTTAGTGGCTTTTAGTATGAATCTAATAATATGATTGTATTTCATTATTTGAATTAAAATAAATAAAGTAACTACGAGTACATGAAACATTAAAAACACGATATAATTAGTAAATTTATATGAAAACACCGACTAATTTCAGATTTTAAAAATCCGTATATTTTACCACGAATTTGGTTTTTTAAATAAACTGACTAATTATTATATTGTGTTTTTAATGTTTTATATTATTATTTTATTTATTTTAATGAGTACAATACTTTCATTTCATAATAAATCATCTTTTAATGTTTTTATTATTAATATTATTTACGGGTATAGGGGGAACCGCTTTGTTTTTGATATGTTCCTTTTGAATATTATTTACAATATTAGTTTTATTCGTACTTTCATTATTTATATTAGAGACCTCTTTATATGCCTATTATTTTCAGAACGGATTCGGTCTAATGTGTCATCATTACGATCTGCTTGGATTTTATTTTGATTTTTATTTTTATTTCCATGTTCAATTGACAAGAAGTTATGAATATTTCCTCTCTGCAATTTAGTTGAAGAGTCTGATGAATAATATGATGTGGATGTCAAATAACACGATCTTCTTTTTTTGTGCGAGACAATATTCCATTTATTATTATTGTGATAAATTTTATTTACCTAATTATTACGTACTAATGTAATACGCGGAATACAAATTTGTACCGATTATTTTTTAATGTATGTTTTGTTTTTACGCATAAAAGCAAGAAAAATCATCGATTTTTTTCTTTTTTTTTTTTTTTTTTTTTTTTTGGGTTCTTCTACAAGCACATTGGCCCAAGAACAAACGAAATTGGACGCAAGAGACTCAGATCTTTACACGATTAGAGATGGCCGACAAAAAGGAATCAAGAGCCTGGACAACAGAAGAAGAAGGAAAGGAGAGAATGAACGAAGCATTGTACGGAGTGCAAACACCAATGTGTAAAAGGGAAAAATAGGAAAGCAGCTTGATCGGTTACAAGAGATGAACACCCGAACATTATGTGATCGGGATCACACACAAATTGGATATTGGAGGGGTGCAATGGACAAAAAGGAGACGACACAAGAGAGTAACGGAAAAGCGAGGAAGAAAGCAAACTGTGTCCAAATCGCAGAGATGTTGGAGCGACGCATAGAAGGAAAGTCAAGAAACTAAACGAGGAAGTAAAGGCTGAATAGACAAGAAAAAGGAATCCGGGTTGGAGAAAGAGGAGACATAAGAGTCAAACCGTAGATTGGAATGAGCAGCTGCAGACAGAAGGGTAATATTGGAAGACGAGAAAACAGGAAGAAACCTACCGGAAGAGGAAGATCATCGAATTTGATTTTGTGCTAGCCGTTTTCATTTCCTCTATTTCTATTAAAATTGAAGTCTAGTGTTTTTTTTCATTTTTAACATTCCTTTAGTCCCTGAAGCAGCGCTGCTTCGGATGCCAAGGACGCAGTAGCAGAGCAGGTCAGTACAGTGGAAGCTACAGCCTTGGACGATCTCGAGCTCATTCATATTGATTTGAGGTGATAATTGATTATCACGATACAGAAGTTTTTAAGCAAGCGATTGTTGAAGATACTCAGAATTTATTGAAAAATTGTCAACTGCGAGAAGAATCATTTTAGCTAGCCTGGCAATTCCTAAGAGGGTACTATTACATTCAGCGAGTAATTGTAGCCTCTCATTTTATAGATCTTCTTGATTTGCTGAGTACCTCATTAAGCACATTTCAGAGGCTACTTGACAGAATGAACATGATTGTTAAAGATTTAAGAGTACGCAAGTTGGAGAACAAGAAATTATCGCCTCTGACCATCTACATTATTATGCACAAATTATCAGGCTAGCCGTAAGCAGACTGGGAAGATGATAGTAGCGATTATTCCATATACTCCTCATTTGACCAGCTTGCCGAATTCATACCGATGCTTTACGAACGAGAGCATACGGAATGAATTGCAACATTTTATAGCCACTACTATTCAGAGAATAGGCGGAGAAGAAAAACAGCAGTAGAAGTCTTTTTTTTGCAGTGGTTTGGCTGGACAACTACCACCAGTCATTGCTGAGGTACGTGTTATATGGAAAAGAGCATTTCTTATCTCAGCGTTCAAAGTTCCAATTATCCTGTTAATCAATGGGGGGTACATTGCAGTAAAGAAGTACACTTTATATTTTAATTGCTTAAGAAAGGGAAATGAAGTCTCGTACTGAAAAGCATACAGGTGCAAGCGATCCAATGGGAAGCATAATAGCCTTACATAGAGGATAGTCCAAATCGAGGTGAACAATAGACTAAAGGCACCACTTGCTCCGACTAAAGAGGTGCATTAATGATTTTATTGCCTACAGCTGTTGCCAACGTTGGATTACGAAGAGTCATATCTCGTAACGTGGATGATTACTTGGTCATTGAGGATTTTGTAATGGGATACAGATTGGAAGACGCACACAACTATTACAAACCCCGGACAACCTGGCACAAGGTTAAGAGAAAGTGCCTCATTCGACGTTAAATTTTAAATTCAGTATTTTAAACTTGGTGGCAACAGATTACATTGCGATTTGCTGAAATATCAATGTTATTTAATTCTTAAAGACGGCGTCATATTCACCTTATTTTTAATGCCTACTCATCCGCTTTTTCTAATCCTCACTACTTTTAATGCTTAATTCAACCTCCCCACTAATTTTGGCTCTGGTTTAATAATTTTCCTTATCTTAATTGTTCTATTATTTCCTCTATAACTGCATTCCTCATCCCTCCTTAGATTCCTCTTCTCATCGCATCCCATGACTAGGTTTGGGAACTGAATGATATTTTCTTTGAATGTTCTCGTGGAACCATTTATATTTCCAATTTTCGAATCTTAACCTACGTAACTCTTATTACAAGCTAATTACCGTGATCAAGCAGTGGTGTTCCGTTTGGGTAAAACCGGATTTGAATCTCGTTGCTGCACATTGTAACTTCTAAAAAATTTCACATGCGCTGGATTGATGTCCATGGTTGACGCACTCAAAAAAAAACCTTTTATGCGTCTTATGTACCTCCGCTTTCTTCATTCAATGTTGTTCCTATTACTTTAGTCCGGATTATTTCTTTTATTTTCAAACCTTTCTTTTTTACATAGTTGTCTTTAATTGTTAGTTGATGGGTCATTGCCCTTGGCTGCCCTCGTTTCTTAAAAAGATTGTGAAATCTGAAAAAAATAAAATGAAGATAACGAAAAGTTACAGCGTTTGTGTGTAAGGACGTCATTCCTCCGAAATGGCTGAAAAAGAAGACGGCTGTAACGATGAAAAATGGAAGCAGAAAGGTTCGGCTCCAATAGCACTTAAACATATATTTAATCTGATGTTGTCTTTTCTGTGTTTCAATGTACTTCACCAACATTGATAATTCTTGTTGTATCATTTCTGGTTCAATCCATCCTCTTAACCAACATAAGGATTTTTCAGCGTCCTTTATACGCCCTTTGTCTAGAAAAGAAAAGAAAAAAACAATCAGTTAGTAAATAATTGTGTAAAGATGCGTGCAAACAAACAAAACGTAAAAAACGTTTTAACACCGTCAGCCGAACAGAGGAGTCGACTGAGTGTGAAAATAATAAAAATGATGGAAGAAACGTAAGAAATAGGAAATAAACTTGTCGACTGGTGCAGTAACATATTGTCAACGGTTGCCTGTAACCGCATTTCCCGTTGCTAACGAAAAACATCTCTCGCCTTTACATTTAACTTATTTTGTACTTCGAATTATTTCTTCTATTGTTTTCAATCTCGCCTTTCTCCAATATACATTTTGTCACCTAGTTTGTATACGCCTTAACCAAGGAGTTATATTTCGGGTGTCCAAGGTGTTTAGAAATACCAGGTTTAAATTCGCGACTACAGTTCTAATTCACTTTTTATAATTTCGGAGAATGTAAATAATGTTAAATTGGCTATTAAATCAGAGGGCACAGACTCGAGACTAGTCTCGTTCCCCGAATCGCTCCCAATAGGTTTAGCCAACCTGAAATAATTGGGTACCAGAGAAATCAGGGAAAATAAAGGCGGCCAAGAAAAAGGAACTAACTCTCCTACTCTCATTAGTGCCGTTACGTAATCTCCAACGCCCTATCATACTTTATTTTTATAATTATGAAAGAAGAATTATTATGGCAGACTATTTTTTAACCGACTGTTCCGTATTATAATTGCTTTCCTGTAAAATGTTTTCGATTCAGCGTCAAGTTGTTCCCACGAAAAGTCTGCATTCAGTGGTAAAATCCGATGAACTAACTTGCATTCTGAAAAAAATTCATATCCTCGTGCACATCTCCTCGCATCTTAGTTGAAAACCTCACATATCTTTCTAATCTCTTCCAAATCTGTTTGCCACACCGTAAGAATTCCGTAACACTTGCAAAATCTATTTCCTGCACACACCTATCTTTTTACTGATGACTCGAGGAATTCTGGTGGAATTGGAGAGTCTCTTTTATTCTTCCGAACACTCATTTCTCCGAATCTTTTCAATTTTCTTCATTTTAATCAATAATCGCAGATAAAGCAACAGCTACACTACGTTCTATTATTTATATTTTCTTCTTGCACTCCCCGCAATTATTTAATTATTTCTGATTCCACGAGTGTCTTTCAAACTATATGTTTTCCTCTTCTTAGCAATGAATTTAAACAATAATTTCAAAAACTGCTACTAAAAAACTCGGTCTATCTGAATCAAAGTCATCAGCAAAAACTAGAAAGACATAAATTTGGAAATTCTCCAGAATACCAACGTAAACGTTAGCTACAGTTAAAAATTGAGATCATAGCAATTATCGCTTTAAAAGTTCAGTCGTTTTAACAATCAACTGTCATTGTGTTCGACAAAAATCAGTGTTTCTTAAGATGTTTATAAAAATGTAAATTTCTTCGAGTGTTACAAAATACAAACTCGTAGTTCCAAACAGACCATCGAACCTATTTCAAGAATTCGTTGTTGTTTCTGTAGAAGGCGTCATTTAATACGAAACTTATGTAAAATTCTTGTACGAATTTTACTATGCCAAGGATTCCTCTATCGACGATTTTTCACCGAAGGTTTTTTTTCTACTCGCTATCGTTACCGTTATAATTATGTTGAAATGTGTCCAGGCGCCAGAGCTGATTAATTAGCTAAACGTTTTTTTT
This sequence comes from Icerya purchasi, assembly GCA_039619475.1. Classification (NCBI taxonomy): domain Eukaryota; kingdom Metazoa; phylum Arthropoda; class Insecta; order Hemiptera; family Monophlebidae; genus Icerya; species Icerya purchasi. Next base: position 134,272,303 of record CM077116.1, read on the forward strand.
CTTTCAAATTTCTATTTTTTCGCAATCATGTACCACTCAAAAAAAGCATAATGAGAAATTCCACTTCAACGATTTTTTCTCGCTTTAAACGCTCAACGATTTAATCCGACAAAATAGAGATATGTTTATCCGAAAAGTTTATTAAAAAAAAACAACGGAATATATAGGGAAATTCATATTTTATATGAAAATTAAGTCGCGATACGATTGACAATGCTATAGATACCGATTTATACACTCCGTGTTATAATATTTTTTTTTTTTTTTGACCCGGACCAAATACTTAGCAATAGCTGAAACTACATCTCATCTCGGTGACGCAAAACCCACTGTATCTCTTCAGTCAACTATCGTTTACTCACTATCCATTATCGCCGTTATTCTGATCGTTAATATCGATGAGCTCTCTGCTATCTGAGCCTTTATACTCGCATATCTACTACGTGCGTGCGTATTTACACACATACGTGGCACGTAGCCTATTTTCCCAGAAGCATAGGCCTACGGCGGTATCTGTCCACGACGGACATATCCATACTAACCTCCGGATAAAGCTTCCACGGTAAGGTATGCAGCGTGAACAACGAGCGAAATTACTTTTACTACAACAACTAAAGACAGTACAGTTTATTTAATTATTCTCGTCGCTTATTTAATGGAAAAGATAGCGCCAGAAACCCTGATTCATATCAATATTTATATTGGACTAATAGAGTGACAAATTCGTTTATGGTACATAAATACGACTGCGAGCTGATAGTCCTAGATCTGTCTCTATATTATAAAATGCTCGACTTCACACTTATTTTTTAAAATGTTGTGGAAAAGATCCGCATTACTTGATGATATTTTGATAGAAAACTGTTTCATCCTTGATCGTTTGTAGGGGAAATCAATTGCCATTGTTATTTATAAAAACATGTACTGTAAACAAAACATAAAATTTATGATATTAAAATATCATAAATAAAAGATAATTAAAACTGTAAAGATCTTTTTTTTAAGATTGTAAACTCTGTGAAAACTTTGTATCCCAAAAATGCGCTACGTCTTATCAACAATAAAAACTAACTTCCCCTTTTATCATATATGTCATCACTGAAACATTTTTTATTTTTATAAATTTACAAATAAAAATTTAGGCACCGTGTGTAGCTACCCGGGCTATGACGGCACCTAGACTCACTGGAAGTTACAGAAGACGGTGTAACATTGATAGTGATTTATTCTTAAAATGTGGATAATAATATATAAAATCAGTCATTAACTTTTTTCCTCACTATTTTTTTTTACTGTATTACCGTGAAGTGTTAAACCTCTTAAATTGATCACGTTTTTAAAACTCTAGACTATCGAAGAAGAATAAAAAACATTAAAATAAATCGTAATGATAAAAATTTTATCGGAAAAAATATTGACAAGTCAATTTTCGAGCATTGTCTTGCAAAAGACGGCAAAATCGATGTTTATGAAGAAATACATAAATCCGACCCAGGTCCGATTCGCACGCAAAATATAATGCTGGTCTTAATCGTTTTCTAAAATTCAATCTGCATTTTCTGCTAACAACTTCTCGGAATTTCATATACTAGATGGAATTTTAAGCTTAAATCTTAGGAGCATGGTTTGACTACGTTACAAAATTTTGAAATGTATATTACGCGAGCTATTTTAGAATTTCCCTTGTAAATAGAAGAAAATGCGGATCGAATTCTTCAAGAAAATTATTAAGACCAGCTGTACAACATCATATGAGCGCTAGGTCAGTTTTTCGAATGTAAATCTTGAACGTGCTTTTTCCAGTTTAATGATTTATCGATACATATTCCTAAATATTTAAAATCTTTTACGTTTTCTAAAAATAGGCATAAGTTTTATGGAGTTCATGTAAGCATTTGTTATGAAGGATGATTCACGGGACTCCACTCTTATGCTTAGTACTGTTTCGAATATGTTACAAATTAGATTCATTTATACTTACGCATAACCTCCTATCATGTGCCCATTTACTAAAATTATCTATATCCTCTTGCAGTAATTTTTCGCGCCATCTCTAACTTTTTATGTTTAATTCCTAGGGCAATATCGTCAGCAAAATACCGTTGCATTTTTAATATGCCTGTATAGGAACCAGTATAGTTCCCTGACCTACCTCATATTGAATAGTTTTTTCATTACTATTACTCCTTGCGATTTTTACTATGCTTTTCCTATTTTCTATATAATTCTTAAACCACATTAGTTGATTATTTAAAATACCCAGATTTTCTAAATCATTAATCAGTAGATTATGGTCAACTAAGTCGAACGCTTTAGATAGGTCAATGAAGGTAATTATAAATCGGTTCTCCATCGATGGTCCCATATTTATGTTATTTATCATCGTTCTTAGTAGCGTTATCGTGGACTTTTTTTCTCTAAATCCGTGTTGATTTTCATGTGATTTCTTAAATGTTTATCAACGTAGTGTTCTAATATTTTAGCTACTACAGGTATTATCGTTATTGGGCGATAATTTTCACATTGATTTTGCACCCCTTTTTATGGATCGGCCTGATAATTCCTCTCCTGAGTCCATCTCAAATGCTCGCTTCCTTTATAGAGCGATTGATCATGTTAATGCCTGTGTGGTTCCATTTACATCTTCAATAATATAGATATGTCGGCGTGGTTTGTAAGACAACATTCAAAAACTAGCATTTCAATCTTTTTTTCAGTTGAAAATTCTTCATTATGATTTTTCACGTGTTTTTTTTATTTTCATCCTTTTTTTGCAAATGTCTTAAAAATGCGACAAATTTAAAAAATTTGGCATTTCACGTCTAGTTCTTATTTCCCTGATTTATTAAGTATGTCATTTTCTTTAATCTTTCTTTAAGAGAAAATTGTTGCGGTTCGATCAGGATCTCCCTGAGTACCTGTTCCGTTGCCAGAGTGTCGAAAAAATTTATATGAAGGAGTGCAAAATAAACTTTGACTTTGTTTAATGTCGTTCCAATATTATAATGCGCTTTAAATAATTTCCGTAATGTTGATTCCTCTCATACTGGTATGCTATCCGTGTGACGAACCATATTACTGTAGTTTAGTAAGAGAGAGAAATTACAAAATCAAGTGCCCACCAGCGGTGCGGGAACCAATGAAGTTCACTTGAAGTAATATAATTGCTAATTAAAATAAGTTTGGAAATGTATTTACTTTTTCTCGATTAACAAAATGTGATAGTTTAACGAAATTTAAGAATTTTAATTATATTTGAAAATTTCTCCATACACAAAGCTATATCAAAAAATCGATTTAATAAACATATGTATATTTTGATAAATGTTTCGATCCCACGCAGAAAATTAAGCTAAACGAAATTTTGAATAAAGTCATATTTACCATTTATGTATTTTTATCAAAATGACACTAATAGAATCCAATACTAAATTTATCCAGAAATAGAAATTATTACAATTAATAAGTGGTTAAAATTTATTCAATGAACTATTAATTTGCAAGTCATCAGTTTATAGCTTAACAACAAGGACTCATTATTAGTTTAAACAGTAAATGCCGTGACTCCTCCTAATGCGAAATGAATAATTTTATTTTAAAAATCTTCATAATCAATAAAATTTTTCAACGTTTTTTCCTCTTTTTAATATAACAGTTCAATTTATTATTGTTGACAAGTAAATACTTTGACCAATGCCTCACTAACGTCTCACCAAATTTTTAAATCTTTTTTTGATTTAACCACATAACCACAAAAACAATAAAAAGCGTGTGTGCAGTCATGGGATCCCAGTCAGGAACGAAGCTCCTTACGCTTTTTCTTGGAATGAAACAATAATTTTTGTGGAAGAAACAATTATTTTATTATCATTATTAAACATTCGATCACGCGTAAATAGACAGATGTGACAAGATTAACACTGATTTAGCTAGCGCGTATCGTTTTATTAGCTGTACAAATTAACGTAGCACTGAAGATACACGTTAGTGTTGCAATACATTTCAAATATCGTTTGAATATCATTCATTTTCATTCTCGGGAAATTTAAATGAAACATGATTAAAGAAGGAAATTGTGTAACAGAAAACAACACGGAGCGCCAACAGCGGCGTACATTTCGTTTAGCTATGTGTTTTGATGTGTGTGTGCGTTCTCCCCCATATCCACTTCCAGTTATAGATTGAGTTTTTAAGTGATAGTTGTTGAATAGAGTGAGTTGTAGTTGAAAGTAAAGAAATGAATCAAATCAATCATCAATGGACAGAAAGCGCGAATATTTTCTCGTTTATAATGAGAAACGTAATTGAAATTTTGACGGGCAACTTTTTCTTCATTTCTCATCCACGTTTCAGAAAGTAATAGAAAATTATGAATAACTGGATCAATGAAATCTAGAATATGATTTTGTAAACTTTGAAAGTTAAAAGTTAATAACGAAAGACTTCTTTCTTTTTTGCAAATCATATCCAAGATAAGGAGTGTATTATCACACATGGAAAATGAGCATTTGACATGTTTAGAAATATATGTTTTAGGCCTTTTACGTTATTTTCGTCAATGTTTGCTATTTCCCACCATTTACTTGTATTTTTAGTACGTTTCGCACGATTTTTCTCAATTTTTCACCATCTTTGTCAGGTTTATACTAATTCGGCACTCTTAACCAGTTTCATAATTTAAAAGTGGCTCCTCTTGTCTAATTGTCAGCACTTTTCTTGTATAAATCCTATGATTTCCTGGATGCTGTATATTTTGCTATTGGGGTCCTAATGAGTGGTTGGACTAGAACATAACCGGAAGGCTAAACGAGGGTTCAAAAGTCAAAGTGGCGAAATAACGGCGAGGGCATGGGCGACGTCATAAGATGGCTTGGTTTTATTTTATTAAAAATTGCGCCTGCAACAAATGGGTATGCAACCTGCACACTGTGTTGAAACCAATCATTTCTACCTACTTTCGGGCATGATGTGGCCAAACTATGGAGGTCTTTGTCAATCATGTGTAGAAATTTAAAATGTAAAATACACCCGGATAAAATAAAAAAAAAATTGAATAAAATATTTTCTATGGTAAATATTTTAAATAAAATGACTGCTATGGTAATATGTAACCCTAATCAATTGTTTTTTATTATTTTTTATAGAGAAACGCTACGTGGCGTGATATTATGTGACCATTTCGGTAGCTCGCGTTAAAGAACTTGGTTCCAAAAAAATTTTAAAATAGATCAAATGGATGAAGCACAAGAAAACAATATTTAAAAAAAGTTTAAGGGAAACCGTTCTAGGATGAAGTCGTTGAAAAAAAGAAAATTTTTCAAAAATCTTATGTGGTGTTTGCTAAATAAGACCAAAATATTTTGATCCGCCACTTATAAAAACATACATGTAATTTTAAATATGTATTAATTTCCTAGTTTTTACTAAACTCAAAATTAAATCTTCTCAGGTTTCTATAGTAAGCAACAACAAAAAATCCAGCATATAAAAAATCGCGAACATAAAACTTCTAAAAAATATTAAAACCCAACTGATTTGGGTCTCGTAGCGTTGACAGGAAAACTGCGATGATAGCATCTACTGAGTAGTATTATGCGGCAACAGTGTCGGGCTGATTAGCGTCTGTACAAATATCTTAAGAGGTCTCGCATGTAATAGTCTACCTCCCGGGGCTCGCATAATACATTATAAAACTGCAAAATTTTTATATTTTATTTTTGAATTTAGCTTACCTCTCTATGGTTCCTATGATTCACATGAATAGTTACATTACAAAAAACATAATTTTGTTATTCTAGCACTTTAAATAAGCCCGGGTCTCAGGCGGTCGCTAGATATACCGGGTCTCACAAAGATCTGGGCAGCAATATATATATGTGTATATATATATATATATATATATATATATATATATATATATATATATATTGATACGAATTCGGTATTTACGGCGCTATCTAGCGATGATGTCGAGCTAGAAATTATTCTCCGATTAAAATCATTAATTTTCGATCTCTCGGCATCATCGTATTGTTCGTTGTCGGCGGAGAATACGGCCGGGATATTTACACGACCGAATTTGTTATTTCCGATTTCTGTCGAATTTCTCGGCTCGGGAAGTGTTAAGGGGTTGTGTAAGTGTTCTAGTATGTGCGGTCTGCGACAACAGGATAGTGTCTGTCGGCCGCGCGAGCCGTGTGAGATGAGTGTTACAACGGCTATGTAATATTAAGTGATAAGGATTTCGGCAAGGTACCGTTAGTTTGGTTAAATTATTACGAGCCGATTTAGTGAAATAAATGTACAGTTAGTTACCGTTGAATTGAGCACGAAACGAGTCGTCATAATACTAGTCGTACGTTAACCTAGTCGCCGTATAGTAATATTTTGTGCGGGGCAATTTTGGCCGAATTTCTTGTAAAACTCGTTTATTTTTCGGGTACGCGCGACCACAGTCAATTTTTATGTGAATTAATGTTGTTTTTACCGAATTGAGACAAGCTGTTTTTTAATTGAACTCGTGGTGCGGAGAGGCGGATTCGCAATTATTTCTGATAAGTTTCCGGTGTGTCGATCGTATATGAAAATCTAGTCCTCTCATAGAAATAAAGAATAGTCAACAACAATAAGAAAAGATAAGAGTGAAGAAGAGAAATTAATTTCAATATATATATATATATATATATGTATATATAAATTGCCCTCAGGAATGCCATTACGGTCTCCTAAATACCGTGGACGCAAAGTTATTATTATTATTATTATTATTATTATTATTATTATTATTATTATTATTATTATTATTATTATTATTATTATTATTATTGATAATTTAAAAATTTAAGAAAATTTTTGTTTTGATATTTTGTATTTTCCCGTTACCTACAGAAATATTTCTTGATCGACTGGCCGCTGAAAATACACAATTATAAAATTTACGCGAATACGCTAGAACAATGAATATTACTAGAATATAATATAAAAGTGTAGTATCACTGTTGTCGGCAATTCGTAGTCTGTTCGTCGGTAACCCGGCGGCTTAACAAACAACGCTGTAACGGTCGTCCAGTGAGATCCTTAAATCTGGGGTCTTCTGTAACGAATTTAAATCAGGCCTACAATTCACAGTGGTTTTTATGTCGAACTGATTTTACACTGCCCTACCGTACAATACCGATACTTTTTTTATACGTGTTACTTGATGCTGTTTGAAATGTTAGGCAAATGCACAGTTCTTCTCTTGGCAGGTAAAACGGTGACTTTTTTTTTTTTTTATTGGGCTGGTCAACCACGGATCTTCACCCAGAAACAATTAGAAAAGGAAATGAATCAGTTATATTTTGATGCGATCAGACATTGCTAGTAGGAAGAAACAAACAATAGGAACAATATGTGGAGAAGGAAAAGACAAGATATAGTAGCACAAAGGAATACCAATTCACAGCAAACTCGAATAGAAAATAGAACATTCGATTGAAAGAAATAAACATTCATAGAACACATGATCAGCATCATAAATATGCTCTTCGTTTAGGCAGAGAGGAAAATATGGAAAAGAAACCAACGAAAACGAGAGAGAGGCAACCGAGAGTGGCCAAAACGCAGACGAAAAATGAAAACAACAACAACAAAACGGCGAAGTAAAGAAAACAAAGAAAACCACGGATTTGCAGGAAGACTGCAGACAGATAGAAAAAACAATTGTTAGAAAAAAAGGAAACGTATATATCCAGCCACAACTTAAGATGAAAACTTTTACACGGCGGAAGGAGATTAGAGGACAGGATTTTTTTTTAAAAAAAGCGGGAAGAAGCAGCAACGCAAGCTAAGGAGTCTGCCGTTTCATTACCAAAAATGCTCGAATAGCTAGGAATCTACAGTAAATATCAATATGAATAGAATAGAGAGAAGAAAGAACGTGGATAAGTGAGCGTATACGGAGAATAATAAAATCGCAGGAATGATCATGAAGGGGAGAATGAATTGAAGGGCCGACATGGAATCTGATATAATTAAGAATTTAGAAGAAAGGTGATTTGAGGAAATGAAAATAATGGAACGGAGGATAGCCATCAGTTCGGCTGTGAATATAGAACAGAAAGGCAGACGAAAAGATTCTGAGAAGTCAGAATCTGAAAGGATAAAAAAGGCATCGACACCAGCCGACCTCTTCTTCGAATCATCTGTAAATACGGTTTACATGAGATGAAAGCACTGTGGAATTCCTTGACTCACTGCCACGATAATCCAGAGGAGCCGAAACAATTTAACTTGTGCGGGGTAAAACAAACTAACTCGCCGACCGAGATTCTTTTGTAAAAAAAGAATTTCTTTTCCACGAGTTTTTCATTGTTTCCGTGACGACCAATCACAACTATTTCTTTTGACGGGGTAGACCTATCGCTCGGCCTGATCGCGAGGTAATTTTTTCCTCGACTGACAACAAGATCTCACACATACATTTTCTCTTCTACGGCGTTTTTTTAAGTTTTGTAATGTTTTACATATTTTAGTAATGCACACATTATAGTATATATATATATAAATATTATTATTATTATTATTATAAAAGAAAGTAGAAATTACTTATTAACCAGTGCGGACTTTCTGGAACGAAACTAAGAGCTATGAAACCGGTTATCGGAACCAACATGTTAATAAACACTATTGTACGCCAATGAAAGAAATTGCCAAGGATCAGCTGCGATACCAAACCAGTTATTACGGTCGTGGGAGAAATAGATCCAAGCATTCCTCTTAAATGCGGTTCCGCAATTTCAGCTACATACGTTATTTCCTGCGTGACATTAAAATTACCATAATTGCATACATTTAATATGTAGCATTGGCGCATTTTCTAAGATAGTTTATGTGTCAGTTATTTTTAATACGACATTTGAATCTTATTACGCGGGATCAGGCATTTTAAATTTTTTGTGCAACGTCACTGGACCGATTAAATTTTAAAATTAACGGAGAATAATTTTAAAAGTCAAACAGAATGTCAGCCATATTTCGCTTGACATTTTGAAATAAATTCGGTAAGCGCAGCATTTTAAATGAAATTGCAATGTTCTCAATTCTAATAAGTTTCTATTCATTTTGGAACAGCTAGCGAGTTACAAACAATTACTATTTCAGAATCGATTGCCCAACGTAACTCGCGAAGAATATTTAATTTAAAGTATGAAAAAATATTTATTATTCTCCGTATCTTTCGTTGCGAGTTTTATGCATTTTATGGAAAGCTCAAAATAACTAATAAAATTAAAAACGCTACTTTTAGCGGTTGAAAAGATTTCTATCTCAAACTATATCCCAGAAGATATATCACATCTGAGTGAATAAAAAAATTTTTTTTTTTTTTTTTTTTGGGCGCGCCAGCGGCATTGACCCAACAACAAGAAAACTAAGCTAATAAACTGAATAACTAAGCGGTCCGAAATGGACGCAACAAAGGACAGCAGTGCGGACACCACAGAAGATGAAGGAAAGGAGAGGATAAAGGAAGAGTTATAGGGAGTAGGGAGACCTAATGACAGGAGCTGACTGTAAAAAAGGTAGCGTTCGTTACGAAGAGCAGGACACTCAAAGAAAATGTGATTAGCATCACATGTACGAGGAGGATCACAATCGTGGAGAGAACAATCAGAGAAGGCGATAGAGCAAATCGAAAGCGAGAGGAAGGGAGGAGAGAATGATTGATCCGGAGACGAATTAGGGAGACAATAGAAGAGCGACGACTGAGAGGAATAGAATGGAACCAAGACAGGGAACGAGGAATTGGCTGAATGAAACGGTAATGAGAATGACAATTAGAAAATAGGGAGGGATAAATATCCTGCCAAAGTCTAAGGAAAGGATATCTGAAGAAGGGAAATGGTTGAGGAATGAATCAAAGCGACCAGCAGAACGAGCCAAAGAATCAGCTGCATCGTTGCCATCAATTCTGGAATGACTGGGGACCCACAAAAAATCAATGAGAATAGAACGGGATGACTGCAAAGTGGAGGTAAGAGAACGAATTGAGAGAATAATATTATCAGAGGAATGTGAAGGAGGTGAGGATATGGCTTGAAGGACGCCCTTAGAGTCCAAAATAATGAGGAATTGGGAAAGATCGCTTAAAGAAGAAATATAAGAGATAGCCTGAAGGATGGCGATCGACTCGGCAGAAAAAATAGAGCAGAAGGAAGGAAGCCGGAAGGACTCAGAATGTCGAAGCGACGGAGCAGTAAACGCACCACCCACGCTGTCCTCGCTCTTGGAACCATCAGTAAAGATCAATACATGAGCAGGAAAAGAGGAATTCAACAAATGAAGAAATTCATTGTTGACTGCACCGTGAGAGGAGGAATTGCCTCGAAGTGGGAGAGAGGAAAATTTGATAGGCTGCCATAGGCTATTGAAGTCATGAAAGAAGTACGGGAGAGTGTTGTAGGAAAGGACAACAGGAGAAAAATTAGAAAGACGGGTAGCAATGAGCAATAGGATTGGGATTTTATGAGGAGAAAAACGCCAGCGGTTTTTGATATATAGATAGGAGGAAATAAGTTTGGACGAGGAGATGGGAAGCCGTTTAATTAAGAAGCGATACCCAAGCTGAGAACGGCGAATAAACAGTGGTTGGGCAACCGACTCTGATAGACCTGCGGGAATGGGGGAGGATTTCAAGGCTCCAATGCACAAACGGAGGCAGGAGTTCTGGATCGCGTCAAGTTTAGTGAGGAGAGGCTTGGAGGAATTACCGTAGATAAAGGAACAATAGTCGAGCTTGGACCGGATGATGGCTTTGAAAAGAATTAGAAGGATAAACGGATCGCCTCCCCATCTGAGGGTAGAGAGAGATTTAAGGAGATTAAGTCTTTTAAGACAGGATTTATAGAGAAAATTAATGTGCTCATGGAATGTGAGGCGGCTATTTAAAAAAAGGCCAAGATAGCATATGGAATTGACAACGGGGATAGGAATACCAGATACAGTGGTGCGAGTTAGAGCTCGGTTAAAGGGTCGGAGAGAAAAAATGATACAAGACGACTTAGTAGGAGAAAGAGAGAGGTGAAGACGAGAAAGGGAATTATTAAGAATAGGCAGGGAATTATTTAACTCATCAATAGCGACGGACAGATTGTCACAGGTGGAATAGACCAAAATGTCGTTAGCGAAGAGGAGGGAGGAAGAATAAATAGGAAGAGAAGCGATATCAAAAGAGTAGATATTAAAAAGTGTAGGACTCAGACAGGAACCCTGTGGGAGCCCACGATAAACGCATCTGGAGGAGGAAAGGGAGGGAGAAGAAATAAAGAGAGTTCTGTTCTGGAAGAGGTTGAGTATGAGAATGACGACGACGGGAGGGAGGTTAAGAGAAAAAAGTTTGGAACCCAAAGCGGGAAGATGCACATTATCAAAGGCAGAAGAGACGTCCACAAAGGAGGCAATGGTGAATTTTTTTGTTAGGAAAGACTTATAGACATCTGAAAGGAAATAACTAATGCAGTCAACCGGCCCAAGCCCAGGACGAAAACCAAACATATTAGGAGGGAATAGATTATTGTGCTCCAGCCACCACATAAGGCGATTGTTGATCAAACCTTCAAAGAGTTTACGCAGGCAGGAAGCCAGGAAAATGGGACGGAAAGAACACTGATTTCTTTTAGGAATAGGAACGGCAATAAAGTCGTTCCAGGATTTTGGAGTAGAGCCAGAAAGGAGAAAAGAATTAAATATATGGAGAAGGAAAAGCAGCGCAGCAGGAGCGAGATTTTTAAGAATAAGGAACGAGAAACCGTCCCGGCCAGGAGCAGACAAGGTGGATTTATTAAGAATGGATGCAAGCTCCTCGTAACGGAAAGGAGAAGACAGGAAGTGAGGCTCAGAATCTACAGGAAGAGAAGGAAGAACAGTTTCTTCAAAAGAAGGGACATAGGCGGGAGCAATAGAATCCAAGAAGGACTCCAGCTGGGATTTGGAAGGGTGGGAGTGGCGAGGGCGCTCAAAAAAGGGTGATCTAAACGCCTTAGCCATTTTCCAGATCTGGGAGAAGGACGTATCTCTGGAGAAGGAGGAGCAGAAAGACTTCCAAGAATTCTTTTTGGCAGACTTCAGGATAAAACGAGCTTTTGCGTTAGCTTCTTTGTGGGCTAGGAAGTTGGACATAGAGGAATGAGAGCGGAAGGCTTTAAAGGTGGTAGAACTTTTTTGGAACGCTGCTTTACACTCTTCGTTCCACCAGAGTGAGGAGGCATACGAAGAAGAGCGACTGCGCGTGCTGGTAATAGGAGGAGAAGATGCGGAAAGAGCAGAATTTAGCGTTTGAGTGAAAAAATCGTAACGGAAGATTGGATTAGGAACATCAGAAAAAGAAGGGAGAGAGGAATCCACCAAGGAACGAAATTTAGCCCAATCAGTTTTAGAAAGAAGCCAACGGGCAGATTGAAGGGGCTTGAAAGACTTAGAAGGGAGCACGTCATTAAGAGTGAGCAGAATGGGGACATGATCGCTGCCAAAAGTGCCGTCGAGAGTCCTCCAGGAGCATAAGAGACCAAGATTGGGAGAGGAAAAGGAGAGATCAACTGAACTAAAGGAAGAAGGTTGCTTGAAGAGGGTAGGAGACCGATCATTAAGTAGAAAAAGATCATGATCCAAGATAAGATTTTCAAGAATCAAACCATTAGGATTATTCCCAGCGCAGCCCCAAAGAGGAGAGTGAGCATTCCAGTCGCCTTCAATGATGAATGGGCCAGACAACGATGAAAGAAATGAGATAAGAGGAAGATTAGAGAGGCTGGATATAAACGCAAGCAATATGTAAAGGATGCGGAAGAAGATTCAAAAGAGAAATGTGAACCATGTTAGGAAGATTGGGATAGGGAGGAGGAAGACAAGGGATATCGTGCGATAGGTAGGATAGATCGTATCTAATGAGAATGGCGACGCCACCGTAACCATCCACACGATCTGACCGAACTAAAGAATAGCTTTTGAAATGTAGAGACGAGGAGGATTTGAGCCAAGTTTCGCATAACAACGCCACATGAATATTATAGAGGTCTAATAAACCCTCTAAACTTAATTTGTTAGCTTGAAAGCTACGGCAGTTCCACTGCAGGATGTTCAAAGCATGAGCACGCGACATGCTATCTAGGATACAAGAAAATTAGAATAGGATAGAAAATGAAGGGAAGGACGAGAGTAGCTATAAAAGAAGAAAGAAAGGTTAGTAAATAAGAAGCGAGCACATAGGTGCACTTCCAACTTGAGGAGGAGAAAGGAAGAACAAGGAAATTGAAGACGAAAGAAGTCCTGCCCACCACAATATGCGGGCCAATTTGCCGGACCTTTTCTATTCGTATCAATTTGGTATAATTCAAAGCGCAGAGAGGAGTACCTGCACGAACATGGCTGATCACCAGTTTGTAGGCCTTCCCCCCCTAAAGGGACAATTATACCTGAATATGAACAAATTAAATGACACGAGCACAGAAGCATGTCTAGTGTTCCTGAAGCGTAAGTAAGGCGTTATCCTTGGCTAACAGGGAGAAAAAGGGGGAGGGAGATAAAGACAAGGAGAAGGCAAAAATATGCCTTACGAGGAATGGACGTAATTGGATAAGAAAGAAGAAAGATTGTCAAGGAAGGAAGAGGAGGCGGCTATGTTATGAGAAGCGAGGAGTTCCATGATTGCGGCGGAAAGATTAGTGATATTAAATGGGGAGTAATTAGGGGGGGAATTAGGAAGCAGGCTGCGAGGAGCTAGAAAGTTGCTGGAAGGCAGCGAAGAATTCAGAAGAAGGGAATCTTCACGATTCAAGGCCTAACCAACAGATGGTGAACAGGTGTAGAGGGAGGGGACGGTGGGAAAATGGGGAAGAGGCTTGGAATGCGGTTTCGATTTAGGAGATTTATGAAAAGTGGGAAATTTAGGACGAGGAGGAGAAGACAATTTATTAATTTTAGAAGAGGCTTGAGAGGAAGAAGGGGCTGCGGCACGATTAGCATAGGAAAAGGCTTGGGAGACGACACTAGAGGATTTATGTTTGGCGGCTTGGGAGACGACACTAGAGGATTTATGTTTGGCGGCTTCTTGAAACGATATGTTTTCGAACGCCATGATTCTTTTAATATCCTTCTGTCTAAGCCACTCCGGGCAGACGCGATCGGACGAGCTATGGCAACCTTTGCAGTTGCGACAAATAGGAGGCTCCTGGAGGTTGGGACATTCCGAAGAGGGATGTCTGGAAGCACAGTGTGAGCAAACGGGATGAGAGCTACGACAATGGCGCGCAATATGTCCAAAAAGGAAGCATTTAGAGCACTGAGTGGGAGAACGGACACTGGGGGAAACGGCAAAACGGAGTTTGTAAATCGTTACAAACTCCGGAAGGAACTACTTAGCGAATTTAAGTTCGACACTCCTGGTGGGAATTTTTTTTCCATCAGAAGAGCGAAAGATACGACGAACTGCAACTACGAGGATAGAGGAAACAAGCCCCTCTTTAATTTCGTCTTCGGAAAAGGAAGGAAAGATTCCAGAGATAACGCCCATACTAAACAGAGCATTGGTGTGGATATACGCGGTAATATTGTTGGACTGAAAAAATGAAGAATTGTTCAGAAACTCATTCGCCGCAGAAGCAGAGGGAAACATAACCGAGATGCGCCCCCTGCCCTGGGGAATGATGTCCGAAAAGGAAGTTGAAATTTTACAGATGAGCCTAGCCAGAGCCAACGGGTGCAAATTCCCGATGTTCTCGTCTAGGGTGGAGTTTTCTACAAAAACTTTAAAGGGACCAGGATGATCGGAAGGAAAAACATTAATAAAATCTTTACTATTATTATTGTTATTATTGGTGGATAAAATGTTGTTGTTGTTGATGTTTTTATTACTATTATCATCACTATTATTATTATTGTTATTGTTGGATAAAATGTTGTTGCTGTTGATGTTTTTATTACTATTATCATCACTATTATTATTATTGTTATTGTTGTTGGTATTATTATTATTATTATTATTATTATTATTATTATTATTGTTATTATTACTACTACTAGCGATATTAAAGTTTTCGACTGCTTTAATCGCGCAGCTGTTATTATTTGTATTAGAGAGGTTGGGCAAGTCAGGTTGCGAAAGCCGCAGATCATTGTTAGGTATAATTGTTGTTGGCAAAAGAGGGCTGGATGGCTTACGCTTTCCGGCAGCGTCAACCTCCATTAGATTCAGCGACAAGTTCGCTTTGTTAGTTTTTGAATCTTTGGAGGAGGCCGCAGGACGGCCCCCACTAGACGAGCTCATCGGTCGAGCAAATCAAATTAAAATATACGTAAAATTAGGGAAAAAAAAAAAAAAAAAGGAAAATAAATCGCTGCACAAATCGAAATAAATAACAGTAATCTAAGAATTCGTAGAGCGTCTAAATAATAGTGAAATACGACAACGAAGAGATAATAAATGAAACGATCTCACCGGTCTGCCGAAACAACTGATTATCGAGCTGATAACGCGATAACGAGAACGCGGGTAAACAAATTTAAAAAAAAAAAAAAAAATTTTAAATTTGGTTTCCCTTATATCGCCGATTAAATCGAAGAGAAAAACTACTAAACAAGTTTTTCTGATTAGCCGTTAGAGAGATAGAAAATATTATCTAATACAGACGTCGTCTCTCTTCGAGCGATTTTACTGAAAATGTCTTTTAAAAAAAAAAAAAAAATGAAGAGAAAGTTTACTCGCTTCGGTTGTTCGTTGAAGAGATTAGTAAGATCTCGTTTAATTTATTTGCATCGTATGCTTTTATTTTTATTTCTATTGTTTCATTTTATTTCGTTCTTATCGGTTTCATTTCTCGCTGGGTCGCTACGTAATTTCTGAATTCATTCGCTAATTTAAATTAAATCCAGATTCGTCTGACAGGCAACAAAAAACCATCGCCTAATCCGGTACTGTTAGTAAAAGCGTCATTAATCATATCGCATAGGTTAAAACGACTGATAAAACAAACAAAACTGTTCAGCAGTTATCTTCTTCGTCTAATTTATCTACTTGTCTCCCGGTAGAGAATTATTAATAAGCCTGTCGACATTAACTCCAATTATACTTCTAAAACTAATATATCAGATGTAGTGTAATAAACCTGATTTCATTAACACCATTTTTCCCCAGCACTATGTTGGACAGACGGTCATCTTAATCTAAAATTTAAAAAAAAAATTTAGCCAGAAAATTTCATCATAAAATTAATAGTTACTCCCTAATCTCTCGCTTTGATAAAAACCCAAAATAGGTCACCACAAGCTCTCTATATAGTATTTTTTGATATAGAGAAAGCATTCGACCGGATATAAAGTGCTTACAAAGCTAAAGAACGCCAATATAAAAGGCAATAGGGGCAACTATATAAAGAATTATCTGCCAAATAGATACATTCAAGTAAAATTGGCTCATTCATATCCTCTCCTGTCTTCATAGAAAATGGTATTCCTCAAGGATCTCCACTAAGTGTAACACTCTTCATTCTATATATAAATGACGTAGCGGATTGCATACGGCCGTCGGTAACAGCTCGATTGTTCATAGACCACCTCAATATATCCCTAACATCAAACTTTCCTTCCAACGCAAAATCCATACTACAATTCACAATAAATAGATTACATTAATGACCAAAAGTAACGGTCTTACTTTCTCCTCAACTAAAACTTACTGTGTCAAATTCCAGAAAAGTCGTCGAGTAAACCCAAACCATGATTTTTCCCTTACACTAAATGGATTTCCTCTCCCAGTTACATCTTCAGCTAAATTCTTAGGCTTAACATTTGACTCCCATCTGACATGGTCTCCTCACATTTCAGATCTCAAACACAAATGTAATAAAATCTTGGCCAAAATGTTTATCACATTATAAGTACAATAATAATCCTAAATTACTTCTTTCTGTATATAGATCACTTATTCTAAGCAGATTAACCTACGGCTGCCAGATGTACTATTCAGCTAGTAAACAGCTCGTAAAATCACTCGAAGCAATCCATCACGTAGCTTTAAGAACTATATTTGGAGCGCATCGAACATCCCCCACGGAGGGTGTCTGTGTGCTAGCAGGGATCCCTCCATTATCCTATATATGAGGGGGATGGTCAATAAGTAAGTTTCTCAAAAATCTAAAAAAAAAAGGAAATGTAGGTACGAACTCCGAAAAAATTTTATTTGAAACCCTACATTCGTACCTGTTTTTCTACATAATCGCCGTACAATTGTAGGCATTTGTCAAAACGGTAAACTAGTTTTCCGATGCCACTTTTGTAAAACGAAACGTCCAAGTTTGTGAGGTATGAATGTACCGCAGATTTCACCTTGTCATCTCTCGAAAATTGTTGTCCGCCTAACCAGCGATGAAGATTGGGGAAAAGATAAAAATCTGACGCCGCCAGATCCGGGGAGTACGGCAGACGCCCGAAAACATCACATTTAAAGTCACGTAAAAGATTTTGATTAAGTTGCGCTGTATGCGGTCGCGCGTTATCGTGAAGAAGGACGATCGTTTTCGATAGTTTTCCTGGCCGTTTTCGCTTAATATCGTCTCGAAGACGCATCAACTTATCGAAGTAAGAATGCTTGGTGGTAGTAGCGCCCGCTGGTGAATATTCTTCAAGGATCATTCCCTCCTCATCCCAAAATGTCGTTAACATCAACTTCCCAGCAGAGCGTTCCATCTGCGCTTTCTTCGGGGCTTTCTCATCCGTTCTAATCCACTGTTTGCTCGCCACTTTCATTTCAGATGCGTAGTGGTGCACCCACTTTTCATCACCTGTAACAATCCACGCGAGAAAATCCTCTCCTTCCTCGTGGTAACGCGTGAAAAAATCGAGGGATGCGACCAAGCGATTCGACTTGTGATCGTCCATCAAAAGGCGCAGAACCCATCGCGCGCCAATTTTTCTGAGGCCGAGTTCTTCGTGGATAATTTTCAAAATACTCCCTGGTGAAATAGGATTGCATGCGACCTCTGAAAAATATCGTTCGATTTACCAAGTGGTGCAACGCCTATCTTCTTCAATTAAATGCCGTACTGATGCCGTACTGTGTTAATCGAATCTTCGGTAATTGTATCGCTCGGTCTACCGACTCGCTCTTCATCGACAATATTTGTTCAACCCTTTAAAAATTGTGTACGCCATCTACCGACCATCTGCGGACTCATTTTCGGCCCGTATACTTCGATCATACGCTTGTAAATGGCGCTGTGCGACTCACCTAACGCAGTGAAATATCGTATCATCCCGCGCACCTCTAAGTTGGACGACACAGCCAGCGGTAGTTTCATTATTATTCATCGGTTACACAACACACGTCGTTCTTTCAACGCGAAACTCACAGTACTACCTCGCGGCAACCTACAGATTGCCTATGTGTATTTTCGTTGTTCATGAACGCTGCTTTAGTGCGCTATAAAACATCGAAACTTACTTATTGACCATCCCTCGTATTTAACTTCTCACCGCCCATGGATCACCTATTCTGGTACCAACAATACCACTTTTCCTCAAAGAACACTATAACTCCTCCTCCATCCTTTAAAAATGACCCAATACCTGATATCCTAAATTCCTTGGCTGAAAAAAGCATCAAATACAATTCGGATCTCCTGCTGTTCCCAAAAGAACCACCATGGGAATACTGGCCGTTGAATGTAAACTTATCACTCTTGAACCATCGTACATCTAATGAGGACCAATATACAGCTCACCAGAAAGTCATCAAAAAAATACAAACTTACACACACAATACACACATTTATACAGATGGAGCGAAAGCAGATGTCACCGGGACGGTGGCCACTTCCACAGCATGTGCCTACCTAGTTTCAGGTGAAGTTCAAGCAGTGAAGTCACATGATTACTGTTCCGCATTAGAAGCTGAACTATATGGAATCCTCTTTGGATTGGAAGCATGGGTTCCTTTGGGTACCAGCAATTGTTGGAATACCCGGAAACGATAGTGTAGACCGGGTCACCAAGGCAACGTTATCTGCCCCTATGTCATTTAATGCTCCATCTCCAGAAATAGTTTCCTTCCTACGTAGAAGTATGAAAGAACATTGGATTTCATCCTGGTCCCAACATGTAACCTTTCTCAGGAACATAAAACCAAACACTGAATCTTGATGGCCACCGATCCAAATGTCCAAAAAATAATTCTCTGTTCTTACTAGGTTGAGACTGGGACACACATTCGTTTCCCATAATCATATCCTTCCAGGAGCCCCTCCGCCAATTTCTTGCCCATTTTGTAATGCAGCAGTGGTACTTTCTGTCGAGCACACCCTGAAACAATGTAATCGTTTAAGGAGAAATAAGGATGAACCGCTACACATTCTTTTATCCAATCACCCAGAACAGTTTCAAACCGTGCTATCTTTCCTCAACATAAATAACCTTGCAGATAAACTATAATATAACTCCTATGCTCACCGTACCGTAATGACCCTGGCAGATACACAAGGCAAGCGAGTAGATAGTATATATATATATGTATAAAAAAAAAAAAAAAATCTAGCTCTTAAATATTTATTTTTTAGTTGTATTCTAGAAAAAAATTAACAAAATAAAGAACAATAGAAATAATTGTTATTTTATATGGAGCAAATTAGTCAAGTGTGATGTATCAAGCGCCAAGGATTCGGTATGATAAATTATGAACTGCTGTAATTTAAATTTACATAATATTAAATTTAAAAAAAAACAATTATTTCCTGTAATGTTTCTTAAAATAATTTTCTCTACGGCTAAACGACCAGGGCCAGTCGATTGCGCCCAAACAAACGGTTCCCATTAAAAATAAACATGAAAACGGGTGGAATAACTTCTTAACATTAATGAACAAATTTTTTCAGTAAAATCCAGAATCCAGATCGATTTTCCTTTTTTCAAATTAAATAGTTTCTTATAATTGTTAAAGTTAATTTATTTTTCATTTTTTGAGGCACATGTTCTTTTTAAAAGCAAAAATCTATCATAAAGGTAAATTATTGCCTATATCGTCTGATTTGTTCCGAAAATTTTTATTGAAATAACTCGCTAAATGAATAAATAATCAACATTTCAAGTCTTTGTGTGAGAAAACTAATTTTTTAAGCGACATATGTATGAACGAAAAGAAAACATTGAAACCCGTTAATTCATTACTATTGATTCGCGACCCAAGCAAATTAATTACTAATTTCCCGGATTGTGTTCTTCTTGATTCGTTGATTACTTTACGCCTTAAATATGATATTAATTAAAGAATAAACGTTAAAAACTCACTAACACTCAACTGGATCAACTTAGAAAAAGGGCGAGGCTGAAATGATCTAGGCCGATACGTGTCTGATGCCGAATCGTTGGAGCTGAATCAGACGATCAATCGCTAGAGCCGAGATAGAGACCTTCAAATATTTAAATGCAGATGTGGATTTCAAAGTCTTTCTCTCATCAAAGGAATTACTATTTTGTTTTATTTTTTTTTTTTTTGGCTTAACCTTTGTCATTTAGCCAATTTTTTCTTTTACTTAACCATTTTAATAGGGTATTTTATAAAACTTTCTTATTTATTATTTCTATATTTCTATCTTGTGTGGTACTCTATAAATTTATATACTAGTAAAGCTACTCGTAAATTCGACGTTGGATCTGTCACTGTTACTGAAACTGGAAAGGTATGCAGCTCTGATAGGATTTCTGTTCTAAGTTTATCCCTAGCCTGCTCGTAAGTTTTTCATTTCCAAATAAAATGATCTATTATACCCTCCTGTTCTACAACTACTGCTTGCACTATCACTAATAATATTAATTTTTGCCAAGTGACGAGAGTTTTGTTGTGTCCTGTTCTCAATCTAGTTATCGGTACAATAAAGTCTCTTCCAATGAGGAACCCTTGGGACATATTTTTGTATTCTTGAGTAGTCGTTCCCTTTCTGATTACTACTTTGTTGGTACTCGACGTTCCACCCGTTATAGTGTGCGTTTTCTAATTACCGGTAAAAAATCCTACCAATTTAATTTTTGGACAATTGTTCTGCTTGCAATTCTATCTATTATTTCGTTTCCTTTAATACCGCAGTGCGCCGGAATCCACTTTAGTACTACTTTCATTTCTGCCTGTTGTGAATTAAATACTTGTCTTCGTATAAGCCATTCGGTATTTGACATTTTCAAGTGAATTTCGTGTAATAGTTTATGCAATACGGCTAGAGAGTACCCGTTGGAATTAATATTTTTTACCCGATAAACTTCTAGAATATTCTAGGCTTTTTAATATAGCAAATAATTCCACTGTAAAAGAAGATCCAGCATACGAAAACCGAAAGGTGTTAAAAAACTCTCGGCCCTGATAATAAAAAACTGCTGTGGATCTATTTTTCCCTAGATCAAACGATACATCGGTATAGAGGATTTTTAAATCATTGAGCCGAGACTTTAATATATCATTCATTATCAAACTGTTGTGATTTGAAATTGGTTGGTTAGTTTTGACAAATTCTTTAGAGTCTAATTCGATTTACGGGCAGCAAATCGATTCTTGAAAATCCATCCAATATGGCGCCGGTTTAATGTTTTATAAATCTTTAATTCAGAGTAGTTGTTAAAATTAGTAAGCATTGGAGGCTCTCCAGTTACCCCGATTTTTTAAGCCGTCTAAGATAGATATCTGCTTATTTATTGGATGAAAGCGATACTCTTTATTTTTTATGTAATATTTGTGCGTAGAATGTTTAAGAAGAAATTTAATCGGAAGTTCTGCGCATTCAGCATTAACTACGTGAGCTGGTGTAGAATAAACCCTAGACAGAACCGTTCTGTTTTGAATAATTTGTCGTTTTTTAGTTTTTGTATTATTTAAATTTAATATTGGGGCTGCGTATTCTATGTGAGTCCGTATTATTGCTTTGTATATTGTTAGCAGCTGAATTTTTCCCCCGATCCATTAAAAATGCTTACCATTCATCCGTATATGTTTCTATTCCATTATTAATAATGTAACTACTAACACTAGAGCTGTCTCGAACGGTGTGAAAAATTTAACGACTTCTAACTGTCGTCTAACATAATAATAATAATAATAATTATCTACACATATTTCCATTTCATCATCATCATTTCTGCTTGTCGCTGGTTTATGACTACGTGAAATATCATCGATTTCACTACCTGATGATGTGTCGTTGATTTCCAGTAAGACTCGAATTATTTATCACATCCGAGATTCCTTGTTATAAATTAAAATTCATTTCTTAAGTGAGGGAAAAAAGTAATGCGACTACACAGTTGAGCTAGAACGGCCAACCGAACGCTATTTATACTAAATGAAACAATAAAACAACTTACTTAATAAAAACTATTAATTACGAGGCTACTGCAATTTCAGCCATGTATTTTTTGAGTGCCTATCTCCATGTACGTAACGCTCTACTTTATATTCCCACTTGCTATCGATTAGGCTTCCCGCTCCTTATTAAACTTTATGCATCTTTTCTCCCCCTACTCTCTATTCCAGCTCTTAGCGTACTTATATTAATCAATTTTGACATAACCTTTATTTAACGGACTCTTTCTTGTCCATGTCACTTCTGGCTGGTGGTCCTTTATTGATACGCTCAAAAAAAAAAAAAAAAACGAAAAAAAGAGAACTGCAGAACAGCATAGCAATTAAGAAAGAAAAAAAAAATAATACAACTTTTACCGGGGCCATGTTTAATTAACTGTAAAATTAACGGGTTAAAAATAAATTTTCATTTTTAATCTTGCCTCATTAGTTTACGTTTAAGTCCTCATACATAATTTCAAAAATTAATTTTGCACAATAATATTAATTTTATGACAGCAATAAATATGAAAATGGTATAGATGATGTTGATTTGCACGAATTTCAACTTTTTTAGGGGTAAAAAGAATTCGGATTATAAAATAATTTAGTGTGCGCAAAGACACGTCAATGTTCAAGTGAAGAAAGTTTCTTGAGCTTGTTCCGATTATTCTGGGTTACTATACTGCGGATTTATCAATGTTCGCACAACTATACGTGTACGCACGCATACAACACACATATATATTATATACATGTACATATACTCATTTATTACCGGTGCTTCCAGAAAGCCAACTGTTAGACCACATATCACTAAGGCAATGTATAGCGTGGTGACACTAGACGCGTTATAAAGCAATATCCAAACTATTAAAAATGGTATGTTTAAAGCCATCATACTCCTTTTTGGGCCAAACGGATATGTTACTGTGCCAGATATCAAAGATCCTAAAGATACGCATATAAAATTTATCGAACCTAAATCAAAAGCATAAACAAACAATTAAAAGATAGAACATGTTTATAAATACGAAAATAATACTGGTTTTTATTTTGCTTACACTATCTCGCTGTTTTACATATTATCATAAATAATCTTTTTACTTCCCTTGCTGATGTTATTTAGAAATTCCAAAATTTATTTTTGAAAAAAAAAATCAATTAGCGAAAGAAATCACACTGGGATTAAATATTTTCCCCCGTTTTTGCAGACTCGTCAACTGATAGCATTAACTCGGCGCTATAGTTGTATTTATTTTTTAAAGTTTTTTAAGCACTGATGTGATATATCTACAGGTGACGAACTTTGATTAAAAAGAAAAATCAACCAAATGTGTATACGACAGAGACCACTGATCGCCGATTGTTCAGACAAAAACTTGAGTTTTATTTATCTTTTTTTACTGTATAGGAATGTTGAATGCTGGCATTTTCTAGGAAGATGGAGGGCACTGGATAAATCAATAAATGCAGCCGAAGCGAACTGTTTATTGATGAAAGATTTGTATACATGTGCCGTAAAAAGACTGACTCAATCAGCAGCATGATCCGAACTTAGACGAAAATCGAACGCATTGGGAGGAAAAATATTGTTGCGATTAAGCCGTCAAACCAAACGTATGTTGAGCATACCTTCAATTTCCTCTCTTATTCACAACATTTTCCTTTCTCACTCTATCCAAATTGACCTACTGTGGATTCCAGGCCATTCTGGAATCGAGGGTAACGAGTCGGCCGATACACTAGCTCGTTCATCCTCTTCTACCGGTGAATTCCTCAGTGTCTTTTCATCTCATAATATTAATTTCCTCTCCACTTCAGCTCATTCCAAACTATGGTTAAATTCGTATTCCTCCTCATTCTCAAATCC
This sequence comes from Icerya purchasi, assembly GCA_039619475.1. NCBI lineage: Eukaryota > Metazoa > Arthropoda > Insecta > Hemiptera > Monophlebidae > Icerya > Icerya purchasi. The sequence goes on from CM077116.1 coordinate 134,296,521, forward strand.
GGATTCCTTCTATCTCTTTATCCAGCCTAATCTACCGTCTTATCCATGGTTTTTCAATTTTCCCTCCATACGGCGTTCAACTCTCTCTGCAATCTGTCGCCTAAGCTTTGGGCACAGTTTGCTTCCTGCTTCCCTATTTCGCTTTTCTCTGGTCCCCTCTCCTCACTGTCTCCTACACCCTTCCTCTCACAACTTTATAGGTGACGCTAATCACATTTTGTTTGAGTGCACCTATATCGTTTCCGAACGTTCTTCCTTTTACTCTTCTCTTTTGTCAATTGGTCTTCCAACTCCGTATTGCGCAGCTTTTGTCCTCTCCTTGCCATCACCCTCGGTCATTCCAGCACTTGAGTCTTTCCTATCTTCCATATCTGATCGCATAAACATCTGATTCCGCTTCTCATTCTTCTCCCTCTTCTTGGGCCAATGTCTTTATGACGAACCCAAAAAAAAAAAAAAAAAAAAAGATACAAAAAGCTAAAGAGACAGATCAAAGGAAATTTTTTTAGGGATAGAGATAACACAACAATAAAACGAATTCGAAAAGGGAGGAGTAACTCCACTGGAAAGAAAATAATTGAAAATGATTTTTTTTTTTAAATTCTTCTCTTCACCTTTTTTGTATGCGCCGTTTGTAACTACTGAGGTCATTACAGCACATATACAGAGGTAACTTATATACGTTGGGTCAAACCACCCGTTCTAACGAAGGCTACAACCTTTGTTACGTTAGTTGCAGTATTTTCCAGACAATCCTGTATGTTACTGGATAGGTCTTGTTGCGTCCGGAACGTGGCAAACTTTGGGCACATGAGAAATATGTGTGGAACTGTCAGTACACCAGCCTGGCCTCAAAAGAAGCACGTAGTTGGAGGTGAAGATTTTCTGATTATATGACTGTGCGAGACAGTGACGTAACCGATTCGCAACTGGCTAAGAATTTTAAAATCGTGTCGGGATATTCCCTCCGGTGGCCACCATGGTTCGACTATGGGCGTATGTTCTTTAAGAACGTTGTAGTAACTGCTCATCCTGTTTTCCACTGGTTCTCGAACTTCCTTAGAAAAATATGCATCATTGAGGATGGTAGGTCCGCGTCCTCTGGCACTGGCGAGAACAACGCCGAGCGCGCTTCCATATCGACCCTCTCATTACCAGGTACCCCGATGTATACAGGAATCCAAATCTGTTCATTTGGTTTAACTGATTTAGATAGCAATGTATTTTCAATATTAGTTGGTTGCTGCATTTTTGGTTTTCCAGCATACTGTAGGGAATCGGTGACTATGAGAACTTTTATAGATTTGTTGTGATCCGTAACTAGGTGATGGAGGCAGTAAGAAATTCCGTGCAATTCTGCATCCAACGCATCACAGGCATCGTTAAGTCTGGCTTGATGTGAGATGCCCTGCCCTGCGAAGGCGCAGGATGCCGGTAGTGGCCTTGCTTCGCCTTTTGCCTTAGCTCCATCAGTGTAATATACTAGGTGGTCCAGAAAGAGCGGCATGGTGTACGGAATCAAGGGACTTCAGTAAAGATTTACTTGCAAAGGAGACACCTGGCACCCATAGTTGATTTTTGATAGGATAAGCGATCTATATATGTTACGGAGGAATTTCTGGAACTCACCAGATATTTCAGAAAAGGGTTAGCTTTGGTACATTTCAGTTTTAATTCTGAAGTATGAGGCTTCCACGTAAGCCTGGAGTCGAAAGATAACCCAAAGAATTTTACCGTTGTTTTTTGGGGAAGATGAAGCTTGTTTAATTTTAGGAATAAACTCGAAGGTGCATGGTGCCCCCTGCAAAAATGGATACACTGTTTTACTTGCTGAGATGGCTAGTCCGTTATTTTCAGACCAGCTCTGAATTTTGTTTATCGCTTTCTAGAAAATTGACTGAGCATTCGAAGGATGATGAGACGATAAGAAGATGTTTAGATCATCGATAAACAGCCAGGCGGAAATGGGCGGCGAGATGCAATTTGCTACGTGCGTCGTTGATGTGAATCATAAATAAGGTTGCACTGAGGGCAATGCCTTGTGGCACACCATTCTCAGTTGTAATGGGTGCTGTTATTGATGAATCGATCTTTACCCGGATCGTGCGGTAGCTTAAAAAGCTAGTTATGTATCTGCCCATTCGGTCACTTATTCCGGCCGTTTTGAGATTTTGTAATAGTCCATGCCGCCACACGCGATCGAACGATTTTTCCAAATCAAAAAAGACTGCGTACGTGTGCTGGCGACGGTAGTGGTCGCCTGTTGATCTCGCTCTTCGCCTTTCGGCTTGATTCGTGGAAAGGACATTATTTTGTTCGAGGACATATAGGAGGCGCCTGTTCACCATCTTGTCCATTATTTTGGATAGGACACTTAGTAGAGAGATTTGTCGATAGCTTTTAGGGTAGAATGGGTCTTTATTTTATTTTAAGATAGGAATAACATACGTCATTTTCGAGGATTGAGAGATATTACCGGATGACCATATCTAGTTATAGATGTTTCGGAGAAACTCTTTAGTGTGTGGTGGTAGGTATTTAACCATATGTATGGGTGGATGGAATCGGGGCCAGGTGTATTATTACGGGTATGGTATTTAATTTGGAAGTTTAACTCAGACATAGTAAAATTGGTATTATATGCTTCTGAAGACAAGATTGGGTCTCATTGTTCGAACTCGGGTGGATAGGCAAGGGAAGAGAATTCTTTTTGGTAATGTTGAACGAAGGCATCCGCTACACCGCCTGGATCTGATATGACCACGTTATTATGGATTAAGGTGATTGCAGGGTTGGCTCGGTTGAGGCCGTTTTTTTTACATAATTTTAGTCCAAGTCGCTTGGTAGGGTGTTGATTGGATGATGGATGAAACGAAAGAATTCCAGGATTCACATTTCTTCGCCTTAATTATGAACCGTGCTTTGGCACGCAATTTTTTGAACTCAATTAGGGCACTGATTAATTTCGTTGCTTTGTACATTCTGAGCGCTTGCCTGCGGTTTCGTATTGCTAAGGCGACTTCACTACATGAAAATTTTAAAATGAGATAGATCAGATAGATGTTTAAAAACGTAAAAAATAATGCTATCAAGACCTGGAGTAGAGCTGATTTTAATTCATTCATAGTAAAATCGAAAGTAAAGAAATAAGGAGAAAACTCTTCTGTAAATAGTAAATGATGCAATTCGTTATGGTTAGGAACATCCACTGGACAACGGAATCAATAAAGGATAATAAGCTGCTGACTGGAGTATTGTAGATGAAAGAACGTTCAGAGGGTGGATATTTAAATGCTCTAGTTGTCTTAAAAGTATGAATTAATCGGAGTAGATCTTGATAAGGATGAGCAGAATTCCTTCCAAGAGGATTTTTTAGCAGTTGTAAGAATATATCTAGCTCTGTACAAAAAGATTTTCGAGCTAGAATAAAACCAAAATATATTAGAGGTAGCGCAGCCATGATTGAAAGCAGCGTTGCATTCTTCAAACCTTTGTAATATATTTTCTCTTTTACATGATTATTTTTCAAATTTTTGTTTTACTTTTTTTTATTTATTTAATGAAAAACAGAACAAAAACAAAATTGGCCATATTTTAAAATTGTTCTGCACGATAAAGTTAATAGTCACCACAGATAATAACAATAACGAAGTGTACGAAATTCTCGACATATTTAAAATAAACAGATACTATTTATGCAATCAATGAATAAACGAATTTTATCCAAACAAGGACCATCAAAGTACTCTGGGACAGGCAAATCTAGCTTACGGTAAAGTTGTACATTAAATATGCGAAGAAAAGCGAAATTTATTCAATTAAGATCACTTACCAAACCAGGATATCTGATCATCGGTCAGTTTTAGTTTATCGGCACGCAAACCACCTTCATTCTCAGTATTATTATTTCCGTTAATCTGCAAAGCAGGAATAGCTACAGTTTGTAGCCCTAATATTAATCCGTTTGACAGTAATAATAAATTCTTCGCGAATGTTGCTAAAATCTTTAAAATAGAACGAGAAATTATTATTATTTTACTAGGGGCTACTTATATATGTGTGTGTGTATATATACATATATATATATAAACTCGGCCATTTTGGCCTCGCAAGGGGCTGTGTCCCTTGGCCGCTCTTGCTTTCATTTCTGTCTCTTTCTCTTCTATACTTTGTATAAAATGATCAAAATTTACAACGTAATTCTTATTGGCATCAACACACACAAAAAATAACATAACCACAAAAATCCTATTCTAACATTTAACTTCCATTATATAAAATTAAGACATTTTTTCGTTACATTTTTCGTTACATATTTCATTACATAAAATTGTGACATTTTTTAAATAACAATAACAAAAATCCTACAAAATATAACAAACGTTACATAAAATTGGGACATTTTTTTCGGACATTTAGCGTTACATAAAATTGGGACAATTTTCTGGGACTTTTTTTTTGGGACATTTAGCGTTACATAAAATTGGGACATTTTTTCGATAGCCTAAGAATTACGTTGTAATTAATATATATATATATATATATATATATATATATGCGTGTAAAAGTAAATCGTATTCATTACATAAACGTTATTTTATGAAGAAACATTTTTTATGCACAATCGCCTAATTCTCTGAATGTACTACAGGTCTAGTCGTCTACTTTTCTGATGAAACATTACCCATTGTTTTTACATCACACGTTTTTGAACCTCTGAATCCGGAAAACTTGTAATTAGCCTATTTTTTTCTGTCGACAAGTAGTTGCCCTGCATATTCAACCTTTTTACAGTAAGCGTTCGCATTCGATCAATAATGTAATTTACAATGATCTTTTAAAAAAAAGTACATTTTGTTTTAAATGTAGGTGAATACATACCTGTTTGTGTTATAAACTGTATAATAAAATAACCAACTTCAATAACAAACAAAATATAAGGGTAAAAATAATTGATAACAATAAATTAAATAAATACTTTATAAACGTTATTTAAATAAAAAAAAATAAAAAAAATAATAAATTCACGTCTCTAATATGATTCCACTAATGCAGTACCAGAGTAAATATAACTGAATGAACTATAGTGACTTTAAAAAATGGACTGATAATATAAACAGTGTACCTAATCTAAACAATACACAAAAAATTAACACCGAAATATTCCATGTGTTGCATTTAAACATAAGAAGTGCTAGGCGTAATTATGATGAATTTATAAGTAAGTTACATTCACAAGACAACATTAAGCGTCATTGTATTAACGGAAATAAATACAAGAGAGAATGAATTAAATTTATACAATATAGCAGGTTTCACGAGCATTAGACTACAAAGACCAATGGGATACAACGAGGGAATACTTGTATTTGTAAATAAAAAATTTAAATTTAATATTCAAGAAGTAAATAATAGGTCAAGTATGGATCTGTTGATGGTCGATATAGATATAGGCGGGAATATTCCTCTACGTTTAATTGCTATATATCGAACACCGAGTAAAAACATAGGTGAATTCACAAAAGAAATCACAACTCTTTTAAAGAAGAAAAATAATAAAGATAATCTCCCGATTTACGGTGATTTTAATATTCACTTATTGCTTCATAATGCACAAATGGAGAACTTTTTAAATGTAATTTACGGGGCAGGGGGAGTACAGCTAATAAGTGGAATTGCAAGAGAAGAAGACCGGATAGATAGGAATACTCAGACCTGCATAGATAACATTTATGAAGTACAAAATAAATGAAATTACTTCGGGAATAATTAATACGAAAATATCTGACAATTACATGATCTGTTGTGCACTTGTTATCTCGAGTCGGAAAATTCGACATTTAAAAAATTCTCGGAAATATTATTTTGATGAAAAAAATCTTCACAAAAAGATTTCTGAATACAACTGGAGCGAGATGAGTAACATCTCAACAGCAGGAGACATATACGATCACATAAGTTTTTAATAATATATATAAAGAATGTAAATTGGAAATAAACGAGGGTAAAAAGGTAACTAAATATGATCCCAAAAACGAATGGAAAAATCATAAATTTTATGAAAATTAGAAATCATTACTTCAAACTCAGTAAAGGAAACAGAACTAGTATGCGATATAAAAACTTATACAGGAAATATCGAAATATAGTAAAAACAGAAATAAGGAACGCTAAACAGAAGTATTATCAAAATCAAATAGTGTTAGCAAACAATGATAGCAAAAAAACATGGTGCATAATCAATAATATTGTTAATAAAAAAAACAAAACAACAATTGATGACTTTGTCATAAAACATTTTGAAAACACTACAATAGTAACCGAACAATTTAGTGAATGCTTCACACGTTCGGTTGAAGAGCCCAGACATAAATGTGACATACAGTTACTGAATAATAACTTCAATAATTCTACCATGTCTTCTTTTTATATTTCACCTGCAAATTCATCCTAAATAGGAACAATAATTAACGATCTAAAAGAATATAAGGCTCCTGGATGGGACGAAATTAGGGTAAAAGATATGAAACAAAACGCAAATATTTTTACTCCTATTTTAACTAACACGATCAATCGCTCTATAAAGGAAGTGTTTACTCCAGATGGACTCAAAAAAAGTATTATTAGGCCGATCTATAAAAAAGGGGTGCAAAATCAATGCGAAAATTACCGTCCAATAACAATAATATCAATAATAGGTAAAATATTAGAACGCTACGTTGATAAACATTTAAGAAATTATATGGAAAAAAACAATCTACTTTATAGAAATCAAAACGGATTTAGAGAAAAAAAGTGCACGATAACGCTACTAAGAACGATGATAAATAACATAAATATGGGACTATCGATGGAGAACCGATTTATAATTACCTTCATTGACCTATCTAAAGCGTTCGACTTAGTTGACCATAATCTACTGATTAATGATTTAGAAAATCTGGGTATTTTAAATAATCAACTAATGTGGTTTAAGAATTATATAGAAAATAGGAAAAGCATAGTAAAAATCGCAGGGAGTAATAGTAATGAAAAAACTATTCAATATGGGGTAGGTCAGGGAACTATACTGGCTCCTATTTTCGTTCTAATACACACTAACTCATTATACAGGCATATTAAAAATGCAAAGGTATTTTGCTGACGATATTGCCCTAGGAATTAAACATAAAAAGTTAGAGGTGGCGGAAAAATTACTGCAAGAGGATATAGATAATTTTAGTAAATGGGCACATGATAGGAGGTTATGCGTAAATATAAATAAATCTAAATTGTTACATATCCGAAACAATACTAAACACAAGAGTCGCAACGGCGAATCATTCTTCATAATAACGAATGCTTACACGAACTTCATGAAACGAATAACTTATTTCCTGTTTATGTCAACCTCTTGAAAACGTAAAAGATTTTAAATATTTAGGAATATATATCGATAGATCCTTGAGCTGGAAAAAGCACGTTCAAGTCTTAAATTCGAAAATAAGACAGACAATTCCAGCTTTATACAAATTAAAGCAGGTGCTATGATTTAAAACAGTACGTATATACTATAATTCAATAATAATGTCTAGAATTTTATATGGAATTCAAATATGGGGTGAGGCTAAGAAAACTGAAACCAATAAAATAAGTAAAATTTAAAAAAGGTGTCTTAAACTTATACTACCCTACTGGAGGCAAAGTTACTCGAGATCAACATGGTGGAAGGAAAATGATGAAATGTCTCCAAAGATGTACTACTACTATTACAGGTTACTCGAATATAAAATCAATAATATAATGTTACCAACTAGGCCAAAAACTCAAATAAAAATAAATCAAAATAATATATATTACATTTATCCTAGAGGGACAAATCTACGATTTTTTTTTTTTTTTTTTTTTGGCACACGAATTAATAACATAGATGATTTGGTTTTAATTACATTAATGAGTATTATCCCCAATCATATTATAAACAAAAACAGTATTGGTGTGTGGAAAAAGGAGGCAGTGAAATGGCTGAAGGAATGGTGCAAAGATTGAAGATCAAGTTACGTCCCAATTTCTCACACCTAGATAGTTCAATCATGCAGCTACTGATTATATACTTATTCTATGTTGTTTTTGTGTCGTTCCTTTATCGTTTAACTTACTACTTGGAATTCCTAAAGAAGATATTGCTTGCGAATGCTATCATTATATATTTGTATATATGCCTACCTAGAGTGAATGCGTGTATGAGCATGGTTTTTATTTTTTTTATACCTATATATAAGTTATGTATATTTACTAAGCCATATATTAATTAAGGTCTATATAATTTCGATGTATGTAATAGGCATGTATAAATTTGTAACGTGTACAATCTGAATAAACGATAATAAAAGTGTCGGGCACTCACAGAACGGGCATACTTGCCCCGTGAGATAAACTTATTTTAAAATTTAAAAAAACAAAAACATATTTTGAAATTTCACAATTTTTAACATATTCATATATGTATATTACACTATCATAAAGTAAGTTAGGCAATATTACGCTTTTATATGATGTTATTCCCTTCTTGTAATTTAATCAGTTATTATTATTATATAATTTGTTAAATACAAGTAAAAATTTATTTATTTTTTTAGTGATATAGTGAAAATGATTATAAAATTTTAAGTTATTGTCTATTAATATACCTAAGTATTTGGTTTGACTAACCATACCAACATTTAATCCGTATTGTATCAAATTTAATCTTTTATCCCTTAAGTTTTTGTTAAACAACATGCAAGTTAACTTAGATTCGTTAATATTTAAATTAAATAGTTCTAACCATTTCGCGATTTCTGTATAAACCTGGTGAAATTTATTTTCCAATACATTTTCATTCTTATCAACTATTACTATTACAATATCATCTACGAAAGTGAAAATGTTTACATTAGTGGGTAATTTGATGTTATACATTTGAGAGAAAACTATGTTCCATTTTGGGATCGCCAGTCGAGGGCATTACCCAACATTAGTACGGTACCGACTTTATTATTTCATTCCGTTCAAGGTCTTGTATGAACGAAACAGTATTATGTAACTGTACATTTAAATTTAAATTATCAGTCTCTGCAAATAGTTGAACAGTATCTACAATAAGTGTTGCACTTTTTCTTTTTTCATTTCTTCATTTATCTTATTCCCACAATCATTAAAAAATTTTAACATTTCTCGACGAACTATTTTGTACAAAAAAAAAAAAAAAAGATAAACGACTAATCCATCTTATCATTTTTAGCGACTGTACATAATTTTTCGCTACCGTCACTATTGCAATATCCCAGAAAGCCCGCTATCGACGATTCGCTGTGTCACCGCTACATGTTAACACATTTCAGAAGATCAACAACGATAGACATGGGAAATAATGTTTTATAGATTATCGATGTATATACTGTTAATATTTTAATTATTTTTCCTGCTATACAAACAATGACATACACGTACACGCATCGGATTAATACATAATTTACACAAAATTCTTCATCACATCAAGATGATATGCTCTCGAAGGAGAAAATTATAGAACGATACATTGTTTTTACCATTTTTTTCATTACTTTCAATGTTCAGTTCATGTTTACATCGCTTATTAATTTAAAAAATATAATCGAATACACATAGATTCATGAGATAAATCTGAAAACTACATCTATATCCTAGTAAAAATGTACAATGTAAAGAATTTTTTATTGACCACAACTCGCGCTAACCGCGCATATTATTATATATGTATTTCAGGTATTGATAAAATAATTTACCATTCCGAATTTGATTTTTTATTTTTTTTTGCCCAACTTTCGTCCTTTAGCCAGTCTATCTTCTTCTTCTGGGTGCCTTATGTCAATGACGCGTTGGCTGCTCCTAATACTATGCTTCTTGCTGCCTCAACCAGCTCCCCAAAACTACGAAGTCCCGTCCATTCCTTTATATTGTCAATCCATCCACATTTTCTTCTCCCCCTTGGTCGCTTGCCATGCGTTCTGCCTTCTAATATGACTTGTAATGGCCGATACTTTTCTCTTCAGATGATATGACCAAAATATGCCGTTTTTCTATTCTTAATGATATCCCAGAGCTCTCTTTCCACGCCAGCTCTCTGGAGGACTTCTTCGTTTGATACCTTATCAATCCATGGGGTACTTTTAGTAGGCGTCTCAGGAACCAAATTTCAGCTGCTTTTAAGCGATTCTCGGATTTTGTTTTTATGGTCCAGACCTCTAGTCCGTAAAATAAGACTGGCCATATGTAACATTTCACAACGCGGAGGCTTATAGCCAAGGGGAATTTAAGTTGCATTAGGGCAGTGCCGAGTTTCCTGAACACTTCCTTCGCGATTCCACACCGAATTTTAATCTCTTCATCGCAGTCTAATCTATTGTTAATCATCGATCCCAGGTACTTGAAGTGTTCAACTTTTTCAACTGGCTTCCCGTCTATGTAGAGATCTTCTTTTTGAGCTGGGTTACGGGTGACTACCATAAATTTCGTTTTATTTACATTGATTCCGATACCAAATTTCTCTCTAATTTTATTGATTTTATTCATTAATCGCTACAGATCTTTGAAGTTCGCGGACAAAATTGCAGACGTAATTATTTCTTCATTGAGTTTTATTCCAGCGGTTTCTTTGTTTAGGGCTATCTGGAAAATTCACTCAAGATATACGTTAAATTACAACGGTGATAAAATACAGCCTCGTCTAACTTCCTTTGCAATTTTAAATGACTTCCGCCTTTAACTCTCCATTAATTCGAACTTTGGATTCTTGTTCCCAATAAAGATTTTCAATTATTCGTAGATCTTTTCCGTCAACGCCAATTTCCTCAAGAATTTCCATGAGTGGTTGGTGACGTATAGTGTCAAACGCTTTCTCGTAGTCAACGAAACATATGTAGACATCCTGGTCGTGAGAGTTTTCATGGCAAACAGCGCATTTCGTATTCCGAAACTTAGTTTGAACCCAAATTGGGTTTCTCTGCATTGTTCTTCACACTTACGATATATTCTACTATTGATTATCTTCAGAAATAATTTCAGGGTGTGGCTCATCAGAGAAATCAGCCGAAATTCAGAGCAGTCTTTAGCATTAGATTTTTTATGAATTGGGATAAACGTTGATTTTAGCCACTCATTTGGTAGTTCTCCAGTTTTCTTAGATTCTGTTAAATAACACCGTTAGTATTTTGGGCTTGAGGCACTTGATTATTTCAAATAGCAGTTAATCATCTCCGGGCGCTTTGCGGCTTTTCATATTTTTCATAGCAATTTCTACTTCGGACTTGAGGATCTCAGGTCCGTCAAGTTTTTTATCATGTGCTTATTTAAAATTCCTTTCACCGATTCTTCTCTTTCCTTTTTATATCTCTCACACTGGGCCATGCTATATGTTCGATCGACCCTTCCAATCCGCATTTATTACAGTTATTATATTTATTATTCCTAATCTTGCCAAATGTAATGGCGTCCGGTGATGGCCCGATTTTATACGACATTTTGTACAGATATAATCTCGCTCCAAACCTTTTCCCTTAAACTAAGGATCCTTCTCTATTTTGCTTTTAATAGAATAATATATTTTCCCTTTTATTTCGCTCCCGTTTTTATACTCTGCGCTCCACCTTCTAGCTAAATCGACTCTTTTATAAGGAACGTATTCCTTCCAGTTTAATTTAATCTCCCTGTTTTTATATTCCCCCTTTTTACATAAGTTGTCTATTATTTCATTCCACTCAATTCCTCTGCGTGCCGGAATCCGCTGAAATCTGACTATGTTATTTTGTTTATATAATCTCATCACTAATTTTATGATCTTTATTTCAGTATTATACGCTTTATTTGGACTTGTATTTTTCAATTTAACTAAACTGGCCTACGAATCTGATAGGATTAAAATCTTCTTATTTTGTCGATTTCTCAGAAATTCCAGTGCCAGGAATATCGCATAAAGTTCCATCATAAACGAGGTTCCGGCGAATGTGAGCCTATAAACCCTGTTAATCAGTAGATTACTGTAGTAAAAACCGGCTGAATATATGCCTCTTGCCTTGTCCACTAATCCATCAGTGTATAAACATATTTGTATTCTAAATAATTCCTCAGCATTTCTTCAAACTGCATGTTATTTATTTGATTATTTATTATATACATTTCATTATCCTCAATGTCTATTGTAGGGGCATCCAACACTCTTTCAAGCTCAAATAATTTGTAGGGAACGTAATATTCGAAATAATATTTAGATGTAACAATCTTTTGAAACTTGTGATTAAAGGGCAGGTCTTCTTATTCCTCTAATAACTATTATGTAGCATATTATTTAAACGAAGAATCTATTTGTTAATCTCATGGTGTCTTTGTTCTCTAATTTTAATGTAAAACTTACCTGAGACATATTGCATACGCAAATCCAGAGGCATCTCAGCCCCTTATGCTAAAACACGATGTGAGGAAGAAGACGCCATAACTCCTATACACATTCTCAATGCCTTATTTATAGTCGTCTGCAACTTCTTCATCCTACTTTGTAAACAGGTGTTTTGTATATCATGTTCACCGACTCGCGCAACATCCTTCAAATCATGTCCTATCAGCTGACAAACTAATTCCATTTGTTAACTCGTTCAATTATTTAGTGTCATAGAAATGTCCTCCGAAAATAAAAAGATAATTAGTGGTATTTAAACGTTCATTCTGGGACAAAATTTAGTGCGTGGGTTGTAAGCTTATTTTATTGAATTTTTTTGCCGGGGTAATTTTTTAAGGAACTAAATTTAAATAAATAAAACAAAATGATATTAACATGACCACACCGTCTTTTGCTGCTGGTCTTTGAGTAAAAGTTCAATGCTGTACTACCACGTTCTAAACCAACTACAATCATTGCTTGTTTTGTATGTGTTCAATGTTATGAATTGAAAATGTCTACCTTAATAACCATCAAACATCAGTAGTGGTAAAAGGAGAGTTCACGGCCAAAGGATGCCGCCACCGTTAATTAAAGCCTTCGAGGGCCGTTTCCGGAGCGTCTCGGACCGCGGAACCGCATTCCATTTGATTGTCGATCCCTTAATTACCGCACACACATGCACATGTACGTGTATATACGTCTGCACACACATGTAAAAATCACCATTATCATCAGTATCGCGGTAAATTCGTACGCGTGCCATCGCAAGTGACCTTGTACCTGTCAATCATTTGGTCGATGCATGCCTTTACTTGTACATAAATTACCGTTATTCGGTAGCGACTGGTTTTGGAGGATTACGCGCACACACACAATGATGTATATACGGTTACGAGTGTCCGTAACATATGTAAAATTAGTTATTATCATTATTGATTTTCGTTGTTATCAATGTTATCAGTGGTCAGTCTGCAGGAATCGCAGTAAAATACAGGTTTTTGCCGTTCCGGTATTTCTAGGAATCGCGAAGATTTTCGTTCGGTCAGTTGCGTAAAACTTTTCTTTGTCCGATACATTATGTACGGTGGGGTAAGTCTATCTCACACATCACCAAAGCGAAAATGCTTCTCTCATAGCGCTACACGTAAATGCTAACGCAACCGTTGAAACCGGATCTTAACATTCTTATACTTTCTATTACAGTCTATGTCATATTGTAGATGGATACACCCTACATGTACACACTAACACAAAAACATACTCATACTCAAAGCTCATGACTACTTTATTCAATGCGCATATGTAACCAACTATTCCTGACGGAATGACATTTTTCTGACGTAATATTTCCACTGCAACAACTGATTTAAACCAAGTAAAAGCGCATGCATCGTTCTCACACACATGTCGATCGTTAGCGATATCGTAATTTTTTTTTTAAATTAACCAAAGTATAATATTTAAAGCATAAAACTAACGTGAGCTCCCTATTCCCTGCTTTATACCATTCAAATGTATTTTTTAATTTTTTTATTTTTTCCATACCTAAGCATTATAAAAATTGGTCTAAGTATATTTCTCATTTTCTACGGTTCCGAAAATTTTTTCTTTATTCTCCGATCGTTACAAAAACGTACTGACTAGTGATGGGAAACTTCGAAATGTTTCATTCGAATTATTCGATTGTTCGATAACTTCGAATGCATTCGATTGTTCCACAGTTGCATTCGAAATGTTATTTCATTCGTATAATTCATTCGTATTCACATCAATCATTCGAATTAAAATCATTCGAATTAAAATCATTCGAATTAAAATAATTCGAATCAAAATCATTCGAATTAAAATCATTCGAATTAAAATCATTCAAATTAAAATCATTTGAATTAAAATCATTCAAATTAAAATCATTCGAATCAAATCATTCGAATGGAAATCATTTGATTGTTTTATTTTTTTTTTTTGACGATTGTTGATTGTTTCGATTGTAAAAACATTTCGACGCACATCACTAGCACTGGCAGATCACACGCTTATATCTACCATAGCGTTAGCCACCACGAAAGCGAACCATTCGATCCCGTGCACACTCTGCTCTCGATAGTTTCCCTATCGTTCATAATATTTTTTCCAAGCCTAAGTATTATAGAATTAGTCTAAGTATATTTATTATTTTTTCTCACTTACGATTACTTTTCCATCCGTAAGTATTTATGTATGTTTTCCATGGTTCTAAAAATAAATCTATCGATGTCTCGCCTCTCAATGAATGCGCACGCATCATTCTCGCGCATGTGTCATTCATTCGTGTTACCACTTTTTTTCAAAATTAGTCCAAGTATATTTTATTATTTTTCTCATTACGATTATTTTCAGTCCGTAAGTATTTCTGTATGTTTTCCGAGGTTTTAAAAATTAATCCGAACAGACATCCAGACTGTTGTGAAAGCATACTATCTATCCACCGCACAGATTCTACATTATACGTTACTCTATTACGAGTTCTTCAAAAAATTGATTCGAATATGTTTTTCATTTTTTTTTTTTTTTTCAATCCTAAAAATTCATTCTTTCTACCCCCGCCCCCTCACATCTAAAATTGCTGATCTTTATTTATTTTATCGATTCTAAAAATTAATCAATGGTTCACTCGAAAGCATACCGTACATTCCCACACACATATCTTTTATCACGAATTTCCCTATTGATCATGAACTTTTTTCAGCGTTAGCCACAATAGCATATCACATTGGTCTCGCATACACACCACATGCAGTTCTATATGTCTAATTTTTATTAACGATCTTTATTTTTTATGTATTGGTATTACTTTTTCCTACACAGTCATGTCATCATATACACTTAACATTGTCAAAAATAATTTTAACGTTTCGAGAAAGAAAAATCTCCGATCAATAAAAAATATTTATTAACATCACAATTATTTTTAATATTATTCGTTTCGCTATAAACATAATTTTTTATTTAATAAACTCATCCGCATCATCAATCGTTTCAAGACATTATTGTTTCGAACGTCAATACCTGTTTTCCAAGAACTCTGCAGGTATATATCCTGTCATCGCAACAACCTTTACCTGCATGACTCACATACCTTCAAGACCACTTGTACATTGCTCGCACGCTATTTACCATTATTCGGTACAAGAATATTTTTCACACTCCTTCACATATGCGCATACACTCAAAGTCCTCGATTACTTTGTTTGTATACAAATATATTCAGCTTTCTCCGACAGAACAACATTTTTCTGATGTAACATTTCCACTGCCATAACCGATTCAAAGGTAGCTAATGAGATAGACTATCGAACAGAATCATTCAAGCAGTCAGTATTAGTTTTATGTTAAACATGTCTATTTTGTCGAATCTGTGTTCACGCATTATTAAAAAATTTACATCAACGTTAAAGAAAATAATTTCCTACGTTTTTTCTCTTTTTTTCTCTATCATTTTTTTCTGTCTTTTATCTTTTCTTTTTCTCTTTCTTTTTCTCTGTCTTTTTTTTAGTGAAAAGTTTGAAATACATATTATTCAATCATGAACGCTAATATAGTTAACGTAAGCAACAACTCAAAATCAATTAAGCACGCTGAATTTATTCAGAATTTATTTGCAAGTGATAGCGACTCGCATACGTCTTCGTCACTTCAATTACCGCAATCAGATGATGGTTATTCTTCAACAGAATCAACATCTTTTGCACATAAAATCGTTGGTCCAGTATTATTGTCAGATCAGATGGATATAGCGGAATATTTTGTAGATTTCAGCTTCCATAAGGATTCTGATTATGGTTTTCTAGTAACCGAACTAGCGATGATTGAGATGTCTGGCGGGAGGTATTTACATACGCTATACAAGCCAAGCAGAGCATGGTCTGCATCAAAAATGCCTCATTTACAATGCTCTTCCGTGAATCATTACTTGAAAAACCCCTCATTATTTCCCTGTCGGGAAGAAATATTCATGGCACGCGATATATTCACAATATTGTCCGAAAAACCGAAGGCTCGCGTATATATTTTAACCACTTATGCAAAACTTATATTATGGGAACTTAACGAAAAGTCTGAATTGTTGCGTGACTTGGACTACGAACTCGTTAATATGGAGAAAGTCTTTCGAGTACCTAGTATCGATGATTTATATCAAGAATACTCTGGTATAAGCAATTTGCTAACTTGTAAACACCATTATGAGAATGATATTTTTCATTGTGCGGTGAAAAATGTTATGGTGATGAGGACATGGCACGATCACGTTATCCGTCCGCTGAAGCTTATGAACAATCTCAATATAAATGATTTAAGCCAGTTATTCATTACAGCCACCAAAGAAATGATAATTACATTATTTCCAAGTTGCATCGGGGACATTTATATATTTTTACCGGACAGATTAAAACAGGATAATACGATAAAATCATTTCTACCATGCTACGATCACGAACATGATAAAGAATATTATATCGACGGTGATACATTACGCAGGAGTACTCGAAATTGTGTCAAAGTAAAAGATTGCGACGACTGTCAACATTCAATTCATACGGATTAAAAATTCAATAAAAGGCGCGGAATTTGAAAGATGGAGTTGTCTAGATCCTACGAAAGTTGAATATGAACATAACAATTACCTTTCAATGTACCAAAGTCAGCTTTCGCGCAGTATGTATAATATGTGAAATAAAACCATATTTTTTTCTTTTACTCGCATTTTTATTTTTATTATTTCAAAATCTTTTACATTGTTTCACATAAATTATAATGTATGTATGTATATATGTATGGAATTTTAATATGTAATAATATACATTTCATACATTTTATTTTATTTCATGATCGTATAATTACTTTAAAATTATTTAGATACACCGCAGATATTATAGTACCGAACACATCATTTATTATTTCATTCTATTTCAGTTAATATGTTGTATGGACGAAATCAAATCAATTTATGTAACTGTTTATTTAAATTTAAATAATCTTTTTCTTTTTCTTTTTTTTTTATCTCTCAGCATATGCATGCGTGTATATGCTTACATATACAAGTATGAAAAAAATTATTTTTTTATTTTTTCCTCGATATGAATGGTAAATCTACGAATTTATTTGAAAAACGGTCAAAACCTAATACATAGATTTCAAACTTTGATGGAAATTTCCGTAAAACGTTCAATTTACACTTATTATCTTTAAAAAAAAAATTTTTCATTATTATTATTCATATCATTTAAATAGACTGATACGACAGAGAGAGAAAATAAAAAGCTAAATTATTTTTACACGTGAGGGAGGGAGCTGATGAAAACGTACGAGTCTTATTATTTGGAATACAGATTATGAAGGAAATTTTTATTCAATGTTTCGTTCTAAGATTTTTCATTTTTTACATTTAAAATTTTTCAATACGAAAATATTTCGAAATCTACAGGAACGTCTACGAATAGTCTTCGTCATTATAGAAGCACCTGCAGATCATGTATCGACACTGCATGCGCGTAAGGGTGAGTAAATATGTGTGAATATGTGTGAACATGTGTGTGTATGTATGCTTGAAATGTGCGAAATGGCTAATAAGAAACATCCCGCAACGACAGGTAGAGATCCGATTATAGAATAAGAGAGTGAGAGTGAGATAAATTATGTACCTTTATTATTGCAGAACTGCACTGCAGTGGCAGACATGAAATATCCGTTAGCATCCTTTTCGAGGCAGTTTTATAAAAAAGGCCGAAAATTAGCTTTAAAACTGGATGAATGAGATAGTTGATAATAAACATACCATTAAGACCGGTATACGTGTATGTGGGCATGTGTGTGAGCGCACGGTTAAATGAATGACAAAAGATTATTAACTGCATAGACATTGTTAAATACAACTATACTGATTTATCCGTAAAACTAACAAATTTTACCGTTGTTTTCTTTCCTTTTTTTTTTTTCTTTCACGTTTTACCAAAAATTTATGTTAGTTCTAAAAATATTGCTAAATTCAAATTAAATCGATCATGTTATTTTATTTTTTATTTTTGTTTCTTTAAACAATGTGTTACGATCGTATTTATCTTGCTCAATCTTTTACCTAATATTCTAACGGTTTTAGACAACAGCAGAAATATGCAAGTTACCTTGGATGTATTATATTTTATTCGTGTATATGTGTATACACGCTTTCTATACAAGCACATGCAAACATCGGATGCTGGAAATGTATGATAATATAATTTTTAAATCAATGATTAACGTATTATTATTATTATTTTTTTTTTTCACCCTGTGATATACAAAATAACATCATACTTGCTTTTACAACAATATTTAAATTCTACAAAAATAAATGTCCCCAGGGTGGGGAGTAAAAATATCATGAAGAATCACTGTTTTTTTGTTTTTTTTCTTTCTTTGCTTCACAATCTTTTTTCTTTATATTATTTTTTATTTCAGAGATTTTTTAAAATAGTTTTCTTTACACTCCAATATGGAATCTGTTAATTTATTGTACATGTCATATAATATGATAAATGCTAAAATTCGGAAAGTTTTTTTAAAGAAGTAATTGACAGAAGAGTATACTTTTGAAAACAAGAGAGTGAAGAGGCTATACATAAAAAGCAATATGATGCATTAAACATAACGAAAAAAAAAAACAAAAAAAAAAAAACAGAAGAAACGTAAACACAAAGACTATTATGTTTTTTCATTAATCTATTCAATTACAACTTTTTTTCATTCATCTATATTCTAAGTTCCATCATAAGTTTTAATTTTTTATATGATGCCTACTAATTTCTATGTTTACTTAATTTATTTACTTTTCCACGAATGTTTTTAGAATTAAATTTTGAAAAAATTAAACATATTTTCGCACCTGCATCAACTATCACATTAAATACATGTAGAAATTTTCATTTCAAACACCGCCGGAAAATAACATGTTTTTTTTTTTTTTTTTGATATTTTTTAAAAATTTATTCATACTCTCTCTCGTTTTTTTTATTATTTTCTTATGTATATGTATTAGAATTAGTGATGTGCGATTTCGAAATGTTTTTACAATCGAAACAACCGATAATCGTCAAAAAAAAAAACAATTGAATGATTTTTGTGAATACAAATGAATTATTCAAATAAAAACCGGAACCATCCGAACACAAACGAATGAAGTATTCGTTAAACATCGCCTAGATTCTTTCGAGAGAAATAACATTTCGAATGATTGTTGCAAATAGGAATGAATTATTCGAATAAAAACCGAAACTATCCGAACACAAACGAATGAAGTATTCGTTAAACATTGACTAGATTCTTCCGAGAGAAATAGCATTTCGAATGATTGTTGTGAATACGAATGAATTATTCGAATGAAATAACATTTCGAATGCAACCACGGAACAATCGAATGCATTCAAAGTCATCGAACAATCAAATAATTCGAATGAATCATTTCGAAGTTGCCCATCACTAATTAGAACCCATATGATTTTACAATAAAAAAAGTGTTTATACTCATTATTGAAGTTGAATATAGATAATATTTACATTTAAAGGAAAAAGAAAAAGTTATTTTTATTATTCCATTCGCACGCGAAAAAAATTATGAAATGTAAAATATATATATAATTCATGTAATATATTTACAAACGATTAACAAGAATAAAAGAAAATTAATTTAAAAAATAAATAAATATCACAAAAAATTTAAAGATGGAAAAATTACAAGATTATGATTCGTACAATGCTCACAAATTGACTCCTTTGATCGGGTTATGTTGGAATTCGAACAAACTTGCATGGTTGCATTGCAGACAATCTTTGATTAAGGTGGGATGTACTGCACTGAGTGGAAAAGAATCTGGAATATCATAGCTATGATGTTTAAAACATGGTAAGAAGCGTTTGATACGTCGATCATTCTTTAGTGCTACAGGTAATTTATTGTAAAAATCGCAAATTTTTTGAGGGCATACATTAATTAATATCTCTGCAGTAATATTTTGCATCAAGTCGCACGTAGAATATTTTACTAATGATAATATAGGTCTAACATTTACATCGTACCATTTCATCATCACATATACATTCTGCAATGAACACCTATGTATGTTTTTATCCGTGTGTGCATCACATTTTACAACTCTTGATATTCCTTTATACATATTATTTAATTTCCTTAAATTGGGTATACCGAATTCTTTTTCTAAATTAATAATCTTGAATCTTGAAAGTGATGTTTCAAATAGTTTTATCCATATAGTGGTAATTTTTTCATTTCCTTTAACGTAAATATTCAATGGTTCCAAATCTTCCAACACATTTTCTATATCACCAGCAATAGATTCGTAATTGTAATCTCCTGCATTCCACGGAATTGAATGACAGTTTTGAATTATCCTCATGTTTTCTTGTTTTTTATTATTGGATAATACATCCCATTCGAATGGAGGCTTGTAAATTCTATGAAATTGAATTTCACCATCGATACTTATTATTGAAAGTTCCTTAATGATGTACGTATCATTATCATATTTAAAACATTGAATATCGATAATTACCTCACGTGCTACTATCATTGTTACAGTTGTTATTAAAGAGAAAAGAAAAAAAACTAAAACTTTTAATAGTAACTAAAATTTAAACGTGTGAAGAACACTAATTTGTGAAACTAATAACAAGCGAGCGAATACAGTTATTCAGAGAGTTGACATAATGTCTACCTTTGAATTAGATGCATTCGATGAAATGTTGCATCAGAAAAATGCCCCTCAAACGGAGAAAGTTGATTGCATACATTGATGAATGAAGTTGTTAAGAACTTGTACATACATATACATTTTGTTTGTGGTAGTGTATGCATGTACACATGAGATCTTACATATAAGTAAGGGTCAAGATCCGGTTTTAACAACTGTATCAGACGATCTTAACGTGCAGCTATGTACATGCAGGGATAGACTTTAATATAATCATTATCGATGGTAAACGAGAACATTAATTCATTTTTAAATTTTAATATATCGTCTTCCGTCACTAATAAGATAACATAAAAAACTACTAACTTAACTGAATATATCCTTCTTCAACCAACTTTTCTTCAATCATTCGAATTTCATCATCTACACCAACATTTCACACTTTTTTAGATGTATGCGATAACAATAATCACTCAACCAATTCATTAGGATCGTCTGAATAATCGATCGGTGTATCTTCGTGACATACTCCGCCATCAGCACAATGCTTAGTCTTTGCTCCATCATAGTAAATTTTTACACTTGATCCATTAGACTGAAACATCGGACGTATTATTTTTCTGTATTTAGGAAATGCAGTACCCTTTAATACACCAGTAGCGCGTAAATGAGCTCTAGTACACTCAAGTATTTATTTATATAGATCTAAATCATTATTTTGTATATTTATTCCCATCTATATGCGATACCATTAGTAAATGAAAGAGTCCGGGTGTGTAAGGAAATTTTATTTGCTTACTTCCTTTTCCTAAATAAATTTCACCATATTTGCAGTCCCAAGAAATCAATGTCGATCCTATCAGATACTCATCAATGTTTGTATCATAGTGTATTCCATATACTTGATCATTCGGAACAAGTTCATTAAAATCTGTATGAAATGAATCTACTTCACTTATGTTAAACGACTTAGCTTTGAGTTTGTTTTTTAATATTTTCATCTTCAATTTCAGACTCAGCGTCACTTCTCTGTTTACTATTAGACCGTTTTTGACGTTTTTTACCATTGATGTATCATTTATTCCATAAGAATCTATTTTTTATCTTTCAGATTTTTGTAATGCTTCATGAATTTCCAATAATGGTTTCATAATAGGTTCCAACATGATGGGTGAAGTACTTGTAATTGGTTTCCTGGGTATAAGTGTGTTTATGTTAGTGTGTACATGTAGGGCGTGGTTCTGCAATAATGTATCGACTGGAATAGAAATCATAAGAATATTAAGATCCTGTTTCAACAGTTTTGAAAGTGTTTGCATGCAACATCACATGTAGTGATGGCTGAAGCGAGTGTGTAAAAATAAAAAAAATAAAAAAAAAATCTTAGGCTAATTTTATAATACTTACACTCGGAAAAATAAAAAATAAAAAATATGTACGAATGGAAAAAGGGTGAGAAGGGGTGTTTAGGTTAGTTTCTGGCTTTAAATATTATATTTTGGTTAATTTCAGAATTTTTATATTCACACATAGAATTTTGAAAAAATCGTGGTATCACAAATGATCGAGACTTGCGCAGGAACGGTGCGTGCGCTTTATAGATATGCCAGGAGGACAAACGGAGCTTGGGTTAGTTTTCAGCTTTAAATATTACACTTGGGCTAGTTTTCAGCTTTAAATATTACACTTGGGTTAGTTTTCAGCTTTAAATATTACACTTGGGTTAGTTTTCAGCTTTAAATAATACACTTGGGTTAGTTTTCAGCTTTAAATAATACACTTGGGTTAGTTTTCAGCTTTAAATATTACACTTGGGTTAGTTTTCAGCTTTAAATATTACACTTGGGTTAATTTCGGAATTTTTATACTTACTCGCAATATAAAAATTCCGAAATTAACCCAAGTGTAATATTTAAAGCTGAAAACTAACCCAAGTGTAATATTTAAAGCTGAAAACTAACCCAAGTGTAATATTTAAAGCTGAAAACTAACCCAAGTGTAATATTTAAAGCTGAAAACTAACCCAAGTGTATTATTTAAAGCTGAAAACTAACCCAAGTGTATTATTTAAAGCTGAAAACTAACCCAAGTGTAATATTTAAAGCTGAAAACTAACCCAAGTGTAATATTTAAAGCTGAAAACTAGCCCAAGTGTAATATTTAAAGCTGAAAACTAACCCAAGCTCCGTTTGTCCTCCTGGCATATCTATAAAGCGCACGCACTGTTCCTGCGCAAGTCTCGATCATTTGTGATACCACGATTTTTTCAAAATTCTATGTGTGAATATAAAAATTCTGAAATTAACCAAAATATAATATTTAAAGCCAGAAACTAACCTAAACATCCCTTCTCACCCTTTTTCCATTCGTACATATTTTTTATTTTTTATTTTTCCGAGTGTAAGTATTATAAAATTAGCCTAAGATTTTTTTTTTATTTTTTTTATTTTTACACACTCGCTTCAGCCATCACTACATGTGATGTTGCATGCAAACACTTTCAAAACTGTTGAAACAGGATCTTAATATTCTTATGATTTCTATTCCAGTCGATACATTATTGCAGAACCACGCCCTACATGTACACACTAACATAAACACACTTATACCCAGGAAACCAATTACAAGTACTTCACCCATCATGTTGGAACCTATTATGAAACCATTATTGGAAATTCATGAAGCATTACAAAAATCTGAAAGATAAAAAATAGATTCTTATGGAATAAATGATACATCAATGGTAAAAAACGTCAAAAACGGTCTAATAGTAAACAGAGAAGTGACGCTGAGTCTGAAATTGAAGATGAAAATATTAAAAAACAAACTCAAAGCTAAGTCGTTTAACATAAGTGAAGTAGATTCATTTCATACAGATTTTAATGAACTTGTTCCGAATGATCAAGTATATGGAATACACTATGATACAAACATTGATGAGTATCTGATAGGATCGACATTGATTTCTTGGGACTGCAAATATGGTGAAATTTATTTAGGAAAAGGAAGTAAGCAAATAAAATTTCCTTACACACCCGGACTCTTTCATTTACTAATGGTATCGCATATAGATGGGAATAAATATACAAAATAATGATTTAGATCTATATAAATAAATACTTGAGTGTACTAGAGCTCATTTACGTGCTACTGGTGTATTAAAGGGTACTACATTTCCTAAATACAGAAAAATAATACGTCCGATGTTTCAGTCTAATGGATCAAGTGTAAAAATTTACTATGATGGAGCAAAGACTAAGCATTGTGCTGATGGCGGAGTATGTCACGAAGATACACCGATCGATTATTCAGACGATCCTAATGAATTGGTTGAGTGATTATTGTTATCGCATACATCTAAAAAAGTGTGAAATGTTGGTGTAGATGATGAAATTCGAATGATTGAAGAAAAGTTGGTTGAAGAAGGATATATTCAGTTAAGTTAGTAGTTTTTTATGTTATCTTATTAGTGACGGAAGACGATATATTAAAATTTAAAAATGAATTAATGTTCTCGTTTACCATCGATAATGATTATATTAAAGTCTATCCCTGCATGTACATAGCTGCACGTTAAGATCGTCTGATACAGTTGTTAAAACCGGATCTTGACCCTTACTTATATGTAAGATCTCATGTGTACATGCATACACTACCACAAACAAAATGTATATGTATGTACAAGTTCTTAACAACTTCATTCATCAATGTATGCAATCAACTTTCTCCGTTTGAGGGGCATTTTTCTGATGCAACATTTCATCGAATGCATCTAATTCAAAGGTAGACATTATGTCAACTCTCTGAATAACTGTATTCGCTCGCTTGTTATTAGTTTCACAAATTAGTGTTCTTCACACGTTTAAATTTTAGTTACTATTAAAAGTTTTAGTTTTTTTTCTTTTCTCTTTAATAACAACTGTAACAATGATAGTAGCACGTGAGGTAATTATCGATATTCAATGTTTTAAATATGATAATGATACGTACATCATTAAGGAACTTTCAATAATAAGTATCGATGGTGAAATTCAATTTCATAGAATTTACAAGCCTCCATTCGAATGGGATGTATTATCCAATAATAAAAAACAAGAAAACATGAGGATAATTCAAAACTGTCATTCAATTCCGTGGAATGCAGGAGATTACAATTACGAATCTATTGCTGGTGATATAGAAAATGTGTTGGAAGATTTGGAACCATTGAATATTTACGTTAAAGGAAATGAAAAAATTACCACTATATGGATAAAACTATTTGAAACATCACTTTCAAGATTCAAGATTATTAATTTAGAAAAAGAATTCGGTATACCCAATTTAAGGAAATTAAATAATATGTATAAAGGAATATCAAGAGTTGTAAAATGTGATGCACACACGGATAAAAACATACATAGGTGTTCATTGCAGAATGTATATGTGATGATGAAATGGTACGATGTAAATGTTAGACCTATATTATCATTAGTAAAATATTCTACGTGCGACTTGATGCAAAATATTACTGCAGAGATATTAATTAATGTATGCCCTCAAAAAATTTGCGATTTTTACAATAAATTACCTGTAGCACTAAAGAATGATCGACGTATCAAACGCTTCTTACCATGTTTTAAACATCATAGCTATGATATTCCAGATTCTTTTCCACTCAGTGCAGTACATCCCACCTTAATCAAAGATTGTCTGCAATGCAACCATGCAAGTTTGTTCGAATTCCAACATAACCCGATCAAAGGAGTCAATTTGTGAGCATTGTACGAATCATAATCTTGTAATTTTTCCATCTTTAAATTTTTTGTGATATTTATTTATTTTTTAAATTAATTTTCTTTTATTCTTGTTAATCGTTTGTAAATATATTACATGAATTATATATATATTTTACATTTCATAATTTTTTTCGCGTGCGAATGGAATAATAAAAATAACTTTTTCTTTTTCCTTTAAATGTAAATATTATCTATATTCAACTTCAATAATGAGTATAAACACTTTTTTTATTGTAAAATCATATGGGTTCTAATTAGTGATGGGCAACTTCGAAATGATTCATTCGAATTATTTGATTGTTCGATGACTTTGAATGCATTCGATTGTTCCGTGGTTGCATTCGAAATGTTATTTCATTCGAATAATTCATTCGTATTCACAACAATCATTCGAAATGCTATTTCTCTCGGAAGAATCTAGTCAATGTTTAACGAATACTTCATTCGTTTGTGTTCGGATAGTTTCGGTTTTTATTCGAATAATTCATTCCTATTTGCAACAATCATTCGAAATGTTATTTCTCTCGAAAGAATCTAGGCGATGTTTAACGAATACTTCATTCGTTTGTGTTCGGATGGTTCCGGTTTTTATTTGAATAATTCATTTGTATTCACAAAAATCATTCAATTGTTTTTTTTTTTGACGATTATCGGTTGTTTCGATTGTAAAAACATTTCGAAATCGCACATCACTAATTCTAATACATATACATAAGAAAATAATAAAAAAAACGAGAGAGAGTATGAATAAATTTTTAAAAAATATCAAAAAAAAAAAAAAAAACATGTTATTTTCCGGCGGTGTTTGAAATGAAAATTTCTACATGTATTTAATGTGATAGTTGATGCAGGTGCGAAAATATGTTTAATTTTTTCAAAATTTAATTCTAAAAACATTCGTGGAAAAGTAAATAAATTAAGTAAACATAGAAATTAGTAGGCATCATATAAAAAATTAAAACTTATGATGGAACTTAGAATATAGATGAATGAAAAAAAGTTGTAATTGAATAGATTAATGAAAAAACATAATAGTCTTTGTGTTTACGTTTCTTCTGTTTTTTTTTTTTGTTTTTTTTTTTCGTTATGTTTAATGCATCATATTGCTTTTTATGTATAGCCTCTTCACTCTCTTGTTTTCAAAAGTATACTCTTCTGTCAATTACTTCTTTAAAAAAACTTTCCGAATTTTAGCATTTATCATATTATATGACATGTACAATAAATTAACAGATTCCATATTGGAGTGTAAAGAAAACTATTTTAAAAAATCTCTGAAATAAAAAATAATATAAAGAAAAAAGATTGTGAAGCAAAGAAAGAAAAAAAACAAAAAAACAGTGATTCTTCATGATATTTTTACTCCCCACCCTGGGGACATTTATTTTTGTAGAATTTAAATATTGTTGTAAAAGCAAGTATGATGTTATTTTGTATATCACAGGGTGAAAAAAAAAAATAATAATAATAATACGTTAATCATTGATTTAAAAATTATATTATCATACATTTCCAGCATCCGATGTTTGCATGTGCTTGTATAGAAAGCGTGTATACACATATACACGAATAAAATATAATACATCCAAGGTAACTTGCATATTTCTGCTGTTGTCTAAAACCGTTAGAATATTAGGTAAAAGATTGAGCAAGATAAATACGATCGTAACACATTGTTTAAAGAAACAAAAATAAAAAATAAAATAACATGATCGATTTAATTTGAATTTAGCAATATTTTTAGAACTAACATAAATTTTTGGTAAAACGTGAAAGAAAAAAAAAAAAGGAAAGAAAACAACGGTAAAATTTGTTAGTTTTACGGATAAATCAGTATAGTTGTATTTAACAATGTCTATGCAGTTAATAATCTTTTGTCATTCATTTAACCGTGCGCTCACACACATGCCCACATACACGTATACCGGTCTTAATGGTATGTTTATTATCAACTATCTCATTCATCCAGTTTTAAAGCTAATTTTCGGCCTTTTTTATAAAACTGCCTCGAAAAGGATGCTAACGGATATTTCATGTCTGCCACTGCAGTGCAGTTCTGCAATAATAAAGGTACATAATTTATCTCACTCTCACTCTCTTATTCTATAATCGGATCTCTACCTGTCGTTGCGGGATGTTTCTTATTAGCCATTTCGCACATTTCAAGCATACATACACACACATGTTCACACATATTCACACATATTTACTCACCCTTACGCGCATGCAGTGTCGATACATGATCTGCAGGTGCTTCTATAATGACGAAGACTATTCGTAGACGTTCCTGTAGATTTCGAAATATTTTCGTATTGAAAAATTTTAAATGTAAAAAATGAAAAATCTTAGAACGAAACATTGAATAAAAATTTCCTTCATAATCTGTATTCCAAATAATAAGACTCGTACGTTTTCATCAGCTCCCTCCCTCACGTGTAAAAATAATTTAGCTTTTTATTTTCTCTCTCTGTCGTATCAGTCTATTTAAATGATATGAATAATAATAATGAAAAATTTTTTTTTTAAAGATAATAAGTGTAAATTGAACGTTTTACGGAAATTTCCATCAAAGTTTGAAATCTATGTATTAGGTTTTGACCGTTTTTCAAATAAATTCGTAGATTTACCATTCATATCGAGGAAAAAATAAAAAAATAATTTTTTTCATACTTGTATATGTAAGCATATACACGCATGCATATGCTGAGAGATAAAAAAAAAAGAAAAAGAAAAAGATTATTTAAATTTAAATAAACAGTTACATAAATTGATTTGATTTCGTCCATACAACATATTAACTGAAATAGAATGAAATAATAAATGATGTGTTCGGTACTATAATATCTGCGGTGTATCTAAATAATTTTAAAGTAATTATACGATCATGAAATAAAATAAAATGTATGAAATGTATATTATTACATATTAAAATTCCATACATATATACATACATACATTATAATTTATGTGAAACAATGTAAAAGATTTTGAAATAATAAAAATAAAAATGCGAGTAAAAGAAAAAAATATGGTTTTATTTCACATATTATACATACTGCGCGAAAGCTGACTTTGGTACATTGAAAGGTAATTGTTATGTTCATATTCAACTTTCGTAGGATCTAGACAACTCCATCTTTCAAATTCCGCGCCTTTTATTGAATTTTTAATCCGTATGAATTGAATGTTGACAGTCGTCGCAATCTTTTACTTTGACACAATTTCGAGTACTCCTGCGTAATGTATCACCGTCGATATAATATTCTTTATCATGTTCGTGATCGTAGCATGGTAGAAATGATTTTATCGTATTATCCTGTTTTAATCTGTCCGGTAAAAATATATAAATGTCCCCGATGCAACTTGGAAATAATGTAATTATCATTTCTTTGGTGGCTGTAATGAATAACTGGCTTAAATCATTTATATTGAGATTGTTCATAAGCTTCAGCGGACGGATAACGTGATCGTGCCATGTCCTCATCACCATAACATTTTTCACCGCACAATGAAAAATATCATTCTCATAATGGTGTTTACAAGTTAGCAAATTGCTTATACCAGAGTATTCTTGATATAAATCATCGATACTAGGTACTCGAAAGACTTTCTCCATATTAACGAGTTCGTAGTCCAAGTCACGCAACAATTCAGACTTTTCGTTAAGTTCCCATAATATAAGTTTTGCATAAGTGGTTAAAATATATACGCGAGCCTTCGGTTTTTCGGACAATATTGTGAATATATCGCGTGCCATGAATATTTCTTCCCGACAGGGAAATAATGAGGGGTTTTTCAAGTAATGATTCACGGAAGAGCATTGTAAATGAGGCATTTTTGATGCAGACCATGCTCTGCTTGGCTTGTATAGCGTATGTAAATACCTCCCGCCAGACATCTCAATCATCGCTAGTTCGGTTACTAGAAAACCATAATCAGAATCCTTATGGAAGCTGAAATCTACAAAATATTCCGCTATATCCATCTGATCTGACAATAATACTGGACCAACGATTTTATGTGCAAAAGATGTTGATTCTGTTGAAGAATAACCATCATCTGATTGCGGTAATTGAAGTGACGAAGACGTATGCGAGTCGCTATCACTTGCAAATAAATTCTGAATAAATTCAGCGTGCTTAATTGATTTTGAGTTGTTGCTTACGTTAACTATATTAGCGTTCATGATTGAATAATATGTATTTCAAACTTTTCACTAAAAAAAAGACAGAGAAAAAGAAAGAGAAAAAGAAAAGATAAAAGACAGAAAAAAATGATAGAGAAAAAAAGAGAAAAAACGTAGGAAATTATTTTCTTTAACGTTGATGTAAATTTTTTAATAATGCGTGAACACAGATTCGACAAAATAGACATGTTTAACATAAAACTAATACTGACTGCTTGAATGATTCTGTTCGATAGTCTATCTCATTAGCTACCTTTGAATCGGTTATGGCAGTGGAAATGTTACATCAGAAAAATGTTGTTCTGTCGGAGAAAGCTGAATATATTTGTATACAAACAAAGTAATCGAGGACTTTGAGTGTATGCGCATATGTGAAGGAGTGTGAAAAATATTCTTGTACCGAATAATGGTAAATAGCGTGCGAGCAATGTACAAGTGGTCTTGAAGGTATGTGAGTCATGCAGGTAAAGGTTGTTGCGATGACAGGATATATACCTGCAGAGTTCTTGGAAAACAGGTATTGACGTTCGAAACAATAATGTCTTGAAACGATTGATGATGCGGATGAGTTTATTAAATAAAAAATTATGTTTATAGCGAAACGAATAATATTAAAAATAATTGTGATGTTAATAAATATTTTTTATTGATCGGAGATTTTTCTTTCTCGAAACGTTAAAATTATTTTTGACAATGTTAAGTGTATATGATGACATGACTGTGTAGGAAAAAGTAATACCAATACATAAAAAATAAAGATCGTTAATAAAAATTAGACATATAGAACTGCATGTGGTGTGTATGCGAGACCAATGTGATATGCTATTGTGGCTAACGCTGAAAAAAGTTCATGATCAATAGGGAAATTCGTGATAAAAGATATGTGTGTGGGAATGTACGGTATGCTTTCGAGTGAACCATTGATTAATTTTTAGAATCGATAAAATAAATAAAGATCAGCAATTTTAGATGTGAGGGGGCGGGGGTAGAAAGAATGAATTTTTAGGATTGAAAAAAAAAAAAAAAATGAAAAACATATTCGAATCAATTTTTTGAAGAACTCGTAATAGAGTAACGTATAATGTAGAATCTGTGCGGTGGATAGATAGTATGCTTTCACAACAGTCTGGATGTCTGTTCGGATTAATTTTTAAAACCTCGGAAAACATACAGAAATACTTACGGACTGAAAATAATCGTAATGAGAAAAATAATAAAATATACTTGGACTAATTTTGAAAAAAAGTGGTAACACGAATGAATGACACATGCGCGAGAATGATGCGTGCGCATTCATTGAGAGGCGAGACATCGATAGATTTATTTTTAGAACCATGGAAAACATACATAAATACTTACGGATGGAAAAGTAATCGTAAGTGAGAAAAAATAATAAATATACTTAGACTAATTCTATAATACTTAGGCTTGGAAAAAATATTATGAACGATAGGGAAACTATCGAGAGCAGAGTGTGCACGGGATCGAATGGTTCGCTTTCGTGGTGGCTAACGCTATGGTAGATATAAGCGTGTGATCTGCCAGTGCTAGTGATGTGCGTCGAAATGTTTTTACAATCGAAACAATCAACAATCGTCAAAAAAAAAAAATAAAACAATCAAATGATTTCCATTCGAATGATTTGATTCGAATGATTTTAATTTGAATGATTTTAATTCAAATGATTTTAATTTGAATGATTTTAATTCGAATGATTTTAATTCGAATGATTTTGATTCGAATTATTTTAATTCGAATGATTTTAATTCGAATGATTTTAATTCGAATGATTGATGTGAATACGAATGAATTATACGAATGAAATAACATTTCGAATGCAACTGTGGAACAATCGAATGCATTCGAAGTTATCGAACAATCGAATAATTCGAATGAAACATTTCGAAGTTTCCCATCACTAGTCAGTACGTTTTTGTAACGATCGGAGAATAAAGAAAAAATTTTCGGAACCGTAGAAAATGAGAAATATACTTAGACCAATTTTTATAATGCTTAGGTATGGAAAAAATAAAAAAATTAAAAAATACATTTGAATGGTATAAAGCAGGGAATAGGGAGCTCACGTTAGTTTTATGCTTTAAATATTATACTTTGGTTAATTTAAAAAAAAAATTACGATATCGCTAACGATCGACATGTGTGTGAGAACGATGCATGCGCTTTTACTTGGTTTAAATCAGTTGTTGCAGTGGAAATATTACGTCAGAAAAATGTCATTCCGTCAGGAATAGTTGGTTACATATGCGCATTGAATAAAGTAGTCATGAGCTTTGAGTATGAGTATGTTTTTGTGTTAGTGTGTACATGTAGGGTGTATCCATCTACAATATGACATAGACTGTAATAGAAAGTATAAGAATGTTAAGATCCGGTTTCAACGGTTGCGTTAGCATTTACGTGTAGCGCTATGAGAGAAGCATTTTCGCTTTGGTGATGTGTGAGATAGACTTACCCCACCGTACATAATGTATTGGACAAAGAAAAGTTTTACGCAACTGACCGAACGAAAATCTTCGCGATTCCTAGAAATACCGGAACGGCAAAAACCTGTATTTTACTGCGATTCCTGCAGACTGACCACTGATAACATTGATAACAACGAAAATCAATAATGATAATAACTAATTTTACATATGTTACGGACACTCGTAACCGTATATACATCATTGTGTGTGT
This sequence comes from Icerya purchasi, assembly GCA_039619475.1. Taxonomy (NCBI): domain Eukaryota; kingdom Metazoa; phylum Arthropoda; class Insecta; order Hemiptera; family Monophlebidae; genus Icerya; species Icerya purchasi. Next base: position 134,329,335 of record CM077116.1, read on the forward strand.
GCGCGTAATCCTCCAAAACCAGTCGCTACCGAATAACGGTAATTTATGTACAAGTAAAGGCATGCATCGACCAAATGATTGACAGGTACAAGGTCACTTGCGATGGCACGCGTACGAATTTACCGCGATACTGATGATAATGGTGATTTTTACATGTGTGTGCAGACGTATATACACGTACATGTGCATGTGTGTGCGGTAATTAAGGGATCGACAATCAAATGGAATGCGGTTCCGCGGTCCGAGACGCTCCGGAAACGGCCCTCGAAGGCTTTAATTAACGGTGGCGGCATCCTTTGGCCGTGAACTCTCCTTTTACCACTACTAACATCCTCACAATCACTTATTTTTTCTACAGACATTTTTTCATGAGCGTCCTCACTCAGTAATAGAATTTGACCAAAACAGGGATTAGGGAGAAATATTATCTAATCAATTTAATCATTTTCTAACCCTCACTAATTTGCTTTGTATGCTCGTGCGTTTGCACGCGCTTTGAAGACGCACTTAGTATTGTCTAACAGTTGTTCTATATGTTCGCATGTTCCCCTATGCTTTTGATAATACGTTAAAACCACAGCCTAACCAATGTAATAATTTACGCCATTAAGGTTTAGTACATTGTGAACTTAACTCCACAATCCTCAATACTCTGCCAAGGAAATGGGACTCGCTTGATACAATAGAATATGAAAAAACGCGAATAGAACTAGCACTACGTATTTAGCGATAACAATATAAATAAAACAATGTCTTATCTAAAAAATTCTCTGATGTTCGAAACCATGAAAACGCAATAGAACTTGCAAGCAGTAATGTTGAAATTGTACGAGTGTGGTATTTATTTAATTTGAAAAAAAAATCCATTAATTATAATGCGCATATATAACATATTTTGATCAAAACCTTTATATAATAAAGTTTTAACCAAAATACTGAGTTAAATCAGACAAAAATATAGAACTCGGTAATTTTTTGATAACTGCGACTAGTTTGATACACCAACTTTTCTTCTTAGGAGGTATGACCCTACTAAAACATTAACGAATTTTTCTGTTTTACGCATTTATGAGTATTTATAAAATGATCTAAGGATATAAATTTATATCTTCTAATAACTCCCGTAATCATGAAGCTTTGACTTCGAAACGTGTCGAATAAATAAATATTAATTAATATAACAGTGTGTGTTTACTTATGATATGTTAAAATAAAACAATGAGTGACAGAAACATATATAACAATGATATAAAGCGATCGACCGAAATTTTGGAAGACTCCTTTCATTTCCTTCAATCCCGAGCGATGCTAAATACACAATGCCCCCGCTACAGAAATATTGTTTGTACTATTTCAAAAAACTAATACAGAATTAGACTCAATCACAGTATAATTTTAATGCTTAGCACTTTTAAACTCGCCATTATTCATTAGGGCCTGGAATGCAGGTTAATTTTCCGCCAGCTTAATTTTCTTTCTGGATAGCATAAGAATTATGGATACTTGATATAAAGTATATATCCGGTTTTGATTTTAAATAACCAGCAAAGGAAACAACTTTTAACGTAACCATCAGTAACTCTGCCTTTGATTGGCCAAGCCCAAAAAAAAAACAACTCCGTTTTATCTTATGCATTCGCACACTTAAATAAAAAGATATCAACAGAGTTACACGTAGTCCAGAGGTGTTGCGCATATAAAAAATTTGTAACTCACCTGGGGTAGGGCTCTTTTGAAACTTCTATTATGAAGCGGAATATTTTCTGATAATTTACCATTGAACTGTTTGGTAGGCCTCTCCTGTTTAGGGACAAAAAAATAATAGTGAATATGATGGAAAAAATGTAAAAAACAATTAACAAAAGTTATTCTTAGGAAATTTCTTTCAATTGCCAACAACACATAAAGCACGAAGCATCCTTTTTTCTAGCTGTTTTGTAATTACAGAAACACTTGACTGCAGATAATATTTTACACTGCATAAGAAAAGCTGGCTAGAAATTGTAGCGCAGAGTATAAGTAAAGTCAATGGGGAAATATGTCATTCCGTCATGAACAAGATCGCGAATTATCCGTGTTTTAAGATAAAAGATTTGGAACGAGATTAAAATACTACAATCCGTCGAGTGAGGTTGGATCATCATTGAACGCATCTCATTTGGCGAGAATAGAAATAATAGATAATATCTGTTCTGAATGTAGATCAAAGAAATTAACTGAGCATGTGGATTGGCAGTGTGGGGGACGGACATAATAGGGAAAAGAAAAGGACTGGTTAAATAAATTTTAATCAAATATTATGTGCTATCTGTATGCCTACATGTGTATTTCTTCTTCGTTTGTTAGCTCCATTTTGAGTATCGGGACTACCCTATCTGTACAGAATAGGTAGCATTCTTGGCAATTGCTATATGCAACGCTAGTGTACACACGCAAAACTACGCCCGGAACTGATAGTAGCCGTTTGTTATCACAAGTGCACCCGTGTGTGTCTGCTATGTACTAATTAGCGCACATATGATGGTGTACGTGGTGGATTGCCACTGCCTTTCACGTAAATTAGCGATTATTTAATTTAAATGTTTCATAATAATTTATATCGTCGCCCAAGATCGAACGTGTGGTTTCCATATCAGAAGCCAAGCGCTCTAGCAATTAGGCTATCGTGACGACTAAATCTGTATACCAAATTATATATGGAATGTAAGGTATTATATTTGTTTTTAAAATTCATTAATATTAAATTATAATAATGAAAAATTAATTCCCTAGAACTGTATAGACTGGCCAAAGGATGAAAGGACTGACAAAAAAAAAACACTACACGAAACAAAGAAATTTTATTTTGTTTCTTCTGTAAATACTATTTTCTACGTAAATATTCTTTATGAAATTATTAAAAATAAAAATAATGGAAACTATTTGAATTGCAATAAATTATTAGCAAAAGTTAATTGGTTGCTACAAAAACTTTTGTCCGATTTCGCAAATCCAGGTAGAAGAAATTTTAATTATGATAAAAATAAACTTTAACACGTTTACACTTTTGTAACAATTATATAATTTTTTAAAACCCCGACGCGTTTCGAAGCAAACACTTCATGTTCACGGGAGCAACTATAATATAAATAAATAATGAAGATCGATAATTACATTTTAAAAAATAACAGAAAAAAGGTCGATATTTTAAAGTCGATATTGAATCAGTAATTTAAAAGTGAAAAGTGTAAATATATAAAAATGACTAAAAAAATTTTTTTTTTTTTTTTTTTGAAAATGGTAACGATATACATATGTATATATATAAAAATGAAATTTAAAGATTTTAAATTTTCAAAATTAAATACTATAAATAAATGACTTGTATATTTGAAAAATGTTATATATAATGGTCGTTGTATAATAATAATGTGTACATAAGGAACGTGAACAGTATAATTTATTTAAAGGTTAAATAAAGGGTTATCAGTATTGGGAAAATTGTGATTTATGCAATTATTTTTGAATTTATTAATGTAATAATTTTCTGCAAAATTTAGCATATTGTGGTTATTTATGTATTTTAAGATTTCTAAATCTATTTCAATATTATGCGTTAATTTGTGTTTATTTATGATAATATGTTCAGCTATTGTTGATTTGTTAATATGTCCGTATTTTATGGCATATAAATGTTCATTATATCTTATTTTGAAGTTTCTTCTAGTTTGTCCTATATATATTTTCTGACAAGTATTGCAAGTTATTTTATAAATTCCGGCTTGGTTAAATTTATTATTATTATTATTGTTAATATTATTAATGTTAATTATTTTATTATATAAGTTATTTTTAGTAGTATATGAAATTTTGAGTAATGAGTTAAAGGTATTGGTTATTTTATATGTGTTAGGGGTGTTGTAAGTAAATTTTATCCATGTTTTTTTATTTTCGTTAAATTGTTTTTTTATGTGTTTCTTTTTCTTAAAGTATTTATTATATAAATTATCAATAGTATGGGTAAGGAAATTATTATTTTTAGCTATTTGTTTAATAATATTTAGTTCGTTTTCTTTCTTTTTGTTTGATAATGGAGTATTATGTAATCTGTACAGGTATGCTAAGAATGGTGAATATTTCTGTTTTAAAGAGTGATTTGAATAGTAGTTGATAGTAGTATCTGTAGCAGTTTCCTTCCTAAAAATATTATATTCTAATTTGTTATTATTTATTGATAAAGTTAAATCTAAAAAATTAATTTTACTATTTCCAATTTCTATTGTGTACTGGATATCTTTGTTGATGTTATTTAGGAAATTTAGAAATTCTATATGTTGGGGATTGTTATTGTTATTTATAAATATACAAATAATGTCATCAACGTATCTAGAATATGAAATAATATTATATTTTTTTAAATTTTTGGCGATTATTTTGTCTTCATAGTGTTGTAGTATTATTTCACTAATTACAGCTGATATAGGCGAACCCATAGGTAAACCTGTTTTTTGGATATAATAATTATTATTAAAATGGAAATAGTTTTGTTCAGTGATTGATTTTAAAGTATTCATTATTTCTACAGTATATTGTGTGTTTTTGGTTTCATGAAAAATGTTATCTTTTATAATTTCCATGGCTATATTAATTGGAATATTAGTGTATAAATTTGTGATGTCATAAGAAATAAATGTGCAATTATTATTAATATTAACTTTATTTAATCTATCAATAAGTTGGTATCTATTAGAAATGGAAAATGTATTATTAAGTTTGATTTTATTTATTAAAGTTTTTTGTATGTATTTAGCTATTTTATATGCTGGGGCGTTTTTATAATTTACTAATGGACGTATTGGTAAGTTTGTTTTATGTATTTTAATAAGTGGGTTTAAGGTTGGTGCTGTTGGGTTAGTGTTAATGAATTTATATGAATGGTTAGGGTCAAAAATGAGTTGATTATTTTTTATTGTTTGTTTAATGGCAGTGTTGAATTTGTTAGTAGGGTTATATTTTGTGGTAGAGATGTTATTGTTATTGATAAAATCGTTAGTTTTATTAATGATTTCAATTTTTTTAATAATTATAATAGCTGAACTTTTGTCTGCTTTTGATATTAAACAGTTATTTTCCATTAATTTCTTATTTATAGATTGTAAACTTTGTTTATATTTGTTTTGTATATAGGTGTTTTGTGAATGATTATTGTTGTTATTAAGAATTTGACTTATTTTATTTGCTGTTATATATCTATAATATTGTTGTTTATCTGAAGGTAGTTTTGATATGGCATGTTCAGTTTCAAAGATTAGATTTTGTATATTGTTTTTAGTGTAATTTTGGGTAAAGTTAAATTTTAAACCAGTATTTAATAATTCTTTTTCTTGTGTGTTGAATGAAATGTTGGATAAATTAATAACTCGTTCATGGAAATTATGTAAAACATTATTATTATTTTTATTTCCGACGTTGGTTAATGTTTCTAGTTTTTTATTAATATTATTATATTTTGTAGTCATAAGATTTCTAATTTTATTACTAATTTTTATGAAATATAATTCTAAAATGTTGAAGCTAGTATAGTTACTTAATAAAAGATGTAAATGTAATAGTTTGGCATTTAAGCAATTCTTCTTCTTGTACAGCTGTTTAATTTCTTGTTTGATCCAAATTATTTGAGCGATGTTTTTTGTTGCTTCTGCTGCTGGCGATTTGCTGTTTATTTTGATTATTGCATATTTTGGTATTACTTTGCGAACTAGACATTGTTTATTAAAGTATATATTGGCGATAGTCTTCATTAGTTTTAATTTAATATTATAATAACTATAGATTAGTTTCATCAGATTGATGTTATTATCACTGTATTTGTTATTATTACTCATTGTTAACATTTTTTTTTTTAATTATGATAAAAATAAACTTTAACACGTTTACACTTTTGTAACAATTATATAATTTTTTAAAACCCCGACGAAAATTATATAATTGTTACAAAAGTGTAAACGTGTTAAAGTTTATTTTTATCATAATTAAAAAAAAAAATGTTAACAATGAGTAATAATAACAAATACAGTGATAATAACATCAATCTGATGAAACTAATCTATAGTTATTATAATATTAAATTAAAACTAATGAAGACTATCGCCAATATATACTTTAATAAACAATGTCTAGTTCGCAAAGTAATACCAAAATATGCAATAATCAAAATAAACAGCAAATCGCCAGCAGCAGAAGCAACAAAAAACATCGCTCAAATAATTTGGATCAAACAAGAAATTAAACAGCTGTACAAGAAGAAGAATTGCTTAAATGCCAAACTATTACATTTACATCTTTTATTAAGTAACTATACTAGCTTCAACATTTTAGAATTATATTTCATAAAAATTAGTAATAAAATTAGAAATCTTATGACTACAAAATATAATAATATTAATAAAAAACTAGAAACATTAACCAACGTCGGAAATAAAAATAATAATAATGTTTTACATAATTTCCATGAACGAGTTATTAATTTATCCAACATTTCATTCAACACACAAGAAAAAGAATTATTAAATACTGGTTTAAAATTTAACTTTACCCAAAATTACACTAAAAACAATATACAAAATCTAATCTTTGAAACTGAACATGCCATATCAAAACTACCTTCAGATAAACAACAATATTATAGATATATAACAGCAAATAAAATAAGTCAAATTCTTAATAACAACAATAATCATTCACAAAACACCTATATACAAAACAAATATAAACAAAGTTTACAATCTATAAATAAGAAATTAATGGAAAATAACTGTTTAATATCAAAAGCAGACAAAAGTTCAGCTATTATAATTATTAAAAAAATTGAAATCATTAATAAAACTAACGATTTTATCAATAACAATAACATCTCTACCACAAAATATAACCCTACTAACAAATTCAACACTGCCATTAAACAAACAATAAAAAATAATCAACTCATTTTTGACCCTAACCATTCATATAAATTCATTAACACTAACCCAACAGCACCAACCTTAAACCCACTTATTAAAATACATAAAACAAACTTACCAATACGTCCATTAGTAAATTATAAAAACGCCCCAGCATATAAAATAGCTAAATACATACAAAAAACTTTAATAAATAAAATCAAACTTAATAATACATTTTCCATTTCTAATAGATACCAACTTATTGATAGATTAAATAAAGTTAATATTAATAATAATTGCACATTTATTTCTTATGACATCACAAATTTATACACTAATATTCCAATTAATATAGCCATGGAAATTATAAAAGATAACATTTTTCATGAAACCAAAAACACACAATATACTGTAGAAATAATGAATACTTTAAAATCAATCACTGAACAAAACTATTTCCATTTTAATAATAATTATTATATCCAAAAAACAGGTTTACCTATGGGTTCGCCTATATCAGCTGTAATTAGTGAAATAATACTACAACACTATGAAGACAAAATAATCGCCAAAAATTTAAAAAAATATAATATTATTTCATATTCTAGATACGTTGATGACATTATTTGTATATTTATAAATAACAATAACAATCCCCAACATATAGAATTTCTAAATTTCCTAAATAACATCAACAAAGATATCCAGTACACAATAGAAATTGGAAATAGTAAAATTAATTTTTTAGATTTAACTTTATCAATAAATAATAACAAATTAGAATATAATATTTTTAGGAAGGAAACTGCTACAGATACTACTATCAACTACTATTCAAATCACCCTTTAAAACAGAAATATTCACCATTCTTAGCATACCTGTACAGATTACATAATACTCCATTATCAAACAAAAAGAAAGAAAACGAACTAAATATTATTAAACAAATAGCTAAAAATAATAATTTCCTTACCCATACTATTGATAATTTATATAATAAATACTTTAAGAAAAAGAAACACATAAAAAAACAATTTAACGAAAATAAAAAAACATGGATAAAATTTACTTACAACACCCCTAACACATATAAAATAACCAATACCTTTAACTCATTACTCAAAATTTCATATACTACTAAAAATAACTTATATAATAAAATAATTAACATTAATAATATTAACAATAATAATAATAATAAATTTAACCAAGCCGGAATTTATAAAATAACTTGCAATACTTGTCAGAAAATATATATAGGACAAACTAGAAGAAACTTCAAAATAAGATATAATGAACATTTATATGCCATAAAATACGGACATATTAACAAATCAACAATAGCTGAACATATTATCATAAATAAACACAAATTAACGCATAATATTGAAATAGATTTAGAAATCTTAAAATACATAAATAACCACAATATGCTAAATTTTGCAGAAAATTATTACATTAATAAATTCAAAAATAATTGCATAAATCACAATTTTCCCAATACTGATAACCCTTTATTTAACCTTTAAATAAATTATACTGTTCACGTTCCTTATGTACACATTATTATTATACAACGACCATTATATATAACATTTTTCAAATATACAAGTCATTTATTTATAGTATTTAATTTTGAAAATTTAAAATCTTTAAATTTCATTTTTATATACATACATATGTATATCGTTACCATTTTCAAAAAAAAAAAAAAAAAAATTTTTTTAGTCATTTTTATATATTTACACTTTTCACTTTTAAATTACTGATTCAATATCGACTTTAAAATATCGACCTTTTTTCTGTTATTTTTTAAAATGTAATTATCGATCTTCATTATTTATTTATATTATAGTTGCTCCCGTGAACATGAAGTGTTTGCTTCGAAACGCGTCGGGGTTTTAAAAAATTATATAATTGTTACAAAAGTGTAAACGTGTTAAAGTTTATTTTTATCATAATTAAAAAAAAATGTTAACAATGAGTAATAATAACAAATACAGTGGTAGAAGAAATTTATTGTACTCGTATTATCTGCAAACATTTCTGACGAATTTATTAATATTTTGAGAAATAATTTTTAAAAATACAAACTTTCTCAGTTACAGTGGGCAAAACAATATTCATTAATAATTGATTTAATACCCGATATTTCACATAGCAATCAGTTAATTATTAGGATAAGATATGTAAAGCATGATGAAATGGTTTTAGAAATATTTGTATGGTTTATTTAAAATGTTAGTAGCATGGTATTTTTTGCATTCAAAAAACTCAAAGAAAGAAGTAGGCTAAATCAAATAATATACGGTAAATACGTATGAAACTAGGCTCCATATGAAATCAGTACGAAAAAGTAAAGCAAAAAGGAAAGTTTGTTTCAGTAAACTGAAATGTAATGAAATAAGAAACCGATTTGCTGTAAACCTCAACGTAACGGTGCCAAGCTACAAATGTATAATAAGATTTACAGTACCGGTAGCATTCCAACAGATTGGCTGAAATCCACTTTTATTCCAATCCCAAAAAGACCAGGGACCAAGAAGTGCCAGGAATATCGGTTAATAAGCCTGATGAGCCATGCAGTAAAAATACTTTTAAAAATTATATACAACAGAATATATATGAAAATAAATCAAGAAATTGGAAATACGCAGTTTGGTTTTAGAAACAGCTGTGGAACAAGGGAGGCATTGTTTGCGATACAAGTACTAATTCAAAAATGTATAGATCGACAACAATCAGTTTATGCGTGCTTCATTGATTTCGAAAAGGCTTTCGATAATGTTAAACATAATAAACTATTAGACTTACTTACAAAAATAAATTTAGATAGTAACGGTATAAGAATAATTATGAATCTGTATTGGAACTAATCGGCTCAAGTGAAAGTTAATCAACACTTCGCAGAAGAACTAGAAATTAGGAAAGGAGTCCGACAGGGATGTATACTTTCATCGCTACTGTTTAATTTTTATTCGGAGCAGATATTCAAAGAAGCATTAGATCAGGTTAAAAAAGGAATAAAAATAAATGGGGTGATAATAAATAACGTAAGATATGCAGATGACACGATGTTATTAGCGACAAGTATAGAAGACTTGCAATACTTAGTGGATAAACTAAAGGATAGTTACCGAAAATACGGTATCAAAATAAACACCTTTAAAACCAAAATAATGATTATAAATTATAAGGAAGTAACAACTTCAAAAGAAATAATAGTAAATGCACAGCCAATACAACGAGTAAACAGAATAAAATACTTGGGATGTTGGATTAATGATAAATGGGACCCTGACTACACCATTAAAACCCGAATTGAAGCAGCAAGAAGCGCATTCCAGAAAGCACGAAATTTGGTGTGTAATAGGGAGCTGCCACTAACAACCGGATGGAGAATAACTAAATGTTATGTGCTTCCGGTACTAATGTACGGGGTGGAAACTTGGACACTAAAAGCGGCATCCATAAACAGATTACAAACATTTGAAATGTGACTGTACAGAAGGATATTAAAAATACGATAAAGTTTCCAATAAGAAAGTGTTGTACAGAATGAAAAAAGATGGAGAATTGATAGCTTTGGTAAAAGGAAGAAAGTTGGAATACCTAGAACATATAATTAGAAGTAATAAATATGAGCTATTACAAACTATCCTTCAAGGAAATATTGAAGGGAAACGAGGCCGATGAAGAAGAAGAACGGACTGGATTAAAAATATACTGGAATGGTTGAATATCAGGAAAGTTTCAGAAGCCTTAAGGATAGCCAGCAATAGAGAACAGTTTCGTCATATGATAGTCACCTCCATCGAGGAGAAGGCACTTGAAGAAGAAGAAGAAAGAAAATGGAAACCAGGTTATTCTATAAAATGCTCCCATTGTGCTATTTTAACGACATGGTACATGTGAAGTAAGACCAGCAGACCATTCTAAGATCATTAGAACAATTTAAAAATTGACTGTTTTTGTGTACATCTTTTAAAATTTCCTGCCAAATGACGAACAAACAGAGAACTACGGCCCTCAGTCTCCAACAGACCTTAAATGGTCAGAAGGTGCTAAGAATCCCTGGATGGAAAATTTTGAAAAATACTTACAAGATAAGAACATGGAACGTAAGAAGTATGCTTATGCCAAGCAAACTGAGAAATACAATGGTGGAAATGGAAAAACTGAAACTGGATATACTTGGAGTTAGTGAAATGAGATGGCCTGATAAAGGGAAGTTAAAATCAAACAAGAAAATAGTCTAATTCTCAGGCAGTCCACAAAGGTAAACATGGAGTAGCGATCTTAATAAAAGAAGAATTAGAACAATACGTGAGTGATTTCATACCATTAAATGAGAATATGATATTACTAAAATTAAAGGGAAATCCAGTAGATGTTAATATAATACGAATAAACGCGCCAACTCTAGGTAAAGACGAAAACGAAATAGGAACCTTTTATCAACACCTAAATGATCTAATGGCACTCACAAAGAATCATGAAATCAACATTATCCTAGGCGATTTCAACGTTAAAGTTGGTAAAGGAAGGATAGACGATATAATAGGTGAATATGAAACAAACGTGGTAACAAATTAGTGGAGTTCTGCTAAGAGAAAAATCTAATGGTAGCCAATAGATGGTTCAAGCTACCTCCCCGTAGAATATACAACTGGAAGGCGTCTGGAGATAAATCCGATCGGATAATACAAAATCAAATTGACTATATATTAGTCAACAGAAGCTACAGAAACGGAATCAAAAGTGCAAAGACATATCCGGGCGCTGATGTCAAATCAGATCACAATCCAGTTGTAATGAAAATAGAGGTAAAATTTAAAAGAATTAAGCGGAAAACTCATAGCAATCGAATCAGCACAGAAATGTTACAAGACAAAAATACAAGACTGCAAGTAGCTGAATCTTTGAATAAAAAGATACGTGAAGTACAAGGTAACATGTTCAATAATTTGGTCAAAAAGGAATTGCAATACAGAAAATACAATATCAATTTATATTAATATTATAATATGTTAAGATAAGATTAATGATTGTACAATGTGGAGGGGAGGAAACCAAAAACACTAATTGGATGGTTTCCACCGCTAACCACATTAAATCTTTATATGTAAAAAATAAATAAAAAAAAAAAAAAAGGTAACATGTTACAAGACATAGAGCAACAATGGAAAATCATATCATAAACGATCAATACAACTACAGCAAATACTTTGTGGACGCTGAAGAACACCAAGAAAGATCAACAATGGATGACAGGCGGGATTTTGGATCTAATGGAAACAAGGTGGAAAAACAAGAATAATTAAAATGTCTATAAAGAAATACAACAAAAAATAAAATGAAAAATAAGAGAAGCAAAAGAAAAATTGATGAATGATAAATGCAAGAGATTGGAACAGTTGCAAGAGACACATGACGAATTTAATTTACATAAAGAAATTAGAAACATTACTGGAATACTTAAACATAGAACGGCAAACATTATAACTGACACAGAAAACAAAATCATAGTAGATAAAATGAAGCAAACAGAGACCTGGGGAAGATACATTGAGGAGATGTTTAAAAATGACAGGAGGGAAGTACGAAAGAATAAAAATCTCGCAGGCCGTGATATAATGAAATATGAAATAATGGATGCAATAAATAAAACAAAAAACAGAAAAGCTCCTGGGCCAGACAATATTCAAGCAGAAGTAATAAAATTACTTGACGAAGAAAATATCCAAGTATTACTCAATATTTTTAACAAAATATATGACTCTGGCGAGATAGTCAAAGAGTGGCTGAAATCGGTATTTGTTAGAATCCCGAAGAAAAATAACCCGAGGAAATATGACGTCTACGGATTTATTAGTCTAATGAGTCATACGCTAAAAATTTTTGTTGAGAATAATACACAAACGGATATTTAATAAGTGTGAAGCAAACATAAACAGGGAACAGTTTGGTTTTCGCAATGGACTAGGCGCACGAGAGGCGTTGACATTCATTCAAATTCTGGTACAAAGATGTCTGGAACATCAAAAGGATGTATACCTATGTTTTGTTGATTTCGAACGTGCCTTCGACAATGTCAAACACAACGAGCTAGTACAATGTTCAGAAGAAGCAGGAATAGAAGAAAAAGACAGACAGATAATTGAAAATAATCTATATTGGAATCAAGTGGCATACGTAAAACTGGAGAATGAAAATACAAATGAAATACGGATTGAAATAGGAGTCCGACAGGGTTGCATACTTTCACCCACACTGTTTAATCTCTGTTCAGAAGTGGCATTTAAAAATGCTTTAGCAAACAGTTCTGAAGAAATAAAGATTAACGGCCAGATTGTAAACAGTGCGGATGATATGGTTTTGATAGCGGACAGCGAATATGACCTACAACATTTATGACGGACGAATGTTCCGGAATGGGAATAAAAATAAATAAAAAGAAAATGAAAATTATGATAGTCAGTAAAAATAGCTCAGAAATAACAGATAACATTAGAACTAACAATTGTGCAATAGAACAGGTCTTCTTTTTTTTCTTTTCAGTCGTATCGCTCGATTCCGAGCGTCGTGACTACCTATTTGTACATTCTTCATGGCAATTTCTATAGGCAACGAGAGTGTACGCACGCAAGACCACACCCGGGACTGATTGTAATCGCTTGTTATCGCGCTACAAGTGCAATCCCGCGTGTGTCTGCTGTGTATACTAAACTAGCGCGCATATGATGATATACGTGGTGATTTGCCATTGCCTTCCACGTGATTATTAGCGAGTATTTTAATTTAATTCTTTGTAATAAGTTCTGTCGTCACCGAGGATCGATTCCGTGACTTCCGTAACGGAAGTCAAGTGCTCTAGCAACTAGGCTATCGCGACAACAATAGAACATAGAACAAGTACAAAGATTCAAATATCTCAGTTGTAACTTGTCGAATCAATGGAATTCGGAATACGAAATTAAAACAAGAATTGAACAGGTTCGAACTACTTTCACGAAAATGAAAAATTTATTTATAAACAAATCACTAAACTGGAATGTTAAATGGAGAATGGTAAAATGCTATATCTGGTCAATATTACCGTATGGAATGGAAGCGTGGACCATAAATAAATCCATAGAGAAAAAACCAGCAGCATTTGAAATGTAATTGTATCGGAGAATGCTGAAGATATCATGGATGGATCAGAAATCAAGAAATACTAAACAGCTTGAATAAAGAGATGGGATTAGTTGAGATAGTAAAAAAAGACGAAAGATTGCATATCTAGGACACATTGTCATCATCATCATTATCCCCTCAACCTTTCGGTTGGTGGGCAACCTGTTCGTACATTTTTAGTTGTGCCGATATAGGTTGTGTACCAGGCAATTGTAATATGCAACGCAGGTGTACACACGCAAGACTACAGTCGAAACTGATTGTAGCCGTTTGTTATCGCGCTACAAGTGCAGTCCGTCCGGTGTGGGTCTGCTATGTACTGACCTAGCGCGCATATGATGTTGAACGTGGTGGTTTGTCATTGCCTTCCACGTGATTACTAGCGATTATTTATTTATTTGTTTATTTAATTCTTGTAATAAGTTCGTCGTCGCTCGGGATCGAACCTGTGACCTCCATATCGGAAGTCAAGCGCTCTAGCAACTAGGCTATCGTGACGACAGTGAGAAACCGAAAATATGAAATTTTAAAATTGGCCATTGAAGGAAAAATAGGAGGAAATAGAGCTCGAGGGAGAAGAAGAAGAACCTGGATGGAGGATGCGAGAGAATGGACGGGAATTCGGATACCGAAACTGCTACACAGCATGGCCGACAGAGAAATCGCCAGAAGAATAGTTGCTAACATCTAATGCAGAAGCAGCACTAACAAGAAGAAGAAAAGTTTAATGAGTAATAATTTTTTCAATTATAAATAAAAAAATATTTGCTGTTTTTTCAGTTTTTTAAAAAATATGTTAATTAATTTTATGATTTTTAAATATACGAGTAAAACACATCAACAATGTTCAGTGCAAACGTCTTTTATCCAGATATATCGCTAGCACGAGCCGAAGAAATAGTTGCTAACGCTCAAAAACTTAAATGCATGTAAATTAATGACTATGCCATTCTTATGATGAATGCAATATATAATTTCTATAACTTTTTTTTTCTTGTTTGGGTATTTCCCTGGGCTTGTTAGCAACGGGCGATTATCCATCAACACGTGTAAATAGAAGCAATTAGGAGTTACAAGGAATGGAATCTGACAAAGAACGCTATACCGAGGCAACGTCGATAAATGCCAAACATATGCATCCTGAAAAGAGATAAGAGCAAAAGGAATTAGCTGTCCCATATGACCACATCTGCAATTACAGAGCTCACAGTACCAACGGACAAAGGGATCAGGCTGTCAATAATTAAGGAAGAAGAAACACGAGATGTTTAAAAATCAGTTAGAGCCATCAAACACCAAAGCTGTATAGACTGCAACGCCTAGCGTGCCGTAAAGAATTATCCGAAAATTCAATGACTCTCTCCATCGCTATAAAGCAGAGTTTATAATTCTTAATTATGAAAATTGAAGAATAATTATGGCCACACTGCAACAGCAGCACCCGCGACAGCGGGCCCGCAATATTAACTGCGAGCTGTGCATGTTTGTAATTTCTATATCTTAAAACTGTTTTTTTTTTTTTCTATACGGCATTTATATAATTTTTCCGAGAATGTTATAACAAAGTGATTCTGACTCTTCTATAAAAATTGTAAGAAACTAGAATCTAAGAACCTAAGAGGTAATTTCAGACGAAGTTCGAAAAAACAGGCTTACGCATATATTATATATATATATATATATATATCTCATTTATCAATTATTAATCTTACCATTATTTCAATGAAGAAAGAAACGAATCCGTTGAAAATTAAAAATTTTACATCACTGAAACCAAACTGATAAACTTACAGTCATATCCAAAATAACAAAACACAATACTTTTGCAAACAGAAAAAGCAGAAAAAACATAAATAGTAATGACAACACGTGGTTCTAATATGAATTTACCACTAATTACGATAATTCATCCGCGTAACTGGCTGTATCTTATCACGGTACGGTAAATATACCGCGAAGGTTACAATTATTATCAGAGGTGTAAATGGTGAATGAAAATCGAGGAGAACCCTTCTGAAAAGTAGAACATTTTTCGGCTTTTTAAAAAATATTATATCACTTGTAAGTAAAATGATAAATACAAGTAACGGTTAATACTGCATAAAATAATAGTTACTATAACACCATAAATGTTACCTACGTGTAATAATTGTTTTTCAGTTCTTTAATATACTTTCTTTTTTAATATTTTAGAACAGATTAATGTAAATAAATAATTTGATGATAGAACAATATACAAAAATTTCCCATTCATACAGTGGAGAAAGCACAAAACACAGTCTGAAAGGGTTTTAGGTATGTTCGTTTTGCTAGACAATACTTTGTGCGGGCAGTGAGTTCTGCGTACGGCGAATTATGCATGCCCAGTTCTGCTACACTGATTTGAACGGTTCCTGTAATTTTGACTGCATTAGTTACTCCTGTGGTTGATATAATTAATATAATATTTGTTGATATAATTATTATTAGTTGTAAAATAATTTCTTTCAACATTTGGGGAAACCTTTTCTTTCAATCTATTAGCTGTGCCAATGATAACACAAACAAAAAAGATGTAGATCGATCTGTCCAATAATTGTGCTTATTAAATACACGAACCGTTCAAATCAGTGTAGTAGAACTAAGCATGCATGATTCGCCGTATGCTGAACTCACCACCCGCATACCATTGCTCAAAAATAATATTTTTAAGTTTTAACTTCTTCATGATATATTTCGAACATGTATGACTATAAATAATTTAACGTAATCTACGAGTGTCAGAAGAAAAAAGATTACAAGTAGTATGAAATTAAAACACAGTCCTGTTTAGACAAAATATTTCTTAAGTATAATTCAAATGATATTACTTCGGGAATTATTAATACCAAAATATCTGACTACTACGTCATCTGTTGTGCATTTAGTATATTGAATCCGAAATGTCAGCCTCTTACAAACTCCTTAGAATATATCTTTGATGAAAAAAGGTTACACAATAAGACAATTAATTATAACTGGAACGAATTAAGGAAGTTCACAACGGCAGGAAACATATATGATCATATACATTCATTTTTTAAAAGCATATATAGCGAATGCAATTTGAAAGTATGGGAGGGGGAAAAGGTGACTAAATATGCCCCTAAGAATGAATGGATGAGTCAAATAAAATTGTAGTTTAAAAAACTAAAATCAGATGCTTCATATGTAAGACGCGCTAAAAAGCGTAAAATAATTTAAATTCTTTTACAATACTAACCTAAGAATGAAGAGGTGGACATTAATAATTAATTTTTGTTCACAATAAAAATAACTTCTTTTACAATATTAACATAAGAGTGACGAAGAGGACATTAAGAATTAATTTTTAATTCAAAATAAAAATTTTAATTCTTCTACAATATTAACCTAGTTTCTTGTGCTTATCAAGCAGTCGAACGGTCTGTGTCGTGCATCTCGCTCGACATATAATTCACAGATTTGAATAACGATATTTAATTTTGATGGGCATTAAACTATCTTCTCTGTTGTCTTTTTTTTTTTTTTTTATTTGTACTACAACTTCCCTTTATGTCGGCAGCATATGTGCCCCAGTAATATTTTGTATTCTTTTTTCATTCCACCTGCAAATAAATTCCAAATAGAATCAATAATTAATAATTAAAAATTCATAAGGCACCTGAATGGGACGAAATTAGGGTTAAAGATATTAAACAAAACCCAAATATATTTATCCATATTTTCACGAACATGGTAAACTATTCTATAAAGGAAGCTAACACTTCTGATGGGCTGAAGAAAGGCATTGTTAGACCGATATATAAAATAGGACCGCAAAATCAATTTGAAAATTATTGTCCAATAACAATTATATCTGTAATAGCTAAAATATTAGAACATTACATTGATAAACATATAAGAAATTAGCTGGAATAAAACAACTTACTCTTTGAAAATCAACACGGTTTTAGAGTATAAATAAGATAAATATGGAACTATCGATGGAGAACCAATTTCTAATTACATTTATTGACCTGTCCAAAGCGTTTGATTTGGTTGACCATGAATTACTGATTAAGGACTTAAAAAAATTAGACATTAAAAATAATCAACTAAAGTAGTTTAAAAAATTACATAAAAAATAGGAAAAGTATAGTAAAAATCGCAGGGAATAAAAGTAATGAAAAAACTATTCAGTAGGGAGTAGGTAAGGGCATTGTATTGACCGCTATTCTCTTTTTAATATACACTGACTCGTTACATAAGCATATAAAAATGCAAAGGTATATGTGTTTGCCGATGATATTGACTTATTAATGAAGTATAATAATTTAGAGATGGCAGAAAGATTATTACAAGAGGATATAGATAATTTTAGTAAATGGGTACATGATAGGAGGTTATGTATAAATATAAATAAATCTAAATTACTGCACATTCGGAACAGTACTAAATATATGATACACCATCCGCGATTACCCTCCATAATAATGATTGCATACATGAACTGCATATAAATAACACTACTCATTTGTGTTTTTTTCCACCGCTTGCGAACGTAAAAGATTTTAAATAACCAGGTATCTAGACACGCGGCAGCGTGTCAAGCCTAGTTCAAGCCAAGATGTGTGTATTTACACAAACCATTTGGAGCCACTTTTAACCCCTTAATAACTCAAAATCTATTTAATATAAACACATGGAATTTAGTTTATTTATTAGACCCCTTTAGTTTAACTAGAATCCCAAATTTCATAAATGCAACTCAAACGATTATTGAGATATTAATGTGTCTGAAAATCGTAATTTTTATCACTGACTGACATATAGATCAGAAACCCAACCCTCTTCCAGATGACCTAGAAAGTTAAATTTATTAACAGCTAACGCACTTTACCATTTGAAGTCACTTTTAACCCCTTAATAACTCAAAATCTATTTAACATAAACACATGAAATTTCACGAAATTAACACCGATATATACTTCGGAATAATAAGTAAAGAGAGTAGAAAAAGCGGTGGGAAAAGGAAATCCCAGTTGGGAAAGTTTAACAAAAATAAAATACAAACGTCACTTTGTAAAAAAAAATATTTATTATTCTATTCAGTATATACTACACGACATTATGTATCCTTATTTAATAAATATATTTGCCCCATCAGTACAATCTGAACTGGGGACCAATTTAAAAAAAAACAAAAATAAAAACGTTTTATTTATATTTATTTAGATAATAATGATTATTCTGAAATAATATAACGTAATTATAATTGTCATCTGACATAAGTATTTAATTTTACTTATTTCTATATTATCTTTAATCCCCGCAATATTCATTTTTAAGAAAGGAAATAGTGTACACTATACAGGGAATTTTCGAAGGAAATGGTAATTAATAATAGATTTTGATAACATTTTGTTAATATAACAAAAGGAATAATGTACGTGAGAAAAAATTGGTATGATATGGTAATGCATATCCAGTACGTTAATTTGATCGATTTTGATTTGTTATATATATCTACTTCAATAATTTTCAACCTGAAATTGAGTTTTTAATTAATCAGTAGAATAGATTCGAGAAAAGCTCGATCATACGATGCTATATATAAATCGGGAAATTGTTCGTTTTAAAAACGGGAATCCGATCACACAGCGGTGGTTAATTGCGAAAAGCTGAATTTTGGTAATTTGCAGATATTTGTAATTTTATTAAAAATTTCAAAGATCTCAATTTTATCTGCTCTAGAATAAATGTTACAGGTTTTAAAACGTCTGTTTTTCAATGCTTCAATTGAATATTACATGGTAGCGCCGCTTTTTTAACTTGGCTGCTCATCGTGTGTATGATTAAAATAAATTTCAAAACAGAAAAAAAATAAAAACCCGACTATAAAACACGACTAAGCAACTGCTGCATTAGTGAATAACGGAAGATCTTCGGCGGAATATTTTGTCTGCAAAGGGGAATGATTCTTCAGTTTGCCGTTGGCCGAAGTGGCAAAGTCTTCTTCCAACGAAGTAGCCAAACAGGTCTTGGAAATGTGCATTTTGAACGTGTTCATTTTGTCGGCAAAGTGACACTGAATCTCCTCCAGTGTCCGGTTTTCCGTTTCTGGTAGCATGAAGTAGATGAAGATAGAGCCAAAAATAATCGACGTCGAATAAAGCAGCATCAGACCATACAACTGGAGCGTACCTAGCATCCAATAAAAGCTCTTGTTCGCTGAAAAAGCGAACAGGTTGAAGAAAAAAGCACTCGCTCCGCTCGCTGTGCTGCGTATGCCTTCCGGGAATACCTAACCAAAACATAAACAAAAGTGCAACTTATTACTCTAGATAGTAATTGCTTTTTTTTTCTCTTGGGCGCGCCAACTCAGGACATTTACCCAGCACAAAGGACTAACAAATAATGAAATGTAGGGACTTGAAAGTTAAATCAAGAAGCGATTAGAAACAGAAGAAATAAAGATAGCCAATATAGGAACAACAGAAAGAGAAGGAAGAGCAAGAATGTAGTGGCCACAGTAAGGGGTCGGGAGGTCAAGGCCAAGCAAATTAGAATACAGGACTGCGCGTTCTGAGGAGATAGATGAGCATTCGAATAGGAGGTACATCACAGGTCAGCTTCGACACATGGGTTAGTGGTGTTAACAAAAAATTACTTCAATCCCGCTATTTCCTTGAAACAATTTCGCCGTGATTTCTTTTTTTGATTTTAAATTACTATCGTTATCTCTCTGTTACATAAAATAGTTGTTTACAATAAAATAAATTCTTTCATGATTGTATATAATTTCCCCTAGACGGCGCTAAAGTAAAGAAATTGTGTAATATTTTATTTGAAAAAGGTTTATAATAAACACTTTTTGATTTAAATTTCTTATTACAATCCGGGGGGGGAGGGGCTGTTGCGTGAAGCGCACAGGAAGCAAAAGTCCCCAGCTATTAATAAAAATAATTAGTAATAATGAGACAAAAACGGCTTTCCGGATTTTACCTCAAAAATAGTTGGTTTTTATAGCCTCCTCATTTGTATATACCGTAAGATTTAGTAACATCTGAGAACGAACAGTTCTAAAAGAATTGCTAGAAAGCAATACATCACAATGTTTAAAGAGATGAAAGGTAAAACAGAGTTTTATAGAGACATAAAAAGACAGATGGTAATTCCGAAATTATCAGTCGTGTTGAAAGTGAAAATTTTATAACACTTTTCTCAGAAAAAGGTTAGCTACCAGGGGATTCTTTAAAGCGAGAGGTAATTTATACGATTTGACGAATGGAGTTTTAAGTCTGACGTGTCATTCTTTTTGGCTGATAATTGAGATCCTTGCGAACTCCGGAAGCGCGCCATGGTACAAAATTACGTTGTGTAGCAATTCTTGTTTGTAACTCAGTTACTAATATTCTGTATTCGCATGCTCGAGAAATGATAATAATGATTTCGGAATACTCGGTGTGCTCTCGGCAGTTCTTTTAAGTCGAAACATCTTTTTTTTTTTTTTTTTTTGGGGGTTCATCATAAAGACATTGGCCCAAGAAGAGGAGGACGGATGAGAAGCGGAATCAGATGTTTATGCGATCAGACATGGAAGATAGGAAAGACTCAAGTGCTGGAATGACCGAGGTTGATGGCAAGGAGAGGACAAAAGATGCACAATACGGAGTTGGAAGACCAATTGACAAAAGGGAAGAGTAAAGGGAAGAACGTTCGGAAGCGATAGAGGTGCACTCAAACAAAATGTAATTAGCGTCCCTTATAAAGTTGTGAGAGGAAGGTAGTAGGGGACAGTGAGGAGAGGGGACTAAAGAAAAACGAAATAAGGAAGCAGGAAGCAAACTGTGCCCAAAGTGTCGGCGACAGATTGCAGAGAGAGTTGAACGCCACATGGAGGGAAAATTGAAAAATCATGGATAAGACGGTAGATTAGGCTGGATAAAGAGATAGAAGGAATCCGGATTTGAGAATGACGAGGAATACGAATTTAACCACAGTTTGGAATGAGCTGAAGGGGAGAGGAGATTAATATTATGAGATGAAAAGACGCTAAGGAATGCACCGGTAGAAGAGGATGAACGAGCTAGTGTATCGGCCGACTCGTTACCCTAGGTCAATTTGGATAGAGTAAGAAAGGAAAATGTTGTGAATAAGAGAGCGTATGAAAAGGATTATGTAATCAACAGAGGAAGAAGGAAAAGAAGAAGAGATGGCTTGAAGGACACTGCGGGAATCCGATATAATAAGGACTTCATACGAAACTAGGGAAGAAGCAACAAAAAGGACGGCACGCAAGATAGCAGTAGACTCGGCATAGAAAACTGAACAAAAGGAAGGAAGTTTGAAGGTTTCGAAATAATTTGAGGAAGGACAAAAGAAGGCCGAGCCAACTCCATTGAGTCCTTTGGAACCGTTAGTGAAGATCGCAAAATGATTAGGGAAAAGAGAGCCGAAGGTATTTAAAAATTCTGATTGGACAACATGATGAAGGAGAGGTTTGGTAAGGCAAGTTAAGAATAAACAATTAATAGGATGTAGGTGTGTGGAAAAATTGCAAGAAAAGTATGGCAACTTATCGTATGAATAAATATAAGGAGAAAACCGAGAGAGTCGGGTGGAAATGAGAGATAGTCTTCAGTACGTAGCAAATCATGGTGGCTTTAACGCGATATCAGTCCTCTAACTTTACTGCCTTTTAGAATGACAGAAGATCGATATTTTTCGGATAAAAAGTTGAAATGTTTCAAGCTAAAAGTGTTCTCTGTTTATTACATACAAAAAGTGGGGAAATAAATAAACGAAGAACTAATTCCTGTACATCTTTATTTACGATCCGCTTGTTGTGTACATTGGAACAACGTCCTCTGTGTTGTTGTTTTTTTTTATTTTTAGATTTATACTCTGCGCATGCCTAGAGAAGTAATATTATGACTGCATCTTTTTTTTAAAATTATTATTTCCTGTTAGTTCTTTGCTCACATTTTACAATTTCTGAATAAAAATTAAAATTCCCCTAGTCAATTATGAAAAAATAATATTCCCGCTATACTCCATTTTCATATTCCATATTTTATCGAAATAAAATGTTTTTTTACAGAAAATAAATACCGACTTCAAGGTTTATTATAAAAATTTAATAGAAATGGATTAGAAAGTAAAAAATAATTACTCCCGATAAGAAAATATGTAACTTAAGGTGATATCGTAATTCTTATACAACATTAAAACCTTAATTAGAGTTGGCATCAAATTCATATTACAATGTCTAGGAACAATTTAATGAACATTTAATGCAGTTTTTAATTATTATTTTAATATGAATTTGATGCCAACTCTAATTAAGGTTTTAATGTTGTATAAGAATTACGATATCGCTACTTAAGTTTTATATCACTCTGATATATATTTTCTTATCAGGAATAATTATTTTGTACTTTTTAGTGCATTTTTATTCAATTACTTTTTACTTTCTAGTGTATTTTTATTAAATTCTTATAATAAACCTTGAAGTCGGTAGTTTTTTTTTACAAAAAACATTATATTTTTTACTTTTTAGTGCATTTTTATTTAATTACTTTTTACTTTCTAGTGCAATTTTATTCAATTACTTTTTACTTTCTAGTGTAATTTTATTCAATTACTTTTTACTTTCTAGTGCAATTTTATTCAATTACTTTTTACTTTCTGTGCAATTTTATTCAATTACTTTTTACTTTCTGTGCATTTTTATTCAATAACTTTTTACTTTTTAATGCATTTTTATTCAATTACTTTTTACTTTCTAGTGTATTTTTATTAAATTCTTATAATAAACCTTGAAGTCGGTAGTTTTTTTTTACAAAAACATTTTATTTTTTACTTTTTACTTTCTAGTGCAATTTTATTCAATTACTTTTTACTTTCTAGTGTAATTTTATTCAATTACTTTTTACTTTCTAGTGCAATTTTATTCAATTACTTTTTACTTTCTGTGCATTTTTATTCAATAACTTTTTACTTTTTAATGCATTTTTATTCAATAACTTTTTACTTTTTAATGCTTTTTATTCAATTAGTTTTTACTTTCTAGTGTATTTTTATTAAATTTTTATAATAAACCTTGAAGTCGGTATTTATTTTTTGTAAAAAAAACATTTTATTATAATTCACCAGAACGGTAATAGTAAGATTTTTCAATTATTATTATCAACTATTGTATTTCTTATCATTATCTTATCTCGATCAACGCACGCTGTGTCTTGTCTTCAAAAATAAACAATATTAAAAAAAAAAGACGAAGCTAAATCTAACCCAACGGTGAAACCAATCATGAAAAGCATCTAAAAAGACTTCAACTTTCCAAAGCTTCAATCTCCCGCATTATTAGGGATAACTCAAAAACTACTGGTCAGATCTCAATCAAATTTAAATGGAACCACATGAGAAGCACCATCTTTCGAATAAAAGAAGAATCATCAAAATCGGTTCACCTAGAAAAAAGTTCTGAGGTAACACACGTAAAAAAATAAATAAAATAAAATAAAAATAAAATAAAAAAATACAGTCGAATTGAGAATCTCCTCCTTTTATTGAAGTCGGTTAAAAATCAACGATACCTATGCACTGAAATAAAGTACATACTCAGTAACGGACACAGTGTGAGTGCGATAATCAGGTGGGGTAGGTGTTTCACAATAAAAAGAAAAAATTAAATATAATCTTCTGCTAATCTCATTTTAAGTTTTTTCAGTACCTGAATGTTAAGCTGTTGGGGTAAAAACAAATATACATATATAATATAAAATAGAGTTGCTATTTACCGTTCTGCAATATTGTCGTTTTAACGAAACGTGGCCTATAATAGTGACCCGATAGTTTAGTTGTGTTTAAATTCATAAACACATGCACCGCAATTAATAAATTATAGATATGCCGACTGATTTAGGTTACATAGATCTTTAACACAAATTTAATTGGTGCGGAAAAAAATAGAAGTACGAAAGTTTAAACACTTTGATTGCTGATTACTGAAAACTGAAACTCAAAAATTAAATGTTAAATAGAGACGGCCAGAAACATTAAGGAAGCTGCTGTGCAATCACGACAAAACTTCGACATTAGTTACCACGTTTAGAACACATTGTTATATGGATTAAAAACCTAAATCTTACATTCACAATTCAGAATAAAATCTATAGAGAAATCTAATGAAAATTCTTTTTTTTTTAATGGGTTCGTCAACATGGACATCGGCCCAAGAACAGTGGAACAGAGAGAAAAGACAGACTCAGATCCTTACACGATCAGAGATAGCTGACAGAAAGGAATCAAGAGCTAGAATAACCGAAAGAGAAGGAAGGGAGAGAATGAATGAAGCACAGTATGGAGCGGGAATCCCGTTTTGTAAGGGAAAGGAATAAAAAGAAGCTTGTTCAGTTGAAAGCGACGAACAACTGAACATTATATGATCGGGATCAGAAATACATTGATCGCCGGGAGGGTGCAATGGACAATAAGGAGAAGGCACGAGAGAATAACGGAACAATGAGGAAGGGAGCAAACTATGCCCAAAACGCAAGCGGCAAATCGCAGAGAGATTAGAACGGCGCATAGAAGGAAAGTTAATAAACCATGGAAAACGTGGAAGGGAAGGTTGAATAAACAAGAAAAGAGAGTTCGGGTTGGAGAATGAGGAGACGTAGGAGTCAGACCACAGTTTGGAATGAGCAGCTGCAGACAGAAGGGTAATATTAGAAGCTGAGAAGGCAGGAAGAAACCTACCAGAAGAGGAAGATAATCGAGCGAATGAGTCAACCAACTCATTTCCCTCGATTCCGGAATGGCCAGGAATCCAAAGGAAATCCGTTTGGATAAAGTGGGAAAGGAAAAGATCGTGAATTAAGGAACGAATAAGGAGAATGATGCAGTCGGTTGAGTGAGAAGAGAGAGGAGATGTGATAGTCTGCAGCACGCTTTAAGCATCCGACAGGATAAAGAGATTACGAGAAGCCGGAGAAGTTTTGATAAAAAGTAGGGCACGCAGAATAGCAGAAGACTCAACATAAAAGATTGAACAAAAGGAGGGAAGTTTAAAGGACTCGAAATAATTGAGAGAAGGACAGAAGAAGGCTGCACCAACACCATTGGGTCCCTTGGAGCCATCGAAAAAGGAACGAAGATTCTGTTGGAATTCCGATCTAATAACGTGATGAAGAAGAGGTTTGGGAGAAACAGGTGAAATGAAAATTCTTTTAACACAGAAAATGGCTAATACTGAAATGTTAAGACGAATTAGTAACGAAAAGGCAATTAATAACAATCATTAAAAGATGCAAATACAACACCTCGGTTATGTAACGAAAGAAATTCAAAATATTGCAACTGGAATTACAAGGAAATATTTTAAAAAACGCGGAAAAGGTAGACCAAAAATATTTCGGCTGGACATTTCCTCGCTCCTTGAGCCACTTGAGATGAATTCGATCGTGTTCCTGTTCCGGGAAGCCAATGTTATGAGTTTAACGGTATTTTCCTCAATCGAGTCTTATGAATTTTACGTCTTTCTGCTATATCGGGCGTCAGAGAGGATAGGCTTCACGCCTTTTAATGGAATTTGCCGTGCTTGCGATGTTCAAAGGGGAAAAAAATGTATATCTTACGGTAAATGTGTACAATCGGGCAATTGTATAGAATAACCGGAGATTCTACAGAATTACGTCACATTCCGGGAAAAGTGTGTAATAAGCTGAAAATACATAGAATGAACCCGGTGATTGTCTCATAGGTTTTGGCGACTGTACGTGATAATACATTATCTACAATTTAACAAATTGTAACCAGTATGTTGTGAGATGTTCTCCGTGCACTGTACTGCATTATTACGACTAGAGATAGTATTCGAAATTTCGATGCGGAAGTACGGGGGATTTATTTTCCAATAAAGAGTGGAATGACGTATTTTTAACAAGGGAAAAGTATTCCGCATTGATAGAAGAAGTAAAGTATGCTAAAAGCAAGAAAACAGCGCGAGATTTTTGTGTACTCGACCGCTATGACGTTTTAACCATTGCTGACGAGGAGAATTCCGATAAGTGATTCGAGTAAACCAGTAATATATTTTGCTAGTGCCGGTGAACTGTATGTTATTCTTCGTGAAACGCACTCGCAAATTGGACATGGACGGTGAAACAGAATGATGGCCGCGCTGAAAGAGAAGCACAAAAATGTAACCACGCAGACGGTTTCAATTTTTATAAATCAATGTGAAATTCGCCAGAAGAAAGCAGAAGCACCAGACAAAGGAGTTGTCTTGCGACCAATGGTATTTTCTGAGATGAATTACCGCTATGTCAAACTGACCTCATTGACATGCAAGCGGACGTCGACGGACTATACAAATTTATATTAGTGTATCAGGACTATCTGATGAAATTTGTCATTCTTCGTCCGTTTGCAAACAAAGCGCGCATGTGAGGTTGCGTACTGAGGGGACGCCAAATACTTTACAGTCCGATAACGGTCGCGAATTCGCCAATCTGTACAGTAGGTGGCCAGAATTGAAGATCGTCCACAGTAAACCACGACCCTCACAGAGTCAGGGATCTGTTGAATGTGCCAACCACGACATAGAAAATATATTGAGTGGCTGGCTTCGCGAAAATAATACGTCGAAATGGAGCCAGGACTTACGATTTGTGCAGCTCATGAAAAATAAAACATTTCACAGCGGCATCAAGACAACTCCGTACAAAGCTATGTTCGGCACCTCGAAACGAATGGGCTTAGCTTCTGCTCCTACTCCTCATAGTACTCTCTCAATGAAAGAGTTACGTACTGAAGAAGAACTCGAAGAACTTCTCGCTTCCATTTCAACAGTTCCAGCACAACGTGATGACGATGACGATGCATTGGCGAGTACTACGTCTGCATAATCCGAAACTGATGCTGCGTATGTGGAAAGAAGAAGTACAGCTATTAAGAGGACGCGTACGGAAGCTAAAGAAGCCCTACGCAGCAAACTACCAAAATAATAAAATTGTCGAAGAAGAGGTACAGAGACGCGGAAGTGGGTAAAATTGTCCACATTCCCATACCAGATGTAGATCGAGCTCGCGCATATTTCCGGAATATATTAGAAGTAGTCCTCAGCTGCACTGATGAAGTTTATGAGATTGACACGCAATTTGGAAAATTAAATCAGCGCTACAGCCGCAATCAATTCACCACCTGCAGGAAAAACTTCTTAAGCGTCATTGATGTCCCTGGTAAAAAAAGTATCTCTTCACGAATGTGCAAAAAGTTCTCATCCGTTACTGCAGGACAGGAATATGAGCGTTGTACGTGTAAGAGGGAGAGCCGAAGTAACCGAGATGTTCCTGTAAAAGTAACGGCCGCTTGTGCAGTTCAAAATGCCATTCCAGCTTTTCTTCAGCCAACAAATGATAATTCAACATGATCGTAGGTGAATTTACACTTACTAATAATAGAAGAATGCCAGCTCTTTTCCAAGTCGCAGTATTGAAACTTCCGCCTTACACTTCAACTTACTGTACATAGCCAGCGTCACCAATGCCTTCTCATTTTCTATCAAGGGTGAATATATAGAATCACCGGTTATTTTGTGAAATTGCATACATTTACCGAACTTGCTTTTCGATATTGGCGATTCTATGCAATCTCCGGGTTTTCTATAGAATCGCCAATTACACACATTTACCGTAATATACACATATGTATCAGAACAAATAATTTTATTGACTATATATGTAGAATAAAAAAACAAAATCCACGTCCTGAAAGATGTGTGGCCCATGGCGTGCGTCTCTAACAAACCGAACGAAAATACAAAATAACGGAGAAGCTTTAAACGGAATACTCAACGTAAATCAAACAGAATATAAAGACGGACAAACAACATAAGATCTGTTATCAATTAAACGTACGGTGAAGGAAAAAGAAAACAAAATACCTGCGCGACTATTAGATAAAAAACGGTTACAGTGATTATGAACGAGCCGATCATCATCTCGCTATTTAAACATATCACAATCGTCCCTCAGCTCAACTCTACTGGCCACAAACGGTCAATGGTGCACCCGCCGCGAACACACGTTGTAACGCTGCCACCGAACACCACCACAAGGACATTCACATGGTCACTACCCCAACACGCGTTGAAAATCTATCAAACGTGGATGTCGCCATTAGCCGCGCAAGTATCCTTCATGACAATGACACCGGTAATTCGACGATGCGTGAAAGACCGAAAATAAATACAACACACAACCGAAGAATAATTTCTAATTCGAGCATCGCCGAAAGATCGCGGCACAAATACCGAATGCCCGTATCATCGACCCATCCCTATTTTCACTTAAAACGGAAGTTCTGTATGTCAACTAGGGTGCTAAGTACTCTTACGGATTCGGATGATCAGGAGCCATCGAGCTTTACACTGACTCCACCACGTTCACATCCATCCAGCGCACACATACCTTAACTGTAAACCGTAACCTTCTACGGCCAGTACTTTTACAAGGGGTCCAGAACAGATAATACGATTGGAATATACAACGACATTATTCAAATCAGAAATCGATGGATGAAAGACTAAAATAAAAAAAATTCAAAAGTAACAATATCACTAATACGATACGATGTGCTATACAATGGACGATCACGGCCCGGTGAGAAGTGCACTTGAACCACTTGTGCTACGCGCAGCCCTCCATTTGTACATTGGATTACGGAGAAAGAATCAGATTGAGCACCACCCTATAGACTTCCTCTAGAATCACGACGACAATAATCAGAGTCAACTAAAATACGAATACGATACAATACAATGCGATATGAAAAATATGAATTCATCTCTGAAACACGAAAAATTCGCAACAGTAACTCGCAGAACGGAAGAATGTGTCTTCTACACGCGAGCGTCAGATCTCTCTCGGCAACCAGAAAGAGGCACAGTCTCAAAGATGCAATAGCGGTGTAAAAAATTTGCCTCTGTATCTTCGCATCTTGGTTTCGTGAAAAGTTCCTGATCGCATCGTGCAATTCGCCCCGTTACCCCAACTTTGTACCATAACCAACATCTGTTCTCTTAGTTTCTCAACCATTTTATCGCTAGGGATCTCAATCATGTCCCTAATTCCTGCAGTTTCTCCTCGAAATTGCCCCTCACCGGAGGCTGACCTCCCATCCGTGATAGCCCCCCCTGCTTTCTCTAAACCTGTGGCCATCTTCGCGATGACCTGATTCAACGTTTCGCTCTCATTATCGCGTTTCAATCTGTCAAACGCGTATCAACGCCATTAGTAACGCAAGCATCCCTGATGCCGATGACACCGGCACAATTTGGCAATGCTCGAAGACCAAGAATAAGACAACCGTACAACTGAATAGTTTCTCATTCGAGCATCACCGAAAGTTAACTGCACAAATACCGAATTCGTATCAACATATAATCAAATTACGAATATACGAGCAACATATTTATACGCTGATGCACATGTCACGCGAAACCGTAACACGCTCGACACATTGGCCTGAAAGATCCAATAATGGAATACCGAAACAAAAGAAGAGAAAGATGTTAAAAATGAATACAACGCAATTAAATGTGTATATGAAAATTTTAATTAATAATTAGGGCACGTTTCTTTTTCTTTTTTATAATGCAACATACAAAGACTTTAAACCTTAGGCAAGAATATATTTATTAAAATATTCTCTAGTAATTTCAGAATAAACGATTAAACATAGCATAAATAAACTGTATAAGCAAGTAATTCGATTATTCTAATTAAACCAGGGTGCGAAGTAAAAGCTAGTAAACAAATACAACACGAACACTTCAAGGAGAAATGTTAATGAATTATAATTTTGCAAAAATTCATGAATGTTTCCAGTGTTGTGTAGTCTTATCAGTTCAATAATAGTCTCCTAGAAATGGTTATCATTAAAGTAACTACACGTATTTTATAAATTACCAGGATTGAAATAATACGATCAGATTTCACGCATAATTTTACCTCTCCGATTAGCGCCCATGGTAATATACAAATGCCGACATTCATAAAAAATATAGCCGCATTAAAGAAAACAATCGGAATCCATTTGACGTCGGTCAGTAGTTGCGGGTTTTGCGTCAAAATGTACGAATAAACTGTTAACGTGAGCAAACAGACAGAGGTCAGTGTGGCTGATGCGATCAGCAAAAACCGTTTACGAGTCCACTGTACAGAAATGATACATACTATGGCTCCTGCGAACTTTAAAACGCCCATGATTAACGTAGTATACGCATTCATTGAAACACCGAAAGATTCGAACGATTTCACCTAGAAACATACGTATACAGATTTGAATAATAATGAAATACCTTAACTCTGTGAACTAAAAGAAAAGGCAATAATTTTTTATCTTGCAAAATTTAACGTTTTCACCGTATAAGCAAAAAGCTAAAATTCGATTTCCCGTTTCTTTTTCTTTTTCTCCTTTTTTTTTCTTTGTTAATAGCTCCTAAAACCTCCAATTTTGAAGAAATGCTTCTTGATAATTCCTCTGCGATATCCTACGCTCATGTTCTGTATTTCATTAAAATATCTTCTCATCGCCACGCGGGACTTGTATCCCCAACCTATCGATTTCCAATTTAAGGTTTTTTCCATCAACCTTTTTCCCGTTCGCAATAGATGCCTAGTTCAGAGCCATTTATTTTCTTTTTTACATTACATTCTTCACTTTACGTTTCTTTGTTATTCAATCTGTTGTTGTTTTTCTACCTTTTAATGTTATGTATTACATATTTTTTTCTATTTTTCCTTATGTTCTAACCGGTCTATATACATATATCGCTCATTAGATATACAATAACGTCATAACTCAAAAAACGCTATTTCGCAGAAAACGCAAATTAACATTTACATTTACTATAATTTGAACGGTATTCCAAGAGCAACGCTTATTTTGTCGAGTTTCTTATTTACAAATATGGCCTTTTAACCTCTAATTGTACTCATTAAATGCATTCCAACTATACACATAACTCAAATTCGCTATTTTTTGAGTTATGACGTTATTGTATATAATAAGCGATATATTCATAACTTAGTTTTATATTTCACCTTTCCAGATCGTACATTAAAGACAGAATGGTAGCACACCTTTAGGCGTTGAGAATTTTATTATCACTAAATACACTGCTCATTTGACCAAATTTCTTTGCATACATCTTCATTCGATATTAAAATATATCTTACGTATCTACTACCCCTCTATATTTATTCCATCTAAAAACATATTTTTCCCATTTGTGTAAAACTATTTTTTATCACCTCTGTTTTTCTTGTTTATCTTCAGATTTATTTGCTTATTTTTATTAAAATCTTCTACAACCCTCTAATATTTTGGATGATATCATTCGCGTATCGTAATTGATTTATTCGCTTTGCTTGTGTCTTTTGCCCTCATTGTAGATTTCTAAAGATTGATTGTGCAACTACAACTAAAAAAATTGACGGCTAATGAGGGTCCCTTTATTTTATTTTTCTTTGTAATTTTTTTTTTTTTTTTTTTTTTGCTTTATTAAATTAAAATTTATTTATGTACTGAAATGTTATTCTTTATTGATATTAATTTTATCCAGGGATGCCACCGCGGATTTAGTTCCGCGAAAGTAAAATATTAAATTTAACGAGTGTTATTATTATAATTATTACCGATGTTCAAAAACAGGAATTACGATTTAAAGTTTTTATTTCAAGTCTTTACAGAAATCTTACTTGGGGGCGATCGACCGTAGAAAAAGCACGAAAGTAATTAAAATAACCCATCTGTAACCGAATAACGTTTAACGGATATTCCTTAAAAATCGGTACTTAACAAATTAAAAAATATATATATAGAAAATTGGTAAATATCTCGAATCGGCCGGGCGATGTGGTCCCCACGATGACGGCGGTCCGTTGCACTGCGGTGCGATCTCAATTCGTTGCAGATTTTCTCTCGTTTTGTAATGGATAAACCATATTTCGTCAATTGTTAATAAAAAGGGATCTCAAAATCATTGCGACGATGTGTTCACTCGGATACACTGAATTAGCCTAGCTCCATGTCACGCGACACAGACATTAACTCGCGAATCAAAGTTCATTTACCGCTCGACCGAGCTTCGAAATCAGATTAAAATTCAGACTAATTCTTCCGTCCAGTGGCGGTTTCTTGAGCGCTGCCTGCGGTTTTTGTTACGTCACCCGGTGACGTTCATCACGCCTTCGTCATCATTACCCCCGGCAGACTACTGAATCACACACGCACTTCTTATTTGATATCTTATTATATTTAATTTTTATACTACTCATTTATTTCTTTATTTATTTTTTTTTTTTTTTGGGCGTCGAAAATTTAACTCATTGACAATGTAATATAATTAATTAACTAATTAACGCTACACAGTAATATTGCATTGTACTATATAATTAAATAATAACTTGTATATTGCAGCACTCCCGGTGGCCAGGAAAGAATTGACACTACATGGCAGAGGGATCTGGAAATTTATTATCGAGTTATACAAAATAATTCTTTACGCCGTGTGCAAATTGCATTCGAAGATGAGGTGATTAGCGTCCACCACTTTGTCGGTTGGAAATTCCGCCAATGGTCTGAAATTATCGCATTGAATACTCTGCTGGCGTTGTGCCTATTAACGAACTGAAAAGAATCCAAATCTACCTGTAACTTAAAACAGTTATATGAGTATGGGTATTTAAAGATCAATGAAGGATACGACAGTATGGTAATAAAAGAATATCGCTGAAGCCTAGCAGCACTTAAAGATAATAGACACATTTTGGAGATCTTAAATCTCCAATTGTCTTTAACATCCAAATAGAATTTAAGTAAATTGAAGCTGGCTGGAGGACAGTATTTCATAAGAAACCTGTCTGCTAGGTACGATGATCTAACAGAGAGAGGAGGGATCTTGGTTTCAACTTTCAAAACAGCGATAGAAGTAGGTAAGTAAGCACCAATTATAAGTCGTAAACATGTGTTCTGTATCCTCCCTAATTTGTTACGACTGGTTGCTGAGGAATTATGAAAGAAGTAACAACCATAGTCTAAAATACTGCGATAGTATGCTTTGTATAACTTACTCATTGTGCACGAATCGCTACCCCAATTGACATTACAGAGGGCCTTGAGTAGGGGTAACCGTTTTAGAAGTTTGTTATACATGTAATCTACATGATGGTTCCAGTTTAATTTAGAATCGAGAATAAAACCTAAGTACTTATGTGCCGACAAAATGGGGACAGTAGCACCGGCAATATAAACAACACTGTGAATTGGATTAATTGAGCGATATGAGAACACTACTGCTGAACATTTTGAAGGAGCAATCGACAAACCAAGATCATTTAGGATATTGCAAACCCGTATAATATCGCGATTAAGCAAGGTGGAAGCTTCAGATAGGTTTCTACTGCGACTACAAAGAACAATGTCATCTGCATAAGATAATAGAAAACCGTTATTTGCCAATTCTAAATTAAGGATTTTTATGATATATAAGTTAAATAGCAGCGGGCTTAACACTGATCCCTGACATAAACCAGTGTAGACAGTTTTGTCTACTGGCCCTTGTGTGGGGTGTTGAAAACACAACGTTTTCTCCGAAAACAAACTGTGTATTAGGTTTGCAAAGTTCTTAGATATGCCTAATTCCACTAGTATCTTAGATAAGATGTCCAATCGAACATTATCAAATGCCCCTTGATATCAATGAAGCACGCGATTAGATATTCCTTCTTGATGTAAGACTGATAAATGTTAGCTAGCAGGTTGGCTACACAGTCCAAACTGCTTATTCTGTGACGGAAGACAAATAAGTTGTTTGGGAAGATGTTGTTGTGCTCAGTCCGCCAGGAGAGTCTATTATTCAGGATCCGTTCAAAGGTTTTGCGAATACATGACGCAAGGGTAATGGGTCTATATGAAGAGAACAGGTGCGGTGGTTTACTGGGTTTCAGAAGAGCGGAGATCTTAAATTTCTTCCATTCCCGCGGAATGTGATTAGTGGTTAGGATGTAATTAAAAATATTTAATAGTATCTTAACAGCAGGCTCCGGTAGGTTGTTCAATATATGGTAGGTTACGCCATCCATGCCAGGACGCGATATTTCATTAAAGGATAATGCCATTTTCAGTTCTTGTATATCAATAGTTCTAGAGAGAAAGTGACTATTGCTATTAGATAGTATCATCGAACTTGGGGTTTGAGTAATTTCTGGCAAATTCGGTACATATGATGGTGCAATGTTGTTTATAAATCCATCACAACATTCCGGTGAAGTAGTATTATATGAACTGTCCCCTTCAAATCTTCTTTTGATTTTTTTAATTTTTGACCAAACTAACGAAATAGGCGTATTTCGATTGATATTGCAAACAAAACTTTTCCAACACTGCGTCTTGCACTGCAACAAATACCTACGAGTAAGAGCCTCCTGCTTCTTAAATTCCAGATAGTCTGACATGCTCCTACTTCGACGAAAAACTCGAAACAGTATATTTTTTTTTCTGACCATATCAGCACAAATTCCATTCCACCAGGGTATAGAGAGTCGCTTACCGAGGTAGCCAGTCCCTCTCTTTGCAGTGCACTACAATGAGTAATACATAACATTGACAAACTTATCGTATAAGGAAGTATTGTCAGGGTTAGCTTCTAAGAGCTGATTACTTAGGACGCGCAATAAATTGGTAAATTTGGGGACCTTATCATCCGGAAGCACCCAACGGGTACCTATATCCTTGTTAAGGACCGAATGTGAACATCTAAAAGTGCATCTAATAAAGATAGGTAGATGATCGCTACCAAGAGGCCATTGCAATACTTGCCAGTGAAAATTGGAAGTAAGGTTAGAAGAAAAGAACGTTAAATCCAAAGCATTAGCGGGTCGCGAAAGAGTTGGAATAGTGGTGTGCGTACCATCATTGCCTAGAATCAAGTTAGTTTTTCCTAGGATATTAATAATCTGTCGACCCATACGGTTTGAATTATAGCAACCCCATAGTGAATGAATACCATTGAAGTCGCCACAGCATATAATATAGTCGGTATCAGGGATTCCATTAATTAAATCTATAAAGTCATTTTCAGGAAAATATGCATTAGGGGGACAGTATATTGAAAAAACACGTATAACCTTATGTCTCAAGAAAACTGAAATTAACAACCCATTAACTCGCGAATTATGAAAAATACCAATTTCGTTTATGCTGTGAGGAAAGTCCCGTTTAATTAGAATGGCAGTACCACCGTATCCATCTTGTCGGTCGTCTCTGTAGCAAATATAGCCTGGTAACGAAAGGGTGGCAGACTGTTCAAGCCAAGTCTCTGATAAAACTACTAGATCGAAGTCATTGGACGCAAGAAGAGCTTGCAAGTTAATTAAATTCTTCTTGACACTCCGGCAATTCCACTGCAAAATACTTATAGACCTGACCATGAGTGAATGAGAAAACAATAAGGGAACCACAAAAAAATAAAAGTTGTAATAAGAGGGATATGCAAAAAGGAATAGGGAATCCGCGAAAGAATGAAAAATTCTATTGCCCGGAGAGTGCTACAGTACACTTACAACATAAAAAGTAACGCTACGCATATAATAGAAACGCAAAACAAACTTATAATGATAAATCGAACATATGTACATATGCACGTGATCTACACGATATATTCATACACAGTTGTGAACGTATAAAAAATTCGAATTACGGTAAGTTAATAGTAATATGTACAACTAATAATACTAGACAAGTTGGAAAGAGAAAATTAACTTTTTTTTTTTTTGATTTGAAGTTACATTGGAAGTTTTCCTCGTTTTTATGGGAATCTCTGTTGAGGATGAAGATTTAGAGCTTAGAGGGCTTGTAGGAGATAATTCGTTACGACCTTGAGCCTTAGACTGTTGTTGTGGGAGAAGGTTTATGGACTGTGAATGATCTGAATTTGAGCATGGAATAGTGCTAATTTTAGAAGGAGGAATACTTTGTGTTTCCAGGATATCCTTAGGAGGAGGAGTTGTTACAGAATTAGGAGTACCCTTAAAAAACGAGGAAAGTTTTCCTGACGGAAAAATAAGTGTCGCATTAAGATCAGGATAGCGCGGAGTATACGAAGGAGACCGATTATGGGACGAAGATGGAGTTTTATGAAAATATCTACTCTTGTTGACCGATCCTGCTACGGAGTGTACCGAACGAAATATACTGGCAACATCGGCATACGAGAAGGCATTGAAAACTTCAGAACTTCTGATCTTATTTATTGCTTCTGGTGTTGAGAGGTTATCACATGCTTTTATTTTCTGAATTTTGAATTGCTCCAGATAAACAGGACAGCTTCTGTCAGTAGTTAGATGTTTTCCGGTACAATTCAAGCATGTAACCTGATCCGGGACTACCATTTTTTCCTCCGCACAATCTGTAGATAAGTGTTGTTGACCGCAGTGAAGACAACGAGGTTTAGACCTGCATTGCTGAGCAATGTGAGAAAATCGTAGACAATTACGACATTGTCTAGGGGGTCTTACGCTCGGCTTAACTGGAAAACGTAGTTTGTACATGTATACGAATTGAGGGAGAGAGTGACCAACAAATTGGACCTCTACTGCCGTTGTTGGAATGAACTTATCACCCTTCCGCCTGTTAATCCTTCTGATCTTGTTAAATCGGATGTCGCTTTGCATGGTGTTAAACAGTTCTTCTTCCGATATTGACGGATCTACGCCCAGTATAACCCCTTAGCGATAAAGTAAGGCATTCGGAATAAAGGTTTTTAAGTGCTTGACTTTAGAGTCATTGCGAATTCTTAAAATGAATTGGTTAGCAGATAAGCCGGAGTCAAATATGGCTTTAATTTTGTTAACACCATTCCGTTGAAAGTATTTAATACCATCGTACGCCGATAAGATTTTGCACACGCCGAGCGGATTATAATTAGCGAGGTTGTGCGAGTCAGATTGAATAATGACGGAATATGGGCCAGAATGAAGCGACGGATCGAACAAAGTAACATTCATCGCATCATTCGCCGGATTATTACAACTATTAGTAGTATAATTATTATTACCGTTATTGGAGGTGGTAGCGCCATTGTTATCAGCGTAGCAGTTAACAGATAAGCGGTCGGTGCCGCAGATATCTGTAGCCGGTGGAGGCGGGGGGCCTCCCCCGGGATCGAATATGCTCATATTGTAAATTACGTACTATCGGTCTGAACAATTAATATGCGTGAGAAGAATACAATAAACACACAAAATACGACTTGACGAGTTCAAACAATCTGCAATAATTGAAACTCCTTTAAAAGAGTTAATTTGTCCATCTCTAATCTTCAATGGTCCTTTCCCTGACAGTTTCTCAGCCTCAGACATACTTTTCCTAACCTTAAGCAATTATTCTAAACTTTGGGCGAGTGTAAATTCTTCTCTATTTTCTAATCGTGATTCCCATTACATCATCGTACAGCCTGCTCTTAGTCCTTAGCCTTAGTTCATATTCATTCGGTCTGTTAATTTTCTTCTGTTGTTACCTTTTTCTTTCTTTTTATTCGTACGTTGCTTTTTTTTTATATATTTATTTATTATTGCAATCATAAGCTGGTGCGAGGAAGAAACGATTTAACACAGGGTTTTCTGTATCCTTTTTTACATCACATTTCAAAATAATCTTCGACCACAACACAATTTACTTCCGATTATTCCATAATTACTAAGCATTTACTTTGTGTTTCGTTTTAAATATAATTTGTATATACTTTACAACATTTAAAGTTCTTTTTTCACCGCTGAACCAATATACATTGTTAATTGAACTCCACTCTTATCTATTCAAATTTTTCGCACTTCAAAAACGTACGGTGTAGCAAATCAGTTTTTTTTTTATCTCATATATCATTTCTCCTTTTTTAAACATTTTCTTTACATATGCGGCAACATTTCCATGTCCCAATAAGAACTTCGAAATATAAAAGTTTGGAATTAAGTAATTGTTTTCTATTCTATTTGTTATGCTTGGTAATTTAAATGCCTATTTTTAATTCATATTTTTGTAGCCTCTAATCTGTATATTTACATTTTATTTGATTCATTTTTAATTTCAAATTTCTCCATTCAATGCTCTCTGATTTTGCCATTTTTATTTAATTTATCAAATGTCAGTGTAAATTTGCCGGCATTATATCCGCGATAATATAGGCAGAAGTATAAGAAACAATTCTGTAAATCGATATAACATTTAATAAAATTTTTCTCTGTTCTATCTTTATATATATATATATATATTTTTTTTTTTTCTTTTTTAACTTTAAGGAAGAATGTAACCGAGCCGTATTTGGTTAGTGATCTGAAAATTGCTTAATATAACATCTCACTTTCAATCAGTTTTAATTTAAAATTATTTCCACACGAGGCGCTTAATTCATTTCCTCGATAGTTGCGTTCCTCATCTCTTTTTTTCGATTCCTATTCTCATTACATCCCACGGACCATGACTAGGTTTGTGAAGCGAATCATATTTTCTTCGAATGTTCTCTTCTTTCGTGGAACGCTACCTTTTATATTTCCAATTTTCGTATCTTAACCTTCCCAACTCTTATTATTTTTTACTCATGGTTCTAAGATGAAAAGGGGTGTAGGCGGTGTGTTTACCTCCCCCTCTCTTCAAGGCTCTTTTCCTTCTATTACAGTCAGTTTCCATATTTCACACAATATCCTTCATTTCTACTACCAGCGGAATCTTCAAATTTTTCATTGTTTCCGATTCGAAAAGTGTCCTTCAAACAATATCTTCCTATCATTCCTCTAATCGTATTATTGTATCAATTCGTTCGCTTATTTCAAAATTACTTTCGTCTTATTCTATTCTTATAGACTTTCTATGGATTCCCAGTCACTGTGGCATTGAAGGCAATGACACGGCAGATTTCCTAACTCGGACGGCCGCCCTCAATGGCCCTTTTTCTAGCCACTTCCCAGCTTCCGACTTAGTCCTTCTTTCCTTAATTAGTCGTTCCAGACTTTGGCCGGATAGATATCCTTCCTTATTGTCTAATCCCACTTCACATTATTTTCTCACACAGCCGGCAGCCAGTCCTCAGCCTTGGTTTCTTTCCATTTCATTCAGTCATTGTTCTACTATTGTCTCCTTAATCAGATGAAGAATTAATAATTTTCGTCTTCTCGCTTCTCGCTTTTGTTTTTATTTATCTCTTTCTCCTCTCTGTCCCCTTCACAACTCCGATTCCACTTTTGAATGCGACGCAAACCATATTTTTTTCGCATGTTCGGCTCTTATTAGCGAGCGTTTGAAAATCTTAGCTCTTAGCCTTCCGATTCCTTATAGTGCTTCTTTTATCCATTCCTTTCCATCTCCATCAATAATTCCCTTACTTCTTTCCTTTATTCCTTCCATCTCCTATCGTCTCAGAATCTAATTTCTTGTCATAATACATTCAAGTGATTGGGTCAAAGCCCCCCCCATACCTTATTATGAGCTAGCTACCGTGGAGTATCTGGTTAGGCAGTGCTGTTCCATTCGGGTAAAACCGGGTTCGAATCCCGCTGCCACACATTGCAACTTCTAAAAAATTTCACATGCGCTGGATTGATGTCCATAGTTGATGCACTCAAAAAAAACCCTTATTATGCGTCTTATGTACCTCCGCTTTCTTCATTCAATGTTGTTCCTACTACTTTAGTCCAGTTAATTTCTTTTATTTTCGAACCTTTCTCTTTTACATAGTTGTCTTTAATTGTTAGTTGATGGGTCATTGCCCTTGGCTGCCCGCGATTCTTAAAAAGATTGTGAAATTTGAAAAAAATAAAATGAAGATAACAAAAAGTTACAGCGTTTGTGTGTAAGGAAATCATTCCTCCGAAATGGCTGAAAAAGAAGATGGCTGTAACGATGAAGAATGGAAGTAGAAAAGTTCGGCGTCCATAGCACTTAATCATATGTATGCTTAATCTGATGTTGCCTTTTTTGTGTTTCAATATGCTTCACCAGCATTGATAATTCTTGTTGTACCTCCTCTGGTTGAATCCATCCTCTTAACCAGCATAAAGATTTTTCAGCGTCCTTTATACGCCCTTTGTCTAGAAAAAAAAACAAAAAAAAACAATCAGTTAGTAAATAATTGTGTAAAGATGCATGCAAACAAGCCAAAAGTAAAAACCTTTTTCGACACAATCAGCCAGACAGAGGAAACTACTGAGGTCTCAGGTGTATAAATAATAAAAACGGAAGAAACGTAAGAAACAAGAAATAAACTTGTTAACTAGTGCAGTAACATATTGTCAATGGTTGTCTGTAACCACATTTTTCCTTTTTTTTTTCGGGCACGTCAGAAAAAGACCTTTACCCAGAAGCAGCAAGAAAGATGAGGACCAGTTAAATACTGATTCGATCAGAAATAGGCAGAATGAAGGAAGTGAGCACTGGGATAAGAGATTTGGAGGGAAGGGACAAGAAATAAGAAGCGCAATAAGGACCAGGAAACCCAAGGGATAACAAATTTAAATATAGAATAGTACGTCCAGACAAGAGGGAAGGACATTCGAAGAAGATGTGGTCGGAATCACATACAGCTTCATGATTCGGATGAAGATGACAGTTGGGAGAGGGAATTAAATGAAAACAAAAACGCGAAAAAGGTAACCGAGTATGATTAAGGCGCAAGGGAATAATAGGGACAACAGCAGAACACCGCCAAAAAGGAAAGTCATAAAACTAAGGGTGCGTAGAAAGATTTGGCTAAATGGACAGATAGAAGAAATGATTGTTAGAAAAGGAAGAGCATTGATATCTGACCAGAATTTAATATGAAAATTTAACCACAGCGGTAGCAAGTTGGAAGAGGGAATTTTATTGAGATAGGAACATAATGAAGAAGCAATTTTAACCAAAGAATCCCTTATCTCATTACTCTCAATGCCCACATGACTAGAACCCAGAGTAAATCAACGTGAATGGAATGGAGAACTAGAAGATTGTAGATAAGGGATCGAATACAAAGAGTGAATAAATCGCAGGAGTGAGTGGGAAAGGGAGAGGAAACAGCTTGGAAGGCACTCATCGAATTGAAGATAATCAAATAGTTAGAAAAGGAATGTGATACAATGGAACGTAAGATTCGATTCAATTCAATTTTATTTGCGCATAAATTAAAATATAAAAATTATAATCAAGTTCTGCGATAAAAATAGTACAGAAGAAAAGAAGTCGAAAAGATTTAAAGTGAACAATCTCAGGAAAAATAAATGATGCACCAACTGCATCAGGGCCCCTCGAACCATCGGTAAATACAGTTTTGTAGGAGGGAAATAAGGTCCCGATGGTATTGTGAAATTCCTGCTTGACTACAGATTTTTTTTTTTTTGGGGGGGGGGGGGGATTTAGCAGAAGGAGGAAAGAAAATTAAATCAGGAGAATGGGAAAGAGCGGCAAAGTTAAACTAAGGAAGATGATTAGTTGAAATAGTATAAAGATAAAAGAGAACTAAGAGGAAAGAAATACGAGATAGGATAGGAATTTCCTCAGGAGTAAAGCGTCAGTTGTGTAAGATGGAGAAGTAAGAAGGAATAAGTGCAGAGAACGTCAACGAAAGACGTAGAAAAAGTAATCAATAGCCCAAAAAGGATCTACGAATGAAGAGGGGAGGCGTTTTGGATTCGGCAAAGAATGCAGGTATTGGGGAAAATTTAAGTGAACCAAGACAGAGACTAGGGCTGGAATTCTGAATGATATCCAGCTTGTACAGAATAAATTTAGAGGCATAGCCATAGATAAAAGAGCAATAATCAAATCTAGAGCGAATAATAGAGTTGCAAAGGGAAATAAGAAAGAGAGGATCATATGCCTCTCATCTAGTAGGACAAAGGGCCTTTAAAAGGTTCAGTTTCTCGAGAGCAAGGCGGAAAGAAAATTAATGTTCTCATAGGAGGACAGGCAACTATTTAGAAAAACATCGAGACAGCAAAAGCAATCTTTAAAAGGGATGAGTGTGGAATTTAAGGATACAAAGACACTTGCTGGATTGTAAGGACGAATGGAAGAAACAATGCAGGAAGACTTTGAAGGACAAACTGAAAGGTGTAGCGAGGAAAAAATTTGTTCCAATGCAGTCGAAAACGAATTAACTTTCTTAATCACGTCTTCAATAACATGGGAGGAAAAGAAGAGCAAACTATCATCGGCAAAGAACAAAGTAGCAGGAACCCATAGAGAAAAAAGCAGCTCGGATGGTCTAAATATTGAAGAGAATAGGGCTAAGGCAAGAACCTTGAGGAAGACTGCGAGTAGCCTGAAGAAACAGGAAAGAGAAATGGATGTAACGGTTCTGCACGAGATTGATAATGATAGAAATGAATTTCATAGGAATATTGCAAGCTGCCGTATTATTTCGGGAAGTAAGAAGGTGAACATTATCAAAGCCGCAGGAAATAGCAGTAAAAGTAGCAATGGTATATTGTTTATTGGTAAAATATTTATATATGTCGGAAATAAAAAGACTAACACAATTAGCGGGCCTTAAACCGGGATGAAAGCCGAACACATTAGAAGGAAATATATTATTGTGCACCATCCACAGACAAGGTGCTTTGTTAAACATACCCCCAAATAATTTCCTAAGCTAAGAAGCCAAGGAAACAGGACGAAAAGAGTAATTTTTCTTGGGGACAAGGACAATAATGAACAAGTTTCAGGAAGGAGGTGTAATACCTTTAAAAAGAAAGCAGTTAAATATATCGAGAAGAGTTTGGACCAGAAAAATTCTTAAATACAAGAAAAGGTATATACCATGAAAACCAAGAAATGAGATTGGATGGTTTTTTTAAGAATAGATTTTAATTCGATGACATTGAAAGAAGAAGTAAGGAAATGGTAAGAAGAGTTTTCTGGAAAGTGACAAGGAAACAATTCGTCAACATTGAGAACGTAAGCGGGAGCGACAGCATCGATAAAAGGTAGCCAGCTACCCACCGAAATGTTATAAATAGAACATTTATAATATAGAGATTTGAATGCTGCGGCCATCTTCCTAATATGGACCAGTGGGGTAGTTCTTGAAAAATAAAAGCAGAAGTTTTTCCAATACGGCTTCTTTGAGGACTTCAAAGTAAACCTCGCTCTAGCATTGGCCTGTTTGTGAGCCTGAAAGTTATGGAGAATAGGATTAAAACGGAATGATTTAAATGTAGCGCAGCTATAATCGAATGCAGAGTTTCATTCATCGTTGTACCAAAAGGGATGAGGCTGTTCTACAAAGATTGGGGGCAGGTGAATGGCAAAGAGGAGAGGAAAACAAAAGAGCATTAGTAATAGAAATTAGAAATAACTTGTATCGAGTTATGGGGTCGGAGGCTGAGCGCGCAGAATCAACTAAGGAACAGAAAAGAGCTCGATGAAATTTTATATGAACATTACTGATGTACTGAAGATGTCAAATAAGAACGCTTTTTTGAAAGTTCAGACATTAAGGGATAAAAAGAAGTTAAAACCCGTTTCCCGAAAAATACACAAAC
This sequence comes from Icerya purchasi, assembly GCA_039619475.1. NCBI lineage: Eukaryota > Metazoa > Arthropoda > Insecta > Hemiptera > Monophlebidae > Icerya > Icerya purchasi. The sequence goes on from CM077116.1 coordinate 134,374,001, forward strand.
TGTTATAGTTTCGGTACAAATGGGTTTATCAAATTATGATTTCTCATAAAGACACCTCATATCGTGTACTAAAAGTGTTTTAACCTCCAGAATTTTAAGGGGAGAAAAAGGCAAAACCCAAATCTTCGTAATAAATAAGTTTACCATGCCATAATATTTACGAAGGTTGTTCCATTTTTTTTTTATATCTTCGGAATTTTAAGGGTGAAGAAGGGTTGTTATAATCTATTGTTAGGAAAACTTAACATCACACAACATCCAGGAAGAAGTGTAATTTACGTATTTAGCTTGGTGTCGGATTAAAGTGGTTTAGAAACTGTAATTGTTTAAAATTCAAATAGCCAATTATTATTAGGAGGAGACAGAAATATTTCTGCTGAACAGTTTTTATCGTATCCAAAAAGAGTAAGAAAACAGTAAATTGTGTTGTGATTATTTGTTTATTTCAAAAGGAGAGAATTTCCGTTGTTTCTTTTTTTTCTTGAGCGATTCAACATGTTCTCTTTTCGATTTAGCTTCTTTTTTTTTTTTGGGTTGTTTAGTGTTTAATAACAGCGTAAACAACTGGTGTTTATTCCGAACAAGGACAGCGGAAAATTGAACTGTTTTTATTGTATATACCAATTAGTTCTTTTCTGTATTGTCCTCGTTCGTTTCAAATTTGTTTCGATCTGCATATTCCATTTTCGTTTCGTTTACATCGAAATTATTTCGTTTTCGTAAGTTTTGTCTGTTATATGTGTTGTTATTAATCCTTTAAAAAATTGTTGTGAATGGCCATGCAAAATCGCTGTATATATTTTTTAAATTAACTTTTTAATCTTCTTTTTACTATTTTTTATTTATTTCTGTCACTACTGTCTCTGTAATTAATGGAAAAGCCACCGGTTTCCTTACTTTTTTTTTTGTTTTTGAATTATTCCACACGTATTATTTCAAGCGATTCAGGTATTTATGTCTAATGTAAATGCATTAATTATCAAAATTTATGTATTATATTTTTACATGTTTTAAATGTTTATTCAATAATTTTTATTGCTGTAATTTTCACTTTCGTGTGTTTTTGTTTAATTTTATATAATATATTATTATTATTTCGAATTAGCCACTGATGGACTACATTGTCAACTGGTCCTGCCATTATATATATATATACATTCACCGTAAAAAATAAAATAGAGTATTTAACTGATATGTCAAATATTCGAACTTTTGGGCCAAAACCAGGGGGATACATTTTTTTAATGAACTGTTTAACTTTCTTTTTAATAATTTTCTACTGGAAACGTTATTTATACTTAGATTTAAAATCCTAACTCAACTGCTGCAGTTTTCTGTTACGGTAATAAATTCATTTTAATAAAAAGCTCGAGACAGAGTGGTTGAAAGATATGAGTGAAGAAGATGTTCTCTTAAATATGTAATAATGGGAGATCACCGTGTGAATAACTCGGTTCCTTCAAAACGATGGCTGTGTGTGTTGTTTAGTTGAGCAAAACTTTTTGTTAGATCACCATGGACAGATTATAGAAGGATCGATAAACTTCGACGTAATATGAAACATGAGTACCATTTTTGGTTGGACGATTATAAACACGTTTCCCCCAAAAGGGAGAAAGAATCTGCACATAAATATAATTCCAGATAAAACAAAAAATTTTTTATGAATTCCTAAGTGCAGATTTAAATAAGCTTAATAAACGGGCGAAGCCGTGGAGAATAGCTAGTATATATTTATAAAAGCGAAAATCTGGAAATATTTAAAAGGTACTGCAATTATTAGGGTGGTTGAAATATAAACCGGAATTTCGTCATAAAAATTTTTATTTTATACTTACAGTGCTCGTATTTTTTACAATTTTTCGAGATAACCCCCCTCGCACGCTACGCACTTTTTCCACCTCTCCGGCAATTTTTTTATTCCTTTTTCGTAAAAATCTCGCGGCTTGTCACATAGCCATTTGCGCACGAACGATTCCACCTCATCGTTGCTGTCGAAACGTTGTCCACCAAGTGCTTCTTTCAACGGGCCAAACAAATAATAATCACAAGGCGACAAATCTGGACTGTAAGGAGGATGTTCAAGTGTTTCCCAGCCCAATTCGGCCAATGTCTCCATCGTGAGCCGAGCGGTGAATTTCTGTTCAAAATTCAGAAGTCTTGGCACCCATCTGGCTGCAATTTTGCGATAACCTAGCTGATCATGAATTATTGTCTCAATACTACCTATGCTAATGCCCAATTCGTCGGTCATATTGCGTACACGGACGCGTCGGTCAGCCAAAATGAGTTGTTCGATGGCTTTGACGTGTTCATCTGTAATGCTGGTTTTTGGGCGCCGCACATGTGGTATGTTTGACACCACTTCACGTCCTTTTCGAAACGCTATATCGTTGCAACTCTAAGAAGCTGAAAATTTGCATCTAATACAACGGTACTATTTACTGACGTTATCTAAGAATTCATTAAAAAATTCAAATTTTTTAGGGGTGAAAAAAGGGATAAAATTCAGAAAATCGCTTTTAAAAAACTAATAATCACGATACAGCCGAAACCATTTACACCAGATAATTGAAATTTTATATTAACACTCAGCTGACAGTTAATCTAAAAAATTTATACAGCGGTTTTGGCCCAAAAGTTCGAATATTTGACATATCAGTTAAATACTCTATTTTATTTTTATATGAATGTTCCCCATTAAGTCCAATAGTGTATATGGCTTACACCTCTTCCAATTTTTACAAACATATTGTACAATACATTTTCCTATTTCTACACCTAATAATTCATTATTATACAATAAAATAACTACAAAAACAAACACGCGCCATCCCTATCTGTGTATTTTACGTAATGGGGAACTGTTGTATCATCAACACATATTAATTCTACATTCATAATTACAGTGAATATTGTAACAGATTCGATACCCTGCAGCGCTATCTTTTAGCGGTGTTCGAATTATAAAAATATATTTCTTTGATTAAAATCATTTATTTCGTGATTTATTGAACAGCGCAGTTTTAATCGACGTAATCGCCGATCGTAGTAGATATCAGAGACGCTTATCGGATAAAACCAAAATTCCCGGCCACGGTCGAACGGACGGTTGTGTCTGCGTAAGACTGTACGCGTGTGTATTGCTAGTATCGGCCGATAGGGGGCAGTACTCTATGAGTCCAGGGCGAGTGCGCGCCGGGTAGAAGCTGTGCCGAGAAACATCGAACCGAAGGAATTTCATAAAATCCCGTTAAGATAGGGCAGCTAACATTATTATTAAAATATTCTAGAAAAATCGGCACGAGATATTATCTTTCTTAATTGTAATAAGATTTGTGGGTAATTTCGGCGACGTCGTTCAGAAACACATTGTTTCGTGATCGACATCGTGCGAGTATTCAGTCGTACCAAAATCTTCATTCCAGTCGTTAACAGATATCTGTTCTTGCACGTCGTCGAACGTGGCAGCATTTGTTCTTCTAGTCGCTGTTGATAATCGGTTGCCATAATTTTATTTAAATAGTCACTTTTTATGTAAAAATTATTTTCTAGTCCGAAACTTTACGCGGCAAGTTCGTATGAAAGTTGTTTTTTTTCTATAAAAAATTTTTCGTTAATATACGCGATTTATAATATCCAAGGTTTCTTATTGGACACGTGGTAGGGGCACTGTGACATCTCCCTACGGAGACATTACCGCCTGTGAACGGCTGAATTCGTGGTCGTATAGTTTATTTTTTTTGTTTCTTTCTGAAAAGGCGTAATGCTCTACTAGGCGGAATTTTTCCGGTAGTGGCAAGCCGTGAGTTACCACTGTGGCACCCGCAGGTTTTTTTTGTAAAATTTTTTTTTCCGAATTTATCTTAAGTCCAATTAATCACCAATTCATCATTATCAGAAAAAATATAAACCCCGAAGAATAGTGAACAAATCCATAACAATATGTATATGAATAAATATACTAGTGGATGGGTATCGCTGGCCGCTCATTCGGACTTTTTTTTTTTTTGTGGGCTCGTTAACCGGGGACCTTAATTGGGAAACAATTAGAATAGGAAGGAGTCAATTTTATCTTGATACGGTCAGATATTGTTAGGAGAAAGGTAACAAATAATAGGAACAATCTGAGGAAAATAGGACATTTAAATTGTTTTACTTTGTCGATTTTCATAAAGACTACAGCGTTCACATATATGTATATATTTTTTTTTTTAAAAAAAAAATAATATCAACAATACATTAATTAAAAAGTGAAATTTAGATTAAAATATCTGAAAAACTAGCAGGGTAATATATCCGAGAGAGGAATATAAATTAAGTAAACGTAAAGTAAAGGAAGTCCCATACCCTTGACAGGGCGTCGTCGGGGATTGAGATAGATTTAATTCTTTTTGAAGACGTTAGTATGCAGGTTAAAAATAAAATCAATATCGTAACTTACATAGAACCGGCCGTAGAAGTTTTAAAAAATTGCTTGCTTAAAACTTAATTTTCTCATTTTTCAAAATTTGGGCTCTTTGAATGTAAAATGTTGGGTGCCTCGTAATTTTTCCTACATTGTAGTGATTAATATACATCATTTTAAAAAATGAGTGACCCTCCAGCTACCGTGGAATTTTTTTTTCAGTTTTCAGCCTCACCGCTTTAAGAGTGTGTTTTCCCAAATTTTGGTACATTTTATATTTTCTCCGTATTCTGGAGACCTTAGTGTGCCGATTAAGAATAAAATTAATACCGTAACTCATATAGAACCGGCGGCTGTGTGATTTTTTGAAAATAATTTTCGTAAAACTTGATATTCACATTTTTAAAAATTTGGGCCCTTTAACTTTAAAATATTGAGCATTTTTTAATTTTTTTATGATCTCACGAAGAAAATACGCCGATTAAAAAAAAATAAACTCTCTAGTTACTATAGAACAGGATGTACGATTTTTTTTCTTACGCCTTTATAAGATAGATATAAAATAGTGAAAATTAAATAAATAACAATTATTGAATAAACATTTACAACATACATGAATTTTGATAATTAATGCATTTACATTAGACATAAATACCTGAATCGCTTGAAATAATAATACGTGTGGAATAATTCAAAAACAAAAAAAAAAGTAAGGAAACCGGTGGCTTTTTCATTAATTACAGAGACAGTAGTGACAGAAATAAATAAAAAATAGTAAAAAGAAGATTAAAAAGTTAATTTAAAAAATATATACAGCGATTTTGCATGGCCATTCACAACAATTTTTTAAAGGATTAATAACAACACATATAACAGACAAAACTTACGAAAACGAAATAATTTCGATGTAAACGAAACGAAAATGGAATATGCAGATCGAAACAAATTTGAAACGAACGAGGACAATACAGAAAAGAACTAATTGGTATATACAATAAAAACAGTTCAATTTTCCGCTGTCCTTGTTCGGAATAAACACCAGTTGTTTACGCTGTTATTAAACACTAAACAACCCAAAAAAAAAAAAGAAGCTAAATCGAAAAGAGAACATGTTGAATCGCTCAAGAAAAAAAAGAAACAACGGAAATTCTCTCCTTTTGAAATAAACAAATAATCACAACACAATTTACTGTTTTCTTACTCTTTTTGGATACGATAAAAACTGTTCAGCAGAAATATTTCTGTCTCCTCCTAATAATAATTGGCTATTTGAATTTTAAACAATTACAGTTTCTAAACCACTTTAATCCGACACCAAGCTAAATAAGTAAATTACACTTCTTCCTGCATGTTGTGTGATGTTAAGTTTTCCTAACAATAGATTATAACAACCCTTCTTCACCCTTAAAATTCCGAAGATATAAAAAAAAAATGGAACAACCTTCGTAAATATTATGGCATGGTAAACTTATTTATTACGAAGATATAACACTTTACTTTTAACTACTTAAAGTTCAATTTTTCAAAAAATCTTTCTCGTTTGATATTTTCGAAACATGGTGTGTTCAAATGAGATTTCTGATAACCAACGCAAATGGTTTCGGCTGAGGCGTAATCATTATTTTATGCCAAAAACCGGTGGAAGCTTTGATGCAATTAAACCTTAAGGTACTTAAAACAAATCATTTAAACTTTTAGTATGCCTTATAAACAATATTAAGACAAAACTGTAATTTGCTAACTCATTTCTAAGGAAATATAACGATTTATGTATTTTTTGGAAAATTTTTTTTTTATCCTTTTCCGTGTCTTTAAGTTCAAATTTTCAAAAAAGCGTTCTTATCGACATCATCAGTATATACACTGTATTCACATTGATAATCACGATTCGTTTAGATTATAGCGTGATTTTTAGTTTTCTCAAAAATGAGTTTCTGCTCTTTTTGTCCTTTAATATTTTAGGGATGGAAAAAAAGTTTTGTACACTTTTAGTATACCACATGAGGTATCTTCATGCCAAATTACAATTATGAAGACCCATTTTCACCAAAACTATAATAGTTTGTGTATTTTTCGGGAAACATTTTTTAGGCATTTTTCACCGCTTCAAGTTCGAAGTTTTAAAAAAGCGTTCTTATTTGATATTTTCAGTATATAAATCATTTTCACATGAAATTACATGTGATAATTATATGATTCGTTTGGTCTATAGTGTAATTTTTGGTTTCCTCGAAAATGGGGTTTTGCCCTTTACCCCATTTTAAATTTTGGGTTTTGAAAAAAAATTTTCACGCATTTAGTATACCATATACCTTGGTGTCTTCTTGCGGAATTACAATTTTAAAAACCCATTTTTACCAAAAATATTACAGTTTGTGTGTTTTTTGGAAAACAGTTTTTAGTCCCTTTTCACCCCGCTCAAAGTTCGAATTTTCAAAAAAGCGTTGTTCTTATTCGACATATTCAGTACCTACTAGATTCAAAGCTACCTCCGTATCAGTCGTATCAATGATACGGGGCCCCTGGGGTACAGGGGCCCCGAACGTGTGTGAGCAAAAATTAGTAAAAATGTAGTATGACTTTCAGAAAGCTAGTATTTTACTTAGTAATCTTTTAAATAGACTGAACGAAATAACTAATCAAAGTTCGTTCCATGCCTTACTACTCTAAACGTGTCCACAGATTTAGCAAAAAAGTGGAGGTAGCTAATGTTTTGCCAAAATAAAAGACGGAAGATAACGAAGCGTTTTTTTTTGATGAGCTAGCAGAAGATGAGAGAATTTCAGACCTGGAATCGTACTTCAAAGTCAATGTGTACTATTGCTCTTTAGATATATTAATTTCTCAAACTAAACAATGATTTCAGAGACTCTGTGACCTAATACGTTCGAAGTGTTACAACCGGAGAAATTCGTTATCTTTTTCAAACTAAATGATAAAAAAGTAAGCCGGAAAACTGTGACTTAAAATACGGTAAAGACATGTCAGTTAATCTGTATTGTTCACAATTAATTGCTTTGAAAACACGCTTAAAATCTGAAATTCAGAAAATTCACTCCATTAAAGAACTCACAGAATTATCACTGATAAAATTCAATAGCCTCGCATCCAGTTTTCCGAAGGTAGTCTATTTTGACCCGTGTTACAACTGCCACAGCTGAAAGAAGTTTCTCGAAATTAAAACTGATAAAAAATTATCTTAAGACCTCAATAGGGGAACGGCTTTCAGACTTGTCTTTATTTGGACTCTGTAGAGACAGGAAATTTAGAAAAGCTGAAATCGTCTTCATCTATGGATGAGATTTAATAAATAAGCTCGCCGAAAAAAAAAGGGGGGCTAGAAAAGTGTATATTTGATTGAAGTGGAATTGTTTGGATTGAATTGTGTAACTTAGTTCCCAGGAGCATTTATTGTAAGTAATAATTTATAATCGATAAATAATTATTTTAATTTAATGCGAGCGTTTTTGTTTCTTTTGTGACAAAAAATTTTTACACTTTATTAAATTTTATATAGGGCCCGTCTAAAGCAAACTACGCCACTGCTACATACACTGTATTCATATGAAATTACACGTGATAATTATTACGATTCATTTGGACTGTAGCGTGATTTTTGGTTTTCTCAAAAACAGAGTTTTCCCATTTTCACCCCCTTAAAATTTTGAAGATTTACAAAAAATTGTGCATATTTTATGAGGTATTTTTATGTAAAACTATAATTCGGTAAACCCATTTTAACTGAAACTATAACACAGCCTGTCGTCATAGTTATTAATACGAGTGGAAGAATTTTTCGTATATATTTATTATTTTTTCGTCGCTTATTCGTGTTATATATATATGTTCCGATCATATGATCTTAGTTTCAAACTCCTTCTGGTGACTGACAAATTAAGTGTTGCCGATTTATGAGAATATATACACATTTTATCTGATTAATAATTGAATTTTGTTTGTGTCAATTACGTGAGCCTCCATGCGAGACTGATAATTTGACGGGACACGGAGGTCGAGCCGCCGTGAGATAGCTAGCTATTTAGCTTGAATGGTTTCTTCGTTCTTTCGTTAAAGTCGTGATTCTGGAAAAGTGTTGAAGCTATAAAGATTGAGAACACGATAATATTACGCGAGCTATTTTAGAATCTCTTTTGTAAATAGAAGAAAATACGGATCAAATTATTCGAGAAAATTATTAAGACTAGTTAGCGCGAGAATCGAAATACCTGTGTGGATCTATTTACATCTTCAATAACGTAGATGTCGGCGTGCTTTGTAAGACAACGTTTAAAAAGTGGCATTTCAATATTTTCTTTTGCAGTTGAAAATTCTTTATTATGATTTTTTGCGTATTTTTCTTATTTTTATCCTTTTTAAGGTTCAACGTCCTAAAGATGTGGTAAATTTAAAAAGTTTGACACTTCACGTTTAATTCTTATTTTCCTGATTATTATTATTAAATATGTGATTTTCTTTAAACTTTTTCCAAGAGAAATTTGTTTTGCATATAGACTGGCCAAAAGGCGAAAGCTGGGCCAAAAAAAAAAAAAAAAAAAATTGTTGCAATTCGATCAGCATCTCCCTGAGTACCCGTTCCGTTGCCAGTGTGTCATAAAAATTTATATAAAGGAGTGCCAAAGTAGATTTTTCCTTTCTTTATTGTCGTTCCAATATTATAATGCGTTTTAAACAATTTCTGTAATGTCGACTCCTCTCATACTGTGGTATGTTATCCGTGTGAAGAACCATAATTTTCACATTTTTGGTTGAAAATATTCAGATGCACTTATTATTAATTATATTGGCGATGCCCAAACGGGGCGAATTATAATTGCTACTATTTATATCTTTAGGCGAGCCTTGTAATAATGTATTTTATTTTGTTATAACAAAAAAAAAAAAAAAAAAATTTGTATACAAAAAAGGAAGAAGAAATTACCTATTAACCAGTGCGGACTTTCTGGAACAAAACTAATAGCTATGAAAGCGGTTACCGGAACGAACGCATTGATTAACACTATTGTACGCCAATGGAAAAAATTGCTAAGGATCAGCTGTGATACCGAACCGATTATTATGGTTGTAGCGGCAGTAGATCCAAGCATTCCTCTTAAACGCGGTTCCGCAATTTCAGCTACGTACGTTATTGTCTGTGTGACATTAAAATTACCATAATTGCATACATTTAATACAAGGCCGTGTCCACAGGGGGGGGGGTTAAACCCCCCCCATGAGAACTGAAATAGTTATTATAAATACAAAAAATCTGAAAAAAATCACAAATTTAAAATAAATATTGATGATTTTTTAGGGTTTTTTTACCTACTTTTAAAAGAAAAAAGAAAAAATATGCTGCATATTTTTAGGTACTTCATTAATATTTTATGCAAAATTTTTTATTATAACTATAATCAATAACATATGTAATTTTTATTAATGTGTTCATATACGGGATAATTCATTTATGTAAATTATTAATATATAAATCAAAATGATGGAAATTATTAATAGTACAAATATTAGTGAAAAATGTATTATCAAATAAATATGCAAAGAAAATTTTCACCCCCCCCCCCTTCCAAAATTCTGGGCACGGGCCTGATTTAATATAATATACTATTGGCTATACTTCTAAAATAGTTTATGTGTCTGTTATTTTTAACGCGGCATTTGAATCTTATTACGCCGAATCAGATATTTTAAATTTTTTGTGGGCCATTTGATTAAATTTTAAAATTGAAGGAGAATAATTTTAAAAGTCGAACATCAGCCATATTTCGCTTAACATTTTGAAATAAATTCAATAAGCGCAGCATTTTAAATGAAACTGTGACGTTCTCAATTCAGATTAGTTCGTTTTATTCTACAACACTTTCACCAAGCCCGTGTCCAGAATTTTGAGGATGGGGGGGGGGGGATTTTCTTCGCATATTTATTTTATAAATAACAATACGTTTTTCACTAATACGCATACTTTTAATAATTTCCATCATTTTCATTTATATATTAATAATTTACATAAATGAATTACCCCGTATATGAACATTAATAAAAATTACATACGTTATTGATTATAGTTATAATAAAAAATTTTGCATAAAATATTAATGAAGTACCTAAAAATATGGAGCATATTTTTTCTTCTTTCCTCTAAAGATAAGAATACCCTAAAAATCATCAATATGTATTATTTTAAATTTTTGATTTTTTTCAGGTTTTTGTATATTTATAATAACTATTTTAGTTCTCATAAAAGGGATTTCATCAATCAGATCGCTCAGGTTAAAACGGCTAATAAAACAAACAAAAAACTGTTCAGCAATTATTTTCTTCGTCCTCGTTTAATTTATCTACTTTGAAAGACAATAATGTCTCGGTAGAGAATATTAATAAGTAACTCCAGTTATACTTTTAAAGCTAATTACTTAATAAACTTAACCTTATTAACGCCATTTTTCCGGAACACTATGTTGGACAAACCTTAGTCTAAAATTTGAAAAAAAACATATAGCCTATCTTCATTTCGCATAGCTTTAGCCGAAAAATTTCATCATAAAATCGATAGTTACTCTCTAATCTCTCGCTCTGGTAAAAACTTAAACTATATTTTACATCAACGATGACTGCTAATAGATCTTTACTCTCTGACAGCGTCTAAATCATTTATTTCCCAATCTCTTTTATTTCAATTTAGTACTACAGTCTGTGATATTTCTGTCAGTCTTACTGTTGAATCCGATATTCCGATCTTTAATATTCACCGACTGCATAAACGAATCCTTATATATTTCAACTTGAAATTTTTCGGTCATCGTGTTAAATATTCTCTGTCATAGAAATTACATTTTTGTAAAATTTTTTAAAAATGAGAATAGTCGTATTTTATTTTTTACATTTTTTTTTTTTTCCCTAAAAAGGTCCCCAATGTATAAGAAAATGTTTTTCTTTTTGTTACGTAACTTATGCCTTATAGTTATTATTATTTTTCAAAATAACATTTCACATTAAATAAATTGCAGCTATTACTGATCCTTATGAGAAGTGATGAGCCTCCAACAAGCAGAATAAAGCTCTATACTGCCTTATGAGTTATCAATTAACCAACTAACAACTACGTAATATTCTATTCATATTTCGAAAAATCAGTATTATTTCTCAGATTTTACAACAGATAACGCCGTGTCGAAAATGAATGCATTATTTCTTCGCGAAATGTGTGAAATAAAATCTAAGAAATTTTGTATTAAAAACCAATCAGCAGCGTACGATTTTGTACAATACCATCAACATAACCTGCAAATTACAGGGAAAAAGATAACTACACAACTTACTCTGTAGGATCAAATTGATCAGCCGCATATTTTATGTAATTGCCATTTTTGATTATTCGCCTGCATTTTAATCTATCTCTTTTGCCTTCTTCTCGGTTTCGTTTTTCCCTTGTTTCATCTCTAAACTGCCATCTTCACCTGAATGAAACTATGATGATATCTCTAATATTGGTTATACTTTTTTTCGAATGTACATCCCTTTCTGTCGAACACTATGTTCTGCATCCTCATTTGCTAAAACCCATACTTCCTATATCTCAATGCGTATCTTAATTCTATCTTTCCCCTCTTCATCTATTCTAGCTTGTGGTTCTTTTATATTATCTATATCTAACCGAATCAAAGGCTTTTTTCCATTAACGCTTCCAATGATATATCGAAAGGCGTAAAAATTTTAACAAAGATGACGAGTCGGTTTTTCATAGTCCAGCTTAACGTGTTTTATTCTGATGACGAATAAAGTAATATTATTCGAAACGTTAATGGAAAAAAATTGTGATGCGGTTTTTACCGAAAATAATAGATAAACAGTTTAAAAAAAGCCACGCAAGTTTTAAATGTTTTTTGAATCAAAGGTCTTTTTCACTCTTTTGGTTTCTAGATGTAGAGAGTAAAAATAATTTATTTTATATAAAATATACCATCTTTTTAATAAACATTTCAACATTTTTCGCTGTCTCCGTATTTTTTATACATAGCTACATCCATGATAAATGTTTATGAGTTTAAAACTAATAACTAAAATAAAAATGCGTTTTTTTCTAAAATTTATAACGAAGATCAGAAGAACCTAGGTAGTTTCATGTAAAGATTATTTTAACAAATTATTTGGAATTTAAGAAAATAACCGCATCAAAAATCAATATGATTATTGTATATAACATATATAATTTTATATATTTTATTTTTTAATATTTAATTACATAATAATGGAAATACGGAATAACAAAAAAATAATTTTCCATATTAAAATAATTGCAGTTAAGATTTGAGAGCGCCACCAGTTTTCCTGTCTTTATTTACCATGGGTATAGTATAAATATTACGTTTTGATGTTGGCTGCACTATTTTACTGAAATTCGAATTATACTTCTCCCGAACATCCGAGTATTAGCTAACAAATATTTAAATGCAAATGTGGAATTCAAAGTTTTTTCTGCATCTCATCAAAAATGCTTTCCATTCATCCATATATATATATATATATATATATATATTTGTTCCATTATTAATAATGTAACTATTAATACCAGCGCTGTCTCCAATGATGTGAAAAATTCAACGACTTGACACTGTCCTTTACCATATTAATAATAATAATTATCCATACATACTTCCTTTTCATCAACATCACTTTTGCTTGTTGCTGATTTATGACCGTGTCAACTACTTCGGTGCCTGGTGTGTCCGTTGATTTCCAGTAGGACTCGATCACATTCCCCGGATTCATTGTTTAAAATTAATCTTTTAACTGAGGGAAAAAAGTAACGCTACTATATTTTTAATTTTTTCTCAGCCTAGCATTTGGTCACTAACTAATCATTTTTAAATCAATCTTTCAGTTTTTTGTTTTTTAAATCAATGTATTCTGTTTTTTTTCGACCGTCGATAGGAATCGAACCCATGACTACTATCTTAATAATCAGGCGTTCACGCCACTAGGCTATCGCGATGGCCTACGTAACGCAACTATTTAGTTGAGCCAGAATGGCCAACCGAACGCTATTTACGCTAAATGAAAAAATAAAAAAACTTACCTAATAAAAACGACTAATTACGAGACTACTTGCGGTTCCATTTAAGTGCTCATCTCTATGCACGTAAAGCTCTACTTCATATTCCCATTTGCTATCGCTTAGGCTCCCTGCTCTTTATTATGCATCTGTTCTCCTCCTACTCCCTATATGATTCTATCTCTTAGCGTACTTATACTAATCAATTCTGACAGAATCGTTATTTAACGGACTCTTTCCCTTCCATTTAACTTCTAGCTGGTAATCCTTTGTTGACACACTCAAAGAAAAATGAATAAAAGAGAAATTCAAAACAGCATAATAATTAAGAAAAAACATACAGTTTTTACCTGGGCCACTTTTATGCTGCTGTGAAAGTAACGGGTTAAAAAATAAATTCTTCTTTCATTTTTATGTTGCTCCATTAGTTTACGTTGAAGTCAAAAAAATTTCAAAAATTCACTTTGCACAATAATATTAATTTTATGACAGCAATAAATATGAAAGTGGTATAAGTGATCTTATTTTGCATGAATTCCAACATTTTCAACGGTGAAAAGAAGCAGGAATATAAAACATTTTAGTGTACGTAGAGCCACGTCAATGTTCAAGTCTAAAAAGTTGATTGAGTTACTCCGAGTTACGTTAATTCAGATTTATCAATGTACGCGTTAATACACTTCTGTAATTTTTCTGCATAGTATTGATTACCCTCCCACGATTAATGTACAGTTTTCGCACAATCACACCTGTACGAACGCATACAACACACATACAATTATATACATGTACATATACTCATTTATTACCGGTGCTTCCAGAAAGCCAACTGTTAGACCACATATCACTAAGGCAATGTATAGCGTGGTGACACTAGACGCGTTATAAAGCAATATCCAAACTATTAAAAATGGTATGTTTAAAGCCATCATACTCCTTTTTGGGCCAAACGGATGTGTTACTCTACCAGATATCAAAGATCCAAAAGATATGCATATAAAATTTATCGAACCTAAATTAGAAGCAAAAACATAAACGAATAATTAAAAGATAGAACATATTTATAAATATGCAAATAATATCGGTTTTTAGTTTGGTTACTTGTTAATACTGTTTAGAATTCTAAAATTTATTTTTGAAAAAAAAGTAAATTAGAATTAATTGCCGCGGTATTATGGATCGCGGGTTATCCAGAACTGATCGGCATTTTTCAAATATAATTGTTTTTACTTTATATGTTTTAGTGTTAGATAATTTATTTATATTATATTAGAAATCGTGCAAGCAATGACATTTATTTTCGCATTTTACCTTTATCATCACTGATTGTACGGTTATGGTAACTAGAGCGGGACAAAGAGGGGCACTGCCCACCCTAGAAAACTCGTCGCCCTCTCTAGAAGAATCGTCTAAATGCCACACGGAGAAAAATTTGAAAAGTGTAAAAGTACAATGTACTTTTTGGATTATCACAATAATTTCCTAACTGCATGCGGACTGTCTGACGAAACGTAGTCACTAAGAGAAGAGAACTTTTAAATAATTTGGAAAGCCAGTACTGTTAAATATCCTGTGTGACTATGTATACATATATATATATATATATATATATATATATATATATATATACGAATATATATGTAAGTACATGCGTCGACTGGCACCACAGCAGCCGATCAACTGATTCTATCGCAAATCTATATTCAGCTGGTCAGCTGCCCCCCCTCCCTAGGAAAAATTCCTAGCTACGCTCATGTGTGCAGTAAACTATTATTTAAATCACTTTCGATATCCGTTTACTTAATCGCAAGTAACATATAGAAAATATAATTCCATATCGTTTTTTTTACTTAATTTCGGTATCGGATGATTATCCATCAAACATGCTGTAAATGAACTAAAAAATATGGGTAAAAAAAAGGAAGAAAATAATGAAGTGAAGAAGAAAGCTGAGAAATGAGAGAAAAGAAAGACAAATAATTTTGAATAAAGTCGAACAGATGAAATTATAAGAGGTAATAATAATACGGTTACCAATTCGTCCATACAAAACTATCGTGCATAATACAATGAAGTAGCCAAAAATTTTCCTGCTGTAGGGGAGGGGCATTAATTATCATGGACGTAGTTTAAAAACAAAGAAAAAAGAGACAACTTAAAAAAAAAATAATTCAGCAATAGTATTAATCCAACTAATTTCTTGAAAAAGCGAGTGGAGGGAATAAGCATAAAAAAAATTATGGAGTAATTCATTTTCAACAATTTTCTTAGAAATGTTCAAAATTTTTTTTTTCAACCGAAGTGATTAAGTAGTTTTGAAATTAATTAAATTAAAAATTAGTTCTTGCTGTCTCGTTTAATTTAGTTTAATTTTAATAGAGTAGAATTAATATTATTTGAGACGATCAACTTTGTATATATCATTTGTAAATAAAGAATTCTCCGCCGCTACATTAAGATTAAATAAAAAAATACGTGTAAAAGTTTTAGAATTGTATGTGATGTTTATTGGAAAAATGAGAATAAAAAAACAACATTTTCGCATTCTAAAATCTGAACGTTTATTTTTTAAACAAAAATTTTCTAAAACTGTATCGTAAATAATTTTCATATTTTTATTAATGTACAAATTGGCAAGTCTGTGCAATTTTTTTGATAATTCTAAAGAATCTTCGTTCAGATGTACAGATTTCCACTGATAAAGAACAAAAAATAGTTGATAATATGTAAATATCACAATTTTTCAAAAGATCGGTGGTCATATAACTTTTTTGATCATTTTCAAATGGATTTGTCAATTATTCATTTTACGAAAATTTTAGTCAAGTTAAAACACCATTTTTTACGTCGAACTTATGAAAATGGCATTACGATACATCTACGGTGCCTTTGCCTGAAAAAAAAAAAAAACAGATTTAAATTGATCACATACAGACTACCATAAAATAGATGAAAGAAATCATTCTGGGATTTAATATTTTCCTCCCTTTTGCAGGCTCGTTAACTGATAGCTTTAACTCAGCGCTATAGCTGTATTTATTTTTTAAAGTTTTTTAAACACTGATGTGATATATGTATCTACAGGTTACGAACTTTGATTAAAAAGAAAAATCAACCAAATGTGTATACGACAGAGACCAACTGATCGCCGATTGTTCAGACAAAAACTTGAGTTTTATTTATCTTTTTTTACTGCATAGGAATGTTGAATGCTGGCATTTTCTAGGTAGATGGAGAGCACTGGATAAATCAATAAATGCAACTGAAGTGAACTGTTTATTGATGAAAGATTTGTATACGTGTGCCGCAAAAAGACTGACACAATCAGCAACAGGACCCGAACTAAGACGAAAGTCGAACGCACTGGGAGAAAAAATATTGTTGTGATTAAGCCATCAAACGTTGCACTTACCTTCAATTTCCTAAGATACAAAACTAAAGAGATAGGTCAAAGGGAGTTTCCTTAGGGATGGAGATTAAGCAATGAAGGAGTTCGAAAAGGAAGTAATAACTCCACTGGAAAGAAAATAATTGAAAGTGTTGAAAAGAGATAGATCAGGTAGATTATTGAGAACGCTAAAAGTAATGCCATCAAGACCCGGGGAGTAGAGCTAGATATTTTTCGAAGAATAGGTATTTTAATTCATTTATAGTAAAATCGGAAGTAAGAAAATCAGAAAGAAACTTTTCTGTAAAAGGTAAACGATGCAATTCATTATGGTTGGGAACATACACCGGACGACGGAATCAATAAAGGATAATAAGCTATTGATTGGGATATTGTAAATGAAAGGACGTTCGGAGGGTGGATATTTAAATGCTCCAGTTATCTTAAAAGTATAAATTAGTCGGAGTAGATTTTGATAAGGAAGAGCAGAATTTCTTCCAAGAGGATTTTTTAGCAGCTTTAAGAATATATCTAGCCCTGGGCAAAAAGATTTTAAAGCTAAAATTAGACCAAAATATATTAAAGGTAGCGCAGCTATGATTGAAAGCAGCGTTGCACTCTTCAAACCTTCGTAATATATCTTACTCATATACTTTCTTTGATGATTATTTTTCAAATTTTTTTTTATTTTTTTTTATTTATTCATTTTGTTTTTATTAGGCTTAATTCGCAATTAACAAATAAATCTCGTGATTGATACTATGTTCTAGGAGCTGAATTACTGTCGTGTTTTCAGCCGAAAGTTTATCTGCCCCTACACCGCCTTCAAAGTAAAGGTAACATAGCCTTGTAGGCAAGATGTCCAGCTCCCTCCGGTTAGACAAATACGCGTATCGATATCGGGCACTATTAAAAATTCTTCGTAAAATTAAAATTCTCACACCCGCTGATATTCCATCGTACAAGCTTAAGGCAATTTTAACTCCATAATAAAAACAAACTTTAATAACAAACAATGTAAGGGCAAAGTTTGTTTTTATTATGGAGTTATAACAAACAGGTATGACCTACATGCACCACACGGTTAGTGTTAATTTAATTATTAGCCGGTTGCAAAATAACATTATGTGCAATGACGATTAAATAATTAGAACAATTGTAACAAAAAGATGGAAACAAAAGTAACTGTTTTTAAAAAACTTTTAAAAAACTGTTAAATTCAGTTACATACGTTATATTTTTTATTCAATTTACACAAAATATATAACGTCAATTATGAAACATATTACACGTAATAAAACATTAAAAATTTAAAAATTTCAATGTTTTATTACGTATAATATGTTTTATAATTGACGTTATATATTTTGTGTAAATTGAACGTATTTATTAATAATAAAATATAACGTATGTAACTGAATTTGAGTTTTTTAAAAGATTTTTAAAATCGTATAATTTCATGTAAAAGTGCGGTTGCGGAAAGAAAAAACAAAAATAAAAGGAACCGTACTTAAAACAATAAAACCGAAACAAAAGAAATTATGTTTACGTAAACTGAACGAATAGCGAACGAAAAACGAAACAAAAACAAAATCGGCCATATTTAACAATCGTTCTGTAACGTTTAAGTTAACAGTTACCACCGATAATAACGATAACGAAGTGTAACTTACTGAGAAACGAAATTCTGGACATATTTAAAATAAACAGATATTATTTATGCAACCAATGAATAAACGAGTTTTATCCAAACAGGAACCATCAAAGTACTCTGGGACAGGCAAATCTAGCTAGCCGTAAAATTCTATATTAAATATGCGAAGAAAGGCGAAATTTATTCAACTAAAATTACTTACTAAACCAGGATATCTGATCATCGGCCAGTTTTAGTTTATCAGCACGCAAACCACCTTCATTCTCAGTATTATTATTTCCGTTAATTTGCAAAGCAGGAATAGCTATAGTTTGTAGCCCTAATATCAATCCGCACGACATTAATAATAAATTCTTCGCGAATGTTGCTAAAATCTTTAAAATAAAACGAGAAATTATTATTATTTTACTAGGGGCTACTTATATATGTGTATATATATATATATATATATATGTGTGTGTGTAAAAGTAAATCTTATTCATTACATAAACGTTATTTTATGAAGAAACATTTTTTATGCACAATCGCCTAATTCTCTAAATGTACTACTGGTCTAGTCGTCTACTTTTCTGATGAAACATTACCCATTGTTTTTACATCACACGTTTTTGAACCTCTGAATCCGGAAAACTTGTAATTAGCCTATTTTTTTCTGTCGACAAGTAGTTGCCCTGCATATTCAACCTTTTTACAGTAAGCGTTCGCATTCGATCAATAATGTAATTTACAATGATCTTTTAAAAAAAAGTACATTTTGTTTTAAATGTAGGTGAATACATACCTGTTTGTGTTATAAACTGTATAATAAAATAACCAACTTCAATAACAAACAAAATATAAGGGTAAAAATAATTGATAACAATAAATTAAATAAATACTTTATAAAAGTTTTTGGGTATAACCCATCATCCGCTAAAACTAACTAAATTAAATACAACTCAAAACACACTGCCCATTCGATTCAGCAGGAACTGCTGTTATTGGAAAGGATTTAAGAATACTAAGGCATAGACGAAGGCAAGAATTTTGAATTTCATCTAATTTAGAGAGTCAAGACTTAGTAGAGGCAGAGCCATAGAAAAATAAACAGCAATCAAATTTGGAACGGATGATGGATTTATACAGAGAAATAAGAATATAAAAATTAATCTTCCGAAATACGAAAAGTAGATAATTTATATTGAGACGGATTCGGTACCTGCAGCGCGATCTTTCTGTCGACGTTCGAATTATAAAAATGCTCTTCGATAAAGTCATTAATTTGCGATCTATGGAACACTGTTTTATTCGGCGTTGTGATGCTTATCAGTAAAAACCAAGAATTCCTGTGTGCAATCAAACGGTCGAACATGTCAGGGTTGAGACTGTGTGCATGTGTATCGTTGGTAGCGGCCGATATCATGAGTCCGGAGCGAGTATACATCGCTTAAAAGCTGTGCCGTCAAGTGACATCGACCGAGGGAAATTTTATAAATCCTGTAAAAATCAAGCGGGGCGGCTAACTCGATATTATTCGGAGATGTCCTAGAAACATCGATGCGATTATTACTTTCATCAAATGTTTAATTATTATTCGATTACTATTCAGTTAATTAGATGGTCAAACACTATGTCGTCGTCCGTAAATCGTGATAGCATCTATCTAGTCTCCGTTTTTACCGTGTTCTACGCAATAGTTTTTTTTGTAAGTTTGTTGTGAAATTTGTTATTTTTTTGTTGTTACTACGTACTGTTCCCCTCATACATACGCGTCCGTCAAGAATTTTAAGCTATTTTTGTTGTAAATATACATGTTTTTTCGATATCGTCTTTCATTTAGACACATGGTGAATACCCACGGCAACATCTCTCAGCGAAAATATGGGCTCTATGACCTTAGACGGGTCCGCAAGACCGAAAAGGTTTAAATTAGTGTTCGATATCGGTTTTCATTATTTAGTCGCACGTGGCCTCGGTCCGTACGGGGTAAAAAGTATAAGCTCACTGAGTTATTTGTGGCATAATCGATGCCACTGGCGCGTATCTCTAAAAATTTTACTTATTAGTTTCTTCTTCCCTTTTTTCTCTTTTTCCTCTCGCCACACAAATCGAGCTTTATCTTATTTGTTTCTTTTTTTTGTTGATTTGTTTTGTTACCGTCCCGAGATTACCATTCAAGAAGAGCTCCAAAAAAAATTGGAATTTGTCTACAAGAGTCAAATCATCACAATATATTATGTTGTATGATGATCAATTAAAATGATAGCTGGTTTAATATATTAAAAGAACGTAGTTTATGACTTCGTATTGAAACCAGAAAATTCCTTTTTTTCCCCTGCATTGAAGATATTATCACTAGAGAGCGCAGCTGTCATTCTTTACGGACCAAAAACTGTGATTGTTTTAGTCTTGCGGTTACTATGTGTTTATTTACTGTTTGAAGTGTCTTACTTTTCCATCCTCTAGTTTCAATATAAAATGATGAAATAAGTTTTTTGTAAAATACATTAGGGATAAGTCGCTTCCGTATGTTTACTTAATAATCGGTAATCTCAAATGATGATTCTGTCTTACGTTACATTATTAACAGTCTTGACCCACAATTTTCATGTTCAACTTTTTCCCAAACAATACTTTTTAAGTGCTTTTCTTACGGCTTTGCAATCGTCAAACCATTGAAAAAGTGGTTGAGTTCAAATTGAGCCAGGTTTTCGGATGTATACTATTAGCTGGGCCGACTTGTCTGGAATTATTTTATTTTCTGAATTGTTCAATGACGAACCAACATTATTCTTAAAAGTTGTTATACATATTTTCAACGTATTTTTTTCTGTAGAATCTGATGGCGTTATCAATTATACTATGTAAATAATATGGGCGTACCGAGGGGTATCCCCCCCCCCCCCGAAATAAAGACACTATGCGGTTCTTTTATCTAGTTAGGTCCAGCTACATTTAAAAAAAAAAGAAACACTAAATCAAAGATTAAAGAAATATAGAAGATATCCGATAAAATTTCCCAGCCAAATCGTGAGAAATTTCCCTCTCTCTTTTTCTCGCTTTCTTCACAGCTCTCTCTCACTCTCTCTCATGGCGTGCGCCTAACCGCGTTTCAAGCATTTTGATGTTTTTCAGTCCGAATCAGCTGTGACCCTAATAGTTTCGCCTCAAAAAATGCCAATCGGATATCTTCTATATTTCTTTAATCTTTGCTGAGTATGATTTTCCTGTAATAGCAACATTTCAACTATCTGTGTAATGTCTATCACTTACTTAGTTTATTCGGTACCATTAAAAATCTGGGAATTTTTTTAGATGTAGGAAATTTGGCAGCTAATTTTTACAATTTAGCAGCGTACCATACGTTTCTGTATTTTAGGCAGGACTGGCACGTATTTCAATTCTGAGATAAACACCAGTTGCAATGAAGTATCTAATGTAAGCAATTAATCACTTAAAATTATTTAAACAAAACCACGCAGTTTCCGCATGAAAAATTTTGCTTGTTTCTGTTTTTTATTTAGAGTAGTGTTGCCTATTTTACTTCATTTTTTCTAAACATGCTTAAATGGTTGATAAAAAGTGTGTCAGATATCAGAAAAAAAATCGCTTAAATTATGGTATTAGTGATAGTGGAGAATGTGCAGTAGTATAAGTAGCAAATAACATTTTCAAAAAATAAAAATGGTAAAAGCGGAAATCCTAACAATCGATGAGCTGATTTAACTTTTGCTGCTAACTCCTTAATACTCTTGGCTTTTTGGGAAATTTTTAGTGATTTATTATGAAATCAGCTGTTAAAATCAGCTAAAAATGCCCGTATAAACTAAGTAACTGTCAGTGAGCTATCAATGTCAACCACATTAGTTTCACGAAAGCTTGTTGTGTGTTTCGAGTTGTGTGTGTGCCATTTAATAAAATAATTCAAAGACTTTTTTAAGCAATTCAGCACGGTAAGTGATAAAGTTTGGTTACACATCTAAATATTTTTAGCCGATGAAGATACAAATAACAATGTTTTGAAAAGTGTGCTTTATTTGCTGCGCATTTTAAGGTGCTACATAAAATCTTTTTTTCTATCAAGTGTTTTTTTTAAATCCCCTACCCCCCAGAAAAATTGACCTGGGTACGGCTATGGTAAATAATCTACAAAGAGTTAGCTACCAAAAACCATAAAAATAATCCGAAAAATCGGTTTTTTGAATTTTTCATGAGAACCCTAATCGAAATCCAATTTTGTCACCACTGGACCATTGTGTTTGTCACAAAAAAGGATGTCATTTTTAAAAAAATTGCTAACAGTTCTTTTAATAAGCAAACTTTTTGCAATTTAAATACTTTGGAAGTGTTTTAAAAATAAACAAACTGCGTATTATGAATTTAAAAAATTCACACATAATAGTCCTAACGCATGTTCCTAATAAAAAAATGATTTTTAAAAATAACGGTTTTTAAGTTATACGCAGGTTATACCAAGGCATCCATCGGAAGCTACCAATGCGGCCAAACTTTATCATAAATACGTTTGTTTTTAAAAGCGAGTGTAGCAGTAACAAGCAGAGCACGAAACAGCTGTTACTGGGCATTCGTAATGAGGTAGCCGCGCTACACGATCAAGAATTTGCACCTGTCAACAGATCAGCTACGCACCGAAAACGGTCAGTTGAGGCAGGCGAACCGAGAGTTGAGTGGCGCATCTCTGACTTGGAGCAGTATACGCGTAAGGACAACCTGATAATAGGTAATCTGATGCAGTTGCCAAACAAAAATCTGTACGACATCATGAAGAAGATTGCTGCTGCTGCTGCCGGCACTGAACATATGCCACCGGCTACCTAAGTCTAGCAGACAATCGTATGCAAATGTAGTTGTACAATTTACTCGCCGCCTGACGAAGTACTCATTTTTAAAAAGCTGTCGAGCTAGGCGCCCAGTCTTGAAAGACATCGGGAGCCGACCGCCCTGGCAATTCAAAATATTTATATTAACGAACATCTCTCCTCCGAAAACAGTACAGCGGCTCGTCGCTTAAAACAGAAAGGCTGAAAGTTTATCTGGACTAGAGATGGGAAGATATTTGGCAGGCGAAATGAGAATGCGCCAATCATACTTCATCGGTCGCAAAAGCAAATCGAGTCGTTCGATAAAAGCAGTTATTGACTATTATTATCGACTGAATCTCACAGTACGCCATTTGTTTTCGTTTTATTTTTATTATTTGTATATGATCGTGCGTGTGTGTGTGTGTCTGCTTTTTCGGAAGTATATGGTAATGTGTGCAGTAAGATGTGTTTTTATACCTTGTATTCGTACAGCAGGAGTAGTAACGATTCTAATTTTAATTTATTCTTATTTTTATTTCTTAAGCGAGCATTACTGGAACTTGTCTTTAACTATACGTACTTATTTTATCAGTTTATAATTATTTATATTAAAATCCCTACTTCGTTTTTAATATCTTCATTTTTATATATACAATAGTAGATTTATACGATACGTTTATGAATAGCATGTAACCTATATACTAATTTATTCTATCATTATTCAAATTTTTTTCACCTTAGTTTATTCTTTTAATGTTACTAATTTCAACAGCTTGTAACACATTTTGATTATAACCTTATTTTAATTTCTCATATATTTCCGCATGGGCGTCGCCAGCGGGGGGCACGGGGGCAGCTGCCCCCCCCCCCCCCTGGAGCCTCGAAACTTTTTAATCAACTGGCCATAATGAGTATTCATAAGCGCGTAATCATGAATAATTTGCCAGAAACCCGCGAAAATTATGTTTTAATTAAGATTTTATTCTTGTTTAATAAAATATTTAGCCCTTACAACCTATAAATTTTATTTTTTTTATAACTCGTATCCTTTTTCTATCATCTTGCCCCCCCCTGGCGGCTGGCAACTCATCTTGCCCCCCGCTGGCCCATCGACTGGCGACGCCCTTGTATTTCCGTATGGTACTTTGCAATGAAATCGCCTATATTCTCATACTACTGTTATATATATTCATACTTATGTCCACTTTAACGATAATTTTATTTCTACATTTATGCTAAATTTAATTCTGTCAGTTATTTTTCTAACTCTGCTTATGAGTATTGATATTTCACTTTTGCTCTATTTAACACCGTATTACTTTCAAATCGTTATAATATTTCATTTTTTCCTTTGCTTAATTTAAATAGCTTGTTTTAGATTAATTTATTATTATTATTATCACTGCTAATAATTCATTTTACCTCGACTTCGTATTATTATTCATTATCATGGAGTTGAAAACACTTAAATTATTCGTCATGAATATCAGAAGTCTGCGAAAATTTCGATCACATCAATATATTCCTCCGATAACTTACTACAAACTATTAAATAATTATTTTCACTGAAATTTGGCTTTACAATGAAGAGGTAAGTCGATTTCACATTCCAGGTTACATAGCAGTAGCTCAATGCAATGAAGACAGAAGATCGGGAGGTGTAATTATTTACGTTACCGAGTGGATTCAATATAATAATATTAATCTAACTATAAAGACTGGCAATATATTGAGCTTATCACTTTGCACTCATTTTACAAGTAATACCACAATTATTTCTGTTTACAGATTTTGTGATTCTAAATATCAAGATTTTATTATAGAGTTAACTAAAATCATTAGTAATTTATCCAATAATTGTATAATAACTGGTGATACATACAGGGGCGGATCCAGGACATAGGGAAGGAGATTATATAATTACGTAAAATCTTCTACGGTAGGCAGTAGATTTCAGAAATACCCCTCGTTTCATTAAGAAAATCAAATAGCGACCTTTTTAGAAATTTAAAAATGTTTTAAAAATACATAATTATTACAAATTAATTTAAATTTTGTTTTATTTTTAGATGAAAAATAAAAAAATTCTAGCTAAATTGGTAGTTTAGAAATAGTAAGAAAGATAATATTTTTATTAGACTTTACTTTTTTTTTATTTTTGTTAGTAATCTGATCCGAATTCACTTTGTTCATGAACAAGTTTAAATATATATATATCTCATTGAACTCTGTTTTCATTTACATTACAAAATAAAAATTAAAAATAAATAAAAATGGCAAAAGATCGACGACAGCTGTGTTTAAAATATAATAAAAAAGGAACATTAATAGTTTTACTAGAAAGTAGTATTAAATATTAATTATTAAAATCCATAAGTAAAATTCATACAAATCTTTTATAGCGTAAATTAAGTTTCTCTGTTATAACAATTTTTTTCGTAGAGGCTTCGGTTCTTTAGGGCAGAAATGTCCCCTAATCCCCCCCCCATGGATCCGCCACTGATATGAACATAAATCTATTAGATGATCGAAGTTGTAATGATTACCTAAACTTATTATAGAAATATAATAAGTTAATAATAACTGATATTTATCCATCAAATTTCTACTACTATAAACCGTTGTAAAAGAAATCTAAGGAACATATTACTTTTTTTTACGGTTAATTTCAAATACTAAAAAATTTCGGATGTAAAAATTATAACATCGAAAAAACACGCTTGGTAATAACTGCGTAAGACGATGTTGATTTTTACAAAAACGACGACGGAGTCCTGAAAAGGGTTATTTCAACAAAATAATTACGAAATTCGGATTTTTAATAAACGTTAAAATACGGGGGACGCACAACAAAGTTGACAACGGGAAAAAACAAACGATACTCGTGATAAACAAACAACAACAAAGAACGGACAGTTCTATATTCCGCTAGATTCAGTTCTGTTTTGTTTTACGATAGTTTTATTTTTATTTAATTCATATTATTCGTATATTTGCCTTGAATGCTATTTTATTTTTATTTTTTTCTCGTTTTCCGCATATTTATACGAACTACTTTCTATTTCGCTTTGATTCAATTTATTATATCTACATCATTTTTACTTTTTATTATTTTATTTTTTTATTTATTTATTTATATTATTTTGTTTGCTTTCTCTTTTTTCCTCCTTCCTCTATTCTTTTTTTTTTATATTTTTATGATATTTTGATTTATTGTAATTTTTTTATTTTCACTTGCACATTGGTGGGTTTTATAATAATAATAATAATAATAAAGATTTGATTTGATTTGATTATTAATACAATTACAGAAATTATTATTACTGTCGTTATCTTTATTGTTATTATTACTGTTAGTAGCTAATAAATGGGCAAGCTGGGAAGTCTGACGTGACAAACCCCAATTTGTGCCGTGGTGCTCAAAACTCACCCCAATTTGTGCCCCGGTGCTCAAAACTCACCCCAATTTGTGTCCAGCTGCTCAAAACTTACCCCAATTTGTGTCCAGCTGCTCAAAGTTACCCCAAGTTTTCCCCAACTTCCCCCGATTTTCCCCGGGGGTAGTTACCCCGAGTGTCTAGGTTTCCCCCGATTTTCCAGGGCAGTTCCGCTAATCCGAACCCCAATTTGTGTCCAGGTGCTCAAAATTAACCCCAATTTCTCTTTTAGAGCCCAAAGTTACCCCAAGTTTCCCCTGATTTCACGGATTTCCTCCGAGTTTTCCCTGTTTACTCCTGATTCCCCTGGACAGTTCCGCTAATTCGATCCCTAATTCCCATCAAGGTAGTCAAAATTCACCCCAATTAGTGTACAAGTGCTGAAAGTTCACCCCAATTTGTATCCATATGGTTAAAATTCACCCAAGTTTCCCCAAAATTTCTTCAAATTTTTCCGATTCCCCGTTCATACTGTTATCTGTAAATGCGCTCGCACCGTTTCCATGCATATATTCAACATAGCCTTAGCCGCTATGAAAGTGTACTCGCTTTCCCATACCCGCGCCTTCTATCATCATGTGTATGTATTATACATGACTCTGCGTGTAATGTATACAACATAATTTTTAATTTTAATTTTTCGAGGTTGGGAGGGGTAAAATTTTGCCGGAGTGATAAAAACGTTTGAATCTCAACACTTAGAACCCAAAATTTAAAGGAATTTTCCGAGTCGTGCTCCGTTCCGACATTTTTTTTTTTTTAAATTTTATTTTTAAAGAAAATATTTGAACGTTCCATCAGTCGAATGAGAGCGGGCGAGTGTGCTGCTACGAGATGTATTATGTAAGCGCGACCGCGGCTGTAATGGAAATATTTAAATGTTCCAGCAACTAGTTGAAACTGTCACCAGGTGAAGTGAATTCTAGTCGTTCGTTTTGAAATTAACTAGCCGATCATCTATGCACACTCTCACACGCCACCGATAGAAACCTGTTCACGATCGCTACACGTTCACACACGCACACATATACACCGCCACCTGATATATATTTTTCGTCTTTTTCCGCTTCCGATCTTATATTCAATATCATTTTCTATATTCTCCGTTCATTGCAAAAGCACACTGTCCATTCCTGCACACATATCAAGCATTGAGTTAACCTGTACAAAGGTACACTGTACTATTCCATGCACGCTCCGTCGCCACCGAAATAAACACCGCGATATCACACACACACACACACACCAACACTTCGTACATATTTTATTTTCGAGTCAAAATATTATAGAATTAGCCTAAGTATATTTTTCTTTTACGCTTCTGTTTATTTCTTCCGAACGTTAATAATTTTTATATTTTTTTGTTTCTCCGATTCTAAAAATTAATCTGTCAATGTATTAGCCACTCTTTCATTCGCACATAATGTTCCCTCGCACTCATCTGCTACCGGTAGTTCTCTTATCGTTCATAATAACTTTTTCAAGTCTAATATTATAGAATTAGCCTAATTATATTTTTTTTCGCTTCCAATCATTTCCTCCGTCCGTTGATAATTTTCTTATTTTATTTTTTTCTCAGGTTCTAAAAATAAATCCATTGATATCTTCACTAGTATGATCGCGTAAACATCTTCTAACGGTATTCCTCATATTGTTCATAATAATTTTTCATGTCTATGTATTATGGAATTAGTCTAAAATATATTTTTTCCCCTCTAAAGTCTTTTTCCAAACGTAAGTATTCAAAAATTAATTCGAGTATATTTTTATTTAACGCTGTTTCATATTTTCCCTCTCCCCTATCCACCCTACACAAATTTCAATTCTTTTCTATTATTTTTCATAAGTACATCCCCCTGAAACTACAGTGAAACCATACCATTCATTCCCGCGCACCCATCTGCTAACAATGATTTTCTCATCATTCATAATAATTTTTTTCGAATCTGTTAGTTTAAGATTATTTAATTTTTTTCAAACTCTAAATATTTTTTTTTTTTTTTTTTTCAATATCTTCCATATTTCTCCCCAATATGTCCGCATATGCTCATAATGCAAAGGTACTCTGCTTATTTCCTTGCATGTTGCTATGCTGTTGTTTTCGATCATGTGTCAAGGTCATCGAGTCTGCCCGGATCTTCTCCTTCATATCTTTTGTAGAAAAACCGGTTGACATGTACACACCTACACACAAACACCCATAACCCAAAGATTACCTGTAAATTTCGTTCATCTGCGTATGTAACCAGCTTTCACCAAAGGAATGTGGTTTTTCTGGTGCAACCCGCCCTCTTCAAAGACATGCATCGAGCTAGAATCTCGAAAGGATCTGTTCAGGCAGTCAGTATTAGTGTTACATTAAACGTGTAGAATTTGTTGAAGCTGTGTTCTTCACGCATTAATAAAAGTTTGCTCTAACGTTAAAAGTAATAATTTTCTACATTCTTAGTAAAAAGTTAAAAATATTATTCAAACATGAATAACAATACCGATTCGATTGATATTAAAGTCGACGAATTTTTTCAGAATTCATTTTCGAGTGATAGTGTCTCGCATACAACTTCATCACCGCCATCACAGCAATCAGATGATGGTTATACAGCAGAAGGATCAACATCTTCTGTACATAATATCATTGGTCCTGTATTATTATTAGAACAAGCAGATATAGCGGAATATTTTGTAGATATCAGCATCCATATAGATTGTGATTATGGTTTTCGAGTAACTGAACTAGCAATGATTGATATGTCTAGTGGAAAGTGTTTGCATACACTGTATAAGCCAAGCAGAGCATGGCATGCATCAAAAATGCCACATTTACAATGTTCTTCGATGAGTCATTACTTGAAAAATCCTTCATTATTTCTCTATCCCCCCCCCCTTAACTTAAAGTACTGGTAATGATGAATATTACAAAAATCTGAACCAGTTGTGTAAAGTGTACATATAATTATTGTCTAATTTTCGAATATAATCCCACATAATTTGTTCATATCTTTTTAGATTAAAAAATTTTATTTTTTATTTTTTTCTATAACAAACGAATCTAACTGTTCAACTTTTTCATGTACATCACGTACATCAAGTATTTTCCACAGCTGTGTGAGTTTTCATTAATTTGTAAGTCACAACCTAAGACCTGCAGAGTTCTCTCAAATTTTTTTAAAATCTTTCATAATCACATTTTTATCCAGTAAGTGCTCGCCTATATATAGATGATCTAAACATATCCGTGACATCTAACATCCCTTCCTTGGCCCAGTCTATCCTGCAAAATACAATTAATAGATTGCAGCAATGGTCAGGAAAGAATGGGCTGGATTTCTCCTCTCAGAAGTCTCAATACGTTGTGTTCCATAGAGGTCGTCCTGTTCAGAATCCGCCATCACTACAAGTGAACAATAGTCCAATTCCTTATAAAACAACAGCAACTTTCCTAGGCATCTTGATGGACGCCAACCTGACGTGGAAGCCCTTTATATCTGATTTAAAAACTGAATCCCTTCAGTCTTTAAGGGTAATCAAGTTCTTGTCAAATCCCAAATTTAATGTTCAGCCAAAGTTTCTCTTAAATATTTATAAAGCACTGGTCCTCAGCAAAATCAATTATGGGAGTCAGGTGTACTCGTCAGCGAGTGGTTCCCTGTTAAAAACACGGGACCCAATCCATAACGCCGCTATTCGCATGATACTTGGCGCCCATCATACATCTCCAGCTAAAAGCCTATGTTCGTTAGCTGGTATACCACCGTTGTCTTACAACAGAAAGTTCTTCACTTATTGCGATATGCTTTCATGGGCTGCGGAGAATCATTGCGACGTAACTACGGAGCCTGATTTTCCCAAGGATAACCTACCTGAAGTCAATGCAATCTTGTTGCAAAATAACATAAAGCCCAACTTAACACCCAGAACGGACTTTTCAAAATTACCCCCACCCTGGGCTTCTTTTCAGGTAGAAGCTATCACAACTCTCACTGATAATAATCACCCACCGGCGCTGCGAGGGCACAGGGCACTAAATATTATTAATAAATATACCACGTTCTCGAAAGCATACACTGATGGATCCAAAGCTAATGAGTCCAAGGCTGCCCCAGCGGCATGCGCTTTCGAAATAGACGGAATCGCAGAGGGCATGCGGTTGAACAACGTTGTATCCATTGCGGAAGCCGAAATGTATGCTGTGTTGTTTTGTCTTCAGGCATACTTAGAACTGAGATCCCAACCGCTCGGAATCTTACTGGTGACTGATTCCTTGCAGTCCATGCGTGCTTTGCAGTCAGATCACCCGGAATCACCAATGGTCCTAGAAGTCCTGGCTATCTTATACCAGCTGAGCCGAAGGGGATGCCGAATTGTTTTTTTATGGGTCCCCAGTCATGCCGGTGTTCCGGGGAATGAGCGGGTTGACCTGGTCGCTCGGTCATTCATGATGTGCTCAATGCCGTTATTTGCTTTTGGTCCATTATCTCTGAGAGGTTTCCTGTCAGATACGGTCTTCGCACAATGGAGTCATGACTGGATGTCTCAG
Source organism: Icerya purchasi (assembly GCA_039619475.1). Lineage (NCBI taxonomy): Eukaryota > Metazoa > Arthropoda > Insecta > Hemiptera > Monophlebidae > Icerya > Icerya purchasi. The sequence continues at coordinate 134,405,291 of CM077116.1, forward strand.
TCGACCTTCCTCAGAGAACTGAAGCCTACGACGGAGCCATGGTGGCCTCCAGTCGGAACAGAACGCAAAGTGTTTTCGGCAATCAATCGCCTGAGAACGGGACATACGTCCTTTTCCCACGACTATATCCTCAAACAAGCCCCAAAGCCAAGTACCTGCCCACTTTGTTCTACCGATGAATACCCGTCAGTTTCGCATATCTTGCTGAAATGCACACGTCTAAATGGGATACGGCGAGGCCAGATACATCGATTGAAGACATCCTCTCAAATACCCCTACTGCTTTGAACAATCTTATGACTTTCGTTCAGGCTAGCGAGATAAGGAGTATGTTTTAAACGTGGGTCCACTCACTGCGATAACCGAGGTAGTTACATGCAGCGAGTGGTTTAGTACCCCTTCTTAAAAAAAAAAAAAAAAAAAAAAAAAAAATAGAGCAACAGGTAGAAAACCTACTAGCTTACGAGACACAGCATGTTCAAAGAAAAAAACGAGCTAGCACAAGCAGATCAGAGTTGCAACGGGCGAATGAAAGATATATTCTCGAGAACAACAGCTTGATTATAAAAAACATCGAAGATACATGCATCTATCAGTGAACAATTATCACATCAAACATAAAAAGGTTGACTAAAAGATTATTATTTTCTTTTCTCCTTCATTCTCGCCACTATTACCACTTACGCCCCACTGACAAGACCTCTGAACATACATTACTAACCTCGCCGACACTATAATATTTTTTCTCTGTGTTATTAAATTTATATTCCCTCTCGGTGGAGCGTTCTGCCTTATATTCTTATTTGCTTAAGCTTGGACTTCCTACCCCTTATTGTGCATCCTATATCCTGTCCTTTCCTTCCCCACTAATTATTCCTGCTATTTGTTCCTTTTTAGTTAAAATCTCTGATCGAATCAAAATATAACCGACTTCTTTCCTTACCTTTTGTTTCTGGGTAAAGGTCCTTGGTTGACGAGCCCAAAAAAAAAGAAAAAAAACACAAAAAAAAAAAACCCAAGTATATATTTATTCAATTGTTACGCAAACATTTGTTCAAATCTTTTGTAATATGTTGTGCACACATTTATAACCCGCAGACATTACTCGCTTCATTACCACGAATACATCTCTTTCATTGTTACTTATCATAACATAGTTTTTCCTGAAATTGTAGAAAAATTCTCTTCGCCCCATTCTTCCAGGGTGATTTATTTTCAAATTTCAAATCACGCACAATTATTTTAGAATCAAATTAAGTATATTTTGTCATTTCCAAAAAATCAATCATCTCTGTACAAGACATTAACTTATTTTCACATCAAACATATTATTTTTTTTTTTTAATCTACCATACATATTATTTTTTATCATTTAAATTTTTTTCTCAATTCACAAATAGCTAACCTACAGAAAACATATTGTTGTAAACATACATGACGAACTCACTCCTCATAATTACATTGTGAATTAATTTTTTCTTCATTTTTTTTTTTTTTACCACCATGAAATTGTAGTAGTATTTTTAATTTTTTTATTTTCCATACATGACAAAAGTAATAGAATCACGGCATCTATGAATGTATACACCGTACGCTTCCAATAACCTATCATGCATTTTTTTAAAATTAGTCCAAGCATACTACTTTTTTAATAACAAAGCCGATCATACATCATTTTTTCTTCTATATAATCACTAATCTATGAAAACACTTCGTTCGTTTTTCTCATACCATAGCAATCACTCCTTTTCCCTCATGCTAACAAGCTTCAAAATTTAATAATATAACACGAAATTATTCTAAATATATGTTCATGCTATTAAAATTAATATATCAATTAATCTTTATATTCCTTTTGTACATTTATTAAAAAATCCTGCAACATGTTTTAAAATTAATCGAAGTATACTATTTAATTACCTAAAATCAATTATTCTCTCATACAGTTTTTTCCAATCATACATAATTTTTTTTTCTTCTGTATAGTCATTATTGTAAAGTCATACAAAACAACATCATATTTCTAATCATAATGAATCCTTCATTCCATTCCGTTCATGCTATATACCATTATCATTCAATTCAATATTATGAAATTAATCTAAATGTACATTCATGCTAGCAAAGTTATTATCTCACCCTTTGCATTGTTCCAAGATGATTTATTTTACATTTTTTCTTTAAATTTCCCTCATACTATTATTTTTGAAATGTAGGATGATGACTATGATTAGAATTCATGATTATGAAGAGAGAGATGCATGCTGAAATTGTATTGTCATTATATGCGAGATGATGTGTGATTGTGGGTGAGTATGAATGCATGTAAAATATATGAGTGTGTTAGTAAAAAACATCCGTTCAAGCGTGAACACAGGTACAGATACAGTTATAGAATGAGAGAGGTAAAAATATATATTTTGTTATGTTTGATATGTGCATGATAAAGAGGTTAACAAAGAATAATCACATTACCCTCGCAACTTAGACATTGAGTTATACCTTTGCAATATTTTAGATGTGAAAGCAGTGACATTGACATGTGGTAAACGTTTTCATCACTTTTGACTCATTATAACCAATTTTCCAACATTTCTCTTCGTTTTTCCTACATTTTAATACTTTTACACCGTTTTAGTCAATTTTTGCTATTTAATGCCATTTTTTCCATTGTTTTTACCACCTTTCTCACAATTTTCATCATTCTTTCATCATCTTTGTTAGGTTTTTTCTTACAACTCTTTAACATTTCGATCGTTGTTAGTGATAACCATCATTATGTATGCTTTCAATCCTTCCACTTCAGCAATGCACACATACAGCTTAGCAATCGCAGCAGCCGTTGAACGTTGTAGGACAGCAATCGTGATCTCCATATGATTATTGGGATTTAAAAGTCACATCTTTGAACGCTTGATCTAATGCATCAACATGATTTTTTTTGTATTCGCCCACCCGCTGCTGGAGGTTCCACTTAATATTCTCAACAGACTATCATACAGTCGTTTAATAAGAGAATCTGTAAGACCCGAGACATTTACTTAACGTTTTCCCAACACATTCACAGACCTACCCTGTACACTAAGGAAATCTTTAAACATCTCTGTAACCATTCCTTTTAAGCTGGCGGGAGCAAGGAACTCCTATAAACGTTTCTCAATCAGCACTTCATCGTTCATCGCCCATGGTTTCACTCGCCATTGCACAGACATGTAATAAACATTTTCTTCTTTTACTATTTTCTTATGCTTTAACACTATTACATCATTTTTCCTCGCTTCTAACTAATTGTAACCAGTTTTCCATTATTTCTTAGCATGTTCTTCTGTTTTAGGACCTTTTTGCGCTACTTTTTTTTCATCAATTTATGTTATTTCACATCGTTTTTCTGGTGATTTTAGTGCCTTTCACACAATTTTACTAATTATTTTCGACTATTTCTTAACATGTTCTTCTGTTTTAGGACCTTTTTGCACTATTTTTTCATCAATTTATGTTATTTAACATCGTTTTTCTAGTGTTTTACTACCTTTCACACAATTTTACTCAATTTTTCCCACATCTTTGAGTACTTTTCAGCTCGACATGTATACTTTGTGTTATGACATTCAATTCATTATTAATCTATGTTTCAACAGGTTTGTGGTCGGTTGTTGGAGGTTTACAGAACTTTCTGTTGCATTGCTTATAGTATAATGGTTTTTGTGTGCTAGTGAGATGATGGTGTTTGGTTGGGAATAATAAACATGGGTAAGAGAAGGAGTGCGTCCCATCAAGCAGAGGGAGTGATGCTTCGTAATTAACTTGGGTATTGCGCGCATTGCATGGCAGTTATAATATGCTCGAGCAAAAATTAGTCGCTGTACTCGCATGGCGTTCATGTTATTCATTAAATGTTCACACTGAGAGATGCAATGGGCTCATCAACAGATGGATCCATGCTATCATTTCGATTTTTATAATTGTAATCTGCACTGAGCATGTATGTATTACAACGAACCCATCAACTCTGTTACAGATGGTAATGTTTGAGGATAGATAGTGAAACGTTCATTAGAACATGAATGTGTATACAAAGTGTTGTTACATTACATGTATGTCATCAAATTAACTAAAATGTTGCGTCTATAGTAAAAAAAAGAAATGAGGGTTTTTCCCTAAGAGGGCGACTATAATAAAATTGATGCGATTTTAGATGGAAATGGGGTATTTTACAGTAAAAACGCTGTTTTGCACCTAAATGGTGAATATTCTGGAGGTTAAACGGCATTTTTCACACAAAATTTGATGTTTTTTTATAAATGTGGCTATTTTACTCCTACATGGAGTAATTTCTGCATGAGGAGTACTTTTTGGACTGACATGTATACTTCGTGATGTGGTATTCAATTCATACTGAAGCTATGTTTGAACAGCTTTGTAAATGGTTGGGGGAAGTTTGCAGAACTTTTCTGCTGCATCAGTTATAGTATAATAGTTTTTATGTGCTAGTGAGATGAAGGTATTTGGTTAGGAATAATAAATATGGGTAAGAGGTGGAGTGCATCCCCATCAAGCATGGGAGAGTATTGTTTGGGAATTAACTCCATTATTTGCACACATTGCAATACAATTATAATCAGTTTGGTCAAAATTACTTGTTGTATATCGTTCATGTTATACATTAAACATTCACACTGAGAAACGGACTGGACTCTTCGACATCAAGGTCCATGCGATCATTACACTCTTTTTCAACAATTTGTGACGTTTCATACTATTTTTTAATGTTTTGAACGGCTCTTATGATGTATTTCAGCACATTTTCACAGGTACAAAGTTCATAATGCGAAATAATTTGAATTATTTCGACAGTCTTTACAAACAAATAAAATACTATACCATTAACACACTCAACATGAAACAAATCATTACAAATAGAAATAAACAACGAAATTACTCAGAAATTTTAATGAAATTCAAGAAGCATAGTGTATACGAAAATGAATATATTCTTTAAATCAATACTCCAAACTTGCAGTTTCAGAATTATATCAGACCCTGACTAAGAACCCCGTTGTTCCTTTTGCTGCATATATATGTATATATGTTGATACATATATATGTATATATATGTAGATATATATATGTATATATGTGGATATATATGTGGATATATATGTGTATATATGTAGATATATATGTACATATATGTAGATAATATATGTATATATGTAGATATATATGTGTATATATGTAGATATATATGTATATATGTAGATATATATGTATATATGTAGATATATATATGTATTTATGTAGATATATCTGATATAATTCTGAAACTGCAAGTTTGGATTGTTGATTTAAAGAATATATTCATTTTCGTATACACTATGCTTCTTCAATTTCATTAAAATTTCTGAGCAATTTCGTTGTTTATTTCTATTTGTAATGATTTGTTTCATGTTGAGTGTGTTAATGGTATAGTATTTTATTTGTTTGTAAAGACTGTCGAAATAATTCAAATTATTTCGCATTACGAACTTTGTACCTGTGAAAATGTGCTGAAATACATCATAAGAGCCGTTCAAAATATTAAAAAATAGTATGAAACGTCACAAATTGTTGAAAAAGAGTGTAATGATCGCATGGACCTTGATGTCGAAGAGTCCAGTCCGTTTCTCAGTGTGAATGTTTAATGTATAACATGAACGATATACAACAAGTAATTTTGACCAAACTGATTATAATTGTATTGCAATGTGTGCAAATAATGGAGTTAATTCCCAAACAATACTCTCCCATGCTTGATGGGGATGCACTCCACCTCTTACCCATATTTATTATTCCTAACCAAATACCTTCATCTCACTAGCACATAAAAACTATTATACTATAACTGATGCAGCAGAAAAGTTCTGCAAACTTCCCCCAACCATTTACAAAGCTGTTCAAACATAGCTTCAGTATGAATTGAATACCACATCACGAAGTATACATGTCAGTCCAAAAAGTACTCCTCATGCAGAAATTACTCCATGTAGGAGTAAAATAGCCACATTTATAAAAAAACATCAAATTTTGTGTGAAAAATGCCGTTTAACCTCCAGAATATTCACCATTTAGGTGCAAAACAGCGTTTTTACTGTAAAATACCCCATTTCCATCTAAAATCGCATCAATTTTATTATAGTCGCCCTCTTAGGGAAAAACCCTCATTTCTTTTTTTTACTATAGACGCAACATTTTAGTTAATTTGATGACATACATGTAATGTAACAACACTTTGTATACACATTCATGTTCTAATGAACGTTTCACTATCTATCCTCAAACATTACCATCTGTAACAGAGTTGATGGGTTCGTTGTAATACATACATGCTCAGTGCAGATTACAATTATAAAAATCGAAATGATAGCATGGATCCATCTGTTGATGAGCCCATTGCATCTCTCAGTGTGAACATTTAATGAATAACATGAACGCCATGCGAGTACAGCGACTAATTTTTGCTCGAGCATATTATAACTGCCATGCAATGCGCGCAATACCCAAGTTAATTACGAAGCATCACTCCCTCTGCTTGATGGGACGCACTCCTTCTCTTACCCATGTTTATTATTCCCAACCAAACACCATCATCTCACTAGCACACAAAAACCATTATACTATAAGCAATGCAACAGAAAGTTCTATAAACCTCCAACAACCGACCACAAACCTGTTGAAACATAGATTAATAATGAATTGAATGTCATAACACAAAGTATACATGTCGAGCTGAAAAGTACTCAAAGATGTGGGAAAAATTGAGTAAAATTGTGTGAAAGGTAGTAAAACACTAGAAAAACGATGTTAAATAACATAAATTGATGAAAAAATAGTGCAAAAAGGTCCTAAAACAGAAGAACATGTTAAGAAATAGTCGAAAATAATTAGTAAAATTGTGTGAAAGGCACTAAAATCACCAGAAAAACGATGTGAAATAACATAAATTGATGAAAAAAAAATAGCGCAAAAAGGTCCTAAAACAGAAGAACATGCTAAGAAATAATGGAAAACTGGTTACAATTAGTTAGAAGCGAGGAAAAATGATGTAATAGTGTTAAAGCATAAGAAAATAGTAAAAGAAGAAAATGTTTATTACATGTCTGTGCAATGGCGAGTGAAACCATGGGCGATGAACGATGAAGTGCTGATTGAGAAACGTTTATAGGAGTTCCTTGCTCCCGCCAGCTTAAAAGGAATGGTTACAGAGATGTTTAAAGATTTCCTTAGTGTACAGGGTAGGTCTGTGAATGTGTTGGGAAAACGTTAAGTAAATGTCTCGGGTCTTACAGATTCTCTTATTAAACGACTGTATGATAGTCTGTTGAGAATATTAAGTGGAACCTCCAGCAGCGGGTGGGCGAATACAAAAAAAATCATGTTGATGCATTAGATCAAGCGTTCAAAGATGTGACTTTTAAATCCCAATAATCATATGGAGATCACGATTGCTGTCCTACAACGTTCAACGGCTGCTGCGATTGCTAAGCTGTATGTGTGCATTGCTGAAGTGGAAGGATTGAAAGCATAAATAATGATGGTTATCACTAACAACGATCGAAATGTTAAAGAGTTGTAAGAAAAAACCTAACAAAGATGATGAAAGAATGATGAAAATTGTGAGAAAGGTGGTAAAAACAATGGAAAAAATGGCATTAAATAGCAAAAATTGACTAAAACGGTGTAAAAGTATTAAAATGTAGGAAAAACGAAGAGAAATGTTGGAAAATTGGTTATAATGAGTCAAAAGTGATGAAAACGTTTACCACATGTCAATGTCACTGCTTTCACATCTAAAATATTGCAAAGGTATAACTCAATGTCTAAGTTGCGAGGGTAATGTGATTATTCTTTGTTAACCTCTTTATCATGCACATATCAAACATAACAAAATATATATTTTTACCTCTCTCATTCTATAACTGTATCTGTACCTGTGTTCACGCTTGAACGGATGTTTTTTACTAACACACTCATATATTTTACATGCATTCATACTCACCCACAATCACACATCATCTCGCATATAATGACAATACAATTTCAGCATGCATCTCTCTCTTCATAATCATGAATTCTAATCATAGTCATCATCCTACATTTCAAAAATAATAGTATGAGGGAAATTTAAAGAAAAAATGTAAAATAAATCATCTTGGAACAATGCAAAGGGTGAGATAATAACTTTGCTAGCATGAATGTACATTTAGACTAATTTCATAATATTGAATTGAATGATAATGGTATATAGCATGAACGGAATGGAATGAAGGATTCATTATGATTAGAAATATGATGTTGTTTTGTATGACTTTACAATAATGACTATACAGAAGAAAAAAAAATTATGTATGATTGGAAAAAACTGTATGAGAGAATAATTGATTTTAGGTAATTAAATAGTATACTTCGATTAATTTTAAAACATGTTGCAGGATTTTTTAATAAATGTACAAAAGGAATATAAAGATTAATTGATATATTAATTTTAATAGCATGAACATATATTTAGAATAATTTCGTGTTATATTATTAAATTTTGAAGCTTGTTAGCATGAGGGAAAAGGAGTGATTGCTATGGTATGAGAAAAACGAACGAAGTGTTTTCATAGATTAGTGATTATATAGAAGAAAAAATGATGTATGATCGGCTTTGTTATTAAAAAAGTAGTATGCTTGGACTAATTTTAAAAAAATGCATGATAGGTTATTGGAAGCGTACGGTGTATACATTCATAGATGCCGTGATTCTATTACTTTTGTCATGTATGGAAAATAAAAAAATTAAAAATACTACTACAATTTCATGGTGGTAAAAAAAAAAAAAATGAAGAAAAAATTAATTCACAATGTAATTATGAGGAGTGAGTTCGTCATGTATGTTTACAACAATATGTTTTCTATAGGTTAGCTATTTGTGAATTGAGAAAAAAATTTAAATGATAAAAAATAATATGTATGGTAGATTAAAAAAAAAAAATAATATGTTTGATGTGAAAATAAGTTAATGTCTTGTACAGAGATGATTGATTTTTTGGAAATGACAAAATATACTTAATTTGATTCTAAAATAATTGTGCGTGATTTGAAATTTGAAAATAAATCACCCTGGAAGAATGGGGCGAAGAGAATTTTTCTACAATTTCAGGAAAAACTATGTTATGATAAGTAACAATGAAAGAGATGTATTCGTGGTAATGAAGCGAGTAATGTCTGCGGGTTATAAATGTGTGCACAACATATTACAAAAGATTTGAACAAATGTTTGCGTAACAATTGAATAAATATATACTTGGGTTAATTTAATAACACAGAGAAAAAATATTATAGTGTCGGCGAGGTTAGTAATGTATGTTCAGAGGTCTTGTCAGTGGGGCGCAAGTGGTAATAGTGGCGAGAATGAAGGAGAAAAGAAAATAATAATCTTTTAGTCAACCTTTTTATGTTTGATGTAATAATTGTTCACTGATAGATGCATGTATCTTCGATGTTTTTTATAATCAAGCTGTTGTTCTCGAGAATATATCTCTCATTCGCCCGTTGCAACTCTGATCTGCTTGTGCTAGCTCGTTTTTTTCTTTGAACATGCTGTGTCTCGTAAGCTAGTAGGTTTTCTACCTGTTGCTCTATTGATCAACACACCTCATAGACAAAATATTTGTGAAATAAAAAAATATTAAATAACATGTGAACTTAATACATATTTTTATAGAAATGTGATTATGAAAGATTTTAAAAAAATTTGAGAGAACTCTGCAGGTCTTAGGTTGTGACTTACAAATTAATGAAAACTCATACAGCTGTGGAAAATACTTGATGTACGTGATGTACATGAAAAAGTTGAACAGTTAGATTCGTTTGTTATAGAAAAAAATAAAAAATAAAATTTTTTAATCTAAAAAGATATGAACAAATTATGTGGGATTATATTCGAAAATTAGACAATAATTATATGTACACTTTACACAACTGGTTCAGATTTTTGTAATATTCATCATTACCAGTACTTTAAGTTAAGGGGGGGGGGGGATAGAGAAATAATGAAGGATTTTTCAAGTAATGACTCATCGAAGAACATTGTAAATGTGGCATTTTTGATGCATGCCATGCTCTGCTTGGCTTATACAGTGTATGCAAACACTTTCCACTAGACATATCAATCATTGCTAGTTCAGTTACTCGAAAACCATAATCACAATCTATATGGATGCTGATATCTACAAAATATTCCGCTATATCTGCTTGTTCTAATAATAATACAGGACCAATGATATTATGTACAGAAGATGTTGATCCTTCTGCTGTATAACCATCATCTGATTGCTGTGATGGCGGTGATGAAGTTGTATGCGAGACACTATCACTCGAAAATGAATTCTGAAAAAATTCGTCGACTTTAATATCAATCGAATCGGTATTGTTATTCATGTTTGAATAATATTTTTAACTTTTTACTAAGAATGTAGAAAATTATTACTTTTAACGTTAGAGCAAACTTTTATTAATGCGTGAAGAACACAGCTTCAACAAATTCTACACGTTTAATGTAACACTAATACTGACTGCCTGAACAGATCCTTTCGAGATTCTAGCTCGATGCATGTCTTTGAAGAGGGCGGGTTGCACCAGAAAAACCACATTCCTTTGGTGAAAGCTGGTTACATACGCAGATGAACGAAATTTACAGGTAATCTTTGGGTTATGGGTGTTTGTGTGTAGGTGTGTACATGTCAACCGGTTTTTCTACAAAAGATATGAAGGAGAAGATCCGGGCAGACTCGATGACCTTGACACATGATCGAAAACAACAGCATAGCAACATGCAAGGAAATAAGCAGAGTACCTTTGCATTATGAGCATATGCGGACATATTGGGGAGAAATATGGAAGATATTGAAAAAAAAAAAAAAAAAAATATTTAGAGTTTGAAAAAAATTAAATAATCTTAAACTAACAGATTCGAAAAAAATTATTATGAATGATGAGAAAATCATTGTTAGCAGATGGGTGCGCGGGAATGAATGGTATGGTTTCACTGTAGTTTCAGGGGGATGTACTTATGAAAAATAATAGAAAAGAATTGAAATTTGTGTAGGGTGGATAGGGGAGAGGGAAAATATGAAACAGCGTTAAATAAAAATATACTCGAATTAATTTTTGAATACTTACGTTTGGAAAAAGACTTTAGAGGGGAAAAAATATATTTTAGACTAATTCCATAATACATAGACATGAAAAATTATTATGAACAATATGAGGAATACCGTTAGAAGATGTTTACGCGATCATACTAGTGAAGATATCAATGGATTTATTTTTAGAACCTGAGAAAAAAATAAAATAAGAAAATTATCAACGGACGGAGGAAATGATTGGAAGCGAAAAAAAATATAATTAGGCTAATTCTATAATATTAGACTTGAAAAAGTTATTATGAACGATAAGAGAACTACCGGTAGCAGATGAGTGCGAGGGAACATTATGTGCGAATGAAAGAGTGGCTAATACATTGACAGATTAATTTTTAGAATCGGAGAAACAAAAAAATATAAAAATTATTAACGTTCGGAAGAAATAAACAGAAGCGTAAAAGAAAAATATACTTAGGCTAATTCTATAATATTTTGACTCGAAAATAAAATATGTACGAAGTGTTGGTGTGTGTGTGTGTGTGTGATATCGCGGTGTTTATTTCGGTGGCGACGGAGCGTGCATGGAATAGTACAGTGTACCTTTGTACAGGTTAACTCAATGCTTGATATGTGTGCAGGAATGGACAGTGTGCTTTTGCAATGAACGGAGAATATAGAAAATGATATTGAATATAAGATCGGAAGCGGAAAAAGACGAAAAATATATATCAGGTGGCGGTGTATATGTGTGCGTGTGTGAACGTGTAGCGATCGTGAACAGGTTTCTATCGGTGGCGTGTGAGAGTGTGCATAGATGATCGGCTAGTTAATTTCAAAACGAACGACTAGAATTCACTTCACCTGGTGACAGTTTCAACTAGTTGCTGGAACATTTAAATATTTCCATTACAGCCGCGGTCGCGCTTACATAATACATCTCGTAGCAGCACACTCGCCCGCTCTCATTCGACTGATGGAACGTTCAAATATTTTCTTTAAAAATAAAATTTAAAAAAAAAAAAATGTCGGAACGGAGCACGACTCGGAAAATTCCTTTAAATTTTGGGTTCTAAGTGTTGAGATTCAAACGTTTTTATCACTCCGGCAAAATTTTACCCCTCCCAACCTCGAAAAATTAAAATTAAAAATTATGTTGTATACATTACACGCAGAGTCATGTATAATACATACACATGATGATAGAAGGCGCGGGTATGGGAAAGCGAGTACACTTTCATAGCGGCTAAGGCTATGTTGAATATATGCATGGAAACGGTGCGAGCGCATTTACAGATAACAGTATGAACGGGGAATCGGAAAAATTTGAAGAAATTTTGGGGAAACTTGGGTGAATTTTAACCATATGGATACAAATTGGGGTGAACTTTCAGCACTTGTACACTAATTGGGGTGAATTTTGACTACCTTGATGGGAATTAGGGATCGAATTAGCGGAACTGTCCAGGGGAATCAGGAGTAAACAGGGAAAACTCGGAGGAAATCCGTGAAATCAGGGGAAACTTGGGGTAACTTTGGGCTCTAAAAGAGAAATTGGGGTTAATTTTGAGCACCTGGACACAAATTGGGGTTCGGATTAGCGGAACTGCCCTGGAAAATCGGGGGAAACCTAGACACTCGGGGTAACTACCCCCGGGGAAAATCGGGGGAAGTTGGGGGAAACTTGGGGTAACTTTGAGCAGCTGGACACAAATTGGGGTAAGTTTTGAGCAGCTGGACACAAATTGGGGTGAGTTTTGAGCACCGGGGCACAAATTGGGGTGAGTTTTGAGCACCACGGCACAAATTGGGGTTTGTCACGTCAGACTTCCCAGCTTGCCCATTTATTAGCTACTACTGTTGCTAATATTCTTGTTGTTATTAGTATTATTAAGACACATAAAAAGTAATATTCCATAATTAAAATTTTTACGCCAATTTCAAACATCATAAAATACTATACTTACTAAAATTATTAATAGTACTATTATTACTAATAGTATCAATATGTTTATACAAGGCCGTGTCCACGGGAGGTGGGGGTGGGGGGGTTGAACCCCCCCCCCCCCCCCCCCCCAAATGAAAACTGAAATAGTTATTATAAATAGACAAAAATTTGAACAAAATCAAAAATTTAAAATAAATATTGTTGATTTTTTAGGTTGTTCTTCCTACTTTTAAAAGAAAAAAGAAAAAATATGCTCCATATTTTTAAGTACTTCATTAATATTTTATGCAAAATTTTTTATTACGAGTATAATTAATAACATATGTAATTTTTATTAATGTTCATATACGGGGTAATTCATTTATGTAAATTATTAATATATAAATCAAAATGATGGAAATTATTAATAGTACGCATGTTAGTGAAAAATGTATTGTTATTTATAAAATAAATATGAGAAGAAAATGTTCACCCCCCCCCCCCAAATACTGGGCACGGGCCTGTGTTTATACCATCATTATTTTTATATTACTATCATTACTACTACTGTAGTATACATGTGCGCCTGTGTATATGTGTGTGTATGCGTGCGTATACGTGTATGTGTGTGCGTGTGTGTGTAATTATATGAATTCCATGGTAAGTATCTTTATAGGTGTATATTGATACGAATTCGGTATTTACGGCGCTATCTGGCGATGATGTCGAGCTAGAAATTATTCTCTAGTTAAACGCATTAATTTTCGGTCTCTCGGCATCATCAGTTGTCGGCGGAGAATACGGAAATATGTCCGATGCGGCTAGGAAGATCGGAAGGAGGGAACCAGGGGTCAATACCGTGTTTTATTTCCCTGAGAAAGCAAGCTTGTTTGGAGAGCCAATCCTGCTACCATCGGGATTGCACAACAATTTTTATGGACTTTATTATGTCAGAGAGGGGTGGAGAGAACAAGGCATGGACCACAGCAGAGATGACTTGTCAGCAGTGTCAGCTAACAAATTACCCATGAGTCCATTTTGGCCTGGCACTCATAGGAAAGTAATTTGGTGGGAGGACGGTCTCAGCTTTAGAATTAGGAATTGGATCAAAGTAGTTATATAGTTCATTGGGGTATGTTGGAAAAGGGTATCCAAAGCCGCACATGAATCAGATACAATCAAAATGCGACTGCTGTGTGGAAGGGCTTTAACTATAGATTCAAGGGCTAGGAATATTCCATAAAGTTCAGCATCGAGAACGGAACAATGGTCATGGAGTCGAGAGGATGACGAAACCAGGCCAGAGTAAAAGGAACAAGCGGTAGGGGACGATTCGGAACCGGGGCACGATTTCGCACCATCGGTATAGGAGGATTGATGGTTTGAATAAATTTGTAGGGTCGCAGAAATTCTGGCGCGGAGGGAGAAAGGGGAAACATTTCCCCTGGCGACGTGGGCAAGGGAATAATTGATCTCAGCTGGTAGGGTAGTCCAGGGTGGAAGAGGGGAAGGTATATTAATATTCATTAAGTGCTGGGGGTCGATGTTAAAGTCTAATAGTATTTCCAATAGACGGAGGAGAACACCATTATGAGGTGGGGGGTAAGGATCACGAAGTCCGAGAAAGAAAACTCTTGAAGAATCACGGAAAGAGTGAAAGGATCTTTGAAGGGGATGGGTGGAAAACCCAATAAGGATTGAAGACTATGAACGGGGGACGTGTGGTGCGCACGTATTATTAATCGGAGACAAGAATTCTGAAGTGGGTTCAACATTTTAAGCTGGGATGAGGAAGCAGTAGAATATAATGAGCATCCGTAAGAGAGACTGCTGAGGATAAGGGATTGAAAAAGTGTTAAAAGAAGCTGGGGAGAAGAGTTATGGCTTTTGTAGGACAGATATTTCAATGTAGTGATATATTTACTGCACTTCTTTTTAACGGATAACAGGTGAGGACGCCCAAATAATTTTCTATCAAAATTGATTCCAAGGAAAGTAACTGTACAAGAAAATGTGAGAAGGGAATTCCTCAAAAAAAGGGTTGGTGCAGAAGGAGGTTTTTTTTTTTCCTATTAAAGTCGACACATTTGGTTTTGGATGGAAAAAAGGACAGCCCTTGTAAGCTTGACCAGTCTTCTAAGTTTGTTAACACTTTCTGTAAAGTTTGTTGGGCATAGGAGGGATTCGATGATGCTAGGGAAATGTTCAGGTCATTGACAAAAAGACAGGCAGTTACCGGAGGTGGGGTGCGCTCAACGATATCGTTTATATGTAGGTTAAAAAGTGTCACGCTTAGGGCAAAGTCCTGAGGGAGCCCGTTTTCAGGGAATTGTGAACGTGAACGGGAATTACTTATTCTCACCCGGATAGATCTGTCATAGAGAAAATCTTTTAAGTACGTAATGATGTTTCCTGTTATGTGTTGCTCTTAACTATCTGCCCGAGTAATCCTAGGCGCCAGACCGGATCATACGCCTTCTCTATGTCAAAAAAAATTGAATATGCTCCTTGCTAGCGAAAGCTGCTCTGATTCCATTATGCAAGCTGGATAAATGTTCTATCGTCGATCTGTTTTTCCGTCCGCCAGACTGGCAGGGGGGGAGGAGTCCACGGGTTTTTAAAACCCGGGTGAGTCTTCTGTTGATCACTTTTTCCAGTGTTTTTGCCAGTACCGAAATCAAAGAAATTGGCCCGTAGCTCGAAAGAAGAGAGGGGTCCTTGCCACGTTTGAGAATGGGAACTATAACAGCTTTTTTCCAGGATGACGGTACGCAGCCTTGAGCTCATATTTGATTATAGATTGCTAGAAGGTACGAAAGGGCCTGTAGTGATAAGTGCTTTAACATCAGCGAATGAATTCCGTCGGCGCCGGGGGATGAATTTTTTGAGTGAAATTTTGTTTGATAATTGAGCTCGCTTAAAGTAATAAGGCTGTTGTATTCTTCGGCATTATTATTATTAAAAGTTATCGGGGATTTTCCTTTCTTAATTTTATGCAATAGGAAATTTTGAGAGTAAACTGAAGACGACGATTCATGTTTGAAGTATGTAGAAAACACATCTGCCACCTCAGAGGGTTCAGCTATTGAGCAATTGTTTTTTGTTTTTTTTTTGATAGGGTGATTGGCGGAATGGTAGAAATGCCGTTATTAATTTAATTTTACCCCAAAATTGTTCATTTGCATATGCTTTGGGTTACAGTAGAAACAACACCACGCGCGGCAGCACAGAACTGTTTGCTGATAACAGCATAATGCGAAAGAACAACCAAACGTGATAACGACCGCTTTAATCTCACACGCCGAAGTAAAATGATATCAACAGAGTTACATGTAGACTGGAGGTAGTTGCGCATATAAAAAATGTACGACTCACCTGAGGTAGGGCTCCTTTGAAACTTCTATAACGAAGCGGAATATTTTCTGATAATTTGCCATTGAATTGTCTGGTAGGCCTCTCCTGATTAGGAACAAAAAAATAGTGAATATGATGGAAAAAATTTACCAAAATAATTAACAGGAATAAAAATTATTCTTTGGACATTTCTCTCAATTGCCAACAGCATATAAAACATAATGCATCTCCTTTCTAGCTGTTTTGTAATTATAGAAATACTTGAATTTCTGAGAAGGACCAAGAGAAAATAGAACCACCGATAGAGAAAACGCAGCGATTTGTAAAACAATAACAAAATAAAAAACTGTCAAGTAGACAAGTAAATAATCGTAGTTTAGTGTTCTGCTTATTAAGCGATTCCGAATTCTCGACTCGGCCGCCTGGTAGATCTCTTAAGGTATATCCGCACTTGTGCGCTTTCCCTTTCAACTTTCAACTTGAGTCTGGATGCATGACTCTTGATACATACCCGAAAGGCATGCAATTTCTGTCCGCACTTGTTCAACTCGTCTATGCCTCTCGTCAGTAGGTTCTGTGCAACCACCCCGAGATGAAGTCAGACGCGCTGTCCCTACTTTTGTTAAGTACTGAGAAAATGAGAAGAAAGAAGAAATCCCTGTGAGTTTCGGACTTTTTGAAAACTCGAGATTACAAGATTCTGAAACGAGTGAATACAGATAATTTATTGTTCAAAAACTTTAATCGAATGTCGAAGGCCAACTTTGATTGTTTGCTAAATCTGATTCGAGGAAAAATAGAAAAAAAGAACGCACGTTTCCGTGAAGCTATACCTCCACAATATTTTGGCCACAGGCAATTCAATCAAATCTCTTTTTTATCTATTCACAGTTTCCAAACAAACTATATTAGAAATTATACCCACCATTTTGAAAGCCATAATTGAAGCACTGCAGGAATACGTCAAGGTAGGTAGATGTAATTTTTTAGTAACGTAATTGCTCAAAATAATTATCACAGCAAAAGTGATATAGGAAAAAATGTCCATATAAATATACCTAGATATATTTTTTGAGAAAAATCAAGTAAGTAAAATAAAATAGAGAAATAGAGTGTCTGAAAAGTACATTAGTTAGTAACTTTAGTAAAGGTTAGTAGTCAACAAAAGAAATGCTTAAAGATAATATTACCTAATAAAGATCAGGTTAACAGCAATATTAGCTGGTGGAGAGAAAAAAATGAAATGTCTCCAAGGATGTACTACTTTTATCACCGATTACTTGAATATAAGACCACAAGTAGATCAATTGCTACAATGACAAGAAGTAGGACAACGAGGAGTAATAGGGAGGTATATTTTATTCGACCGAGAGGCATAAATAGTAAGATTGATAATATTGATGAAATAGTTCTAATTAAGCTTCTAGAACGAATCCCAGAAGTTATAATGCAAAAAGAAATAGGAACTTGGAAATTATTAATTAAGCAATGGTTGATTGATAACACGGAGTGACATTAGAGTAGATAAACTGGGAACTGGCTGTGGCGGAGAATCGACCATTCCAATATATTTATCGAACTCGTGGTTATGAAATTGAATAACGATAAGTAGTTTTTTTCTTTGTTTTCATCTATTTTAGTCTTGTTTTAATATTATTATTCTAATTTTAGATTTTATAGTTTTCTCACTAATTGTAAGTACGAAAGTTAATAGTATAAGTAAAGAACTTTTGTTACACATTTTTCTTGAATAAACGATGATAAGCGTGTTGGGCACCCGCAGACGGGCAGTATGCCTTGCGGGACCCACAACTTATTTCTTTAAAAAAAAAAAAAAAAAGCATAATGTAATTCAAAAAGTACTTCATTCACAGAAAGTACATCAGTTCTTTCTGAACGTTAAAAAACGTTCATATCAAAACAGTAGCGTATTCGCAGGGTGGAAGGGGACAATTGTCCCTCCCAGAATCACTGTGATATAAAAATAAATGTAGTGTCAGAATAAGTACCTGATACTTTTACGTTTGTTTTTATGATTATTTTTTATGAAAATATATTTTATTTTTTCTATTATAAATTGCATAATTCTACAACATGTTTTCATAACATTATGTATACATATATAAATAAATAAATACACCTATCTGAAAATTTAGAATCCCCCCCCCCACAGAACCATATTCTGAATACGCCACTGTATCAAAGTCATCGTTTTCAGTGGTAACCACATCAACATTTAATTTTGTTTTTTACTCCTTTAACGTCTAGGTTGTACTTTTCCTCAACTTAAGCCAATGCGTCGTTCCTAGCCTGCTTGTTGGTATAAGTTTTATCCCTGATATACCACAACACCGGTAGGCTTTGATAATCATCAATAAAATCAAATGTTTCTTTTCCTCCGTCGGACATGATGATAAAACAAACGAAAACAATCAGCAACACAACCGAGAATTTTCACATGAACCGGTGCTTTTCGAGTAAAGAGGCATGGAAACCCACCACTTTTACTTCACCGGTCGCTCCAAGATCCAACACGTTCAACACTTCCGTTCAACTCAAATACCGCAGGCGCTAGCACATGCCTCACGTGCCTCTCGCCTTGCGCTACGACGCATGCCTTTGACGCATGTAAAGTTAAACAAGTACGGACATACCTTTACATGCCCTTCACTACTGCTAATGTCAAGCACACGCACAGTGCGTGGAATTGTTAAATTTGTGTTCACTGTGTGAAGTAGTTTTTCAAAGCGATACCTCACTGACGATTTGAATATTTTTAAAAGAAATACCGATTGTGCGCACTTCTTGGTTTAGAGCTCTTTTATGCACAGCGTTTGTGTCGCAGAACAGCGAGCGACATTAAACGCCACGTTAAAAAAGTGTTAGCCTGTTATGAAATATTTTGAATGTTATCACAGAAGTTACTTACATATATCAGTATCATCAGTTTGTCAATTTTTTCCATCTATGCAACACGATGTTTACATAAAAGCATTTACATGTTTCCTGTATAATCTGATGTATTTTCAGAACGTCGGACGCTCGCCTTTCTGAAGTATAGCACGACGTATTTTGCAGAACGCGGCAGTAAATTTGTCGCGGGCGTTTACATAAAAGCACCCATTGCTCGTAGTGTATGACGTGCATAAAAGGGCTATTAAATATGCAGGAAAATTTTGTCCAGGGTACTCTCTTATTTATGCGAATACCAAGTTACTCTTGTGCGTGCGCCTGTCACCACGTGCCTCGTAATCATTGCATCCAGTTCATTGCTTGTACGCGCACCTATGTTCTATAAAAAAAATATGTTGTCTAGAGCCGTCTCTTTGGCAACAGCGTTTTTATGTTTGCGCCGTTTTCTTAGGTTTCCGTACACATATAATGTATAGAATCCTAATAAGATGATTTAGAAACGATAAAAATATCAAATAAAAATGAATAACTCATGGACAATTTCACATAAAACTTCAAAATTGGATCATAAATTACAATTAAAATTCTCTTTAAGATAGTTTATAACTTCAAGCTAAAAAATCCAAAAAACCGTCAAGAATATATAATATGGAATATAAAACGACCTCAAAAATCACCCTTAAAAAATTCATAACTCATCACCAGATAACTTTTTAAAAGTGAAATTCAAAATATTCAAACGCAGAAATTCTTTCATAAAATCAAAAAGTTACAGTTAAAAAATTATTTAAACCACCCCCTATGTGTATTTAGGACCAATAACAGCAAAAAAAAAAAAAAGAGGGATGTTCAGGTAAGCAATAGCCGGAGTAAAAATTTGAGGAAACCAAAACGTATCTCAAATATATGCATAAAGGATGGCATTATAAAAAAACTATAGCCAAGCTTACAACTTTATATTTAAGCTATGGGGGCGCCGACAGCTCAAAAATTTTTAAAAAAGTATTATTTTTTCAGTATTATGTAAATGTAAATTATAGTTATTTTTAACTTAACATACTGCTTAACTGAACTTGTTTACTGTTCACCCGATTCAACTCACTTCTCCGTGTGTTTTAAGTACTAGCTGCATATCGTTATTCACCGGTAGTGCATTTTTAAAATTAAAGTAAATATTTTCACTGTATAGCAAATTTCGGTTTCGAGCAACGCGACTATCTATCTGTACAATCCAGTTGTGCAGAGGAGATACCGTTCTTGGCAATTGGTATATGCAACGCTAGTGTACACGCGACAGTACACTCGGAACTGATTGTAGTCGCTTATCACAAATGCAGCCCGTGTGTATCTGCCATGTACTAATTAGCGCGCATATGATGGTGTACGTGCTGGACTCCCACTGCCTTCCACGTGACTATTAGCAATTATTTAATTTAAATTTTCTGTAATAATTTCTGTCATTGCCCGGGATCGAACCCGTGACTTCCGTAACGGAAGCCAACCAGCAACTAGGCTACCGCAATGACTACATCTGTATACCAAATTATAAATGAACCAGCGTCTATAGAATGTAAAGTATTATATTTGTTTTTCAAACTCACTAATATTAAATTGTAATAATGGAAAATTAATTGTCTAGAACTGCGTAGACTAACCAAAGGATAAAAACACTAACAAAAAAAAAACACACTACCCGAAACACAAAAAACTTTTAATTGTTTGTTCTGTAAATACTATTTTCTACGTAAATAATTTTCATGAAATTATCGATATGCCTAGCATACGTAAGAAGCGGACTATAACGAATACTAAAAGCACCTACTTTATATAGAACCAGAGGGATAATAATAAAATTTAAAATATCGGCGAGCTGATACTAATGAAATTAATGGAAGTAATACCCCAGGATATACTTCAGGAACGGAAGATAGGATTGCGGAAGAGCAAAGTTAAAACATGGCTAATGATGTGGTGCACAAAATAAATAAAACATTCCTTGATATTATTAAAAAAAAAAAAAAAAAAGTGTACATCCCTCTTCATTATTACATCTTGTCTTTATGAAGAATTTTGATAATCATATCTTAGTTTTAAGTTTATATGTATATATCGAAAATTCAAGAAACGCGGGATTTACGTACACACTTAGCAAGCATGCTTATTCACTATCATATGTATCCCGCTTTGCTAGAGGCTGCCTTATTATTGATAGAACTAATACTTTAACTATAAGTGAACATTTGTGTAATTTAAGTAAATTCTGAAATAAACGTTGATAAGCATGTCGGGCACTCACATTACGGGTAGCGATGCTCAGCGAGACCCACAACTTATTTTAAAATTAAAAAAATAAAAATAATGAAAACTATTTGAATTGCAATGAATTATTAGCAAAAGTTAATTGGTTGCTGTAAAAACATTTGTCCGATTTCGCAAATCCAAATAGAAGAAATTTATTGTACTCGTATTATCTGCAAACATTTCTGACAAATTTATTAATATTTTGAGAAATAATGTTTAAAAATACAAACTTTCTCAGTTACAGCGAGCAAAACAATATTCATTAATAATTGATTTAATACCCGATATTTCACATAGCAATCAGTTAATTATTAGAATAAGATATGTAAAGCATGATGAAATGGTTTAAGAAATATTTTTATGGTCTATTTAAAATGTTAATTGCGTCGAATTTTTTTGCATTCAAACAACTCGAAGAAAGAATTAAGCTAAATCAAATAATATACAGTGAATACGTATGAAAATCAACAGATAAGTTGAAGGCGTATATATTCGTTTTAGGCAAGAGTAAAGAATATGGAAACCAGGTTATTCTATAAAATGGTTCCATTGTTAATTACCAAGACTGCTGTTTTACCGACATTGTACATGTAAAGTAAGACCAGCAAACCATTCTAAGGTCATTATAACAATTTAAAAATTGACTGTTTCTGTGTACATCTTTTAAAATTTTCTGCCAAAATTGCTGGCCAAATTTTTTCACTTACTGAATTATTCACTCACAATCCACACTTGTACTGCCCAGGACTTGTAGTTGCTTAAAAAGAGAAAAATACGTATCGTTTGCTTACAGAAACTGTTTTTATATTAAAAATAATTGCTAATGAAGTTAATATCTTTTGAGATGAATTTGTGAGTGCTTGCACAGTTCATCGGCGACTTCAGAAATATAGTTTACAATCTAATACATCAGCATGCATAGCAATGGTCTGAAGTGTGGCCACAACCACATTCAGTGGTGGAGCGCTGAATGATGGTACATCCTCTTTAATAATTGACCCGGGTTTTCTCTAAAACAGAGTCGAATAGACGAGTATGAGTATAAAGACACCCTGGGATAAAAAATAATCAATGCAACTTTGTTCAAATGGCAAACTTCTTTTTAAGTTGTGTTATGAGTAGTGGTATATAAATGTCAATTAAAATAAGTTGACAGGATTCAGTAAAAAATAAAAACTACAGAAACGCTACATTCCAATGTTAACACGATTTATGGGTATAGGTACAGATCTGTTTTTGAGAAAGATTAAAGAAAGAGACCCCTTCCTTCCCGAAAGCTATAGACCTATCTCGTTGATCTCAGTCCTTTCTAAGGTAATGGAGAAAATGGTGAACCGACGCCTCTATTTCTATCTTGAATCCAAGGAAATCCTTTCTCTAATCCAAGCAGGCGGCCGAAAATATAAATCTGCACTCGTTCATCTTCTTAGCCTACAAAGCCAAATCCTAACAGCCCACAGTACATCACCGCATCTCTACTCGGTCTTTTTTGACTTAAAGAAAGCTTACGACCGCATATGGCGATATGGAGTGCTTAAAAAGCTGAAAAACGCCGGAATTAGCGGTAATATGGGCAATTTTATCCAGAGCTTCCTCACTGATAGAACTATTCAAGTAAGAATAGGCTCTTCAGTATCTTCATCCTTGGAATTCCACAGGGTTTGCCTTTAAGCGTAACCTTGTTTATCCTTTATATAAACGATATAGCAGACTGCATAAGGCCTCCGGTAACAGCCCGTTTGTTCATTGATGACCCAAAAACTGCATGTGTCCAATTCCTAAAGAAGTGTCGTCCTATCTCCAATCCTGATATCACCCTCTACCTAAAACATGTACCTATCCCATTCCTTCCTTCCATAAAGTTTCTGGGTCTAACATTCGATGAAAGATTATCGTGGGCTCCACACATGTCTATCCTTAAACGTAGTTGCATGAAATCCTTGTCCATCTTGAAATATTTATCCAACCATAAGTACAATATAGATCCAAAATTGCTGTTATCAGTACACAAAGCCCTTATCCTAAGTAAACTGTCATACGGTTGTCAGGTGTATTCTTCTGCTAATAAAACTCTTCTAAAATCTATCGATCCTATCTATAATACTTCTTTACGTATCATACTTGGGGCACACTGAACTTCTCCTTTGTTGGGCGTTTGTGCTTTGGTGGGTCTTCCTCCTTTATCTATTATTCGCGATTATCTCACCTTTCGAGATTCTTTTCGTCATTCCTTACCGGATCAACTTTCCACCAGTAACTTCCAAATCCCATTCCTATTCTTTCCTGGCGATCCATTGGTCAAGGCTTTAACTACCACCATGTTAATCCGACCGCTATAGCGCCCTGGATTCATGTCTCAACATCTATAAACATATCCTTAGCAGATCCCTTAAGAACATCTAACCTTTCTATACCCATGTCTCAAGTAGTATTAAATAAACTCGTCTCCTTCTCTAACTACATTCACATGTACACAGACGCAGCTAAAGCGAGTCCTACTAATTCTCCTTCACCAACTGCATGCGCCTAAGAAATTTGAGGTGTAATGTACACCGAGCGCCTAAACAACTACTGCTCTACTTTAGAGGCAGAAATGTTTGGGATCCTTCTTTGTCTTGAGACATATTCTTCGAACGCAATGTCTCAAAACGCCCTTCTTATTACAGACTCACTTCAATCTATCAAAGCCATCCAGAGCCCAGACAGTTGCAACTCTCTACTAATTAAAATGAAAAACCTCCTATTCCAATTTTCACGATCTGAGGTATATGTCACATTCTTATGGGTCCCTGGCCATGTTGGGGTTCCCGGAAATGAGCAGGTTGACTTGGCTGCTAAGGCAACTCTATCTAGCCCGATGCCGTTTAACGCTGCACTGTCCCGATTGGGACCATCAGTCTTTCTGATGCACTTTGCTGAAGAGTGGAGCAAACTATGGTCGGAACAAACGACCTGGCTCAGGTCCATA
Organism: Icerya purchasi; assembly: GCA_039619475.1. Lineage (NCBI taxonomy): Eukaryota > Metazoa > Arthropoda > Insecta > Hemiptera > Monophlebidae > Icerya > Icerya purchasi. The sequence goes on from CM077116.1 coordinate 134,429,916, forward strand.
AAGACGAACACCGACCTATGGTGGCCGCTGTTCCCCGTCTCACGTAGGGATTTCTCGATCCTATCGAGACTGCGTCTGGAGCATACTGCACTGTCACACAATTACATCTTTGAAGGAGCTCCCCATCCGTTCACTTGTCCTCATGGCCTCGCCAACCGTGGAGCATCTACTGAAATGGTACCGCCATACTTCCTGTACTTTTAGCCATAACTCACCCCACCGTCTGTTGTCAAACTACCCGGATTGTGTTCGGGCAGTGTTGAATTTTGAAGCATCGAACAGACTGCACCGCCTTCTGTAATTTTCAGTGAGTCTAGGTGCCGTAATAGCCCAGGTAGTTACACACGGCGCCTAGATTTATATTTGTAAATTTATTTAAAAAAAAAAAAAAAAAAACATTATTAAACGGCTTACATAGGAAAATTATATATATTTAAAACAATGTCAACTTAACAAAAATTTATGTGGAGATTCATAATAACAAAGTGTTACAAAATAAATATATATTAGCTTATATAGTTTCAATGATTTTTTTTGATTAAAGCACAACAATGTAAAGGCAAATTTAAAATTATTAAGTTTCTAAAAGTTTAATGAGTAACAATTTTTTCAATTATAAATAAATAAATGTTTACTGTTTTTTCAGTTTTTTAAAAAATATGTTAATTATATAAAACACGCCTACAATGTTCAGTTCGAACGTACTGTTTTTATTTAGATATATTACTAGCGGACAGCTGAAGAAATAGTTGCTAACGCTCAAAGACTTAAATGCGTAAAAAATTAATGACTATGTCATTCTTGTGTTGAGTGTAATATATAATTCCTGTAACGCAAAACTGTTTTTTTTTTTTTTTTTTTATGAGGCATTTATTTAATTTTGGGAAGAATTTTGGAACAAACTGATACTGGTTCTTCTATAAAAATTATAAAAAAACCATCATCTAAGAGCCTACGGGTTCTTTTCAGACGAAGTTTGAAAGAACAAGCTTATATATATACATTTTTTCCCCTTGTTTTGGTTTTCTCCCAGACTTGTCAGCAACGGACGATTACCCATCAACACGTGTAAATAGTAGCAATAAGGAGTCACAAGGAATGAAATCTGACTAAGAACCCTATACCAAGGATGGAATGACAATCAACGTCGATAAATGCAAAACATATGCATCCTAAAAGGAGAAGGAATTACATTGCCGTAGGTAAGAGCAAAAGAAGTTAGCTGTCCCATACCATGGCCACATCTGCAATTACAGAACCCACAGTACCAACGGACAAAGGAATCGGCCTACAAATAATTAAGGAAGAAGAAACACGGGATGTTTGAAACGCAGTTAGAACCATCAAGCACCAAAGCTATACAGAACACAGCGCTTAACGTGCTGAAAAGAGTGATCCGAAAGTTCAACAACTTTCTCCACCATTATAAAGTAAAATTTGCAATCCTTAATTATAAAAAGTAATCCTACCATCCTGTCAAAAGGAAACGAATAGAATTTATGTAGCGCCCACGGTGCCGGCTGATGCGGTGTTCATTATCTAACATTAGGGCTCCAAATGCGACAGCAGGCCCGCAATATTAACTGCGAGCTGTGCATGTTTGTAACTGTAACTGCAACATCAGTGCGTGCTTGTCGTTTAGAGAGGTGTTCATTAGAAGTAACTGGACACGATAAGATAGGAATGCCAAAAAGAGAACTACTGAAGATAGGAATCTTGCTACAATTAGGATGATCAACGTTGACTGTAGAAAGAAAAAAAAAATATATATATATATACTAGGGGACTGGTCTCGCAGGAAGCTTCGCCGCCCGTTCCTTCGAACTTTAAATTGTTTTACTTCGTAAATTTTCATAAAGCAATGTTCACATATATTTACTTTTTTTAAAGAAAAGAAGTAAACGAATACGCCGATTAAAAAAGTGAAATTTAAATAAAAATATCTAAAAAACTGAAACCGCTGTCAGGGTAATATATATGTGGGAGGGATATATTTCATTTAATTATTTTTAGAGTAAGATATTAACAATATTTATTTTGTTAAATGCAATGATGAAATTTTGTTTTCTTTGTTAGAATCTAATCAATAATATATAAAGTCACTGTTGACCATCGCTCCTATCATTTCAGAATTTGTACGCTTAAATTTTACAATTGTGAGGTTTTTTATTTTTCTTATATTCTAATGACGAAAAAATATCACTTGAAAAAAAATTAATCCTCCAGCTGCTACAAAACAGGATTTAATTTTCTTTTTAACGTACTCGTAGATATAGAAATAATGCTTTTTATTTTATCATAATAACGTTTTTGTTTTTATTCTATTTTATATATTATGTATTGATTTTTGAAATGTGCATAACTGTTGGAATATCCTGTGGCCACAGTGTTTGAAAGAAATTTTGTTAATCAGAAAATAGTTTAAGATTAACCTGCAAGGTTGGTTGTTGAATAATATTTTAGTTACATATAACGATTTAAAGCAAAGTGGTGATAAACTGATAATACAAAAGAATTCATTTAAATATGAAAAAAGTTAGCTTTATAACTGCTATTGCAGAGAGTAGTTCTCCGTTTTCAGTGGAAAGTAAAAGAATCAACATTCAGCGCTATGGCATCTATGTTAGCAGTGCCCAGAATACTTCATGGAAAAATAAGAAAAGGAATTCTATCCTGCGTTTTTTTCACTTTTGCGTCAGCAGTGCTCATAATGCTCAATAGAAAATAGAAGAGAGCATTTGCCATCCAGCACTGTGGCTGCGTCTGTATTAACAGTGTCTACAATGTTAGACGTGAGGTGGAATCTTTTAAAATTTCTTTCTTAAAACCTGATTTTTACATTTTTCTAAATTTGGGCTCTTTAATTTTAAAGTTTTGGAGGTCTCGTATTTTTCCTATATTTTAGCGATTGAAATACATCATTTAAAAACAAAAAAATGACCCTCCAGCTACCATGGAAAGAGCTGTGGACTTTTTTCACCGCTTTAAGCGTGTATTATCCAAAATTTTGGTCCGTAAATATCAACATTTTTCGAATTTTATAATTTCCCCGTATTCTGGAGACCTTAGCGCGCAGGTTAAAAAGAAAATCAAACCATAACTCATTGAAAACCGGCTGTGGAATTTTTAAAATATTTTTTTCTTAAAACTTGATTTTCACATTTTTCAAAATTTGGGCCCCTTAATTTTAAAATTTTATAATTTACATTTATGATCTGACGAAGAAAATGCGTCAATTAAAAAAAAAAAAAATGAACTATCTAGCTATTATAGAACGGGCTGTACGATTTTTTTTTTTTGCACCTTTATAAGATAGATATTATCCATTTTTAATCTTACCATTATTTCAACGACGAAAGAAACGATTCAATCGTAAATTAAAAATTTTACATCACTGAAAATAAACTGGAAAACTTACAGTTATACCCAAAATAACAAAACACGATACTTTTTACAGACAAAAAAAATAGCAGAAAAGTGAATAGTAGCACAACATGCCGCTTTTAACACTGTTCACAAGAATTAATCCGAGTAGCTGACTATAGCTTATCATAGTGTGATAAATATGCTATAAATATGCTGTGAAAGTAACAACTATTATCAGAAGTGTAAATGGTTAATGAGAATCGAAAAGAACCTTTCTGAAAAAATGGAACATTGTTTTAGTTTTTTAGGAAATATTATATCACTTGTTAGTAAAATGAAAATACTAGTAGCGGTTAATATCGCATAAAATAGTAATTACTGTAACACTATAAATGTTAATGTAATAATTGTTTTTTCAATTCTTTAACAGATATCCTTTTTTTTTTTTTTCTAGTATTTTAGAACACATTAATGTAAATAAATAGTTTGATAATAGAATAATGTGAAAAAATTTCCCATTTGGAAGAAGAACAAAACACGGTTAGTCTAAGAGGGTTTTAGATATGTTTATCTTTGTCAGACAATACTTTATGTGAGTAGTAAGTTCTGCACATGATGGAGCATGCATGTTCAGTTCTGCTATACAGATTCGATCGGTTCCTGTAATTTTCACTGCATCAGTTACTTCTTGTGATTGATATAATTAATATGATATTTGTTGATGTAATTATTATTAGACGTAAAGTATTTCTTTCAACATTTAGGGAGACCTTTTTTTTCAATCTATTGTCTGTACCAATCTTCATTATACGACGTTTTATATATGGTGCCACTATACCGCTCAGTAAATAAAGGTTTTCTACTGCTGTTGATTTTAAACACCCTATTACTAATCGACACGATTTGTTTAAAGCAACATCCACCTGTTCTGCGTGCGCAAAACCTAGCCCAAACAATCGTTTTCTACCGCTGTAAAACAACGCTAAGGCTGTGGTTCTCATGACCATAGCATCTGCACTCCATTTTGCCGGTTATGAGTTTTTTTATAATTCCATTCCGCGTGCTGTGTCGTTGTTTGGTATTTACATATGTAGTATTCTTGGTATCTATCTAGCGTCAGTCCTAATTATTTTGTACATTTATTATGTTCAAGTTGTATTCCCCGCCGCTAAATTTTTAATTTTAATTTTGTCATTACATTTTTCAAGTGAAAAGTATATACTTGCGTTTTATTTGGATTAGGTGTGCGATTATTCTATTCGTAATATTTATCAAACTATTCTACGACTGCATTTAGTTTTTCTTCTACTTCATCGAAGTTATCGCCCTGTACTGTTACAACTAGGTCATCGATATATAGGAAGTGTTTCGTTTCACTTCCTATTGGCTGATCATTTTTGTATAGATTTTAAACAAGATTAGAGCTATCACGTTGCCCTGCGGTAGTACTTTTTTCTCCTTGGAAGGTTATGTAAAAATAACGGTCTTCTTCTTCTTCTTCTTTGATTTGTGACCGTGCCGTATCTTGCTGAATCGTAAAGCAGATGGTATATTGGTGTTGAACTTAATGCACCAAGTGCAAGGCGTAAGGCTGCATGGCGGACTGAGTTTAACCGTTTCAAGGTTATTTACTTAGCAGACGGAGGATTCCGTATGTTAACAAAAGATAATTAAGATTTACATTTACTTAATACTAAATTCAAGACAAAAAAAACAGATTTTTTTGGCGCCGTATGGAGGGAAATATCATTTTTCGTGCTTTCTTAAACTTTTCGTCAACTTCAAAAGTTTCGTTAAGGAAATGAAATATGATTTCGTTCCTGACAAATAACGATCTTTTCATCAATATATCATATACCACGAAATAAAATATTTCTTCCAAAACTTTGAACTTTCGGCGTCTTAGGGGCTTATTTAAAAGTTAGAAACCCGGATGTTTCGAACTAGAGAAATTACGGAAATGCGCATATTTTTAATCATGTTCAAAATTTTTTCCTATAATACTCGCGCCGACAGGGAGGCAACACGTAATTTTTTACCCTTTTTTGAATTTTCCGCCAACTTCAAAAGTTTCTTTAAAGAAATAACATACAGTTTCATTCCTGACAAATAACGATCTTTCCATCAATATGTCATATGCATTGAAAAAAAAAAATCAAAATTTTTGAGCTTTTGGCGTCCCCATGGCTTAAATATAAAGTTGTAAGCTCGGCTACAGTTTTCCTATAAAGCCATTCTTTATGCATATATTTGAGATACGTTTTGGTTTCCTCAATTTTTTACTTCGGCTATTGCTTACGTGAACATCCTTTCTTTTTTTTTGCTGTTTTTGGTCCTAAAAGGAGGTGGTTTAAATAATTTTTTGACCGTAATTTTTTTGATATTTTTGTTATTTCTAGACCACCTTATTAGGATTCCGTACATTATACTCGTATGTGTACAGAATCCTAAAAATTAAATATGATTGCAAAAAGTTTTAATATTTAAAACAAACTATTCAGTTAATGTTTTATAAAAATATCTTTCATTATTTACTGTCATTGATTTGCGGTGTTCAATAGTAAACTTCTGTGTAGGTATACTAGGCAACTAGACAGGAGGTGAAGTGATACACATTGAGGCACAGGACAAAATATAAAAATTAAACTAAAAAAAAAGATATAGCTTGCAGTGGCGGATTTAACAGTAGTCAGGTTGGATGGACTGACCAGGGCCCACAAAATACCAAATAAAAATACGAAAATATTTTATACTTATTTGAAAAATAATTTTTAACTTAAATCTAATTAGCAGTATTCTTTCTGTACGTACAATAAAAATTTGGTATTATTTTACAATCGTTTACAATAAAATATATCAAAAGAATGTCGCAAATTACAAACCAAATTATTCTCTGAATAAGTTTTTTATCCATTAACAGTACAATACGCAAACTTAGAGCTATATTAGCTACATGTATTACCGTGTACCATTTTTGCAAAATATTTTTGGACAATTTAAAAAATAGCATTTATCTTTTGAAAAGTTAAGAAGTTTAGCAGTTAAGCAATATAATTATTCTAATTTACAGGAGGGGTTGTATTACATTATTCTGAAGTTATATTACAACAAACTGTTCATACTATTTTTATGCTGCAGTTCGTTGTGAACGTTCATCACCTGGCTGAATTTTTTTTCTTAACCTCAATACGAAAACAAAATTATTTTGTTTTAATTTCTCATATACACATTTAATATATCGTTAAGGTCACGAACACTGTTTATGGTTTTACCCGTACAGTATGAGAATAAAAATTTTAAAAAAATGCTCATCAAAATAATATTTAATTAATCGGTAACATAAAATTTGTATAATCATAATAATTATAATAAGCCAAATAATGAAACAAAATAAGGAAAAAGATTAACAGAAATTTGTAATTGAAATTAAATAATTTTACGTTATATGTTGAAGAATAGAAATGTTTCTGCATTTCCAGGTAAATTTTTTCTTTCATTAGCATAAAACTAAATGGCAGAAAAAGAGGATTTTTTAAGTAGTTGTATAAAGTTATAAAACAGAAAATCGGAAAAAAATTCTGTCCCAATCTTTTTTTACCAGCGTATTTTCATCATTAAAATATAGAAGATGCAATATATACCCTTAACTTCGAGAATCTAAGGACCGAAATTTTGAAATGAATGAGAGATTTATATCGCTTTTTCAGTTTTATTTCGATATCTTTAAAACATAAAAAACTGTAAGTATGCTTTTCAAGTCTCATTTTAAAGAGGCCCGAATATACAGCAAATTTTCTCGTTTACATCTTAGTGTTGATGGTTTTAGCTCTTTGAATTATTTTAATCTGAAGTTCCGAAATCCTAATTTCTATTTTTGAATTAAAATATACTCCAACAACTTAAATCCTAGAATAGTATAAACAAAACGGCCAGATGGCCCAACTCCCTAGTAATTTTATTGAAGCATAGGAAAAAAAATTCATTTATGATTTTTCATTTATGTTGATTTCTTTATTCTTGGAAAAGTAAGAAAAGCCGTCGTTGTTTTATCTGATACAATTAAAATTATAATTCAATGCTTTTCACTTCAATATCGCAAAATAAACAATGCGCCTAACAAAATCGAATAACTGCCGAAACATACTAAAAATTAAATTGAAGCCACAATTAGGCTCATCTTAACTTTGCCATCCGAGGGGACCCACAATACTTAAATTTGCACTGATCTATTTTATTTCCAAGTCTATTCATCTAGTTTCTAAACTGAAAATGTCTTGAAAAAATAAAAGTAAAGTTTGCTTTCGGTTAAATTGCGAAAAAGAAACCTCTGACTAAATGAAATGTTTAGAGATGCCTTGGATCTAATAGATAGGATTTTAAATTAAGTTGGGTATCAGTCTGCCTAATTTCAGTTGTAATTTAGTTTGTTTTTAAATTATTTAGTAATTAATTAAATTGTCAAAATGTTCTAGTGGTGCATATTAGTACATGGAAATATTTTTTTAAAGAGCGAAGTAATTTTGATATCATTTCTCCATATTGTTGTTTTTTAAACAAATACAATATTAACTTGTATTCGTTTTATTTTCTATCATGAAAATGGAAAGCATTGTATATTTCAAATAAAACGAAAAAAGCCGTATTTCGCAGTATAATTAATTAGATTTAAAATAAATTACAAACGATGTATAAGTCAAGATTATTTTAAGTTTAATAATATAATCGTGTACAATTTTTACATGAGTAGTGTTCTTGTGCTGAACTCTTAGACTAGTTCACCTTTAAAAATAACCTTCTTAATTTTCGTAATATGCTGTTTGCATATGAAAAATGAGTAACAAAAGTAAAATAACAATTTACCGCAAATTTTTTAAATTAACAAGTTATTAAAATAACTTTTAATGAAAATAATACAGATTGTAAGGCACAGAGTAATGAGAATAATTTTTTACACTGCTGAAATAAAAATTCACGCAGCACAACTCTAAATCAAGCATAATTTTTCGAAGGGAAATATAAAATTCATCTTGACATCTCTCTATTACCAAAATTCGTTTCAAAATGTTTAATTGACTATTTAGTTATTTTTGAACCAACTGTCATAACAAAATAACTTTTTTAAATGTTGAATACCATTTCCCTTTTTTTAACTAATGCCTTAAATTTAATATTTTTTTTAACACAACTTAATTGTCAACCAAAATTGACATGTAAAATGACATTTACAAAAATATAAAATTGACAAACGTTTAATTCTTCGATACATAATGTAATACCAAAATGACAAACATCAATATACTTCTGAAAATATAATTTCTTCAATGTAACATGACCATTATATAATAATTACGTAAGTTTACAAAATTTTGAGAATTACCTTAAAAATATTTCAGTTATATTGTTAAACGATTGTTTTCTTGTTTAAAATGATTACTCACCTGTTTAAAAAATGCTTTGTCTTAACAATAACTGAATTCATTAAATATCTAATAAGTGTATAAAAAAGAAACGATAGAATGTAAAAGAAATTGATTCGTTGCCTATTTTTACTTTTTTCCCAGTTTTACGATAAAATTCCCGACTAGATGTCCACTCTTATAAGTATAATGCATTCTTCAAATTATTTATCGATAACTACATGTAAAACAGTATTTCATTAATTTTTTTTTTTTTTGTTTTTTATTGAATATAGGATATTATAATCATTTACTTTTAAATTTATTGTAGTAAAATATAGTAACTTTGATTATTGTTATTGCGATTGAGAAATACTACATTAAACATTGCATACGTTTAGTACCAATTTTAAATTACATATTTAAAATAAATATAACGTAAAATTATATTATACTAAACATTCATATAATTATAAATAAAATGATTGCTAAATCATTATTAATTAAATAAAAACAATACTCGTTGAATCATCATTATAATTGAAAACATGGTAAGCCGTTATATGATGCACACCAGTTCATTTTTGGTCGTAATTTTAGTTCGTTCATTTTCGCTGTTATTCACGGTGTGTGAACTAACACACAACATGAATAACAGCGAAAATGAACGAACTAAAATTACGACCAAAAATCAAGATGACGGAGAAGTAACGTAACTACAAAAAATACCGCGAAAAGTGAAACTTCCCGGAAAAATAATACGTTGGTAACAGACATATTTAAAATGGTGCGGAAAAGGCGAAATACTTTAAATGGAATATTTTAAAAGTAACGAACATACACCGTAAATGATGTAAAAACAAGTAGTAAAAAGGAAATATTAAAAATTACGTTAAAATAATATAGAATGAATATCGACACTCCGAGCAAACCCTAAAGTATATAAGAAGCGAAAACTTTGTAAAAAAAAAAAATAGCGCAGAAGTAGGTAGAAAGAAATGAAGTATAAAAAAAAAGCGAAAAAAAGTGGTTTCAACTAATTTAACCTGAAATACGGAAGAACCCGATGTTTGATGTAATAATTGGTATTTCTTCTTCCGTATACCGCATTAACTGGTAAAACGTGGGTTCACACGACGCGTTGCACAATTCAATTTCGGCAGGCATACTTAAAAATTAATAAAAAAAAAAGAAAAAAAACAAATAAAAAACAATAAAAAAGTAATAAAAACACAAATTTTGAAGCTCCGAAGGATAACAACCGGCGCGACAATAACAAAGATAACCAGCTCGACAATAACAAAGATAACACGCGCGATGGACTATTCACAATTCACATGCAAATGAGCGGTCGATGACATGATGCAATAAATGTGACAATAAATCACGCGATCTGTAGCAGGCTTAAGAACAATATCATAGCAGGCGTGGAAACCAAAATCACATTGTTCTAAAATTTCTAATTAAAATAAAATTAGCTGAAAAATTTTTTAGCGGCTAGAATTTTGTGAATGTCTTAGAAATAGTGAAGTGAAATTTTTAAAACAAAAAAACCATATTTTTTTAATTTTGTATCCAATAATTAAATTACAAATGTAGTCAAAATTTAGCTTTTGGATTTATAGGCTGTCCGCTTTCAGCTTTTGGATTTATCGGCTGTCCGCTTTCAGCTTTTGGATTTTTAGCCATCCATGGCTGTGAGTGAATTTGAAATATTTTAAGAACAATGAAGCGGGAAAAATATTTCAAAAATTTTGAACTATTGTAAGAACAATTAATTTGAATTATTCTTTAAAAAATTAATATTTTTATTCAAGTTTTAATAAAATATGAAATACTTCGATATGAACTAAAAGTTAGGATGTCATGCGTATCAATATGAACTAGAAAGGGGTAAAATGAACTGGTGTGGATCTTATAAATAATTACCGAAAAGATAATATATATTAAAATTCCGCTTTGTATATTTTGTGTCAGATTCACCTAATCAGCAATTGTTCTGTATTTCCTCTGAAATCCTGTAACATTTTTGCATTGACAATCCCACAGACAACACATGTTAAAATTGATATTAATCGGAATAAACTGTATGTGTCAACATTCATATTAATGTATTACAAATTGTTTTTATTAAAATTGCATTAACGAAATATTTTTGTTATTAAAAACAGATGATTTATTTTGAATATACGGCCCAGATAACACAAAGACGTCTTTTTCTGACCAAAAACAAACGTCTCAGGACGGTGTGAGGACGTCTTTGAAAGACCAGATGTTACAAAGTAAAACGTCTTTATGACGTCTTATAGATACATTTAAAAGCCGTTTTCAGGAAGCTTGCATTTTTCATTTTTAAACTGTTTTCGCATAACGCCTTCAGGATATTCTAATAAAATACAAATTAAACTTTATAAAAAATTTATATCTGAGTTTATTGCTTCTGCAAAATACAATAAATGTACCCAAAATTATTTTGCAAGTTACATATAATGCAATTTTCTGAATGCATCATTTTTAAATTTAAATGGACAACCATTTGAAGCTACTGTGTCCTATATAATTATTTTTACATTAATAAAATCTGAAATAAATATTAAATTATAAATAAGACGAGACAATAAGCTCTTTTACAGAAATAAATTTATGTATAATTATAATAATTATATATTAAACATTATAAAATATGAAAGCACTTGCATGTTTTAGAATATAGTTTTTACTAGTATTATAAATAAAAAATTGATAAATGAAAATAATTTTAACATAAATGAAATTAGCTGGACATTGAAATAAGAAAAACAATAAAAATATTCCTAAATTTAAAAATTTGAGCTAAACGTAGAGAGGAAATAAATATTAATTAAAAATTTAAACACGGATACAGTGGAAAATATATCGAAGTCTTACAAAGGGCGTCAAATGATATCTTAAAGACGTCTCTAAAAAGATGTTAAAGACCAAAAAAAGACGTCTTTAAGGCGTCTTGCGGTATATGGGGAGATTTAATTTTGCATTAAACATAACTAAATTTTGTAAAATGGTAAATTTTAAAGAAAGAAGAGTTGAAAATGAAAACAGAAAAATTCATGATTTCTGTATTATAATTTTAATTTTGATCTAAATAGAGTTTTTTTGTTTAAAAAAACGCACTTCATTTATGTTATATAATGGACAATTTTATTTTGACAATTATATAAAAAATTTACAAAATTCACTGAATAGTGCAAACGTTACACTTCTCCGATTAGAAATACATAAATGTAGTATATCGCACCCAATCTAAATCGTCAATAATTGATCATTTTGTTACTTATAATTTCACTTGATTTTTATGATTTTTTTATTACGATCAAAAACAAAGGGCACAGCATTTAGAAATTTCTTTTGTAATTGTTTCTGGGTAAAGGTCCCGACGAGCACAAAAAAAAAAGCTTCATGGGAACATTTTGAAAAGTGTTCGGTCTTTCTCCTTGTTATCGAAATATTAAGAAAATTATTATTCGAATTTAGGTTAACATTATTCATTTACGGAAAAGGCAAAAACAGTTCACAGATCGCTCGCTCGCACTCTCCGGTATTTTTCACGTTTGGCTTCTGTGCTACGACACCTTGACAAATATTATTATTGAATTTCTTTTTCGCCTGTTGCACCTTTAATATATCACATTTATAATTAGTTGAATTTATTCAGTTATTTTAAGATTTAGAAAGCTAATGCAGCTGCCAATAACACAATTAATGATTACGCTAAGTGTACATTAATAAGGGCTGTAATTAATTGTAAACTAGTATCACTAGGTTTGTTGTAATTTATGCACTTATACCTGATTATTTTCAGATTTTATAAAAGTTTGACGATTAACGTAGTATTTTTCATTTCCATAAGATTATCGCTGAGTTTGTTAAGTTTACGAATATGTAACGCTACATTTTCATATACTATTCGCTCAAATTCAAAGTAAACCATATATGTAACTTTGCGAGAGTTACAAAGAGAAAGTTGTACATGTTCTCGAGATACACTTACAATGGTACATTTTATTAAACTAAAATTTTAACATGTAAATTTTAGAGGGAACGAAAAGTCACGAAATCAAGTTTATTTTGCAATGGAATATAATTAATGCGACGGGCTGTTGCATCATTAATTAGCTTACTAACTTTTTTTCTATCGAACATTTGTCTACTTAAACGTGAGTAAATGCTAAAACTAAACCTACCTTGAACACTATCAGAATCCGATGTTTTAATCCATGAAGTCACTGACAATTTTTCTTTGTTTCATCCTCTTTCCCTTTTTTTTATTTTTGCGCTTTTGCGTTCCACTCAGATATAAACGTTTCGTAGATTCACTCAGTACAAAAAAAACAGCAATAATATATTTCAAACAGTTTGTCTTGCGAAACAACACTGTTCTGATTCAAACAGATAAAACGAAATACAAAATAAACACGAATTCTATGAAACGTTGCTGTAGATTCAGAATGCACGATCGGTACATACTGTTAGTGACAATGATAATTTCCTAGAAAATTATAATAATTTTGCTCTAGAATTATAATTATCGTTGAAACATTCAAGAGCAAAGATGTCAGTGGAGGATATACCGATTCTAATACAGAAAAGAAAGGGAAAACATTTATAAATGTATGTACAGGTTTTATAGAGTACGATTTAAAAAGGGATATCCTATTACAACAAATCGGAATGGCCACAGCCATGTGATGGAATTTCTCAGTGATCGTTTTCATTCTGTTATTCTTTTCGTGCTTAGACAGTAAAAAATTCAGCGGTTCCCACTTCAAGTGAATAGTTATATTGCATTTACACACAGACAAAACCGTACATAGAATCCAGCACACTTCACGACACTTAAAACGCACATCGACCATGCACATTACGTAACACGTATACATACAGTTAGATCCATCCATACGCACATATATTCGCAGCACCAGCTTAAAATAAAACTGTCAATTTTTTTAGACTGAGCGGGGCCCTCAAAAGCTCGCTCCCCCGCACCGCGGGGTCTGCAGACCTTTAGCTACGCCACTGTTTGAAATGTGTAATATTTAGTAACAATCTAAAAACGGAAAAAATGAATTTCAAAAACTTGATTCAAACCCGCACTGCGTTTTATCTCTTTATGAACGGCTATGGCCAATATGCTACAAATTAAATTATAAAGTTAGTTAAAATACATCTTTATGTTAATATATACGGCACAATACAATTATCACATCACAAATATTCGCTAAAAATGATTGCAGTTCCAGACTAGCAATATTTATCAGTTGTTACCATTAGCTCCCAAAGAAAGGATCAAAAATTAACCATTTGTCACGATCAAAGGCGCACTCAGGATTTTTTTTTGGTCGGGGCTAGAATTTAGAAGATGAGTTAGGGGGTGGTAACTCGGTACCTCAACTAATTACCTATCTATTTTCGTGGTTTGTAAATTAAAATAATAAAAAAAAAAATAATAATAGAAACGTAACATTATATTTGTAATAAGCACAAATTAGATAACTATACGAATTTTATTTTTTAAAAATTAGCTAAAAGTATATAACATTATACTTGCAATATAAGTAAAAAGTAAATATGTATGTTTTTAAAAAGAAATTAAGTAAAACAAAACAGTACAAAACGAAATTAAGATTTCAAAGATTTTTTGGGGGGAGCAATGGCCCCGTGGCACCCCCTTGAGTGTGCCAATGGTCACGGTATATATTATATCTGTACAGTACGTGTATTATTACATTTACTGGTGAATAATTTTAACATTTTTGCTTAACATTTTTTTTTTTTGTTAATTCTATAAAACATTACAAAAATGTTTTGGAGGATATTTGAACCTATGTAAAAGTACATCTGTATTAATTTAACCCTTTGCTTTAAAAAAAAAGTTTAAATTGCTTTATGACATACTTATTATCTACATACTGATAATGATTTTAAGTTTTTTATATTTTTAGATTCGCATTATATTTATTTATCTATTTTAATTTAATTAGTTTTGCACATGAATATTCATTCCACAATACTGGAACATGTTACACAATACTATGAACGTGTAAATTTAAAAATATATTTTTATCTTTAATGTTTACAATAATACTAAACAAAACCAAAAATAAATTTCCATTTAATTCATACTTTTTGCACCTATTTTTATAATTATTCCGTAATGATAATTAGCCGACGATTTCTTTGAATTTTTCAAATATCAAATGTTCTTGACTATTTTTTCTACATTTTTGCGTTTTAACTGTAGTGCATATTATCAACTGGTTATTATTTTGACCTATCAGAAAATGCTTTAGTTCTAGTTTCATAGTTGTTTAATTTTTTGTAATTGTTTGCTTACATCATTTAATATTACTCCATTCTATACTGTATACGAGGAAAACCTTTTACAGCAAATAAATTTTTTCATTCTGTATTATAAATAAATCTTATCGTTTTCAAAAATATGTAGATAATATTTCTGTAGTAGATAATTTTTATTATTACTTTTTTTTCTTTTTCGGGTTAGTCTACGAGGACATTGGCCCAAAAACAAAGGAAAAAGGACGCAAGAGACTCAGATCTTTACAAGAGATAGCCGTCAAAAAAGAATCAGGAGCCTGGACAACAGAAGGAGAAGAAAAGGGAAGAATGAATGAAGCACTGTATGGAGTGGGAATACCAATTTGTAAAAGGGAGGAATAGAAAGCAGCTTGATCGGTTACAAGAGACGAACACCCGAACATTATGTGATCGACATCACACACAAATTGAATATTGGAGGGGTGCAATGGACAAAAAGGAGACGGCACAAGAGAATAACGGAAAAGCGAAGAAAGTAGAAAACTGTGCCCAAAACGCAGGCGGCAGATCGCAGAGATGTTGGAGCGACGCATAGAAGGAAACGAGGAAGGGAAGGCTGAATAGACAAGAAAATTATATAGTGGATAATATAAATATAAAAGTTATACATAAGATTAGTGATAAGAGAAGCTGTTTTAATTTTAATATAACCATTTTAAATTATATGATGTTGAGTAAGTATAAGAAATATGCACTGTGTACTTGTAAATAAATTAATAAATAAATGTACATTTAAAAAATTAGTTTCTTTTACTTTTTTTAATAATTCATGTCCGAAGTCACCCACTGTAATAATAATTTTGAAATATTAAATAAGATAAATATGACCGGAATCACAACTCTGCATAAAATTTTATTTTATGTTCTGCTTAATCTGCTTATTAAATCATAATATACAATTTTAGTCCACAATACATTTATCAAATCCACTCTATATATTATTGTTAATCTTTTTTGAACTTTTCAATTTTACATTACTTTATGAGATATAGAAACTAATATATATTTAAAAAAAAGAAAAATATATATATATATATATATATATTTGTTTTTAAGTATGACAGTTTCATGCTGGTTATGCGAAAAATAAATATTACATTTAAATACGCATTACATTGCATATTTATAAATTTGGAATCAGAAGAATAAATTATATAGAATGTATATTAAAAGATGTATAACTTAATAAGTCTTTAAAACAAAAAGAATAGGAAATATTTAGTATACAGTACTTGTTTATAAATAGAAGTTACAGGTATTTCATTTTACAGAGAAAACAAAAAATATACAATTTACAATTTATGCAGTAAGTATAAAAGAATTAATTAAAAATCAAAATTTTAAATTTCATATTTCCGGGTATATTATACAAATACAAACAAGTTTTAAATCTGTAATTTTGTCAGACAAAAAACATAGGTTATAGGTAATTCAATTTAATGTCGTGTAATAATTTGTTAAAAACGAAAGTAATATAACATTAATTTTAATGCAAATATATTGACTTGATTAATTTTACTACATCTAACAACTATTAAATAAATTAAATTTTATATGTATAAGTAATTTGTAAATGTAAAATATTAACAGATTTATAATTGTAAAAATAATATTTTATGTTGAATTCTAAGTGTTTATTCATGTTTAATACTATTTTTAAAGAACAATACGACTCATTTATTTAATTCCCCTTAAAAACTTATAAAATTTAATGATGTTATCAAACAATGACGTAAGACAATTTGGCTTCATTTTCGTGTCACACTTCCAGCGTCTTAGGCGTTTATAAAACAATATGGTGCCGACAAATCGATTATCGAATAGAATAAAAATATCAGTAACTGCTAATAATTATGAATTTATGTTTAAGAAAAACGTGAATTTTGCCGAAGGATTGTTATGTCTTATTTTAACTGCTAATACTAAGATCAAAAGAGAGTTACATGTATCATATATTTATACATTTGCTAAATCAAACATAAATATTAATGCATCCTTGACAGTGAAAAGTATATATCATTTCATTATACTTAGAGGTTAAATATTTTCACTATTTAATTGTTAATATCAGTGTTCCGATTACATACATTTAATATTTTAGTTGTACAAAAACCTCACTATACTATATAAAATTATGAATTTTACACTTTTTTGGTAACATAATATGTAATTAAAAGGAAATTACTGGTTAACATGCATCGTTTAAAACAATTCGGAACTATTAAAAGCGAATTTATTACCAAATAACAAAATTTAGAAACACTTTTTTTTAATATATTTCTGAATAATATGTGACAAGTTAGTACATAAAGTGTCGAGAAAGAAAAACCTATTAATTTCGTAACTGATTAGTGAAATTAATAGCGACATGTTATATGAAAAAAAAACTAATAAATTTGATTATATTAGTCAATTTTTATGCCACAAATTTTAACTATAATTTTGAAGTTCTGCCTCTTACCAGATAAAGATTATATAATCGGAATATTGCTATTAACGATTAAATAGTAAAAATATGTAACGAACAGGTCCAACAAAATGATAAATAATTATCTGCACAAAAAAAAAACATGTTCTACCAGTGTTGGGCATTATTCGAATAATAATTTATTAAAATAATAATCAAAATAACAAAATTATTCATTATTTGTTATTTACACGCATGAGTAACGATTAAATTATTCATTATTCGTTATTCGTCAATCATACGTTAATCATTATTTCAAATATCAGTTAATGTTAATGCACCTTATAAAAACTGCTTCTCTGTCAACAATCTCCTCTTCCCTTTTTTTTGCTGACGACATCCTCATTTACTCCACCCATCGTAGTATCTCCACCGCTAATTCCCAGCTGCAACATTACTTAACGATTTTGGAAAGCGCTTTATCTAATATTCATCTGTCTATTTCTCCAACGAAATCCTCTGCTGTTGTCTTTACTCTTCGTCCTTTTGACCCCTACTTAGTTAGTCTCTCCTTAAATAGTAATCCGATCCCCCTGGCTAACCATTTCCGTTACTTAGGAGTATTTTTGGATAGCCGTCTTTCGTTCCACAAGCATATTAACTATATATACGTGTCATCACTAAAAAGGCTCAACCTTATTAAGTCCCTTTCACATACGAACTGGGGAGGTGATCCGTGCATTTTGCTCATGTTCTACAAATCCTGTATCCGTTCTATTCTAGAATATTGCTGTTTTATTTATGGTAACTCTTCCAGGCCTTTGCTCTCCAAGCTCGATCGCGTCCAAAATACTTGCCTCCGCCTCTGTCTTAGAGCTCAGAAATTTTCTCCTATCCCTGCTATTCAAGCGGAAACCCACATTCCTCCACACTTTATTCGGCGTTCCTATTTGGGCTACCGCTTCCTCATTAAACGTCTTCCTATCTCCTCTTCCTCACTTATTCCTTCTTATTTCCTCATTCTACAGGATTGGCGATTTAGTGCCAATAAAACACCAATTCTGTGTCTTATTTCTACTCGACTCCTTCAATTTTTACCATACATTCACACTTACAATAAGCTCCCATATTTTTCTTTTAACTTTTCCTCCTTCCTTCATCCAATTAATTGCTTTTACTCTTCTGTTCCCCGTACACCTGTTCTGCATCATGCCGTTAGATCGGAATTTTTACATACCTTAAACTCCCACTTTTCTAACCACGTTACAATCTACACGGACGGTTCCAAGAGCCCAAGTGAAGTTGGTGCAGCCTTTCTTTGTCCTTCTTTAAATCACTCTGAGTCCTTTAAACTTCCTTCCTTCTGTTCAACTTTCTGTGCCGAGTCTATTGCTATCCTCCATGCACTTTTCTTCATCAGATCTTCGAAGGTCTCTCATAATTTCCTTATTCTATCAGACTCTCAAAGCGTGCTACAGGCTGTTGCATCTCCTCTGCCTTCCCACTCTACTGATTATGTAATCCTTTTTATACGTTCCTTGATCCATGGCCTCTTTCTTTTTTGTGCAATCCAGGTTAATTTCCTTTGGATCCCTAGCCATTTCGGAATAGAAGGAAATGAGTCAGTTAACTTATTAGCTCGGCGTGCTTCTTCTTCCGGCAGGTTCCTTACTACTTTTCCATCCATCAATATTAAGTTTCTGTCCTCTACAGCGCACAACCAATTATGGCTTAACTCCTACTACTCCTCATTCTCAAACCCGGATTCTTTTTACTTGTCTATCCAGCCTTCTCTTCCTTTCTGTTCCTGGTTTCTTGACTTCCCTTTTATGCGTCGCTCCAGCATCTCGGCAATATGTCGCCTCCGCTTTGGGCATAGTTGGCTTTCCTCGTCGCTTTTCCGATTCTCTCTCGCGGCATCTCCGTATTGTCCTTTACATTCTCCTAACAGTCAACATGTATGTGATCCTGATCACATAATGTTCGATGGTTCATCACTTTCATCTGAACAATCTTCCTTTTACTCCTCTCTCTTATCAAACAATGTTCCTACTCCCTATTGTGCTGCATTTACTCTTTCCCTTCCTTCTCCTTCTGTCATCCAGGCGCTTGACACGTTCTTGTTGAATGTTTTACGCCGCATAAAAATCTGATTTTTTCTTTATTCCTATTTCTTGGGCTAATGTCCTCGCTGGCGAACCCATAGTAAATATTAAAAAAAAAAAAAAAAAAAAGTTGAACAAATACACTGATTAATGAAAGAGGAGGTCCGACAATTAGACGCTTTAAAGCGATTCTAAGTAATGTACTTTCCAGATGATTGACCACCAATCGAAGTTAAAAAAGCTTTTCTTTGAATTCTGCGTCAAACGCAGAAAGAAAACATCTAATAACCGGTTCGAAAATTAGTAATCACGATACGATACACGCGACGTAGTCACGTCCAACATTATTTTTTGTACATAGATGGCATGACTCGTGTTCTATTGACCTAATAAGTCAAGTGAGCCGTTCCTTAGCGCCACGGACTACGAATAATTACTTATTTTCCGAAAACAAAAACAAAAAAAACCCCTTTTTATGTTAGTTTTAACTGCATATTTCACTAAATATACTTTTCACTGTTATTAATGATCTGTAAAAAATTAAATTTGTTATATATGAAGAGCATATTTCGTATATATTTTAATTTTTAAGATTTATATTTATTTTTTTCTATATTTTTGTGATTTTCTAAAATTGAGAACAAGAAACCTTCTAGGATCGCATTATGATGGTTATGAATTGCTAATATAAAAAGGATAACTATTATAAATTAATTTTAATATTCATATTTTTTAATAGCCAATTAAACATTTTAATTAATAAAAACCTATAATATTCTAAGCAGTATAAGTAAAATACACTTAATGATTCGAAGCATTAAAAAAAGATGCTAAATCACTTAATCTATTTTTAGACATGTTTTGAACTTTCTCACATAAATTTGAAATAAGTGAAATTAAGAATTTGTGTAAATCGATGACCAATCCAACATTTGCGTCATCCTTTGATCATTTTTGATTGACTGCATTGACACGATTCAAAATACTACTCCAATAAACAGTCATAAACACAGTTTCAAATTTGGTTATATTTTTGAGTAATCCTTTTGCTCCTACATTCGTATTTGTATTTTTAGAACTATCATTTGAAATTGTTTGTCGAAGCACGAAGGATATCCGGAAAAGACTAGCTCTCGTGAACAACGCTTTCATGAAAAACCCTTTCCTTGCATCAAAAAACTCATCAATTAATACTAGAAAGCTTTTTACAAAAAGCTTTACCTGGAGTGTGGCACTATATGGAGCAGAGACATGGACAATTTTAAAAAGAGAAAATGATAAGCTCTATGTGTTCGAAATGCGGTATTGGCGTCGCATGTTAAAGATACCTTGAACGAGTAAAACTACTAATGACGAAATTTTACACAAGATAAATGAACAATGCAAAATCCGGAATACAGTCAACATGAGAAGAAATGAAATGGTTGGACATCTGATCAGACATTCAGAATGGATGACAACATTAATCAAAGGAATGATGAACGAAAGAAGAAGTAAAGGCAAACCAAGACTTTGACATATGGATCAAGTAATAAACGGTGAAAGTTATGTCACCATAAAAGCACGTGCCTGCTCCCAAAGACAGATCTAACATGGTCATATTAATACCCACCAACCACAAGGTTGAGGAGAGAAAGAAGAAGATGCTTAAATACTATTTCATGATATCAAAATTTGTCGAGTAATATTGTGAATTTATAAATTTTAAAAATTATTTTCGTGTTGATAGTTTAAATTTATCATTTAATTAATATAATAACAGAAAATAATGTAATCGTATTAAATAATATTAATTAGAAAATAAAATGTATCGAAAAAAAAAAAATTTTAATCAAAAATAATTATACACCGATTAGGTTTGAACCAAGTTTTTTTGCAACACTTTTTTGAATAACATACCACTATACTATATTACATAACTTTTAACTGAGTTGAATAATTACTAAATAATGAATAACAAATAATGGTTAATGTATCATTGACGAATAATGATTAACGTATTATTGACGAATAATGACTAACCATGATTGACGGATAATGATTAATGTCGAATAACGAATAAATTAATCATTATTTATTTGAGCGTTATTCAAATAATTTATTCGTTATTCGTTATTTGGTTATTCGAATAACAAATGCCCAACTCTGGACTATCTACATACCAAAAAGTAAGTTTCTGTCCTCTGAAAAATCGGAAAATAAGTGTATAAAACTAGGACAAGGTTTATTTGAAAAGTTACATTAACAACCAGGGCCGTGCCCAGAATTATGAAGGGGGAGGGGTTAAATTTTTTTTCCTCATATTTATTTTATAAACAATATTTTTTTACTAATATTTATACTATTAATAATTTTCATAATTTTGATTTATATATTAATAATTTACATAAATGAATTACCGTATTAACATTAATTAAAATTATATATTGTAACGGATTCGATACCTATAGCGCTATCTCTTAGCGGTGTTCGAATTATAAAAATATATTTCTCTGATTAAAATCATTTATTTCGTGATTTATCGAACACCGAGTTTTATTCGACGTAATCACGGATCGTAGTGGGTATCGGAGATGCTTATCGGCTAAAATCGAAATTCCCGGGCACGGTCGAACAGACGACTGCGTCAAGTGAGACTGTGTGCGTGTGTATTGTAGGTAGCGGCCGATAGTGTAGAGTACTCTACGGGTCCGAGGCGAGTGCGCGTCGGGTAGCAGCTGAGCCGAGAACATCGAGCTGAGGGAAGTTTGTGAAATCCGTAGTCGCGTTATAATACGGGTTGTAGAAAATATTCTAGAAAATTCGACGGCGTTCGAATTAATTGATAAGGTACGGGGTAATTTCAGCGATTCAACTATGTCGCTTGGAATAGCCCATCGTGTACCGAGATCGTCGTGTGTGCATGGCACGATATCACGAGAGTGAATTAATTCGTTGTTCAGTCTATAAGGGTCGATCGTTTAATTGAGGGGTAAAAGCACGTCGTTACGTGTATCGATTTGTACCGCTAGCCATCGTGAATTTTCGCGTACATATCACAAATTTTGACAAAAATTTCGTTTTTTTTTGGTTTTGTTGTAATGTGTGGAATTTGTTTCCCCTGTGTTTTTTTGTTTCTTTATTTTTGTATTTAAATTCCATTTAAATACACGCGTTTTTTTTTATATAAGGCTTCTTTTTGAACACGTGGTGAGCCCGTGATATCTCCAACGCGGAGACACACGCTACGCCTTCGAACGGCGGATTTTCGCGAGATATATATATATTTTTTTTTCGTAATAAAAGCCTAGATCTCTGGGCGGCAGAGTGTCTATCCGGTGGAGACAAGCCGTTCTTGTCTCTGGCGCCCGATATTTTGGTTTATATTTTATTTTATATTTTTTTATTCAATTAAGTTGGAAAATCGAAATCAAAAGTAGATTTACAACAAATGCGCTCCGATAGAGGGACTAATAGTCCAGATCTGTAACATATAGCTCCCGTAAGAGGGACAGTCTAATCAGGAACAAGATCGATTTATTACAAAAGGCTCCCGGAACAGTGACAGAGAGTAGTGATTTATATCAAATGGCGGCCCGAACCGAGGACACGAGTTAGAAGACATCGTGCACAAGGACCCTGGAGAAAATTGAAAAAACCGATAAGTCATAAAAATTTTATATTTATTATTTTTTTTCTCGATCGTATTTATTCTGGTATATGTATTCGTTAGTCAGTTATCAGTTTTGGTATTTATTTTAATTTGTTTTTTCACGATATTTATTATTATTTGTCCGGTCAAAATTATAGTAAAGTAAAGTAAAATGGAAAAAGACCAATTAGCAGGGATCACGATGCGACACCGGCAGTATCGAGAGCCCACTACAATTCCTGAAGACTCCAGCGACGACGGAGATGCGACAACTTCCGTGGTCGCTGATAGGTCAATGGACGACGACCAGGAGGCATATATACCTCCGAGTCAGACTCGCAGGATTGTAGAGGACCAAGGTCCGTCCGTATTGGAATACTTAAAAATAATGAGTAATGAACAAAATAATAAATTCGATAATTTGAATAAAAACGTAAATAAACAATTCAATGAATTAAAAGAAGAAATAAAATACGATAACAATAATTTAAAAGATGAAATTAAGAGCCTTGCCGATAAGTTGGAATTGACCAGGGGGGAGCTGCAATCTTCGGTAAAAAACGTCGAATCTCGTGTGCAGGAGCACAATTTGGAATTAAAAAATATTAAAATAAACATATCTGAGACGGCGACTATTTTAAAAAATGATATTTCGAAAGTGGCTAACGATCTTGATCGTGAAAAGACTGTTGTGTCTCGGATCGGCCAAGACGTGGGTCGAATAAAAAACGAGATCGAACAAAATTTGGTCAGTAAAGTAAAAATTATAAAAGACGATGTCGCGAAAAAATTAGAAGAAATTAATGATCGTACACAGCTCACCGCTGGTCAAGACCTCAGTGACTTAAGGGAACGACTCGGAGTCGTGGAAAATCAACAAAAAGAGTACTGTAACACCAGTCCGGTTCAGATGCATTATCGAACAACACATTTTAGTGAAGCGGAGGCTCGTGGATATGGCGGTAAATACGCAAAAATCCATATAATGGAGTTTATAGAAGGTGTTGAGAAGGTGATAAGGGCCAGCGGAGGATTGAAAATAAGAGAAAGCATATCGATTGTTATAGACCGAATGGATGGTACTCCCCTCGAGTGGGCACGTATATTTTTAGAACATTGTGAGACGTGGGACGAGGTTAAATCGAAACTCATCGAGAATTTTTGGAGCGAGAGGGATCAGCTCGAGGTACGCCAGAAATTGTATTCTCCGACAGAGCGATGTGCGCAGGGGCACAGTATAGAGCACTATCTTATCCAATGGATGAATCGCGTGCGGTACTTACAACCTCCGATTCCGGATAAAGAGTTTATACAGATTATGATCAAAAAATACAGCAAAGATATTCAACGGTTGCTTCTAGTGATGAAAAATGGATCCGCGGCGGAATTATACGAGAATATCCGCGTGATAAATAGACAGGGATGTGTGCGAGAGGAAGATCCGAGAGAGAAAGGCCCCGAAAGCTGGACATCACGAATAAACAACGTACGCATATCGGCTTCAGGAGCGTATAACAGGGCGGAACGTACACAACCGGACAGAAGCAGGTTGGAGAACCACCGCGGAGTCTGTATGCCCGTGAAGGTAAGTTATTGTAAGGTAGATAATTCTCGTCGGAAGGGACACGGCTCCCGTTACGGTTTCCGGTGCTGGAGGTACCGTCGAAAGTAATCAAGAAATTACGAGATTACGTTTTCCTGGATTGGTCGGAAAAAAAAAAAAAAAAAAAAAAAAAATTGTACGGAAGTTAAATTAAAAATAAATTCTAGTCTAAACTCGTTCGTAAAGTAAATTAAAATAAACTCTAGTCGCGTAAAAAATTTTAAATGTAGGATAAGAATAACCCTACTGAACGAGTAAGTTGGAATAGTTGACCTAGTCAGAAAAATTGTCGACCTTAGGCCTGCACGTTAACTACAAGATTGTTTAGTGTTCTGTACGTTTATGTATTTTTCTTTAGTTTTCTCGGTCTTCGTTATTGCGATATACTCGACGATTTCGGCACGACGGACGATATGGACGACATATCCCGTGATGCGATTGGTTTCATAAGTGAAGATACGTTACGCGGAAAAAAGAAACGGTTAGCGATATGGTTTTCTCGCGATTTCCGACGAATATTAGCCCGTAGTTCGAGTGAATAACCGTTTGTGCGATTTGTTTGATCGATATGTCCGATTTTGAACCATACTGCGCTCTTGAGTCGTCCGAAGGTAGGCAGGACAACGCGACGAGGTAACATTACGGTTTATATTTAATTTGTTTCGTGCCGATGTTATGTTGCGGAGATGTTCTCGCTCGCGTGCGCGGTTCGGACGACGTTTTGCGATTTTCGCTTGTCGTCCGACGTTTTGCGACTTTTATGGTTATGCGACGCGTGATTTCTTCCGCTGTCCGACCTTGATTAAAATAACCTGGATGTGTCTTAACGCCTGGCGTTTGGTTATGTTTTTGATGTTGTCGGCGTTTTCGAATTTCGTTGTTCGGCCGACGATTTCCGGTTTTGTTTATCGTCCGACGATTTGCGATTCCCGCTTGTGGTTCGACGATTTGCGATTTTTCGGTTATCGTCGTGCGACTCGCGATTTTTTTGATATCGTCCGACGATATTCTTTAACCATGCCTACCGTCAGGTGAAATTTTCCCGATTTTGTTTATCGTCCGACGATTTGCGATTCCCGCCGATCGTTCGTCGACGTCCCGATTTTGTTTATCGTCCGACGATTTGCGATTCCCGCCGATCGTTCGTCGACGTCCGATTTTGTTTATCGTCCGATGATTTGCGATTTGCTGTTCATCGTCGTGCGATTTGTTATTTTACGTTTATCGTCGTGCGACTTGTTATTTTTTTTTTTACGATTATCGTCGTGCGATTTGCGATTGCCGACGATCTCCGATTTGTGTTGTTTATCGTCCAATATTTACGGTTGATTAAATCGGTCGACGATTTTGTTTGTCTAACCGTTCAATTTGCGATTTGAATTGTCGTTGGACGATTTCTATGTTAATTTACATTTGTGTTTGTGTTTCGGTTTTTCTTTTGCGTATTTATTGTTTTGTTATGGTGTGATTTGTCACAGCGGAAAGCGGTTAGAGTATTTTAAAAAAAATCGGTGTGTACCGTGCAATGAAAAGTTTGCGGTTTCGTTTATGTATTTTGTTTTATTGCGATTAATTTGTTCGTATAGCGGTCTTCGGATATCGCGTGCGATTCCCGCACGTTTCGTTTCGCAAACGGACTATAGGTTAATTTATCAATTCTTGAGCGTGTGTGAGAGTGGTGTGCGTGTATATCCGGTGCATATGAAGCGATATGTCTTCACGACCGAAGTTTTATAGGCTCCACGGAGAATTTTTGCAGTAACGTTTTGTTTTCCCCTGTTCGTTTTGGAAGTTCGGTTTGTTACGTTGATCAGAATCTTCATTGGTGTCCTCCTAATAGTCGTTCCTGGCATGATTTCATTTATCTATCCTGTTTACTGTTTGTCCTTTGTATTTTTTTCCTCATTTCGGTTGGAGTCCTCAGCGAGTCTCTTTCGTTTTTTTGGTGTTTCGTGTATCGGGGCGCGCCCGATGGCCCGGCTTTGCTTTGGATTGGTAATCGCTTTGCATAGTCGAGCATAGGTTGTTTTTTTTTGTCGTTTACATGAGATGTTCGTTGACTGCGTCCACCGTTTCTGGGTGTGCGTGTGCATATATTGCTAGCTTTTGTTGTGGGACCATGGTGGTGCCCTTGTCGTTTGGTGTTTAGTCGGGTGTATGCACACGACACCGTGTATCCTTTTCTGAATATCCTGTTCCTATGAATGATCAACGTGATTTTCGGTCTGTTTGCACTAGCAGCTTGGAGTAGCTAGGTGCGTGGTTTTCGTCAACCATCTTTTTTGTGCGTTCGTTTTATTTCTCCGTGGAACGTGATTTTCGGTCTGTTTGCACTAGCAGCTTGGAGTAGCTAGGTGCGTGGTTTTCGTCAACCATCTTTTTTGTGCGTTCGTTTTATTTCTCCGTGGATCGAATCGTCGGTGAGGTGATCGCTGTGAGACCTTTCCGTAATGGTCGTTTTAGGCGTTTGCGAATATTATTTAATTGTTTTGTTAGTTGTTAGCTGTTGTTTTTTTTGAATTATAATCGTTTAGGCCAGTATGATGTTGCGTGGCGACGATATATGTTTATATTTATTTCTATAAGGGATTATTTTATTGTATTTCGTGGTTTTCGCGGACTATTGGCTCCGAATAGGATCTATTGATTTATTTTGTTTTCCTCGTCCATTCTTTTTCTCCGCTGCTACCACTAAAGGCGGAAACTCTGGCGCGTTGTTCATATTTCTAGTACGGGGTATGAACCATCGAATTTTTTTTTCTCCATTCAAATCCATTCATATTCCCCGATCGGATTATTCCGTTTCCACTTCTACTCCTAACCTCTCCTCCTACACTCCTTACATTATTTTTCCTTCCTTTCTCATTCGTTCCTATCCTTAATATTTCATTCTTTCCTTTGATCGTCAATTCGACGGATCGGTAGTGGTCTCTGTCGATACGTTGACCCTGTGGGCGCTGTGAAAGCAGACGTGGCCATATGGTTCGCGAAGTGAGCAGAGTATACCTGGTACTCCGGTGAGCTATATTTTTATATACATGTATTCTTATCTCGTGGTCCGAGCGATTGGTGTTGTGGGTAGCAGATAATGCATACGGCCATAGCGTCCGATGGAAGTCTTGGGTGCGCCACAGAGTAAGAATAATTTTAAATCGGTTGGATTTGATGGCCACCGATTATAGTAGGCGAGTGGGTCTTTGGAAACCCGAGACCGTTGTACTCGACCGACAGGCACATGTTTGCCGTTAAGCCATTCGTGCTTACTGACGCGGAGTACCTAGGTAAATTTATAGAATATGGTGGAGATAGGCGACTGGGATCTCTATCCGTGATAGCGATTTATTGACGAACTTTAATTTCCCGTATTGCGGTTGACATATTTGTTTTCGTGTTCCTAGCGTCGCCTAAATGATATATGTATATTTTCTTCTCTCGAACTTCCGGTTCCTACCGAGGAACTCACATTTTAAGAGAAATACTATAGCAACAGAAGTATGCTCAGAACGCCATGCTTACAGTGGTAGAGTTCCTTACTTGTTTCTTCTCTTATCTATTTCGTTCTGATAACTTTTCCGTTTCTCCTTTTGATTTCACGGTTGTGTTCATCTACTTCTCTTTTCCTAACCTACTCTGGAGTCAGGGATGCGATGTCGTTCCGCGAGGAAAAATTATATTTATGTTGAATTCGACTTCTTTTACGATTGCCATTTAGCTGTGTTTGAATTGTTGAAATTTCTATGAATTGTTTTAAGCCTTAAGCTTCTGAAGTTTCAATTCTGGTTATAACCTCGTGTGGTCTCTGTGGTGAATTTAAGTGTGTATTATATTCGGGGTAAATGAGAGTGCGTGTGGGGACGCGAACGGTGGAGTCTTGTTATAGTTCTGTTTCTCGGCGATGATGGGTCGAATCCGTTGAATCTCTAGCACTTGTGTTCTCATCCAAAAAACTGCTTTTTTGGATGAAAATGGAGGTGGGGCTGTGTAACGGATTCGATACCTATAGCGCTATCTCTTAGCGGTGTTCGAATTATAAAAATATATTTCTCTGATTAAAATCATTTATTTCGTGATTTATCGAACACCGAGTTTTATTCGACGTAATCACGGATCGTAGTGGGTATCGGAGATGCTTATCGGCTAAAATCGAAATTCCCGGGCACGGTCGAACAGACGACTGCGTCAGGTGAGACTGTGTGCGTGTGTATTGTAGGTAGCGGCCGATAGTGTAGAGTACTCTACGGGTCCGAGGCGAGTGCGCGTCGGGTAGCAGCTGAGCCGAGAACATCGAGCTGAGGGAAGTTTGTGAAATCCGTAGTCGCGTTATAATACGGGTTGTAGAAAATATTCTAGAAAATTCGACGGCGTTCGAATTAATTGATAAGGTACGGGGTAATTTCAGCGATTCAACTATGTCGCTTGGAATAGCCCATCGTGTACCGAGATCGTCGTGTGTGCATGGCACGATATCACGAGAGTGAATTAATTCGTTGTTCAGTCTATAAGGGTCGATCGTTTAATTGAGGGGTAAAAGCACGTCGTTACGTGTATCGATTTGTACCGCTAGCCATCGTGAATTTTCGCGTACATATCACAAATTTTGACAAAAATTTCGTTTTTTTTTGGTTTTGTTGTAATGTGTGGAATTTGTTTCCCCTGTGTTTTTTTGTTTCTTTATTTTTGTATTTAAATTCCATTTAAATACACGCGTTTTTTTTTATATAAGGCTTCTTTTTGAACACGTGGTGAGCCCGTGATATCTCCAACGCGGAGACACACGCTACGCCTTCGAACGGCGGATTTTCGCGAGATATATATATATTTTTTTTTCGTAATAAAAGCCTAGATCTCTGGGCGGCAGAGTGTCTATCCGGTGGAGACAAGCCGTTCTTGTCTCTGGCGCCCGATATTTTGGTTTATATTTTATTTTATATTTTTTTATTCAATTAAGTTGGAAAATCGAAATCAAAAGTAGATTTACAACAAATGCGCTCCGATAGAGGGACTAATAGTCCAGATCTGTAACATATAGCTCCCGTAAGAGGGACAGTCTAATCAGGAACAAGATCGATTTATTACAAAAGGCTCCCGGAACAGTGACAGAGAGTAGTGATTTATATCAAAATGTTATTAATTATAATAAAAAATTTTGCATAAAATATGACTGAACTAACTAAAAATATGTAGTTTTTTTTTTTTTAAATGTAAGAATAGCCCAAAAAATGATCAGTAATATTTTAAATTTTTGATTCTTTTCAGATTTTTGCGTATTTATAATAACTATTTCGATTCTCATAAAGGATCCCCCCCCTTCCCCCAGTGACACGGTCTTGTTATCATCTACTTTTCCACATAATTATCAGAACGTTCAGGCATTCGTTGTATCGATAAATCAGTGTCGCAATTTCAGAAGTGTAGATATTTTCGTCCAAATTCCCTCGTGCACTACTGCTCTTGTACTTCAGCATTACTCCCAAAGTGGCGACCAGCTAATACACGGTGAAGGTTCAGGAAAAGATGATAATCCGAGGGAGTGTGTTGGGATGAATGAGGCGCATGCTTGAATACGTTCGACTTAAGATCGGTGAGTAAGGATTGAGTGATATTGACGGTGTGTGTTCTAGCGATATTGTAAGCAGTAACGATGAACACATTTCTCGTTTCCAGTTACGATTCGTTCCAACAGCGGTTTTCCTTCGGCGTTGCATCGGGTTAAAAAGTTGAGTACCGCGACCAGAGCCGTTCTGAGGGGTACCTCGTCAGTGTCTGCAAAATAAAACGACCGAAATTCAGAATAAATTTATTTCTTTTTAATTTTTGACAAAAGAAAAGAAAATTGAAATTTTTATGAATTCTATAGAAACGACTGTTTTTTATTTGTTTTTATTGTAGTGTTCAAATATTGCATATACAATAATTCACTGCAAAGCTTTAGTGTACTATTTATAAATAAATATATTTCATGGTAAAACACACACACACATAAAAATAATAAATAAATAAATATATAAATACTTTCGTGATCCCTCCCGAAATTTTGTTCTAGTACGGTCCTGGCCGCGGCCATTCGGTTCGCTTTATGCTTTTTATAATCGGACGATAAGCCAATGGTCTTTCCATCGTGAACATGTAAAACGCACAAATAAACGTCAATCCCGTTCGCGTAAAAAATCATACTGTTTCATTTTAACCTACAGTCACACCTCTCATAGACCCATCGTGCAATGTTGCCGTGTACGTGAAAAAAAAATACAGAAACTTATTCACCATCTCACGTATATATATATTATATACATATAGGAAAAGTAGTGTTTATGTTTTATTTAGCAAATGTATATAGGTACGTAATAAAAATAATTCTTTTAATTCTGGCATTAGCAGTGAAAACAAACATAACGATCATTTTGACTAAATTTGGGTTGTTTTTTAACTGTCAGTTCATAATTGATAACAGTTATCCATATCTTTCATTCTATTCGATATTTGATAAGTCGATGGCATACAGTTTTGCCGAACTCGTATGAATTTAATTCAGCCCATTACGGGTTGCTCAATGGCACCGACGTAAAAATTACAGTTTTCAGAATACACAAATATGTAAACATGTTCCAATAATGCAGATATCAGTATATTAATTAAATGCATTTCATTGTAGTTTAAAAATATATTGTTTCTTCAAGAAAAATTCATTGGCAAAATTTGTAAATAAACAACACGTGCCCATAAATCGATTTCACCGTTTCCAATAATTTCAGTTCTGTAACACGTGTCACCTATTTTATTTTATGTATACCACTGTTTATTGTTGCCAACATTATGTAGTAATTATTTTAAACAGTGTATGTAGTTACCAAGAACTAAAAACTGTTTATGCTGCTTGATGAAAACATTTTACAATTAAAGGTTAAAGTACAGTTGTAATTAATCGATTATTTATTGCTCAAAATGAATACGGATTTATGAATTAATGATGTTAATATTACTTTTAATTTGTACATGTACATATATATATACAGTTGACTCGCGATTATTCGTATCGCGTTTATACGGATCGATTTTTCAAAAAAATAAAAATAAAAAAACGAAGAAAAAGCCAAGCTTTTATAAAATCTACAGATATAAGTATGCAGTACGTATCGGAATATTTGTTTACATCCGCTAGAAATGAAGATGCAGTGAAATTTTTAAAACTTGGTTCACAAAGAGTTTGTGCCACAGTTGCGAAACATTTGTCTGACCAACAGATACCGAGCTTATTTTCTGGACAATGCACTTTCCCATCTGGCAACTGAGGAGTTACAAGATGGGGTGATATAAAGGCAATGTTTCTTCCAGCAAACGTTACATCGGTTTGTCAAGTTATGGACCAAGGAATCTTAGAGGCCTTAAAAAAAAAATATCGACTTCGCCTTCTCATCCCAGACTAATATCAAGCGTTGAAAATGTTGATGACTATCAGGTTGCCTTAAAATCAGTTGATATGCTTGATGTTATCACTTGGTTTTCCGAGGGGCGGGAAGAGATTGGTTCTACAGCATTAGAGTACGGTCGTGAAAAATATTATAAGATCATAAAGTCAGTGATAAATAGGATGAAACTGACAAATAATGTGATTTGGACAGTTCAAAAGATAACGAGGAGCTTGTTTCTCTAATAAAAAATATTCCACGATGTGAAACGCGGATGACGTTACAGAATGGATGGATAGCGACGAGATTGCAGAAACAGCAGTTGAAGATATTGCGGCCATATCCAGTTGAAGAAAATATGGATAATGAGTCCCTTCAAAGTGTGTTATACCACACGATGAAGGACTGAAGGCGATCGAAGTAGCGCTGGAGTAACTCAACAGGAAGAAGCGTCACCGGCTGAATCAGTTGTTTACGCAAGTGGCGGGATATATCGGCAAGGAAGAGAATGCAGCGTAAGACACCTTAATCACAGACTTCTTTAAAAACTAGTTAATGTACCACCGTAAGTTAATTTTCGTGTTCACTTTTTTCTAAGATAATTTAATTTTCACTTTTTCATTTAATTTGCAGTATTTAACCTTGAGCTCCGGCGTATCCGGATTTTTTGCTATTCGGACTAGCTGGCCGCCCAATTAATCCGGATAATCGCATCTCGACCGTATATATATATATATATATATATATATATATAAATAAAAATGAAAGACAAAAAATCTGTCTATCTATCTGTGCCCGCTAATTTCACGAATTACTAAACCGATTTTATTTCAGTATTTATTAATGGGTAGACTAAATCTCACGGAAGCTTTTAGTGCATAATTTATATAATTTTTTGTTGTGATTCAGAGACCCGTGTAGATTATTATCTATGAAATAGAGAAAAAAGTGGAATAAAATAAAATAACGATTTAATAAAATGTTTACTACATGTTAATTTTAAATGAAACAAAAAATTGTATTAATTTTTAGATACAGATTCAAATTGGTATTAATATATGAGCAAAGTCGTGTTTATTTCCAAATACCGATATTTACAGAGATACAATTCAGGTGAAAAGTGTTGTTAACAGAGGAGCGTTATTTTAAAAGAACATCCCAGAATATCATTATAAAAACAATTCTGCGGATATTTTATTTTTTTATTTATTCTGTTTTTAAAATACGAATTGTAATAAATGCCAACGGGAGTTCTGTAAGTTTAATAATGTCTTATTTCAATGCCTTTGCAGCGTTACCCCTAGTATTACCAAAGACAGTAGCTGTTTACGTGTCATATGTGTTTAGTTTGGTTGAACAATATAACATTATAAGTTAAAAAAAGCAAAAAAAAGGACACGCTCTCCTTTCTGCTCTCTGCATTCTCCTTGTATTTGTGATTCAAATCATATCCTTTTCGAATGTCTGCACTTTTTAACGAACGCTCCTTTCTATCCGCCCAACTATTAGCTTTGGGTCTTCCTACGCCCTTTAACGATGCCTATATCCTTTTTTCCCCATTGTCTTCAGTTGTTCCGCTGTTGCTGTCCCTTGTGAGTTTCATTTCTGACCGCCTGGCTATTTAGTTCTATCTGTTGAATTATCATGTTGTTGGTTCAAGGCCGCTGAGGGTAAAAAAAAAAGACTTCAAAAATTTCCACTAAAAATTGAATAAAGAAATGCACTAAAAAATAACAAATAATTACTCGCTAAAAGATATTTCAGAGTAACATGTCCTTAAAAAGAATATAATGATTATTCTTAAACAACATTAATACTTATTAGAGAGTCGACGCAAAATTCAAAATTGCGACAATAACTGGAAATCATTTACTGAGTATAATCATAAAATAATTAAATATTTGTGATATTTTCGATGCTGGGTTTATAAAAAACCAATAGTGGTATTCGTGTCTGCTGGATGCTGAACGTTAAAAAAAACGGCGCTTCAAATTTGAATCTAACGCCGACTCGAACAAATTAAAGCGTTTAAAAGTAATCATATCTTTAAGTATATAACTCTGATTATCAAATAATCACTATTTACATTTTAGTGCAAATTAAATTTTCTAATGTAAATATTTTTGAATGATAAAATACGGACAGACTAACTACAAATTCCGCTCGTATGAGGAATTATCGAAATATTATTGGACCTTTGCACTTTACAAAGAGCTGGGTATTAGTTCAGGTCACCGATGATCTTTTTCTGAAGCTTAATGATAACTAACACTAATTATTATTAGCCACTCGCATTCATTGCTTCTTTACCCGTAAAATATTGCCTTGTAAATTTAAAAATGTTGGGGATTCGTGTACTTTTTCTATACTCTAATGTTAAAAAGACTCAAACTGAAGACAAAATCGATTCTGCTATAAAATGGGCTTCATCTTAAATAAAAAAAACTCTACGAAGATCCCTTTTTTCACATTATTCAATGAATACACAGTCAGTACCCGCCATTACTTATTATCAGACTAGCACTGATAGATACATTTTTGAATAAACAAAAAACCATTTGAATACCCTGCATCAGGAGGGCAACAACAGAGGGTCCAAGGGTGCCCGGGCACCTACTCAATTGTGATGGGTACCCCTATCGAAAGCTAACGACTTAATTTAACACCTATTCTGCGCAAACGAAATTTTATCATAAGACCAAATTTGGACAGTTTAGCACATCTAATGAAATTCGAACAACTATGTAAATCGATGAAAAAAAATACACTTAAACCCGACGTTACATTTGTAATTTTGAATAAATTGTTATCCTTTTTTTTTTTTTTTTCATTTTTTCATCATCGATAAATACATGCTTTGACCAACCACTCACAATGTTAGGTTGTTGTACCCTTGCTCTGCTAAGTCAAAAGTTTTGTTCAAACATATAAGACACAAGTAAAAACATATCAGAACATATTTCGGGTTACAAACAAACAGAAAAAAAATTATTTACAGTTTTATTGTAACAATATTTCATTTATATATTTATCTTTCAAAGAAAGCGCTCTTTTTGGAACATGAAATATTAAGTTTCTTCTGTATAGGGCATAGCCTACCGCACTGACGCCATTTTTCAGTTACAACCCCCTCCCCAACCAAAAAAAAACAAACAAAAAACACAAAATCAAGTTCTGAAGAAAGCGCGGTGCAAAATACATAAAGGGGTTTTTTTGTTTTTTTTTTGGAAACGCCAATCAAAGACACGGATTAGATTTTAATATATAGAGAAATAGAAGAAATAAACTCCGCTAAAGCTCGAACAACATCTGGTGAAAGAAAGGAAAGTATGAGGAAGCACAAAAAGGAGTAAGCAGTTCAAGATGTAAGAACTTAGTGTACAGAAAGGAACGCTCCTGCACCAGAAGAGAACATTCAAAAAGAATATGACCCGCATCACAAACGCAGTCCTGATCCAAGGGATGAAAAACACAAAGTAAAAAAGAAACAATAGAAAAATGAAAAAGAGACGAAGGAAGATAATTGTGGTTGAAACGAAGACGCGTTATGGAGGAAATGATGAAGCGACTGAGATCAGGAAAATCGGAAAACCAAGGCCTTAATGAAGGAAGAGGCTGTATTAGTTCGTAAAAAGAATGAGCATTAGAAACGGAGGTAATGCTGATTTGAGGTGCGCTTGTTTAGATGGCAGAAGGATATTGTTAGCGGTAAACTTATTGATAAATTTACCGTTAGAGGAAGCAAAGCGAGCAAACTAGTCAACTAGGTTGTTGCCCGCGATGCCGCTACGACTAAGAATCCAAAAAAGATCAATTTGAATGGAATGAACTAAGAAAAGGTTAGCAATTAAGGAACGAATAGAAATGATAATGTAGTCGCATGAAGAGAATGGAAAAGGGGAGGATATTGCTTGCAAGACGCTCATTAAGTCAGAACAGATAAGGTACTTGTTATTGTAAGAGAAAAGTGCAATGAAAAGAACTACACAAAGTATTGCATACGATTCTGCAGTAAAAATAGAACAGATAAAAGGAAGCGTACAAGGAAGGAGGCCCCGACGCCCTTATCGCTCTTGGAACCATCCGTAAAAAGGACAGAAGAAAAAGGAAATAAGAACCTCAAAGCCTCGCTGAACTCGCTTGAGGCGATTGGAGGGAAGCCTTTAGTGTGAGAAGGAAGGAAAAATAATTTAGGAGGATGTAAAAAATCTGAAAAACTGAATGTAAAGAACGGGAGTTTATGAAATGTATAGATAAATGGTAAATAGGGAGAAAGGCACCGAGAAACATGAGAAAGAATAGGAATCTTCAGGGAGGAAAACGTCAATTAGCCAAAACGTGGGAATAAGCAGAAACTAATTTAGAGGATTTAATAGGAAGACGTTTTGTGAAGAAGCGATCCCCGAGCAAATATCGGCGAATGTGTAGAGGATGAATGTTGACTTCTGAAAATACTGCAGGAATGGGAGAGAATTTCAGAACACCAAGGTAAAGACGAAGACATAAATTCTGGACTTTATCGAGCTTGGAACGAATAATAGATTTATAGAGAATAAGAAGGACATTGGGGTCGCCGCCCCTTTTGAGTGGAGAAAGAACCTTTAATAAATTAGTTCTCTTAAGACAGGAAGTATATAAATAAGAAATACGTTCACGAAAGGATAATCGGTTGTCTAGAAAAAAGCCAAGATAGCAAAAAAACCTAACCAGTGGAATAGATAAGTTGTTTAAAGAGATATTAATCAAGGAAGTATTGTATGGACGAAAGGAGAAAACCATACAAGCAGATTTAGAGGAAGAAATGGTTAGATGGATGTTGGATAGAGCGGATTCAAGCATGTTCAGCGAATTATTGAGTTCACCATTGGCAGAGGTAATAGAATTCGAGGAGCAATAAACGAGAATATCGTTCGCGAAAATAAGTGTGGAGGATGAAACGGGAAGAGAAGCTAATTCAAGCGAGTAGATATTAAAAAGAGTAGGACTTAAACATGACCTTTGAGGAAGACCATGAAACACACATTTAGAGTCAGAAAAAGAAGGAGTAGAAAGATGAATGGTTATGCCATAAAAGAGTCGAATTATTACAGAGGAAATTTGAATAAGAATGTCAATTGAAATCATCTTATTTTGGAGGGTTGGAAGGTGAACATTATCGAAAGCAGAGACTGCATCGACAAAGGTAGCGACTGTATATTTTCTTTCGATAAAAGTTTTGTATATATCAGAAAGAAGGAGACTAATACAGTCAGAAAGACCAAGACCAGAGCGAAAACCGAATATATTGTTGGAGACGATATTATTATGGTCCAGCCACCAAACAATACGTCGGTTAAGCATAATCTCGAAAAGTTTTCTTAAGCAAGGAACTAAAGAAATTGGTCTAAAAGAATTTAGGATTTCCTTAGAAATATGGATAATTATAAATGAGTTCCAAATAGAAGGCGTAAGTCCAGAAAGAAGAAAAGAATTGAAAATTTCGAGGAGAATTTGGAGTGAGAAATTAGAAAGATTTTTAAGAACAAGAAAGGAAATTTTATAGATTCCTGGAGTCAAATTGGATGATTTTTGCAAGGACAAGAGGAGTTCATTAAAATGGAAATCTGAAGTGAGAAAGTGAGATGAACCTGAGAAAGAAAGAGAAGGAGAACTCACTTCATCGAAGGAAAGAACATAACTAGGAGCCAGAGTATCAATAAAGGATTTAAAAGTATGTCGGAAGAGATGTTGGAATAGGAGGGGTGTTCGGATTTGGGAGATTTGAAGGCCTTGGCCATTCTCCAGATTCGGGAGATAGGAGTGGTCCGGGAAAAGGAAGAGCAAAAATTCCTCCAAAGTTGATTCTTGGCTTGTTTTAGGATGTGTCTGGCTCTAGCGTTAACTTTCCTATGGAAGGTTAATTCATTCCCTCCACAGGTTTTCGCTTATACAGTTTTATATGCTTTTCATAAACTGCATCATCATACGAGTGGCAGTCTACAATTTCAACTATGTGATTCAAAAAATATTCCAAAAAGAAATTATTTGATTCATACACATTGTCAAACAAGTAGTATCTGATCACCACTCTGATAATCGGTTTAAACAAATTAGCCGTAGGTTTGTCCATAATGAAAAAATGACACATTTTTTATTTTACATATTATTCTATTTTCACCTTTGTATTCCTTACTTTTGCGAACTTTTTATAAATAAACTTAATTATCCTCTTTTTTTCCCAATGCGTACGCTATAAAATAAACCTTAAAGTTATTAAAGTGAAATACTGGATTGACACAAAAGACTTTTTAGATCAGTGAGCCCGGAACTGAAGCATTAATAACTCCTTATATAATTTTAGATCTTTATCGACGCAAGTCGGTTAAATATAATAAATCTCAATAGTAAGAAACGTTAATAGACCAGAGGTTGTATTTGAATATTAGGGTAAAATTGGAAAGGATGTGATTACTAGAATTCGGATTTTGCATATAATGCATGTTTTTCTTGCTTGTAGCTAAGGGGCTTTGATATTTTGCATCTAGGTGTTTCAAGGATTGTAGATTCAAAATACACTAATTTAATAGTGCATAATATAAATGCATATTTCAGACGTTTCGTGCATACTTAGAATATTTTGAGGCTTCTTACATACTTTTCCTAATTACATGTAAAGAAAACACATACGATTATGTATATTCGAAACGATAAAGAAATCGGAGTACTCGTAATAGTAAAAATTTCAGATGGAGTTTCAAATGAAAACGAAATCTCTTACACTCCATAAAGCCATTTACCAGTTTCGTCTTGCGATGTAGAGCAGTCGTTTTCTGCACTAAAAACTACGTTAACAGACACGAAGACGTAATTTTCGTGTTGAAAATTTAGAAAAAATTCTTATTGTTACATGTAAAAATTAATAAATTTAGATTTATAATTTAATGATTTTTTAATATAAATTAATTCAACAAAAGAAAATGCAACAGCATGTTAATAAAAATTTGAGGCGCGGAAAACAAAAGATTTTATTTTATGTTTTTAATATACACTATCACGACATTTTTCGTGCATATTTTAGCCTTTCGCGCACATTTTTAGCGCATATTTTGAAGTTTTTTAACGTCTATATAAATCCGAACTCTAAAAATTATAATTAATAAAGGAGAATAAATCATTTAAAAAAAGTTAAATAAAACCAAAAATAAAGACTATGGATGTATGGACATTTTTTATTTTAAATATTATAACTGATTTAGTTACACTTATTTCATTACCCCATCATATATTAATAGAAAGAAAAACGAAATGCAACATTGTAATATTTGGTATTAATTTATTTTCACCCTCAGTAATGTCGCCGCAGAATTTAATTTGTTTTTATAATTATTATTACTATTATTTTATATTAAATTCACAGATTAATTTTTCATCTATAAATTTAATAACAAACTATACCTCGATCTTGTTTTGATGGCTAACTGCTGAAACTGAAAAATAATTAATAGATTTATACATAAATATCACGGGTAATAACAATTAATATAACAATAAAATAAATTCCTAGGTTCACTGTGTTGATTTGAAGACAAACTGATGAGCAGTTGATGACTCCTTGTTGGCTGATCTAATAGTTAGGGATTTCGTTTTATTTTATAAATCGCCGGAAAAATTTAATAAAACAAATTAATAACATCAAAGTTAATCAACAAAAATGGAAATTAGTGATCGGTTGTCGAGATTTAGTAGTTGTTAAACTGAAAACTAAAGGCTAACTAGTAATAGGACCACAGTGAATTCTCGCGGTCTTTTACTAGAGCAGAAAAACTAATTTCGACCAAAGAATCCTTCAGTACATGTTTTTTTTTTTTGTTTTCGATCTTTTATCCCGCATTTCTGTCAACGTCAATCCTGACGGCTTAATCACGTCTCACTGACAAACGGGACAACACAATACACGAATTTTCCGTCTCACTACGTACCTACATTTCTTCTATTTATTAAAAATGTTATTTTTAATCACATCTTATAATACACACATTACAATTTTCCGACTGTATTGACAGTTTCCGGAACTGATGATCTGTCTGTTTATATCTCATAATGAAATAAAAATTCTTGTTCTACTAAAACGTGATAT
Source organism: Icerya purchasi (assembly GCA_039619475.1). Taxonomy (NCBI): domain Eukaryota; kingdom Metazoa; phylum Arthropoda; class Insecta; order Hemiptera; family Monophlebidae; genus Icerya; species Icerya purchasi. Next base: position 134,470,318 of record CM077116.1, read on the forward strand.
TACTTTGAATTGTACAAAATTATTGGGACATTGTAATCTTGTTTTTTCAAGCAATTTTTGAAGAATTTAATTTTAACTTCGTATAATACCATGAACATGGGACTATGTGCTCCCGAAACATGTCGGTTATTTAGTTTTAAATGTATAAATAAAAAATTTTCCGAATAAAAAAGTTATATTTACAATAAACTAATTATTAAGTTGTACTCATCACGTTAGAAGTATTATTTCTTTGATTTTTTTGATTTTTTTTCTTCCAATTGTTCTTGTGCGATAAAGATTACTTCAATTGTCCATTAAAGAAATCGTTGAGATCGTTTCATTTATTTATCTCTATTATTTGCTTTTAGTTTTATTTTCATTGTTCAATTTTATTACATTTGTTCTTATCGGTTTTATTTTTCGTTTCTTCGTTATCAAATTTTTTTGATTTAATCGCTAATTTACATCAATACCGGGCATTCGTCTGTTGGAGTAGGCGTTTCTTCCCCTAAACGTTCCCGCAGCGTTGCTAAAAGCGCCCCACCAACCCTGTAGGTTTAAACAACTAACAAAACCAAATAAAATTGTTCAGCAATTATCTTCTCTGTCCTCGTCCAATCTATCTACTTCGAAAGATTGTCTTGGCAGAGAATATCAATAAGCCCGTTAATATGGATATTTCTACTAACTCCAATAATATTTCTAAAGTTAATACCTCAGATGTACTGTAATAAACCTAGCCTTATTACCGCCATTTTTCCCGAGCACTATGCTGGGCAAATCGTCGTCTTAGTCGAAAATCTGGAAGAAATAATATACAGCCTATTATTTCAATACCACGGATTTGGGCAGAAATTTTTTCATAATAAAATCGGTGGTTTCTCTGTCACCTTTCATTCCGGTAAAAATTTAATTCAATTAAATTTTACATCAACAGCGTCACGGCTACCAATACATTTTTGCTCTCCAACAACGCGTCCACAAAGAAATCAATTGCTTCGATAATTTATTTTTCAACCTCTTTTATTCCGATTTAATATGATAGTCCGTGATATTCCCGTCAGTTTTACTGTTGAAGAACTTTATAGTAACTCTGTTTGTCCAATATTCCGATCTCTCCAATATTCGCCGATTGTACAAACGGACACAACTGATAATTCTTACATTCCTATCCCCGTTCTTGAAATTAAATTTATGATCACTATACATCCGTTGTTCATTTTTATGATTTCTGCCAAGTTAAGATGGAATTAATCAAACTCAGGTTTTTCGTTTTGGCCACTTCAGCGTTTCATGCTGCAGCAACAGTACTTGTTCCTTATGCGCTAATAGTATCTCACTCGTTCGTAGAATGTTTCGTTTCTCAACAAAACGGCTTTTCTACTTACCTTTGCGTCCACTATTGCGATAACCATTCTGCACTAGACTCTTCTTGTCAAGTTTTTAAAGATCAAGTTAAGATTCGCAAAGTCACGAGTCTTCAAAATGATGTTTCCTACTCAAAGGAAGAAAAATATCGGTGATGATATAATAGCTTCACCTGCCTTTACTTTGCTGATTATTTCAAACCGTGCTAATTTTCCTGCCTTACATAAAAATCTTCTGCTACTACAGAAAGGAGACTCAACATTATTCCAGTTATTCTTCTTCCTCCTACGTGAAGATCTCAAAAGCGCACTATCCTAACTCTCAATTCTTACTATTTCAATCAACTCTCAACACTATCACTAAAAGTGCTTCGTCATTCCTAAACACCTTTCAAAATTGATCTCTAGTCTCATCTTCTTCTATCGTCATGAATGCCGAATCGACTTCAGTTGTGAATAACGTGTTTCCTTTGATAACTCTTTTCGTGCTTTTTCTTTTAAAAATGCCTACATTTTTACGTTGCTATCGGCTTTCGATAAATACGATATGCCCAATTTGGAGAAAAAATTTTTGACCATGTGTTAAATTCTACAATCTTAAATATGGTGGAAGTCATGGTTTCTTCTACTCTATCATCTTTTTTATTCTGTTCTCTCTTCTTTCTGTTCGCCACTTCTAATCATTTTCTTTCGTTTACGCATTTCCATAATGCTAATATTTGTCTCCTTAGCACTCACATATTGCCGCTTTTATCGTTTTATTGTGAATTTACCCCCTTTAACCAGGCTGGTTGGTAGCATACTCTCAGACGATATGATTGTTTTGACTTTTTCTCCACACTATCCTCTCCAGCCGGATGATGCAGTTATTTTCGACATCGATCATGTGTTTTTCCAGTGTTCATCTATCTCCGTGGAGCGTTCTGCCTTGTATTCTTATTTGCTGAAGCTTGGACTTCCTACTCCTTATTGTACTTCCCATAGTCCTTTCCTTCCTCACTAATTATTCCTGCTATTTGTTCCTTTTTAAATAAAATATCTGATCGGATTAAAATATAACCGACTTCTTTCCTTACCTTTTGTTTCTGGGTAAAGGTCCTTGGTTGACGAGCCCCCCCCCCCCCCCCCCCCCCCCAAAGACTTTTATGGAGTATTTATACATCCCGCTTTTATTTTTTTTTTTTTTAGTTATTATCTCATTTCAAGTTTCCGAACCTTGTTCTTCAAAGCATGCCAATATTACTTGTCGACATTAACTACACTCGTGGGCTATGTCATATCATTGCGGCCTGTGTGTTCGAATTGTATTTTAAACGTTTAATTATCAGTGTTAATTCCATATCCTTCTTTTCGACATACGTGGGCTATGTTACGTCATTGCAGCCATGTTTGCTCGAACTTTATTACTAACGATATTCTTTGTTCCTATTCCATAACGTTTTAGGATTCAATCTACTTATTCATACACACTGTTCCGTTAGTCTAGCTTATTTGTAGAAGTTGCTGGTGGCCAGATGGTTTCTCGCTGGGCCAAAAAAAAAAAAAAAACAAACTACGTTGACCGATTGCATAGCACGAAATTCTTCGACTAATCTCCCCCCGTCGATGAACTTATGAAAAAAAACAAACAAAAAAAAACCTTTCATTAAATCCGAATCATCGTTACGGTCGATTTATACATTGACCGGGCTGTTATCATTCTTTAGGAAGTTTTCCGAGCGTATAATTTTTATGCTAACTAGGATGATTCTGTCAAATTAACGTACGATTATTTATAATTACTTCATTGGTTAAAGAATTCGCAGCCGACTGAGGATCCTAAAATCGTATCGGGATGTTCCTTCCGGTGGCCACCATGATTCAACTGTGAGCTTAATGGTTCTTAGGGATGTTGTAGCAGCTGTCCATTCAGTTTTCCACTGGTTTTCGCACACCTTTAAGAGAATGTATGTGTAACTGATGAGGGTAGCTCCGCGTCCTGTGGCATTGGCGAGAGCAAGGCAAAACGTGCTGCTCCGTCGACACCCTCATTACCAGGCACTCCAATGTGCCCAGGAACCCACAGCAGCGACACGTGACTATCCATTAGCTGTAATTCGTACAAGTAGTGATATATTTTTAGAATTAACGGGTTGTTGAATTTTTGGCTCCTAATCATGTTCAAAGACTGTAGGGAATCAGTAACCAGGAGGAAATCACTGGCTCTAGTGTGAGTTGTAACGATGTGGTGGAAGCAGTGTGCAATTGCGTGCAGTTCTGCATTCAATGCGGAACAGGCATCATTGAGTCGAGTTTTGCATGAGATGTCGTGACTTTCGACTGCACAGGCTGCGGACAGTGGGCCTGCCTCGTCAACTGCCTTGGCTCCATCAGTGTAGTAAATTAGGTGGTCCGGGTACTTATTAATTACCCTAACTGCCGTCTCCACTGCGAAGGGGGGACTTGTTGTGTTTGGATGTTGTTTCAGCGACAGATCAATATTTATCTGGAAAGTGATCCAAGGGAGAATAAGGGCTTTGGGGCTGGGTGTTGACCTCTGTATAGACGTGATACCACATCTTCGCAAGTCGGCCAGTAATTCTGGTAGTGGGTCGCCAGGAAAGTTTGGTTCACGAAGACAATGTTCCAACTTTAGGGGGAGGTTTCGTGTGTGGCTGAAATGATGGTAAATATTTCGCAGTATGAAATATTTTCGGAAGTAGGAAAGCGGAGGGCACCCAGCTAGAACGCACATGCTGGCAGCTGGAGAAGTTCTATGCACTCCCAAAATGGTTCTCAGTGCGGAGTGGTGTATAGGATCAAGTGATTTCAATATAGATTTGCTGGCTGAGGAGTACACCTGGCACCCGTAGTGGACTTTCGACAAAATCAGCGATCTGTAGATATTGAAAAAGAATTTAGGGTTGTTAATATTACATCTGCAGCTAGCCAGATATTTCAATATGGGGATAGAATTGCTGCAGCTATGTTTTAGGTTGGCAATATGAGGCTTCCGAGTAAGTCTAGAATCAAAGATTAATCCAAGGAATTTGACAGTGGCTTTCTGGGGAAGAGGAAGATTGTTTAGATTTAGGGATACACTTGGAGAGGAACGGCGCCCCCTGCAGAAATCGATATATACGGATTTACTCGCCGAGATGGCCAGGCCGTTATTTTCCGACCAACTCTGTATTTTATCGATAGTTTTCTGGAGTATTTTTTGAGCGATAGGAGGGAAATTTGACGATAAGGAGATATTAAGATCATCGATAAACAGCCGGGCAGTTATAGGCGGCGAAATGCACTCGGCTACGTCATTGACATAAATTATGAATAAGGTTGCACTCAGAGCAGAGCCTTGTGGCACGCCATTCTCCATTGGAATGGGTGCTGATAATGATGTAGCGATCTTAACCCGGATCATTCGGTTGCTTAAAAAGCTAGCGATATAATTGCCCATCTGGACATTTATTCCTGCGGCTTTGAGCTAACGTTTATTAAAATAGATATATAGTACAAAAATTAAAACTAACTTAACTTATTCCATAAATAACAGTTATAATAAAACTAGCATTATATTGAAGTAATAGCATACATATGTAAGAGTTACTGTAATATGTAATGATTTTTTCTTTTAAAGATTTCTAATTGCTGTCGCTTTAAATGATGGGAAAATAAATTTTTAAATGTAATGGAAGGTGCCGCTGGACATAGAAAAGAAAAATAAAAGCGAAGTTAACGTTGTCCGAGAGATTAGTGCAAAATGAAAAAAAAAGTTCTTCAGAAATACTTTTGCAAAAATGTGCAAATTGGAAAAGTACAATTTCACCAGGGAATTCTGCCTATTGAATTTTTAAAGGTCTATTTTTACGTATTTCCGTAATTCCCCCTCTAGTAGTAATCCTCTACGAATTCCAGCTCACTTCTGGTTCCGGAAAGCAGATTGGACAGCGTACAATACTAAAGTTGTGGTTCCCATCGATTTTTCGCCTTCAGTCGAGCACAATTTAAATAGACTAATAAACGCCATAAATTCCGCAGCTTTAGCCACTATCCTCAAATCCTACCCCGTAAGACAATCCTGCCCTGTCCCGAGATGTACGCTGGAAATCCAAGCAGCAATTTCTCTAAGAAAAAGGGCGCTGAGGAAATACAAATCTTCGAAGACTTTATCTGACTTGATCAGGTTCAAAAAGCACAGGGCAAGGGCTCGGTTGCTGATCCGCATAAGTAAACGTGAATCCTGGAAATCCTTTGTTAATTCGATCTCTCCATCTACACCTCCAAGTACTACGTGGAAGAAAATTAAATCGTTAAGCGGAATTCTTAGTTCATTTTCTTCCTCAACCCTGCTAATAAATAATAGTTTGGTTGCTGACGCGCAGTCTGTAGCAAATGCTTTTGCGATACACTATTCCAAAGTATCTTCCTCTTCCTCATACTCTATTGACTTCCTATCTCTTAAAGCTAAGAAAACACCGATATTCTTCTCTTCCGAGAGCGATGGCAATTTTAATCTTCCGTTAACACTTTCCGAACTTCACCATCAATTAACCTATAAAACGAAATATAGTGCCCCTGGCGCCGATACCATTCATCTTTTCATGATCAAACATCTCCCTAACTCAGCTGAATTGTTCTTTCCCTACATTTATAATCAAATATGGTCGACTGGTGACATGCCACCAGCTTGGAAAACCGCAGTTGTAGTTCCGATCCTTAAGACTAATGCTGATCCCTTTCTCCCTAATAGCTTCTGTCCGATTTCTCTAATTAGTGCTCTGTCGAAGGTAATGGAGAAAATAGTTAATAGACGGCTCCTGTTTCATCTCGAATCGAATAATTTAATTTCCTCCATACAGGCTGACGGTCGTACACTTGTAAATCCATTTTATCTCATCTTATTAACTTCCAAAGGCAAATTCTTCATGTATACAATATTTTTTGACATTGAGAAAGCGTTCGACCGTGTATGGCGGTACGGCTTGCTACTTAAACTGAAAAATGCCGGAAAAAAATGGCAAAATGGGCAATTTCATCCTACATTGCTTAACTAATAGAGCAATGCAAGTGAAAGTAAGCTCTACGATGTCCTTTCCTCTACCTATGGAGAATGGAATTCCACAGGGATCCGCGCTGAGTGCGACTTTATTCATCCTATTTATTAATGACATTTCCTATTGTATTAGGCTGCCAGTAACAGCTCGATTATTTATTGATGGTCTGAATATATCAATCTCATGTAATCTCCTATCCGATGCCCAGTCTATTCTCCAGACGATAATTGATAAGCTGTATAGCTGGACTGTACACAATGGGCTAAATTTCTCCTCTTCCAAAACTTCATGTGTTAACTTCCACAGGAGTCGTTTGCATAGAGATAACCAAGAAATTCGCCTTCGTCTCAATAATTCTCCTCTTCCGTTCTCCAGTTCTGTTCAATTTCTAGGTTTAGTTTTTGATTCCTCTCTGTCCTGGTCTCCGCGTATTTCCAAGTTTAAAAACAAATGCATGAAGAACCTCTCCATTATAAAATACTTGTCCAGTCCTAAATTCAATATTTGTCCCAAGCTACTCGTCACCATTTATAAAGCCCTTATCCTTTCCAGATTAACTTATGGGTGCCAGGTGTACTCCTCAGCTAGTCAGTCGTTACTCGGTTCACTTAATCCAATACACCATACATCCATCCGATTAATTTTTTGGCTTCATTGAACTTTTCCATCAGTAAGTGATTGTTTCCTTAGCGGCATACCTCCACTTTCCCTGATCCGTTCTTCTATTACCGCACGCGATTTAATCCACTGGTACCTTCATCAGTACGAAATTAATTATTTTCCAAACATTACTGATATTCCGTTCCCGTCTTTCCCTAGTGACCCGTTTCCTAGATTATTAAAACAAATTATTGATAGTGGCGTACAATTTCCAAATCTCGACACCCCTTATTACAAACTTTCCCCTTGGGAAGACACCTCCGCAAGGATAGACACATCTCTCTTAGAGGCAATAACTAGCGGACCGATTTCGACGATAACTCACCGCGTTGCCGAAGAAATCAATAGTTAACTCAACTCTTTGCACATATACACTGATGGTTCAAAAGCAGGCCCGCAAATTTTTCCATCTCCAACCACGTGCGCATATGAAATCGGTAGTGAAATCACTTCGTGGCGTCTAAATGATTACTGCTCGGTGCAGGAAGCAGAATTGTACGCCATATACAGTAGCCTCGTAGCTTGTTTGCAGACAGGATGTACGGATAGAAGCATACTTTTAATAGCTGACTCTTCGGCTTCTCTCGCAGAACAACATGGATATCTTAACCCTGAAAGTCAATTATACGTTGAAGCTGCTCCATCAAGCAAGAAATCAGGTAACGCTCTTGTGGGTGTCGAGTCGTATGAGAATTCAAGGCAACGAGCGAGTTGACATGGCGTCCAAGTCAGCTCTGCTTGCACCAATGCAGTTTGCAGCGACACCAATCTGCAAAGTGAAGGTTTATTTCCTTGAACGTATGAGATGGCTAGTGGATCAGCCAATGGCAAAGGGAACCATGCTTTATGAAAAGCATAAAATTTACAGCTGATCCATGGTTTCCTTCTCTTCACCGTACTTATCGAGAATATGCTGTGTTAAATCGGTTGCGAGTTGGGCATACGGCGGTCTCACACAATTATATACTCGAAGGTACCCTTCTCTCACCCACGTGCCCTTTCTGTTCCGGCTCTTCTTATCCTTCAGTGGAACACCTGTTACAACAATGTGCGGCGTTCGCCCACTCCGCTTTTGCCGGTATTCCACTTTCAACTATACGGTCAAATGACCCAACGCGCATACAAATGCTGCTCGTTTTTCTTAGAACCAACACAGCTTAATAAGTAAATTACGAAATAGCCTTTTCACCTTGGCCTATGTGCTGTAATGACCATTGCAGTTAAAAATGACGCATGGGCGCCTTCAGGGGAAAAAAAAAAAGGTATATTTAATCGAAGTGTGGAGTATTTAACATTTCAGATTTACCGAATATAAAAGGTGTAAAAAAAAGTCTAATTTTTGTACCTTAAAAAAAAAAAACGATCCACGCGCACGATGAAATTGCCTGGAATTCCAAAAAGTAAAGTTGATGATGAAAATTTTCTTCGCTGCAACTCCCCTTTCCAAGATAATTCACGAAATTTTTCGCCGTAAAATATTCCACTTTTACTCTCGCAGATACTTAAAACGCAAGCGAAAATTTTTGTAAACACTAAATTAATTTCACTAGAAAATATATTCTATATCGTAAGTTTTAAAAAATTCTAATGATAACTCTTCTGAAGAGAGCGCTAAATGTAATCGATTAAAAAATAAAAAGCTTCTTACTGAGACATCTTAGCACAATAACGCGATTCATCATTGAATTTCTAAAATAAAATTGAATTCCTTACAGCTTCAACTGTTTTTTCATCGCCCATTTTTCGAGTAATGAAAAAAAATAAATAAAATAAATAAATAAACGCATAAATAAGTTAAGAGCAAAAAGAAAATGATTAATTTCCCACAGCGGATTAGCAGAAGCCCGGCAATTCTGAGAGGTATAAAAAGATCGGAAACACACTTTTCCCGGGAGTTATCCGGTATATCATAATTAAACGCGCGCTACTGGATATAAATATTACTTCATAATAGAAATAATACGCTTGCAGTCTTCATTCTGGCCCGTATAAATTGATCTTTAAAAGTAAAATTCTTCTTTTGGTGGTTCTTTTGTAAAAATATTTAGTGCAAACATTACAGCGAAACTGGACAGAATTTGTATTACTACGACGGTTGATGGCTCCATGATACGTAAGTAATAAAACTTTCCACCTGAGATCTTAACAAGGAAGGTTATTGTGCAAAATTAACCGCGAGGTACATCCGAAGACTTCAAATTCATACGAACGTCCTATTATACCGTTATCGAATAATCCGACGGCGGAGACACGTCGGATGCGCAGGAAGAAGCCATAGTGACTTAAGTACTTAAATTAAGTTCGGGTCCTACGTGAATGGGCGCGGATCGTTCAAGTGTTTATTAGAGTATGTAACGGAATCTAGTGATAGCCTAATGGGCTAAGTCTGGATTAGCAAAAAAAAAAAATAAAACCTTTTTTGTAAAAGTTGTTGCTAACTAGTTCTCCAGAATCACCCATTTTTCTATATGATACTTAAGATCGATAGTAGATTCTGTTACGGCACTCATTTTAGTAGTATAAACGCGAAAAATTGTACAGTACGCCTTGATTAAGGTGTGAAGTACGGATGTAATTAACGTTGAATTTTTCCGTAGTAAATAGTGGAACATTTCCGCTACAAAGACAACGCGTTCTGCACTTTGTTTCATCTGAATCGGATAACTCCGATAAGAAGTAATTTCTCTGAAGCAATAAGACTAAAAAACCGTCACGCATAATGAAAATTAGAAATATTGCGTTGCTACAAAACGTGAAAAGAAACACGGCAAGCGATTCTGCGAAATTATTTACATTTTACATTGTCCGCAAGAGGATAGTACGGGGGATAAACTATTAAACTATTGTTAGACTATATAACGAGTCGAACGAGATAAACGATTATGATTATAACTATTATTATTTTTCTTCCTGATTATTTAGATAATTTTTGGCGGTGTCTACGATAGTAGTCGCAGTTTTAAATTTGCTTTATTCCGAGGCGAATACGTTATTAGCAAAACAAAGAAAGTGAAAATATTACATTTTTGTACGATTGGAGTAAAAATGAAACCCGACGCAAAACTTTAATTTTACAATGTTCTGCAACAGAAAAAAAAAAGCACTAAAAAGCACAGAAATTGAGAAACTTTCAAATTTTTATACATATTATGACGCATGACTTTCTATTATTCTACCCTCAAGAATGCCACCTCGGATTAAAGCTCCGCGCAAGTTATTATTATTATATTAAACGCAATATATAAGTTTTTTTAGAATATATTCTGTCAACTTACACCGAATTTTCTTTTAACAGCCGACCGCTGAAAACGTAGTGATTATTATATATGTATCTTTTTCTCCTCCGTTTATGAACCTGTTGTTTTTTCCCCGTTTAGTAGCTATTAACGATCTTTAACGTTATCAGTAAAAAATTTTTAAAAAAAGTCATTTTCTTTTTCTTATTTAAATAAAAAATGAAATCGCCATATAGCTAATAAATCTGTTCTTCCATCTCCAGAAATAGTTTCCTTCCTACATAGAAGTATGAAAGAACATTGGATATCATCCTGATCCCAATAAGTAACCTTTCTAAGGAATATAAAACCAAACATTGAATTTTGATAGCCACCGATCCAAATGTCCAAAAACAATTCTCTGTTCTTACTCATAATCATATCCTTCAGAGAGCCCTTCCGCAAATTTCTTGCCCATTTTGCAATGTAGCAGTGGTACCTTCTGTCGAGCACATCCTGAAACAATGTAAACGTTTAAGGAGAAATAAGGACCAATCGCTATACATTTTTTTGTCCATTTACCCAGCACAGGTTCAAACAGTGCTATCTTTCCTCAACATAAATAACCTTTTAGGTAAACTATAATAACTCCTATGCCCGCTGTGCCGTAATGGCCCTGGCAGATATACATACGGCTAGCGAGTAGGTAGTATAAAAAAAAAAAAAAAAAAAAAAATGTGTTCTTATTAAAATGTTTCATTTTTTCTTAATAGTCATCATTATTGGCTTTTTTACAGTATACTAAATCTTAAGGTGTTCTTTAATATCGATAAATAAAGATTTTTAAATTGTGATTTACTGTTATTTTATTGAATTTATTTTTTATTCAATTATAATGGTAGTGAACACTGTTTTGTATTGTAAGTACACATAAAAGCGTATGTTCTCAGATATACACAATGAACGAATGTACAAGAGTAGAGAAAAAAAAAATTTGGAAATATGCAAATTCATTTATGTTTTCTTTTCCTCAAATTTTTAATAATAATTATGGTCGAATTTCGACCAATGGGCGAACACTATTATATATATATATATATATATATACATGAAAAAGACGCGTATAAATTAAGTATTGAATAAAATTATATTAGTACCAGTGATGGTCCTGTATTTTCGCAAATAATGTAATCTCGAGTTTCAGGTTTAGAGACTTTGATGAACGTGATTAGGTGTTATTTAAGTCAGCCGTGATATTTATTCTGGCCACCTCTTTTCTACCGCCATGTGCCGGTCACTTGACTCTTTTTCCAACTACAAAATCTCATGTTTTCTCTCTGCACACATACTAATTATTAATAATTTATTTATTGTATTTTTATTAAGTTATATTTAACATTTATTTATTTTATTTTACTTTATTTTATCCATGCAATGAACTCATTACAAAATATTCATTTAAACGTATGTGTATTTAAATGACTATGTCATTCTTATGCTTGAAGTAATAAGAAAATCATGTAACGAAATCTATAATCATATTACGTAAAGTTTATAAATCATTTACTTTATTTTGCCAAGAGTGACATATTGAAAGCATCTCTTCTAGAAGAATTTTAAAACGAGGGAATTCTCCTTCAATTCGAAGGATCGATTTTTAGGATACCGTTCACACATATAATGTACGGAATCCTAATAAAATGGTTCAGGAATTACAAAAATATTCTATTAAAATATAACTCACGAACAGATTGACTTATAAACTTCAAAATTGGATCATAAATTACAATGAAAATTCTCTTTAAAGCTATATCTACAACTTCAAGCTAACCGAAAATCCTGGGCACCAAGAAACCCAAAAACCCGTCAAGAATATATAATATGAAATATAAAACGATCTCAAAAATCACCCTTAAAAAATTCGTAGCTCATCACCAGATAACACCCTTTAAAAGTTAGTTCGAGAATGTGTTGTTCGGTCGTGTATTTATGCGTTTATGATAACATACGTTTTCGTTAATTGAATATATTACGTATTAAAATTAGATAATAATCACATTTCGCGAGAGTGCGAGTTTATCTAATGCGCACTGCTATAAACGTAAACAGTATTATGGCGGTTACACCGTCTGATACAGCAATGGAATTATCAATCCCTCAACGGTAACTTCCTATACCAACTATACCAACACCGGATCGTTTACACTGCAATCATCATCATCGATATCAATGTCATCATTACTATCAGAAGTAACATCTGCACATGTAGGTAATCGAAGCTAACAGAAATCAGATAACGACAATTTACATTCTAACTCCACAAATAACAAAATGCCATCAGTAACGCTAAAACAGCATCAGTTTTTAATTTTCCATCAAAAGAACAGGCAATAGTTTTCACTATAGCCAAAGGAATTAATCAAAAAGACCGCATAATTAAAGTAGGAGAAATTGTAGCACCTTGAAATTTAAAATACGTATCGCGAGTGTCACGCGACAGGTTCGCAATATTTTTATCCAATAAATTTTTAGTAGATTATTTAGTAGATATACATGAAACAATTGCAATAAATAACAACGTAACTGACATGAGGAGATTAATAGACCCTAAAAAAAGAATTATAATTTCAAATGTTTATCCTTCCATACCACAATACATTATTGAAGAAATACTCAAAAAAGATTATAAATGTAAATTTTGAAACCCCGATCTCTTTTATAAAGTACACGGCATAGGAGCGACGAAAGGTTATGAGCATTTATTAAATGCCAAACGATAGTTTTTTATAAATTCAGTGGAAATGAAAAAAAAATCCCTGAAACCGTACTCATACAGTACGAAGAAGTAACATACCGAATATTTCTATCTTCAGATAATGTTTCATGCTTTGTATGTAACGAAAAATTACGTACTAGTAAAAACTGCCCAAACGTGATAGAAAAACGATGTAAATAATAAAATAAGTGACAATAATAAAAATATAAACGCGGATAGCAATTTCCGTACACTTTCGTTAACGTAAACCGCAAATGTAGCTGCTAAAAGAGCACGGTTAATTCTCGAGTTCGACTGAGCAGCAAAAAACATAAGATATAAATTAATACTCTAAATCAGTGGTTCTTAACCGGTGGTCCCTGGGAGCACTCAAAGTGGTCCGCGAAGCCATCTTAAAAATATTAAAGCTATAAAACTAGTTAACTTCATTAAAAAGAGTGCACTTAATACTCGTCTCTTCAAACAGTTGTGCTCTGATATTAACTCTGAACACGAAACTCGGCTTTTCCATACGGAAGTGCGTAAGCTTTCCAATTGTACGAACTGAAAGAGGAATTAAAAATATTATTAACTAACAAGGAGAACAAAGAGTTGCTGGATCAGTTCTGCAAGTCCAAATTTCAAATGTGTTTTGCTTATTTGGTTGATTTTTTCGCGCAACTAAATAAATTGAACCTTTAACTGCAAGGGTCATCCGAATTTGAAGTTGCAAGGCGCAAGCAATAAATTTGCATATGAAGATAAAATTAATGAATTTATCACTAAAATCGAGCTATGGATTGATAAGGTTGGAAGAAAAAATTGTTTTGCGTTTGATACGCTGAATCGAATTATTGACAGGCAGCGTGCTGAGATTAAAGAAAAAATACAAAAGAACGTGATACTTCATTTGAAAAATTAAAAAAGTGAATTTAGTCGCTATTTTCCTGACTACTGTGAGGACGAAGGTGTTCGGAAAGTGATCAACGTTTCTGAGGCGCCTGATGAAATTCAAGAAGAAGTGATTGAAATGCAACACAATAGTAACTTGAAAGATATATTCGTGACAGGAATTAATTTTGAAAATTTTGGAGCCAAAAGGCAATTTCTTCCCCAAAGATTCAAGAAATTGCTGTACTTTACCGAACTTTGTTATCATCGACATATCTAGGTGAGCAGGGGTTCTCGGCGCTTTTGATAATTAAAAGCAAGCACCGAAATCGGTTGGATGCCAGTGCCAACATGTGTTTTTGGTTTTGAGTAGCATTGAACCAAGGATTCAGAAGTTCGTAAAAAGTACGCAGTCACAGAAATCGCATTAAAATAATATATTTACCTCTATTCTGTAAAATTTTCGTAAAAAAATTAAAATACTGTTGGCTTTGAACAATTTTATGTGTGTCTCATTTATAGATAGATAGAACAACCCTTTATTTATTTACATTTACTGTGTATTATCTTCAAACAGTTGATGGTCCATGGCAGACAGAAATTTCGTCAAATGGTCCCTCATCACTTAAAGGTTAAGAACCACTGCTCTAAATGATAATGTTCAGTACTTTAATATTCGTTGCACATCCTTGAATTTATAGCTGGAATCAGTGGCGTACTTAAACCACTCGGCGCGGGGGGGGGGGGGGGATCAAAAAAATTGAGCAGAAAAACAACAAGAATATCAAAAAACAATTGTTACGTTTTTTAAACTCTAGTACCGTTTTTTTTTTTTTTTTTTAAGATACACTAATAACCAGATATTTGAACTAACAAAATCTAAATAACATTTGATTTTCGTTTTCTTTTGTCTTTTCTTTCTCATTTTTTTTTTTTTTTTTTGTTTTTTGCCTTTAAATAAACTGAATTGTGTACCCTAACTTACGGAATCCGTAAATGTTTTTTCTATGCACACCCATTCGAATTAAAAAGCTGATGCCATGAAAAATGAAACAAATATGATCAGCAAAAATTTTTCCAGCAGTCTGCCTGAATTTCAAGTTTACTGCGTTAGGGAGAAAACGAGAATTGTCTTCGTGTGAAAAATAACACCTTTATTTGTTTTTGTTAGTTATTATAAGAAAAGTAAAAAAATATTTCGCATGGAACTATTTTTACCCTCGCTATAAAGCGATTTGAAAAAAAAAGAAAAAAGAAGACAATTGACGACGTGGTTATTTTATAAATAAAATATAATTGAACATGAAGGAAAAAGACGAAGTATTTCACTTATAATCCAGTATTATAAGGCGTATCGCTTTAAAACACAATTCCTTTACAGTGCAAGTATAATAAATATAATTCTGCTCCTCAAACTGTACCGTTCTGGGAAGTTGTACATTTTTCTGTGCCTTTGGGCACACCCTGATATTAAATCTCTCCAAAATTTCGGGACGGGTTTGACCCCCCCCCCCCCCAAAGTACGCTACTGGCTGGAATCGATCACATACCCCAGCTGACCTACATCCAAAGTAAAACTTTACATTTTTATATTTCTTTTTTGCTGCAAGAAAAAAAAATCGTCTATAGTAACTAGAGTTTATTTTTTTTTCAATCGACGTATTTTCTTCGTCAGATCGTAAGGAAATTATAAAACCCTCAAATTTTAAAATTAAAGGGCCCAAATTTTGAAAAATGTGAAAATCAAGTATTAAGCAAAAATTAAAAAAAAACATCTATAGCCGGTTCTAGTGGGTTACGGTATTGATTTTCTAAAGTCTCCAAAAAGAATTAAATGTAATATATTCCTTTCACATATATTACCCTGCTAGCGGTTTTAGTTTTCTAGATATTTTAATCTAAATTTCACTTTTTAATTGACGTATTGGCGTATTTCTTTAAAAAAAACAAAAAAAAACAAGTATATGTAAACGTTGCAATCTTTATGAAAATTTATAAAGTAAAACAATTTAAAGTCCGAAAGAACGAGCCGCAAAGCGGCCAGCGAGACCACCCCTAATATATATATATATATATATAATATACATATAACTATTTTATGTGTATGATTAATATTGTTCAACGTAAGGAAAGAATTACTTTTACTTAAACTAAAATTTGATTCTTATGAATAAATTTAAATACAGGAGGAAGTCCCATATCGCAGCAAAGTATGTGATGTATACAATACAGTGGGTAGATCCGTACCAGGATTAAATCATTAACACGAACTGATCTTCTAGCTTCAAATAATTCACATTTAAATAATAGATGGTTGATGTCATCTCTGAAACTGGCAGACGCATGATTGTTGTTATATATATATATATGTATATATATAAACTCGGCCATTTTGGCCTCGCAAGGGACTGTACCCCTTGGCCTCTCTTGATACATTTTTGTCTGTCTCTCTTCCATACTTTGTATAAAATGATAAAATTTACAACGTAATTCTAAATCGGTCCATATGAATTGAATGTAATAACATAATCACAAAAATGCTATAAAATACAACAAACGTTATATAAATTTTTTGGGACATTTTTTCTAATTGGGGGTAGACTGAGAATTACGTTGTAATTAATATATATATATATATATATGCGACAAGTTATATTATTCGTATTTTGACACTGGCAGAAATTAAACGTGTCGTCCGCTCATCAGGAATTTAGATTTCCTGAAGAAACTATTCCTTTGTGACGCTCATCATTTACAAATTTTTCCCAAAAATTTGTGTACATATCCGATTTGATTCGTCGATAGTAATTAAAAATGACCCGATGGAGTATTTAAAAATCATCGATGCAGTCTTCATAACAACACGTGCATCCCACGCTGATAATTGTCATTTTTGTTTAGGCCGTAATTCAGCGATTATTTATTGGTTGCGGAATAATCTAAGTTTAGCCACTCCTTTCTGCATTCTTAAGTGCTTAATCTATTTGGCCGGTTATAAGTTTCGGCGCCAGTTTGGAAAAAGTTTTCTAGGGCTTCAGCATGCAACGGATTCTTTCAGAAGGGTCAGAGAGCTTGCTGTAAGAATTACTTTTAAGTATATCAATCTTATACAACCGCATTCATACACGAAAGTGTACGTAATATTCAGTAACAATTTGTACTGGTTACTCGAATAAATCATTACGTACATATTAGCATTTATAAATGCGATTATGCGAGGACGTCGCCAGCCGATGAGCCAGGGGGGAGCAAGATGATAGAAAGAGGATATGAGTTATGGGAAAAATAAAATTTATCAGTTGCAAAGGCTTAATATTTTATTAAACAAGAATAAAATCTTAATTAGAACATAATTTTCGTGGGTTTCTGATAAAAATCTTCCAAATTGTCCATGATTACGCGCCTATGAATACTCATCATGGCCAGTTGATTAATAAGTTTCAAGGCTTCAGGGGGGAAGCTGCCCCACCCCTGCCCCCCGTTGGCGACACCCATGCGATTATGTAAAATTCATGATTAATATCGTGTTATTTCTCCTACGCCGTATTTACAAGAATAATGGTTAACATGACGGTATTTATTATTTTAATTTTTTCATTTAAATATCGAGTTTGATTTTTTTTTTACTTTATTTTTATTTTTATACTTTTATTCTAAAACTACCACAAAAACATATACATGTGTAATTGTACCGGTTTAGAAATGTACAGTAAAATAAAGGAGAGTATGAATTTTTAAGAAATTCGGCGTTTATAAGCCATTCGAATTAATAGGTGTGACGTACACATAAACTCGTGATATACCGAATATTTTAGAACCAAGTATAAAATAGAACGTAGAATCTTGTCAGATAATTAAAATCGATGTATGTACGTATAAGTTGAAAGCACGCACCAAAAATTGGCAAAATACCGTCAAGTTTTTCTTTTCTACTAACAAGAAAAATATAAAATTGACCGAATGAATTATTTACCATTAGGCAGAAATATGTACAATATTTTTAATGTTTCCGATTCAGCGTTCGCTGTATTCTTGTGATCGTAATGTAAAGAATAAATGTTGACTTTGGAACAAGGCGATACATACATTATTTCAAATAAGTATTGCATGTATCTTTCTGTAACAGTAAACAACATTTTTTTATTTCAATGTATAAATTAGTGATCCAAAATGGATATGTACGAAAATCTAAAAACCGAAAGGCATTTTAAACTTAATAATGACGAATAAATAAATAAACATGTATGTATATTAACGTGTGTGTGTGTGCGCGTGTATGTATACACATACACCTAATAATTTAGTAGATCAACTGAGTAATAGTAATAGTGTTTCTGAAAATTGTTTTGTAGGAAAGTTGCTCTGACTTTGTGTGATAAACAATGTGTCGATATTGTAAAAATATTCGTATCGCTTTTAGGGAACCTATAAAAATAAACAAGTGCGAGGTCAGCCGGAGAAAAAACGGAGTCCGAATGAGGCGATTTTTCTATGGAAAAAAAACAAACAAAAAACGGTAATTTTTGTTTGTAAATTTTTGCCATTCAATTACGCTGTAAAGAAATTTCGTACGGCGCTCGTGTTAAATAATGCGTATCAATAAAAAAGGAAAAAATTACAATACTTAAAAATAGCACTATGGTTTTGTGCCCCTTTATTTAATCACGGTTAGTCATGTTTCGTCGGTTAATAAACTTGAAAATGAATATTTTACTTGCTATTTGATGTAACAAAAATCCACCTACGGATAAAATGAGACGGTCAAAAACGAGATTATTGTTTACAATCTCGAGAAAAATAATTGCAGCGTTGTAAATATCATTTTTTGAAAATTTCACACCTACCACAATTTGTATTAATTTCTATTCGATAAATATCTCATATAGTTCGTGAAATCCCGAAAAGTAGCCGATGATAAACTTTCGATTTCATCAATATTCTGCCTTTTACGTATTTAAACGCATTATGTTCTGGCTGTTTGTTATTACAAAGAAATCTTTTACGTTCCCAATTATTAAACGGAAAGTAATTTTTAATACTTCGGTTAACATTAAATGAGCGGTAAATAAATAAAAAATCGAAGTAACAACAGGTAAAAGGAACAATTTAAACATTTACCGACAAATAGCTGGATCATTACAGAGGGGAGGCCTTCCATATTCCTGTACAGAATGCGAATCCTTTTTCCTGAATAGCAGCCACATTCTTTTTCCGTGATGTGTTTAGATGTAATTTCAAAATTGAGTTCGCTACGCAATCTCTAGACTGAAATCACAAAAAGGTTTTTTAAAAAAAAACAACAAAAAACGAAGAATCTATAGCTTATATATATTATTTTTAATTTGCCTTTTTTTTTTGGCGGGATTTAGAATCAAAATTTTTAGCTTAAATTCAGCGTTTTTCTTTTATCAAATCTTAATAAAACTCGAACACATAATAGGTCGCAGAAAACCATAGCGTATCGAAAAAGTCACACATTATTGGCGAATAAGACATCACCACGACGGCAAATATAACCTTTGCGACACATCTATCGGACTGCGCTAGGTCACTTGTTGAACCGCGCTTACCGGCTGCCAGCTCTAGTCCGGCGAATTATCATAACCGGTGATTAGTTCACATTGCGACCACGTGTTGCCGCTAGTTGTTTACAGTTCGTCGCTGTTCGTTGAAACGAGACGCGTCTTCTAATCTAGAACTCACTGGTAGTCCGCATGCGATCCTATTTCTGTCGACTTGATTACGCGATTCGTTCACATGTTTGCTAGAGATCGGGATCGTTGATTTTTTTACTCTGTTTGCAGCTGGACTACTATTCATTTCTCGATTCGAACCTTTTTCTCGAAAATAAAATTGTGTGTTTCGTTACTTCCGACGACACTATATAGCTACACATGTATATTAGTTCGATTTTGATGATGTAAAATTTTTAATTTTTAATCGTTTCGTTTTCTTCGTCACAGTTGCAAGAAGCCCGTTGCATAAAAAATGGTAAGATTAAAAATACATTTACGCGCTTTTTTTCAATATACACATTCATTTATATTTTATAATATACTTGTAAAAAAGTAGTTGTTAGCAAACGCGATTTCTTCCGTTTTTCGGCTATTATAATTCTGATTAAATATAGCAGTGTACACGCCACTCGTACATCTTTTATAATCGAAAAATCATTAAAATGTCGACGGCAATAAATGTGCTAAACAAAACCACAAATACCGATAGCATTATGAATTATGTTCAGACTTTATCATCACTGTTGATCGAATAACGTTAGCGGCATACAAAAACATTGTTATTAGCTTATTAGTAGAAAATGTCACTTTCGATGTTGCGTATTTCGCGATACACATCGATGTTTTTTTGTCGATTTGATAATGTGAAAGTTTTTGAATGTTATTTTTATTTTTATTTTTTCGATTTTTTCGATTTTTTCGATTTTTTCGATTTACATAATAGCAGTGTAAAATTTTCAATATTTTTAATTTCCTCCGTTTTTTTTTTCTTATTCTTTTAAATGACCAATTAAAGTAAAAACGCAAAAATCAAAAGAGATTTATAAACCAACTCAAATTTTAATCTAAGTGCGCTTTTTCCTCGTGCATATTACTTTGCCGCTTGTTATCTTTACGACCGCGGGGTTGCCTATGCTAGAAATTTGCCGTGAATAACCGAAAATCATTAAAGGCGATCTCGGTAATAATTTTTAAAATAGACACCCGGTGTAGCTCTACACATATTGTGAAGATTTCATGCAAAAACGTAAAAAGAAATCTTTCAAATACGTTTATTGTGTTGTGATATGTTTTCATAATGATTCCGCTATTAAATAATTCTGTCTTTGTATATTGAAGTAAAAGAAAAAAATTATTTACAGAATAATTACCGATTAGCCGTCCCCGGTGCTTAAAAGAAAATGAAAAATATTTTTCAAAACAAATTCAATACTTGTAATTAAATCGGTTTTTGACACAGTTCAGCTTACGCAAATGCGGGTGGTACTTTTCGATGATTTCAAATAGGCCGATAATTCTGGTCCCCGGATATTAGAAGAAAATCTCGAGCAACGCGGCTTTTTCTTTTCTTCTATAACTCTCCTTTCACGGAGAGTAATCAAAAATCACGTAGGCCTCCTAGGCAGCTGGAAATTTCCGACTCTCCAACATTTCTTCTACCGCTACCCTCTGTATTACAAGCAGCCGTAGACGTAACTCAGGGCGTGCAAGGATCGAAAGAAATATTTAATTATTAATTAATCCGGCAAATTATGTTAATCGCCAATTTCCGCCATCAAAATTTCATTTCGCGTCAAAATGCGTACCGTGTTTCATATAACGCGCTGTAAACAACGAACTTTAGAAAATCGGAAAGACGTTTTCGTTTCCCGTATGTATTATAATGATGATCTCCTCACAAAGAGATATTATTATTCTGTAAGCGTTACTGAAAGGTTATTACGTAGCAGTTTAAGGAGTTTCAAAGATCGCCGCAGATTTAGAAACCTATTCAAATGTGAACTATAGTTGGTATTTTCATTAAAATGGTAATCGAAAGATTTTCTAAAAATTCTATTCTAGGCTCCCGTTTACCGGGGGGGTGGGTGTATTTTGCCGATTTGAAAATTAAGTGCAACTCTGTGCGGGAAAACCACTTCAGTTTAAATTCCCAAACTCTTTTTCCCCTGCTATTCATCCTCATATGAGTGTTTAGGAGGAAAACTCTATTTTCGAAATACAGACGGAAATAAGTAGTAGCCTTTTAGCAATCTGAATAATATACTTTGCAGTGAAATTAAAAAATGAAGCACGCCTATGAAACATGGACAGTTAGCGCAGAAAACGAGAAGAGTCTGCAAACTTTCAGAGTCGCGTGCTATTACCGCAAAATCCTGACCGTCGTTAACGTGTTCTATATGCGACGATCTTAAATAGAACGGAAGAAAATATTCGAAATAAAAAGAAACAATGACACCTTTGATATCAAAGAGTAAGTAAAGTAAAGGAAGTCTCATATATCCTTGATAAAGTATCATGGACTGTGAAATTAAGCCTTTCATAATGGTATTAAGCCCCTGATGCATCTAAAAAGAGAATACTGGTGCCAGTTTCTTTCTCTCGGCCGCCTTTACTTTCCCAGAATTCTTCAGTTTGCTGGATCGCTAGGAGAAGAGGTTGTTGTAATATTCCTACCATTGCGATTCGTAACTTTATTTTAAAATACTGCCACTTTTTAATAAGTAATCTATATAATTATACACGTTTTTTTAATTATTCAAAAAAAAAACAAACTGTGTTTACTATCCATACCCAGTTTTGGATTTACATCACGGACTTAAATGGGCTACAACAGCGGCAAAATTCGAACGGCGGCAAATTTGCATGAGATTAAAATTTTTTTTCTATTGAAAAATATTTGAAATTTTCAAAATATTATTTCATATTATGACGTTTCAGTCACAGCAGGGTAGGAGAGTTTAAACCGGAACGTGCATTATTTGGTTATATTAGAAGTTAAAGAGAATTCTCGAAATTTTAAACAAACTGCTCAGCAGAACGTTCCTTTCCTGCCATGAAAAGAATTAAAAGGTTTTTTAGATCAACAATTTATCTATTTTATTTATTGAAGAACAGTTAGTAAAGAATTTAAACTTTGATGATATAATAAAGGAATTTGCATCTTTGAAATTGCGTCATAAAAAAATGTAAATTTTAATTGACACATGTAAAAATAATGTATGTATAGAATTATTATAACATTTAGGTATGTTATAAAAGTGTATGAAATTTTTTAATTGAAAATTAATTTTTAACTGTTGTGTCCTTTCCTACTTTAGTTACTCGATTTTGTTTTTTATTACTTAATTTATAAATTATTCCAAGGGCGGCAGAAATTACTAAGCCCACAGCAGCGGCATTTGACTATAATCCGGGCCCTGTCTATACCTATACCTATGCATGATATACAACGGTATAACAACAATATAGAAAGAAATAAAAACAAAAAGATGTGATTGAAATTTAAAAAGATTAAAACAAGAGCTAAACGACGCGTGAAATTTATAGAACACCATCAATTATGCTAGTATTCTTGACGTAAAATTTAAATTGATTTTTTCCAGCTTTAATCGGGTTTTGTGCGAAGTATAGAGACAAAACTTCGTAAGTCGTTGCAAAGATAATTTTTTTTTTTTTTTGAATTGTTTTCGACTTTTGCAAAGAGAAGCAGTACTTACCGGCAGGGCCGTGCCCAGAATTTTGAAAAGAGGGGGGTTTTAAAAATTTTCTTCCTGCATTTATTTTATAAATAACAATACGTTTTTCACTAATATTCATACTATTAATAATTTCCATCATTTTCATTTATACATTAATAATTTACATAAATGAATTACCCCGTACATGAACATTAATAAAAATTACGTATGTTATTGATTATACTCATAATAAAAAATTTTGCACAAAATATTAATGAAGTACCTAAAAATATGAATCATATTTTTTCTTTTTTTTTTTTTTTTTTACAAACACTAAAAAAAACATAATTTTTTATTTTTTTCCAGATTTTTGTGTATTTATAATAACTATTTTAGTTGTAATAGGGCGGGGGGTGCACACGGTCTTGACCGGTAAAATTAAGCAATGTTGTATTTTTATTTATTTATTTTTCTTTTTTCTCATGCTACACAGCTAATCGATCCATCAGTGCAAGTATGATAATTATTTGGTATTCTCTACGTTGGACTTCAAACCCCATTATTCTTTAAAGTTGTAAAACAGTAAAGGTTTTTTTTTTTTTTTTTTGTGCGTGGAACTTGTGAGCGGTGTAACATTTTTAAGTATCGTAAAAACCTACTTATCGGAAAAAAGTTTATTACGTCAAGTCGCCGGTCTATAACTTACTGAAAGAATTCGTGACGATTGCATTATACTTTTTAAAATAGCCTTAAAGTTATTAAACGAGCAGTTTTCCATTTCGGTTACGATCAGGCTCGTAGGTAATCATACTACTGTTCGTAGATGCTTCGGTTCGTCTGTGACTGCTAACTTTTGACTGTCGCCGTGCCGAGCGATAGAATCTGCGCAGAATCGACATTAGCTGCGGTGAAATTGAATATTAAATGAAATTTAATGTATTTAAATAACTAAATTTTGAGTCAAACGAATTTAAAGAATTAATACTCAACACGCGTTTTATCGTTCTGAATATAAATAAAACATGCAGTAGGAATTAGGAACGGGTAATTTCGGACACAGTTATATCCTCGGAAATATATCCGCGGTCGGACACACAGTCGGATATATCTCCGGTGACATGATTTAATATATCTCCACTCCGAAAGGCGACAGCTGGCCGCGCGACTGTCAAAATCTGCCTTATCATTATTGTTCCACAGAATTAAGTCGTGTTCATAGATTGTTGCAGTATAGAGATGCAATAGTGACAACAGTGTGATTTAACATTTTCAAATCGGAATGAGTAATGTAATCCACAAATTTAATGCTGTGTGTTATTTAACGCGATGCGAACTAGCTATTTTATCCAAAAAATGTGCTGGTAAATCAGAATTGTGCGAAAAAAATCCACATTGTGTTCAAGGACGTTCTGTTGCTTTGTGCGTTCTGAGTACTACACGGAGTTGGACTTGAATACACAGCGAAGAGTGCGATTATACACTAGATATGAAATAGATAACTGGATCGGAGTTGAAGTTCAGAAGCGGATATATATCCGCAGTCGAAGAGGACACATACATATATGTACCCAAAACTGCTTTAGCCGAGTTGATTTGCGCATCTCTAATAGGAACTTAGGACTCGTTTACGTGAAATGCCGATGAAGGTTACCGACGACTCCTTCCTCAGGCGTTAAATCTTTGAGGTAGAATCAAACTAATCGGGGGGGAAACGTAAAAGTAGGGTAAAAAGTTAGTTTTGTAGATATAAGAAGAAGTAAAAGGAGTGTTATTTTCACGGCGGTAAAAGAGAGAAGGAGGAAAAAATGCAAGCATTGCAGCGCATCTCGTTAGTATTGAAATAAGATAGTGACTTTGAAAAGCAGACTGCTGCGAAGGTGATTAAACTGCGAATAATTCGGTAGTTACAGAAAAAATGCTAATTTCATTAAGAGTTTTGAGATTATAATTTACAGTCAGTCGTCAGTCGTCAGTCCGGGAGAAAAGTTAAAAGTGCGAAGCTCAAAAATGAATTAATCTGTGAGACGTTTTTGATTTAAAACAATATTGATACATTATGTACGAGATAAAAATAACGATAGTTCAGCTTTAGTGGGGGAACAGAATTTTTCAAAGGCCAGCGATGATTATGTGTGCAAATAAAAACGATGTTCGTCGTTTATTTGAGAATAATTCAAGAGTAGGTTGTGAGTAAACGAATTTTTTGATTTTTCGCCGAATTCATTTGACGCCTTTCTTTTAAACCGATGCTATTTGATGACGGTGTTAAAGGTAGGCAGGAAGACGATTTTCCCAGTCCACGCTATTATTGATATTTCACTCGATTTTATATTATTCGTTTTTTTTTGTTTTTTTTGTTTTTTGGTCGCGCCAACCATGATAATGAGAAGGGGAGGAGTCTTTTAATTCTGATTCGGTCACATATTGAACATGCAACCAGTAGTCTAAATATTGGTTAACAAAGAATAAAGAAAAAGAGGCTTATGTTTTAAAATAAATGGAATAAATGGTGGGTAACACATGTAAAATTCTGAAGAAAGGAAAGAACATAGACACGCTTGACAGCTGCCTCCTTACTTCGGTGGAAAGGGTAATATGAAGAGGAAGCTGGAGGAAGGCAATAACAAGAAAGGAATATAATAGAATTAAAACGTGGTGATTAGACAATAACTGATCGACAAGGTAACGGGGAAACTCGAGGGAGAATTTCAGGAATTAGAGTGATTAGGCTGATAAAAGAGGAGATCGTTATAAAAGGAAAAAGTGTAAATATCTGAAAAATCTAAGATAAAATCTTTTATATACGCGGTTTGCGGAATATTAAAGGATGTTTTTTAGGATTCCGTAATAACTTACGGAATCCTAATAAGATGGTACACAAATGACAAAAATATCAAATAAAAATCAATAACTCACGAACAGCTTGACTTATAAACTTCAAATTTGGAACATAAATCACAATTAAAATTCTCTTTAAAACGATCTATAACTTGAAGATGACCCATTGCCCTGGGCGGCAAAAAACCCAAAAAACCGTCAAGAATATATAATATGGTACATAAAACGACCTCAAAAATCACTTAAAAAATCATAACTCGTCACTAGATAAACTTATAACGGTGAAATTCAAAATATAAACTACAATGCAGGAGTACTTTCATAAAATCAAAAAATTACGTTACAAAAGTTATGTATAGTTGCCCAAAAGTTCAAAAAAGCGCGAAAAATGAAGTGTTCCCCCTCTAGCGGCGCGAGTATTACGGCTGAAAATTTTAAACGCGGTTTAAAATTAGCGCATCCCCGTATATTTCTTTAGTTTGGAACATCCGGATTTGCAACTTGAAAACTGGACCTTCGGGGCACCGAAAGCTCGAAATTTTGGAAAAAATATTTTTTTTCCCGGGCATGTGATATATCGTTTGAAAGATTAGTATTTGTCGGGAACGAAACCCTATTTCGTTTTCTTAACCAAACTTTCGAATTTGCCGAAAAGTTCAAAAGCGCGAAAACTAATATGTAGCCCCCTGTTTGGATCGCGAATATTATAGCTATAAATTTCGAATGGGGTTGAAAATATGCTCATTCTGGCATGTTTGCGTAGTTTATTTAAAATTTTGTGTATATATCTAAATAAATTTTATTTAAAAATCGTAATCTAATAAATAGTGACAAACAAGGAAGGTGGTTTAAGTAATAGTATTCAAATATAACTATATAGAAGTTCGGAAAACAAACAAGTACAATTACAAATTTTTAAATATTTATTGATAATTAATCCTTCCAAAAATCTAGTACTAAATAGCGTTTATTTATTAGAATTTATTTTTTTTTGCAGTACAATATGATGACATTGCGTGATGTGTGAAAAAGAACTGGACTAAAAATATCTGTTTTGGAATTATTGTTGTTTTGGAATTATTGTTATTTTGAATTTAGTATTATGTAAATAAAAATTATGGTTATCTTTAACTTAACATACGGAATCCTCAGCGCATGAAAAACCTCATGCTTGACTGAACTTGTTTTTCTTTCTTTTTCTTTTTTCTCTCGACAATTCGGGCCAAGGAATCTGCCGCTTCATTTCTTGCAAAAAGTCAACACGAATGGAATAAAAGTATGAAAAAATATATGCAAACATTGGAAAAATCGCAGGAAAGAGTAGGAGAGGCGAATAGATGATTTGAAGAAGAGCATTTGTCGCGATTTCAAAATAATTGCGCTATGGAAAAACGAGACAATTAGAGGAAATTAAAGTAATGGAACGCTTTCATTTGATTTGAATTTGACAACATACTCGAATATTATAAAATTTATCATCGCATCCGGCGGAAATATCAAAAATCTCAGTAAAATCATTGTGATCTTTAAAATATTTTTTTCTGTTCCTAGTTTTATATGGGCAAACTGCGAAATACCATCGCAAACGTGTTTATTACTAGTTCTTTTCGCGAAGTTGTGAAATTGTAATAACACTTTCTGTCAGCATGTGGACGTGTATATACATACATACATCAGGCGCGTGCTCAAATTTTTTTTTTTTGGGGGGGGGGCAAAAATTTTCTTAATACATTTATTTTATAAATAACAATACGGTTTTCACTAATATTTGTACTATTAATAATTCCATCATTTTAATTTATATATCGATAATTTACATAAATGAGTTACCGTAAAAACATTAATAAAAATTACATATGTTATTAATTATACTCGTAATAAAAAATTTAGTACCTAAAAATATGAAGCATATTTTTTCTTTTTTCTTTTAAAGGTAGGTAAAAACACCCTAAAAAATCATCAATGTTTATTTTAAATTTTTGATTTTTTTCAGATTTTTGTGTATTTATAATAACTATTTCAGTTCTCATGTGGGGGGGGTTACCTCCCCGTGAACACGGCCTTGACACACGCACACGCACACACACACACACACACACACACATATATATATATATATTATATATATATATATATAATTTACTCTTTTTTTGTAATTGAAGATTGGATTAGGCCTTTTTTTTCTTAACAAATGTTAATTTTTAAATTTCCCATATAAGCGACCCGTTACATGGGTTTTGTTTTTTTTTTCTCTTACCGGCTGCGCGTATTTTAAAATGCAATACCGAAGAAAACTCATGCTACAAGTTGCGGAGATTACAGGTTGATCAGCCTAATCAGTCACGCCCTGAAAATATTCCTAAGAGTCCTGCATAAGCGTTTGTTTCCTAAATGTGAAGAACTGAGCGGCTAGCCACAGTTCGGGTTCAGGAAGGGGCTAGGAACACGAGAAGCCCTGTTCTCCATGAAAATATTACTGCAAAAGGCTTATGACTACAGAAAAGACGTGTTTGTTTGCTTCATAGATTATCAGAAAGCATTTGACACCATACGGCACGATATCATGATAAGTCTTCTCCGAGAAGCAGGAGTTGATAATAAAGATATCAGAATAATTCAGAATCTTTATTGGGGACAAACGGCAGAGGTCCGTATCAGAGGCAATCAAACAACAGATGAATTCCGGGTGCGAAAAGGTGTACGCCAGGGGTGCATATTGTCACCGATGCTGTTCAACCTATACCTAGAGAACGTGTTCCGTATTGCTTTGGAAAATGTAGAACAAGGAATCAAGGTGAATGGGAAGCCCATTAACAACTTAAGATATGCGGACGATACGGCAATTATCGCAGGCACCATCGAGGACCTACAGAGTTTAATAAATGCGATAAACGAAGTCGGAGTCCAGTATGGTTTGGCCATAAATATAAAGAAAACCAAATTTATGGTCGTCAGCAGAGAAAAACACGAAGACGCAACTGTGAAAATAGATGGAAAACAGGTGCAGAGAGTGCCATCGTTCAAATACCTGGGTGCAATGATAAACGAAAAAGGCGACGACGACGAAGAAGTACGTGCCAGAATAGGACAAGCAAAAATTGCGCGCGTATTTAGCATGTAGAGACGTACCATTTAATCTGAAAATGAAAATAGTCAAATGCTACATCTGGCCGGTATTGCTATACGGGGCTGAGACTTGGTCGTTGAAAGTCAGGTCTATGAATCGTCTGGAGACCTGCGAAATATGGTTACTGCGGAGAATGTTGCGTATACCATGGATAGAAAAGGTCTCGAACGTAGAAGTAATGAAACGTGCCGGAGTAGAAAGAGAAATCATGGAGACCATTAAATCCAGGAAAGCTGCCTATCTGGGACATATTTTGCGAGGACAGAAATATGTAATT
Organism: Icerya purchasi; assembly: GCA_039619475.1. Lineage (NCBI taxonomy): Eukaryota > Metazoa > Arthropoda > Insecta > Hemiptera > Monophlebidae > Icerya > Icerya purchasi. The sequence continues at coordinate 134,499,659 of CM077116.1, forward strand.
CCAAAACTAGTGATAACTGGCAGAATGGAAGGAAAACGGGAAATTGGGCGGAAGCGGCACTCATGGCTCAGAAATCTGCGTCAATGGAATGGAATTGAAGACGCGGAGACCATTTTCCGACTGGCGGTGACCGGCGAACTACGTGGACAAATGGGACAGTGATCGCCAACGCGCTATGTAGCGTACGGCACCCGAAGAAGAAGAAGAATCTATACCTACGAATTAAGGACAAGCGTGTTAAATTAACGAGCAACATTTCTACTTTTAATGGTTTATGATTGGACTAATTGAAAATAACTGTTTTGCTTTTGAGATTAACGGAGGCGCGATACCGTCGCCAATTTCATTTAACGAAGCAGTGATAATGTGTATATAGTGGAATAGAAGGCCTAAAAAATGGATTGGTTAACGTATTTGATTTTAGGTATTGTTATCAACGTTTTATAGTATTAGACGCGCCGCAGATCGAACACAGCCCACGCCCATTTTTTTCCCCCCCATATACAACATAATAAATACAAGCAATATTTAATCAATTTAGAGACAATGTAAAGGAACAAGTTCCTAATTTGGTGTCGGGACCAGAAAATGAAGAAAATTACTTTTCTTAAAAAACAATGATTCTTTTCGTCGAATAGAAAATCATCACGAGTTCTTGTGATCTATCGAACCTCCAAATAACGTTTGTAAAGAACTTTTTAGACTAATATCACAGAGTTTGATGAATCACATGAATTAAGAGGGAAAAAAAAATTCGAAAATATAATTTAAATTGAGAACGTAAAGCAAAAATTACGAATACTAAACGATTTGAACGATATTGGAAGACTGAAATATGTAATAACTAATGAAAACGATCATCCTATTATCATTTTGCGCTCTTTTCCTGATATAAATAAATCAATTAAGAGCTTCGGAACGATCATCTTCTTTTGATTACTAGTGAATTGCTTTACGTCAGATTATCATCTTGTGTCGCAAGCACAGTATATTAACGTTCGACCTGCAGAAGCTAATGATGTTCTTTTAAAACTATTAAGTATTCAAAAAAATTCATTTGTTAAGGAACAAATAATCTCTTGTTTTTCTTTCTTTCTTATTTCATTTAGGCAGAAATATTTTTACGTAGTACATTTTATTTCGATGATTTGTTAATTTCAGTTTTGTTTTTTACAGTTGTTTAAAACTCTATAAGGTATGTATTTTATAATGTCGTTGATTGCATTACGTTAGATCTGGTTTTAAAACATTAACATGATGCAGTGAAGTTTATCCGGTGAAGGTGTGCAGGTTAAAACGTGTACCAGCCCATTAGGTGACAAATCAGTGGCACAAACTCTTTTATTATCGGTATAGTGCGATTTAGTTAAATTTAATTTTGAAATTCCATCATGAGGCTAACTTGATGCCGCTAAACTATTCTCGACTTCAAAAAACCATGTTCGCTAGATTCACAAGCCGGAGAAATATTATTACTATTATAACGACGTCCTCTATATGTATTTCGGATTTGACGGAATATTTAAATCTGCTGTGTAAAGCTTCAATATAAACATTTTTCATCACGGAATTATACAGTTTTATCTGTTTTTTTTAACAATGGCCTGTAAATAAGTGAATTATTTACTTTTTAATAAACCTTAAAAATACGAGATGTCACTTTAAACATTAATAATCGTTTACCTTTTAGAATTTACTCGATTGTTTGATTTTTTTCGAACATGGTTCGATAGATTTATTTAAATTCCTAAAACCGTCAATTCGTGGATTTCATTAAAATCGTTATTTCGGCGAATCCAATCTACATACACACGTACAATTTTTGCTTATATTGATAAGATTTACATTCACAGATTACGTTAACAAAAGTATTCGGCGTGCGTACAAACTGACTTTTACCTTTCATTAATCTTATTAGAAATAGTAATATAATGACAAAGTAAGTCCCGTACTCTTGATAAAGTATCATGGATTGTGTAATTAAGCTTTTGCATAATAGTACTAAGTCTGATGAGTCTAAAGAGAATACCTCGGCGGGGGCAGTCCCCTTCTCACGGGATCTGCCTTTACTTTCCCAGATTTCTCTGCTATAACCAATATTCAATTTCAGATTAGGTATATTCCTGAAACTGACTGGAATATCCGGAACGAGACAAGTTTCGATAACCTATGACACCTCTGATTTGATAGCCAAGCATCTTAACCTCTAGTTTATTGCGCTACCTTTACTACAAAGGGGAAAACTGTTAATGTATTTTCCGTGTTATTAATTTTAATTAATCTGCGCATGCCTAGAAAAATCAGTCTTAAAAATCGTCCGCTTTTACGGTTAAGCAAATTCCTAGCGTGTAAAAACGCAGGCGCCGTTTTTGTTACCTACCTTTACAGCACCGGCGTGTTATCCTACGGCGAATTGGCCATTAGGACAATGTAACTCTTTAATATCAGTTTAAAATAGGGGCCAAGATTTAAAATGGGATTTCTTTGTTAAAAGATAGAGGTGTGTGTGTGTTAAGTTTGTTCTTGGAATTTGTCAGAGTCGCACAATATCGCGACTTCTTTATCGAATAAGAAAATCAGTTTATGCGAATTTGGGTGAAAAGGAGAGATAGAAATAATGGCAAAACGGTTTATCATTTATTAAAGTTGAAGACAAGAATGAAAAACTGACATTGACACGATAGCTTCGATAAATGAAAACCTTTTTCTTTGTGAAGTGATGTACAAACACACTTGTGAAGTGGCGTGCTAGGAGGAGCGATAAGACGAAATCATGAGAAGAAGAAGCCGGGACCGTACAAATACTGTATCAATAAAAAGTGAAAAACTCTATAAATACGGCGAAAGCGTTCGCATAATTTTATCTTTATTGTATTCCCGTGTCTATTGTTGCTCTGATCTTGCAGGAGATAAATCCTCTACTCGAATTTAGGCCTTATTGTGATCGATCTCGTTGACCGCGAAAACGTACGAAAAAATTACAAATTGAGTAATTGTTAATTAAAACAAACATAAAACGAAGAATTTATTAAATCAAAAATTTGCAATAGCGCGTGTTTAATAATATAGCTGTTGTCCGTTTAATTTAAATCAAAAGAACGCGCGAATACAAATAAAAGTTAAAAATGAAAGGCAGAGATAATTAAATAAAAGTAAATAAATGCAGGCCTGGATTTAGGCGAGCTGCAGCCCCGGGCCCCGTCTTATAAAGAGGCCCCCAAGAGGCTCCCACCTCCGACACGAATGGTTAAACGTGCAATAATAGATGTTTTTCCAGTAATTTATATTGCATATAGAATATTTGTAACTAAACCGATTACAAATTGTGAGGTGGAAAGAGATCTTTTTCGATATTAAAAAGAATAAAAAATACGTCTAGACGAATAGATTATCGGCATTATCAAAATTAACGATCTCGAAACAGATTTTCTCCGTTTAGTAGATTTTAACGATATTATACAAGAATTTGCAGGAAAAAAAAAAAATTCATTGTTTAAAATTATATATATATATATATATATATATATTTGGCATCGAAAATTCTACCCGTTGTTTATATGATATTTAATTTTGTTTACATTAATAATTTATGTTAATTTGTGAATTCAAAATAATATAATTAAATTAAATTAAAGAAAATTTAGTTATTTTATAAAGCTGATAATTTTGTTACTTCCGAAAAGGGCCCCTAATATTTCGGTATTCTCGGGCCTGTATAAATGGCGTAAATTATAGATCGTTAAGTAAACAGTAAATGCATCTGTGTTATCTTTAGCTTTCAATTTCAAATATTAGGAAAAGGCTGCAAATAAAATAGGCGAATTCGATAAAATATTACAATTACGAAGATGATTTCGAATTAAAAAAATGTTTAAATTTGAATCGCGTGTTTTTAAAAGACTGAGCTGAAAAAATACATATACAGCTCTATTAATATGTAAACGATATGAGTACAAATATTTAAAAATTTTAAAATCGAATTATATTAACAACTTTATTCAAAAAAAAAAAGAAAAAAAAAAAGAAAAAAAAAACCCATCGCTTAACGATTCATTTATAATTCTTATAATTCATATTATTTATTTAAGCATTCCATTCTCGGCAATATTTTTGACTTTTTTATTATTATTATTATTATTATTATTATTATTATTATTATTATTATTATTATTATTATTATTATTATTACTATTTTTATTACTATTTTTATTAAAGTAAAGTAAGTCCCATACCCTTGACAGGGCGTCGGGGATTGTGAAGTTAAGGTTCACAATGTACCAAGACTAATGGATCTAAAGGGAATATTGGAGCCAGTTAATTTCTCTCAGCCGCCTTTACTTTCCCAGATTTTTCTGGTACCCAATTCAATTTCAGGCTGGATAAACCCTGTTTTTTTTTTGTTTTTTTTTGGGCTTGGCCGACTAAGGGCAGCTACCCAGGACAATTGGACTAGATTAGAGATTAAATTTTAATCCGGTCAGAGATCGATGACAGAAAAGAGACAAGAATAGGAACCACATTGAATGACGGCAAAGCTAAGATATAGGAAGCACTATATGGAGTAGGATAATTCAGCTTTAACAGCTGAACGTACAGGATATTACGCTCGGAGGAAAGATTGGAACATTCAAACAGCACGTGGTCAGGATCACAAACGAAGGAACAGTCGCCAGAGTGCAAAGGACAATAAGGGGATGGGAAAAGAGCAAAACGATGGTAAGCGATTTAGATCTGGAACGAGACAGGTCTCGAACCCGTATCTTCTGGTTTAGTAGCCAAGCGCCTTAACCAGCATGCTACCGCGCTACCTAATTAATGATATATTATGTATTGGTTTGCGTGAATTTTTTCTCTAATTATTCGTTTCGTAATTTTCGAATTTATTTAAATTTTCCCATTTAATAAAACTTTCATTTGTAACGAAATTAACGATTAGACGCACCCTACACGGAGAAATATTACGGTAAATAATACGCTCATTGATAAAAAAAAATCACACAGTACAAAATCGGTATTTTCAAAGCTGGAATTTTAGTTGTGCCGCATTTGGTGGAAAAGTTTGTAAAATAAACGTACAGTGTTGCCAATTAGAAAAAGAATGTTCGACCACAGTCGTAATTACAGCGACGCGTATGTTTTATTTGTAAGCCGCGTTTGTAATTAAATTACAAATTGTGTCCTATCAGTTGTAACAGAACTACCGTATGGTAATTATCGATAAGTGAAAATCACTAAGAGTTCGCTACACGCCTATTGATTCACATGATTAACTAACGGGCTTAATGGGTGGTAGTGACCCTTTTACCATTGCATATTAACTCGTAAAGAATATTATATTTTACCTTGATTGCGCCCATTAATACAATTTAAAAGCTTCTTTTTACTATTTCAACGGTTAATTTTATAATACATATGAGCATAAATTCTACATACATATGTAAATTGGGCTTTCCGAAACAGCGATTTCGACGAAATTCACGAATTGGCGGTTTTAGGAGTTTAGATAAATCGATCGGACCACGTTATTCGAAAAAAAAATCAAATAATCAAGTAAATTCTAAAAGGTAGATCATTTCGTATTTTTAGGGTTTATTAAAAAGTAAATAATTCACTTATTTACACGCCGTTGTTAATTAGAAACAGATAAAGGTATATCATTTCGCGATTAAAAATGTGTTCATATTTACGCTTTATAGAGCGGATTTCAATATTCTGTTAAAGGGCCTAGCCGGGTAAGATAGGCGAATCGGCCCCCGAAGCATATCGAAAAAGTGATGGTGCCATCATTTTGTATATGAAAAAGTATACCTCTGTGCAAATTTTCAGCCCCCTAAACCTAAACCTACCCTCAAATAAAATGTTTTCCATTTTGGGGGTTTTTACGTCTAGCTTCGTCAATTTTTGACTTAGAACACTATTTTTTTTTTTTAAATGTAGGTTTTTTTAAGCCCTACAAAGTGGTCAAGGCCGAATGCTAAAGTACGAGAAAAACAGGTATTATTTAACTTACCTTGTTGCAGCTCTTTCAATAATCAAAAATATCGTACCCACTTTCTAGGTATTATTTCATATAATATATAGTTCCTAAAATTCTGTAAATATATCTGTTACATGTTACTGTATAAAGAAATATAGTACACGCGAGTTCGGGCGTATTGTGAAGAATCGGGATGATTGCTCCCGCTAGGTGGCGTTTAATAGACAACCCAAAACAATGTATTCAGTACATCTGTATCTTCCTTTTCAAAAAAGTATATAATGCGCATATTTACACATACTGTAGAAGAATATATGCGTATATGCGTGATTTTCATCGGTATAATGGGCTTTTTAAGGTCTCTGGCACTTGAGAGTAAAAATTGGAAACTTCTGACTTATTTTCGATATGTTACAATCCATAATGCTTCCAAAGTTAATTTTCTGCCTAAAATTATTGCATACGAAAGTGTTGGATGCGAGGGATAGGGCGTATATAGGCGAAAATTCGAAAAAAAACGGTTTTTATTTTTTTTGACTTTGTTCCACCACTTTTAAAAATCTGAAAAAATTCATACATATTTTTGGCGCTAATTTACACAACATATATTTTTTCCGGAGTGTCGTCTATCTTTGTTTTAAAAATATTTTAAAATGAAATTTTCGAACGCGCCTAAAAATTTGAATTTCGCGCAAAAAAAAATCGGCCTCGACCACTTTGTAGGGCTTAAAAAAACCTACATTTAAAAAAAAAAGAAGTGTTCTAGGTCAAAAATTGACGAAGCTAGACGTAAAAACTCCCAAAATGGAAAACATTTTTTTTGAGGGTAGGTTTAGGTTTAGGGGGCTGAAAATTTGCACAGAGGTATACTTTTTCATATACAAAATGATCGTACCATCACTTTTTCGATATGCTTCGGGGGCCGATTCGCCTATCTTACCCGGCTAGGCCCTTTGAAATATACATGTATATATAAGACGTCGTTATGATCATTTTTAATAATAATTTTGCCGCTTGTGAATATTCGTTTTTATTGTTTTTTTGAAGTCGAGAATGTACACAAAAATGTAGCTTTCTTGTACATGTTACTGCTGAATTTTGACTGCTTGTGAATCTTATCTATCTCCGTTGATTGATTTTCTGAGCATAGTTCAGTAAATATGTACGTTATTAAGTGACCATATCTTGCAAATAAATATGTCTCTAAAACGAGTTTAATAAAATTCACGAATAAGTAAGAGGTTTTAAGGTCTAGAAATCGATTATTCTAAAAAACGACGAAGGCATTAGTGATGTCAAACTTTTTTTTAGGGTTTATTGAAAAATTTAACAATCCGCTTATTTATCATGTTAAAATTGAAATTCCGCGACGAAACAAAATTTGTTAACGATATTTTCAAATATTACGCAAATCAACGATTTTTAGAATTGAAAAAAGTGTGTAACTTCAGAATATTATTATTGTATTTTTAAATGTTTGCGAAACTCATGAATACACTTTGATCTGCAAATTCGGAATGAATCCGAACGGAGCCATCAGGTACTAAATGTAATGTATAAAATCGTTTATTTCTTATCTTTAGTTTTTATAATGGTAAATTACTTCTGACGGTAAATTTTTTGCGGCAATGTTGACGAAGATGGCATATGCCTGAGACATGTCGCGTAGGTGAAAATGATTTTTATTCAATTCTTTACTGGTTAATGGTTAATTAAAGACCCGGAAAAAAAAAAAAGAGAACAAACAAACGTTAAGTTAAAAAAAATACGTCACAGATTAATAAAACAAAACCAAAGGAGAAACCGAAAAAAGGAAAGAAGGATTATAGAGTTAAAGACGATTTAGAGACACGCAGCAATTAAAGAAACAATGAAAAAATGGCCTAGAGAAACAAAAGCAATATCCGAAAATTATTCGATAACGCCTCTACGAATGGCTATACAATATAACATTGTTGTTCTGTAGTACATATCTTTTTCTCGAATGCTTTGAAAGCCCATTTTCACTAGTGGTGCCGAGCGTCTGCCAGGAATCTCTGCATCAGATGGCGAAACAGATTTCTGTCGCTTTCTAAATGGAGGAACATCGCGCATGCGTCCAGCGCCAGTTGTAAACCATCTTTCTAAAGAAGGTTTTCGAATGGTACAGATACACAATATTGTTTACAGTATGAACGATTTAGCACGCTTCTTCGGGGTTTTTTTTTTTTCATGTGATGTAAAAATGATTCGAGAAAAAATTTTCTCTACCTATGACTGTCAGGTAAATTACTGAAAACCTGTTGGAAGAGTGCCCACCGCCTACCAAAGAGACAAGCGTCTGGTGAGAATAGGCTTTTATTCTTATCAGCGACGCTTTTTTTAGTCCGAATCGTTGATTTAGTTGCGTGTGGTCGATTGCGTTCCGACGTTGCTTATATATTACCGTGTTCTATTTTTTCACGTTATTTTATAAATAAAACATGGCGTAGATTATGGACCATATGAAAACTGAATTATTTACACTTCTGTCGCTTTTCATCGGGTTTATTTGCTTAGAAACAGGTTTATTCCGTTATTTGCCCCCCCCCCTTATGCATGATTATCAGATGATGTTCGTGCATTCTGTTTACCTTTCATGTACTCCCCCCCCCCCGTTAATGAACAACACTGTGCTCTGTTGAAAATAATAATTATCGAATTTCGAACAACGCTTTGATAAACGGTCCGTTTAAAACCATGAAGCTGAACGAAATAGTCCATCTGCTTGAAATTATAATAGTAGCTGTTGCTCGCGTATCTCTGTTGAAATCTTTCATTTTTCCCATTTTTAAGCGAATACTTCCATCGAAGATTTTTATTTCTTCTATTCAGGTTTCCTTTCTGTTCGACACACATTAATTAGTGCGATAAAAGCAATTTCAAGTACATTCTGCAATAACAAACTACAATAATAATTGGCGAGGATTTAAGATTTGATAGTAAATCATATCTCCAGTATTAAATCAGTTCTCTGTAATTTAAATCTATAAAATATTCTAATAAAGTGTAGTAGTTTTTTTATAGAACTTTACTCTAATGCAGTAATTATCAAATTGCTTATGCAAATATTTAAACAAAAAATGAAAAATATTATTATAAAAAATTATTTATAATGTAATGATTTTGCATGATTAATGCTCGCGAATATGCAGTAATTCAATATTAAAGCGGCGCGACGTCCTCTTTTTTGCTGAAATACTTATTCGGCTGACTTCATTTCTAAATATCACATTGTTTTCATCACTTTAATCATTTGTTTTTACTCCATCTTCACTATTCCATTTTCTCTCCATACCATTCACCCTTTCCATAAACCTCTCGTCTACTTAGTTGTCTACTTCCTCAGATTTAAAATGAAAAAATACTTTTTTTTTTTTTTTTCTGGATGTTTTAGTCAGCATGCATTATTTTTGTAAAGACCTCTCCCCGTTAAGTCTGGTGCATAGGAGTTGGTGATCGGATCCTACATCTACACCTTGACCCCAAGCCTGCATGATTTCCAGCCCTGATGTATTGAAAAGTAATCTACCTGATTTCTTGCAACTCCCATCAAGTGCCTTGTTCTCCTTTCATGTTGCCTAAACCATGTGTTCGTCATAATCGTTACTTTTTGTTCGGTACAAAATTGGAGTAGATTCTCGCCTTGTTCGTTGCAGCTGCTCAGTCTAAAGTGACGGAATCCATTATATACATCGATGCATCCAATCTTTGTACTAAAGTCACCTGTTATCAGTGTTACTTCATTTTTAGTTGTAAAACTATCTAGTTTTTCAAAATCACTATAAAATTTCTCTATTCCTTTATCGTCTGCTATGCCGGTAGACACATATATTTATATAAAGTGTTCATAGGGGTTGGTTTTACATTAATTCTTAAGATCGTAATTAGATCACTTAGAAGTAATTTAATATCTGACATACTTATTAGATTCAACCGAGCTTCATTTCTGAAAATCACATTTCTTTCATCAATACAATTATTTGTTTTTCACTCCTTCTTCATTACTCCATTTTTTTTTCGTGTCATTTATGAACCGTCTATGTACTTCCCCGCTTATTCCATCCATAAGAGGGATCAGTAAATGTCTCATTGTCTCCGATTCCAAAAGTTTTCTTCGTGCTATTTCTTCTCCTCTTTCTCACTCCTTCACGTCTATTATTCTCTGAATTCCTTCTCCGTTCTCCAATCTGCTCTCATTCCGCTCTATTACTATAGACCTCTTGTGGGTTTACAGTTATTTTGGTATCGAAGGCAACGGGTCAACGGATTTTCTAACCCGTTCGCCCTCCATGGTCGTTTACTCTGCAACTTTTTTGTCTCGGACATCCTCTATCTTTTCTCAGCCAATCATTCTCGACTGTGGTCGGACATTTATCCTTCTCTATTTTCTAATCCTGCCTCTCATTATCTTAAAATATAACCGGATCAGCGCTCCACGATTTAATCACTCTCCTCTTCACGTTTTCGTTTTTCCCTGTCCTCTCTCGATTGTTCCCTTCACAGTTCTATCTCTACTCCCATATGTGATGCAAATCACATCTTCTTTGAAAGCTCCGCCTTTGCTTCTGAACGCTCTGCTTTGTACTCCAAAATCATAGTACCACCGGGTCTTCCTGCTCCTTATAATTTTTCCTTTATCCTTTTCTTTCTATCTCCAGCTATAATACCTGTACTTCAATCTTTCCTATGCTCTTTCTCTAATCGTCTTTCGATTTAATCCTTTATTTTAACTTTGCAGTTGTTGGGTCAAAGCCAATGGCGCGCTTCAAAAAAAAAAATACTTTCCCGTTTGCTTCCGTGAACGTTAAATATGCATGTTTTGTTGTTTTTGTTGATGTTGTTTTTAATATGTAAAGTTTTTCTTCTTCCTCTAACAAACATATCTATCACTCCCTAACAGAAAAATGGTCTTCACGAACAATTGAAGATTTCCGGTCTTTCTATAATCGGTTTCTGTCGAGACCTAACAGAAAGTTTCGTTTAACTAAAGATCACACACAACCATCATTTTAAAAATACTTAAATAAAATAAACAAGCGACATGTAGTTTCCGTGCAATTCTTCAGGCATTGCTATAGATATCCTCGATTCAGGATGATAGTAAGTTTCTAATAGTTTCCTATTCCTTAAGTGTATTGACAGCTATGTATCTTCCCCGTGCTGTTCCCATTTTTTGATTCTATAATTCTTCGCGTTCGATTTGTGATTTCTAATCTAACTATATACACCCTGTCAAACAGATTTTTTATGGGTACACCAGGTCATGTTGGAATTGAGAGAAATGAAAGGGTCGACTATTTAGCGTGCTTAGCCACTACGAATGGTAATTGCATCAATTTTTATCAAGTCAATAGTATTTTTTCTTTCTCCAAAAACTTGCACCCGAAATTTTGGTCCGATATGTATGCCCGCTCGTTTTCCAATCCGCACTCCTTCCATCTTTCTATCCAACCTTCCATTCCTGCTAATCCATTGTTCCATAGCTGTCAAGTTCTTCAACGTGACTTCATTGTATCCATATGTCGTCTTTGATTTGCCCATTCATTCCTTCCGGCTTCTCAGCACAATTACGTATGCAACGCTACTAACCATGTGTTTCTTGAATGTACCTCTTTATTCAATGAACAATCCGTACTATACTCTAATTTACTATAATTCAATGTTCCTATACCTTATAATATTTCATCGATATTTACGTTCCCAAACTCTCTCGTTTTTCCAATAATCGCATCTTTCCTTTGCTCAATAGCGAATAGTATTAAAATTTAAATTATCTCAAGGAAAAAAAACTTTGTTAGCCGAGCACAAAAAAAAAAAAAAAAAAAAAAAAAAGTTTTTGCCAGTTTATCTTATTTGTATAGAATACTCTGTTATGGATGTAAGTTAGTCACGCGGTAATCTCTCATAATTACATATAACAACATCTGCTACATCCATTGGCGCACCCAGGATTGATCCCTAGTGGGAGCTAAAAAAAAGTAGCATATTGGAAAATGTAAAGGCGGAGGTCGAACATGTCTGGTAAATCTTTATATTTCTTCCTTCTCTTTCTCTTCTCTCTTCTGCTTAAAATTTCATTGCAGCCGTTATTTACCAACATCCTGATTAATTCTAAAATTTGACTTATTAACAATGTCCGTTTATTCTGCCTGGCGCGGGGGGTTGCAGCCTCGTAGCACCCCCCTTGGGTGCGCCAATGGCTACACCCACAATTGTTTTTTTTCCGAATCTTCTGACCTTTTCGTTGAGAATTTTATAAAAATTAATTTTATTTTCTGTAATGTTTTATTTAATAAAATTTATTTATTTATTTATTTAAATTTACGTGCATGAACAGCAACTATCGACTTGAGGAATGGATAAATATAGATGTATTTGTTAAGTAAACGAATTACGGAATTTATATGCAAGAAACTGATTAGGTTCGAACGGATAGTAGGGTCATCAGAGAGGATATTAGACAAGGAGGAGGGAAGATTATTTATCAAACTAATAAAGAAATTTTTTTTTTTTTTTTAAACGCGAGGGACTGTTTATTGTTAAATTGTTGTAACCTCTCTCTCTTTTCGTTCTCACCGTGACTTTTGGACTGATCTCTATCCGTCCTGTTTCTCCAACCCTGACTCCTTTTACCTTGCTTTACAGCCTTCTCCATCCGTTTCTCCCTGGTTTAATCATTTTCCCAGTATCAGCCGTTCTGTCATTTCTTCCATAGTTCGCCTTCGTTTTAATCACAGTCTGCTCCCGGCTTCTCGTTTCCGCTTTGCTCTGGTTCAATCTCCTTTGTGTCCCTTTCATCCTCCTACCTTAAATGGCACGTGTGATGCAAACCACGTACTATTTGAATGTTCCTTTATTTCTACTGAACGCGCGATCCTTTATTCCAATTTGCTTAGCCTTGGCTTCCCTACTCCTTACAGTACCCTCTGTATTCTCACTTTTCCATCTCCTTCTGTTGTTCCCTTGTTAGCCGCCTTCATTTCCTCTGTCTCTAATCGTTTCTTGATATAACTTGTCGCTCCATATGTCCTTCTATTCTTTTAATCTTTTGTGTTGGGTAAATGTCCTGTGCTGGCGTGCCCATTTAAAAAAAAAAAACATGCTTTCTGAAGATAGAAAAAGAATCATTTGTTACTTTAAAAAAAAAAAGGCGTGCTGTCATGCAACTCCAGTCTGGAACGAAGTTCCTTACGCTTTTCTTGGAATATAACAATTATTTTATTATCATTATTAAACATTAACATTATGAACATTATTTACACTGGGATCTTTCCCAGGACTTTTATATTCTAAGAGGAAAAGCTTAATAGGTGAAAACTTTCAGAAATTCTCGTAATTGCTCTGCCGTTATATTTGTGTATCGCAAGTAATTTAAGTAATGAAAAATCGATCGCGCGTCGATCGACAGGTGTGACAAGATAAATTTAACACTGATTTAGCTAGCGCGTAGCGTTTTATTAGCTGCAAGCTGCACAAATTAACGTAACACTGAAAATAAACATTAGTGTTTGCAATAAATTTCAAATATCGTTTGTGTATCATTCATTTTAATTCTCGGGAAATTTAAATGAAACATGATTACAAAGGAAATTGCGTGACAGAAAACAAATGGCACATTTTGTCTGGTTATGTGTTTGATGTGTGTGTGCGTTCTTCCCCCTCCGTACATCAAATTATTATTTTTTCCCGTACGTCGCCAGCTTGGTGACCTGGCGACAACATCAACTGAATGCTGCAGGCTATCGCACCGCCACCTCACTTTGACTGCATTGAAGATGTCCTACGAGATTTCAAAGACGATTTCAAATTCGTTTTCTTTATTCGAATTTCCATTTCCATACTAATTAACATTAATATTTTAATGTTTTAAAAAAAATTAGTTTTTTTTCCAAATTATGTTTCCATGGCAAATTAATAATATTTTAAATTAAAATGTACGTTTATTTTGTTGCTAAACGTTCGAAATCGACTGTTACGTGACGATTTCGCCATTTAAGTAGCCCACGTTAAAGAACTTCGTTCCAAAAATAAATAAATAAAATTGTGGTAAGCGCCTAGATTGTTGACACCAATTCATTTTCAGTCAAAATTTTAATTCGTTTATTTTTGAGTTTATTCGTAGGTTCATGTGTGAATTAATATAAACTACGAATAACGGCGAAAATAAGAAAAATAAAATTTTGGTTACATCATATGGAATAGAGCCAAAAAAAAATGAAGTTTTAAAAACAGCGAATGACGGTTGTAACAAATGGAAAATAGTGCGAAAAAAAACTTAATAACTTAAAATTTTAGCTCTTATATTCAGGGCACCAGTTCATTTTTGGTCGTAATTTTAGTTCATTCATTTTTGCTATTATTCACAGTGGGTGAACTAACACTAGTTATAATTCATAATATAACTTGTGTTAGTTCACCCACTGTGAATAATAGCAAAAATGAATGAACTAAAATTACGACCAAAAATGAACTGGCGCCCTGAATATAAGAGCTAAAATTTTAAGTTATTAAGTTGTGAATAACAGTGAAAATGAGCGAACTGAAATTACGAATATGAAGCGAAAATGGGCGAACTAAAATTACGAATATGACGTGAAAGTAACGGGTAAGCGTCCATATAGGCGGCACCAGTTCATTTTTGGTCATAATTTTAGTTCGTTTAGTTCATTTTTGGTCAATTTCAGTTCGTTCATTTTCGTTGTTATTCATGGTGGGTGAACTAACATGTGTTAGTTCACCCACCGTGAATAACAACGAAAATGAACGCACTGAAATTACGAATATGATGTGAAAAGAAGCGAAGTAACGTAACGATCATACGAGAAATAGAGCGAAAAGTGAAATATCGAAAAGGGAATATTTTGAAAATTTTATAATTACATTTAACACTGCCGATCCGCCGGCCACATCAAAATTCCAAATTCTTACAATTAATCGTGAATAGCCTATGACATGCCGAGGAAACCCTACACAGGAAATGATACTTTGGAAAGAAATAAAAAAAATAAATAAATAAAAACCTGAAAAAAGGAACAACTCGATGTTTGATGTAAAATTTGATGGCATCTTCTTCCGTATATGCCATCAAATCGAAATAGACAGGCTTACATGCCGCGTCGCACAATTCAATTTGCATCACAGAAACCAAGAGCAAAATGGCAGCTAGAACGGACAGAAATTATATTTTAATAAAATAGAGTAACGTAAAAGATGAGATATTTAATATGAAAAATTACATACCGTGAATCCGACTGGAACGTAAATTCAAATGAGAGAATATAAAAGCAGTCAGACGAGAACAGTATAAAATGGCAAGCAGTAAATAGAAATATAATTAAAAAGAAAATAAACGAGCCACCATACCAAACCAAACCAACAGTCAGACGAGAATAGTAGAAAGTAGCAGCCAGTAAATAAAAGTAAATAAAAATAAATTAAAAAACAGAAATAAACAAGCCACCAAACCAAACTAATAACAAAAAGTGTAAATTTGAAATATTTTAAAAACGCTAAATTATTGAGATAAACTAAATTAAAAGATTTTTAGCCATCCATGGCTGTGAGTAAATTTGAAACAGTTTACACACTTTGAAATATAATGAAATATGAAATAAGTTACGACGAACTAAAAGGTAGAGATGATGTACATATAAATATGCTATAACAACGTAAAACGAACTGGTGCCCTGAATATAACAGTTTACCAAAATTTTAAAAATCTATATATAAATAGACAAAGACAAAGCAGTTTAGTTCCGTTTTCTCCTCTGTTTATTAACCGATTTTTTTTTTTTTTTGTATAGTAGCTACTGACGAACTTTTTAGTGTTATCAGTAAAAAATTTTTGGAAACAGTTAATTTTTTATTTAAATAAGAAAAGCAAATGAACACAAAAAATGAAAAATGAAATCGCCATATAGCTAATAAATCTGTTCTTATTAAAATATTTTAACTTTTCTTAATAATTATCATTAATGGCTTTTTTTTTTTTACAGTGTTCTAAATCTTAAGGTGTTGTCATTTAATATCAATAAAAGGGGGGTTTTAAATTGTGATTTGCTGTTGTTTTATTGAATTTCGTTTTTATTCAATTATAATGGTACTGAACTGTTTTGTATTGTATGTATATATAAAAGTGTATGTTTTCAGATATACAAAATTTTTGGAAATATGAAAATTTATGTTTTCCTCAAATTTTTAATAATTATGGTCGAATTTTGACCAATAGGCAAAAACTAGTAACGATAATACATATGATGGAATAAATCAGGAGCGTAATCATTTTAAGAATAGACATATTAAATAAAAATGAAATACTTCAATAAACCGGTCACATTTGAGAACCATAATCATTTAATTTCGGCCCTCTAAAGCGAGGTAGCCACATCCTAATTTTGGTAAATTGTTTAAAATTACCGTTTGATCGTAAGTATCGGAATTCAAGTTTCTGTTTGATAGTTATCAAATTTGAACACGCTAAGCAAACTTTAAAGCATATTAGATTTTTGTAAAAAATGAGAAAATAGACCAACGAAATACAAAAAGAAAAAACAAATCTGAAATATAGTAGAAGGCGATAATGAATGTAAAACTGGTTTATTTCTTCGTTTAAAAATTGTATACATTCGAAATACGAGAATCTGCGCAATGTCTCACACAATTTAATCTCGTTATCCTTTTTGCGAATTACCGAATTTAAAAAAAAAAAAAAAACGAAAAAAAGAAAAAAGGAACCAAAAAAATAAAACTGGAAATAACTAGAATGAAAAAACGACATAGTAACAGATGGCAACTGGTAATTTTTTTAAAATTTGAGCAACGACCAGTAAATCAAAACATTTATAACGGATGTCTAATTTATTATGTAGAAAGGAAAACGAACTAAAAACGATGAAAAAACCACACCTACAATTTTTAAATTTTAAATTACAATTTCGTATTTTTATTTAATTTCGCGTTACATGTAAATTGAAAAATTAGCGGTAGCTGTTATAAAATGGAAAAAAAAGAACCTATAATAATTCGGTTAACCAGTTGAACCAGTTATTATGGTAGTTAACGAATAATAGACTTTAATTTTACATTATTTGATAAAAATTAAATAGTTTTTTTAAATTGGTATTAAAAATTAATTACTGTATAACTAATGAGAATTAATTAACGTTGTCATTAGCCAGTAAACTATTATTTTAAAAATTAAATATTTCTAACTTGTTTTAAATAACAAACAATTTAAACCCGTTTAAATTATTAACATTTAATCTTAAATTTTAACAATTTAAAGTTACTTAAACGTTAAATTATTTAAACTAAATTTAAATTGTAAACTCAATTATAAATATAAATTATTTTTTGTCTTTTATTTTGTATAAAGTATAAATTAAAAGTTTATAGAAATTATCCGTTCTTTTTTTTTATATATATATATATATATATTTCGGGGCTAATCAACCTGGTGGAACCTTTACCCAGAAACAATTAGAAAAGGAAGGAGTCAATTATATCTTCATACGATATAAAATGTTGTTAGTAGAAAGGAACAAATAATAGGAACAATATGTGGAGAAGGAAAAGGTAGAATATAAGAGACGCAATATGGAGTAGGAAGACCGAGTATCAATAAAATGGAATAGAAAGCAGAGTACTCAGCAGAAAGAGATGAAAACTTAATAAACGTATGATCCGCATCGCAAACACGCTCTTCGCTTGAGAGGACAATATGGAGAGGAAACCAACGAAAAACAAAAGTGGAAGAAAGATAATAGAGTATGTCTTAAGAACGCAGACGAATAACGGAGACGACAACAGAACGACCGTTCATCTAACAACGGGAAGTAAAGTGGAACGTCGTACGTCAATATTACCTAGGAAAGAAGTAAAAGGAACTAGTATTGTCAGCGTTCTAGAACTGTTCAAAATTATTTAGATTTAGAAAATAAGGGGCTAAAGGACAGATTGACAATTTGTACAATAATCGAATGTTGCGAAGAAAATGAAGTGATAAAGAAGGGAACGACTGTAGTAATGAAAGCAATGGAACCTCTAGAAATGATATTTAGTTGACTGATAAATATTTCGGCAACGATGCTGTGAATTTACGATGGAAGCCACGAGAAACGGGCATGGTATCGGATTACTACATATGCTGAATGTTGTTAAAATTACATAAAAACGTTACATTATAAATAATACTTTATAATAATATTTACTGATACTTTTTATAACACATTTCGGCGGATACGCGACGTGGCGGTAACTACGAATATAATGTTCTATAAAAAAAATTGATTTTATTAGAATATCTTAGAAATCATAAAGAATTCTGCAATGGAGTAGTTCGATTCGATATTTTCTATACCGAAAATATTTACATTAAAATCTTAAATTCGCGACAACTATTTTGGTTCAGCTATGGTGAAGTTTGTTTTAATTATTTACATATATTGATAATATGCCCAGAAGAAAGAAAAATTGAAAAGGAGAAATAATAATTCAATGAAATAAACATTGAAATTATTAATTTTTAAATATCTCAATATATGGGCATAGCCGTAACCGGCAGCTGCTATAAAATAAGTGAAAAGAAAATTTTGCTGTTCATGTTGAAAAAATTCTGGTTGCTTTATAGTTTGTGTGCCATTTTTTTTTTTTTTTTTTTGGCGACATTCTTTCTTCGCACCTTCCTCATGACGGAGAAAATTTTAGATTGTGCTCAGCCGTAAGGCATATACATGTCAGTAAAATATGCGATTACGAAATTTAAACAGTTTCTTCGATTTCTAAATTAAACGTTATTCTTATCGGCCGTTGCAGATTTATATGCACTTCTATATTTCAAAAATTGACTGTTTTGGTTTTTTCCCACTTAAACAAAAATTAATTTATTGCAAAAAAATTACGCAGTGTGCGAGAATGTAGTGCTTTACTCTAGTTTTATCTTGCTTTTTGTAGGTTTTCCTTGCACATTTATTTTACTACTTCGCGAGCTGTACCTAACTTTTGAATTTCTTCAATTCTTCTCAACAAAAGTCTGCACTAAAGCTATTATCTGTATTACGCTAATATTTTTTTCTCTGTCTTTAACGATACCTGTGTCTTCTTTTATTTTAGCTTCTGTGGCTGGGGGGGGGGGGGGGGAATTATTTATTCAAGATCAGTGTATAATTAAAAAAGTGCGCAAGTTTTTGTAATATTTCAGCTCGATTTTTTGATAAAAAAAAAGGGGGGGGAAATAAGGTGAAAAACGACCAAGTCGGGGAGCTGTAAGGAGATCAAAATATATAATATTAAAAAAATTCCGACTTGAAATTAGCGGTTACAAAAAAAAATAAATTTTACGCATAGCTATTACAGCCAAGGTTACACAAGTCGAATTAGTCGTAAATATGTATTGTAAAATTATTTACTGGATTATTAATTTCAAATTATCGTCTCGCTGAGCATTGTCTTCCTATCGAGCGTTTCTCCATTGTGTATTGCTTTCCTCTACGTACGGCCATTGAATTTTCTCTCTTCCACACGAAAAATCTCTTGTTCTTTCCTATATTTTTGCCTTTCCCATATTTTAGTTTTCCTTCATCGCTATACAGAATGTTAAACGATGATATATATATACGCATGTATCATTTTCTTCTTTCATATGCTGGCATCGAAATTTTAATATGTACGTTTTAGCCGAAAACCCTTTTCTTAATGTATATAATCTTTCCAATTTTTCTTCGAACTGGAGAAATAAACGTCAAGTGTAAGAATTTTTGAAGAAGTTCGTCACCTAAAACTCTAGACGATTTCGAACTCCAGTCGATTCATCATTGTTGATGGAATTAGGGAGATAATATAGTGTAAAGGATATAATTATAAAAATCTTGCAGCCCGGACGTGTGTATATTCTTAAATATTAAACGGACTTTGAGTAAAATCATCAAAATTTAATCTTTCCACTCCGTATATGTGGGAGGTGAAAATTTTCACTGTATCGAAAAATACATTTAAATACGAGTACGACGAAAATAAATTTATTGTAACTCGCCTATTATCGATATTTTTGTTCGCGTCGAAAGAGCGTTCATCCTGAACTTTAGAATAATTTAACATATTCTTTGTTAAATATAAATGCAGTCATTTCGAATAAGAAATAACAGACGAATTTAATATGTATAAACGATATTTCACTATTCAGAAACGTTTTTGGGCGTAACGCAACATAAATTAGAAATTAATAATAATATAAATAAAAAGATACGATGTGCGTGATCAGAAACAAACTAGAAATGCACTGACTTCTCAGTGTATAAAACGACGGAGTATTCATATGGATAAAATAAAAAAGTCGGTATAAAGAAATTTCAAACAGTATAGGTGCTAAGTTGTTTACATATATCAATGGGGAGGGGGTAGATGTTTACAATGTTAAATCACAGCGTTGCGAGTACTGCTCTTCAGTTGCGGCCACATTGCAGGATGAAGTTTCCTCCTTTATACTTACTATCTAGTAGTATAAATAGTGTTTAAACAGTTGGATAAAAACGAGAAAATGTTTTCTTATTTTTTTACTTTGTTTTGTTTTCGTGCATTCAGTCTGATTTGAACGTTAGCTTGCTGGCCAAATGAACTATATACTGCTCGAGCCAAAAAAAAAAAAAAAGTAAATTGTTTTAGAAGATATAGATAAATAATAAAGCTTAACAGGCGCCTTAAGAAAAAATAACTCGAACAATATATTTTACGAAGAAATTCTAGGCCATTGCGTATAATTCCGAAATCTCACGAGTGGAAGCGTGGTTGTATGATTTCTTAAAAATTGAATATATCTATTTTGCGTCTAGAGCAGATAGGCTGTTGTATCTTTACGATGAATCAATTGATTCAAAACCAAACGGCTTCTGTTGGTCATCAGGCTTGGGCTATGTATCGATACATCGGGAAAACCCGGTGTGAAATCAACATCGCCGAATCGGTTTCGCGAATTTTTGAAATCCGATGTATCGCGGACCGCGGTGTTGCTGAACCTTCATAGTTTGATGTTGATCCAAGTAATCCACCTGAAAGAGCTAAAAAAGAACTCAATAATTACTTATTGATGCCTAAAAAGTTAGTTTAGAGAAATATCCATTGACATAGTGGAAAACTCACGAGGATTCTTTTCCTTGTATGAAAAATATTGCCAAAAGATACTTGGTAATTTAAGGTACCAGTGCACCTTCAGAAAGGGTTTTCAGCACAGGGGGAAATGTAATAACACGTCAAAGAGCAGCATTACTCCCGAAAAATGCGGAAATGCAAAAATTGTTTTGGTTCAAAATATAAAAAATGCATAAATTTCTGTTTTACATCAACTACTTTATTTTCCACTGTTTCATTAATGTGTTCATATATGTTGTTAAAAGTTAAATAATAAAATTTATTGAACACCTTTATTTTTTTTTAAAACTAAAAACAATAATTACCTTAAATATTACCTTAAATGCAAGCCGAATTATTTATTAATGAAAACTATTTACTGATATGACTACTTTTAATCTTAAGCATCTAGTTATGCAGTATAATTAAGCTATACTGTTTTTTTTTTGTTTTTTTTTTTTGTTTTGGAATCATAAAAATCGTAATACATCATGATATTGCGATGTTTGCTTCCCGATGTATCGGGATGCAGAAATATATAGACATCGCCCAAGCCTATTGGCTACACCGTTTTGTACCCAGTCTTACTAAAAATAATTTCATCTGGCGCTTATTTCTTTCTACAATATATTAGTCGGTTCTGCATTTACAGTTCAAATCAAAAAGAATGTCGAGGTGAAAAAAGGAGGGATAATTTCAAATTCACTGCGTTTTACTGTCATCACATATATAATAATTAAAAATAATAAAAATAAAAACCTTACTTTTCAGAAATAAAGCTATACTAACACCTAAAACCTCTAGAGCAACGAGATTAAAACATTCTACCAGCGTACTACTACTATTATTAACCTTTTTATCGTTACTAATAATAGAGAAATGGAATTCATCTCGGCTGTTGACATTTTTCGAGACGTTAGATTTTTAAGCGATTCATTAGAAAATATATTGTAGGAAATCGGGAAGTATTAATTATACGTAGAATCGACAAGCTTATTTTTTTTTTTTTTTGGAAAAGATAAAATTATAAGATACACATTCAAAAATGTATCAGGAATTTTTCAATAACGTTAATCGCCCCTCCTATGTAACCCCACCGGGATTCGGCAGCTTGTGTGATCTGCGGCGTCCTGCCAATGGATTTATAAATGAGCACCTGTGATAGTGGCTGATTCCACATCTATGAAACAATTAGGCTTGCAAGAAAACAATTTCCTACAGATACCGTAGCCGATTTCCAAAAACCTATTTTTAGGAAATATGTGACTAAACTGATATCGGAAAAGTGGCAGAGACGGTGGGACAATGACTTCACTGGTAGGAAAACATTCGAGTTCCTGCCCGATGTTTCTCGTAGACTACAGTTGAAAAACATGAAATTAAATTTTTTCAACGCGCAGGTGTTGTCCGGGCATGGCAAGTTTCAATCTTATTTATACAGGTTTGGGCTTGCCGATGCCCCCGAGTGCATATTTTGTTCATTACACTTAGTCGATGACCTGAGACACTTTCTGTTTGATTGCTCTGCCCTTCCCGACATTCGTGATTTCTATAACTTAGAATACGCACTTCGCTTATTCTCGACAGAAGAAACTATGCAGTCTTCCTCGAATATGCTGAAAGGGCAATGCGTTTAAAATTTACGCTGTCCAATCAGTAACAGTTTGCCTACATCTTAATTCAAACGTGATCCCGAGACTACTGTTCATTTGGATGTTCGGCGTGGTCTCTTCGCCCTTTCTCGTTATTATTACATTTATTTATTTTATGACTACAGTTAATTTTGTATTTTTTTTTTACATAACATATACACGCATTATATTCTTCAGTACTCTAGTTCCCTGCTCCTTTATAGACAAATTTCAGAATAAATTTGCCCCATCCACAATGTTGGAAATGGAATTAAAAAAAAAACAACACCGAGATTAGTTAAAGAATAGAGTAAGTATTGGTGATATTAATTTTACTTTTGTAGGCGAAATCTCTTTTGTATTAGTAAAAAATAGCCAGAACTTCTGAACAAAACGTTATATCTGATGATATCTTTTTTAAAGTGTAAAATAACTGACTAACCTGTGGCATTTATGCACTGGTGCAGAAAGAAGAAAAAAGAAAGAGCACCTCATGTAAAGAAATCGTATTTTTAATTTAGCCAACAATTTTATAAGTTTTTACCGTTCATCATAGTAATTAGGCTTCTACAGACAGCGCAGGGTAATATGTATCTCTAATTATTCTCATTTATATAATATACCGTAAGATATTTTTGTATTTATTTACTTTTTTTTATTATATAGTTTTTTAATATATATATATATATATATATATATATGTATGTTATATAATATTTTATTATTTTCTAATAAGGGACATATGGTAGTTTTTAAAGTGCATCGTAACATGTAAATTTTACACTTACGCGTCCTGTATATGTGCGATTTATCAGCTCATTGTCGCTGGCACATTTCCAAGTCACGGTTCTCTCTATACGAGAGATATTGATTAGCGTAGAGTGCGTTGTACATTGTCAACTCGGTTAAATAGCTCACTAAAAAATTTCTTAATTTTGCGTCGTTATATTTTTGTCTTTTTTTTTTTTTTTTTTTTTTGAGGGGAGCGGTCAATGTTTTTTGTTGTATATTTCTTAAAGCTTTCATTTAAACTAATTGGTGCGTATGTAAATAACTAGTTCAATTTAAGAAAAGCGTATAATTGTGTGGCCGTTTGCAATAATGCTGTTTACATTTTTTTTATACATAATGGGAATATTTATCTTTAAATTATTGAGGAATAAAAAAAAAGTACCTCGGCGTTTAAAGATTTATTTCATTACGTCTTTGTTCAAACGAATTCACGAATGTTTGTTTTAAAGATGTTTTTTTTTTTTTTAAATATTTTAATCGGTATGTTCTTTTTTGAAGTAAACACAGTCTTTTTTAAAATGAAACGCAGAAATTAGTATTAGCTGGTACCGAGAATTAATTTGAAATAGTTCCATTTTTAGGTTTTTTTCTTTTTTATAGCATGCGACGATGATATCACAATTAGTTTAGTCGTAATATTCGTAGTTATGAAAAAAATTATTAATGCTGGTACACTGTTTAGAAAGAGGCTACATCTTTCTCGCAAAATAATTTTAGTGATTACTCTTTAATATATATATATGTATATATATTTTTTTTTTTTCGAATTTTTTATTAAACTATTTTCTACTGCTCTAGTAATAAAGAACACTCTGCACACATTTTGTATCTCGCTAACGAAGCAGCTTGATACATAGATCAGTCGGCAAAATAATCCATGATAGCTGAAGCCGTCTAGTTCTGTAGATTATTTAGTTGCAGCTTTCCTTGACTTACCAACATTTTATTCATTGCTAAATTCTTAACATTTACTTGTATGCTTAAATAATAGTTAAAAAATTGCCCGAATAACACACCGTTATATAACTTTTTTATCGTAGTTCATATCACCTACTTCAGGTGAAGTTTTTGATAGCGCATAAAAGATTTCGTCAGCTTTGTTCTGTATCTTTTTTTAAAGTTTTAACCTTTTTTTTTTTTTTTATTATTATTACTTCGAAATATTTGAAACTGCTAACAGCAGAGGAATAGTTTTATCGTACAGCAGTACGTACTTCAGTACTTACTGATTACCACAATTTCGGTCTTTCCAATAGAAAATTCAAGGCCGCACTGCCGAAAAATGAATTTTTGAAGAATTTCATCCAAAACTCTATTAATCATTTTTCGCGGCGTTTTTAAATTTAGCAAAACTCGCAAATTCTACATCGTAATTATATCGATTAAGAAAGATTTCAGTTCGCTTATGACAGTATAATATGTTGTCTTAGAGCGTTAGTAACCAAACTCTCTGAGTGGCACCGAGCAAGTTAAATTGCATTTAATAATAAAATTTTCGAATTTAATTAACGCCGTCCTATCGATTAGATAATTGACAATTACCTCAGTATCTGGATTAATTCGTTTTCAGTATTTCAGTTCTTTTTTCCCCTATTTTTAAAATAAGTTGTGGTCTCTTAGAGCAAGGATGCCCTTGTTGCGTTACAGTCCGACACTCTTATTATTATTTATTCAAATTAACGAAATTACAATCTATTCTTGATTATTATATAAATCATAAAATAGTAATAAACTTAAATTTATATCTGCCTAAGTTAATGTATATACATGCGCATACGTATTCACGACATATGTACGTATCTATACACAAATACACGTAGATTCAATACGTGATGTTCTTTGAAAGATAAGAGCAAGGAAAGTAACGAAAAGAGGAAAAAAATGAATAAATGCTTAAATGAACAATATAAAATGGAAAGCTTCAAGACGTGGCTTAGTTTTTGATCTATGCACCATTCTTTCAGCCATTCCGCTACTTCCTTTTTTCACGTATCAATTCTTTTTCCGTTTCACATATGATCGGGGATAGTATTTGGTAATTTAATTAAAAATAAATCATCAATAGTGTACCTGTTTTATTTTATATAAAGCTGGAATCGTCTGTCTTATTTTCCAATTTAAACTTTGTGCTTTTTCCAGCTCAGGGATTTATCAATACATACATATATATTAATTACAACGTAATTCTTATTCGAAAAAATGTCCCAGAAAAATGTCCCAATTTTATGTAACGCTAAATGTCCCAGAAAAATGTCCCAATTTTATGTAACGTTTGTTATATTTTGTAGGATTTTTGTTATTGTTATTTAAAAAATGTCATAATTTTATGTAATGAAATATGTAACGAAAAATGTAACGAAAAAATGTCTTAATTTTATATAACGGAAGTTAAATGTTAGAATAGGATTTTTGTGGTTATGTTATTTTTTGTGTGTGTTGATGCCAGTAAGAATTACGTTGTAAATTTTGATCATTTTATACAAAGTATAGAAGAAAAAGACAGAAATCAAAGCAAGAGGGGTCAAGGGGCACAGCCCCTTGCGAGGCCAAAGTGGCCGAGTTTTATATATATATATATATATTCCGAGATATTTAAAATGTCATTTTACGTTCTCTAAAAGTGAACATAAACATGAATGAGAATTTCATGGAGTTCATGTAAGCAATCGTTATTATGAACGATAATTCGCGGATCGTGTATCTTATGTTTAGTACTGTTGCGAATATCTAATAACTTGGATTTATTTGTATCCGTAATCTCCTATCATGTGCCCAATCTATATCCTCTTGTAATAATTTTTCGTCATCTCTTAAGTTTTTACATTCAATTAATGATGCAATATCACGAGCAACAAAAACATATATCGTTGCATTTTTAATAGGTTCATGGTTTTGTTAAGAGCATTTTTTTTTTTTTTTGTGTTGTTGAAATATTTTCAACCTGTTCAAGATGCTTTTGTTGCTCCGAACGGTTTCTCGGTACCGTCTTTGCGCAAAGTTTTTTTATGGACAGATCTGACATCCACTTAAACCTTTTTTTCTTATTCACTACCTGGCGCAGTTCATACGGATCCCAAACGTGATCTGCAACAAAAATGGATGAAAGGAAAATGGGGAGAGTAGTAATAATGCAATGTATAGGTTAATGCTAAATATCAGACGTAAAAATAGAGTCAAGAATATGATTATTAAAGAGGCAAGCTTAAAAATGCAATAAATTTTGTCAATGAATGCAGAAGGAAAAAATGGAAATGGACATGTAGCGAGACTAACGGACGATAGGTGGGCATACAGAATAAAAAAATTAGTATGTAGGAAATAAAAGGAATAGAGGTAGACAGTTTCTACGATGGGAAGATGGTTTAACAACATTTTTACGTAATAAATAATACGAGAGGATTGCCCGAGACCGAAGAGAATGGGCAAGGTCGAGGGGGGCCTTTGCTCAAGATATGGGCTTTTAATTTTATTTTTTATTTTTAATGTATCAATACAAATGTTTATAAGTACTACACGCCTCATTTATAGTATTGTAGCGGCTAATAAATAAATAAATAAATAAATAAGCTTTTATATGAATTAAAATTTCTTAATTAATTAAATTTTTTCATCTTTTTCCAACCAGTTTTTTGGCCGATGTATATTAACATATAAATGGCGCTCATTATGATTTATCGGTGTAAATTTGCAGAAGAACCGCTCTTTAATGTAATTAAGAAATTCTGATGCAGGCGCTGAAAAAGGATTTTTAAAAATTTGCCAGAAACGAAAAGAAACTTTTTACGAAGATTTAAAGTTTCGAAATTCCGAAAGCGGGTCAGTACACAGATGCACCGATTTAAGATAATCTCAACAAAAGTTACGACGGATATGTTTGATTTCATTAACGCAGAGTGGAATGAGAGGGGAGTTAACACGTAATCGAAATTTTCATTTTTAAATTCTCTCGGGAGTTTTGCAACAACCGTGCCGCCAATGGTGCAGCGCTGAGGCTGTTAGGGTCATTTCATTATCAGTCACGTCGTGCCCGGTACGATTTATTCGATTATTGTCGATGATTAAACCTTGTATGCGTGTTTAGACAAATTTCATTTCACACTGAATTAGTCACGTTCAATTGAACGGAAAGGCTTTAATGTGTTCATCAGATCAAAGTGCCGAGATATCGATATTTCTGTGTGAAATTGATCGAATTTAAGCTTGTTGCTTACTATTTTAGCGAGAAATTATTATTATAAATATTCGTTGATAATATTGTAGCGTACTGTAGAAAAATTGATATCGCTGTTAGAAAAAAATTACGAACGGTACCGACTTTCAGAATGCGAAACGTCCATCATCGCATAAATAACGTTTTGAAAGTAATAGCTGAAGACTTCCGTATCGATTTTACTTGTATCTTTTTCTAAACGATATTTAACGTCATTATAGTCCAGTTGCTAGAACACTCGCCTTCCGTTACAGAAGTCTTCAGTTCGATCCCAGGCAACCACAGAAATTACAGAATAAATAATTAAATTAACCGCTAATGATCACCTGAGAGGCCATGGCAAACATGCATATGCGCGTTAATTGGTGTGTAGTAGGTAGACGCACACAGGGGACTGCATTTGTGTATCGATAAAAGTCAAAACGTTTACAAAATCAGTTCCAACTATAGTCTTGTGTCTGTACTAGCGTTACGTATAATAATTGCTTAGAACACTATGCCTGTGTCGGTGTAGTTAGAATGTACACGAATAGGTAGTCGCCGACGACGCTCAGAAACTGAGTACGGCACTACGATTTTGATGAATTAAACTTAGGCCATTTTAAAAAAATCAGAAACTTTCGTCAAGTTTGGATCGATATATTCTAAAAAATGCTGATTTCCGTTGATTACGAGGGTTGCTCCCGAAAGAAGTGTATACAGTTGGTAAAAATCGATATAAAATTTATTTCAAATTGCACAAACCCTAGAAACCTTCAATATAATTTTTCCTCCATTGGAAATATATACTGTTTACAGTAGTCAGGATAGTCTGCAGTGTTGCTTAACTCGTCGCTTCGTTTCAGGCTCCGTATATCCTTGCGGTCACGGTACTTGACGGCTCTTTCAAATTGGCCAGAACGACCTCCCTTTATCGGAAATTTCAGTTTTGATGAAAAAGTAATGGAATAGGGCTGCAGGGAAGATAGGGAGATAAAGGAGCGCTTTAGAAGTCGAAAACTTTCCGTACCACACTGCCCCAATGTGTGGTTCTGATGTTGTTGCTTTTTGTGAGCGTGTGTGGTGCTCAGCGCGCTGCAACTTTTTTTAATATTACAAACATTTTAGGTATATCCCGGACAACGATTTCCAGTTCTCAGCACATTTTTATGCTTTCATTGATTATAGGATAGCGGGAGTCGTAGCGCTCGCATTTTCAGTATCGACGCCAAGGTCGTCCCACCTTGATATCGTTTCACTCTCTTCACGAAAACGTAGGCTTCTTAATTGCAGAGCGATTAACCGCACACGGTGCAACTTCGATGAACGCAGGTTGCTCGAATACTCCAGAATGTGACTTGAACACGCAATTTTGCGGAATCTTCCGAACTCAACGACATCAATGCAGGCTGCTGTTCGGTAACAATCTCTTCGTAAAATTCTAACGTAAAATAACCGCTTTCGCTGTTATATGATGAATATATACTACAATGCGTTGACGACTATTTAGTAGTACATTTCTTCGGAGCAACCCTCCTACATGAATCTACTTGTCGTTTTTGACGTTTTTTTCTTTTTCTCAGCCGTCGGATAATGATTTAATTTCCAATATAATTTTAAAAAAAATAGTAACAATAAAAAAAATATACGTAATCATAAAAAAAAAAAAAGTAGCAAAAACACTTAGTCTTACGTGTCGCTGTTAGGACTCGCCTCCACACTCATAACTCAAAAACATCGATTCTCCGTTTATCTATTAGTTTAAGGGTCGTCCTGCGGTGCATGGTACAGTTGGTAAGACTAACGGCTTGATAAACTTTTTTCTGGTATCTGAGGAAATTTCTAAACTGCAAACAATGTATTTGAGACGTGTCATTGCATCCATTCCAAGAGATATTCATCGTTTTATTTTTTTAGATGAGCCGCCTTTTGCTTCGATTATTGAACCCAGGTCATAGTAATCTACCAGTTCACATATATTTTAAATTATTTTGAAAACGGTCATTTTTAAGAAATCGTTATTTTCTTTTTTAAATATTTAAATAAGTTGTAGGTCTCACAGGGCAAGTATGCCCGTTGTGCGAGTGCCCGACACTCTTATTATCGTTTATTCAGTTTATACACATTACAAAATTATTCATGCTTATTAAACGAAATCGAAATAAATATGCCTTAATTAATATATGTCTAATAAATATTTATAATAATATACGCTTTCACTCTAGATAGGCATACACACCAAATATAGTATCGGAAAAGGAAAGACGCAATAATCATAGAAGAAAATATATATTCAAATAGTTGCATAACTGAATTATCTGAATGGAAAGAACTATGATAAAGTTTGGTTTTTTATTCTCCTTACACCATTCCTTCAGCCATTTCACTACTTCCTTTTTCCATACACCAGTACTGTTTTCGTTTAACATGTGATTGGGAATATTACTTATTATTTTAATTAAGACCGAATTATTTATGTTATCGATTCGTAGATTAGACCCTCTAGGATAAATGTAATATATATTATTTTGATTTCTTGTTATTCGAGTTTTTTGCCTAGTTGGTAACTTTATATTGTTGCTATTAAATTCGAGTAACTTGTAATGGGAGTAGTACATCTTAGGAGACATTTCATTATTTTCCTTCTATACATACATAATTGATCTAGAGTCGCTTCGCTTCCAGTAGGGTAGTATAAGTTTCAGACACCTTTTTTTTTTTGAATTTTACCGATTTTATTGATTTCCGTTTTCTTAGCCTCTTCCCATATTTGGATTTCACATAGAATTCTAGACATAATTATTAATTTAACGAATGAGTTCATTTTTAATACATCCTCTGAAGGGATTCCGACATTGTCTACTTGAGCAAACGTCGCTGCCTAACGAACTAGCTGCTGAAATATTATTTTCATAACATTTAAATAGTTCTCGATTTAAAATATCCTCTTCGATAACGCTGTATTAAGGCTGCTAATATAGTAAGCGGGTTCATTAAATACTACGTAGGGAAATATATTTTCTTTTCAATTTCTTTAATGGTAAAAGTCTGTCGATGGCGGTAGCATTAGTAGATATAGAGCGCTATTGGAATTTAAACGGAAAAATACCTAATCTTTTAATTTAAAACTGTAGTCGTGGCTTCACCGAAATTATGGTTGAAATGATAGAGCAGACAAGAAGTAATGTGATGGAAAGACCATAAAGTGTTTTAAGATGTAAAGGCACGCAAGTGGTTCAGTATTGCTTACGCGAGTATAAGAAAGAATTGAATTGAGGGCAATTGGAAAATGCAAAGTAGATGGTACGAAATCAGATAAATCTACAAACTTTATCAAAATCAGCCGAATGAAAGAGTGTAGAGATTCGTTATGATTTTATCTTAGAGGAGACTTGGGGTTACTTTGTGATTCTCAGTTCTATTAAATTATACCTTGTATTTTTTTTTGGAAATAATGAGATGTACGAAAACCTCCATACCTTTTAACATTTTTCCATTAATTACCAACCTAAGCTATATATATATGGTCTGCGTTAGTATCCTTCCGATAATGTTAAATCAGACGTTAATATATTTCTGTAACGTATGTACTGGATGCGTAAGGATTTGAGGACATTTTGATATTAAAACTGAATTATTGATATTTCTAGCAACGTTTATTGTAATATGATGAAATTTCTACAGCTAAATAAACAACTTTTAAGCTATCATTCGATAAAATCGTCTTTCACTGCAATAGTAGCCTCAATTCTTGTCCGGAAACGTTTGCAATACCGAAAATGAAATGATACTTATATTTAACCGGGTCATAACTGTGGTAATAGTAGCTGCAATGGACTGAAGCATGTTGTTATGGGAATGTTTATTAGTGTCCTGTTCAACAACACCTCATACGTGGTAATCCAAAGAATTAAGGTCTGGCGAGCTAGATGGCCACAAATTTTAATGCAGTCCTACTTGGGTTGTCATGGCTTTGTGTGCCGGCGTAAATTCCTGTTGGAATACGTATTGCCTTGTAAAACCTCGGTGTAGATGGCAGCATTCACTCGAAGCCTCTGAGGAAAGAGAAGTGGGGCGGCATGACGCATCCTTCAGTGCTAACCACTCCCAAAACCATGATAGTTACCGGAAACTTTGTCTGTATAACGCGCTGCATTTCGTCGGTTTGTTTTTTGATCTTTGTCAAAATTTGTTTCGTCGGAAAAAAACCAGAGTAAATCCGGACTTTTGGGATGTTTTAATTTGTTCAAAAGCCGTTTTTACCCGGATTAATCGCTGATTCTGCACTCGTGCCGACATAATCTGTCCCTTGCACTTCACATACAACTTGCATCATAGGTCCTCGTGGAACGGATTGTGCCCCTCCGAAACATTAAAGCCTCTTGCAAGAGCCCTTATGGACTCTTTGAAGAGTCCTGGGCAATAATGTTCTGAACTTTTTGAACAAACTGTGGTGTTCTAATACTGTCTGAACGTGCTTTACTCTGTTTGCGTTTAGCAACTCCCCTTTCCACATCGCCCTCCAAGTACTTCCAAGTCTTGACAAACTTTATGTACACATGATCAGGGGCGACTTTTAAAAATTGAGAGATTTCAATATTGTTGTAATTTATGTGTGTAAAGCAACGATAACAGCGTGCGTCCCTTTGCATTTCCTGCGTTAGGTTATTGTTTTACATTTTTAATCTGAAAACAATTAGAAAAACGTGTTACTGTGTATGAAATGGTAGAGCCTTATATATGAGTGCCCTCAAATACCTTACGCAGCCTGTATGTGTAGGTGCTTGTGCGGGGATCGGCGACGAAACTCCATCACAAGACTTTAAAAAAATAAATTCGTATGATTTACATCTTCGATAGCCAGGGAATATTAAAAATAGACTAAAATTTATAGAGCACTTCTGTTGTACGGAAGTATATATATAGGAAAACATGTGTGTCTTTTACTGACGGTAGAATTAGAAGTAACGAAACGTATAACATTATGTTCGAACAGATTCCTTCTATGCTTTGACGACACGTGTAATACTGAGTAATGGGCGATGATGATAAGTACTAGTACGATGTGTCGTAGGTACGTGTTTCCAAAGTAAAGATGATACAAGTATTGTTTGGTCTAGTTGAAATGTGCCGATTATTATTCCTTTTTAAATTCCTTTCGTAGAAATTGCAATAATTATATATAATTCCCGATTGAGCTCAGCTGTTAAAAACAATTTTTACGAATAAAATGATTATTAAAAAATGTATATTTATTAATTATAATTAATTTTTACAAAAGTCAGCGAACAAAGCGAGTAAACATAAACGAACAAAACAACAAAAACAATATTTTAAAACAGCAGCCAGTAAAATTCAAATGATTATGTAAACATTAATCACTCGATACCTTCTTTTAGGTTGAGCAAATAACAGTGTGCGCGTTGTTATTCGCTGTTTATATCGAAAAAGTGCTGGTCACTTTATGGTTTGTGTATGGCAGTTTTTAATTGTGTACTACACATTTATGTTACAATTCGAGGATTTCATTAAAAGCCCTTTTACAAAAAAAAAAAAAAAAGCTCCACTAAGGAAAAAAAAAATTTTAAATTGTAAAAAAAATTTTGTTACACTTCTTCGTCAGCATTTTTCTCGTTCACAATTATTTTCCAACGGACAAAATTAAATCGATTTAAATACATTTTATGACATTTCTCGCACTGTAAAATTTCATTTTCTATAGAAAAAATTTATGTAAATTTTTATTCCCGTTTTACAGGCGTCACTTTCATCGCACTATTTCCGGCATCACCTCTGCAAATAGCTGGGAAAATAAATAACGTTTGTCCTTTAATTGCATTTTTTTGCCGATTAACTGGTGTTTAATTACTCCTCGAAGCTAATTAAAAAGCAATCCAACAGTAAGACTGATTGCGGAATCAATTTTCAAACCCTGTCCGAAAGTAATAGTTACGTCGCTGGTGTAATTGCTTGTATCGTAATATTGCGGTAACAAGCGAAAAGGTGATAATATCGTGTTAACATATTAGCTGCCCACCGGGCAAACATGTTTGGCTAGGCGTGACACCACTGTGAACGGTGTGCGCCGAATTCGATCGGTAGATGTGCATGTGGGGGGATTTTTGCACGTTTGTGCTCGAACGAGAATGCTCGGGTCGTTTGAGATTTTATGACGTTACCAGTCACCCTGACAAGATGCATTGTTAGAAATGGAAAATCAATAGAGCCGCGGATTACATGACTGCACTTGTAAATCGTTTGTGTACGGATGCAACGAGGCTCGAAAGAACGCGGTGTACACTACTGCACAGGCGACAAACATTATGCCACAAGGAGAAATTATTATCTCTTCCGCTTGTGTGTAGCTCTTTTTAACTTTCGCTGTTGACACACGTTTGGAATAGAAGCGTGCTAATTACGATTCACTTGGTTTCTCGCTTTAGCGTCTATTCCGTTTTGTTATCGAGCTGGGGGGGGGGGGGATTCTCGAGAGACGAGAAAAGTTTGCCGAATCGTCATGGGTTTAAAAATTTGAAAATATAAAATTAAGACTAGGCCGATTAAAATGTTTTACAGATTTTGTTTCATTAGAAATTAGTGTTCTTTTTAATTTTTCTTTTACAAAAAAAATGGGGCGAAAAAATTAAAAATTAGTAATTTTTCCGATATAACTTGGTGGTATCGGAATTAAGGTGAAATGTCGCATTAGGTATGGTGAACGCTAACAAATAACGGTACTTTAAATTGTTTTTACGTTGCTGTATGTGAACTTTTACGCCGGACGGTTATCGATCAAGTAGGCACCGCGTGAAACGGAATCGTAAAATACTTAGAGAAAGAGTAGGACCCGCGGTGAACAGGTATACAGTTGAAGAGGTGAGGCTAACGATCAAGTGGAAAGGGCGGTAATTTACTTCTTCTGCGATAACGAGCATAAGGATTATAGCAGATCTTATAGGAAAAGCGGAAAGAGTATTATCGAAGGCCAATAAATACCAGAACAAAAGAATGAAAAAGAATGGTCATACCAGCTACAAAGGAAAGTACAGCGGATTCTGTGACTATTTGCGGAATGTTAAATTCGTATTGAAGCGCCTCTCTGTGTAATGTACTTTAGAATCATGCTGTTACTACCTGTTCAACCTATTCGAAACGTAATAGTAAATAACGAAGAATGGCTACTCTGTGATTATAGAGACGGGGCCCACACCTATGCACCTAACATCACGTTTATTAATGTAGGGGAACCAAATAGTGATGAAGTGTGTGGTGTTTACAAGTAACGTAAAAACCGATAAGATAGGCACTGACAATTTTTTTTTTTTTTGCAATAATTTATGACTTTATTTTTATTTATTTACTTATTTACGTGTCATATACAGTAACTGAGGCTAGAGACACGGCAAGAAATTACAAAATTATAGAAATTGAAAACAAAAAAAATAAAAAGAAATTAACAACGATCATTATAATAGCTTTAACAAATTAGAAGATTTTAGAAGTTGAAATAATCGATTAAGTACGGTTTCTCTTCATCGCACAACAAATCCTTTAAATTGGATGGTATTCCACATTGTTTCCGACACTAGTCAAAGACTAGGACATTTAATCAGTAGGTGTTCGACCGTTAATTGGCAATCAAATGTCCGGCATTGGAGCGCAGGTTCTTTATTTAATAGATATGTGCGTGTGTAAGACGAATGTGCCAAAGAAGACACAGTCTGCATAACATTACCTCCTGTTTTCTGCTTTCGCGTGAGAGACATTCCATCATTTTACGAGTAAAAGAAGTAAATTGTAATCTTGTAACAGCATTATGCCGAAATCGAGGGAAATGAGTTAATTGACTCATTCCCCGGTTATCTTCCTTTTGTGGTGGATTTCTTCCCATTTCCTTATCATCCAATATTACCTTGACTATCTACGGTTGCCTATTATTCCAAACTTTGGTTTAACTCCTCATTCTCTAACCCCGATTCTTTTTCTGGTCCATTCAACTTTTCCTTTTTCTGCTTCCCTTGGTTTCTTGACTTTTCTTCTACGCTTCGTTCTAATCTCTCCGTGATTTGCTGCTTACGTTTTAGGTACAATTTGCTTCTTTCATCGCTTTTCGCTTTTTCTCTCGTGTCGTATTCTTTTTGTTCGTTACACATTCCTCGAACACCCACTTTACTTGTGACTCTGATCGCATAATGTTCGATTGCTCGCCACTTTCAGCTGAGCAAATTTCTTTTTATTCCTCTCTTTCCATACAGTACTGTTCATTCATTTTCTGCTTTCTCTTTTTTTTTTTTTTTGCGGTTATCCAAGCTCTTGATTCTTTTTTTGTCGGCTATCTCTGATCGAGTAAAGACTTGGGTCTCCTTCCTCTGTTTTGCTCTGTTCGTGGGCCAATGTCCATGTTGACGAAACCGTAAAAAAAAAAAGAAAAAAAAACAAAACAGCATGCTCTTGTATTTTCGAATAAACGACTGCTTTCTGTTTCATTGTTGTTACAGCTATTAATTACACAACTTAATTATTCGTTATGGATAACATTAGGGATGTAGTAACGCGAGTAAAGCGAACAATCAACAAATAAAACGCAAGCCACGCTGCACATGGTGCGTTAAAACCTTGAAATGTACAATACTCTAAATGCTAATCTCAACACACTCTCAACTCTGTTGCCGATTGTTTAGTTCAATGTCTTTATCCATGCTCCAGAAATATAGGAAGATTCTTCGATCCGGCTGTTGATTATTACGTAAATGGGGTATACTCAGTGCTACATAACTTGTCTATCAGCCACGACCTGCACATATAGAATGTTACACGTGCACGCTTTCGAGACTGCAGATGTTTTTTCTTTTTTCTTTTTTCTAGAGGCCCTTTCTATTTTGTTCTGTTGGCAACATTGTCGATCGATAAGCGCCCCGAAACCGTCGAATCATCGTTAAAACTTCTTTTTAAATTAGGCGCCAGCTAATAATAATAATTGTCGGAGAGTTTAGTTTTGTGCGGCGACATAATGAACGGGGGGGATGAATTGGCTGCCTGTAGAATTGCTCGATCTTTTTTTCTCGCCGCTTCCTTTTCAGTTGTCGAAACTGAACGGAAAATAGGTAATTATTCATAGTCCGTGGCGCTAAGGAAAGGCTCACTTGACTTATTAGGTCAATAGAACACGAGTCATGCCATCTATGTACAAAAAATAATGTTGGACGTGACTACGTCGCGTGTATCTTATCGTGATTACTAATTTTCGAACCGGTTATTAGATGTTTTCTTTCTGCGTTTGACGCAGAATTCAAAGAAAAGCTTTTTTAACTTCGATTGGTGGTCAATCATCTGGAAAGTGCATTATTTAGAATCGCTTTAAAGCGTCTAATTGTCGGGCCTTCTCTTTCATTAGTCAGTGTATTTGTTCAACTTTGTATCTTCCATTACTTGTGAAATGAACTTTTGCCGCGGTCTGTTTTTTTCCCATTTACTAATTCTTCGATTACTGATGTTAAATATCTGTTATTTCTTATCACATGTCCTATTGTACATCTCTTTTCACTTATGATCTTCATTAAGCAGTGTTCTTCTGAGCACTCTTGTATTTTTAATTTAAC
Organism: Icerya purchasi; assembly: GCA_039619475.1. NCBI lineage: Eukaryota > Metazoa > Arthropoda > Insecta > Hemiptera > Monophlebidae > Icerya > Icerya purchasi. The sequence continues at coordinate 134,536,988 of CM077116.1, forward strand.
CACTTAACCTTTTTGAATTTTCCTCCAATACCAAATTTCAAACGCTTTTAATTGTTTTTGTCTTCTTTTATTTATGTTCCAAGTTTCTGCACCATACAGAAGCACACTCCAAACGTGTACTTTAATTAATCTTTTCCGCAGTTCTTATATTTTTGGATGTTAGCAACGATTACGTATATATTTGTGAGTCGTCTGCTGACAGAATTTTACGGCAAGTCTGTATGTACACGTGTCGCTTTGTATTTCAGTTTTTGTACATTGATGCGAAATCGTGATCAGTAACTTTTAAACTGATCTGGTTCAGAGGATTTTAAGTGACTTAAGAAAGTGCCGAATTTTAGAAACGAATAATATGGCGGTCTGTATGACGTCATTACATTTTGGATGGCATACGTTGCGTAATTCTGAGCAAATAGGAGCGACAGTTGTTTTACTTTTTTTTACTCCTTAAAAAAAAAGACACTTTTTAAAAAATTGTTTATAGGTTTCGGTTGCTGTGTAGGTGTGTAATGTTTTCACAGTACGCGGAGAACTTTGCGACACGTAGAAGTTGTCGGTGTGTTGCTTGTTCACGGTATATTACTAATTTGTTTCTTTTTATGCTGGCTTTAGTTACTGTATGTTTTTTCTCGTACTGAACAGCTCCGCTCCGTGGCTTTGTTTCCTCCTTTTAAAATGTTCTCTATAGTGATTAAAAAAAAAATTGCGAAACTTATTTTTTATTTTATTTTTTTTTTTTTTTCTTATTTATCGACGGCGTGTTACATTTCAGTGTCCTTATTTGGAACCAGTTCCAGGTCTCTTGTGTGGTCTTCTGTATTATTTAGGCGTTGTGCAAGGAAATACCTGCCGAAATATCATCCTGCTAATATTTGTTTTCAGCTCTAACTTTGTGTTCGTTAATGCCAAATTTGGTTAACGCCAATACTCCTCCTGTGTGCACTCTAGCAAGGACATTACTACTGTCAGTACTTATGAAGCACTGCTTGCAGGTAAACCAAAGTATATTCACGAGTTTCGCAAACATTTAGAAATACGATAATTATATGAAAGTTATAATTGTACATCGCCTTACTTACTTTTTCAATATTAAAAGTGTATTTTAGTTTGCGTAATACTTCAAATCGCCATTATAGCAAATAAATTTATTCACTTAATATGGTAAATAAGCGGATTGTTAAATTTAATTTTCATCGGATCCTTCAAAAAAAAGGTTGATCACTCTAATAACTGTGTTTTCCTCTTTTTCTTAGATTAATCAATTTCTAGTGGGCATGGGTAACTCCGGACACAGTTATATCCTCGGAAATATATCCGCGTTCGAACGCAGCCGGATATGTCTCCGACGATATGATTTAATATGTCTCAAATCCAAAAGATATAAACAACGAATAGATAATGTCATTGTGGACATAGTCGGATTTACCTCTGACGGAGTGGTTTAATATATCTCAACCCGCGAAAAGCGTTAGCTGCCCGCATGCGCACTGTTTAAGAACGTTCTATTACTTGTGAGTTTGCAGTGCTACACGGAGTTGGAGTTGAATACGCAGCCTAATATTACGATTATACACGTTAGACATGAAATAGATAACTCGATCGAAATTGGAGTTACAAAGTAGATGAACATAACCGCAGTCGGAAAGGACACATAATATATGTACATCATCCAACACTCCTATAGCGTAGTTGATTTGCGCATTTCTTATTTCTAGACTTTAAAACCCGTTACTAATTCGCTAATTTTATCAGAATCATTAGAGTCGTTTCCGAGGACTCAATTACATACATATGTATCAGTGGCGAATTTAGTGGTACTTCTGAGGTAATGCGTCACCGCAGTGAGTTGAAAAAGAAAGAAATCTGGCAGTACACTTCTCTGGCGATGGAGATTAATTTGGCTAAAGTTTAACTTGCTGGTATAAGTCTGAGAAGTAGTCACTCTTTGAGCATGCAAAGAAAAATGCTTAATATGTAAAACGGGGCTCTTCCCGACAGCTTTGAACAGTGAATTCCGATTTGATGATCTGCTCGCCTTTTGTGTTTTGTTCGCTAACCACTTTGAGGAGTATTCTATTGGCGAACCGGTAGGAGCGCATTGAGAATCATGCAAACACGTACAACAGTGTAAACAGCCAATCAGATCGGGCGTTTTATGAAACCAGGTACTTCGCCACTTCAAGCGAGCTACGTGCGACAAGGGATACTTTTTTTCTTTTTGTTTTGTTTTTTTTTTTTTAACTTCTGAGCAGTGACATCCTCTGCGCAACTAGATTCGATATGTCACTATTGCAACTCCATCAAGTGGCGATTTAGAGTTATCTAATTGACATAAGTTTTAACACCCGTTTGGCGACTGTTTTTTAACACAGCAGCAAATACTGAGATGTTACGACGCCGGTTGACGTCTACACTGAAGTGGAGACCAGATATTTCTACTTCTTTTCACATTGTATTTTATTCTGCTCGGGATAATGTAATTTTACGTAAAACAGTTTAAAGTAATACATAAAACAATTTAAAATTATTTACAAATATGGCCAAATTAAAAATTTTAAGCATTACATATTTCTAGTGTTTTAGTGAATTTTACGTGAAATAATTTTAAAAAAATTATTATTTATAATAGATTTATTTTTTTTTAAATCTAATTTTAGATATAAATTTTTAATTTTTTGAGATTTAAAAAAAAAAAAAGTGGTTCGCGCGATTGTTTAACATTCTTTATATTTCGGATTAGATCATGTAGACTAACGTTTTGTGCGATGATTTCGTGTACAAATGGGGGAATAATGGGCTGTTTTTCTCCTTTTTTATGTCAATTTGAAAAATAAATCGAATTTATTAGATTATTTTTTTTTGTTTACTGTCTAATGTCACCTGAAATATTATGCGGGGATATTTTTCTTTACCTCTTTCTTGTTGCCGCTTATGGAAGGATCTTATTATTTTGGGCCCGTGTTCGTTTACGCAGTCCCGTATTTCATTTCTGAAATGGAGTTACACAATTTTGCGCATTGAAGAGTTCGCGTCCCACTGCGCGCATCATTTTATTAGATTAGCTGAAGCGTGAAATCGAAGCTCTACGACGACACGCTAAATATTGTTCGCCCTTGCAGTTCAGCTAAAATGTCATCCGCTGCGATTTGCGGCTCAGATCACATAGCGCCCATAGCAAGTGGCATTTAGTTTTCGGCAATTGGAAGATAAACGCCGGATATTGCGCTATCGAAATTTACGCTCCCACATTTGTAAGCACATCCACGCAAACACAAATAACGGCTCTGCACTGTAACACCACTGCCGTTTGTGGTTCTTTTTTGCGACGTCGTGTAATGTGTTAAATTATCGATATAAATTCTTAGATGCAGGGGTTTGGGGACCACGTGTGTTTTAAAAATTTCTCTCGGAATTTCCCATATATCGAAAAACTCGAAAATGTACACAGTTTTAAATTGTATTAATTGCGTTTAGGTCGAGTTCAGTAGAATAAAAAAAAATGTCACACTAGTGATAAGCTAGCCGCTCAAGTTTTACCTGCTGCTAAAATATTTCAAGATTATACTGGCACAGTTCGCGATGCAGCCGACGGTGGCTCTGTTTTTATTGGCTATCGAAACCTGCGCGACCATTTCCGAGATATTACGACTAATTAATCATCCCTCCTCTCTACCCAGCCGGCAGCTGACGTTAAGTACGGTCCTCGAAATAATTTAAAAGCGCGTTTCTTCTTCATTTAGAGAGTATTTTTTGTACCCATCCCATGTTCTAATCTCCGACCGCGCTGTGCATCAGATTTTTGTCAGATATTTGCGTCTCCTCTTTTTTTTTAACAGCCCCTTCGCCCGCCTATCCGTTTAACTAATTCTTTCCTTCGATTGGTAGTCCTCTTGTTTCCTTCACTTGACTGTTCTGTTGTAATCTCCATTATTCGCCTGCGTTTTAACCACCGTATTCTCTGTTTCACTTTTCACGCATTGTTCTCTATGCATTAAAATGATACGGTTGTAATTCTCTTTGAATGTTCATCTCTTTCTACGAACCGTTCTGTATTCCTATTTACTGTAACTTGGCTTTTCTACTCCATTGCTTTTTGTTCTTTTGTATTAACACTACCCAGTCGGATTACAATATAATTGACTCCTTTTCCTTTTAATTGTTTCTCGATAAATTTATCCCCTTCCCAAAAAACAGAAAAAGAAAAAAGGAAACAGAAGATATATGAACTTTAAAAAGTCATCTAGCGTGCACCTATAAAAATCTTTTTATTCCATGTATATGTATATAAATATATATTTTTTTTCAAGTTGATGTCTTCACCTGTGGATTTGGTTTTTAATTATAGTACTTATCGCCCGGACGAAAAAATTCTCGTCATTATTTCTATCTTTTTTCATAATCAAGTTTTTAAGTACTACATTCTTCCGATTTCACCTGTGAGTTCGAAATCAATTACAATTTACGATTGCAAAAAAAGTTAGAGTAATCCGCCATATTCTCCATGATGACGAGGAACATGTCGAAAATCATACCGGATATCCCGCATAAATTTCTAAAATTTCGTTAATAATACATACGTGGAGTTCACCGGCATGTCGAAAATCAGTCTTCTGTCATGAAAAATTTGTTTTCCGATACTACATTTAAATGTATCATTTTTTTTTTTTTTTTTTTTTTGATAGTATTTTAAATGATTTTAAAATGTTTACTTCTTTCTTTACCGGGGGTCATTCCATATCGATTTGATTTTTTCTAATTCGTATTAACACTATATGCTCCTGCTGAAATTTCGACGAGGAATAGGCCGAAACAAGAAAAAATTTACAAAAAACAACTCTATAACGGATTTAATTTTTTCTGAATTTTCAGTCTATGGTAGTAGAGTCTTCAGTTTTTCTGTTGCAAATTTAATAGTGTACGTTTTTATTTGATATCCGAGAATTTGAAAAGAAATGAACGCGGTACTTGACAAGTCTAGGCGATTCGTTGGGCCCACACGGTTTACTTCTAAAATTCGTACAATTGGCATATTGGCTCGGCGGTAGCCAGTTGTCACAGGGCAAAAAATGAAAAAAAAACGAAAAAGGAAACCCTTTAGACTCGACATTTTTAAAAATATCATCCTCAGCATAATTTATAACTTGCGTCCGTATTGTATTTTTAAAACATAACCAATTAAAAAATTGTGTACAATTTCATTTTATTGAGCATTCTTGAAATGTTTATTTAAAAATATGAAGAGTTAATTTTACAAATATATACAATTATTCGAACATTCGGTCTTACTTTTAGTTACAAATCACAATAAAGGAGTAATATAATACACCTGTGCTTATTTTTCTCTATGTAATCAAAAGTTGGGTCTGGCTTTTTTCAACGGTTATTGCTGCTTATCCATTATATTTCCGATTAAAACACTGATCATGGGCAACTACGATTTTTGCCTTCATTCTTTTTTTTTTCCAGTAAAATATTTAATTTTTAATTAAAATTTCAACGTCAATTCTGTTTAATAATCGGTAACATCTGCCATCTCTATTTATCGACGATTTTATTTTTATACTTTAACGGCAGAGATGTGAGGGTGTTTTTTGAAAAACTCCCAAACGCCCCTCCCAGCAAACTTAAGCCGTTATAAAATACTAAACTTTTTTGAAACGTAACTTTATCCGCTCTTTCGGAGTGGTCTGGTACCATTTCGCCTAATTCCCAATTCGCCTAATTCCCATTTCGCCTAAATTTAGGGTCGGGTTACTCAGGTAATAAAAAAAAGGTCAGACAAACATACGAATGATTTCGTGTTGGCAACAGCGCGTCATCATTATCGAATTTTAAGCAGACTAAACGCATCATTTTTTTTTCTATTTGATTCCACTGTTAAGGTTTTTTTTTCTTTCCGAAATACAACAAAAAGGTTTATATGAAAATCAGAAGTGAAAAAATACCGCTAAAAATGTTTGATGTAAATATACGCGAAACGACCACTCCGATTAATATTTGCGAGTTATTTTATTGGATGTCCAATGCTGTATAAATCCTACCCGCCTTATCAGTCAGTATATAAAAGCCTTATTGATATTTAGTGTGACATGAACATTAAGGTTTTCGGAGTTGCAGAAAAAATAATAAAAAAGCTAAATTTTAATTAGGTGTAGTTTCGAAGTGGTCGCGTTTATGTAAGAAAAAAGGAATAAGAATCGAATAGAACTAACAATAATGACATGACGTCGAATGATTATTACAGCGGTAATTTTATTATTGATTATTAAAATTACAGTTATAAGTACATACAAAAAGTAAATGTTAAAATTAGGAAAACATTGTTTCTTTTTTTTTAACAAAAGTTCCTGAACCTAATTTCATTTTTCTTTAATTCAAAAAAAGTGAATTTGCAAATCGAAAGAATTTAAAAATTAAATACTGCTTCGGATTTGAATAAATAATCAACAGTAACGTATACAATTACAAGAGATTTTTCAAAATTTGGATATTAGGACGAGAAAAATTACTAGATTTACTATTAAACTCTGTGTACAGCAGAAAAAGAAGAGTAAGCAAGGAATAAACAAGGTGAAGACCCTGTTATATGGGGTCAGTTCATGGCTTTTATGGGATTAATAAATGAGCATAGATTTAAAAGCGCCATATCAAAAAAATGTATATTTTAAATATTCTTATATCTATCCCTCGAGTCTATTTGTTATATTTGATAATCTTTAACAATAGATTTTTAGTTGTAGAAAGCAGTGAAAATAAGGACAATCGATTAAAAAATGGCGAAAGATTGGTAGTAATAAGGGGTTATTACATTTTTAGATGTGTCGCACGGTATAAAAAAAATTTTAGAAGATACAGTCATGATTTTTTTCCCCATTCTACAAGATGAAACGGTAAAACTTGGCGTATGTTGTTAAATATACTTCTAAAATCGAATTTTAAGGTATAAATAACTTCTCCAGAAGCCTAAATGGTTGCTGTTGGACTTTGAAAAATTCCTCTTCAAATTAGTCACGTTTATTGTAATGACGATGTTTTTCAAGTAATTTCAATAATTGGAATGAAAAAAATAAATAAAACGCAAAAAATGTTGTTTTTAGAGTTTCTGACAAAGTGAAAAAAATTTTTTTTTTTTTCAATTTTTTGGACACGTCAACAGTAGAACTTACCCAACGTAGAGAACTGTACATTATATAAGGAAAAGATTAAAAATTGAGGAGATAAAGAAAGCTAACAAAGGAACTATATTGAGAGAGGAGAAAGCAAGAATGGCTTTGGCACTGTAAGGAGTGGGGAGGCCAAAGCGCAGAAGATTGGAATAAAGGGGCACTGTCCTCCTTACTCTTGTTTCTTCTATTTCCCCAGTGTCCAATCGAATTAGATTATAATATTTTTCTTCTTTCTTTTATAATCCGTTAAGTCTGCCAGATTTTTTGGCAAATCCAAAAAAATTCAAAGAAAAAAAACCTTCTATCTTACTATTTAAAATGCTTGATTCAATAAATTGCCAAAAGATTACGATTTAACATTACAAAAAGGAAAAAGAAAGAGAATATAAAAAGACGCTATTCAATTAACCAAATATTTTATCATACACTTTTGACGTACAAAATAAAAATTTATAGCAATTAAGCGAAAATAATTTTTTAATGGATGATAATTTTTTTTATTCTCTGTTGTCAAAATCTAATTCAATACCATTTCATTTAAAATGTAATTTGTAATAAATATTTCAATATACAAATATTAGATATACATATATACCGTGAAATATCTCGGGCTGCACCTTGATAAAGGACTCACATGGAAAGATCATGTGGCTGCCAAACGTAAACAGCTTGATATGGTATACCGAGGCATGCAATGGTTAATGGGCAAACATTCGCCATTATCCCACGCGAATAAATTACTGCTCTATAATTCCATTCTGAAGCCTATATGGCTATATGGAATCCAAGTCTGGGGCACAGCGAGCAACTCAAACATAGCCATCATTCAAAGATTCCAGTCAAAAGTTCTGAGAAACATTATGGCGGCCCCATGGTTCGTTCGAAACGATGATATACATACCGATCTACACGCTCCAACAATCAAAGAAGAAATCAGCAGCGCTGCCAGAAGACATCTGTATCGACTGGAAAATCACATCAATCCGCTAGTCAAAAACGTACTGCAGAATAACTTTCTCTTCAGAAGACTAAAAAGACTCAGTCAACTCCAGCTAGTAGAACGGCCGTAGGCGTATAGCTATTTTCTATAACATTCAATAAACTACTTCATCATCAGGAATAGCGACCACTGGGAAGCGTTCCGGAATAGCGTATCTATATAAATGATCAGTGCTACTTATTACTCAATTGAGTAGATTGTACGCAACTTAAAGAAAAAAAAAAAAAAAAAAAAAAAAAAATATATATATATATATATTATTTACCTGCTCGATTTGTTTTTATAAATGATATATCCATTGCTGTATTAGCCTGACTCTAAATTTTTGGTTTATTCACAAGCTAAAATTTAAATATTCAAGATAGAAGAATAGTTTCCTTCAGAACGTTGATACATATAACACTCAACCCAGAACAAATTGTGACCTCATAGCGTAAAATAGTCAGTATACGGTGATTTTCCGCATATTGAGATGGATTTGGCATTTCTTACGACCTTTGAAAATATTAAAATTTTGGTAATAATCATTCAATTTCTCGGAAGGTCTCGGCAGCGGGCAAACGCGGCATTGTTTGTCAAAGACGCATTCTCGGTTAAAAAATTGAAGGATCTGACCGCTACGCAGGGGTAGCGAATTAGTTTCGTTGTGCGGGGCCGAGAAGCGGAAATAGAGCACTTCCTGACAGTATAGGCGTTTGAAATGCGTACCGAGCTACGTTGAGCCGGAAGAAGTTATTTTGATAAAAATCCTAGAAAAGGCAAAAAGGCAGGGTGAACTAAATGGAGCTTTATTTATGTTTTCCTAATTTTAACATTTACTTTTTGTATGTACTTATAATTGTAATTTTAATAATCAATAATAAAATTACCGCTGTAATAATCATTCGATGTCATGCCATTATTGTTAATTCTATTCGGTTTTTATTCCTTTCTTCTTACATAAACGCGACCACTTCGAAACTACACCTAATTATAATTTAGCTTTTTTATTATTTTTTCTGCAACTCCGAAAACCTTAATGTTCATGTCACACTAAATATCAATAAGGCTTTTATATACTGACTGATAAGGCGGGTGGGATTTATACAGCACTGGACATCCAATAAAATAACTCGCAAATATTAATCGGAGTGGTCGTTTCGCGTATATTTACATCAAACATTTTTAGCGGTATTTTTTCACTTCTGATTTTCATATAAACCTTTTTGTTGTATTTCGGAAAGAAAAAAAAACCTTAACAGTGGAATCAAATAGAAAAAAAAGTGATGCGTTTAGTCTGCTTAAAATTCGATAATGATGACGCGCTGTTGTCAACACGAAATCATTCGTATGTTTGTCTGACCTTTTTTTTATTACCTGAATAACCCGACCCTAAATTTAGGCGAAATGGGAATTAGGCGAATTGGGAATTAGGCGAAATGGGAATTCACCTTCGGAGTAACAATTCAAATATTTATGTCCCTGTGTTGTAAACCTTGTAATTTTTTGACGGGTCTTTTATATCAGCGAACATTACGACGGCTACATAGTTATCGCCGTAATTAAAATACACGTGTAGCGCGTTTGAATAAACTCGATTATCATCCGTAGCGTTGAAAATAGGAAATACATACACAATAAACGGAATATTTAAAACGACTATTATGCACTCGTCACCACCCGATGATAAATATTATCGGCTATATTTTTGATACAAAGTTGCTCACCTTTCGACACTTCTATGTTTAAGAGGTACTTTTTGGTTTTGTTGGCTACCATAAATACCCGCGCCGAAAATATAATAAATAATTTAAATTTTATCGGAAATGTTCATTTTTGTGATACGTCTTGTTTGAGCAATGTATATATATATATATATATATATATATAAATATAGATATAGATATATATATGTACTAGTATTCGCCCATTGTTCGAAATTCGACCATAATTATTATTAAAAATTTGAGCGAAACATATATAAATTGCATATTTCCAAAAAAAAAAAAAATTCTCTTCTCTTATACATTCGTTCATTGTATATAACGCACACTTTCATATATATATACTTACGATAAAAAACAATTCAGTATTATTATAATTGAATAAAATATAAAATAAAATAACAGTAAATAACAATTTAAAACCCCTAATTTATTTATATTAAGTAGCAACACCTTAAGATTTAGTACACTGTAAACCATTAACGATGATTATTAAGAAAAATTGAAATATTTTAATAAGAACAGATTTATTAGCTGTACGGTGATTTAATTTTTCATTTTTTGTATTAATTTTTTTATTTAAATAAGAAAAACGAAAATAACTAATTCCATAATTTTTTTTACTAATAACACCACTTAAGACTGTCGATAGGTACTAAAAAAAAAAAAAAAAATCGGTTAATAAACAGAGGAGAAAGAGATACTGAACTGCTTTGTCCCGGCCTATTTATATACAGATTTCAGATTTAAGGCGTTGATATATTTTTTTTAAGCGATTGTTTTAATGCTCCTCATTTTATATATTCTCGAAATCTTGCGTATGTTTTTGAATTGGGGTTATTCTCGTAATTTTTACGATTCGCGATCTATTATGCATTCGGTGTACATTTAATATATGCTAAAAAAACAAGAAGCCGAGTATGCTTATTTTAAAAAACCGATGGCCTATTTTAGAACCAAAGACAATCTTAGCAAAGCAGTTAGTGAGATCAATTTTGGCAGCCACTTTTATGGAGACGATTTTCAGTTTTTCTTTTTCGCTGATTTCTTCAAAATTACACGATCTTTATTTTCTGATAGGTTACGTGAGCTCCCGGCGGGCGGTTTGTTAGCGCTCGATTTCCCGCTGTGGGTGTCTCTTAGCGCTTTTTTACTCTTTATTTTTACCCTGTCTGCTGATCGATACGATACGCCGGAAAGAACAGTTCAAAATTGAGCCGTGTTTTGTTTTGGTTTTTTAATGTTTTTTCTTCGTAAAAATAAACGAATCACGCGACCTTCACAAACTTCACTTTTTTTTTTTTTTTGTTTTTTTGTTCCCGGTCGTGTTTTTGACAACAGCGCATTTGCATATTTTCTAATATCGCTTTTCGCTTTCTGCCTCCGCACTTCGTCTTTTGCCTAGACAATTGAAAGAAATGCTTCGGATGAAAGAAAATGAATGATAAAAGCGAACGGAGAGCTATACGTTGTCGTAATATTAAAAAATCCTTTCATTGTACAAACCATAAAACATAAAAGTGATGATTTTTTTCTCTTTTTTTTTCCTTTTCTTTCGATTTTTATTTTATGGAAGCCAGATGTAACGCAAGATACGATGTAGGTTGCCCGATTTGAAGCGATCCTTGCTGCCTTTGTATATGTGTTTTGTGCGACGAAGGTCGAAATGATTTCTTTAAATGAAATGTCGCTCAAGATAGACAAAACAGTGCTAGGACAGTTTTTTGTTGGTCGCATATTCTAATGAATACCAGTTGAAAAAGATCCGATCGTGTACAGTTGTCAACTGTTGCTATTGTTGGTCCGTCCTTTGCGTCATCTTTATAATAAAGACATCAGCCGGCTAGAATCTAAGCCGCGAATTTATCTCTGCTACGATGCTAATTATTATTCGCCCACGGCTTTATAAGGTTGATTACTGAAATTCAGAAGCGCACATTCTAACCGCTCCGGGCGGTCCCCTATCGCCGTTTATACACGCTACCGGATAAGTTTAGCAATCAACAATTTTCAAACCTCGTTGTCAGATCGACTCTGGTTAGCCTTTAGCGGCAATGTAGAAAAGTATAATAGATCCGTAATATATGTGTGTGCGTTTTTTTTTTTGTTAATCTTATTAGTAACTGAAGGCGCCACATAGTGTGCTGATGCTGGTGATTGAAGAGATGAAGCAGTGTGTACTTTTTGTGTCCTTGAATAAATTACCAGCACTGTGCCAACTGCGTGTATTTACGCGGTGTTTGGTCTACGTGTGTGTAGTGGGAATGCTTGGTTTGATGTTTGATTAATGCAGAATTACTGATGCAACGACGAGTCCTAAAAGCAAACTACGAGTACATTGTGAAAGTAGATCCATTATAAAGTTCCCAAAGCGGTTCAAACAACTTTCGATCCGTAAAATGTGTTTCGAAAAAAGCGTTCGGATTTTACCACACTACGTACACAGAGGAGCGATATGATGATGTAGCAAAAACACACGATGCGGTAAACGCTTTTCAGCGGACTGCTCTGGTGGAGAGCTGTGTGACATACATGAAGTTTTAAAAGTGCATCGTCCTTGACTATTAGACTGACGCTTATTTTTACACTAGATCATTTATTTAGTCGATTTCCATAGTGCTCGATGTGTTTTGGAAACGGTTTGTTTTTCGTATACGATGATTTCAATTACGAAACCGCCGAATGCATTAAATACTTTATATGTGAAAAAGACTCCGTGAAGAAGTCTCGAGTAAGAATATGACAGTAATACTAATAATAATAACAACAAAAATATTAAGCACATATGATAAGAAGGATATGCAGCGCGATGAATACAATATGTTTTAAGTGTCGTGTGCGACCTCCTTGAGGAAGATGTGAAAACATATACATATGAGCCTAGCAACATAGATTTATTATGCAGAATTTTTAACAGATATTCTTAACATTAAAGATAAAGCACATGCTTTCACACCACTATTTTTAGGATCGGCATTTTCGAAATTTTTAAAAATTATATTTACTGCTGATACTCGATGTTCATTAAAATAAACGTTGGAAAATGGGATCATCTCACTAGGAGATGTAATTTATTTACTTAATACTGCCGGATAAAAATTGGCAGGAAACTTTTATTAGAATGTAGGGGAGAAATATAAACACTAGAAATTTTAAAATGAAGGGGAACTCGAGCCACTTAATATTCGATATCATTGTTAAATTTAAAATATTTCTGTTTTATAATAACATTATAATTCGTGGTTTTACTCGTGTATTAATGCTCGTTTAAATCTGTACCTGGAAGTTAATAAAAAAGTTTTTGTTTTATTTAGAATTATATTTATGTAAAGATTCGTTCTCTCTTTTGGAGGAAACGTGTTTATCACTGTCCAAAAAATAAATGGTCTTCACGTTTCACGCGTACAGCAAATTGCAGTAGTTCAGATTTGAGTATAAATAACATTCCCGAGGTAACAAATATTAAAAATATGGTTTCCAGTCTTGTCAATCGAACGCCATTTCTGGAGGTGGCAAAGCTTTATCATTGTATTTCTTTCCTATTCCGTATTTACCATTTTTATTGTATCATTCGTTTATCCTATAAACGATCCATTTAGCTACCCACTAGCTTGCCCGTGGCTTCACCCATGTATTACTATCTGTTTAGATCTTTTATTTTTTCTCTTTTTTCATACGGGTGATTTTTGTATTTTCCCAAAAGTTTTATTTTTTGTATTTTCCCAAAAGTTTTATTTCTTGTATTTTCCCAAAAGCTTTATTTCCGGTATTTCCCCAAAAACTTTATTTCCTCTACTCCTCCTCCCTTTTTTAGGGAATTTTACTAATATAATAATTAAAACAAACTTTAAGTACCGTTTAAAGAAGGTACCAGTAACGCTCGAAAATTTTCACACTCCAAGCGAAAAATGCCGTATAAGTAACATTTAGATACATACTATTTCCATCAGTGATGAGCTTGTAAATAACGGTACTATTGCGATTTCAAATTAGTTTTTTTTATTCGAATTCCATTTACACGGCAATTAAAATTATATAAAAAAAAAAAAATAAATGCAATTTCTCGTTCTCCTGTGCCGTTTAATTCTCGTGAAACTTAAAATTTTTTTTACAAATTTAATTTAAACGTAAAATGGGGACCTACACAGCTGTAATGGGAATGTGTGCGATATAGTAACAGTTAGATGATAGTAACAGATGGCGGCCAGTAATGTTTTCTGTTTTTTTTTGCAAATTGTGATACGCTACAACCCTAGCAGTTTGCGATAAACTGATCATAATTAATTTATTACTACAATAACAAACTACAATAATTGAGTGAGAATTTCAAGATAATGCAGATATCGCTTAGTTAATGCTGTCATGTTTATTGTTGATAAAAATCTGCGATCTCGGAAGAACGGAAATTCAAAAAAACTTGTTATTATAAACTTCAATTTACATTATTTCATTGTTATTTTAATTGTTTTTTTCATTGTCGCTATAATTCTATTCATTTTTTCGAGTGCTTGTGGATACACTGATAATTTTAAAAACACACTTTTGTATTATTTCGTTACAAAATCTAATTTCGTTCTATCCTAAGTGAAATTGTTTAGTTTTCATTCATTTCCACTTACGTTCTGGTTCCATTGTAATAATAATTTTTTGAGTTTCTACGGATAAACCAAAAACATTATTTTGATTTTTTCTATATTCGCTTACACGTTCTGCTGTTATTTTAGGTCTGAAACGCAACGAGCATTTAGTAGTCGATGTGATGATAGGCGTCTTTTTATATATAGTCTTTTTACAAAATTTTCAAATTTTTTTTTTCTTGCTAAGATAAATAATAAATCGCAATTACGACTGAAATATAAAATTGTCATTCACCGCACAAATGTAATATTTTCATACAATATTACCAAAAGTTGCGAAAATACTGAACACACATTGAAAACGAATACAGACGGATAATATATGAGTAACGGATGGGCGGATGAACCACATTTACCGAAATGAAAATACGAATAGGTCTGAATAACTCGGAACACGAAAAACACACAAAAAATGGTCGATGCACTTTTTTACACATAGCCTAACTAACAAAAGAAAAAAACAATCATGTCAATACATATGTTTTCTGAAATATTCGTCTATATCGCCCTAACGATTACCCATTAATTTTCCTCTCGCTGGTCGCATCAGCATTCAAAACTAAAAATAATTTAAAATATAAAATAAACACCTTAAATTTAAAAAATAATAATATTTACGAAAATAGCGGTATATATAAAATAAATTGTACTGATTGTGAGAAATCATACATTGGTCAAACAAGGCGAAAAATCAATTGCAGATATAAAGAACATATAAAAGCATTTAATAATAATGAAATAGAAAAATCAACCTATGCAGAACATCTAATTAAAAATAAACATAAACCTAATTCAATAGAAAATACTGTAACCATCCTGGCCACTTATCACAAAGGTAATAATATGAACATTGCAGAAAATTATTATATAAATAAATATAAAAATAATATTTTAAATGACCAAACACCTAATAATAATAATCCACTGTTTAATATAAAAATTTAACTTTTTGTCTTCTTGTTTTATTTTATATTTTATATTAATTATTAGCATTTTCAACCTATAGATTTTTATACCTGCCATGTTTATTCCTCTTTACATCTACTATATATATACATGTATTCCCTATATTCACTTCAGTATGTTTTAAGTTTCCTTTAAGTTAGTGTTAGCTGATGATGGGTTATGCCCGAAAACGTTTCTAAATAGGTATTTATCTAATTTATTGATCTATATTGTTTGTTATTAAAGTTTATTTTATTATACCATTTTAACAAACAGGATGTATTCACCTACATATACATATATATTTATATACTAGGAGATTGGTCTTGCTTTCCTTCGAATTTTAAATTGTTTTACTTTGTAAATTTTCATAAAGACTGCAGCGTTCACATAATTTTTTTTTTTTTTAAAGAAGTACATCAATACGTCAATTAAAAAGTGAAATTTAGATTAAAATATCTGAAAACCCGAAACCGGTTGTAGGGTAATATATGTGAGAGGAATGTATTACATTTAATTATTCTTGAAGACGTTCGGATGCAGGTTAAAAATAAAATCAATGCCGTAATAGAACCGGCTGTAGAAGTTTTTAAAAAATTTTTGTTTAAAACTTGATTTTCACATTTTTCAAAATTTGGACCCTTTGATTGAAAAATTGATAGGGTCTCGTATTTTTCGTATATTCCTAGCGATTGAAATACATCATTTTAAAAAAAGAGTGACCCTTCGGCTACCGTGGAAATAGCTGTGGACTTTTTTTACCGCTTTAAGGGTGTATTTTCCCAAATTTTGGTTCTTTAATATCTAAATTTTTCGAATTTTTTATTTTCCCTGTATTTTGGAGATCTTAGTGTGCAGGTCAAAAAGAAAATTAATACCATAACTCATACGGAACCGGCTGTAGAATTTTTAAAAAAATTTTCTTAAAATTTGATTTTTATATTTTTCGAAATTTGGGGCCTTTAATTTTAAAATTTTGTGGGTTTTATAATTTTCTTATGATTTAACGAAGAAAATACGTCGATTGAAAATTAACTTCTTGCAGCTTTATAAGATATACATACATACATATATATATATACGTGAGCGTCGCCAGCTTGCAACTTTTTAATCAACTGGCCATAATGAGTATTCATAGGCGCGTAATCATGAATAATTTGCCAGAAACTCACGAAAATTATGTTTTAATTAAGATTTTATTCTTGTTTAATAAAATATTAAGCCTTTACACAACTTATAAATTTTATTTTTTCTATAACTCATAACCTTTTTCTATCATCTTGCCCCCCCCCCCCCGGCCCATCGGCTGGCGACTCCCTTGTATATATAGATATAGATATGTATAATAACTAGAATTGTACTGAAATATTTTTTTAATGAGTGCTATAAATTTAGAATTTTACGTACATCAATTTTTTGTTTAAAAAAAAAATAAATCAATAAATGTAATGTAAAAAAAAAAAAAAAATAAAGAAAGAAAAACACATAATTAAATCAGTTACATTCATTGTTACATGGAATACAAATTATGAATTACGCGGTATAAATTTTATACTAAATCTTAATTTGTTGTTAATCAGATTTAAAGCAATTGCAGCAAATGTCTGATTAGGACATAGAACTATATTGCGCATAAAGTTGTACTTGGAATTTAAGAGAACGGTGCGTAGGATTTGGCGAAATAATAAAAAGTGCGTATTGATTAATTGTTCAGCTCGGATTTTAAAATGAACGGCTGGAAAGTAATCGTTATCAGATTTCAGGAAATTTGCGATGTTGAACGATTTCCTGGTTTTCATTCTGCAGCGTCGTTTGAGAATTACTGTTTTGTTTTGGTGGTCATACTTTTTTTATAATGCAGATGTTATCGTTTGTAACTTTTACTGTATTTTTTGACGTACTATTTGGTTTTTAAAATTATGCACATTGTAAGCGAAATGTGTGAAATAAAAATTTTTCAAGGACAGTACGAATCAAAATCGTGAGTAGAGGCGTCACTATTATTTCAATGAAACTTACTAATTGCAACGAAATGAGAAATATTCATTTAAAATTTCAAATTAAAAACTTCAGCATGCGCGATTTGGATCGATCTAATTACGCAGTTTTACCCCGCACGATAACTTTCGTCTATTTCCTTTTGTTATTCATCACGTATCGATTTTCATTACATTTTACACGGAAGCGACATTTTCGGCATTGCACATTTCCTGAAATCTAATGATGATTTTAGTAAAAAAGGAAATAACAATATTTCACATTATACTCAGTAAAAAACATCGGGCATAACGATTTATTGTAATTAGGTGAATTCCATTAAAAAAAAAGAGAAGTAATTAGCAATAACCTAATTATATTCGTTGTTTACGTATTGTGAACGACCGTACTCGGAGCAAACATCTTAGAGGGGCAGAAAAGATGAGTCCATTGACGTTTTACAACCTACAATGTGGTAGTGTTAGCGATAAAGAAACAAAAGCAGATGGTTGGACGAAATGTCTCACGATATTTCGACTATTCACATATTATATGGTAATGTTACACAAAAATGGCGACGTATGTATAACCAATAAAGTAGTTGTGAATATTATTCGCGTATTTAAAAACGAACTCTTTCGATTTGGTTAATTCCGGTGTTTAATTGAATATTAAATTTTACTTCGTTAGCAGTATTCAGTTTTCTAAGAATTAAACTGCTGTTAAATAGTGTAAAAGTTTTGTCAACAAAGCACCTATCGAATTCGTAATATTGAATAAAATTAATCCGAAGATTGCTCCCTAAATTCATTTCTGTTTGGAAATTTCTTTTCGAATAACTATGATGTAACGTTAACCTCTTGCTTTTTGTCTTCTTTTTCGGACTGATTTTATTCATGCGCATAACTAATAGGCAAAACTAAAAAATTTCAGGCGACAGTCTGAGTTGGAGTAAATAAATAAATTCCCAGTAACATAAAACGCGATTAAATAGATAAATTTAAAACGAAAAACAGGTGAAAAAAACTCGCTTTACGATTAGAACGAGGAATTATTTTTTCTTTGTTCCCCTCTTTTGGCTATTTCGATATACTCCAATTGCCGGAGTAATCTGGATTTACATGTATGTTCAAAAAAAAAAATAATTTAAATTATGCTTTTACAATACGAAAATACGCGAGATATATGCGAAAATGATTCTGAAAATTTACTCAAATATATGTACGTATAGGCGTGCTCGCGCATACACACACACACACACACACACACACACACACACACACAATGCAGATAATATAAAATAAAAGCTATTTCAGAATTAATTAATTATTAGCACTGTAATTGATTTAAGAGTTTGAAAATTATTTAATCGTATATCTAGAAATAAATAAATTTCGAGAACTTGAGAACATTGTACGTCAGAAAAAATTTGTTTAAAATCTCTTTATGTCGATTAGTAGAGTAAAGCGGGCGTTGCTTGAAAATTGTTCGTGGATTAGCGCGAAACTGCTTGTCAATCTGCTCGATGAGCTCGTCGTCGTGGGAATACTTTTGTATTATCTGAACGTTAAATTGTACAATATCGCGATAAAATTTATTCGAAAATTTTAATTTTTTTTACAACTTGCTTATGAAAAAAAAATTCCAATTTTTTACGAGTGTTGCTAACGAGCGCGTAGCTGATTGTATAGAAAGTGGCGGAACAGCCCTTGTAAACGGTGGGCTAAACATTAACATTTTATTCTGATTACGTTTGGCTTGTTTTGTGGTTTATTTGGATTTTTTTCGTTTTTTCTGATATTTATCGCATTAGAAAAATACCTGTTTTGTTCTTAAGCGATTACTCGAAATGTTTCTAAATGGCAATAATAAAGAATTGTTCTTTTAGGAAGAATCAATTGTAACTTAAAAAAAAAAAGGAAATTACGAAATGTGTAAAATATACCCCGGAGGAAAACCGAGAAATATACAAAATACGTATATTGTAAAAAACATGAAATATGCGAAATATGCAATTTCCAAAACATAAAGAACTACATTTGATTTATCACCACAGCAAATAAAAAAGTTGATATATAAATCCGGTCTCTTGTAATTATTAACAAGCGGCGTTGCGTGTGTAAATATGATGGTAATCGATTTTCAGAAAACACGTTATACATTTCACCATTTTCCGCTGCAATGGACATCGCACCTTAATCTGATTACTATTTCTTCCGTGTGACACACAGCAACCTCGTGTGTTGTGAACTATATAATATGTAGGTATGTCGTCGATGCAGTTTTTTTTTTGGCACCGTTCGTCGGATGACTTTGTTCGAGTCATCACGTGCGAGCGGGGTATGGCTGAAATAAATTTGCCGGTATACCGCCGACTGAAAATGGAATTAATTATCACGGCGATGTGAGTTGATGTCCAAAGTAAGATCTTCCGTGTTTGTATGGACATTGGGGTGTGTTTGATGCGGATTGTTTCATTGAAAAAAGGGAGGGTAAACTCTGTTTTTTGCTTCGAGAATAATTGCTGGCTACAATTGAAGGATATTTAAATAAAAAAATAATAAATTTAAACTTGTACGGTAACGTGAAATGTTACATGCACGCGCATGTAGTGCTGTTTCTGCAATTAGAAAACAGCTAGAAGAATAAGATGGTTTGTTTTTTGCGCGTTGTTGGTAATTGAAAAAGACCGTTGAAGATTGGCTAACTTTTATTCGAATTATTTATTTCATTTTTTTTCAATCGTATTTAATATTGTTTTGTTGTTCCCATACAGGAGTGGCCCGCCAGACAGTTAAATGGTAGATCATCGGAAAAGACTTCGCTAAAAAGTCGAAGTTTTAAAGGAGCCCTGCCACAGGTGAGTGTCTCTTATATACATTTTTTCTACGTCGAACTATCGCATAGCTAACTTTAATCTTCTTAATTTTTTTAATCTTTTTAATCTTTTTAATCTTTTTAATCTTTTAAATTTTTTAAATCTTTTAAATCTTTTAACTTCACAAAAACAGCGTTGCCGATTGCCGATGTTTTTGATTCTTCATATCAGATATCTCATGTAAGCGTAAAAGAAGCTAACCCGGAGGAAAATTAACTTGTATTCTGAGTGTCGTTAATTTTAAAATACTGATGAAAAATACAATAACGGCATCGTGTTCAATTGGAACTAATTTTAAGACAATTCTTTTAACAAGGCATTTTTCACTAACGTGCAGAATGCTCTGTCGTTGCTGGTCCGAAAACAACGAAGGCAGTCTTCCGAAATTTCATCAATTCTTTTTGTAACTTCTACATTCTTGTAACTTTGTACATTAAAAAGGAATATTCGTTAACGGGGCCCCTTAGACACGGGGCTTTTTAAAAAAAAGAAGGCGGCATTGCAGTGATCGCATTTATCAAAAAAAATGATCGCGCCGTAATTAAAACTGTAAAAAATTTTTATCTAAATTTTATACACATGCCCGATATTAATTAAATAACCGATTAAAAATTAAATGCTTGTATGATTTTACTTCTCTTTCCTCGTTGACTTACATTTTGCGCGGTGGAATTTGTCCTAGATAATTGCCTTCGTTCTGGTCCATCCATTCCCATTCGTATGCTCGATTTCGAGCGTCGTGACTCATTTTATTGCATTGCTCAAAGTTTGCGCCGTACTTCTCTGTTATCGGTTTTGCGCATGAGTTCTTCGACTATTGGGGTACCGGTTGTTCTTTTTAGTAATTGGTCAATGAATCGCGTCGAACCTCGCACTTTTCCCTGCATCACCACCTTGTCGGTACTATCGGCACGAATTACATGCCTAAATAATTTTACCATTCTCTTATAATATCATAGAAAGTATTCTTTGGTTGGGCTGACTGGCTAACTTCTGAAAGATTGAAGCATTCGTCCTGTTACTCGTCTATGGCATTAACTTAATATCCTTCTGTCAGCAGTCATTTCCGTCGCTTTTAACTTTCTTCACAATGATTTATATAGTATCCATGATTCGCAACGTACACAGTGAAATAGGGAATATTAATGTTCTAAATAGGTATAATTTAACTTCCTTTCGAATATCATGGTCTTTCTACAAGTTGCCAATTTTGCCTTTCCTATTCGTCGCTTTATTTCTTCTTTTAAACTTCCCCCATTTCAGCGAGATATACCCCGAGGTAATCGCGCTATGTTTTCGTTCAATATTCAGTATTATTTTGAACTTCGGTTGTATAATTTTGTCTCTGTCTATTATCAGAATGGATTTTTTTTTCTTCATTTAACGTAAGGCCAGCCTTTTTACTGTTCTTTTCCATTAGCTATAGTAATTGCGCCATTTCTACTTCCGTATTATAACACCGTGTCATCTGCGTATCGTAGGTTCCAGATTTTATAGCTACCAATTGGTATTCCGCCGTCCCATTCTTCTGTAATCTTTCGCATTATCCATTCTCCATATATGTTAAATGGAAGCGGTAAAAGTATGCAGCCCTGTCTTATCCCTTTTTGGGTTTTAAACTTCCCGGACAACTCATTTTCAGTTCGTACGTATGCTTCTTTGCTAATATATAACTGTTGAATAATCCTTATGATTTGATCAGGTACTCTTGTGTTTGTCGGTATCTGCCAGAGGGTGTTCTTTCTAGTAGACAATTTTTTTTTTTTTTTTCTGTTTTATCTTTTACTTGCTGCTAATACAGTTTCTTTCATTTTTAGTTATTATACAAAAAAACGCTATTTAACTTCTTATTTTTCCTCTGTTGCTTCTTTCCATCTGATCATTTCCTTTCTCGTAAAGGAGTTAGTGCAAGAGCTTCGCGGGTGTGCTTTTCAAAATCCTGAAGAATGCTCCTTAGAACTACTTTGGTTTTCTCAAGTTTTAAAAATCGGCCGTAGCCTTTATACATTTTTCTTCTCGTTTAAATACGTTTTTAAGAATGACCTTTTACACTTCTTTAATTCCTTCGCTCATGCTTATGTTTCCGATTTCCATGAGCTACTATCCCCCATTTTAGCATTCCTCATTTCCTAACTCTTGCTTTTCTCAGTAAACTGCGATAGACTCCCTGCGCTGCCATTTAAACAAGAATAAAGATAGCGCTATGATAAAATTGAAAATAGTCTATTTTTGAGTTTTTGAGTTTTTTAACATATTCACCGCATAAATTTAAGCGTTTATTGTAACGTGGGACGATTTTACTTAAGTTTCCGCGTGCAATTAGATATGTTTGCAGTGTGACCGGAAACTCAATTATTTAACTTTCCTCCGTTTCTTACATTCCGTTTGTTTTTTTGGTTAAATGACAGTGTCTCTAGTGACATAATGTTTTTCGTTTTCAGAATCCTATCCAACTACTTTTCCAATACGTTCTTGATGACTTTCTAAGGTGAAGAAGTAACACTTATCTTTACTGGAACTTTTTCATCATCGTTATATAATACAAAATTTCACGCCATCTCTCTCTCTCTCTCTCTCTCTCTCTAACATTTGTTTAAGAATACTATTTTGGACTACGTTAAACAAACGTCCGGATTCCTGATTGGAACGCGACAGTTTAATTCTTTGCAAATCTCGACCAGGTTTCTTTATCGCCGACTATATATAATATATATCTTTTTCTTCCGGTGAAAAAGATGTGGTGCTGGTCTTTTTAATCGTTAAAAATGCCTTCGACAATGATTATCTTCCGACACTGAGGTCTTTTTCATTATTAATCGAACGCAATTTATCTTTTTCCTCTTTACTCACAACGGGAAATGTTTTCTGCGTTATTGGCTTCTACTCAGGTCCTGCTCTTTCCAGGATTTCTCTATGCTATCTACTTCGCATGGAATTTTTCCTTTTTTTTTGCTAGTAATAAGGGGACAACGATTTTTATTCCAATTCCAAGCATTACCGAATGGCCGCATCGACCAAATTCGGGTTTTAGCTATAGAATTTGAACTTTGACGTGTCAAAAGGGTGGAGGACATTTGAACATTTCAGGTCGAAATTGGAATAGATCGGTTATTCATTTCGACAGCATAATTGCGTGACTGTGACTCCCTATTGGCTTGCACTAATGCTGAAAATGTTTGTGCTTTCTTTTTTACTTTTTTTTTGTTTTGGGCGAGGCAGATCACATTAACCACGGACGTATTAACTCAACGCGAGAGAATGTTTTATTTTTAATTTCAATGCGTAGCAACGGGATTTGAACCAAGAGCGAAATGCCATTGCCTAACTAACTATAGCGCAGTTGCATTCGATTAATATTCATCAGAACGAAGTTGAGAATTCCACATTCCGATAATACATTTTCACAAAAAGTGAATTAACAAAGCGTCGTATTAAACGTCCGTGATTAGCTGGAACTTTTAA
The DNA here is from genome assembly GCA_039619475.1 of Icerya purchasi. Taxonomy (NCBI): domain Eukaryota; kingdom Metazoa; phylum Arthropoda; class Insecta; order Hemiptera; family Monophlebidae; genus Icerya; species Icerya purchasi. The sequence continues at coordinate 134,560,756 of CM077116.1, forward strand.
AACACATTTTTCGAGCTTGCGTAATAATGCAAGTTCCGGCGGGGGTTTTATCGTGATTACCATTGTCACGTAGGAAAAAATCCGCGTCTTTGGAATTATCTCGAAATTTTCGCTAAAATTTATCGAGCCACGATAAAGAAAAAGCTGTGTTCAAAGGATAAAAAGCTCTTCTCTTCGAAAAACAAATGTGTTATAATCGCCATTCATAAAATATTGAAGTACAAATATTACGCAATATTGCAGTAATCTGATATTGACGATAAGTCTTTCAGTTTCAAGTTTTTTGATAGTATTAATTTTTCTTTCGTATTTTTTTTATTCCCATTAAATTGTGCACGTGTCAACAAATATGTATGGGCGCAGAATTTGTTTGTTTTTTTCCCCTACCCCTTATTTACATATATCCCATTATCATTCCTAAAAAACTTTAACAAAGTGTCATTTGATGCGTGTTATGTACATTTTTACATAAAGTAAAAAAAAAAAAAAACGGCTTGTAATTATGGTAATTATTTGAAGTTGGAGAAAAATATCGCTGATTCAATGACAAAGCGAACCTATATCATGCAAGTAAATAAATAAATATAAAAACGGGAGAAAAAAGAAAATATTTTACAAAAATAATGCAAAAATGTAACAGAATTAAATTCGGCGCAAAAACGTAGCGAGATTTTTTTATTATTTTCAGCTTAAAAATGATGTCATTATACATAAACTTCATCTTTAAGATCTGCTATGGCGGTAGCCCCTCGATCCCAAGACGGGGGATGGTCGTCTGTACTTCTACAATTCCTATGGAAGAGCCAGTTTTAACTGAGTACATCATTTTTTAATTCACATATTTTAGAAACAATTGTGAGATTTTTTAGTTTATTCGCTGACGTTCACCTCAATCCCAATCGTGCCGATGTAGGATGGTTCAGTTTAAAAGAAGTAAACAAAAGCTAGATTTCTTCAGCATTAAAATTAGTAAGCGTTGTCTGAAACAATGTTTTAAAAAAGCGAAAAAATAAGAGCGATGGTTGCTGGGCGGGTTTGAAAATGCCAGTTATTAATTAGAATTCGGAAGATATTGTGTCCAGTCCGGTGTTTAAAGTGAATTCAGCCCGTGGGAGGAAGCGTGCAAAAAACGAACGTACTTCGTACGAAAATCCGATGACGCGGGTACCTTCATCGAGAATAAAATTTTTGACGTAAAAATTATTATTTCCATTTTTGGCATTATACCAATAAGCCTACTGTACTAGTATGCGAGTTTAATTAGTCCGATTTATAATAAATCTAAAAAACTATTAATAAAAGCGGCAGATAAGTGTATGTGAGCTGATTTCGGTCGACTGCTTTTCAACATTGTGTGTGTGTATGCGGAGTTGGTTTTTAAGTGATCTTAGGGGCTGGAGCGTAGAAATGAATTATTATTATGTTGGCAGATGTCGAGAATAACTTCGACAGAAATAGGATGAGTGGGAATGTAAAAATTTCTGGTAGTTGTTTAACAGGTTTGAGTATAGTGTTTTTTTTTCTTTTTTTTTTTTTTTTTTTTGAAATAAAATTTAGTAGTAATTATTTGTATCTAACAAGAACGCGCGAATTGTTAATGTTACGCGAGAGAGAAACAAAAAATACATAAAGATATTGTACTTTTTTTTTACTTAACGTTGTTTTGTCCCTTTTTTTTTTTGTTAAAATAAAAACTATTTTTACGAATAATACGATATATGCATATGTATTAATGCTTGCTTCGCATTCCTGGATCCGTCGAAATACGTGATACGATCATATCAATGCATAATATAAATATTCGAATTTAATTTTAAAAATCGATCTTTTGATAATTAGCACAATTAATAAGTTGGCGATTCATTTTAATTTGGTAAAGCAATTTCTTAATTATCCATTAAATTATTCTTAATAACATTTGTTGTTCGTAATTGACGGAATTTTAAAGAAATATAACGCTATAAACAATTTTATTCTGCAGGTTTGTTTCTGTTTTTTTTCATAGCTTTGGTAAAGTATTAAAATTTGAATTATTAAAAATTATTTAAAATATAAAAAAATGTTTTTTCAAGTACTTAATATTTCATTAAGATTTTAAGTTCTTCTAATGATGGACAGTACGATTTCTTCAAAATGTTGAAATAAAGATTTATTAAAAATATTGTATATAGAAAATTTTATTTCCGGTGCGAACTACGTTTAAAATAGTTTAACCTTTTAATTATGTGATGAAATTGCTTAAGTTTTTTTAAATTATACTTAATGCTGAAGTAATTTACAAAAAAAAAAACTCATATTCTTTTGTTGTATTAATACAACTATTATGAAAAAAAAAAGCTTCGGTGCTAATGAAATGAAGAATCTCATATTTCCTATATTGTAGATAATTTTCTTAAAATTATTATATTTTTATCATCATTAACATAATTAATGTGTACTAGATGTAACAATTCTACTCCCCATTAAAAAAAATGTCCCAATTTTATGTAACGTTTGTTATATTTTATAGGATTTTTGTGATTTGTTATTTTAAAAATGTCACAATTTTATGTAACGAAAAAATGTCTTAATTTTATATAATGAAAGTTGAATGTTAGGATAGGATTTTTGTGAGTATATTATTTTTTTTGTGTTGATGCCAGTAAGAATTACGTTATAAATTTTGATAATTTTATACAAAGTATAGAAGAGAAAGAGGCATAAATAAAAACAAGAGGGGTCAGGGGGCACAGCCCCTTGCGAGGCCAAAATGGCCGAGTTTATATTTATATTTATGCAATGCTGTATACACAGCTTTAGTCAGTTTTATTCGAAAGGTACCACTGGACGCTTATAAACTTCTGTTTGATTCAATCGATCGAGTTTCTACTGGTACACTGATTCCATTGGAATCTTCCTGTTTTATGTAACCTGTACGGTCGAGGTGGGGAAAAAAATATTTTTCGTAAGTGAATTAAAATTGATTTCTTCTGTTTTTTACGTATATTTTTAAATCGGATGTAAGCCATTAAGCGTGTAAAATTTTGGTTTTATTTACGTTGAAAGTATTAAAAAAAATTTATTTTAAATATCTTCTGCTTTATAAGTAGAGCATCTAGTAGCGAGATTGTTTATTGCAGAATGAAGGCTTGTCATTAATAGAAATTTCAGTTTGTATGAAAGTATCAACCGAGTCCAGGATAAATCAAAAATGAAAGGAAAAAAGAAAAACTGCGTGCGCCATTATGATAAATTCTGCAATACACTCGCGCTTCATTTTTAATTAGTACCTGTTTCTTTCTTTTTTTTTTCCCAGACTTACTGCGCGTATTTAAATAACCGTGGTTGATTTCGAACTATGTAGTAGCAGTTAATTCCTCGCTAGGTCTTTTTTTTTAGTAGATTGTGCGCCGTTCATCGGCGAAAATAATTGCCAAAGTTGAGGGTCCCATGAGACATACTGCCCGTCTGTAAATCCATAGGTAAAATTTATGCAAATCTTTTATAGCATAAATTAAGTTTCTCTGTTATAACAATTTTTTTCATAGAGACTTTGGTTCTTGGGGAGGATGTCCCCTATCCCCCCCCCCCCCCCCTCGTGGATCCGCCGTCACGATTACACGGCTAAATTACTCGACAAAATTACACTTAATTAAAAATAGATAAAAAATTCCTGATTGATCGGATTTTCCGTTCGGTACAATCAGTCAATCGGTTTGCGGTTGAAAGACTGTAGAAAATATTAAATACAAATTGAACGTAATAATCAGAGTAAAACTAAATTGGGCGGGTAGTGTTGTGAGCTATCAAAAGAAAATATCGGTATGTCATTTCTTTTCAACTTTGCTTTAATAATGAAATTAAAAAAAAAAAATTAACATTTTTGTATGTTTTTTTAATCGATAAAAAAAAAGAAGAAAGAAAAAATACATGTTTATATATATGTATAGTTAACGTTATTTTGGATAATTTAAGTTTACGAACTTTCGACATTTGATCTGTTCGCGTAGTTAGGTATTCTTCGATGCATTTAAATTCGTTAAATGCCTCAAAAAATTCTGTTTTAACATGAGAGAGCTTTATGAATATTTCTTATTCTTCACTGTTGGAATTTACTTCAAATCAATGAATAAACTGTTCCATCTACTTATATCTCTGTGAAGTTATCGCCCAAAAGTGATTTCAGCGCTTTTAGGTTAGCATTTTTCCACAAAAATAATTTCACTTTGACGTGTGTTGTGTCTTCCCTGTTAATTTCGTAAGACGTTTTGTTTAACATTCTACAGACATCTTGCGATTTCATAAAACATTTTTCGCAACAGTTTTTGGAAATCAGATTTAGAAAAATATATATATATGTATATAAAAAAAACCAGCATATAGAATAGTGCGTAGTGATTTAATTTTTGCTAGACAAAATTCATTATAATTTATATATAATATCGTGTTAATTCGATACATTTTATACGACGAATTAGTCAATAGATATTTTAAAAACGTAATACAGCCATAAAATTATAGAAATTTTAAAATAAATGGATGATTTTAAAAACGACGTTTCTCAAAGTACACTTTAAAACAATGACGGCAAAGGATTTTATTAAGTACCGTACACGACAGATTTATTAACCGGTTAAATCATGTCGTTACGCGCAATTAAAATTTTATAATAAATTCTTTTTTTTTGGAGCCCGCTTGCAGAACGGAAAATACGTGTGTAATTTTTTTTCTATTCGTTTACTTCTTGGTTGTGATGGACACTCGAATCGCAGCGCTGCTTTTTTGTCATTGCTTCGACAAATGAGCAGTTACGATTCGGAACAGTGATCAGGAAAGCACTGCTCATTGCTGCAGGAATTGCTCCGGTTCCTGTTTCGGCGCCTATTCCTTTGAATATTTATTGACAGTAGTGAGCGAGGCAGTGGTGTTGTGTTTTTTCTGTTGAATGTTCCACTGCCTCTATTCATTCAGGTACACTACACGTGCACGCACACATCAAAGTACACATAGCCTGGCGAAATATGCGGCACGGTTGGCGTTGCATGTTTTTTATGAACGAGTTAGTATTCATCGCAAACATTAGCGCGTTCATACTTTTTTCTTCCACTATTTTTATATGTGAGTGCTCTTGTTTTTAGTTTTTGATTTCATTGTTAAAAAAACAAATCAAATTTCCAATATTAAATAATTAATTGTTTATCATAAAAGATTTTGCTTAAATTCCTAAAAGTTACGCCTACCATGACGCCAAAACGCATGGATTAATTTTGGGGACAGAGTTAATTTTTAACCTTTTTTTCTGTTCCATTTTCTTTCTAACTCTTCCAGGTTTCTGCCTCAGGCTGTTATTAAACAAGAATTTCATATTACTATTCATCGCCTTTTTCCTTCTCGTGTACTCACTTTCACTGATGGTGTTAGAGGGCCTTCTGGTGGTGTCGGAACTTCCTTTTTCCTTTCTGATTTTAACTTTTTCGAATCCTTTCGTCTTCCACTTTTCTGTTCTATTTTTACAGCCCAATTGATTGCTATTATTTATATTTCCTCTAATCGTAACTTTTCCGGCTCTTTGATAATATCCGACTCCATGAGTGTCCTTCAGGCTATCAGTTTAACTCGTGCCCGAATACGATCTCTCGGTCACAACCTTTCTGTTCATTATTCTATACTCGTTGATTTGCTGTAAATTCTTTGTCAAAGAAGCATCATCGAAGGTAATGAAATGCCGGACGCTCTGGCTCAGGTTACCGCTCGGTTTCGCTTTTACTTAGAAAAATAAATTACAGATGCTAATCTTCTTAAGTAAGAAATTTCACTTTAAATTTTGGTTGGATGTGTACCCTTCCTTCTCTATCAAAAATCGTTCTTCCTACCTCGCAATTTAACAGTGACCTTCCTTCTTATCTTTAGTTCGCGGGGTTCCCTTTTCTCTTCCACATTCCGCTGTTGTCTCTATTATTCGCCTACGCTCTAATCATACTTTGTTGAGATCGTCTCTGTTTGGTTTCCTCCTCCTTAACATCTCTTAAAGTTAAGGTTTCCTGTTTCCTATTGTGCTTCCTATATCTCTCCCAGTCTGTTGTCCCTCCCATTGGTTACTTCATTTTGGCTATTTCCGTTCGAATTACGTTCTAATCAGTTGCTTCTATTTCTGCCGTTTCTGGAAGGAGGTTCCTAGTTGGCAAGTACAAAAAAAAAAAAAAAAAAAGTACGAGAACAACTTTCTTTATTCTTAAAGTTCGTAATAAGATGTGTATTCTTTAACGCTGTTATCTCCACGTTGGAATGTTTCGAGAAATTTGAAACGCATTTCCAACGACCTTTTATTTAAACATTTTATTTGGTAAACATTTTCAGTCGTGTTTAAAATGTTGATTTGCTAAATAAACTTTTCAAACAAGTATTTCAATTCCTGTATAATCTGAAATCATTATTTTTTCGCACAGCGATAAGTTGACGGAATTATCAATTTTTATTTCCGTTGATAATTCGTGAAAATACGGAATTTTCAAATAAACGATAAAAAATAACCGTCGAAACAATGAACGTATATGCACCTTCATAGAGAACCGAAGAACGATGATAAAAGTTTATCAATGAATAGATTAACATTTAAAGTATTGAGTATCGTTCATCTCGTTAGCCTACTATTAACGCAGCGACGTTGCGTTTGAACGCAATAGATTCAGATGCCACGGCTTACTTACAGAAATATATAAAATTAACACACTTTTGCGTTAGGTTAATAACTTTTTAATAACCGAAAGAATAGAAATAATCATTCTACATAGCCTTTCTACACGCCCGAACGAAATTCTTTCAGACCGTTATTCCATTGTACTTTCCGCACCTTTTATTTATTTATTTCATTTTAATTCATTAATTTATTGATTTAAGTCGCGGCATCTAGGTTTATTTGCTTATGTATTATTCATTATTGTTACACATTTTTGTGTAATAGTACACGCAATTATTGACATATTAAAAGCGCTGCCGTCTGATATTTAAATATTAAGGAGTTACTGCATTCATGTAATCATCAGTACTGATTAGCTACTAGAACGTTAGATAAATCAAGGGATTACTGCGCAATTATGCACTGTAATCACCATTTGCTAAAAGAATTGATTACCGTTAAAGTAGGTCTCGGTTACTGAAGTATAATCGATCAAAGTCGTTACAACTGCAGTAATCATTTTTATCGATTACGCCCAATTTTGGTTCAAAATAAAATGTAAGCGATCTTGTAATCCTGATTGATTATATGTATAATGCCCGTAAACTGTAATGTCCTACAGATATTCCTCTTGAGATCACAAATCATACGGGGATATATGTCAGACTGAAATAGTATTCATCGAAAATGCGATGTAGAAGTTTAAAAAAGAATATCATCACTTTCTCCCTCCGCTATCCATTTTTTTTTTTCTATATAAATTATCTAAATGACTCTCTGAAGTAATCATTTTCGTTTTGTTTCAGTTGATTTTATCGATTTATTTCATTTCAGTATCTCTCTCCGCGCTTCTAAGTTGACACTGTTCCCCTTATAAATATTAGAACCATGTTTAAATTGTTCTGTTAACAATTTAACGAGTTCACCTTACAAAAATTTCATGTATAAATTTTTTTAAACATTATTCTTATTTACCGGAATTTAATAACGAAATGAGACGCAGTATTCTAAGCGGAACTTGTTACTTTACAGACAAGCTAATTCATCATTATTAAAGTAAATATAAAAATAACCTTCAGTAAAATAACTTTTTTCAGTGTAAATCGTAAATTATTGAAACACTAGAAACTGCAGAATAAATAAAAATAAATACCGAATTCAAGGTTTATTATAAAAATTTAACAAAAACGTACTAAAAAGTAAAAAATAATTTAATAAAGACGCACTAAAAATTAAAAATAATGATTACTCCCGATAAAAAAATATATTTTAGAGTGATATAACTTACAGTTGGAGTGATATTATGGCAATTCTTATACAACATTAATACTTTAATTAGAGTCGCCATCAAATTCATATTACAATATCTAGGAACAATTTAATGAACGTTTAATGCAGTTTTTAATTATTATTTTAATATATGCAATATGAATCCTACTCTAATTAAGGTATTAATATTGTATAAGATTTTCCATAATACCACCTTTAGGGTATATCACTCTGAAATACTTTTTTTATCGAATAATAAGTATTAATGCTGCATAAGAATTACGATACTTTAAGTCAATCGCTTCCGTGTTATGCTAATAAAAAATATGAAGAAAAAAAGTATCTAAAGGGGCTACATTTTTTCACGTTTTTTGATAAATACTCAGTTTATATTCACCGATTTTCATCAGGACTCACATGGTTTGAGTGGTACACTTTTTAAAAGACAAACAATCAGTATATTGGTCCAAATAAATATAAGTTACGTGCGAACAAACATTAAAAAAAAAAAAAAAAAAAAAATGCGACGAACGTATAACCTCCTTCTTTTTTGAAATCGGTAAAAAACATTACATACGTTTTATTTTACCTGCATCGAAATATTTCGTTGAATTAACGATTGTAGATATCAGTCTTTAGCTTCTTAAATATATTTAGTTGCTTAATATGTTATCTTATTGTTTAAAAATATATACATATTTTCCATATTATCGATTTTTAATACCTTTAAAAATGTTCATAACAGAACTAGTGTTCTCCCCTTACACATTTTTTATAGACTAAAAAAATTTCAGTCGTTTCTAACTGTGTGTGATCAGAAAATTAAGAATAACTACTTCCGGTTTATCGTAGAAACTTTTTCGGTCTGTCAGTTTTGTGTTATAATGAATGTTATTAACATTATCGAAAACTGAACAAAAAGGACGGCCATAGATTACTTTATTGTATAACTGCTTTGTAATCGGTTAAGTAATAAACGGTCGTGATGGTACCATTTTATCTTTTATTCAAAAGGTTCATCGACGCGCAAAGCCTGATTTAAATGCTTCGAAATGTGCCGAAATACGTTTAAAAATTATCGCAACCCGTGAAATTTATAAGTACATTTATAACTTTGTAACTTCTCGTTGATTTTTTTGCAATATTTTGTTAATTTATTTACCAAGAACTGTACGAGTTTTACTTCGCTTTAAAGGTCATGTATGCGCAGTACCATTTTTTTAATGTATTTTTTTTTTTTTTTTAGACAGTTTATTTTTTTCGACGCTGCGACTTTAAAAAGCACCAATTATTGAAGAAAAGTACAAAACGTTATTAATACAAATATTTCAACGAATTTATTTACGTAGATATATATTTTTTGATAAAAAAAAATAATAACGAGCTGAAAATTTATTACTTAGTATGTTAGTAATTTCATTGATGAAAAATCCTTGCCAGAGAATGACTAAATCAAAATAATCGAAGCCAAAGAGGAGTATCTCTCCATCTGAAATATTTAAAAATTTTTATGTACCTAAAAATGTGATTAAATACAGACTTTCTATTTTGTATACTGGTCCTTTATTAATGTTTTTTTTCTGTTTTTTTTTTTTTTTTTTTTTATTATATATTTTTGTTTTATACATTTTTCCTTAATTCACTTTCACTTCTGTTTGTTTGTTTGTCTGGATACAAATCTGAGGAGCTCTATTTAAAATATTTTCCGTCGGTGAAAAATTCTAAACTTTTACATAGACCTTCGTTTTAGATGACAATACAATAATCAGTGGCGGATCCACGGGGGGAGAAAGGGGCCACTCACACCCCCAAGGTCCAAAGCCTCTATGAAAAAAATTGTTATAACAGAAACTTAATTTATACTATAAAAGATTTGTACGAATGTGCTTTATGTTGAAAATGGATACTATAAAGTAGCGATAGGTAAGTTCATTATTTCTTCCGATACCGATTCGAAAATGAATCGCAGATTCGAGACTGCGTCTCGGGTTCGTTCTTTAAATGCACAAACACTTAGCGCTGACATTAATTTGCATTTGTTGATTTTTTTTTTTTGTTTTTTTTTTTAAACCCCCCTTTGGGCATGTCAACAAAAGAACTTCGTTCAGAAACGACACGAGGGAGAAGGATCATTTGGATGTAAAGTCGGTGTCAAATATTGATAAGATAAAAGAACTGAGGATAGGAACAACGGAGATCGACGGAAACGATAAGATATACGAGGCACAATAAGGAATAGGGAGTTTGAGTGATAACAGATCGGAGTACAAATAAGTGCCATTCACGAGGGATGGACATTCAAAGAAGATATGGTCAGGATCGTAGACAGCTTCGTCGTCAGAATGAAGAGGATAATTAGGGGAAAGAGTGCGGGATAAAAACGAAAACGTGAGGAAGGAAGAAGAGTATGATTCAGACGTAAACGGATAATAGGGACAATAACGGAGCGGCGAAGCGAAGGAAAATCGTAAAACCAAGGCCGCGTGGGAAGATTAAGTTGGATGGAAAAATAAAAGGAAGAATGATTAGAAAAGGAAGAAACGTAAAAATCTGACCAAAATCTAACATGAAACTTTTTGCACAATGCGAGTAAATTAGAAACGGGCATTTTAAAGAAAAAAAAGCGGGAGGATACAGCAATCTGAGCCAAGGAATCTGCCATTTCGTTACCCTTTATCCGAATTATAACTGGGGATCCAGAGCATTTCAATGCGGATAGCTTGAAGTGAGAAGAGAATGTGAATGAGAGAGCGAATACGGAGGATGAAAAGGTTGTCGACGCAGTGTATATCAGTGCGTTAAGTTAGATTACGCGTGTTAGAAAGAGTGAAGGAAATTGCAAAATAGCGAACGTAGGAGTGTAATCATACTCGTAGAAAAAGTAGTGTCTACAGAAAAAGCGATAAAGTTTCTTTCTAACTCCGATGTTATCATTTTTCACTTTTCTAGCTGATCTGGCACATTTCTGTTCCGATATTCATTGTTATTCGTTGCTCGTATGAAATGCAAAAAAGGATAGACGGTCTATTTTTCTCTGTTCAGGGTCTACGTTTTAGCTTTTGTAGCGCAACCGTGTGAACCTGTATAACATTCATCGATTCAGTTTGTATTTGCCGGGTCGAAGTTTACATGCCCGGAATGATAGTGTTCGAGTTGCATTATCAACTCCACACTGTGGGAACAGACCCCACCTACTCATTACTATTACAAAGTGGTCTTGTGTTGAAATGGTGCTGAAAATCGTACTGCGAAAAAGTTAAAAAAAACACATCTGTTATTGAAAACCATCTCGCATGAGGAATAAATAATTAAACAACCCGGTAGAATTAGGGACCATTTCACCAGCTTCCAATGAAATATTTATGATAAAATATAGTGTCAGAAAATTATGTATAATTTGTGTATCAACGTGCCCGAATTTGTGTACACTTCCCTCCGCCGCTATAATGAAAACAAATCTGCGGGCTGGAAAAATAGTAGCCCTTCCAAGGTGAAATTACAAAAAAATATGGTCTCATATAATTGTGCACAATTTGTGTAAATTGTGTATCAGTATTCAAAAATGTGTGTACACTCCTCTTCGTGGTTATAATAAAAACAAATTTACGGGCTAGCCCTCCCAAAGTGAAATTAATGAAAAAATATGATACTGTACAATTGTGTACAATTTGTGTAAATTGTGTATTAGTATCCACAAAATTTTGTGCACTCCCTTCCACTGCTATAATAAAAAGAAATTTTGTAGCCCCCCCTCTCCTCCGATGATGAAATTTATGAAAAATGTGCTACCATATAATTGTGTATAAATGTGTCCATTGTGTACTGTAATATTTGTTATATTCTTTCCTTTCCGTTATAATATTCAGAATATTTTGTAGTTTCAGATTTTAATGTTAAGATGCATATCTGGTTTTCGCACACTAATAAAGTTATTTTGTACTTTCTAGTGCATAAATAAAAGGCTATTTTTAAAATGTTTTTTTTATTTTTTTTAAAATTTAAAGTCTGGGTAAGAATTTCTATTATTGCTCCAGTTACACAAAAACATTATGTACTAAATTTTCATACGGCTTCCAGTGCACAAATGACGTAGCCATTGATATGTATATATATATAAATTCAAATTTGTAATTTTATGGATGAATGCGGTACAAAACTTGTTTTGTTGTAGTGATAAAATATGTAAATATAGCTTCTTTAGTTTTGACGTGTGAGCCTTACGCTAACACTACATGTATGTAAGCATAAATTATGAAGCCCTTTAATTATTTTTTTCCAGTTTTTTATTTTTTTTTTTATTATAACGGAAAGGAAAGAATATAACAAATATTACAGTACACCATAGACACATTTATACGCAATTATATGGTAGCACATTTTTCATAAATTTCATCTTCATTGGGGTGGGGGGGCTACAAATTTTTTTTTTGTTATAGCAGTGGAAGGGAGTGTACAAAATTTCGGGGATACTAATCTAGACACGCGGCAGCTGTCAAGCCGAGAAAAAGGAACTGGCGTCGACGCAGCAGCCGTGTGTATATTTACACGAACCATTTGAAGCTACTTTTAACCCCTTAATAACTCAAATTTGGTTTATTTATTAAAACCCCTTAGATTAACTAGAACCCCAAATTTTGATTAATACAACTCAAACGGTTATTGAGATATTTACGTCCAAAAATCGTCATTTTTATTAATGACTGACATATAGATCAAAAACCAAACCCACTTCCAGGTGACCTAAAAAATTGAAATTTGGTGTCCAGCTGGGTAATTGTGTGCATACAAAGGAAAAAATCAGAAACCAGTGAAATTTTCGTATTTTTTACGTAATTTCGTTCGTTTATTTTAATTTAGTTTATTCAGTTAGATTGCTAGATGTAAAGTTATAAAATTTAAGAAACGCCGGAAATTGACCAGTTTCGCTGCGTTAGAAAAATAACTGGCTCGCTGATCTTTTAACCGTCAACATGTTTAACTTCGTTCGTTTCGTATGTCGCTTCGAAGAACGCTGTTTTGCCTCTCGTTATTTCGTATGTTTGTTAATCTTTTTTCGCAGTTTATTTTATATTTTCCCCTTTTAATCGTTTCGGAAACAGTCGACTTTTAAGACTTTTAATCAATATCGAGTATTTCATCTTATTTCGGTAATAAACAATTTATTAATTGACCGGTGGTACATTGTGTTAAACATCGTTTGAAAACATTTTGGTCCTTCGGAACATTAAACGAATTAATATCGTAGCCATACAGGTCCGAAGTGGCGGTAGTTTTGGAGTTAGGGGACAGACGGACTCGATAACTTGACTTTCAAAAAGTGCTCACTTTATAAGTCTATTTTGAAGAATAAACGATTTGAATTTGAATGAATAATAATAATAATTTCTTTACAAAACGTAATGATATCCTATCAAAAACATAAATGTAAAAAAGGGAGCCAAGTTCAATATTAAAAGTATGCGTGATTGTCGACTTCGCCGACAAAAGAATTTAGATCTAAATGGGTGCCAAGTTCTGTAGATGATCCTGAAATTTATTTATAAGAACATACAACATTCTAAAATAAATTTTAAAAAAACGTTTTCTTATTTTTTTCATAGACAACAATGTTTGCTATTCAAAAAATATAACTTCTTAAATTTGAACAATGTCGAATTATTTACACAAAGCAGATATTTAGGATAAATTAAAGCTCACAATTTGACTTGGCTAGTTTTTACCAGCAAACCAAATTTTTAGAAGAGTAAGATATGTTAACGTTATAATATAAAAACAGTAACTTGCGTACAACATAAAGAAGATAAGTTGATTAGCCAAATATAAGATAACTTTTACGTGAAAACTAGCCAAGTCAAATCGTGAGCTTTAATTTATCCTAAATATCTGCTTTGTGTAAATAATTCGACTGTTAAAATTTAAGAAGTTATATTTTTAAATAGCTAACATTGTTGCATCAGAAAAAAACAAGAAATTGTGTTTTAAATTTATTTTAGAATGTTGTATGTTCTTATAAATAAATTTCAGGATCATGTACAGAACTTGGCACCCATTTAGATCTCAATTCTTTTGTCGGCGAAGTTGACAATCACGCATATTCTTAATATTGAACTTGGCTCCCATTTATACATTTATGTTTTTGATAGGATACATAATTTACACAAATTGTACACAATTATCTAGTATCATATTTTTTCATTGATTTTACTTTGGGAGGGCTAGCCCGTAAATTTATTTTTATTATAGCGGCGAAGGGAAGTGTACACAAATTTTTGAATACTGATACACAATTTACACAAATTTTTGAATACTGATACACAATTTACACAAATTTTTGAATACTGATACACAATTTACACAAATTTTTGAATACTGATACACAATTTACACAAATTTTTGAATACTGATACACAATTTACACAAATTATACACAATTTCTGGCACTATATTTTATCATGGATTTTTCCTTGGGGGAGTTAGTGAAATGGGCCCGTGGAATTAAAGCTCAGGATAGTTAGCGTGGTATACAATTTTAATCTTTAGTCGAATATATTACTTTATTGTTCTTTTGCGCTATTACGTTTGTTCATACATGTGTACTATTGTGTAGAGGTTTTTCAGAAAGACGTTTTGATCGATTGTAGTAGAACACTTCGCAAAAGAGGGAATTTTAACTGTAAAACTTTCTTAATTAGCTTCCTCTCACACTATTTGTTGAAATATATGGAGAAAAAAAACTGATACAATTTATTTTTCCATTTTTCGTAGAAATTCCTTATTTGGTCGTGTTTATTTTTACTTTAGTAGCCATTTTTCTAAATTTTTTCGTAGTGAATATTAAAATTCTGCTGGGGAACTTTTCTCTCGGCTCTGCCATGTAAATGTGTTGTAATAATTTATGAAAAAAATAAACATCCACTGTTTCATATAATTTTTCCCAAATAAATCCGGAGGATTCTTAGAAATTGACACTTAGAAACAACAAGGTCGTATGATTTGTTCGCGCTAAACATGGAAAAAGTGTTGTCGTATGTGAATTTATAAACCGCCTATAAAATGTATCGCGTATACTGTAAGCAGAATTTGTATTTTGATTTTTTTCTCTCTTCTTTTCCGTCGGTGTTTGTTGTAAAGATGAACCCCGACAGTGTCGCCAAAAACCGGATATTGGGTTTGGCAGGGCAAATAAAAGTTTATCCAAGTGTAATCCCACTCGTAATTTCATTTCTCCGTCTATGCCATTGTCACGGTCACTGCTGCCCGAGTGATTAGTTGTTTTTGGCTTTTTGTGCCGAAATACATAGATGCATGCCCTGAAAATATGGTAGAGAGTACCGTTGTTCATCGAACATTTATTATTCATTTCGCCAAACGAAACGGAAACATAGCTACGCGTGTCACAGTAAAACGTTTTAGCATGTTTGTTGCATTCTTAAGTTTAGGGAGTTCCCTGAAACCGGAATTCCTGATGAAACGCTGGCCAGTTTTACACACACTTCCCACATATATATATTTGTTTACACATTTAGTTACTTTTTACAGCGATTGTCCGCTAAAGTACACTTGTATACATAGAGATATATATATATTTTTTTCCCCCTTCCATTCTTCGCCCAGGACAGACTTAATTCGTCTTTTTCTGTGCTAAAACATTCTTTCCTCATTTCATCTTCCTATTTCTTCTTTGCAATTCTTTTGTACCTCTTCATTTTTTGACCTCTCCGGTTATTCCATCTTTAAAAGCATATTCTCCCTGCTGTTTGGAAATATCGTACAAGAAATTAATCGGCATTTAATATTTTTCGAATTGAGCGATTTTACAATTACAATTCTTATAGCGTTCAGTATTCTGTAGAACATTTGAATTTTAGGGGATGCTAATGAAAGCAAGAACAATAAACGAAAGTAAATTTTAAAGGAAGCGTTGGAAAGTTATTTTTTAACGATCGAGAAACTGTAATGATTTTTCTTACCGCGTGGGAAGCCGTCAAAATTGTTTTTTAAGATTCCGTACACATATAATATACGGTATCCTAATAAGATGGTTCAGAAATAATAAAAATATCAAATAAAAATCAATAACTCACGGACAGATTGATTTGTGAACTTCAAAATTGGATCATAAATTACAATTAAAATTAAAATTCTCTTTAAGACAATTTATAACTTCAAGGTAATCGAATTTCTCTGGCCGGCAAAAAACTCAAAAACCGCCAAGAATATATAATATGGAATTTAAAACGACCTCAAAATCACCCTTAAAAAATTCGTAACTCATCACCAGATAACTCTTTTGAAGTGAAATTCAAAATATAAAATAAAATGCAGAAGTTCTTTCATTAAATCAAAAGAATATGATTAAAAAATTATATAGCCCATCCTTTGGAACCAAAACAGCAAAAAGTTCACGTAAGCAATAGCCCGAGTAAAAAAGTTGAGGAAACTAAAGCGTATCTCAAATGCATGCATAAAGGTCCGCTTTATATGAAAACTATAGCCTGGCTTACAACTTTATATTTAGACCTCTGGGGCGCCGTGAAAGTTTCAAAAAAAATATTTATCCCCCCGGTCATGTGGATATATCGATGGAAAGATTGCTATTTGTCGAGAACGAAACCGTATTTAATTCCCTCAATGGAATTTGTTGGCGAAAAGTCCAAAAAAAGCGGAAGAAATGACGTGCAGACCCCCTCTCTTGTGACTCAGGTATTATAGCTAAAAATTTCGAATAAGGTTAAAAAAATATGCATCCCTGTATATTTCGTTAGTTTGGGACATCCGGTTTTCCAACTGTGAAATTGAACTCTCGGAGCCCTAAAAGCTGAAATTTTAAAAATTCCCCCCTCCCCATATACATTAACGGCAACGTCATTCTTAGCTCAACTCTCGACTTTCACTACTTTTTCTGTCAAAGATTTGTTTTAAAATGTGACATTATTTTTTTTCTTTTTGTCGCGCAGTCAGGAAGAATGACATTGTTAATTTTGCTTGTTCTATACGAAGTACAGAAGTGACATAGCTGGAGGTGTGGGGTGTCCTCAGGCGAGGCACGGAGGGCCCAGTTGTATATGTATATATGTATATATGAGGGCTGTTCAATAAAAACTGACCTTAAGCTATAAATTGTTTATTATATAAAAAATATTGATCTTCAGACCGATTAGATTCAATATACTTACCTCCTAACGTGATGTACTTTTCCATTCGCTGCTGTTATTCGATGAAAACGTCCCCAAAGTCTTTTGCCGAAAGTTTCTTCAAAAACGCCTCTAAAGCCTTTACGGCAGCAAAAGTAGTAGGAAAACGTCGGCCCTTCAAACTTTTTTTTTGCCACAAGATGAAGATAAATGTCGTTCGGAGCCAAATCCGGGCTGTAAGGGGGTGCGGCACTGTTCCGAACTTTCCTTGAACCAAGAATTCGAGCGCTACATTCGCGATATGCGATCTCGCGTTATTTTTATGCAGCGTCCAAAGCCCAACGAGATATGGTCGCTTCTTGGGGATGTGACTTTCATCAGTTGTTTTAAAACTGAAATGTAATAGTAACCGTCTGACATTGAGGAACCGTATGAGTATACACCATACTTCGATAATCGAAGAAAGTGATCACCAAAGCTTCAGGTGCAGATTTTTGTGCTCGCGTTTTTTCAGTGGTGGACCAGTTTTTTCCACCCATTCCGAAGTTTACTGCTTAGTTTCAATATATACAGCTTTCGTGGACCGTAATTATGTTTTTCCACCAGGAATCACCTTGTTTTGCGATGCAATCGAGCTAACATTCGCAAACGGAGACATAGTTGTGGTTTTGATCTGGCGACAATAAACGAGGAATTTATCGTGCATAGACACGAGACATGTGCAGGTGTTCCTTTAATAGGGTGTGCGTGCTTTGTCGTGTGTGGGTCAGTGCGGATCATTACTGCTCCAGTGTTAATATTTTCTTCGGCCCGCCAGGTGACAGGAGCGCCGTCTCCGCCTCGCAGTTTGGCCGTTTCGATACGAGCCATGCCACCGCAAACACGTTCTTCGGGCCATAGTTTCATCAGCGAATGGTTTATTCAGCATTTCGTCAGTTTCAACCTGCGTTTTCTTTAAGCGAATACATTGTATGGCATAACGCTGCTCACGATAATCAGTCATGCTTACTTTAGAGGCGAAATCTAACTACACTTCACTCAATTGAACATAAAATCTGATCAAATCAACGTAGCGACTTTGTTTTTGCACTAAATAAATCATTAGCAAACTCTGATTCCATAGCCGGATGATTCGTTTGCATAGCACACTTTCTTGACCGTTAGGAGCGGTAGTGTCGGTCTTTATTGAACAGCCCTTATATTATATATATATATATATATATATGTTTTAGTAAACATTTTTTTAAATTTTCGACTTATTTTATCCTATTTTTTTAAATTTGTACATCCTTTGCAAAATATTCATTAGAAAATGATATTTCTGGAGGTCCTATAGCTTTCATCATTGTAATCATTTGTTTTTTATTCCTTGTTTACCGTCATGATCACGTCATTTACTTATTTTATAAACTGCCCATTTACTTTCCGGTAGCTGTTTTCCGCAGCTTCATCAACCATTCAATATAAGTCTTTAATTTTTTCTCTTGTTTTATCTGGTGACTTTTATATTTTTATTAAAGATTTATTTTTTCTGTTCTGTTCTTTTTTTTTTTTTTTTTTTTCGTGAATATTATTAGTGCAATAATTAAAACAAACTTTAACTACATTCTACAACAGCGAACCATGGTAGTAAGGACCGGTTTAAGACCTGAAAATAAATATTTCCGGTAGCAACTATTAAAACTCTCATTGTAAGATTCTTTATTCATTTTTCTGTAATTTTGATATACTTTTTTATAAAGCATTTCTTATACGTTGCATAATTACTAAACTGTATACTGAAATTTGAAGAAAATTCAGATATTATTATAAAAAATTATTTATAATGTAACATTTTTGAGTAATTAATACTTGTATTTATGCAGTAATTTAATAATACGTTTCTACGTTACAAATCTGCTTTCATTTTCTTTATTGAAATATACCTCAAAATCAAATTGCTTTCTTCACTGCAATCATTTGGTTTTTACTCCTCCTTGACCACTCTATTTTCCTTATACTGTATTCATTTATTTTATAATTTATCCAACCATATTCCCCTTTGATCCTTGGACTCTATATGTGAATAACGTTCATTTTTTATTTTTTGGTTTTTAATTAATATATTTATGGAAAAATTCTTTCTCTCTTCGGGAAATATATTTATTAGCGTTCAAAAAAAACATGCTCTTCACGTTTCATATTCAGCCTCAAATTATCGGTCCTTTTATAAATCCTATCTTTTGTGACCTAACTAATAGTTTTGCTCAATTAAATAGCACACACACTCATTATTTTGAAGAGGGCGAGTTAATTACACGGATATCTCCCATAATTATACATTTAAGAGAACATCTTCTTCACTCATATCTTCCGACTTCTCCGTCATGAGCATATTATTAAAATTAATTTATTACCGCAGCAGAAAATTACAGTAACGTAGTAAGGATTTCAAATTTTAGTATAAATAATATTCCGAACAATTAAAATTCTGTTGCAGGATTTATTATTCCCTGTAAAAACTAACAGAAAATACTACTTTTTTCTAAATCTCCGGCGCTGTATCCTGTCATGGAGGTTAAACGATTTCAGTAATGCAAAAAGAGAAATAATGGAACGCGGTGTATTTACTTATATCTAGAGCTTAACAAACAAACAAACAAACATTATATATATAATGAAAGTTGAAAAATCTGTCTGTCTGCTTCATTACATGAACTACCGAACCGATTTTGTTTCGGTTTTTACGCCATTGGGAATAGATTGATTCTTGTGGAAGGTTTTAGTGCATAATTTATAAGTTTCTATTGTTGTTTAGCCGAGCTATAGGGCTTTTTGTCAATGCAGTATGGGAAATAGAAAGGTAAGATATACTCGATAAATGCATACTGATATAAACTCGGCCATTTGTCCTCGCAAAAGGTTACGCCACTTGACCCCTCCTGCTTACATTTCTGTCGCTTTTTTTTCTATACTTTGTATAAAATTTAAAAAATTTACAACGTATTTATAACGAAAAAAGTAATTAATTCATCGTCGCGGAAGTAATCCTTTAATTCGTCTGTCGCCATCTTGCTCCGCAATCGAAATTCATCAAATTTTTGGAAGTTGATTAAAAGATGGTGTTTACTGTGGCAAATATTTTTAATAAAATTATTAACACGGTAAATATGAATTAAACCTAAAAATTTAAATAAAGTTACGGATAATATTTTATTAATTTCTAGCGTAATTATTAAAGAAACCGTTTTGTTCTCTTTTTGCGTCATTAAAATCATTAAGCCTCCATAACAGGATCTGAACGTACAGGCTGTGCGCTTCTAGCCTCTAGCTACTGAAAGATATATAATTCTGCGACAGACATTTTCGACATAGTTCTTCCCGGAACTATTATTTACATTCAAATTTTAAATGTCTGCTCAATTACCGTGTTTGTGCTGTTAGGCTAATAAATTAATTTTAATAGAATGCTCGACGAAGAGGTCGGAACAGAACAAGACAGGCATGTGGTTGTAAATGTTTTCTCAAATTCGTTAATTATGGGAGATCACCGCACAATCAACTCCCAATTGATTTATGATGGAGTGTACTACTGGCCACATCGTTGTTTCCACAATGAATTTTCTTTGAATTACTATTTCCGAATTTTGTGAAAATTTGAAATTGCCGATTTCCACTTATTTTCCTTCACTCCCCGTTTGCATTTTCGTGTTTTTTCTTCTTCTTTTTATTTGAAACGAACTGTTGTTAAATGTTGTTCCTGTATCGGAACACTGGCGGCCCGTTTAATTTTAGAAATTTTATAAAATACTGCCTCATTAAGTATAGTGTACGACGTTGTGAAGCTGATTTACTTGCAGAAGCGTGAAACTAATTTGATAGCAGAACGAAAAAAAATAAATATTAAAAAGTTTGAAGGATCCCCGAATGACGCCGAGGAAGTGAAGAGTTTGATACGCTTATTTATTAGATGAACTGATTCACCACTGGCGAGAATTTTTTTTCTTTTCGTCCAATTTGACTCTACGAATAATGCAACTGTGTTAATGGAATATTAACCCTATACGTAGAGGAGTTGAAAAAAATGTAATTGTTACCTTTTATTCTGGAAGCGCTTGCTTCCGCCGTCGCAAGAGTTATACACAAACTACTGAGCTATAAGGTCAAAATTAGGAGTCAATGGTGGAGGGAACTGTTAATTTAATAAAGTCTCTGGACGATTGTTAATGCGAATCGATGCTGGTTACAATCTTTTTGTAATTCGCCGAGACAGATGAATAGAAGGCTGTAATTTAAGTTAAAATCGGTTTAAAAAAAAAAAACTTCAACACGAGGACACCTTTTCCCTTATACAGAAATATCTGAGTTGCCTCTCGTAAAACAGACTTTGTTCTAGATCTCGGTGCGATTTTGGAAGATTGTAAAGAAACGTAATAAAACCAAAAATTTAATTTCGTTCAGTGTTATTCTATGCAGGATTATGAAAAATATTATGCATTTTTGCCTAAACTACGACGAAGGAAATATAATGTAAAAATATGCTAATCGGATTAATCGTCTGCTGTTCGGCCACGAAATTAAAAAATTGCTTTATTAACGAATGATCGTAATTGCTATGGGCCAGCGTGCATCCCATCTTGGCTGTCACAGCCAATCAGCTACCGGTTTTTATTTTTGGCAAATACTTCTTTTCTAAATCTATACGCTCTTCATTATTCGAAGCTTTCAGATTTTTCAATGAGATGTCCTTACTGATCCGCCCGGAGTGGCACTTCATGCAAAACACTTTGCCAGTCTTGTCCTCAAATCCGAATTCGTACTTCGCAGGCAACATAGTTAAAAGTTTCCAATCGCTGTCTTCGTTTCAGTTGTGTTTCTCTTTCATAAAAATACGTTCTGCCGTTAAAACCTATAATACCTTATATATAATCGTATATTATTTGGAATAATTTATAACCTTTTCAGAAATACAATTAAGCAATGTACAAAAAATTCACCGATATGTTTCGCTGTCACAGTCGTGCCATATTCATGCCCAATGATCTCGCAAAATATGTTTGTGATTTTTGAAATTTTTAAATTATATTTCCGAGAATGCTATAGATTACTTCAGATCGAGAGTGTGCGTGTTAAATGGCCGTGAAAAAACATTTCCAATAATTTTATTTACTTATATTTTTTTACTTTCTTCGGTTTTTTAAAATTTTCCTTACATTTATCCTTGATTCCGCATCTGCCCTTTACCCTTGTAGCAACTAATCTTTACACTTTTCACAACCATCTTCCAATCACTACTAAGTTCATTCTGTCACGTTTTCTCATTTTCCGCTTTTAACAGCGAGTCATCATCAATCATCTATTTTAATCTGGTCACTACCTACCCCATTCGTATTCATAATTTTTCCCGTGCAAACGCATCAAATGGTGTATATAAGGCATTTACCAGATTTCTGTCTTTTACACCTTTTCCTAACTACACTTGTATTTAGTCTTTTTCTGGCACTCCCCTATTTCACGTGCTCTCTGATTCGCTATGTAAAAAAAGTCTGTGTATCGTTCTTGTCTTTCCTCAGTTCCATTCTCCCTTCCGTTTTCACGTCACATCTTTTAGTTCAGTCACTATTTGCTACACTTGAATAACACACAAAAAAAAAAAAAAAGTTCTCCTCTTTCGGTCTGTTTTTTTGCTTTTCATATGCTGGTTTCGCAATCTTGACGATGCTCTAGACATGCAGATCAGCATAATTCGGTACCTGATACGGTCGGAGCAAAGTGTTGACTGGGAAATTTAAATAAGAAGTTGAATAACCAAGTGGCACTTCATCGCTGTTGAGTAGTCTAATTTATTTCGTTTTTACGATGATTCGCTTGTGCGAAAAACAGATAGATTCTTACTTTAAGCCTACCGCATATTAAACCCAGTACACACGCAGCCTGCGGTTTTTTATTTTTTTTGTATATAAAGCATGTGAAACAACGAATAAATCAAAATTTTTAACGACTGAAAAGTTTAAACCAACCTAAGCACCCACGACGATTATGTTCTTCGTACAGGCGATCAACACGAGGGCGTGGGATAAGTTCAATACGCGGTGGTTCATTTAAACACACGTATTACAGAATTAAACTCCTTTACGTGTGCTATGCGTGTATTGGGTTCAATATGCGGCGGGCTTTACACATCCTGCTTTTCCTTTCTCCGACCACCATCGCCGCTCTGTATTGATTGTTTCATATTATTAGAACTTTACCGAATCAAAATTTAACTCTTTCCCTTCTTATTGTTTCTCGATGTTGGTTTTCAGTCAACGTTATGTTCAAAAAAATTAATTAAAAAGAATGCAGCTGCTGACACCCAGAGAATCAGAAATTCTAAAAAAGGAACCCTTTAGATATGTGTATATTTGAAGAATCACCCTTGGACGGAAATTGCGAACACTGCTTTGCAGTTGCAGCCGTAGTACGAAATAGCGATTTCTTGTTTCTTTTCATCAGACACTGTGGGCACTGCTTTGCAGTTGCGGCCATATTGTTTTGATGAGGATCTTTTTGTGGGCGCTGCCCAGCAATCGCATTCATGGATAACTACCTCTCTTTTGATGCTGATTACATTGCATTTAGTGTTACATAGATAACATATATCTTAAACAGGTGAAACGGCTAGCAAGACATGAAAGCTTCCTTTCCCCTAGGACTTTCCTCATATTTTTTCTCTATACATTTATTCCCTTCGGATTGCTAGTTGTACGGGTTCTAGTATCGATCCCTTTTGACTCCTTTGTTATTTCCTCATAGTAGTTCTGACCGTCACCTTCTTCCCTGAATAGCTCTCCTAGTGACCTAATTTTTCTTTCGTGTCCTACGTTCTTCTTTCTTGATGGGTAATCGTCCGTTGCTGGCAAGCCCAACAAAAGAAAAAAGAAAAAAAAAAGAATCATCCTTAAATTATTACTCACCACGCAGTTTTCATTAAGCGTGAAATTTAAAATGTACGTACACATATAAAACTTAAACATATTACAAAAAGTAAACATGTTCGATTAATGAGCTCTTTCCGATGTCGGGCAAAAGACAGTGAAAGAAACGAGATTGCGAGAACAGAATAGGGAAGGATATCCTTAACAAAGAAGAGGAAGGACAACTCTGTCGGGATAAAAAATTTATTAAGAATGTGTGTATATATATATTAATTACAACGTAATTCTTAGCGAAAAAATGTCCCAATTTTATGTAACGTTTGTTATATTTTATAGAATTTTTGTTATTGTTATTTAAAAAATGTCACAATTTTATGTAATGAAATATGTAACGAAAAATGTGACGAAACAATGTCTTAATTTTATATAATGAAAGTTAAATGTTAAGATAGGATTTTTGTGATTATGTTATTTTTTTTGTCTTGATGCCAGTAAGAATTACTTTGTAAATTTTGATAATTTTATGCAAAGTATAGAAGATAAAGAGACAGAAATGAAAGCAAGAGGGGTCAAGGGGCACAGCCCCTTGCGAGGCCAAAATGGCAGAGTTTTATATATATATATATACATGAAAAAATGTAAGACTTAACAGCAGCTCTATGGAAGACCACGGTACACGGTGTTTTAGAAATAGTAAAAACAGAAATATATAGAATAGTGAACTGAACGGATACCGATGTAGTAATGGAATAGATTAAATGAAGGGTCGATTTAGTGAAGCATACGTTATGAGAATCGGTGTACACATACGTACGCGTGTTTGGTATCTTTCTTTTTGTAATTTTCAATTTTTAGAATAATTTTTTTTTGAAATTGATTACTATTAGTAGTTTTTTTGAGTTGTTTATTTTATAATTTAATTAGCAGCGTAAAATAACACCGTTTGTAATTACCTTGGCCATTGAAATATAAAACAAACGGGCCATATGTATGTTGCATGAATAATTTTATCAGTTCAAATATTAATGAGGAAGAAAATGTGTCAAATATTTTAATTAAAAATTAAAGTGAACTACTCGTGTAAATGCAGCACAACTCTTATTCTAAATAAAAGTAACATTCACAGTGCATACCAATTTTCTTCTTAACATGGTGGGGGAGGGCTTAGTTATTTCGGTTGTAAATGGAACGATGCAACGCTGTTCGATAATAAGATCTTTTCGAGTTTTTAATTCGCGATAAAATAGCGAGTTTTGGTGTCTTACATTTCTAAAATTCGATTTAAATCATGTTTCCCTAATTAACATATTTTTGTTTCATATCGATAGCCTGTTGAAAAATGCGAGTTGTATTTGCGTGACGAGGAATTAGCTTCAGAGAAGCTTTAGTTTAAATGTGTACAGTTATAAGCTCCGATTATAGATTTATTATTATTATTATTATTATTATTACCCATTTTGTTCTAGGAATTCCGATAATTTCACAACTTTTGACAGATCAAAATCACAATTGCTTAATTTTACGACTCTAATTTATATAAATCATTTTTTATTAATGTTGTTATGATTATTCGTCCGATTGCCCGGCGTGTCGTTACTATTTTAAATATTGTTTTAGAAATTTTCTAACTACGTCGCATGTGTTTAGAATAATTGCGTTTTGTGTTTTTGAGCATGTGTATGTTGGGACCTGGAAAGTGTTGCAATCCTTCTCTAATTGAGGTCATAACTGATAGTGTTAATATTAATGCTATCGCTAAATTAGTTTTGTTATTCTTCAAGAAGTCTTTGTTCTGTAACATTTATCATATTCTTTTAAGAAGAATTTTTAAACATTTCATACGGTTCAAAAAGGGAATATTTTTCGGCTTTTATAATGTAATGGTAACACCGCACGAACGTGTTTATCCCTTTCATTGGCCTATTGCACGCATTGTTTTGATTTGCTTGCTTTCGTGGTTGCCTATTAAGATTGATCGGTAAAATATTTTTCGCAGGTCATAATTTTTGTTGCTCTTGTTTTGGACATATGGATATCGAGCTTCATGAAGGCGATATATACGCGATGATGATTCTGTTTAAATTTAAATTATTATTTTCTTTTGTATTTTTGTTCTCATGAGGATTGAAAGAAATGTACTCTGAGAAGACGAAAGAAGTACCTCAGATTATTCATAGTGACACTTTCTTTCAGATGTCATACAGCCATTGTCACGAGCTGCGTTATAACTTGACTTCAGATTTTTTTAAGGTAAGAAGAATAGAAATAGAGACGAAAGGAAAATCCTTAGCCTTCGATTACACCATCAGGATCAGAAAAATATAAGAGTCGATCGAGAGAGATCAAAAAAAGACGAAGAGATTTGATACCTCGCTTAAAGCCAAATTTGTCCATCTCCAATTTATCATGCGCTGTGTATATCTCAAGTTTTTAATATATTTGATAGAATACGCTACACAAAATTTCTGGCGTGGACTATTATTTTCCACATTTCAGTAATAGGAAGATAACTAGTGCAATACTCCGTAATATTTATAATAATAATTATTAAAATAATAGTAATAGTAATAGTAATAATAATAATAATCAAATTAAATCAAAGCTATCCTCATTAGGTTCGGCATTCCACTTTCTTTTCATAATTTAAATATCCCGCGTGGCTCTAGTCCCTCTTCCTTTCCTGTACATCTTGTATCTATCTACATTCTTCCTCTGTGTAACCTGAAGGATTTTTCTTTTCCCTCCCTTCTTGACTCTTTTCCTCATCCATTCATCATAGGTGAGCATTGGAACGCCTGTTCTCCCGCCTGAGGTAGTTCATCGATATACAGAAATGGTTCTTTCCTACAAACTTTACCATCAGACTAGAACCTCGTGATTCTCAATATTTAACTTTCTCCTCTCCTAATTTAATCCTGAAATGTGCATGAAGTACCCTGGATGGAACCTTTGGTAGTGACCATGTTCTTATTATTGTGTCCGTTCATGGGATTCCTTCCTCTCATGTAAACAAAGAATTCTGTCCTCCTAGTTGGAATTTTTCAAAGGTTAATTGGTCTGGTTTTCGTTCGTTCCTGGATTCCTCTTCCTACCGATTCGATTCTAACTTACATGTTACTCCTCAGTATGAAAACTTTGTTCAATTAATATCATCGGCATTAGATTTGCCTTCCCTTCCACAAAAATCTCCTTCTGGGGGCATCAGACGGTCCTACGCCTCGTCCTTATGATGGAATGCGGAGTGTTCAATTGCACATCAAGCCAGTGTATCAACATTTCGTACCTTTCGAGCCGCTTTTTCTCTGGAAAACTTCTTAGCTCACAAAAAAGCTAATGCCAAATTCCGATTTACTCTCAAGAAGGTTGAAAAAGTGTCTTGGGCTGCTTTCTGTTACTCCTTTTCCAGATCTACTCCTCTTTCACAGATTTGGAAGTTGGCTAAGGCTTTTCGAAACCCTCACTCCTTAAATCCTTTTACTTCCGGCGTTTCGGAGAACAAGCTAGCTGCTTTCTTTGATTGTATCGCTCCGTCTTATGTTCCTAGCGTTAATGAACTTGACCTTTCTCCCTCCGTTGCATGCCATTCTGAGCACTTTTTTACTTCTCCGTTCACTTTTAATGAATTGTTATCAGCGTTCTCGAAAAATCCTAATTCTTCTCTAGGGATAGATGGATTATCTTATAAGAGTCTTCCTGAATATTATCTTAAAATACTCTTAGATCTATTCAACTCTATTCTCCATCTAGGTTCCGCTCCTCCGTCATGGAAATCCTTTATCATCGTTTCCATCTTCAAGGATAGAAATTCCTCGTCCTTTCGTTGCATTTCTCTCGTAAGTTGTCTGAGGAAACTTTTCGAGTCCATGTTGAACCGGCGGCTGGTTTGGTGGCTGGAAAACAATAATGTCTTGCCTAACAACATGTATGGTTTTCGTTCTGGTCGAGGTCCTACTGATTGTGTTTTCTTCTTCATGTCCCATATCTATAAATCGTTTATCCAAAAAAATTATACCCTAGCTACCTTTGTCGATATTTATAGTGCCTGACAGCGTCCACCTTCCAACTCTTAAGAGCAGAATGTTATCTATCAATTTACCTTCCCACTTCACATCCTTAATTAGGTGTTGTTTTCTCCTTCCGCTAGCTAGGAATCTTTCTGAATAGTCGTTTATCCTTTACTGAGCATATTAACTACCTCCATTCGTCTATTCTAGAACGTTTGAATATCTTAAAGTCTTTATCTTCTTTCCATTGGGGAGGTGATCCTATGATACTTATGCTCTACAAATCCATTGTTCGATCCAAACTTGATTTCTGCTGTTTAATGCTGCTCGTTCTCTCCTAGCTAAATTAGATTTAGTTCAGAATGCAGCACTGCACCTATGTCTAGGAGTTTTAAAATCCACGCCTATTCCTGCGATTTTGGCAGAGGCTAATGTGGCTCCTTTATCTATTCGTAGATCCTATCTCGCGTATCAGTTTCTTATTAAACGTCTGCATATTTATTCAAACAGTCTTGTCCCTGCATATTCTTCTCTCTTGCAAGATTGGCGTTTTTCCTCTAATAAGGTTCCCATTCTCTGCTACATTGCCTCGCGTCTTATTAAGTTTTCGCTCTTCATCTTGTTTTTCGATAAACTTCCATTTTTCTATTTTGAGTTGTTAAATGTTATTCCTTCTCCTAATCTTTTTTCCTTGCCTTTTTATGTAAAATATCTCCCTGCTTATGCAACAGTTTATGAATTTAACCAGGCTGTTTCATAATTTTTTGCTAACAATACTCTAATTTTTACGGATAGGTCTAGAATGGCACACGGATTGGGTGCATCTATCTACATTCCTGCTCTTAATTATTCCAACTTATTCAAAATTCCTTCATTTTGTTCCATTTATTATGCTGAGACATTGGCATTACTATGTGCCATTGAGCTTATTTCATCTTTTTTTTTTTTTTTTTTTTTTTTAAATAATTTGCGGGTCCCACAAGGCACTAACCCGTCTGTGGGTTCCCAACATAATTATATTATTTATTTGTTTAATATAACATCAACTTATGTACTACTTTATGTTACAACATAGAAATTGTTAGCTTATATCTTACTATATTACAAAATCCACACTCTCATTATTTATCATATATGTTACAATTATACCACCATCTGAATTGTTACTTCTTATTATAAATCTGTTCCTCAATGTAAAATGTTTCTCTTAATTTCTAATTGCAAACGCGCCCTTCAGTGTATCTCTTCTCCATATGTTCCCTCCTCCTCTGATCCTATTATTCTGCGCATCCGATCTCTAATCTACAGCCTTTGCAGATTGCACTTATTAATCATTAACTTTCTTTGGATCCCTGGTCATGCCGGGATTGCGAGCAACGAAAAAGCGGATTATCTTGCTCGTTTGGCTATTTCTTATGGGTGGCCATTTAGTCGGTTTCCTTCTCACGAATTATTAAATGTTGCAAAAAGTATCCAAAAGGCCAATTGGAAATCTTTTTATAGATCATCTTTCTCCAATTCTAATTCACAATATTTTTCCATTCACCCCAGACCACCTGCTCAACCATGGTACTTACATTTTTTGCATCTTCCCCGTTTCATCATGTCTGCTATCTGCCGTTTTCGATCTGGTCATAATTGACTTCCTGCTTCATTGTATCGTTTCTCCATAGTGTCCTCTCCTATTTTTCTGCTGTGTATTGATAGCACAGTCGTGTGTGACTCTGATCATGTTTTCCCTGAGTGCTCCTCTTTATCATCTGAAAGGGCAGTTCTATACGTAGAGCTGCTCTCACATAATGTTCCAACTCAATATTGTGTGTCCTTTATTCTCTCTCTACAGTCAACGGTGATCATCCCAATTGTAGCAAAATTCCTATCTTCTATACTTCATCATATTAATATCTAATACCTTCAGTAGTTCTCTTTCACTTTGGCATTCCTATCTTATCGTGTCCAGTTACTTCTAATGAACTCCTCTCTAAACGAAGATCACGCACCGATGTTGCAGTTACAGTTACAAACATGCACAGCTCGCAGTTAATATCGCAGGTCCGCTGTCGCATTTGCGGCCCTAACATTAGATATCGAATTCCTTGTCAGCCGGCACCGCGGGCGCTGCTGTTGCAGTGTGGCCATAGTGTTAGGTGTAAATTCTATTAATTTCTTTTTAACAGGATGGTAAGCGCTGTCTTCGCAGTCGTCACCATAATTATTATTCAATTTTCATAATTAAGAATTATAAACTTTGTTTTATAGCAGTGGAGAAAGTCATTGAACTTTCGGATAACTTTTTACGGAACGCTAAGCGCTGTGGTCTTTGGTGCTTGATGGCTCTAACTACTTTTTAAACATCCCGTGTTTCTTCTTCCTTAATTACTTGTAGTCTGATTCCTTTGTCCGTTGGTACAGTGGGCTCTGCAATTGCAGATGTGGCCATAGTATGGAACAGCTAACTCCTTTTGCTCTTACCTTCGGCAATGGCATTCCTTCTCTTATATGTTTGGTATTTATCGACGTTGATTGCCATTATTTCTCCATTCTTGGTATAGCGTTCTTTGTCAGATTCCATTCCTTGTAACTCCTAATTGCTGCTATTTACACGTGTTGATGGGTAATCGTCCGTTGCTGACAAGCCCAGGGTAAAACCGAAACAAGAAAAAAAAAATCAAATCAAATAGCGTTTACTATTATTATTATTATTATTATTACATACATATATATATATTCGATCTATGCGTAATGATACGCGGCGATGGACTATTCAGGCAAATTATCTAAATCTAACACCTATAACTATTTACAAACTAAAGAGCAACGATTTTATTTACCGAACATAATGAAATGAAAGCGTTAGCATTTTTACATATTTACATCAATAACTTCTAAAAATCGCTCCGTAAGAAAATAACTCAACCAATAAAAATTTCTTAAATGTATAAAAGAAAATCTTAAAGAGATATTGAAATTATAAAATAACTTTTAAAAATTCACTACATATACAAATAACTAAAACAATAAATATTAAGGACTTTGGGATTGAGGCAGAATAACTATTCGAGGATCTAGTAAAACTCCCCACTAGAGAAACTTGAAAACTGTCTTTATTATTAATTATAAAATACAACAAATTTGCTTTGTACAGGGTTTCAAAAATTCAATCCTTTACACTGATATCCCGAAGTTGTATATTTTTAAGCAATGGATTTTGCAGGATTTTTGCAGGTCTAATAAGATAATTACCCCCCCCCCCCCCAAAAAAAAAAAAAATTATGCCGTAAGAAAGAATAGATTGGTATAATGTCAGGTACACTCGCCGCAGTCCTGCACCTGTAAAAAAGATGAAACAAAGTAACCAACACTAAAATATTGAATTTAACTAAACAAAATAGTAATAATAATAATAATGACGAGCGATAAAACATAAATATTTGGTTCTTATGTTTGAATTAGCAAAGAGGGTATCTTTAACTGTATGTAATTAACTAGCTTGTATGTAAATTTAAAATGAACTATCGCCATTAAAATTGTAGCAATCAACAACCTGCGTTCAATCAAAGCCGAGATTTTCAATATGTCTCCCAAAATGCGTATAGATTTATATGACGCTGCGTAAAAAGTCAGTGTGACACATTTTATGACTAAACCAGTCGCTTAAAGTGTTGAATAAAACCAAAACTATTATTTTTAATATTTTGTCGTAAGGTCAGGTAATCTTGTTATAAACGCGAAATATTTTCAGGGATTAGGTTAGATCATAAATTCTGCTGGCTGCTTACAATTAACTTAATTACAATGTTACCTGTTTTTCGGAACAAAAAGTCACCGTCAATTCATAATAGTACCGGCACCATAAAATTATTGTTTAAGATTAATGGGGTAATTTTTTTGAAGTTAAGCAAAAATAATCATGGAATGAAAATTACTCACTAAAAAAAAAAAAAAGTAACTAAAGGCTTTCATCGTGAACGCATTATTTATAAGCAAGCAGGATTAAATTAATTTACCGGGCGCCTGTATAATATGATAAAATTATCCTCTCTCTCTCTCTCTCTCTTCCTCTCTTTCTATATATGTATATATATATATATATATAACATTATTTAGTATGTTTGCAATCGATTTTATGTAAATAAAATTCCATTATCACAAGTGTACAATCTCTTCAGTGTGTACACATTTTGCTTCTAAATTTTTGTTTATTTTAAAAGTGATCGCAGATATATTCTTTAAACGTACGAAAACGGTGTTTGTCGGATTTTTTTTATGGAAAATTCTCTATCATTTTTTGCCTTTTAAAAGTTTCTTATGTGCATTGTACATTAAAAAAAAAAAAATCTTCTTTTTTTCCCTGAAAACAGTTTATTAATGAACTTAAATTTTAGTTTTGACTAATATTATTATTAGTGACGTGAGCATGTTATCTAGTAAAAGAAAGAAAAAAAAAAAAAATATATATATATACTAGCTGTTACCCGCAGTTTTGCCCGTGTATTAATATCCATTTAAATCTGTACTTGGAAATTAATAAAAAAAATTTTGTTTTATCTGGAATTATATTTATGAAAAGCTCTCGCTTTTTGGGAAACATGTTGGTTTCTATTCCTGCTTCCCGTTACTCGTCTGCTTCAGGTAAACGGACTTCAGTTTTACGTACTTGAACGGTTCCTAGTCTTGCTTCCCGTTGCTCGTCTTACGGCTTCGCCCGTGTATTAATACCCGTTTAAATCTGTACTTAAAAATTTGTAGATTTTTTTTTTTTTTATTTGAAATTATATTTATGTAAAGATTCGTTTTCTCTTTGGGAAGCATGTTTGTCACCGTCCAACAAAATATGGTCTTTATGTTTCGGAAAGTTATTGATCTTTTTATAACTTGTCTGTAAAGTTTCGTTCAACTAAACAGCACACACAGCCATCATTTTAAAAGGGCTTAGTTGTTCACACGGTGATCTTCCATAATTACACATTTAAAAGAACATCTTCTTCTCTCATATCTTTCACCCTCTTTGTCTCGAGCATTTTATTAAAATTAATTTATTACCACAACAACAAACTATAGTAATCGAGTAAAGATTTCAAATTTGAGTATAAGTAACATTCCTGGTAGGAAGTATTAAAAATTCCATTACAGGATTTTTTATTTACCTGTAAAAATAATAGACAACATTACTTTATTTAACTCTCCCCAATGAGTACAGCATCTATACTAGGAGCGCGACTTATATGTTTAGATAATGTCATGGAAGGTTGATGATTTCAGTAACGCAAAAAGTGAAGTAACAGAACACGGTGTATTTAATTACGTCAGAAATGAATAAAATATCATCTAGAGTTTATTATGTACCATGGTAATCATTTTATTTTAATAATTTTACGTTTAATTCATATTTACCATGGGGGGAATCGTTTTATTTATAATTTTATAAAATTAATTTTTACTTTAATTATTGTCGTTTACTGTCTCTTCGCGGTCTTCGAAGCCTTCCTCCCAGATCGACCTTAGCAGAGGATTTTTTCGATGTCTAAAAAGAACAAAGATAAAATGCTTTTTTACAAAAAATAAATACCGACTTTATGGTTTATTATACAAATTTAAAAATGCGCTAAAAAGTAAAAAATAATTACTCCTGATAAAATATATATATCAGAGTGATATAACTTAAGGTGATATCGTAATTCTTATACAACATTAACTTTTTGGAGTTGGAATTAAATTCATGTTACTATATCTAGGAACAATTTAATGAACATTTAATGCAGTTTTTAATTATTCTTTTAATATGAATTTGATGCCAACTCCAAAAAATTAATGTTGTATAAGAATTACGATATCACCACTTAAGTGTTATATCACTCTGATATATATATTTTATCGGGAGTAATTATTTTTTAGTTTTTAGTGCATTTTTATACAATTAAATTAAAACATTTTAATAAGAACAGATATTTCCACGGTAAAAACATCAAAAGCTACATTTCCATGGTAATTTGACAAATTTATAGTATTTTAAGTCAATAAATCTAATCCGACGGTGAAAACAATCATGAATGAAAAGTATCCAAAAAGCTTCAATCTCCCGCATTAATTAAGGATAACTCAAAAACTATCTGTCAGATCTTGATAAAATTTAAATGGGACCTCATGAGAAACAGCACCTTTCAAATAAAAGAAGAATCATCAAAATCGGTTCACCTAGAAGAAAGTTCTGTGGTAACACACATAAAAAAAAAAAAAAAAAAAAATACAGTCGAATTGAATACCTTCTCCTTTTTTGAAGTCGGTTAAAAAAGTAGAAAAATAGTACTGTCGCAGACTTCCGATAAGCATCAGAATTCTTATTCAGAATATTATTTTTTTTTTCCGCCGAACGTGTATTGCGGTCAATTATTTCACCCGAATTTCATGAGGTCATTTGTGCCACATTTATGTCAGTGTCGTCAGTTCCGTCCTTGCCCCGACCATACTTTGTTTTTCCTTCTTCATTGTCATCTTTTACATCAGTTCTCGCAGTGCTGAAATGTTCGATGTCTTTTCACGCTAGATCGACGTCAACAACCGCTGTTTACGGAGAAAATCTAAGGTTCAAGTTGGTTGACCTTTGTGAGAAACCAGAATAACTTCATTTTCTCGTTTTCCAATATTTAACGACATCGAAAAAGTATTTTATTAAAAAACAGTAAGAAAGGGTTCTAGAATGTTTTTTTTTTTAGGGGAGAAGGAGCAGTTAATGGATCTTTATGCTAATGCGAACCGAAAAGTGATTTTCTCTAACATTTAAGTAAAGTAAAAACCATATGCCGATGCAGCCTAAAGAAAAGCTCTCATTACACTACTCTCTAGTACCACTTCTAAGTTTATGCAAGAATATCCTGGTGCAATAATTGCCGAACTTCGGTCACGTACCTCAAAATTGTAATCTTCCGCTGCGTTGTGTTACGTAATGTTTACCGGTTTAGTGCAGTCCAAAAGACTAAGCAAAATAAACAAACTGTTCTTTTTGATCTTTAGGATTACACACAGCCTTGTGATCTCATCTAATCTTGGTTAAACACAGTTTTCCAAGCTCATTTTATTAGGCGAACGTTTATCGTCTTCTGTTACAAGTTATAACTCGTGCCTTGATTGTAGTGTCTTAGATGATCAGTATTTTTCAACCTTCGAATCGAATTAAATTTTTAATGGGTTGCGAAGGTGTCAAAGAAATCACTACCCTTGTTCCCATTTAATTGGTAGAAAACTTGATATTTTTAAATTAGTTAAAAAATATCCATTTTCGCTGCTATATTAAAATGAATAATAAATTTAAACACAATTATAACGCAGAAATGTATATTAAATTTACGAATTCACATTATAATACGACACGGAGTGTTTAGAAATAATGAACTTGATCCGTATGTTTTTAATTTATAAATCGCGTTTATATTTCGTTGTATGTGATTAACATTATTTTCTATTCTGGTTCTCCTCTTCTTTGCATTATTTTCAACCTTGATTAACAATGAGCAGTTTTTTTTAAAATTAGTAGTCAACATTTAGCGAATATATTAAAGATACTTCGAAAGTTGCCAATTTTGCATATTTTATTAATGAACTATGTAAATTTCTCAATGCGAGGATATCAAACAATTTTTTTTTTTTGTTCTACTAAAATAAAAGCGTTCATTAAAAAAAAATGAAGCAAGTTTTTTTTTCTAAAAAAAAAATTAACTCTGGTTTTAGCACAGTTAAAAAATAATGGTTATACCATATATTTTTATCACTTTCACAGTTAGTTGAGGGTATAGTGATAACTCGCACTAAAATTTCAAATAAAATTCATACAGAATCATTTATTGAAAGTAAAAGAAAAGTTTATTCAATACTTCTCAGTTGCGGAAGATATTTCTTTTTTTGGGAAAATATACGGATCATAATTTTTTTTTACCAATCGCATAATTTAGGTATAAAAAAAATTAATTGGAAATAAGGGTTAAACAAACTAGAAGAATTGACGTAAATTTTAGCTGCAAATTAGAATGAGAATATCTCCGATTGTTAGTAGCCTTATAAAATTATTATTTCCATTTACAATTATCCGAATAATAATACTCGTTATGAAAAATATTTATTTAAAAATTAGTTCGACAGTTTTATTTGCCATTTCTGGCAACCTGCTTAATTTTCATAATAAATTCAATGAATAATGAAATCGAATTACTATTACCGAAATTTAGAATAGACTATTTTTTTAAATTCTTCGTACGTCTCTCAAATAAGAATAATTTCTTTTTATAATTTTCTTGTACATTTAGTGCAAAATAGATGCAAGTCTTATAAAACTTTTTTTTTGGTTGTTCTTTTTTGACAAAATAACAAAATGGGTTAATTTTTAAATCAAAAAAATATGTGATTAACTTTTAACGTACAAGTTATTTAAGGGGTTATATGTATACGGTTTCGATGGTCGGAAAAATCGATTTTTTTTTTTTTTTTTTTTTTTTTTGTATATATTCTTTGAGTACGTTATCTTAAGAATATTTTCACCAAATTTCATAATGATTGGAGCATTAGATTCCAAGTTACAGCTATTAATAGCACCTTATCTCGATAGCGCTCATAGCTGCGCTGAGTGATGCTGCTGTGACTCCGTATAATAAAAAATATGAACGCTACGTCGATTTCTTCCATTCTTTTTTCGTATCTTTCGAAATTTATGACCTCGAAACTCTAGAGCAGCTGTGTATAAACACTTTGGAAAGTTAAACGTCGAATATGCTTCCAGCAGTTGTGACGTGTAACATCAAAGTTCTTTAAATTTGCTGCTAGAAATAGCGAATTTTTTTCATTTTATGTATAAACATGTCCGATTCACGTAACAAAAAAACGTGCGAAAGAAGAAAGGCCGACCAAAACGAAGAAAACAACATTTCAACCCGAAAGCTA
This sequence comes from Icerya purchasi, assembly GCA_039619475.1. Taxonomy (NCBI): domain Eukaryota; kingdom Metazoa; phylum Arthropoda; class Insecta; order Hemiptera; family Monophlebidae; genus Icerya; species Icerya purchasi. The sequence goes on from CM077116.1 coordinate 134,597,642, forward strand.
CAGAGACCGACCAGAGTAGTTTCAGTGCGTCTCGAAAAAAACTAAAGGTTGCCGATGGAGGTGTCAGGTAGATGATTTTGTCGAGAATCGCATTTTCGATTTTATTTCGGTTTTTGCGATAATTTCGCAGTTAGTGTAAAGATATGATGGTGATATTAAATTTGCGATACACGTAAGCTTGGCTTTGAAGTAGCAGTTATGTGCAACAACTGCGAGTAGCGCAACATTTCTTCGTGCGGATATGTCCAGCATTCATATGAAATAAACAAACCTGAAACACTTTGAACGCGATTATCTGAGAATATCGTGTTTATTTTTTAAAGTACCTTTGCGCTGGACACGATTACTAAAAAAAACTATCAATCCGATCAATACCAAATTTATACCCCTTATTTATAATGATAATAGCTGGTGGTTAACCGAAGGATTTTTAATTTTTTTTTAAAAATTCTTTTTTAGAGCAAAAAAAAACAACACCTTGAAAAAACGGACTTTTTCTCTAAAATCCGTCGCCATTTTTTTAAAAATTAAAATTTTGACAAATCCTTCGTTTAGCGACTAGACACAATACAATATACTAATGAAACTTTTTTGAAATTCGGATTTGAGATGAACTGTTCTTGAGTTATCATGTCCACCGCAAGTAATAGGCGCTCCCGGACAACAGCTGTAGTTTCGCTATTTTCAAATTTTTTTCAGTGAGAAAAATGGAACAAGTACCCCAAAACATGTATTAATCGATGTTGTTAACAGAGATTTTAAATAAGTATTTATTATACTGTCGGGAAAAAAAATCGAGAAAATGTCGTAATTTCGCTCGCTACAACTGTACATAACCCCTTAGGTACTGTCAAATTGATCCGAGTAAATATGAAGTATGGTATAGATGTAATACTTTTTTTTTAAATTTTATATTATAAATTACGAAATAAACGGTTGGGTCGTGGTACGACTTCAAACAGATTTGTTGCGTAGCGCGACTAAAGAGTTCAGAATCCTCTCCTTAGATCGAATGACACGCGCTGTTGTTTAATGTTTTCTGTTTCATAGATTTCTAATGGTATTATGTTTATTCGCACCGTTTCACTTGTTTAGATTTTTGCAAAACCGTTTTTAAATATTTAAAATACGGCCTGGCCATTAAAACGAGTACGCGATGATTTCGATTAAAGGCCGTACAAAAATGGCGTTCGATGAGGCTGACAAAGTGATTTGGGTGTAAAGTAGCTGATGATTGATTACATTAATCCGAAGTCATGACACGCGAATTGTCTGATTCCGGAGAAATAGGAAATTTTGCTGCCTTTAGCCTGTGGGAAAGTACTTATGCTTCGAGTGTAAAATGCCCTTGGTTGTCGATCATGTCTTAGTTCGATTGGTTTAACTTCACGCATTCACCATATTAAATTTGTTTAATAACAAATCTTACATTAACGAATGTTTTCCCGCATTTTTTCCCCGAGCGACACAAATTTTCAGGCTGGAATAAAAACTTAACTTTCGCGATGTAATAAAAAAGTAATTTTTAGCAGTTTTGTTTCTCTTGTTTTCAGGTAGGGGTGAATACACGTAATTTTTGCATAATGCAACAAAATTCTCATAACGGGGCGGCTATGAATTCGTTTTGCTACAAATCCGGAAAATATGGTGCTTTGAGATTTTGAGCATTACACTGACAGTATAAAAGAGCGAAATGCGTTTTTAGCAAAATGTTTCAAGACATAATAGTGTATGGGGGTTTTTTTTTTGTTTTTTTTTCTTAACCTCGAAATCACAATTTTTTTATTGAAAACGTTTTTTATAAGGGTTTTTTTTTCATTTTTATATCCAAACCTGCTATCAGAAGTTGTACTTCCAGATATTGAACATTGTTTATTTCAGTAGTACTTTTCGGATCACTATAAATTTCCTCCGAGTTTTATTGGTGAAAAACAAAGAGAGCCCCCTACTCACTCCGCTCGCGTATCCATAGCATCCCAACTTGTTATCATTGCTCTTTTGAAAAATTATTTAAAAATTCGAAAAAAAAATTTTTTTTTTTTTTTTCTAAAAGTAATTTATTATTACACCCCCTTTCTTCTCTCGTCGACCCCTAAGGTGTCCCTCAACCCGTTTGCTTTGACAGCGCACACACGTTAAACTATCAAAAGTACTATTTGAGTGTTCTCATCGTAATTATTTCTGGCCGGTAAAATATTTTACACTTCAGTTACATTTCTATATTACAAAATAGAAAATGAAAAAAAAAAAGCAATATTTGTCAAAAAAAAAATCGTATATAGAAATTTTTCTAAACCTGTTTTTTTATCTCCTTAATTTGTGTGTACCTTTTTTGATAATTTTTTAATTAATAATTCAGGTATAAAATATGCTATTAACTGTTTAATACAATAGAGTACGTCGTGTCAGGTCATCCAACTATAAATTTATGAGCGTAAATATTTACAGTTGAAAACATTCGTTTGGAAATAATTTAGAGCGTTTAGTTTGTTCAAAGTTTGTAAATAATTTTTAAATTAAATTCTACGCTTTTGTGACCATGTAGTGTTTATATTCGGCGTACAGTTCGCGAGCGAGGAATGTGTGTGAAACATTTTCCTACGTGGTAGACAAACAATGTGAGTTATATTTGAAATTAAACTTTATTCCCTAAAAAAATTTACTGTTTTTTCTCTTTTTTTTTTTTCTTTTCTTTGTGTGTAAAAACTTACAATTTCTAGCAGCGAATTTAATATTGTGACGAAGTGACATGCACTTTGTATCGAAAAAAAAGGGAACATAAGTAAATGAAATTTATTTGAAAATTAATCTAGTCAACACGACTCCGATTATATTAAAAAAAAAAATTAAACAAATAAAAAGTAATAGCCACTTTTCAATTAAAATTACAGTATTGTCAAATCCGTGGATGCTATTTGAAAAAGTGGTGTAATCGTCACTAGTTAATATTATACCTATTATAGTATGCTATGTATTAGGAGTAAGATTTCAGGAAAAGCTATTTTTAACCGTTTCGAGAAGTCGTGCCAACAATAATGACCCATTACGTTTAAGGAATAATTTGGTTTCAGGCTGAGCTAGTCGGCAATTTAACAAATAGCCAGATACGCGCGGGATACATTTTTGAAAACTTTTTTTCGAAATAAACACTCGCGCGTATTGCTGTATTTGATGCGGAGCTAAAGCTTTCGATACTAACGTTGTTGTTTTTAAAATGGTCAGTTCTAACTACAAAAGCTATCTTTCCAATAGGACTGTTTTTAATTTTCATTTAACTGCAGCTAAGATTGTTCTGGAACAAAAGCGTCTTGAGGCAGTTGTTGCTTTTCTTTTTTCGTTTTATGTTTTGCCGGACCTTACCAGATTTAGATCAGGAGGATAACAGAGAACGACAAAGTATAAGAAAAAATTTTAGAAGATTATTACAAAAGATTGCGCGTAAGGTCGAAAGAATTAAAGGCGAGAAAGAAATAGAGCCAAGATAAGGTTTATCCTAGGTGGAAAAGGCCGGTTTTCAGAAATAGATAAGTAAAAACGAAGTTTAACGGGGAAACGATAACGTTCATAAGTTCTGTAAATATTCAAGGGTAGCCTATTACATTCAATGATATTTGCTGGAATGGGACATTTATGACGTACGAAGGCAGCTAAAGGCATTTCAGGTAGTATCCAATTTATAAAGAGGAAATTTTGATACAATCAGCCATAAATGAGAAAAAATTTCAAAAAGAAATAAGAATGAAAAATGCTCGTTTATTTGAGGATAAGGTTTTCGCTAGTTATTAGGTGTACAAATATGAAATGCGGTTTTTTTTTCAAAAAAAAAAAAAAAAAAGTTAAATTTGGAAGAATGATAAAAAGTGGTTTATTTAAAGTATGCTCCATCGGTAGTTACACATTTTTTTTTTAATCTTATGAGCAATTTGTGAACACCATGCCAGTGAAAATCTCCCACTTTTCCTGCGAACCATTCATCGAGCCCTCTTTTCACACACAAACCGAAGCACTTGCACGACTGCAAACAAGTGGTAGTCGGAAGAAGCCGAATCCAGTGAGTAAGCCTCCTTTGGGGCGAAAAACAGAAAAAAGTTCACGTAAGCAATAGCCCGAGTAAAAAAAAGTTGAGGAAACCAAAACGTATCTAAAACATATGCATAAAAGACCGCTTTAAAAAAATATATATATCCAAGCTTACAACTTTATACGTAGGCCCTCGGAGCGCCGAAAGCTTGAAAGTTTTGAAAAAAAGTTTTTTCTTTTTCGGGTATGGTGATATATTGATGGAAAGATCGTTTTTTTTTTTTTTTGTAGGGAATGAAAACATGTCTCCCCTTCTTTACGGCACCAAAAATCAGATTTTTTCGTTTTCAATTTAGTATTATTTGAATGTAAATTATTGCTATCTTTAAATAAACATACACGGAAAACTCAGCATAAACATCAAGCTTAACTGAACCTTTTTTTTTTTTTTTTAAAGTGAATATCTTTTTTAATAATTTTTGTTTTGTTTTCCCCTTATTAAAATTTCACTTCACTGATATATCCGGATGGGTCGTTTGATTTACAAGTTATATAAATTAAACACTAAAACCTTCCTCAGGAATAATTGATGAAAACGGAGTTAAATTGATTCAGTGGTTCTTCGCTCCCACAATCTTGTTCTTTGCACATTATTATTTGTTTATATTTTCACTTTTCCCTTCCTTTTATATGGTGAACCGTGCATTTCCAATAAATATTTATTTGTTATTAGATGGTACGCATGTCGTATCTGTTTGTTGATATTTATAAATATAAAATAAATAAATACCTCGATAACAAACAGAAATAAGTATGAAATAATTTACTTTAATAAATTAAAATAAATGCGTTATTTTAGAAATGCTTTCGGGCATATCATCAGCTAACAATACACAGGAATGTACGCATTGTAAACAACTTAAAATACCTTAATGTGTTGAATAATTTCAAACTGATTTGTAAGCGAATGTTTTTGCGAGTAAATCAGAATTACTCCTTCTTTTTCGTAAAATACTGAAATTTAACCCATCCGCCGGAAGGATTCGTGTGTGTACCTGGCCGCAATTAATTTTTAGAACTAACCGAACCTTATTGTTTTTGCGTGTAAAATCTCTCCTCTTACTGAAACCATTCTACCTTTTTTGCGTGGAATGCTAAGATTTAACTCATCCGCAGGATATATGTGCACGCTAAGCACAATTCATTTTTATATCTGACCAAAATTATTTTCAAACGTAAAATATACTCAAATAATTTGAAATTCAAAAATTATAAATTTAGAGAAACACATCGAACAAATTTTAAATTGTATTAACCCGTTTTCAAATTGTGAACAATAAACAATTTTGAATTATTTATAATTATTTATAATATTAATGGATTGAAAAAAATGAAATTCCAGTAAAGTATAAATTGAAGCGTATTCGCTCATCGATCGAATTGAAGACGAACTAACTCGTCGCCCATATCAGTATGAAAACAGAAAGAATTCAAACAAACTGGTGTTTTCGTTATATTAGTTTACTAAATTTTATATAACATTACTGTGTTGTTCGTCGGATTAATGATCTGGAAACTTTTTAAATATTTTTTATTTTAATTGTCGTTCAATGTAGGAGGTTAAAGTTTTGAATATACTCCGTTGCGGACAAAATTGGTTGTGCTTCAGTATCTTCATGCACGTTAATCATAGTACACCTAGTAATTTTTACAAACTTTACTGCATTATTTGAAATAATTCAAAGTTTTAAACTTAGTGTAATTGTGATAAATTGAAAATAAAAAAAAAACAGTTCGTGTATCGTATATAAACTTTATTATTAAATTAGGAAGTTACAACTTGTCCGATGTTTCCGTTGAGTTTTATTCGTGAAATATGTGCTGTAATATTTATTTACAATTTTGAACTGGAAAAAAGTATTCTAACGAAATTGAAACTCATACTCGTATGCTTTTCGTGTAAACTTAAACACTCATAATCGCTGCGCTGCAAGTTAGCTTCGGGGAATTTATTTAAAATACTTTCTGCTACTATTGCATATAGAAATGTGTCGAAATTGGATCAGCACATCGATTGTATTCGCCGTCATCGACTGATAATGTAAGCGCCTTCGAAAAGTCAAATTACGATCGATATTCGGTCGCGAAATTCTGTTATGTCTACGGTGGTGGGGTGGGGGTGGGGGGGGGGACAAATTTTTTGGAATATTCGCCGGGATTTTTTTCATCGATCAGACAAACATATTCCGTGTAAGTGAGTGGCGAGTTTTACGGTTGTGTAATCATGGGGGTCTCTTCTTGTTGGTGCTGTATCTGCATTAGATGTTAGCGACTATTCTTTTGGCGTTTTCGCTGTCGGCCATGCTGTGTAGCAATTCCGGTATCCGAATTCCTGTCCATTCTCTCGCATCCTCCATCCAGGTTCTTCTTCTTCTTCCTCGAGCTTTTTTTCCTTCTATTTTTCCTTCAATGGCCAATTTTAAAATTTCATATTTTTGGTTTCTCACAATGTGTCCTAGATATGCAATCTTACTTCTTTTTACTGTCTTAAATAATTCCATCTCTTTATTCAATCTGTTTAGTATTTCCTGATTTCTAATTTTATCTATCCATGATATCTTCAACATTCTCCGATACAACCACATTTCAAACGCTGCTAGTTTTTTCTCTATGGATTTGGGTACAACAACTAAAATTATTGTCCTACCGTTTGGGATAGTTGAAATTAAAATTGTACATAAAATTTTTCACTCGAAATTCTCCGAATGTGCTTTGAAAAATCGAGTTTCCAAAATTAAATTTCTGAATGTAGTATAATATCGACACTGCAAACGATTATGGAGGCAGCAAGTGGAATACGCTACTTTCATGTTTCTACCGATCAGAAAGTAATGCTTTCCGCGCGTCACTATTAATCTTGTATGGAGTCCGTCTGAATGATGCCTCATTACTAGAATTTGCTATCGACAAGTAGATGCCTTACACGGTTTCAGATGAGAATTTTTAAAATTTCAACTTGAAGCACGGAATAGCTTGTTGATATCCGCCTACAAACAAAATTGATTACCGCATATTTAAGTATCTGTGTGTAACTGCTTCCATCGACATCTTCGGTAAAATGTTTACAAGACACATTACTTTCTAATGTCTCTTGTTGCCGTGTTATAGATTATTAAAACGTGCTTAACGATGAACTAATAACGGCTGTAGTAAATTTCGAATAAGATTTTTACTTTACCAATTAGAAATGTAAAAAATATACTCGAATGAAAAAATAAAAAAATATGATGGATGTAATCAATTTCGATGATGAAAAATACGGATGAACAAGTGAAAATAAAAATCGTGTTATTTGCCGTCATTTAATGTGACGACATGGTTTGAAAATTATGATGCGAGCGGTAGGGAGAAGGACTGAAAGAGAAAGAGAATGGTTCAAACGGTATTTTAATTTTGGTACGCGTATTTACCAAAACTGTGTGTGTGTGTGTGCGCGCGTGCGTGTTAGTGCGAGAGGTTTATTTGCGAAAATGTTTTCATCGAGCTTTCGAAAATACGGCAACGCCGAATTTGTTTTGTTCAATTTATTGTGTGTTTTGCGTGTTGTTTATAGTTTTTGCTGACAAAGTATAAAATTTCAATTAATTTACAATATTACATTTGTTGTATGAGAATTGTTCTTTCTTCAAGCAAGCTAAGTCCTCATCAGGTGAATTATGCCAGTTCAAAGATGGTTTTAGAGTTACTATATTATTAATGACGACGTTATTCTTAGCGCGACTCCCAAGATTTTTTTCTGTCAAAAAAACTATAGCTATCACGAAAATTTGAACCATAACGTGGCATGTTGTGTATATATATACATATACATATACAGTAAAACTTCTACTAACGGACACTTCTAAATAGCGGACAATTTTAAAATCCCCGGCATTTTCCCATAAAACGCAATACAAAAATATTTCCCAATTACGGGTGCGAACACTTTAACAAGTATGATTTTGGAAATTCGATTTCTGTTAAACGGACAGTTTGTTAAAAAAAAGTTCAATTAGAGCCCCAGATTATTGTTTAATAGATGAGGGATTGCATGTGGAAGATCCCCATGTACCGACATAAATGAATTAGCAGCTGAATTCACGCCACAACAAAATCCATCCGATGCATGATGAAGTAGACACTGTGATGACACAATAATGCTTTTATCATGACGAAGAAGACGACACAACTACTGAAGTTGACGGTGAAACTTTAAATAATGTTCACTCGTTAATTGGAAAACTAAAAAAATCGTATTCCATTCATAAAGCTGATGTGCTGAAAGCTTAAAAATGATATCGGAACTCTGCACGGTGCATGTCGAATGGCGGATTTTAAATGAAAGAAACAAAGTAGTAAAATTACCGATTTTTTCATACAGAACTGAAATATGTTTCAGTATGTGTTAAAAAAAAAAAAAATATTTTGAACATAGGTGATTAAAATTATAGATCCTAAAAACAAATAAGTGATTTATACTCTATTGCCTAACTTGTTTATCAACTAATACTGGAATACAAACATAAGTAAGTACTGTAGTAGTGCTGTACATACATACCTTTTTTTTATATTACACGAAGATTTTTTTTTATATTTCAGACGTATGCATGTCTTAAGTAAATATGTACTGTATTTTTTTATATTACGTACCATCTTTTTTGTATTCTTGTTAAATACGTTACAATACACAATAATGTAAATTTCAGTAAAAACTGTACATACATTATCATTTCCCATTAGCTGACACTTCTTAATATCGGACAAATTTTTTGGTTCCGCGACTGTCCGTTATTCAGAAGTTTCACTGTGTATATATATATATGTATGTATGTAAGAGGACAAAGCACCGACAAAATTGACTGCTCGACGTTTCCAATTTTGCTCTCGTTCTATGCGAGGTATAAAAGTGGTAAAGCTGGGGGGTTTAAAGGTGGCCTGAGGCGTGATTAAGGCCCGCGGAACTCCTTAATTGTGTTTATTAGCGGCCAGGCGACGCGGATGCAATTTTGTAAAAAAAAGTTGTCCAGTGTATAAATTTCAACTAAATTCTTTCGTCTAGTATAAATTTTGCCACTGGTGAAATCGAAGTGGCATCCCGTAGGGCATAAATAAAAAGAAATGTACGAACGAACACCTTTACACCTGTATACCTTATCTATCTGTTATTTAGTTTATTTAGCCTTTTCGAACGATATGGTAGATGAAGCCAAGTTCGATATGATATGGAAGAATTCAACATTGCTACATAAACAAAGGCAGCGTTTAGAAACTTGAAAACTATCGTCCAACCGGCCTTTTAAATAGATTCCTTGAATAAATTCCGTTATTTCATAAAACCGATGTGACGCGGCTTATTTCCCGAACTAATTTTTTTTATTATTTTTAATTTTGTTTTAATTTTATTTATTAATTTACCTATAATTTGTTCGTGACATATCGATTACTTGCTACTATCCTTAATATACGTAATTTATTTTGCTGTTTTTTTTTGTTTTTTTTTTATACACATAAACATGTCTTGTGGCTGGGGAGTTGCCACAAAATGTTTAAGACTGAAATAACTTTACGGCCAAAAAAATTCGACACCTAAGGAAGGATTTATCTTATTCTTTGGGCTATGGTTTAGAGAAGGTTTTTTTTTTTTTTTTTTTGTGGTTGTTACGAATTATTCAGCTATCGTGGCGTAGTTAGTTAAGCAGTGTGTTTCGTTCAGGTGGGATCAGTTTCCCCTGCCGCACATTAATACTGAAAACTTTCGCTTGTGCGCCGGGTTAATGTTCGTAGTTGGCGCGTCCAAAAATAAAAAAAAAACACAAACTTCGATTCTGAAAATCCAGAAGTAATTGTTTTCCAATATTTTCAAGTAATTTTCGGTATTACGATTTATTCTACGGACTTCAATTTGAAAATTCTCCATTTATCTCGCTCCAACCGTATTCCCCTCAAATGGGATGATGTTGGAGTATTCGAATAATAATATCCGTTGCTCAGAAAGAACAAGAAAACGGGGAACATAAATTGTTAGGAGAGGAACGAAAAGATTTTGAAATTTTGCTAATCAGTATTCTTTGATTTTGTTGACCGAAGCGGTTTGGCATCGGCGGAACAATCAAAGAAAAAGAAAAGAAAAAATCCAAAAAAAAAACAAAAAACAATGCGATCAAACAAGTTGCACGGACCGGAAAAACGAAACGTCAAAACAAGCCTCATCATCTCTACTGGAATAATATTTTTTGTTTGTATTTTTAAGTATCGTAATTTTTGTTTATGTATATTTTTTTCTTAGCCGTAATTTCTAGTAATGTGTAATCTTTTTATCTATTGAAATTGTGAAAATATTTATACGCTGAATATGTTGTCATTGTTGTACGAATTTTTATAGTATATTAGATACAACCCCGCATCTTTTTTAAACTATTTAACAATGGTGTTTTTCACTTAAAATTAGGGTCTGACTTATTAGCTTAAAGCGATTGAAATTTATTTCGTTAATTATAATTATTCTGAAAGCTGTTTACGATTTGTAACTAAAACTGACGAGGCAGGCTTTAAAAATGAGTGCGCTTTTGTTTAATAATTCTAAGACGTATGCATTATGAAATTAAGCGTTATACTATTATTACCAGTTCTTCTTTTAGAAATAACTATTAACAATTTAACGTTCACCAAATATTTTACATAAATTAAAATGTGCCGATAGGTGTTCATTTTTATGATTAAAATTACGCACTTGTTATTCAATATTGTCTATATGTGTATAATAGAAATGTTTGTGTGTTCAATGGTCCGTCGTTGCATATTACAATATTTTCGCTTCTATAATATAAATATTTTTCATCGCATCTGGATTCGATCCATCAATTAAGTTTGTATTTTGAACATTTAACTTCAACAAAAAAAAAAAAAACAGGTTATACAAAAGTTATATTGGAAAATAAAAAAAAATTTCATTCCTGCTTAACTTCCATTTTTTTTATTTTATTTATTTTTTTTTTTTTAGCTCAGCTTTCGCTATTTAGTCAGTTTTTAACTGAATAATGTCGCAGATAATCGTGTTTTTATTCTGACACATACTACATATTTAATTACGATTCTATTTAGTAGTCTAAAATTAGGAGATCAGATTCAATTGCATATTTACTTCTGAAGAAACAACTAACACAACGAAGCAAAATAATATTTGCGGAATGACGGAATACTTTTGAAAGTAAATATATATTTAAATTTTTATTTCAATAAAAAGTTGATAACATTAATTTAAATTTCACGGATGCTGCCAAGGCTACCCCAGAGGCTACTTCATCCCCAACCGCCTGTTCCTTTGAAGTCTGCGACGTGATTCGAAGCATTCGACTGAATGACAATTGCTCGGTACTGGATGCTGAAATATACGCAGTATTTTTCTGTTTGGAATATTTTCTTTCTACAGAGCCTACATCACAGAAAGCCCTGCTGGGATCTGATTCATCCGTGGCTTTATTGACAATCTCTAATCCCCTCACCAAACATCCTGTAGCAATTCGATCCCAGCAGGTATTATACGAACTTATTAAGAGACAATGCTCCATATCCTTTCTGTGGGCGCCCAGCCATGTTTTTTTTATACAAATAGCGAACAATAAAACAAAAAACTAATCTACGGAAATTCTGACAAACTAGTGATACTTTTTCACTGTCGAATATTTTGCGTGAAACTTAATGGACCGCTAGGTGTTACGATAAAAACTGTTTCATTATCATTTCTTCCTTTCGTATACAACCGAAGATTGTCGTTTTCTTTTTGTTTGTTTTTTTTTTTTTTTTTTTTTTTTTTGTAGTGGGAAGGGACAGCTACTAACAAAATAGTTTCTGCATGGTCACTTTACATTAGTAATACCTAAAGTATACTGATGATAAGGAATTTCGTCCGTATGATAAAGCGTCCAATATTAAGTTTTAATTGAAGTTGGTTGATTTCTTCTTGTTTTTGCTTTCCATTTCGTTTCTACAGAGTAAACTTGGTATACCGGTGAAAAGGCTAAAGCTTTCTTTTTGTTTGTGTTCCGTTCGGACGTGTGTCGCAAAGCGAATGTGGGGGACCCTGATAAATAGTGCAAACGAAAATGCAAACTCGCTGCATCAATATCGTGTAGATCACCGATAAAGTCAGGCCCAAATAAAAACTATGAACTAATTGTATTTAATAAGCTCGCCGTAGAGTCGTATGCCCCTGAATATGCAGTGCTTTAAACCTGGGTACTTTTTGGTTAAGGCAGTTAATTGGCATAGAAAATCTTCCAGAAAAAATCACTAAATTCCTTAGAAAATCGTACTACACGAGCCAGCAGGCCCCATTTTTTTATTTTTTTAAACACTTGTATGTAATTGTCCAGCTCTTGAAATTATAAAACGAAGTTTCCGACAATAATAATAATAATAATAATAATATTTATTGTTTGCGATGAATAATTCAATTTCACGGCGATAAGCACACTAGCCCATTAATGTTCCAAGGAGGTATTCTTAGAAACGAATTAATGCAGTAAGGGGAAGAAAGATTATTTGCATTCACCTGTAAAAAACAAAAAGGAAACAAACAGATGCGGAAGAAAGCACATTTTACAAAAACATTACCGTGAAGTGGATGTGAAAATTTTGACCATGCTTAAGGCAAGAAATACCTCTAGAAGCTGTAGAAATGTGGTCGCGTGAAAAAGGATAGAATATTATAGACAGAAAAGCGATGAAAAGATTAGGGGATAGCTAGAGGAGGATTCGAAGAAACTAATTAAACATAAGCGGCTATTAAGGAATATCAGAAATCACATAATATTTAAGGAGGAAACTACCGGATAGAGGACATATATGATAGATGACAAGTTCGCAAGATTTGAGAATAATAAATATAAACTATGTGTTAACTACTTGGTGAAAGCATAAATATATTATAATTCACTTTAAATCTAACGTACCATTAGAGATTCTGTCTATCGGTTATTTAATAAAAATAATGAAAATTATAGACACGAATTGTTTAACATCTTATAATAAATAGATATTGAATAAAATATTCTAGGAAAACGACGTGACTGTGAACCTTTGTTTGAATTTTAAATAATTAAATTGTTTCATGTAGAGTAATTTTTAATTAATATTTCATAAAGAGGAACAAATGCGTATATATAGTTATCTGAATATTTGAAGGGGAGACCTGCATTATCCCTCTCCACGTTTTATTTAGAGAAAATCTAAAATTAAATATTAATAACGATGAAGGTGAAGTGTATCATCTGAATCTGAATCATGTAAATCGCGGTGGCACCTAAAAATACAACAGTTGTATATTAATGTGGGGAAAAAAAAAATGGCGACGTTATTTTCCGCCGAGGGTAATCTGAAAAAAAAAAAAAAGTTCATGAAATATGGAGCGGTTTTCTGTTATTTTGCATTTCTATCGTAATAAACTACCGCGATCATTATTGATTGAAGGAAATATTTTGATATAATAAATTTATTTACCTTAAGAAAGACGTAGTCGGTCAAAACAACTTTCCCACGTGGTATTACAAAAAACAATTAGCACCTGACTTTCCAGGGTGCTTGCTTGTATAGGGCCGAAACAGTTTTATCTCTCGCTCCAGATGTACGCACACATACATACATGCATATAATATACTGTATGTGTACATATGCATGTGTATGTTTATATACACACACATATATACATATGTTGTGCATTTATATTATGAAAGTAATGCAGGTTTGTTTGTTTGGTATTTTTCCTGTACATCCTAATTTAATCTATTTAATGAGAAAAAAGTATAAAAAAACGCGAAAACCCGTAATAAACTAATGAAAACTATACAAGGAAGAAGAAGAAAATATAAAACTACTTATTACTTTAAAAAAATGTTATCAACAGTCAACATGGAAAAACCAACGATGACGAAATAACGGTTAATGGAGATAATGATAATATTATTGATGGTGTCACGCTGAACGAAAGAAATTTCTTTAATTAATGAATTACGAACTGTGGTTTAAGTTCTGAATAGTTTCCGATTATTTCGGACAGTCATTTTTTTTTCCATTTTTGAAAACGTTTCGAAGATATCCAAAATTTTTAGTTATTTATGCGCACAATTTTTAATAATTTTCATTAATAATTCATTAATAATTCATTTTATTTGTGAACGTAGTTTAAGGCGATTTGATCGCGTAAATCACGAGCTTCAAGTAACGGAATAGCTCGAATTTGGTTATTATTAGAACCTTTAATTTGCAACATAAACATTTTTAATCGTGATATAATTATTAGAAAAACAAATTTTGCGAAAAAAGTTTACTAAATATGCAGGGGCGGTCCTATTCAATGTTCAAACCGACGTACGGGAGCGTTCAATCTAGAGATACTGCGATCTGGTTAATCGCAAGGATACTACACACACATATGATACTGTTGTAGTACCTTTATTTTTACCACATTGTAGGAAATATAAAAATACTGTGACTGATTTAATCTTTAACCATGCCTATGGAACATTTATATTAGCTTGCAAAAGTGACGTACCTGCCTTACACAAGAGTTGTGGATGACCTTTAACATCTTGGTTTCTAGCGGGTCTCAATCATGGTGGTTTCCGAAAGATTAGGTTACATATTATATATCTACATATATTAATGATTATGCCATTCTTAACCCGGGGTACACTACATTTTTCGTCCTACGATTATGTCCCGTTATAAATGCTGTGTTGTACAATTATACTATTTTTTTTTTTTTTTTTTCCCCTAATAAAAGACGAGTAAAAATGATGTCAATCGAAAATGATTTTTCCAAAAGAAATTTAGAAGGAAAAAGATTATAGATCAAGCGGGTTTCCCCCTTGAGAGACCCAAAGAGCAGAGTTTTTATATACATACACATGCATACACACCCATAAATACACACATATATATATCCAGTGGCGGATCCGAGGGGATAGGCGGCAGACATCCCCCCAAGAACCAAAGCCTCTATGAAAAAATTTGTTATAACAGAGAAACTTAATTTATGCTATAAAAGATTTGTGTATGTATTTTACCCACGGATTTTAATAATTCATATCTAATACTACTTTCTAGTAAAACTATTAATGTTCCTTTTTTATTCTATTTTAAACGCAACTATCATAGATCTTTTGCCATTTTTATTTATTTTGTAATGTAATTGAAAATAGTTCAATGAAAAATATACATATTATATATTTAAACTTGCTGACGAAAAAAAAGAATTCGGTTAGGATTCCTAACAAATATAAAAAAGAAGTAAAGTGTCTAATAAAAATACTATCTTACTATTTCTAAACTACCATTTTGGCTAGAATTTTATAATTTCGTTTTATTTTTTTCATAACTAAAAATAAAACAAAAGTTAAATTAAAAATTGTAATAATTATGTATTTTTAAAACATTTTTATGAATTTCTATAAAGGTCGCTATTTGATTTTCTTTATGAAATTTCTCAAATCTACCGCCTACCGTAGAAAATTTTGCTTAATTATATAATTTCCCTCCCCAAAATGTCCTTCTGATATGTGCATATATATGTATACGTTGAATGTATACAAAATCTTGTGGGAAACACAGGAAACGAAGAAATCAAAATCGTTATCAGATAAATGATACATTTCAATAACTTTTATGACCCTTTTCAAATCATGTCCTTTAATAAATAGAAATTATTTTTTTCGTATGGTGTTTTGTTTATATTTTTCTTTTGTTTTCATTTTCGCGCCGAGTACGGGGTGGCGGATTACGTGTTGTTTTTGATTTCTTTATCTTATTTAGGTCGTATTATCACTTATCCGTCGTCGGTATATATGTTAATTAGTTATTTGATAAAAGAAAATTACAAACACTAATGTTTTTCAAATAAATCGACAGATTTCGTGAAGTTCAATGTTTAGCGCAGTGCGATGGAGTAATACAATATTGTTTCTAATAATTTCGAGTTGTTAACAGGGGCGGAGGTTAATATTTTAATATTTTAATATTTAAATATTTAACGGGATAGTCAGCGTGAATTCGCCAACATCACACGCTGCTGGGGAATAACGGCATTGTCGTGGTTAACGTTGCGAACGATGTGCGACCACTTGCTGCTCTGGTCCGCTCATGAGCATTAGGGAGAATCCGTTTCAACCGTTATCATTTTGTCCGTGTTTATTATTTGCGCTTACGTTCGTTCTTTTCATTCATTATTTCGCAACTATTTCGTCACTATCATCAATGATTCTTCCTGGCCGGCAAGTATCGAGAAACATATATCTTCCTCTCTTTACGTCTATTATTCTCCTCTTCGTCTTCTCCTCTCCATATTACAATGTCTGCCTCATGAAATTGCTCTACTCTTTACTTTTCTTCTTTTTTCCTCTTTTTTCATCCATTCTTATTTGAACACAGTTTCTTTCCCACCATCTCTTTCTTGTCCTTATCTGCGAACACTGTTTTCCCGGTTGAACCTTAAATATCACAATATTTCTCTTTATTTACTGAAAACACCTGTCCCCCCACCCGCCCGTATGTTTGTTTTTGTTGCTTTTTAATGATTTCGATTTCTTCGAATTTGCCGCTACTCTTTAACTGCCGGGCTGCACGAATTCGTAATGAATTTATTACACGTGTTTCGCGCCAATTTTCATTTTACATCCGTAGCGAATTTTTGCTTCGACTTTTACCCCTTCCTTTTTTAAATATTAAACAATGAGAAATAGTTTTGAACGCGAAATAAGTTTAACTTCGACGTTGCCTTTTCAACATTCGCGTAATTCCGGCGTCTCTGCTGCGAATTTTTATTTATTTTTTTTTTTTTCTGTTTTAGAATTATCAAACAATGAGTTACTGAACTGAATTTATTTTTCCTTTTAAGAAATGGTGCTGTCTTTGTTTTTGTCTCCAGTACGTTTATAGCACATGTCTTTTCGTTATTCTTTTTTTTTTTTTTTTTTTTTTTGTAGTGTTGCCAGATCAATTTTTAGTAAAACGATGAAACTATCTGAAAGGTGATCATTTTTATCTCTTTTTTCTTCTTCTCCTTTTTCTTGGACGAAACGAAGCGTAATCACTCTGGATAAGGATTCCCGCGGATTTCCGGACATGATTGCAAGGACTGTTAATGAATTGCGCGGAATTTTATTTTCGGACTCGGCTATCGGACAAATTGAGATCTGATTTGGTTATTACGTAGGGCCACGAGTGAATCAGTGTCAATTTCCGATTCTGGTTGTATTTCAGCGCGTAATAAATGCCTACAATTCTGCGGACAGAAGAGAAAAGCAGTAGCGCGAAAATCCGAAGATCACAACATTCGGTGAAAATTATATTGAATTTCTTCGGAATGAATGTAGTTTGTGAACAATGGCGAAATTAGAGTGCTTATAAAGCAATAGCAAGTAATCGAATGAAATCGAGCCTTTTCCCCGTGGGGAAATCGGAAATAATCTACCGTCTACGTTGAGCACAGTTGCGGACTCGTTCAGAAATCACTGCGAAAAGATCCTCTGACGATACGTAATAGTTAAGATGTGTTTTCTTTTCTCGAAGATTCTAAAGCTCGCCGCATATTGAACGCAGCCCACGTCCACATTTTTTTCAAGTACCGCATGTTGAATCTAGCGCACGCTCAGCCCTTCCCCACGTTTTCTATGTAAAGCATGTGAAACATAACGAATAAGTTAAAATTTTCGACAACTAATAACTTTCAAATGAACCTATACAACTCACGCATCCACGAGAACCATGTTCTTCGTACAGGCGACCCACGCGTGGGCATGGGCTGGATTCAATGGGTGGTACTCTCTGTTTAAATACGTATTTCACAGAATGAAATCCGCGTGTGCCGAGTTCAATACGCGGGGCGGGCTCAAGAATCCTAGATGAACGATTCTGTATTTTTGCCCACGGGGAAGATCCGGGTTTTGCAACTGTGCGCTGCAGGAGATGTTTATCACGAGATGATTACGTCTAAGTGGCGTACTTTGAAGCTTTGTAAAAGAGGCTTTGTTTGGAAACGTTCTGAACCCGCCGGGGTGTGACTAATTGACGAGAGCCATGGTAGATGATAGCTGGTTTTGAGAGGGCGGATTTGAATGGCACGGTGAACAACTGAGGGTAGTTCCGTAGTTAAATTTTTAGGCGAATTAGGGATGTACCGACGTGAAAGATGAACGCTCTCCTCGCGTGTTTTTTTTTTTTTTTTAATTTAATTTTACTGCACACGACTTTGTTAGTTCCGCAGGGGATATAGTATAGAAGCTCAAGTCGCGGTCAGAAGATGAGGTTTGCATAGGAGAGCTGTTGAGTAAAATTATGCCGTATAGTTGTGGAATCTTGTTTCGCGAAAGGGAATAGCTTTTTTTTTCCAAAGGAAACTTCTACCAACCGCTGCTCCGTTTTGGGCTCTCGTTGTGATTTTGTTCGATGATCCTTTGTTATTGGCCAAAACAAAAAATAATCTTTTTTTCAGTTTTCGGCTGGTCGTTGGCTTTAATCATCATAATAAATGATTTCATATCCCTGCTCAGGGCCGTGTCCACGGGGAAGGGGTTACCCCCCCCCCCTATTAGAACTGAAATAGTTATTATAAATACAAAAAAATCTGAAAAAAATCAAAAATTTAAAGTAAATATTGATGATTTTTTAGGATGTTCTTACGTTAAAAAATAAAAGAAAAATATGCTTCATATTTTACGATAGAAATTATTAATAGTATGAATATTAGTGAAAAATGTATTATTATTATAAAATAAATATGCGAAGGAAATTTTCACCCCCCTCCCCACTTTTTCAAAATTTTGGGCACGGTACTGTACCTGCTATATTCATCAGCGTGAAAAATATCATTAACGATCGCCACATTAAGGATTTTTTTTAGCTTCTTTTTTTTCAGTCACTTATCGCGAACTAGAAATTCCCTTCGGAATAAAGGACCGACACTACTGTGCAAACAGATCCTGTGGCACCGCTGCTCCCCTACACTAATGAAAAATACGAATAAAAGACGCGCACTAACCTACTGAAATGTAATAAAAATGACCTTCATCTAAAATATTCGAAACGATTTTGCATGAGCGGATATTAAATTCTATAGCAGAAACGAATATTATTCCAAGACACCAGTTTGGGTTTCGCACTAATCATTCTACTATTCATCAGGTCCATAGAATAGCTGATAGAATAGCAGCAACCTTAGAAAGAGGATGGTATTGCTGTGTGGCGTTTCTCGATATTGAGCAGGCCTTCAATCGGGTGTGGCATCAGGGCCTTCTGTTCTTCCAGGTAATGGCAGTATACCTGTCGGACAGAACTTTTCTAGTTAGGATTGGCTCAATTGTATCGGACAAATTTGCTATTAGAGCCTCTGTTCCGCAAGGCAGTATTTTAAGACCACTACTGTATCTCATCTACATATCAGATATTCCAGCTTTAACAACAACAGTAGCCGCAACATTTCCTGATGACACGTGTATACTGGGAGCGCATGAGGATCTGACTTGCGCTTCGGTTCTAGTCCAAGAACAACTGAATAAAATTCAGGACTGGGCGAGTAAATGGAAAATTAAAATTAATCATTTAAAAAGTCAGCAGGTCACCTTCACGCTGAATAGAGGGAACTGCCCTCCCTTATACTTAAATGGGCAAGCGCTGTTTAATTGCAACACCGTTAAATACCTAGGATTGGTACTGGATCGTCGACTTACTTGGGGAGCTCAAGTTGCAAACTGCAGACAAAAAGTCATTGCCAGAATCAAGGCACTAGGGTTTTTTTTTAATAGAAAATCTAAGGTCACCCTAAGGTGTAAAAGACTAGTTTACATGGCGGTTGTAGCCCCATGTTGGAGATATGGGCTTGAAGTATACGGAACTTCAGCAGTGAGCAACATCAGAAGACTACAGCAACTGCAGTCACGAATATTAAGGCAGGTGGTTAACGCTCCGTATTATGTGTCAAATAAAACCCTCCATGAGGATCTAAACGTTCCGTATGTCAAAGATGTGCACAAAGAACTATATATCAAGTTCTACAATAAGTTGGCAGTTAACGATAACCCGAATATAGCCAGCATGAGGCGGATGAGCCTTCCGGGTTGCACACACCGGAGACTGAGAAGGACATGGTGTAGAGACGTTTTGACAAACGGATGACTAGGGAAAGTTTACGACAGCAGATACGTCGTCATGTAGCATTCCGCATAATCGTTTAACGTTACTTATTAATCTATATAAGTTATTCTTATGCGTTTATTTATATAAGACAGCATTAGTTAATAGTTATTGTAAGTCTCGCTGCAGCTATCGTATGTTTTGCTGTTGTCTCTAATCCGCCGGGAGAAGAGATAATATTCTTAAATTTCTGTTTTTCTTTTTAGTATAGGGTCAGCAGTGCCAATCTTCGACTGACGTGGCAAAAAAAAAAAAAAAAATGACCTAATTATAATTAAGACGCTTTCCGGCGGCTATTATTTAATATATTTGATAAAGCCCACAAAATACGCGCTAGACACGAGAAATCAGTTAGTCTCATTAATTATCAGTTAACCATGTGTGTTTTGGTGTGTTTTATGTGCGTTTCATCGAATCAATTAAATATTATTCGAAACTATTTTGTAGCGTGATTATTATCTCGGGGTATTTACCGGTTTTAATCACCGTGGAGCGGTGGCAGCGGGTGTATTTTGTGAATTTTCGGTTCTCTCCGTTTGCCCCCTTTTTCGCCGTAATAGCTCATTATTAATTTTACGTAAAAGCTTTAACACATTTTTCATCATACTTTTGATAGGAAGTTTACAATTATAGAAAATTCTACACTAACCTGTTTGCTTTAGAATTATTCAAATGTAATTGCATAATTTGTGTACAAACAGCAACGGTATATTTTTCAAGCCTAGTTTCCATCACATCAGCTAAAAGTGGAAATTTAATAAAAGGGATATTGAAAGAAACAAGCTGACAATATACATATACATATTGAAAAGGTACTTTTTAGGATTTTACCCTTAGGTATGCCAACCACAAGATCTTTTTTGGAATCCGCGGATTTAAAATTATTAAATTTTTAATTAAACTAAAGTTTCCTCTTTTTTATAATTTATCGCGATTTATATTTAAATATTTTCTTTCACCTATCATCTTTTCTGAACGGTCAACCGCTGAAAACATAATGATACATATACGAAAAATGAAAACCAGCAACAATGGTGAATTAACGTAAATAAGCTAAAAATAAATTTAAAATAAGCAAATTGAACGTATCACTGTTGTCGGTGGTGATCCGTGATCCGCTGACAATCCGGTGGCTTTCAAGTGACTGAGGTTTTGATTGATGAAGTGTGAATTGTCCGAAGGATTAATTTTTTAATGAATCATCGCTCAAAGCTGTACGATAAGAGTCGTTATAAAAAAAAATCATTACATATCAACTGCGATTTTGGTTTTGTTTAGCGAAAGCAAAATTTTACCATTAACTTAGATAACTGTCACTGAGGAACAGAATTAAACGATTATTTTCGAACTGACTTAAAAGTAATTATTCGAACCGAAGGTAAAACGCGACTCTTTGAAACTAAAAATCTTCAGTAGATCCTCTGCTACTCCTACCCTTCTTTCCGCACCGTGACTATCGAAATTGACTGAATCAGGTACACTGTTCTTCTTGCGGTGGTCGATGATCGGTTACCCTCGACCGCCAACAGGATTTCAGACTCGCGCACCACTTTTTCCAAATTATCGTTATTTTAATTTTAGTATTTTGTTTTTTATTTCGTATATTCCCTTTACCTTGTAATGGACACATTACAATATACAATAAAAACAGATCCGGGGATATGTGGAATTCCTAACATATGGTCATTTGAATTTAAAAGACAAAGGCAGTTTTAAAGAAGACATGGTTTGGAAAACGTGCGGAGTATTTCTAATATAGGTTTTAAAAACGGAATTTACCTAACATTAATTTCATTTTTGTTTTTTATTATTTTTTACTTATCACTATTTTTTATTTTTTTCTCAAATGAATGAATAAATAAATGGTATATATATATATATATATATATATATATATATATGCTGCTATTTAGGTAAATTGGTTATAAGTGATTTATGATTTAATGTGTACCGACTTGCTTAATTATTTCTACATTACAATAATGTACTGAAACAAAATA
The DNA here is from genome assembly GCA_039619475.1 of Icerya purchasi. NCBI lineage: Eukaryota > Metazoa > Arthropoda > Insecta > Hemiptera > Monophlebidae > Icerya > Icerya purchasi. The sequence goes on from CM077116.1 coordinate 134,619,883, forward strand.
AAACAGTTTTGTACATACCGGTGGAGTGGATTAAATTAAAGTTTTAAACAGCCTCACCTATGCAATCTAAGCGCAAATATTACATTATATACACGTGTGTGTGTGTGTAATCATTTTTGGATATAATACGAATATCTTAACAGTTAATATGTAAAGAATTAGATATTTACGTCGATATTAATTCTGCATAAGTATACTTACGTGCGATACAATTTAATTTATAGAGTTAAAAGTAAAAAAAAAAAAAAAAAAGAATTTTTGATAATTGACGATACATTTGTTGGTAAACATTAAGGACCAAGAACGTTTTTTTGTCTAAAGCAGTTTATATTCGATGCGTTTACGTTTGTAATTTTTATATTTAGGTTGTAGTGTGGCTTTTGCATGATTTCCTATTTTATCGACTAGAGAAATCAATTTAGCGTAGGAAAAAAATACATATTTTCTACTTTAGGTATAATTTAATTAACATAGATATACATATTTTGCAGCACTTTTCTTTTTTTTCAATCGATTAAGGGTTCTTCGTTGAATTTTTCAACATGTTTAACCAAACTGGAGAGGAACTCTTTATAATAATATAACCGGAGGACGAGACTTTTGCGTAAATGAGCAGTTTGTTTCCTGATGAAATTTTATTTATTTTTTCTAGTTTGCACTATACTGACGGCAAATGTAATGTGTTTATTAAGAAAGTTCACCTTTTATCGAGAATAATACCTCGGCTATTTGGCATGATTATTAAAATAAACATTTTTATTACCTATTGTTTTATAGAGATACCATAATATTGAGATTTAAAAAAAAATAAATAATAATACTCTTGATTTTGCTTTGGTTAATTTTGACACGTTCTAATTGGTTAAATGCTTTTCTTCTTTTAGTCCGCGTTGTATCGCATCTATTCGGTATAAGGAATAAAATATTTAACTGCGCCAACAGTGAACAGTACTAATTCAAAGTCATTTAATTTAGGGAAATCGTTTAGAAACAGCGAGAAGAGGAATAGTCCTAGAATGGGGAACTCCTGTGGTGCCTGTGTTATTTTTTAAAATGAAGCGCGTCGATTACTATCGAAAGGTTCCTTTCATTCGCAGATAAAATTATTGATTACTCTTAAGGAAAAGGTAGTGTGGAAATTTATAATTTATCATTTTATACAGGAAGTCGTCATGCCATACGGTGTCGAAAGCTTTTTCTATGCTACACGATAAAAATCGGGTATGTTTATTTTCATTAAATTTCTCCGGAGTTACATAATCTATAAATCTATACATTGTTCGATATAACCACTAGCCCGCAAAACCGGACGGTCGAGTTGTAACATTACTATTTTTCACGATCTAAAAGAAGAAGTCTTTTGAAAATCAGTTTTTCCGCAGTTTTGCTTAATAATTCTGATGATGTATAAGAGACGATACAATTGATGGCTAAGAGGTAGAATCTTTCCCTAGTTTAGGAACTGGAATTATCACTGATTTTTTCCACGTTTTCGAATAGTATTGAATTAATATGGTAATTGGTATAGGAATATCCTTAACATAATGTCGAAGTTGAATGCACACGTTATATTTCTGTTGGTTAATAAAGTTTGCACGAAGTACACTTTTCATACTATTTAGTGTATTTCGTGTTTTTTTTTTTAGAACAACGAAGTTCATTATCGGAGGTTTTAGTGACCGGAGCGAAATAAAAAAAAAAAAAAAATCGAACGTTATGTCCGACCGTTACGAAAAACAGTATATTAGAGGTATACGTCATACATGTACACGTTGTAGGTGTAGAGGTATATGAGAATGGGAGAGCGGGAGAAAGAGAACAAATAAAAATAACCGGCCCTTTGAAATGTTATTATTTGTAATTATTTAATTACAGTCGACTCGCGATTATCTATCCGGATTAATTGGGCGGCTAGCCGGTCCGGATCGCAAAAAATCCGGATACGCCGGAGTTCAAGGTTAAATACTGCAAATTAAATGAAAAAGTGAAAATTAACTTATCCCATAATAAAAAAGTAAACGTGAAAATTAACTTACGGTGGTACATTAACTAGTTTTTAAAGAAGTCTGTGATTAAGGTGTCTTTCGCTGCATTCTCTTCCTTGTCGGTATATCCCGCCACTTGCGTAAACAAATGATACCAGCGAGTGACGCTTCTTTCCGTTGAGTTACTCCAGCGCTACTTCGATCGCCTTCAGTCCTTCATCGTGTGGTATAACACACTTTGAGGGGGCTCGTTATCCATATTTTCTTCAACTGGATATGGCCACAATATCCTGATCTGCCGTTTCTTCGATCTCGTCGTTACCTACCCATTCTGTAACGTCATCCGCATTACCCGTTTCACATCTTGAAATATTTTCTATTAGAGAAACAAACTCCTCGTTTTTGTTTGTTTTATTTTTGTTTTTTTTTTTTATTGTACTGTCCAAATCACATTGTTTGCCAATTTCATCCAATTTATCACTGACGATCTAATAATATTAATGCTATTGAACTCATCTCTTTCCATCCCTCGGATAACCCCAAGTGATGATAACATCAAGTATATCAACTGATTTTAAAGTAACCTGACACAGTCCTCATCATTTTCAACGTTTGATATTAGTCTGGTGAGAAGACGGAGTCGATAGTTTTTTTTTTTGTAAGGCCTCTAGGATTCCTTGATCCATAGGTTGACAAACCGATGTAACGTTTGCTGGAAGAAACATTGCCTTTATATTATCACCATCTTGTAACTCTGCTCAGTTGCCTGATTGGAGCATTGTCGAGAATAAGGATTGCTTTTTCCGGTAATTGTTTGCCAGACAAATGTTTCGCAACTGCGCGGCCGTACACTTTTTATGAAACCAAGCTCGAAAAAATTTCACAGCATCTTCATTTGCAGCGAATGTAAACGAATATTCGGATACGTACTGCGTATGTAGCTGTGGATTTTACAAAAGCGCTTTGGGTTTTTCTTCTTTTTTTATTTATTTATTTAATTATTTTTGAAAAATCGATCCGGATAATCGCGAGTCGACTGTACAGCGATTTCTTTCATCAAGCTAGACGTTCGTCGACAAATTATACTTTCTAACATCGAGCACGTAAATTTAAATTTTTGACGTTTTATGTTAATAAAATTGTGTTCTTTTAATTTTGCCTCTTTTTTGACTTCGCGAAGGATGTGTGGTTTTTAATATCTACCAAAAAGCGATAGGAACTTTGTTCCTATCAAGTGTCACTGGACACCACCTTTCGTTTGTTTTTTCTTTCTTGGGCACGTCGATTATGGACAGTAAGTGAAATTTTTGGTAAGCTGTTACTACATTAGTGACACCAGTTCATTTTTGCCAAGATTTTCATTCATTTAATGGTATTTTCCACTGTAATTAATTCAAAATTAAACTAAATCAAAATTGAACTAATTCAAAATGCCGAAAACAGCATTAAGTGAACAAACTGAAACCTAAGTAACCACCAGACATACGAATGGAGACGCTGAATTGTATCCAGCCTATTAAGAGGTATATGTTAATTTAGTATTTTCAATAACCCGCCTTCCTGAAAATGACTACATTTCGTATATTATTTTAACGTTGTCGCAATATCCGCCATATTCTATCCGAACGAAATATCGCGGCTTAACCAAAACTACGCCATGATCAAACTCCTAATCATTATTGTATGTGTTATCCGGACTGAGGAGTGTTTTAGTGTGTTCCGTATTTTGCTTTTATAACATTATTGTGATCGCTTGTATTTCGCGGTTTTATTGCCGAAGAGAAATCTATTTCCGATCTTCTATTAACATTTAGGCACCGGAGTAGTGAATAAATAGCGACTCTGGCCTTTTTGTGACGTCACAACCCCAATTCCTGTCCCGGAGGCGAAAAGTCACCTAAGTATTTTATTCGGGAGGCAAAAATTCACCCAATTTTTTATTCCGACGCTGAAAATTCACCCAAGTTTCCCCCGATTTCCCCCAATTTCCCCCAATTTTCCTCAAATTTTTCCAAATTTTTTGCAAATTTCCTCCAAATTTCACCCTACAGGTCCCGCTCGTTTCCGATAAACCGAACCGATTATAAATTAACCCAAGTATAATGTTTAAAGCCCGAAACTAACCCAAGTCCCCACTCTTCCCTCCCGCCCACAGCGATACCGCGATTTTTCAAAATTCTACGTGTAAGTATAAAAATTCCGAAATTAACCCAAGTGTAATATTTAAAGCTGAAAACTAACCAAACCCCTGCTCGCCCTCCTTGCATATCTCTAAAGCGCACGCGCCGTTCCCCCGCATTTCCGATAATTCGATGCGTTTAAAAATTAACCTCGATATAATATTTAAAGCATGAAAGTAACCCAAGCCCCGTTCGCCCTCCTAGCAAACCTCGAAAGCGCACGCGCCGTTCCCGCGCACTCGTCGATCGTTCGCGATACCGCGATTTTTTCAAAATTCTGCGCGTAAGTATAAAAATTCCGAAATTAACCAAAGTATAATATTTAAAGCCGGAAACCCCCTTCTCCCGCTTTTCCCATTCATACATATTTTTTATTTTTTATTTTTCAGAGCGTAAGTATTATAAAATTAGCCTAAGATATTTTTTTATTTTTTTATTTTTACACACTCGCTTCAGCCATCACTATATGCGACGTTGCATGCAAACACTTTCAAAACCGTTGAAACAGGATCTTAACGTTCTTATAATTTCTATTCCAGTCTATGCCTTATTACGGAACCACACCCTACATGTACACACTAACACAAACATACACTCATACTCAAAGCCCATGACTACTTTATTCAATACGCATATGTAACCAACTATTCCTGACGGAATGACATTTTTCTGACGCAACATTTCCACTAACACAACCGATTTAAAAGTGGTAAAAGCGCACGCATCGTTCTCGCACACGTGTCGATCCTTCGCGATACCGTGATTTTTTTAAATTAACCAAAGTATAATATTTAAAGCATGAAACTAACCCGAGCTCCCTGTTCGCCCCTCTTTTTCCCATTTAAATGTATTTTTTAATTTTTTATTTTTCCGCGCCTAAGCATCATAAAATTAGTCTAAGTATATTTCTTATTTTCTACGGTTCCAAAAATTTTTCTTTATTCTCCGATCGTTACAAAAACGTACTGACTAGTGATGGGAAACTTCGAAATGTTTCATTCGAATTATTCGATTGTTCGATAACTTCGAATGCATTCGATTGTTCCACAGTTGCATTCGAAATGTTATTTCATTCGTATAATTCATTCGTATTCACATCAATCATTCGAATTAAAATCATTCGAATCAAAATCATTCGAATCAAAATCATTCAATTAAAATCATTTGAATCAAAATCATTCGATTATTTTTTGTTTTTTTTTGACGATTGTTGATTGTTTCGATTGTAAAAACATTTCGAAATCGCACATCACTAGCACTGACAGATCACACGCTTATATCTACCATAGTGTTAGCCACCACGAAAGCGAACCATTCGATCCCGTGCACACTCTGCTCTCGATAGTTTCCCTATCGTTCATAATAATTTTTCAAAGCCTAAGTATCATAGAATTAGTGCAAGTATATTTATTATTTTTTCTCACTTACGATTATTTTTCCGTCCGTAAGTATTATAAAATTAGTCTAAGTATATTTCTCATTTTCTACGGTTCCAAAAATTTTTCCTTATTCTCCGATCGTTACAAAAGCGCACTGACTAGTGATGGGCAACTTCGAAATGATTCATTCGAATTATTCGATTGTTCGATAACTTCGAATGCATTCGATTGTTCCACAGTTACATTCGAAATGTTATTTCATTCGAATAATTCATTTGTATTCACAACAATCATTCGAATTAAAATCATTCGAATCAAAAATCATTTGAATCAAAATCATTTGAATTAAAATCATTCAAATTAAAATCATTCGAATGAAAATCATTTGATTGTTTTTTTTTTTGACGATTGTTGATTGTTTCGATTGTAAAAACATTTCGACGCACATCACTAGCACTGGCAGATCACACGCTTATATCTACCATAGCGTTAGCCACCACGAAAGCGAACCATTCGATCCCGTGCACACTCTGCTCTCGATAGTTTCCCTATCGTTCATAATAATTTTTCCAAGCCTAAGTATTATAGAATTAGTTTAAGTATATTTATTATTTTTTCTCACTTACGATTACTTTTCCATCCATAAGTATTTATGTATGTTTTCCCCGGTTCTAAAAATAAATCTATCGATGTCTCGCCCCTCAACGAAAGCACACGCATCATTCTCACGCACGTGTCATTCGTTCGCGTTACCACTTTTTTTCAAAATTAGTCCAAGTATATTTTATTATTTTTCTCATTACGATTATTTTCAGTCCGTAAGTATTTCTGTATGTTTTCCGAGGTTTTAAAAATTAATCCGAACAAACATTCAGACTGTTGTGAAAGCATACTATCTATCCCCCCCCCCCGCACAGATTCTATATTACTCTATTACGAGTTCTTCAAAAATTGATTCGAATATGTTTTTCATTTTTTTTTTTTCAATCCTAAAAATTCATTCTTTCTACCCCGCCCCCACACATCTAAAATTACTGATCTTTCGCAATCTTTATTCATTTTATCGATTCTAAAAATTAATCAATGGTTCACTCGAAAGCGTACCGCACATTCCCACACACTTATCTTCTATCACGAATTTCCCTATTGATCATGAACATTTTTTCAACGTTAGACACAATAGCATATCACATTGATCTCGCATATGCACCACATGCAGTTCTATATGTTTATTTTTTTATTAACGATCTTTATTTTTTTGTACCTGTATTACTTTTTCCTACACATTCATGTCATCATATACACTTAACATTGTCAAAAATAATTTTAACCTTTCGAGAAAGAAAAATCTCCGATCAATAAAAAATATTTATTAACATCACAATTATTTTTAATATTATTCGTTTCGCTATAAACATAATTTTTTTTATTTAATAAACTCATCCGCATCATCGATCGTTTCAAGATATTATTGTTTCGAACGTCAATCCCTGTTTTCCAAGAATCGATAACCTCTGCAGGTATATATCTCGTCATCGCAACAACCTTTACCTGCATGACTCGCATACCTTCAATACCACTTGTATATTGCTCGCACGCTATTTCCCATTATTCGGTACAAGAATATTTTTCACACTCCCTCACATATGCGTATACACTCAAAGTCCTCGATTACTTTGTTTGTATACAAATATATTCAGCTTTCTCCGACGGAACAACATTTTTCTGACGTAACATTTCCACTGCCACAACCGATTCAAAGGTAGCTAATAAGATAGACTATCGAACGGAATCATTCAAGCGGTCAGTATTAGTTTCATGTTAAACATGTATATTTTCTCGAATCTGTGTTCACGCATTATTAAAAAATTTACGTCAACGTTAAAGAAAATAATTTCCTACGTTTTTTCTCTTTTTTTCTCTATCATTTTTTTCTGTCTTTTATCTTTCCTTTTTCTCTTTCTTTTTCTCTGTATTTTTTTTAGTGAAAAGTTTGAAATACATATTATTCAATCATGAATGTTAATATAGTTAACGTAAGCAGCAACTCAAGATCAATTAAGGACATTGCAAGTGATAGCGACTCGCATACGTCTTCGTCACTTCAATTACCGCAATCAGATGATGGTTATTCTTCAACAGAATCAACATCTTTTGCACATAAAATCGTTGGTCCAGTATTATTGTCAGATCAGATGGATATAGTGGAATATTTTGTAGATTTCAGCTTCCATAAGGATTCTGATTATGGTTTTCTAGTAACCGAACTAGCGATGATTGATATGTCTGGCGGGAGGTGTTTACATACGCTATACAAGCCAAGCAGAGCATGGTCTGCATCAAAAATGCCTCATTTACAATGCTCTTCCGTGAGTCATTACTTGAAAACCCCCTCATTATTTCCCTGTCGGGAAGAAATATTCATGGCACGTGATGTATTCACAATATTGTCCGAAAAACCGAAGGCTCGCGTATATATTTTAACCACTTATGCAAAACTTATATTATGGGAACTTAACGAAAAGTCTGAATTGTTGCGTGACTTGGACTACGAACTCGTTAATATGGAGAAAGTCTTTCGAGTACCTAGTATTGATGATTTATATCAAGAATACTCTGGTATAAGCAATCTGGTAACTTGTAAGCACCATTATGAGAATGATATTTTTCATTGTGCGATGAAAAATGTTATGGTGATGAAGACGTGGCACGATCACGTTATCCGCCCGCTGAAGCTTATGAACAATCTCAATATAAATGATTTAAGCCAGTTATTCATTACAGCCACCAAAGAAATGATAATTACATTATTTCCAAGTTGCATCGGGGACATTTATATATTTTTACCGGACAGATTAAAACAGGATGATACGATAAAATCATTTCTACCATGCTACGATCACGAACATGATAAAGAATATTATATCGATGGTAATACATTACACAGGAGTACTCGAAATTGTGTCAAAGTAAAAGATTGCGACGACTGTCAACATTCAATTCATACGGATTAAAAATTCAATAAAAGACGCGGAATTTGAAAGCTGGAGTTTTCTAGATCCTACAGAAGTTGAATATGAACATAACAATTACTGAATATGAACATAACAATTACCTTTCAATGTACCAAAGTCAATTGTCGCGTAGTATGTATAATATGTGAAATAAAACCATATTTTTTTCTTTTACTCGCATTTTTTATTTTTATTATTTCAAAATCTTTTACATTGTTTCACATAAATTATAATGTATGTATGTATATATGTATGGAATTTTAATATGTAATAATATACATTTCATACATTTTATTTTATTTCATGGTCATATAATTACTTTAAAATTATTTAGATACACCGCAGATATTATAGTACCGAACACATCATTTATTATTTCATTCTATTTCAATTAATATGTTGTATGGATGAAATCGAATCAATTTATGTAACTGTTTATTTAAATTTAAATAATCTTTTTCTTTTTCTTTTTTTTTTTTTTTTTTTATCTCTCAGCATATGCATGCGTGTATATGCTTACATATACAAGTATGAAAAAAATTATTTTTTTATTTTTTCCTCGATATGAATGGTAAATCTACGACTTTATTTGAAAAACGGTCAAAACCTAATACATAGATTTCAAACTTTGATGGAAATTTCTGTAAAACGTTCAATTTACACTTATTATCTTTAAAAAAAAATTTTTTCATTATTATTATTCATATCATTTAAATAGACTGATACGACAGAGAGAGAAAATAAAAAGCTAAATTTTTACACGTGAGGGAGGGAGCTGATGAAAACGTACGAGTCTTATTATTTGGAATACAGATTATGAAGGAAATTTTTATTCAATGTTTCGTTCTAAGATTTTTCATTTTTTACATTTAAAATTTTTCAATACGAAAATATTTCGAAATCTACAGGAACGTCTACGAATAGTCTTCGTCATTATAGAAGCACCTGCAGATCATGTATCGACACTGCATGCGCGTAGGGATGAGTAAATATGTGTGAACATGTGTGTGTATGTATGCTTGAAATGTGCGAAATGGCTAATAAGAAACAACCGTTGAATCGCAACGACAGTAGAGATCCGCTTATAGAATAAGAGAGTGAGAGTGAGATAAATTATGTACCTTTATTATTGCAGAACTGCACTGCAGTGGCAGACATGAAATATCCGTTAGCATCCTTTTCGAGGCAGTTTTATAAAAAAGGCCGAAAATTAGCTTTAAAACTGGAGAATGAGATAGTTGATAATAAACATACCATTAAGACCGGTATACATGTATGTGGGCATGTGTGTGAGCGCACGGTTAAATGAATGACAAAAGATTATTAACTGCATAGGCATTGTTAAATACAACTATACTGATTTATCCGTAAAACTAACAAATTTTACCGTTGTTTTCTTTCCTTTTTTTTTTTTTCGCGTTTTACAAAAAATTCATGTTAGTTCTAAAAATATTGCTAAATTCAAATTAAATCGATCATGTTATTTTATTTTTTATTTTTGTTTCTTTAAACAATGTGTTACGATCGTATTTATCTTACTCAATCTTTTACCTAATATTCTAACGGTTTTAGACAACAGCAGAAATATGCAAGTTACCTTGGATGTATTATATTTTATTCGTGTATATGTGTATACACGCTTTCTATACAAGCACATGCAAACATCGGATGCTGGAAATGTATGATAATATCATTTTTAAATCAATGATTAACGTATTATTATTTTTTTTTTTTTTTCACCCTGTGATATACAAAATAACATCATACTTGCTTTTACAACAATATTTAAATTCTACAAAAATAATTGTCCCCAGGGTGGGGAGTAAAAATATCATGAAGAATCACTGTTTTTTGTTTTTTTTTCTTTCTTTGCTTCACAATCTTTTTTCTTTATATTATTTTTTATTTCAGAGATTTTTTAAAATAGTTTTCTTTACACTCCAATATGGAATCTGTTAATTTATTGTACATGTCATATAATATGATAAATGCTAAAATTCGGAAAGTTTTTTTAAAGAAGTAATTGACAGAAGAGTATACTTTTGAAAACAAGAGAGTGAAGAGGCTATACATAAAAAGCAATATGATGCATTAAACATAACGAAAAAAAAAAACAAAAAAAAACAGAAGAAACGTAAACACAAAGACTATTATGTTTTTTTCATTAATCTATTCAATTACAACTTTTTTTCATTCATCTATATTCTAAGTTCCATCATAAGTTTTAATTTTTTATATGATGCCTACTAATTTCTATGTTTACTTAATTTATTTACTTTTCCACGAATGTTTTTAGAATTAAATTTTGAAAAAATTAAACATATTTTCGCACCTGCGTCAACTATCACATGAAATACATGTAGAAATTTTCATTTCAAACACCACCGGAAAATAACATGGGTTTTTTTTTTTGATATTTTTTAAAAATTTATTCATACTCTCTCTAATTATAGCTATTTTTACTCATTTTTATATTCTACATACAATGCTTGAGGTATTAGATGATGCAAATTCTAAATACACCATATTGCTATCACTCTGTTTATTATTTTTTTATTTGTTACTCGTTTTTTTATTATTTTCTTATGTATATGTATTAGAATTAGTAATGTGCAATTTCGAAATGTTTTTACAATCGAAACAACCGATAATCGTCAAAAAAAAAAAACAATTGAATGATTTTTGTGAATACGAATGAATTATTCGAATAAAAATAGCATTTCGAATGATTGTTGTGAATACGAATGAATTATTCGAATGAAATAACATTTCGAATGCAACCACGGAACAATCGAATGCATTCAAAGTCATCGAACGATCAAATAATTCGAATGAATCATTTCGAAGTTGCCCATCACTAATTAGAACCCATATGATTTTACAATAAAAAAAGTGTTTATACTCATTATTGAAGTTGAATATAGATAATATTTACATTTAAAGGAAAAAGAAAAAGTTATTTTTATTATTCCATTCGCACGCGAAAAAAATTATGAAATGTAAAATATATATATAATTCATGTAATATATTTACAAACGATTAACAAGAATAAAAGAAAATTTATTTAAAAAATAAATAAATATCACAAAAAATTTAAAGATGGAAAAATTACAAGATTATGATTCGTACAATGCTCACAAATTGGCTCCTTTGATTGGGTTATGTTGGAATTCCAACAAACTTGCATGGTTGCATTGCAGACAATCTTTGATTAAGGTGGGATGTACTGCACTGAGTGGAAAAGAATCTAGAATATCATAGCTATGATGTTTAAAACACGGTAAGAAGCGTTTGATATGTCGATCATTCTTCAGTGCTACAGGTAATTTATTGTAAAAATCGCAAATTTTTTGAGGGCATACATTAATTAATATCTCTGCAGTAATATTTTGCATCAAGTCGCACGTAGAATATTTTACTAATGATAATATAGGTCTAACATTTACATCGTACCATTTCATCATCACATATACATTCTGCAATGAACACCTATGTATGTTTTTATCCGTGTGTGCATCACATTTTACAACTCTTGATATTCCTTTATACATATTATTTAATTTCCTTAAATTGGGTATACCGAATTCTTTTTCTAAATTAATAATCTTGAATCTTGAAAGTGATGTTTCAAATAGTTTTATCCATATAGTGGTAATTTTTTCATTTCCTTTAACGTAAATATTCAATGGTTCCAAATCTTCCAACACATTTTCTATATCACTGGCAATAGATTCGTAATTGTAATCTCCTGCATTCCACGGAATTGAATGACAGTTTTGAATTATCCTCATGTTTTCTTGTTTTTTATTATTGGATAATACATCCCATTCGAATGGAGGCTTGTAAATTCTATGAAATTGAATTTCACCATCGATACTTATTATTGAAAGTTCCTTAATGATGTACGTATCATTATCATATTTAAAACATTGAATATCGATAATTACCTCACGTGCTACTATCATTGTTACAGTTGTTATTAAAGAGAAAAGAAAAAAAACTAAAACTTTTAATAGTAACTAAAATTTAAACGTGTGAAGAACACTAATTCATGAAACTAATAACAAGCGAGCGAATACAGTTATTCAGAGAGTTGACATAATGTCTACCTTTGAATTAGATGCATTCGATGAAATGTTGCATCAGAAAAATGCCCTTCAAACGGAGAAAGTTGATTGCATACATTGATGAATGAAGTTGTTAAGAACTTGTACATACATATACATTTTGTTTGTGGTAGTGTATGCATGTACACATGAGATCTTACATATAAGTAAGGGTCAAGATCCGGTTTTAACAGCTGTATCAGACGATCTTAACGTGCAGCTATGTACATGCAGGGATAGACTTTAATATAATCATTATCGATGGTAAACGAGAACATTAATTCATTTTTAAATTTTAATATATCGTCTTCCATCACTAATAAGATAACATAAAAAACTACTAACTTAACTGAATATATCCTTCTTCAACCAACTTTTCCTCAATCATTCGAATTTCATCATCTACACCAGCATTTCACACTTTTTTAGATGTATGCGATAACAATAATCACTCAACCAATTCATTAGGATCGTCTGAATAATCGATCGGTGTATCTTCATGACATACTCCGCCATCAGCACAATGCTTCGAGTGTATCCTACAGCCTCTTAACAATTAATCATGCACTAGTGATTCATTGTTTAGAGGCTGTAGGATACACTCGAAATCATCAAATATAACAAATGATACAAATTCTTGCTGTTTATGTTGTTGAAATCTCGATATTTTATTCTCCTTTGTTGGCATAACAACTGTAGCAGGAGTATTGGGTTAGATTTACTTTCAGTCCAGAAATTTGTCAGGCCAATGTTACGTTTAGAGAAAATCTGCTCTATCTACTTATATTGAATTTTAATAACTTATATATAACATGAAGTATATTTTAAGTATTTAAAATAATATGAAATTCACAGTGACTGATATATATGGTGAAATGTATGTATAAAGGAAGATTTACTCACAAGTTTTGATGAAATTCTAGTTATTTAAAATGTTGTTATCAAAGAGTAAATCATTGGTTTCCACTCGGACTTCAATAGGTTATATTTTTACATTATATCGCTACATATCCTGTCTAGTTCATTTTTTCAGTCTTGCTTCCTTATTCATTCCATTATTGTTGTTATCAGTATTAACCAATGATTTACTCTTTGATAACAACATTTTAAATAACTAGAATTTCATCAAAACTTGTGAGTAAATCTTCCTTTATACATACATTTCACCATATATATCAGTCACTGTGAATTTCATATTATTTTAAATACTTAAAATATACTTCATGTTATATATAAGTTATTAAAATTCAATATAAGTAGATAGAGCAGATTTTCTCTAAACGTAACATTGGCCTGACAAATTTCTGGACTGAAAGTAAATCTAACCCAATACTCCTGCTACAGTTGTTATGCCAACAAAGGAGAATAAAATATCGAGATTTCAACAACATAAACAGCAAGAATTTGTATCATTTGTTATATTTGATGATTTCGAGTGTATCCTACAGCCTCTAAACAATGAATCACTAGTGCATGATTAATTGTTAAGAGGCTGTAGGATACACTCGAAGCATTGTGCTGATGGCGGAGTATGTCATGAAGATACACCGATCGATTATTCAGACGATCCTAATGAATTGGTTGAGTGATTATTGTTATCGCATACATCTAAAAAAGTGTGAAATGCTGGTGTAGATGATGAAATTCGAATGATTGAGGAAAAGTTGGTTGAAGAAGGATATATTCAGTTAAGTTAGTAGTTTTTTATGTTATCTTATTAGTGATGGAAGACGATATATTAAAATTTAAAAATGAATTAATGTTCTCGTTTACCATCGATAATGATTATATTAAAGTCTATCCCTGCATGTACATAGCTGCACGTTAAGATCGTCTGATACAGCTGTTAAAACCGGATCTTGACCCTTACTTATATGTAAGATCTCATGTGTACATGCATACACTACCACAAACAAAATGTATATGTATGTACAAGTTCTTAACAACTTCATTCATCAATGTATGCAATCAACTTTCTCCGTTTGAAGGGCATTTTTCTGATGCAACATTTCATCGAATGCATCTAATTCAAAGGTAGACATTATGTCAACTCTCTGAATAACTGTATTCGCTCGCTTGTTATTAGTTTCATGAATTAGTGTTCTTCACACGTTTAAATTTTAGTTACTATTAAAAGTTTTAGTTTTTTTTCTTTTCTCTTTAATAACAACTGTAACAATGATAGTAGCACGTGAGGTAATTATCGATATTCAATGTTTTAAATATGATAATGATACGTACATCATTAAGGAACTTTCAATAATAAGTATCGATGGTGAAATTCAATTTCATAGAATTTACAAGCCTCCATTCGAATGGGATGTATTATCCAATAATAAAAAACAAGAAAACATGAGGATAATTCAAAACTGTCATTCAATTCCGTGGAATGCAGGAGATTACAATTACGAATCTATTGCCAGTGATATAGAAAATGTGTTGGAAGATTTGGAACCATTGAATATTTACGTTAAAGGAAATGAAAAAATTACCACTATATGGATAAAACTATTTGAAACATCACTTTCAAGATTCAAGATTATTAATTTAGAAAAAGAATTCGGTATACCCAATTTAAGGAAATTAAATAATATGTATAAAGGAATATCAAGAGTTGTAAAATGTGATGCACACACGGATAAAAACATACATAGGTGTTCATTGCAGAATGTATATGTGATGATGAAATGGTACGATGTAAATGTTAGACCTATATTATCATTAGTAAAATATTCTACGTGCGACTTGATGCAAAATATTACTGCAGAGATATTAATTAATGTATGCCCTCAAAAAATTTGCGATTTTTACAATAAATTACCTGTAGCACTGAAGAATGATCGACATATCAAACGCTTCTTACCGTGTTTTAAACATCATAGCTATGATATTCTAGATTCTTTTCCACTCAGTGCAGTACATCCCACCTTAATCAAAGATTGTCTGCAATGCAACCATGCAAGTTTGTTGGAATTCCAACATAACCCAATCAAAGGAGCCAATTTGTGAGCATTGTACGAATCATAATCTTGTAATTTTTCCATCTTTAAATTTTTTGTGATATTTATTTATTTTTTAAATAAATTTTCTTTTATTCTTGTTAATCGTTTGTAAATATATTACATGAATTATATATATATTTTACATTTCATAATTTTTTTCGCGTGCGAATGGAATAATAAAAATAACTTTTTCTTTTTCCTTTAAATGTAAATATTATCTATATTCAACTTCAATAATGAGTATAAACACTTTTTTTATTGTAAAATCATATGGGTTCTAATTAGTGATGGGCAACTTCGAAATGATTCATTCGAATTATTTGATCGTTCGATGACTTTGAATGCATTCGATTGTTCCGTGGTTGCATTCGAAATGTTATTTCATTCGAATAATTCATTCGTATTCACAACAATCATTCGAAATGCTATTTTTATTCGAATAATTCATTCGTATTCACAAAAATCATTCAATTGTTTTTTTTTTTTGACGATTATCGGTTGTTTCGATTGTAAAAACATTTCGAAATTGCACATTACTAATTCTAATACATATACATAAGAAAATAATAAAAAAACGAGTAACAAATAAAAAAATAATAAACAGAGTGATAGCAATATGGTGTATTTAGAATTTGCATCATCTAATACCTCAAGCATTGTATGTAGAATATAAAAATGAGTAAAAATAGCTATAATTAGAGAGAGTATGAATAAATTTTTAAAAAATATCAAAAAAAAAAACCCATGTTATTTTCCGGTGGTGTTTGAAATGAAAATTTCTACATGTATTTCATGTGATAGTTGACGCAGGTGCGAAAATATGTTTAATTTTTTCAAAATTTAATTCTAAAAACATTCGTGGAAAAGTAAATAAATTAAGTAAACATAGAAATTAGTAGGCATCATATAAAAAATTAAAACTTATGATGGAACTTAGAATATAGATGAATGAAAAAAAGTTGTAATTGAATAGATTAATGAAAAAAACATAATAGTCTTTGTGTTTACGTTTCTTCTGTTTTTTTTTGTTTTTTTTTTTCGTTATGTTTAATGCATCATATTGCTTTTTATGTATAGCCTCTTCACTCTCTTGTTTTCAAAAGTATACTCTTCTGTCAATTACTTCTTTAAAAAAACTTTCCGAATTTTAGCATTTATCATATTATATGACATGTACAATAAATTAACAGATTCCATATTGGAGTGTAAAGAAAACTATTTTAAAAAATCTCTGAAATAAAAAATAATATAAAGAAAAAAGATTGTGAAGCAAAGAAAGAAAAAAAAACAAAAAACAGTGATTCTTCATGATATTTTTACTCCCCACCCTGGGGACAATTATTTTTGTAGAATTTAAATATTGTTGTAAAAGCAAGTATGATGTTATTTTGTATATCACAGGGTGAAAAAAAAAAAAAAATAATAATACGTTAATCATTGATTTAAAAATGATATTATCATACATTTCCAGCATCCGATGTTTGCATGTGCTTGTATAGAAAGCGTGTATACACATATACACGAATAAAATATAATACATCCAAGGTAACTTGCATATTTCTGCTGTTGTCTAAAACCGTTAGAATATTAGGTAAAAGATTGAGTAAGATAAATACGATCGTAACACATTGTTTAAAGAAACAAAAATAAAAAATAAAATAACATGATCGATTTAATTTGAATTTAGCAATATTTTTAGAACTAACATGAATTTTTTGTAAAACGCGAAAAAAAAAAAAAGGAAAGAAAACAACGGTAAAATTTGTTAGTTTTACGGATAAATCAGTATAGTTGTATTTAACAATGCCTATGCAGTTAATAATCTTTTGTCATTCATTTAACCGTGCGCTCACACACATGCCCACATACATGTATACCGGTCTTAATGGTATGTTTATTATCAACTATCTCATTCTCCAGTTTTAAAGCTAATTTTCGGCCTTTTTTATAAAACTGCCTCGAAAAGGATGCTAACGGATATTTCATGTCTGCCACTGCAGTGCAGTTCTGCAATAATAAAGGTACATAATTTATCTCACTCTCACTCTCTTATTCTATAAGCGGATCTCTACTGTCGTTGCGATTCAACGGTTGTTTCTTATTAGCCATTTCGCACATTTCAAGCATACATACACACACATGTTCACACATATTTACTCATCCCTACGCGCATGCAGTGTCGATACATGATCTGCAGGTGCTTCTATAATGACGAAGACTATTCGTAGACGTTCCTGTAGATTTCGAAATATTTTCGTATTGAAAAATTTTAAATGTAAAAAATGAAAAATCTTAGAACGAAACATTGAATAAAAATTTCCTTCATAATCTGTATTCCAAATAATAAGACTCGTACGTTTTCATCAGCTCCCTCCCTCACGTGTAAAAATTTAGCTTTTTATTTTCTCTCTCTGTCGTATCAGTCTATTTAAATGATATGAATAATAATAATGAAAAAATTTTTTTTTAAAGATAATAAGTGTAAATTGAACGTTTTACAGAAATTTCCATCAAAGTTTGAAATCTATGTATTAGGTTTTGACCGTTTTTCAAATAAAGTCGTAGATTTACCATTCATATCGAGGAAAAAATAAAAAAATAATTTTTTTCATACTTGTATATGTAAGCATATACACGCATGCATATGCTGAGAGATAAAAAAAAAAAAAAAAAAAGAAAAAGAAAAAGATTATTTAAATTTAAATAAACAGTTACATAAATTGATTCGATTTCATCCATACAACATATTAATTGAAATAGAATGAAATAATAAATGATGTGTTCGGTACTATAATATCTGCGGTGTATCTAAATAATTTTAAAGTAATTATATGACCATGAAATAAAATAAAATGTATGAAATGTATATTATTACATATTAAAATTCCATACATATATACATACATACATTATAATTTATGTGAAACAATGTAAAAGATTTTGAAATAATAAAAATAAAAAATGCGAGTAAAAGAAAAAAATATGGTTTTATTTCACATATTATACATACTACGCGACAATTGACTTTGGTACATTGAAAGGTAATTGTTATGTTCATATTCAGTAATTGTTATGTTCATATTCAACTTCTGTAGGATCTAGAAAACTCCAGCTTTCAAATTCCGCGTCTTTTATTGAATTTTTAATCCGTATGAATTGAATGTTGACAGTCGTCGCAATCTTTTACTTTGACACAATTTCGAGTACTCCTGTGTAATGTATTACCATCGATATAATATTCTTTATCATGTTCGTGATCGTAGCATGGTAGAAATGATTTTATCGTATCATCCTGTTTTAATCTGTCCGGTAAAAATATATAAATGTCCCCGATGCAACTTGGAAATAATGTAATTATCATTTCTTTGGTGGCTGTAATGAATAACTGGCTTAAATCATTTATATTGAGATTGTTCATAAGCTTCAGCGGGCGGATAACGTGATCGTGCCACGTCTTCATCACCATAACATTTTTCATCGCACAATGAAAAATATCATTCTCATAATGGTGCTTACAAGTTACCAGATTGCTTATACCAGAGTATTCTTGATATAAATCATCAATACTAGGTACTCGAAAGACTTTCTCCATATTAACGAGTTCGTAGTCCAAGTCACGCAACAATTCAGACTTTTCGTTAAGTTCCCATAATATAAGTTTTGCATAAGTGGTTAAAATATATACGCGAGCCTTCGGTTTTTCGGACAATATTGTGAATACATCACGTGCCATGAATATTTCTTCCCGACAGGGAAATAATGAGGGGGTTTTCAAGTAATGACTCACGGAAGAGCATTGTAAATGAGGCATTTTTGATGCAGACCATGCTCTGCTTGGCTTGTATAGCGTATGTAAACACCTCCCGCCAGACATATCAATCATCGCTAGTTCGGTTACTAGAAAACCATAATCAGAATCCTTATGGAAGCTGAAATCTACAAAATATTCCACTATATCCATCTGATCTGACAATAATACTGGACCAACGATTTTATGTGCAAAAGATGTTGATTCTGTTGAAGAATAACCATCATCTGATTGCGGTAATTGAAGTGACGAAGACGTATGCGAGTCGCTATCACTTGCAATGTCCTTAATTGATCTTGAGTTGCTGCTTACGTTAACTATATTAACATTCATGATTGAATAATATGTATTTCAAACTTTTCACTAAAAAAAATACAGAGAAAAAGAAAGAGAAAAAGGAAAGATAAAAGACAGAAAAAAATGATAGAGAAAAAAAGAGAAAAAACGTAGGAAATTATTTTCTTTAACGTTGACGTAAATTTTTTAATAATGCGTGAACACAGATTCGAGAAAATATACATGTTTAACATGAAACTAATACTGACCGCTTGAATGATTCCGTTCGATAGTCTATCTTATTAGCTACCTTTGAATCGGTTGTGGCAGTGGAAATGTTACGTCAGAAAAATGTTGTTCCGTCGGAGAAAGCTGAATATATTTGTATACAAACAAAGTAATCGAGGACTTTGAGTGTATACGCATATGTGAGGGAGTGTGAAAAATATTCTTGTACCGAATAATGGGAAATAGCGTGCGAGCAATATACAAGTGGTATTGAAGGTATGCGAGTCATGCAGGTAAAGGTTGTTGCGATGACGAGATATATACCTGCAGAGGTTATCGATTCTTGGAAAACAGGGATTGACGTTCGAAACAATAATATCTTGAAACGATCGATGATGCGGATGAGTTTATTAAATAAAAAAAATTATGTTTATAGCGAAACGAATAATATTAAAAATAATTGTGATGTTAATAAATATTTTTTATTGATCGGAGATTTTTCTTTCTCGAAAGGTTAAAATTATTTTTGACAATGTTAAGTGTATATGATGACATGAATGTGTAGGAAAAAGTAATACAGGTACAAAAAAATAAAGATCGTTAATAAAAAAATAAACATATAGAACTGCATGTGGTGCATATGCGAGATCAATGTGATATGCTATTGTGTCTAACGTTGAAAAAATGTTCATGATCAATAGGGAAATTCGTGATAGAAGATAAGTGTGTGGGAATGTGCGGTACGCTTTCGAGTGAACCATTGATTAATTTTTAGAATCGATAAAATGAATAAAGATTGCGAAAGATCAGTAATTTTAGATGTGTGGGGGCGGGGTAGAAAGAATGAATTTTTAGGATTGAAAAAAAAAAAATGAAAAACATATTCGAATCAATTTTTGAAGAACTCGTAATAGAGTAATATAGAATCTGTGCGGGGGGGGGGGGGGGGGATAGATAGTATGCTTTCACAACAGTCTGAATGTTTGTTCGGATTAATTTTTAAAACCTCGGAAAACATACAGAAATACTTACGGACTGAAAATAATCGTAATGAGAAAAATAATAAAATATACTTGGACTAATTTTGAAAAAAAGTGGTAACGCGAACGAATGACACGTGCGTGAGAATGATGCGTGTGCTTTCGTTGAGGGGCGAGACATCGATAGATTTATTTTTAGAACCGGGGAAAACATACATAAATACTTATGGATGGAAAAGTAATCGTAAGTGAGAAAAAATAATAAATATACTTAAACTAATTCTATAATACTTAGGCTTGGAAAAATTATTATGAACGATAGGGAAACTATCGAGAGCAGAGTGTGCACGGGATCGAATGGTTCGCTTTCGTGGTGGCTAACGCTATGGTAGATATAAGCGTGTGATCTGCCAGTGCTAGTGATGTGCGTCGAAATGTTTTTACAATCGAAACAATCAACAATCGTCAAAAAAAAAAACAATCAAATGATTTTCATTCGAATGATTTTAATTTGAATGATTTTAATTCAAATGATTTTGATTCAAATGATTTTTGATTCGAATGATTTTAATTCGAATGATTGTTGTGAATACAAATGAATTATTCGAATGAAATAACATTTCGAATGTAACTGTGGAACAATCGAATGCATTCGAAGTTATCGAACAATCGAATAATTCGAATGAATCATTTCGAAGTTGCCCATCACTAGTCAGTGCGCTTTTGTAACGATCGGAGAATAAGGAAAAATTTTTGGAACCGTAGAAAATGAGAAATATACTTAGACTAATTTTATAATACTTACGGACGGAAAAATAATCGTAAGTGAGAAAAAATAATAAATATACTTGCACTAATTCTATGATACTTAGGCTTTGAAAAATTATTATGAACGATAGGGAAACTATCGAGAGCAGAGTGTGCACGGGATCGAATGGTTCGCTTTCGTGGTGGCTAACACTATGGTAGATATAAGCGTGTGATCTGTCAGTGCTAGTGATGTGCGATTTCGAAATGTTTTTACAATCGAAACAATCAACAATCGTCAAAAAAAAACAAAAAATAATCGAATGATTTTGATTCAAATGATTTTAATTGAATGATTTTGATTCGAATGATTTTGATTCGAATGATTTTAATTCGAATGATTGATGTGAATACGAATGAATTATACGAATGAAATAACATTTCGAATGCAACTGTGGAACAATCGAATGCATTCGAAGTTATCGAACAATCGAATAATTCGAATGAAACATTTCGAAGTTTCCCATCACTAGTCAGTACGTTTTTGTAACGATCGGAGAATAAAGAAAAATTTTTGGAACCGTAGAAAATAAGAAATATACTTAGACTAATTTTATGATGCTTAGGCGCGGAAAAATAAAAAATTAAAAAATACATTTAAATGGGAAAAAGAGGGGCGAACAGGGAGCTCGGGTTAGTTTCATGCTTTAAATATTATACTTTGGTTAATTTAAAAAAATCACGGTATCGCGAAGGATCGACACGTGTGCGAGAACGATGCGTGCGCTTTTACCACTTTTAAATCGGTTGTGTTAGTGGAAATGTTGCGTCAGAAAAATGTCATTCCGTCAGGAATAGTTGGTTACATATGCGTATTGAATAAAGTAGTCATGGGCTTTGAGTATGAGTGTATGTTTGTGTTAGTGTGTACATGTAGGGTGTGGTTCCGTAATAAGGCATAGACTGGAATAGAAATTATAAGAACGTTAAGATCCTGTTTCAACGGTTTTGAAAGTGTTTGCATGCAACGTCGCATATAGTGATGGCTGAAGCGAGTGTGTAAAAATAAAAAAATAAAAAAATATCTTAGGCTAATTTTATAATACTTACGCTCTGAAAAATAAAAAATAAAACATATGTATGAATGGGAAAAGCGGGAGAAGGGGGTTTCCGGCTTTAAATATTATACTTTGGTTAATTTCGGAATTTTTATACTTACGCGCAGAATTTTGAAAAAATCGCGGTATCGCGAACGATCGACGAGTGCGCGGGAACGGCGCGTGCGCTTTCGAGGTTTGCTAGGAGGGCGAACGGGGCTTGGGTTACTTTCATGCTTTAAATATTATATCGAGGTTAATTTTTAAACGCATCGAATTATCGGAAATGCGGGGGAACGGCGCGTGCGCTTTAGAGATATGCAAGGAGGGCGAGCAGGGGTTTGGTTAGTTTTCAGCTTTAAATATTACACTTGGGTTAATTTCGGAATTTTTATACTTACACGTAGAATTTTGAAAAATCGCGGTATCGCTGTGGGCGGGAGGGAAGAGTGGGGACTTGGGTTAGTTTCGGGCTTTAAACATTATACTTGGGTTAATTTATAATCGGTTCGGTTTATCGGAAACGAGCGGGACCTGTAGGGTGAAATTTGGAGGAAATTTGCAAAAAATTTGGAAAAATTTGAGGAAAATTGGGGGAAATTGGGGGAAATCGGGGGAAACTTGGGTGAATTTTCAGCGTCGGAATAAAAAATTGGGTGAATTTTTGCCTCCCGAATAAAATACTTAGGTGACTTTTCGCCTCCGGGACAGGAATTGGGGTTGTGACGTCAGACCTGCCAGAGTCGCTATTTATTCACTACTCACCGGCAGAGCAGCGCCCTCTAAGCACATTTTTTCATTTAAGTTTATACTTGCGCGCATTAGCGGCGATAGTTTAGCGAGTCTACGTGGCGGTTAATTAATTTTTCTCGTTTAATCGGATGAATTTGCAACTTTGAAATTACGGTTTTCGTCGTCTGAGAACGCGATAATTGCTGGACGGTAATTTCCGAACGATGTTTAATTTTTGTTCCATGTTGTTCAGTTCTAGATTTAATTTCCCCGCTACCGCCGTATTAATTGTAGTGCGACTGATTGTTGCTAATAGCGGCAATTAGGCGGATAATTGGTTTAATTTTAGTTCATCTGGTCGCATCGCAGTGTGACGTTGAAAAGTGCCAGAAAAAAGAAAAAAACTGGTTTCATTTAGTTAGTCGTAATTGCGCTGTTCACTACTTGTTACGCATCATTTATACATCATTTTACTGGCCGAGCGCGGAATTTCGTATTTTTACACCAGTCTCTAGCCCGTGTTTCAACCGGGACGCGGAAACGTTTAATAAAAGCGCGATAATTATCTTTAATATCTTATTTCCATTTTCATTGTTACTAATTTCAGTAGTTTGTCGCACTGTTAACCATCTTGTTCCTTGATAGCCTTTTTTTTTTCTTTTTTTTTCTTTTTTCTTGTTTTTCTTTTTTCCTTTCTGCGCGCACCTCTACACGACCACTACTAATTTTCTTTCGGTAGTCATTTATGCTCTGTGTTAGTGTAGTCATTATTTTTCTTTTTGTTTTTTTACCGTTTCCGAGTTGATTAATTGTGTTCTTCCATTTCTCCTTGGCCGATTACGATTTCGAAACATTGTGTAACACATGTACGGCGAACGCGGTACAAACATAAAGGGTTGGAAATTAAGCAAGCTGGGGTTAATGAGAGGGGTCGGACGTTGGGTTCCCTTCCAATAAAGCGTTCGTGAAGTTCTACGCTGACGCTGCGAAGAAACGTTATCGTTGTCGGAGTTAATATGTTAATGTAATGCGCTCTCCTTTATTATCTCTAACGAAGTAATAAGATTTTCTGACGGTAGTTTGGCTGACGACGTTTATCCAGTTGGTGCGAGTTAGGGTCCTGTCATATAAGTAATGGAAATAATGATAACTTGTCGTCCGCAAACGCTGGACTGCGAAAGATGATAAAACACGTTCCGTGCGTATTTATTTTCTGCCGAGCCGGGCGGCGGGGGGATTCAGGAAGGGTGAAATTCCGGTTTGAACAGATGAGGTGTAAGGTGAGTCCGGTGCAGGTTGCTGCGAATTGTGAAATTACGGTAAGGGTAAACATACATGTTTTACTTATTTAGTTTCCTATCCCCGCCAGAATCCACGGTCTCGAGAATTTACCGTGGTTTTATAATTTTTTATTATTATTACGGGTTTTTTTTTTGTTTTTTTTTTTTTTTTTTAAATCTAATTTTATTATTGTGAAGTTTATTATGCGGATAGGCATTTTATAACTGAAAATTTCATACATGTATTTTTCTTTATTGAGATTGGCCGATGAAAAAACACAGTTAGGTGCAAAAATAAAAATTTTTTCAATGATTAGCGTTTGAATAAAATCAAATTCTCACCGGGGTGTGTCTTGTATTAGCATTTTGCCGATTGCCCGAAAATCATACGGTGATTACGATCGACACGGGTTGAAATTAGGTAATTTCGACAAAAAGAATGTCGGATAATAGTTTATAATCGGAGTTTAACGTATTTTAAAAATATCCGAAACCGTTAAACAACTGAATAAAATAGCTAAGCCCCTTTTTTTCGATACAATTGGGGCGACTCTTTTTGCGGCTGGTCAACATTAAATGATGGAAGAGGAGAAACCAAGTATCGACACCTACTAAGAGAGGTAAAAATCCGACTGAGACTGCCTGCCGACCAAAATCTTTCGGCCGTGTCTCTATCCTTCGTATCATTAATTCTTTCCTTCCAACCTCGCTACCGATCGCGATCATTTTCAAATACGATGTGGCGTTCATTTTACTCAAATTGAAACGTGGTACATTTTTTGATGGTCGACAACAGAATCAGATATTTCCCTCTCATGCGCGGTTCTTTTTGTTTATTATTACGAAAATATACCGAAAATTCTGGCTTTTTAAAATTTTTTAAAAATATTTTAACCAATAACGTAGTGGAAACATATACGTAGGCCTGTCGCAAAAAAGTCGAGACTAAATATAACGTGTAGATAGTCAGCGCTACCTACTGACTGGAAAACATACTATATGATAAATAATCGGCGTTCATTATCTGTCGATCGAGCGTTTGACAAGCTCGGTTCGTTCTAATAAGAATATGTATGTGAATCCCTGCAACAGTTTTAATAATGGAAAAAAAATGGAATGAAATACATCAACTTTTATTCAGAATCATTGCCGGCAAGTAATTAAACACCTTTTTTAAAATATGTATATATGTGCCTTCCTCACAGTTACTACGCGCATCCGTCTTGCCGTTTAGTGAACTTTTTTTCCCTCGAGAGTTGAAAAAACACACCTGCGTCGCTGTAACAACTGCTTCGTACCAGACATAGCTGATTATTTGGCTCGGGTTGCTGCTTCTTCTTCCTCCTTCAAAAAAATCCCATCCTCTAATCTCTTGCCGTTGTGTAAAGATTTCCATCTCAGATTTTGGTCGGATATGTACCCTTTCTCCTTTTCTAATTGTCGTTCTTTTTATCTGTCCGTTCAGCCTAATCTTCCTTCCAATCCTGATGGTTCCTTCTGTTTCTTTCACTTCCTCGTTCTGTTGTTGTCGCTATTGTGCGTCTGCGTTTTAACCATTCCTTGCTGCCTTCCTCCCGTTTCCGCCTCTCGTTGGCCTCTTCCCTATGTTGTCTTCTCCATTTTGTGACGCCGATCACATGTTTATTAAGTGTTCATTTCTTTCATTAGAGCGTTCGGCTCTGTACTTCCACTTGCTTAGGCCGGGGCTTACTGCTCCTTTTTGTGCCCGTTATTATCCTTTCCATTGTTTCCTTCTTATTAACGATATCTGATCGTCTCACTATATAACTTTCGTTTTCCTCTGATTGTTTCTGGGTGAAGGTCCTTGGTTGTCGAGCCTAATCTTATTCCTCTTTTTTTTTTTTTCAAAAAAAAAGAAGAAATAAAACGGTCGTTTCTTGGGCAGACGGTCCTGGTATTAAAAGAAATCGCGTCCGGGAAAAAGAATAACCTCTGCGCGCGCATTAGTCGAATCGCTCGTCAGATCGGTTACCATTATATTCGTAGTTCCTTTCTCGAAAGTAAATTGCGTAAAGTTTAATCAATTTTGATTAATTCCAAATTCTCTTTACAATTACCAAAGGAATCACCGCCAGCTTACCATGTTGTCACCGCCGACAAACAGTAATACGCACCATTTTATATATATGTCTTTTTATAATCGATACGTATAATAATTATAATTAATAATTGCTTTCCAGCGGTCAATCCGTAACGAAAGATTTGTGTAGGGTATCAATAAATATATAGATAAAAATTCAAATAAATCGACTTAATAAAAGTAATAATAATTATTATAATAATAATGAAACTAATAAATAAAATAAAATCCAAGAGATCTCGTGGTTGGTATCCCCGAGGGCACGGGTAACAAACGGTAATCGTTTAATTTGGCATCCCTGGCGAGGAGCTAAATTCATAAATGCCCAAATTTAACGTTTCAGCATATATAGGTATATATTTTTGTATATATGTAATATTATGCATGGAAAAAAAAGAAAATGTTTTTCGTTCGGTTTTTACACAGATGATAAAAACCGATTTTGTTACGAGCTTAGTTCAGAATTCGGATTTGGTGGAATGTAAGAAAAAGCTCCGATAAGTGATATGCACATTTCTGTTCAGAGAGTCGAAGTGACCAAATGATTTTATTCATTATCGTTTCATTTGGTTTATCGCGTTGAACATTTTGTAGAGTAAATAAATTTAAATAAATTTACATAAATTTACAGATTTTTCGGTTTGTTTTTTCTCTTAAACATGATAAATTTTAATTACTGGTAATTTTGAAATATAATTGGATGACTTTAGTAATGAAATTACACACTCGTGCGACACTGTTAAAAAGTATCGATGTTCAGTTTCCGCTAGAAAATTATAAACGATTCGTTTCATCATCGATCCTTCGACTGAGGAATGTATTACAATAATTCAACCAAGTCTAAAGAAAACGGCGCTTATGTTAAAAAAATTCAATAAAACAAATTTTTAATTTTCGTTTTGCTTGCAATGCGCCGGGAACATTTTTACTTTGTTCAGCTTGTCAGTTTTCTTAAAAATTTCCGAAAATATTGTTTTATTATCGGATTGTTTGGTCAAGGTCGTTGGTACATCTCAAAAAAAAGAAAGGAAAAAACAAATTTTTATTAATTGCCTTAAACAAGTGCAAAGACGCATACGGATTAAGTGGTTTTAGTTACAGAGGGAATTTGAATTTCTTCAGTCTTTATGTCGGATCATAATAAGCAGATTGAACAGTTGCTAACAGCTTATATTTCAAGACTTTGTTGCCAATCTAGAAACTCTGTATCGAACAGTTTTGCAAGACATGACGCTGATAAAAAGAAAAACCAAAAAAGCCGTGTAAATCTTTTATTATCAGACAGAATATAGTAACTGCTAGTACTGTGATGGTAGTAATATTCTCAGGCAAAAATAATAAGCATTTTCATTTTCAATGGATTTATCGAAATTTTTTAGCCCCCCCCCCCCCCCCCCCTAGTATTTGTGCTATATTATTATGTTCCGAGTTAAACAGAAATTCGGAAACTATTGCAATAGATAAGTTCAGATAGAACGTTTTTCAT
This sequence comes from Icerya purchasi, assembly GCA_039619475.1. Taxonomy (NCBI): domain Eukaryota; kingdom Metazoa; phylum Arthropoda; class Insecta; order Hemiptera; family Monophlebidae; genus Icerya; species Icerya purchasi. Next base: position 134,648,285 of record CM077116.1, read on the forward strand.
AGCTGCTAAATTCACTTCAGAAATCAAGAGGAAGTGATTCATTTTCGCGTGGAAATAGTAAAAATAACAGAGGAGAAATGTCTGTCGAAAAAAAAAAAAAAAATGGAAAAAAGCTGAACTTTGATTTTCTGAATACGTGTCGAGTTGTTGTAATCCGGTTGCCCTATTATCAGCGTATAATTTAATCGCAACATTCCTACTATTTCATTATCACTTTCATTATTCATTCCACTTCGTATAAACATTTCATACGAAATATGTTATTCACCTCTTACGATGTAAACGTAAACGCGACTAATGGCCGCTGTTTCAGTTTTGCCAACTCCGTTTTTTTTCCCCTTTTTTTGGGTGTCGAAAATTAAACCCATCGACAGTACGAGTATATTTCACATTATCCGTGATATTTTCAGTTTTACTTTTGAATTTCGATAATAACAATGATAATAACCAATTCGAATCAATCAGGTTATATAGTTTTCGCAAATTTTATAAATACAAATATTCTTAAATTTACATAAAATATGCGAATAGTTCCGCCAATAGTGGGATTATTATTGAGTCGGCCTTATGGCCTTTGACAACATTAAAATAAAAAAAAAAAAAGAAGAAAGTTTCATATATAAATTCTCCTTCATGGTTATTATTTACAAAATTAAGCTTCATTATTTTCTTTTCTTTTTCTTTAAAAATGCATAATAAAAAAATAAATACATAAATAAGTTTCCCATTTATAAATATCCAATCTTCTGTTAATATTTATATATATGTATATACTATTTATCACTTTTTAAAATATACTAAATTTTACGTACATCCCCATATACATACTTTTACAATATCCATTTGTATCATACCTATAAACATATTAAGGCCCCAGTTCAAAAAAATATACTATTCAATTACCTACCATGTTGTTATAATCTTCCCTACCGTAGCAAATTTCGATGAAGTACTCACACTAAAAATAATTATAAAAATAATAGTGTAATATTTACAGATTTGCAATTTGAAGCATGCTGTTTGGATTTACAACGAAAAAAAAAAAAACAAAAAAAAAACTGAATTGCCTGGTGAGGTTATAAAAAAAAAAAAAAATGGAAATTAAACGAATACGTCTCGATTAAAAGATCTGCCTTTAATTTTCTTACGGCCTTCTCTAGTATTGAATAATAGGCTCCGATTATACTGGAATTGTTGTCTGGAATGAGACTTATCGGAAAAAGAGATTTTGGTAACTACTATATTTGAGTGTCATGTAATTTTAACAGAAATATTAAATTTGTGTTTATTTTCCATTGCAGACATTAATGAATATATAAAAATGTTTGTTTTAAATTTAGCAGGTCATGTTCAATGTTATTGAATTTTTTAGTAAAATATATTTTTTTATTTATTTATTTTTAACGTTTAAATAAGTTGCAAGTCTCATAAACAATGATGCCCGTCTGTAGATTCTCAATATTCTTATTGTAGTTTATTCATATAGTAAAGAGTTATAATAATTCTTAAAAAATAATTTGAATAATAAAAATTAAAAACCATTCCGATACAATTAAAGCGCTTAGATCGTAATTATATATGTATACTCGATTCTCTGCCAGCAGACCATATACTAATGTAGAATTTACGTTAATATCACCCATTTGTATTATCTAACAACCACTGTTTAATTTGTCATTTCCAAAGACCTATTTCTATATTCATTAGATCTCTCGCTATTCATTCCGGTTAGAGATGAGCAAATTAACTCCGCTAGGACGGTTTTCGGTACATATATGTGTCCTTTCCGAATGCAAATATGTACATCCACTTTTCAACTCCAAGTCCGCATAGCACTCCGAACGGACAAAGTAACAGAACGTCTTTGAACACGAACGCTTTTCAGGGTTGAGATATATTAAATCACCCCGTCAGAGGTAAATCCAACTGTGCCCGCAATGACAACATTCGTTCGTTATGTGACGTTTTTCGGAGTTGAGATATATTAAATCACATCGTCCAATATCCCACAACCGTCTGCCGGAAGGAACATCTCCTCCCTCTGCCTGTTCCATATGCAATTCCACCATTTCACCAACTGCTGAACACACCCTGCAACTTTGCCTGCCTGCAGGCATCTCCAACTTACCGTCGGTTGCGTTGTCAAACAAACCAAAACAGGTCCAAATAGTAGAGCGGCTAACCTGTTAAAATACTTCTAATCCTGCACTGGTCCATATGATGTAATAATTTCGGCAATTACACACAGCACATGGACCATATAAAACAAAAAAATAGACGAATAAAAACATTGTCAGAGATATATCCAGCTGTGTCCGAACACGGATATATTTCCGAGGATGTAACTGCGTCCAGAATTACCCATTCCTAATTTCAACAGTTTAATTAAAACAGTATAATGTTTTCTTACTTTTTTTTCTTCTTCGGTCGCACGTGTAATACAACTTTCTACGGTTCTTAGTTGGCAGTTCGACGTCGAAGGAATTGGTATATGTTTTGGTTTTACATTCAAGTGGCTGATAATAATACTAGTACATTTTTGGTAACATTTCTTTTTCTTTTTTTTTTTTTTTTTTTTGGGAATGAACTTATTCTTTTGATTATTGCAGTTTTGCTTCCTCGTTTCCACAATATATCATTTTTGACATACTAAAACTTTGAAATATGCCTGGAGACCGCTGTAAGATATTGATTGAGCTGATCTACGTAAAGCGAATAACGTTCGTCTAATTTTGTTGGATAAATTTATGGCATACGCTTATCCCAAGTTAATGTTTTGTCAATATTTAAGTAGTGGTGTTTTAATTCTTCTGTCGTCACCATATTAGTAAATATCTGCAGTTAAACACGTAACAGTCAAGCACGACAGGTGGTTTGTATGTTCTATATCTACTGAAGGTTCTCTTATATGCAAAATCGTTGATTTTAGTTGTTTATCACACCCCTATCTACACATAATATTCACATCCTGTTGCAGGAGTCTTTCAGCCATGTGAATATTGTGGCGCTCGATTACGAGTGCTACATCATCTACATAGGCATATACCGTTGAATTTTTTATATATTTATGAAAAGAATCAATGTAAATTTAAAAAAGCAGCGGAGATAATATTATAGTCTAATTTTCCCTTGTTTAATTTTTCATCAACTTTAATTGCTGCCATCCTAACTATCGTCTGTGCGTATTTTGATGGTTCAATGTGATAATCTGCAACATCCTCCCAACTTATTGCATTATATTACCATAAGATAAGATTGGTTGATTCAGGGATAGAGATACAGACGTCGCTGCTGACCTTAAAGAATTGTCTAAGATAATAAAAAAAAAAAACGGAATCGAATTTGCGTAGTTTTTTGGCTAGATAAATTGTTTGTTTATCCCGGAATAACTCGTAGTCTTCTTCTGTGTTTCGTTTGGAATCTTAATCGAGCGGTGGTACAATTTCAAATAAACGACGAATTGTTAAGATCGGTCAAATGGTCAAGAGTTATGCATGAATAAACATGAAAAAAAACAACAACCAAAAACAAAACATACGAACATCTAACCTACTTTTTTGATTAAATCAAATGGATTTTTTATTGCATTTTTAGTTTACAGACAAACGTACAAATATCAAGCCCACAATGCACCAGAAATGCTGGTTACGGTAATTGACGTAATGTTTGCATTGACACTGGGAAGGTACTTGTAATGTATACTGATACAATTGAATTGTTACAATATTAATGACATCATTCTTACGCCGGGGATAATATTAAAAAAAAAAAAAGCGTTATGAACAACCGTTATAAAGTATGTAACCGAGGTTGTAATAGAAAGTGCTAACCAAACACTGTAAATCCATTTTTTTTTTAAAAGAATGATGTAGTCAGCTGAAATTATGCCGGTCTGTAAGTATTATCTTGGATTTCACAGATATCCTCATAGTGAGAATCAAAGGATCAAGTTTACGTATTGTATATGATGACAGTGGAAGCATATCGAAACAAAAAAGTAAAATGTGTGCGTTGTTTTTATGCAATTCTACGAGAAAATAGTAAATGGATATGTGGTAAATTACTATAAAAACGTATTTAAAGTTACAAAAGTGAAAAAGGACATCAAAATAGTAATAATAATAATAATAATACGAAAAAAAAAAAAAAAAGAACAAAAAGAATAAATACGCATATAACATAAACGATAAAATATCAATAAACTTAAAACACTTATTTACCATACTGACCGGATCGGTGTCAAGAGTTAGTCCATCTGTCCACTTAAAATTCTGTTTGACGTCTTATTACGTACTACTTTATTTTATAAGACAACTCAGTAGAAGTTACTTTTGTCGTAAATCGACTTTAAATTCCGACCACACTAGTAAAAGGTGGAAGCAAAGAAGATAAATAGAAGTCGTTTCGCGGAATTAACCGAATGAAATTCTAATAAGCTGAAATTAAATAATTTCAGATGGAACGTTAAATAATTTCGATAAAGCCTAAAACCAAAATGCTCAAAGCGAACGGTAACGTAATTTCACTTGTTACCGAAAATATTTCGATAAAAGGAGCCGAAAAAAAAATACGCTTCAATTACCGAGCAATAGAATTGAAGTTTAAGTCAAATGAAATTTAGAACATCGGTATTGGAGGATATAGCCTTGTATAGATGTAAAGTGCGTTAATGTTTTTGTAATGTTTTTGATATAGCATTTTATGCGTTTATATCCGAAATAAATGGACGTACAAGTGTTTTTCAAAAAGATTAAGCATGAAAAGAGTTCAAATTTATTTTGCTCGCAGTTAGTAATTAATTTTTCTCGTTGTTTTAAGATTAAAAAATAGTTTAAACGCGTTTGAATTTGTTCGAAGTATTTATCGAGTCCGTGTATAATTTAAACCCGTGCTTTTACACGTACATTCACAAGTTGCGCAATTGTACTTACAGAATCGGTATTCTCAAGTAACGCGTCATCCCTTCCGGAGTCGGTTGAAAAAACGTTACGAAGGTTTACTACTTACTCTCCCTTTGAACGCCGGGCTTTGTTTACTCAAAATATCTGCTAGTACATTTTTTGCGCATATTTTTTTCGTAATCTTCTCGTCAGAACGATAAATGCTATTTGTAAATAGCGATCTTTATTACCACAATGTAAATGTTCTGCTTTCTCTGTCGGATTACCGTGCAATTGAATTTAGTTGTTTCGAATGATCCGGACGATAGAAACTTTGGCACTGTCATAAAAGTGATTTCGCAAAATTTAAACCTCTGCCTAAGAAGAAGTATTTATTATTTCAGGTTGAACAATATTGCGACAGTCATTTGAGAGAGGGTGTGTAGAGGATACACTGCAATTGAAAGTGATAGATTAGATAAAACCCTGAAGCTCTCATATATTATTCTGACTTTAGGTTAATAGGTTAATTAATTTTGCAACGCTATTTCCAAGACAAATAATTTTTTTCTCGTCAAATCGGTCCAATATGTATATATACAAGTTTTTTTTTTGTTTTGCGGCCAGAGCTTTTAATCCGCCGCTCGCTACAAATTGCTGATAAGCTAGGCGATAAATCGGCACGAACAAAAAGTTAATTTACACCCGCGTGTTATCGGCAGAATATTTATTAACGAGTAAATTGTATCTGTATGTATATACATCAGAAGCGGATAGTTTTCGTAATTCTTATTAGTGTTAGGTGTTGTTTTTTGTTTGTTTTTTTTTAAGGTTCTCAGATATTTAATATATACGATTTTCCCTCGCACAGAATTCCATCAATACTGCTTTTAGTTTGGTGCCAAAGACTCTTTTTTAGGATTCCGTAATAACTTACGGAATCCTAATAAGATGGTACACAAATGACAAAAATATCAAATAAAAATCAATAACTCACGAACAGCTTGACTTATAAACTTCAAATTTGGAACATAAATCACAATTAAAATTCTCTTTAAAACGATCTATAACTTAAAGATTACCGATTACCCTGGGTGGCAAAAAACACAAAAAACCGTCAAGAATATACATATAATATGGTACATAAAACGACCTCAAAAATCACTTAAAAAATCATAACTCGTCACTAGATAAACCTATAAAGCTGAAATTCAGAATATAAACTAAAATGCAGGATTCCTTTCATAAATTCAAAAAATTATGCTACAAAAGTGATGTAAAGTTGCCGAAAAGTTCAAAAAAGTGCAAAAAATGACGTGCCCCCCCCCCGAGCGTCGCGAATATTATAGCTAAAAATTTCGAACACGATTAAAAATACGCGCATCCCCGTATATTTCTCTAGTTTGGATCATCCGGATTTTCAACTTTAAAACTGGACCTTCGAGGCGCCGAGAGCTCGAAATTTTGGAAAAAATATTTTTTTTCCTGGCCATGTGATATAACGTTGGAAAGATCGCTATTTGTCGGGAACGATACCATATTTTATTTCCTTACCGATACTTTCAAAGTTGCCGTAAAGTTCAAAAAAACGCCAAAAATGAAGTGTTCCCCCTCTAGCGCCGCGAGTATTATGGTTGAAAAATTTAAACGCGGTTTAAAATACGCGCATCCCCGTATATTTCTTTAGTTTGGAACATCCGGATTTCCAACTTGAAAACTGGACTTTCGGGGCACCGAAAGCTCTAAATTTTGGAAAAAATATTTTTTTTCCCGGGCATGTGATATATCGTTTGAAAGATTACTATTTGTCGGGAACGAAACCGTATTTCGTTTTCTTAACCAAACTTTCAAATTTGCCGAAAAGTTCAAAAAGCGCGAGAACTAATATGTAGCCCCCTTGTTTGCATCGCGAATATTATAGCTATAAATTTCGAATGGGGTTGAAAATATGCTCATTCTGGCATGTTTGCTGAGTTTATTTAAAATTTTGTGTATATATCTAAATAAATTTTATTTAAAAATCGTAACTGAAGTGAAATTACGTCAAGAAAATTATTGATTTTATTTGATGAACAGTTGAGAAATTAACTTCGCAGTATAGTAATCTAATAAATAATAACAAACGAGGAAGGTGGTTTAAGTAATAGTATTCAAATATAACTACATAGAAGTTCGGAAAACAAACAAGTACAATTACATATTTTTAAATATTTATTGATAATTAATCCTTTCAAAAATCTAGGACTAAATAGCGGTTTATTTATTAGAATTTATTTTTTTTGCAGTGCAATATCATGACAGTGCGTGATGTGTGAAAAAGAATTGGACTAAAAATATCTGTTTTGGAATTATTGTTGTTTTGAATTTAGTATTATGTAAATGAAAATTATGGTTATCTTTAACTTAACATACGGAATCCTCAGCGCATGAAACCTCATGCTTGACTGAACTTGTTTTAAAATTAGGTTTGCTAACAAAGAGCACTGGCCCGGCGAAATGGAAGAGATGAATGAAATAGGCAAAGAGCTGTGTGTTTTTACTTCATTCGATATGTAACGCAATGAAAACGCTTCCCTAGAACAGGAACAACCGAGAGAAAAGGTAGAGAACATAACTCATGAAATAAACAGGAACACTTGAAAAATATGTGATCTGGGTCATAAACATGATAGGAATTATCCAGATAGCCTAGTTGCTAGAGCGCTTGGCTTTCATTACGGAAGTCTCGGATTCGATTCTGAGCAATGACAGAAATTATTATTACGAGAAATTAAGTAAAATAATCACTAATAATCACGAGGAAGGCAATGGCAAACATGCATACCATCACATGCGCGCTAGTTAGTACACAGCAGACATACACGGGACTACGCACTTGTAGCGCGATAACAAGCGACTACAATCAGTTCCAAATGAAGTCTTGCCTGTGTACACATTCGTACTGCATATAAACAATTGCCTAGTACACTACCTCTATATCTGTACAGCTGAAATGTACGAATAGGTAGTCGCCGACGGTCAGGAATTAAGTATGGCACTATAAAGAAAAGAATGGATAATTCGATGCTGTCAGGGGAAAACGGTTTAGAGTAGAAAGGAGGCTGTGCGTGGAATGATAGGGAAATGGTTTAGTAACTACAGATTGGCGCAGACAAGGAAAGTAACAGAATAAAGGATGAGGAACCGGGACGGAATTTTGCAGCGAGTAAAGGAGTCGGTATGGGAGAAAAGAGAAATATAAACGGAGTGAGCTTAAGGAAGCATGATTTAGTTGGCAGAAGAATATTGTGTGTGTTTAATCTTGCTGATAAAACGCCCTATTACTGCAGATCTAGCAAAATAGTAGACAGCTTTGTTTCCATCAATGCTTGAATGTTTAAGAACCCAAAAAAAGTTTTAGTTTGGGGGGTAGATGTTAAAAAAGATTCGGAGGGAACGAATACGAAGAATGATGCCACATCAGCGGAAGGAGGAAGAGAAATAACAATACTGCTATCATATTCTCTAACGCCGGCAATGGGGCAGTATAACATATGCAATCATGGCAACATACACAAGACTATAATGATGATGCGCAAATTTAGTCTAGCGTAATGAATTGAGCGAACTGTAGAATAGCTGTTCGTCATTGCAAAGCGAGAGATATGCGGTATTTAATATTGCATCGTTATTTTATTTCATTTAATTTTTTTTTTTTCAGTCGTTATCTGTGAGTAGTTGATTCGACCGCTACGTTTCCTGTAGACTATTATTTGTTTCGCGCATCTTCATTTTAAATAAAATTTTATGATTACATTAATAATATCGTAAATACCCCCTCTCCCCCGTGGAAGGTAAAAAGAAAAAATACGTTTGCACCTCACCGTTGACTGCACGCGTAGAATTTATTATTCAACTAGAAAATTGCAATTTTTCTAATCGCTACGTGATGCGTATATGAAATAAATTAAAAAACCTAAATTCGGTTTATGGCGAGAGATTAGACTATAATACGGCTAGATATATTACACGTATTGTTGTTTAACATGACATGAAAATGATGGAACGGTCAAGAACATCTAAAGCCATGGTTGTAGAGTAGCGGTTTTAATAAACACGTGATCATGCTCTGATCGGATATATTGTTTGAAATTTATTATTTTACGTTGTTCGTTAGATTGTTCTATTTCATCGATTAGAAAAAAAGAAAAAAGCCGAATAAAGCAATTTACTCCAACCGCTTTGATTTTCCTTTTCCTTTAGTATGACAAATGCATACTTTTAATCGTCAAACAGTATTCGCCTACTTTAGCCTACGTTCAAATACGATGAAATTGCATGAAATTATTTTTGTTGAATACTTTTTAACAAATATTAAGTCAGAGAGGGATATGTTGCTAATTTAATGACGAAACTATAAATAGAGGAAGTGCAGGAGGCTGAAGATTGTACTATAAATCATCACATTCAGTCATATAAGTTTTATGCAAAAACAAGACATGAAAAAGAGGCATAAAAATGACAACTTCGTGCCGTATGTATTCGAAAAGTACTAAAGAGGCATAAAAATGAACGTCAATCCCGTATTCGTGTATGTAACTATCGCGCAACAACTATTTATTCCTATTTATTTGTTGCTTGGGGCCAGTCGCAAATGGGCGAACAATGAAAATTTTAGTTTATTTTGAAAATCGTAAAGGATAGCCAATGTGCAGCAATTTCAATTTTACGTTCGAATCGAAGCAACCAAGTGACCGTTTTGTTGGTACTTCATTAATAATATACGGTTTGTCACATATCACGATGATTAAAATCATATGTTATGTTAATTTTATTTTTAATTAAAATCAGACTTATACGCTTATCTCCGTTTCTAACTGCATGGTACTATGGCTAATGATGAGTAATAACTAACTGTTCTATACGATCTAATTAATTTTATTGCCAATGTTCTCTGATAGCTTTTTAAAATTTTGTGAAGTTTTGTAATTTGAAACATGTCAATGTAAATAATACATTACCATAAAAAACGTTAGGTAATATTGCTGATTTATATAACATAAAACTCCCTTCTTATAATTTAATGTACTATTTTTGTTGTAAAGTTTATTAGAAATACATATAAATTCCGTTAATTTACTAATTTTAATTTATTATTATTACTTCTAAATAATTAATCTGTTGTATACATTTAATATTTAATCCATATTGATTTAAATTAATTGGGCTATCTATCTATATTTGTTATATGCTATGTAATTTGATTTCTCTCTACGTTAATATTCAAGCTAAATTTATTCAGAAACTCTTCTATTACTTTATATACTTGAGTGTTACTATATTCCTTAATAAGTCTAATGTTTTATCGGCGATTATTATCGTTATATCGTCTACGTATGTTATTATTTTTATTTGTGTAGATATGCTGTAAATCCGTGAGAAACCCGCATTCAACAAATAAGGCCCCGACGCAAATCCTTGTATATTTTTTTATAATAATTCCCTAATCTAATATAAACATATCTCCGGTTATAATACTACTTTAATATATTTAATAAATTATGCTAATCTTAAATCCTTAAGTAATTGTAACAGATTATTCAAACTAATGCTATCAAACGCCTTAGTAATATCTAATGTTAACAAGTAGCATTTATAATGTTTTTGTTTTTGTAAGATTTTTTTGATCCATCATGTTGAATAATGCTAATTCTGCTAATTTATTTTGCAAGGAAGCGTATTGATCAACGTTAATTATTTTATTTTCCTCGTCCAGTTTTATTAGTTTATGTAAAATAACGCTTTTCGTAGATTTTGCTAAAGTTGGATAATAGCGATATTACTCTATAAGAGTAAAAATTCATTTTTCGGTTTATTTGATTCTAGTCCAAAAAAATATAGTCGTCTCTTAGACTTCGGGATGGTCCCGACGTAAGTAATGAAAATTGCGCAATAACAGGCTTGAATAAATCAAACGAGTATGTACAAAAGAGTGAAATCTGCATTATGTAAAGAAAAAAAAAAGGGTAGACTTGCATTATTATGTCACTAAAAAATGACGACGTTCATACACTTTTAATTCGTATAAACCGTTGGCTGCATTTGCGTTCACGTTAATTTGAGCCGATTATTTTACAAAATTAACGATTCTCGTCGCTAATAATAATTTCTCATTTCATTTTGTAGATTCTGGCAACATGCGCGAAGAATTTACTATTACTAACATACGGTATGACGTTGGGGCTGCCGGCTATAGCTATTCCTGCCTTGCAGATTAACAGAGACAATAATACCAGGAACCAAGACGATTTGCGTACCGATATACTGAAACTGAACGATGATCAGATATCCTGGTTTAGTAAGTGATCCTAATTGATTAAATTTCACTTTTATCATCTGTCGGTTCAATAATATTACTCTATAGACATGCCCGTTGTTTTATAGTCAAATTTGTGTCAATCTCTGTGGTTGCTGCACTCTGAGTACTTTGATGGTGTATGCACGAGCTGCATTCTTTCTTGGCACTCGTGTGTGGCCGGATGTTTGACGAACGCTTGACGGTAACCTCAATGTCGAGACAATTGAAACTGCCTCGGTGCCTCTTTTTCGTAGAATAATGAAAGGTGTTATTGTATTTGGCCCTACCGAATCGATTTATTGGTGTGCAACATTAGAAAAGGGGATACTCTGTTTAGGTCTAGGCGCCTGCCATGTTAACTTAGAGACTGACTATTGGTTCCGTGTTATCGTTCAGACCGACAGACACATTTTTGTCCCGGAAATGCGGCGATCCAGCTTGAAGAGCGTAGAATCGATCTCGAGAGATTTTACGGGACAGCATGAGAGTTGGGCAAGAAGAAAAACTGAAGGAAACAAATAAAATTAAACAAAATAAAAAGAAAAAGAAACAAGAAGCAAGAAAAAAAATTAAAAATCAGTCATTCTATTAATTTCCTATTTTGCCTAAATCCTATTTCACCTAAAAATAAAACGGCACCGGAAAAAAAAATAATCGGAAAAATCGACATGTGAAATAATGGTTAGTAAGAAAAAATAAATAAAAAATAAGAACTGCAAAATTCATGTGGAATATGATATTGCTATGTACTGCTGCGCTTTTTTATTATTAATCAACTTATCGGTGTAATCATATTAAAAATATTTACGTTTACATCATTCTAAGCTCCTTTTATATCGGCCAATACTGTAATTTTGAGTAGTTATTAGATGTATTTATTTATATAAGTTACAAAATATTTTCTGTCGGAAATTCATATTACCAAAATGTTTTATTACTTTCTGTAAAATATTTTAATGATATAAATTTCAGATAAAGTTGTAATTTTTTCAAGTTATTTATTATGTAACATATGAAAAACAGAAGTGAAAAAAAGTACTATTAAGAACATTTAAAGTATATGAAGTCTGAAATAACGAATAATTATTGCAAGTTATTCCATTTTCAAGTTTGTTCTTTTTTTTTGGCGGGTTGGGGGAGGGGCGTCAACCGAGGACATCAAGCAACGTAAGCGAAATTTTTTTAAATTTTGATGTGCAGCAGCGGGATTCGGACAGCACTGCCTAATGAACTAACCCACGGTAGCTGGCTAATTTTCTCAGGTCATACCACATTCAGAAAATTAACACTCAACTATCTCCAAGCTGCTGTTAAAGGAGGTTATTGCTTAAAAACCACCTTTAATTGGTTTTTTGTTAATGATTGCTGGACTCAATTCAGCATTACCTTTTTTCGACCTCAGTCTGAATTTTCGCACTTATGACAGCGTTGTTGACGATAAGAAATCACATATGTGTACTTTACCTGGCTTGATTTTTACCTGCCGAACGTACGCAATGATACATTTCGGCGAAATGGGACAAAACCGTAATTTTTACGCTCTCATTTGGAAATTTTAATCAATGACTTGACTAGTAGATCGGCATACAAACCTTAAAATTAAATGATTCTATGACGTCATTAATAATTGGGCGTGCGCTTTCGCTATTTCTATTAGTCCGTAGATAAAGTGTTAACTATCGAAGTTACTTGATAAAAATGTGGTTATAATTGGATTAACGGAACGGTTTAAAAATCTGTTCTCCATTTAACGGTGGTGTTGTAATCACCGAACTACATGCGGATATTTAAGGGGGTTTTGTAAATGATCAAAACTTTTGTTTTTATTTTGAGCTTTTGAAAAATATTCAGTATTAAATTTTTATTTAAGATAATTTATACGCAAAAACAGTTTGAAAAAAGAAAATACCGACTTCATAGTTTACTTTAAAAATGAAATTTTTTGTATTTGATGAAAAATAATTTCATTCAGTAGCCCCCCTCCCCCGTAAGGAGATATTATAATGATTCTTAAATGACATTAAATTCGAATTACAATAATATTTAGAAACAGGTTAACGATTATAATTATCATTCATTCTATATAAGTCAAGTATTGGAAACACTAGGAATATTTAATGCGGTTTTTCGATTGTTGTAATTTGACTTTGATCTAATTAATGGTATGAATGCTGTTTAAGAATAATTATAATATCACCCCCCCTGTGTGTAAGGGGTTTATTTTTTCGTAGAAGATAAACTATCTTCTTATCGAGTAATTATTTTTTACCTTTTAGGGCATTTTTATTAAATCTTTAGGATAAATCTTGAAGCAGGGGTATTTTTCTTAAACTATTTTATTTTTAAAATTTTAATACAAATATTTTTGAGTAATGCCAGATTAACCTGAAATGCTACGGTATTTCCGGAACTTTATTAAGAACTCTGTGTATCGAATTAAACATATAATGTTCCAATTCCGCTAGTTAATGAGCTTATAAATTGCGCTTTGGGGCTTTCAAGTTCATCATCGAATATTTGATATTCTACACGTGTATAAATTAACGTTTGTTAAAATGTGAGCTATTCCCGTTCACTGCTCCTTTCACTTTATAAAATTCTCTTTTCGTGTTTTCTACGCTGTATCCCAATGAAAATGTTTTGACCAATTTTCGTCTATTAATCAGTAAAAATATAGCTCTAGTGGAACTCTCCCCCCTTTTTTAATGTTTATTTTAATAACTGCCAAGAATCATCGTCACTCGTATGGGACAGAATCAATAAAAGTTATCACTGGAGTGAGTTCGCATGGTCGCAAGTTACACACTGCAATGTTAAAGTGCGTAATATTTTGGTCAGTTGGGTTCAGTTTTCTTTTAATTGATACTACACTTCTCTAATGTAAATTTAACAATCGTTTATCTCGTTAGAAATTTTAATAGTATTTCAAGTTGACGCTGTGAATTATTTTACCGCGACACAAACATTGCGGAAACACATTATGGCAAAAATGCCTGATTTAACGAATACCTGTAGTTTCATCAGGACAATGGGGGGGTGACCTCACAGAAGAAATCGTTTAAGAGCTAACGCTGTGTGAACTATTGACTGTTTCCGGCACTGAAAAAAGTGATTACGAGACCGAGGATTCGGGTCGGAATATCGTTAATTCCGCGCACAAGTTTATCAGGAACTTTTTTTTTTTTTTTATATATGAGCGACTTTGACCCAGCAACTACAGAAATCATGGAAGGTGTTAAATAGAGAAACGATTAGAAATAGAGCTTAGGAAAGATTGAAGTACAGGGATTATATCTGAAAAGATGGAAAGAAAGGACAAAGGAAGAATTATAAGGAGGCGCAAGTAAAATTTTTGATCGGAGCTTGGGTATAATTTTCTAAATAAACGTCTTTCCGTATCCTTATCTAATCTTATACTCTCCTACCTTTGTATTAAAAACCAGTGGCGTTTTGCTCCTTACAAAATCCCGATCCTTTCTCATGTAGTAGCTCTAGTCTTCAATTTTTCGCCTCGTGTCTTCTTTTACGAGGGTGGTTCAAATATAAACCGGAATTTCGTCATACAAATTTTTATTTTATACTTACAGTGCTCATATTTTTTACAATTTTTCGAGATAACCCCCCTCGCACGCTACGCACTTTTTCCACCTCTCCGGCAATTTTTTTATTCCTTTTTCGTAAAAATCTCGCGGCTTGTCACATGGCCATTTGCGCACGAACGATTCCACCTCATCGTTGCTGTCGAAACGTTGTCCACCAAGTGCTTCTTTCAACGGGCCAAACAAATAATAATCACAAGGCGACAAATCTGGACTGTAAGGAAGATGTTCAAGTGTTTCCCAGCCCAATTCGGCCGATGTCTCCATCGTGAGCCGAACGGTATGTGGCCTGGCGTTGTCTTGAAGCAGTATCGCACTACGGATCGGAATTTCGCGCCTTTTTGTTCGATAGGCCGGTTTGACTGTGTTTTTTAGGAGGTTACTGTAATACTGCGCCGTCACAGTACGTTGTTCAGTTAGGAAATCGACTGCGATCACTCCCTTCATGTCCCAAAACACGCTACACAACACCTTCCAAGTAACCTTCGCTTTGACTGGCGCTCCCTCTTTTTTCTTCCGCCACTCCATAGACGAGCGTTTACTCTCCGGCGTATAGTAGTGTACCGAAGTTTCGTCCGTGGTGAATATTCGTCGCAATAAATTCTTTCATTCCTCTTCATACCGCTGCAGGAGACGCGTACAAACTTCCCAACGAGTGAATTTCTGTTCAAAATTCAGAAGTCTTGGCACCCATCTGGCTGCAATTTTGCGATAACCTAGCCGATCATGAATTATTGTCTCAATACTACCTATGCTGATGCCCAATTCGTCGGTCATATCGCGTACACGGACGCGTCGGTCAGCCAAAATGAGTTGTTCGATGGCTTTGACGTGTTCATCTGTAATGCTGGTTTTTGGGCGCCGCGCATGTGGTATGTTTGACACCACTTCACGTCCTTTTCGAAACGCGGAACACCACTCGTACACTTGAGTTTTGGAGAGACACTCATCGCCGAACTGTTCGCGTAATTTTCGGTAAATTTCCACGGATTTTACGTCGTCTTTGACTACAAAACGAATAATGATGCGTTGCGCAACAGACACTGGTACTTCTTTTTCACTCATGGCTCTAACTATACTAAAAAGTGAGCTTACGCGGTTCTAATTGCTCTACATGCTTCGTAACAAACCGGTCTAACTGCCAGTGCAACCACTTTTTCCACAATAAATTTTTCGCGCGTTTATTTAAAAATTCCGGTTTATATTTGAACCACCCTCGTACTTCAAGCTTCCTTACTTGTCCAATAACTTTACCAGCATTTGGCAGATAATCAATTTCTTCTCTCTGCCTCTTCAGGCCAGCTCCACTGTACATTTTACAATCAAAACCGAATTCCTCCACTTGCTTGACACATCTTTTCCTTCTCATCTAATATTCTTTACTGATGGCTCTAAAAATGAGAATGGGGTAGGCGGCGCGTTTACCTCCCTCTCACTGCATCGCTCCAAATCTTTCACAAACTCCCTTCTTTCTGTTCTATCTTCACAGCGAGTCTGTCTCCATTTTACGCGCAATCTCCTTCATTCTATCCATAAAAGGGGGTCAGTAAATGTCTCATTGTCTTCGGTTCCAAAAGTGTTCGAGCTATTTCTTCTTCTTCTTCTCATTCCTCCAACTCTATTATTCTCTTAATTCTCTTTCTCATATCCAATCTACTCTCATCACACTCTGTTACTATTGACCCTTTGTGGGCTCCTAACCATTCTGGCATCGAGGGCTAAGAGTTGGTGGATTTTTTAGGATGGCCCTTTACTCTGTAATTTTCCTACCTCGGACATCCTCCTTATTATTTTCAAATATAGCCGGTTCCCTGTCCTCAGCCGTAGTGTTAATCCTCTTCTTAAAGCGTTCTGCGATCATTTCTTTAATCAGGCTGTGATTTAATCACTCTCTTGTCCCCTCTTCACGCTTTCGTTCTTCTCTGTCCTCCTCTCCCGATTGTCGCCTTCACAATTCTATCTCTACTCCCACATGAGATGCAAATCACATCTTCTTTGAAAGCCTCGCTCTTGCCTCTGAACACTCTGCTTTGTAGCCCAAAATCGTACTTATAATTCTTCCTTTATCCTTTTTTTCTCATCTCCAGCTATAATGCCTGTATTTCAATCTTGTCTATACTCAATCGTCTTTCGATTTAACCGCTTATTTTAACTTTCCTAGTTGTTGGGTTAAAACCGCTGGTGCGCCCAAAAAGTAAATATTATTATTATTATTATTAAAAAAAAAAAAGTGTTAATGTACGACAGCGGGATATTATACTCGAACAAAACACCACTGCTTAACCAAGGATGTATCGATGGATTCAGCGCAATGGTGCACATTTCGAAAAAGATCGAGACGACGAAATTGATTGCAAATAATTTTTTTGTAGAATACAATTTCGTAAAAACCCATAGACTTTAACGGGGTGTGTTATATCTTTATTTAAGCACCTACCGCGAAAAGCGAAGAATTATTGCATGCGGACTGTGACAATCACATATAGGTTGCTTTACAATCCTATATTATCGGCAGCTTGGTAAGTAGCTTTGTTCGCTGTGTGGAAGAGAACCCTCCGTATTTTTGAGACAGTCATTATGTAGATATCCTAGAATCATTTTCGCGAATATTGCATTTATTTGCCCGAAGAAGAAAATATTCCCAAAAACATTCCTGGAATATCTGTATTTCTTCAATGCCCGTTATTTATAATTATTCATTATTTTATCTTATTAACTAATTATCAAACGACATATACACTGTTCCATAAAATAAAGCTTTCTGTAATTTCTGGATTTTTTGGATATTTTTTTTTTTTACGTCGTCATGATTTAATAATACTCGTCAGCTAAACATTTTACATATGTTGTTTCCGAATAGTCGATTAAAAATATTTTCGATTTTCATAATTTTAAGTATCATGGTTTTTCCTTAAACCAGTTTTTGTAGAAATTTAATTTTTCTAGTTCCTCGGCACCATATTTTAATACAGTACAGAAATAAAATTTTTTGCTTCTTGCTCCCCCCCCCCTTAAATGGCTTCAGATGTTTTTTGGCGGTATATTAAAAATTAATTTCAAAAAACTAATGCGAGAAATAAAAATCAGTTTAAAACGGTGAGATGATGTAAATAGCTCAAAATCCGTTATTTAGACGTATAATTTATTCGCTTATTCTCGTTACTGTGTTTAATCTTTTAATGACTCGTTTGTTCCTCTATTTTAGGTTCGATAAATTTGATATGCGTACCTTTAGGATGCTTCATATCTGGCGCGGTAACACATCCGTTTGGACGAAAAAAAAGTATGATGGCTTTAAACATTCCGTTTTTCACAGTTTGGATATTGTTTTATAACGCGGCTAATGTCACTACGCTCTACATTGCCCTAGTGATATGTGGTCTAACAGGTGGTTTACATGAAGCACCGGTAATAAGCATACGTCTATATACGTATACACACACTCACACATATATACATGTATATGTAAATGTAAATGTATATATATATATATTTATAATTATACATGTGTGCAATATGTGTGTAGCACGTTTACTCATTCGCTAATAATTACGTATGTTGTTTCGCAGTAAAATTTAATTGGAATCGAAATCGAAATCGAAATTGAAATCATATTTTTTTATCAAATAGCGGAAAATGTTTACGCTCATTGTGTTTGGTTTCTAATGCGATGGCAAGTACAAAACGCGCAGCATTGTGATTCGTGTATTGAACGACAATTCCAGCATGCGACACGATGCTCTTATACACATATGCATAAAGAGTTACGTTCAAGTTGTAGATAACGCTAAGTGATTAGGAAAAAAAGACGATTCGCTTCAGAAGGAAAGAGAAAAGAGCATGAATATAGACGCACGAAGTACTGGAAAAACAACGAGGGCTTTCAGATAAAATAATACGTCAAGAAGATTCGACGAATAGATAGGTTAATACGTACTCGTAGTATGGGTTGGTATCATATGGCCGTAGACCTCCTCGCTGTAGGTTAACCGATCGCGAACGATTTTGAATACCTTTTTAGACGACCTGCTTTTAAAGTTTCGCTCGGAAATTGAAATTTAGCTTTTTAACCTCTAAGCAGAAAGTTGTCCATCGCTACATAACACATCCGAAATGTAAAATAAATTTTTTTCCATCTCTGAGATTTTTACGGTATGAAAGATGCAAATTTTTGGGCTCCAATATCCGCTATATTTCTCCTGCAATATCCCTTTAAGTATTGTGACGGATTCGGCTGCCATGACTTTCGATTTCTCACACTGTACCGAATTAAAAAATGATAATGATTACTATTTCCAAATTCCAAATTCCATATTCCATATTCCATATTCCTCCGCGTTTTGACAATGTCTCAGGCTTATCTGCTCCAATTTCTATTTCTCCGGCTTCCTCGGGCAGCGTGCAAACTGAGCATTCTCCAGCAATAACGCTAGATCGACAAATTTCGTGGGAATTGCGGCTATGCACGGGGTCAATTTGGCGATCCGTTTATGTGTGTGTGTGCGTTCATTATATGAGGGTGGTTTGTCCAATCTGGCGTTGTGTGCGTCGGAGATGCGAGTCGAGCTACGTCGAGGCGTGAGAAGTTTTTTTTTTCTAAGAACCCGAGAATTTTGGACGCAGGGTACCCGCCGATCTATTAATTTTAAATGTTCTAGAAAAATCGACGGCGCGTTGTAATTTTTTATATACTATATTTTATTATTAGGCAAAATGGGCGTTCTCTGTTTTAACCATCATCGAATTCACACTGTGTTAATTCTGTGATCAGTCTTCGCTTCCACGCGGTTGCGATAGTACCTCACTACCTCTCGCCGTAAGGCACCTTTTCTTTTAAACTGTTTCTCGCTGGGAGGCACGTTTTTCTTTATTGCGACTCTTTCAACAGCTTTGCGCGTTTTCTGTTAATCAATTATCAATTAATTGAGGCATTTGCTTCTTATTATTCACTGTTTCGTAACAATTATTCAATAAACGGTTTTGTTCATCATCTAAAAAATTTGTGTTTCGTTATTTTCAGTATTTGGACACGTTTTCGTGATATCTCCGCCGCGGACACCTTTTTATTTTCGTTGCCCTTTAAAAAGGGCCTAAGGCTCTGCTTGGCTGAGCTACCGGTGGCGATACACCGTGGAGTATCGCTGACGCCCGATAGATGCTTATAAAATAAATTTCGAAAATTTATATTTTTTTTTTATTCCACTTTTTTTTATCGCGAGGACAAAGTTGATCCTTTACAAATGACTTCCGGAACAGGGACTTGTGAAGAATATCAGTTCTTTGCAATATGAATATATTTGTGAGCTGTTTTGAATTTTCGAAGTCTAATATTCCCTCCGTTAAGACGAAGAGACGTTGCGTTTAACACTTTTTTGAATATTTTGCAAACTTTTAAAGTTTTGTTAAGAAATCCAAATTTATATTTATTAATGCTAAGTTGTGAGCTTTCCATCAATATACAACACCTCTGGAAAATTAACTTTCTTTTTTAGTCTTCGAAACTCCAACATGGAAGTTAAAAATTGTTTATGTGATTTTACTTTCTTTTAATGTGCATGTTAATTTTTTTTACGATTTTTGCCGTCTCCAATAATTAAGTTATTCGAGAATACATATTTTTTGAAAGAACATGTTATCCGCGATTTATGCGCGCATTGCAGAGCTATTGAATTTTATTTGATTTCTTTATTTTGATGTATTGTTATTAGTGTATGAAGTCGTAAAAATTACAACACGAGAAACGTCAATTTATCTTCGGTTGATGCGTTCATCACAATCCTTTGAACCATTAAAAATCGGTTACAGACGTGTTGTCTTTTATTTCTATTTACCACCAGTACGAAGGTCAATATCGATGTAGAAGGAAGTTTGAGAATCCATGTGTCCACTAACACGTAAGAATCACGTTTATACTCGGCGGTGGCAGAACAAAGTAGCATCTAAAAAAGTATTCGAAATGTTCATCTTCGGCGTTCAGCCATTTGGTCAGACTTGCGAGTACTCGGTCTGCGGCCAAACGAACGGGCCCCGTGTAGCATATTGTTAAAAGGTGTATCATATGTACAACCGAACTTTTGAGTGATGTCCCATGGACACGCGTAAGTAAATGCTCTCTTTTTCTAGATTTTTGAGACTTTCGTTGGTACTTGCAAATTACTATTATACATGTGGAATGAAAATTTTTAAAGAGGCCCTTGTTAGATCAAGTAAAGCGAAGGTAACCAGTGAAATGGATATGAAAAGTAGACTTTTCAAGGTACTACGCCGATATCGACTTCTCATCCAAGACTCTAGATTGATGCAGTTAGAAGATGGGCGCGGAGAGCATTTCCAATAAACCAAACTAAAATGCAGAGCTGCGTTTTAAATACGGAGTTGCATATTAAACGTGGGGACGGCGGCGCGTTATACAGTAAAATTACCAAAGTATTTTCGTGCTTTCGTAAGTCCGAATTGTTATAGAGTGAAGAATATTTAAGTATTCCAGAAAACAGTCGAACCGAACAAACTTATTTGAACATAAAAATACCAAAATGTTTTAGCCGATTGAAGAATTGGAACTTTTGCAAACCTTTCTGAATAGTGAGAAATTTTACACGTGCGATAATGGAAGGAACGTTTAGGATCACGAGTTGCTATAGATGAAGATTCGGCTAAAGGCAAATTTTTTGAGTTTTATTTAGAACTGTATTTGCTCGTGTGCACTATAAGCTGAATCGAAAACGTAAACCAAGGGAAAGCGATATGTAAAGGATGTATTATGAAGACTTTTAATGTACATAAGTTGTCAATGATATTTTGAGCTTTTTTTTTTTTTTTTTTGTATTTTGTTTTCTTGTAAGTAATGTATTTCTAATGTGTCCCCCGATAGTTTTCTGCGGTCAGTTAATTATTTCAGAACCGCGTTTTCGCGAAGCGAGGGTAAACATCTTGCAATTATATAGAGAGGGTGCATCTGTCTATAGGGGGAGAAAACCGTGGAAAAAAAAACCCATTAATTACTAATAAGACCAGCCTAAAATAGAAGACGAGAGTTGATTTTTAAGTTGATAATCGGTTTTTAATATCAGATTTGTTGCCCGTATTTCATGAAGAAATTATGTATTAATTTTCAAGACAGCGCTATCTATTGTTCAGTTTGAGAAATAATTCTGTTTTTTACAATTGAAGTGTGAATATACGTAGAATATATACATATTTGTAAGTTGGTGGTTAATTGGAAACAACTCATAGCGTAGTATTGAGAGTTTTGTCTGCGCGTTCGTGCGAAGCCAATCACTTAGTAATAACTTTCTTTTTTATATCTAAAGTATCGCCAACTGAAAATAAATAAAACCGGGAAAAAAACAGAAGTAATTTTTATTATTTTGGCGACGTTTTGTAAAACAAAAAGTGTAAAAAAAAGAAAAAAAGAAAGGTAAATTTCGATTGTTCTCAATTCTAATGGAGTTATCCGGACAAAATGGCGTATTTGTAACAAAAACGGTTCGACGTGATCGAAATATTAATGCGCAGGCAGAGGTCCACCGCGTGTAAAAAAACGCAAAAACAAGCGCGCGTACTGTCTTTACCCTGTAGGCTAATTAGAAACGCGAAGAAATTTTAAAGAATTTTTTAATTAGTCGCCAGAGCGGTTTAAAAATTTCCTCATCAGGAATTTACCTTTCGGTGAAACCGGGAATAATTAAAATTCGACGATGTCCCCACACTTCAGCCGTATCCATCCATACCCCACCCACTCATGAACCGATGTTACTGCAGAGTATTACTTGTAGAGATGAAAATTTTGCATAGACTACTATTCTCCTGAAGTATTTCGTGATGTAATTAGTTTCGGTTCGCATTACTGACTGATTCTTCAACCGTTCTCAATGATTCTATTAGTTAAAAAAAAAAAAATTAAAATAAATAAGAGGTAAATTTTTACGGCAAATTGAACAATGAAAATATAAATCTGTTTTGATTAAAATTAAAAACAAATTTACGTACAGTTTCTGTCCGGCAAGCGAAAGCACCGGGGGAACAGAGCCTGTTTCTAAAAAAAAAAAAAAATATTACGAAAGTTTAATTTCACGTAATTGTAAGCATACTTAAATGTAAATTGCGTATCGAATTGAGACGAAATTATATCGAATTGGACTAGTAAAAATTAATTTCCGTGTTTTTCTTTTTTCTGTAATTTAATTCGCAAAACTGTTGCGATAAGCGTCTTATAAAATTGCTCACGGAAAAAAATATTTAACCCTCCGAAGAAGAAATAAATACATATTAAAGTAGTTGCGACAGCAACATGGCATGGAAAATTTAGCAAAAAAGTGAAAAAAAAATCACAGTACTACTTCAGCGAAAGATGTTATCTAATGAAAAAAGTTTGCGATACTTTGTGCGACCTTTTTTTTCTTTTTTTTCTTTTTTCTTGTTCCATGCGCGTATTCTTTCGATCAAAGTAAAAACTAAAAACTAAAAATTAAGTTGCGGATTAACAAAGTAGAATATAAAATTTTGATTGAAGCGCCGTGGAGATATCAACAACCATTGATTTCGAAAAGGAGTGCATAATCAGAGAAAGATATTTAAAAGTAAATTTGGACTTTAGATTTTTGGAAATACTAGCGGGTATATATTAGAAAGAATCGAGTACATTAGAAAACGGCAAATTTATACCGATATGGTATCGTTTTAGGCAACGGTGTTTTTTTCGAGTCGGAAATTCCGTTACTACGTAGTGAAAAACACAAAATATTATCAAAACACACTTTAATATACTACACAAACATACATACATCAATCACATGTAACACATTTATCCATACGCGTGTGCACATACTTACCATGTAACACATGAAAGTACTTACGTGTCAAGTAACGAATTGATATAGTTTTAACAAGTGATCGATACAAAAATAAATTTATTTCTCATGTACATAAAATATCTTCTCAGTACTCATAGTATTGAAGTTACTTTCGCATATACACACACCATCACATATAGCACGTATACACCGATGGCACATATACAGACGCACTTGCTATGTAACGCACGAAGCGAATTAATTAAGTTACGCGTTAGAATTATTCATATATCGCTAATATATGACGGAGGGTAGACCGCGCATACTTGTTTAATTAATCCATTGAACAGTAAAATAATTCAACCATCTGCTTAAATTTATTCGTGTTAGTAAAAAACATAACAACCTTCGATTCGTTCATTAAGAAATAATTCGTTATTTTTACCGCAGTCAAAAGCGGAGAATTCTTGCAAGTGATAATAATTGCATTTTTCTGGACGTTAATCCGAACTTTCGATAGTGAATTAACATTGTTTATAGGACCAGTCAATAAATTACGTATAAATAAAACGGCAGATATTTTCCTCCTATTTTCTAACGCGGACGTTTTTTTTTTTTTTTTGGGCGCGCCAGCGGCATTGACCCAACAACAAGAAAACTAAGCCAAGAAATTAAATAACTAAGCGGTCCGAAATGGACGCAACAAAGGACAGCAGTGCGGACACCACAGAAGATGAAAGAAAGGAGAGGATAAAGGAAGAGTTATAGGGATTAGGGAGACCTAATGACAGGAGCTGACTGTATAAAAGGTAGCGATTATTAAGAAAAGCAGGACACTCAAAGAAAATGTGATTAGCATCACATGTACGAGGAGGATCACAATCGTGGAGAGAACCGGGGGGTCACGAGTTTAACGATACCCCGTCATGGTAAAACTGGGCGGTGCATTTAGCGAAAAATGTCGTTACTGCCCCCGTGACTTCGACGTCTGCGTTACGTAACGTTTCCCGCGCATTTTAAATGGGGAAAACGTGAAAATCTGAAGGTGCCACATCAGGTGAGTAGGGTGGATGTGAAAATTCGTCCTAATTTTGATTTTTAATTCACGTGTGAACGGGAACACACGTGTGCGGTAGCGCCTTATCGTGAAACAGCACGGCTCTCCAGACTGCAGCCATGTCTCTTCCGATTAATTGCGCGATGAAGTGTCATGGTAAGTGTAATCGCATGCTTCTGTGTACGAAATCGCAACAGTAGGAGTCCGTGTCGGTTCCAGAAGATGTTGCGAGAACCTTCCGGCAGAGCATTCATGGCTTTTGGCAGACCTGGTTGACCTTTCATTATTCACACTTCACTCGCTTCCTTCGACTCTGAGACACACTTACGCGTCATAATGCTATTTACATCGTAGGCTATGCATAGTTTGCGATCAATTTTTGCACCTAGAACTTCTTCAGCTGTCAGAAATTTCGTGACCACGCGTGTCAACTCACCTCGGCTTGGATCACCGATATATGTTTCACGCGTGCGTACAGAAGTTCTACTGATCAGATCAGAACACGGAAAACGGCGCTCTGTTCGTATTTCCTCCCTCTGCCTCTCATAAATTTCCCACAGTTTCACCAAATAGCGGTTGCGAAACAAGCGTGTCACGTTACTTATTGAACGCCCCTCCTACGAATCGCTTTTAAAATTATTTTTAAACTTTAACTTATATACTGTTAATTTTCTTCAAATTTGTATCGCTCGTGGATATGATTTTTTTTTTTTTTTTTTTTGTAAATGAAAATCATATTTATTCGTATTAAAACAGATTTTATTATCATAGCTCCAATGAAGCATAGATGTGTTAAATCATGCTGCAAATGTAAGCAGTTATTCATTTTATAGATGTTACAGTAAAGTTTTACAAGCGCGCAGTTGGCGAACTAAATGAAAACAGCTCGACACAAAAATAAAAAGAGGGTAGGGTAGTAGTAAATACCAGAATTTGCGTATCGAGCCAAAAAGGTTGTAGAAAAAGTTCAAAACTTACACGGATGTTATGGAAATAGTATAAGGCAGGGACGAGAAAAATGCCGCGCCAACGTTGCTTAATTTACACACTGAAGCGAAATGGCGGAGGAATGTATGTGTATCGAGGGATACGGAGGCGTAAGAATGATGTGGGACGTATCGAGAAAACCGTTAAATTGCTCTGTAGAATTTCAGCTCTAGAATTGCACTATTTCGAATAATATACTCGTCTCTTTTTAAAAATCAATAAAATATTTTGTAGGATATTGGCCAGTGAAAATTTCAAGACCGTCCCATTAAAGGCTCGACAACGAAAAAAGGTAGTCTTTATAATACAAATTATTTTAATGACACTATCGAAGATCATTTGAAAAGAAATGCGATTAAAAATGTTCTTTAGAAGCGCAGATATCTGCGTTACTAAAGAATATAATTTTTCAACATAATATAGTGCGTGTGCATTTTAGACTATTCACTTCATTTCTGTTTCTGTTTTTCGTCTTTTGTTCTGTTTTATCTTTTCCGCCATTTCCCCCTTTTCGTGTCTTTCGCGTTGTTTACTTACATGTTACACTGTAATCCGTTTTTCGTCGAATCATTTCATCGGATCTTTGCACGGAAGCGCTGCACATTGAATATTTAAATTTCACTGTTTTATTCCGTGACGAAGGTTATTAATAAGAGCTGTAAGAAAATTTTAAAAATCGTCGTCAAAAGCAACGTTAGAAATGCTGTTTCAAAAATGAACGAATAATTACGAAGAAACGTACAATTTTATTTAGTCAATATTCTTGATAGTTTTTTTTAGGAGGGAGTCGGTGCAAGTAACTTTGAGGTTTTTATTGAGCGAAATCAAGCCGTTCTTGGAGAAGCTTACGTAAGGTGTTGTGCGTCATATCTGGTGTTACAGTGGAAATGTCTTAATAAATGCTGTTTCGAAAGTGAAGTTGCTTAGGCATCACTGAGCGCGGAAACGGTTTTTATTTAGACCCTTTTGCTCCTATTTCTTACGTTTTATTCAGTATTAGCGACAAGTTGGAGACGTAAATTCCCAAAATTACTTTTATAACCTATCTTTTTACTACTATCGTGTTAATTTTCGCTAGAGTGGAAATATTAGGTAATTATTTAATTTATCGTTGGGAATAGATGGGGAGGTACTGGAATCGGTTTGTTGAAGGGATTTTTTATTCTCCGAGCAACTATCGCTTTGTCGCCTAAATTATCCTTTCGTTTGCAGAAAATGTATCGCAGATTTGTACAGTTTCCAGGAAAAATTGTGTACCCTATCATTATTAATTTTCGAACCCGCTATTATATTAACGCGCCTACTTTTCCACCTTCAATGTGATGAAAAGTGGTCACCGGTCAAGTATGGAACTGTGTACAGAACCAGCAAGTCTTTAGTCAAAAGTAGTTAGTGGCATTATTTTCCTGGCAACAGGCCTGGTTGTGTTCGTTTCAGTTGATTTCAGTGTCTCCGGGAAATTACTAAATCGCGGTACCAGCACATTAACCAAAGCTGGCTTTATGTGATGAGAAGCGCGCCGGTATAATAGACGGGTTGTAGTTGCGTCATTCTCACTTCAATCGGGTTGAAGAGAATTTGCAGTGATACGACTGAATTCGCAACGGCGGCTGCTGAATGTGACGGTGTTTTCTGTCGTTGCGATAGTCAAACCTGGTTTGTTTGCACTGTCGATGGCGGCTTCGCTTTCGTTCGGTTTCCGTGTAGTGTATCGCACTAGACTATACTTATCTACAGAATGAAATAAAATTCACGGTTAATTTTCTATGCGCATTTAATTTTTGCCAATTTAAACAGTAGGGTTCTACACGACGCTATATTAGTTTACTGTTCAAATTGTTTTATTGTATATTTTGTATACGGAGGTCGTTATTGATGGATCGACTCGCCGTAAATCGACCTGCTGTAGGCGTTGAATTAGTCGTCGGGTGAACTCGCCGGACGATCAAATGGCCGTTTGCTGAAGACCATTTCGAATACCTATTTACACTTTAGACTACCCACAGTTTGGTTCTACTTCTACTCTTTCATCGGCTTAAACTCTATGCTCTACGAGTAATTTACCAATAAATTTTTAAAAAAAGACGTAAAAAACTCATCTATAACCCTTTTTTAATACTAGTTCACACTGTTGTAACGAATGCATCAACCTCAACGATACATTGACAATAATCGCGCTGTAATTTTTAGAACTGCGCATACGTAGATAGTACAACGATTCGAAACACGTAAAAGAACTCAAATGACATTTAAAAACTCCGAAATCATACAGCAAGTAGTGTCTCGTAAACAGGTTTCGAAATGTTTACCTTCGACAGACGGCGGTTAGCCGGCTAGTTTAATCAGCGGTCCCCTCTGTGTACGTATGTAGAAGTTCTGGTCATGATTTTATTTGTGCTCTGGCTGATAGGAAAAATTTAAGGCGGATACGGGGAACCGCTGATAAATTAGTATTATTGTTATTATTTTTAATCGTTTCCGGCTATTTCATCGTGTTTTTTTGTTTTTTTTGTTTTTTTTATATATGATAATTTTACTGTTACATTTTTTCACCGCCTAACTGTCAGCAGACGAGGAAGTGTTTAAATAAAGATGGAACGTAAACGTTTAGAATTGTTGAAGAACATTTGAACAGTCATACAATATTGCTTGTAAATATTACGATGTTAAGAAAGCCATATGAGGAGGGGACAAAAAACAATTTGAAAATGTACCTAAAGAAATGTGCGCTATAAAAACAAAAAAAAAAAAGCAAACAACTAACAAACGTTTATTATCTTTACTTTGGTTTATCGTCAGACTATGCTCGGAAAATTTAATATACACACTCAATTAGCAAAGTTCAGTGAACAATTAGCAGCAAGATTTCGTGCGGTGGAATGGAGGTTGGCGGGAGACTCCCGGTATACATGCATACGTATATTATATTTATATATCAAATGGAGGATGAAGAGCGGTGTGCTTTTGTGGCAAATCAAATTAAAAAGTAGCTTCATACAAAGAATAATTCTGAGAATTTTGGTTTTTACTAATGCGGGTATGGTAAAGTTTAATGATGTGAAAGGATTTAAATTAAAACGTTTTCCACTTTAGTGCCGAAACAATTTCGCGGCTAAATGAATCAAGCTTCAAAAAATTCGTATCTAAACGAAATGCTTAGAGTCTGTGTTCTTCGTAAAACAAGATGTACAAAATCAGGGGACCTCCTTACATTAACCTTTAGTCTCTATATCAGATTAAACACTCGTTGTGTTAAGAGCACGTGGTCTGCCTAACAGGTCAGAAAAAAAGATCTGATGAACGTATATAATCAGTGGCGAATCCACGGGGAGTGTAATAAAGGGCACCCCCCATCCCCGAAGAACCAGAAACTCGATGAAAAATTTTTTTTTTTTTTGTTCCTTTGGGCGCGTCAACTCAGGACATTTACCCAGCACAAAGGACTAACAAATCATGAAACGTAGGGACTTGAAAGTTAAATCAGGAAGCGATTAGAAACAGAAGAAATAAAGATCGCCAATATAGGAACAACAGAAAGAGAAGGAAGAGCAAGAATGTAGTGGGCACAGTAAGGGATCGGGAGGCCAAGGCCAAGCAAATTAGAATAAAGGACTGCGCGTTCTGCGGAGATAGATGAGCATTCGAGTAGGAGGTAATTTACATCACAGGTCAAATTTAAGATAGGAGGATGGAAGGGACACAAGGGAGACTGAACAATATTAAAAGGAAAGAGGGAAGCAGGAAGCAGACTGTGATTAAAGCGGAGGCGAATTATGGAAGAAATAACAGAACTGCTGATGCAGGGAAAATTATTAAACCAGGAAGAAGTAGGTGGAGAGGGTTGTATAGCAAGGTAAAAAGAGTTAGGATTGGCGAAAAGAGACGGATAAAGATCAGTCTAAAAGTCATGGTGAAAACGATACAAAAGAGCAACGTAATTTATACTATAAAAGATTCGTATAAATGTTACAACATATGGATTTAATTATAACTAATATTAAATACTGTTTTCTAATAAAACTAACAACGTTACACGTTTTTATTCTGTTTTAAATGCAGCTGTCATCTCGATCTTTTGCCGTTCTTATTTATTTTTAATTTTTATTTTGTAATGAAAATGAAAATATTCCAACGAGAAATATATGTATATTAAAATTTGCTCACGGAAAAAGAATTCGCATCGGGGTAATAACAAAAATAAAAGAGAAGTAAAGTGTTTAATAAAAATATTATCGTTCTATTCTTTCTAGTAATTTCCTATTCAAATTCTGAACTACCATTTTTTAGCTAGAATTGTATAATTTTGTTTTATTTTTCATCTAAAAATAAAACAAATAAATTAAAAATTGTAATAATTACGTATTTTTAAAACATTTTTAAATTTCTAAAGAGGTCGTTATTTGATTTTCTTTATGAAATAACA
This sequence comes from Icerya purchasi, assembly GCA_039619475.1. Taxonomy (NCBI): domain Eukaryota; kingdom Metazoa; phylum Arthropoda; class Insecta; order Hemiptera; family Monophlebidae; genus Icerya; species Icerya purchasi. The sequence goes on from CM077116.1 coordinate 134,678,360, forward strand.
TACTGCTCAAATCTACTGCTTACCGTATAAGATATTACGTAATTATGCAATTTCCCTCCGCAAAATGTCTCTCTGGATCCGCCCCTGATATAATAGAGATGAAACAAAAACGGGTTTACCATTTCTGAGAAAGGGAGGAATAACATGTCAATATGATTCTTTTTTTTGGGGGGGTAATACTGAAATATGCGCCAATAAGTGCCAATCTGTTGCTAGTACGTTGAGCAGCACTGACACTCGCCAGTGAAACTTGAAGAGATTCTTTTTTTATAAGCTCTGCAGGTGTTTATTAAGTATTTGCAAGGTGTAGAGTAGATTTTTTGTTTTAGGGTTTTCTTTTTTAGCTGTTGGAAAAACACAGAGCTACGGTAACACACTGTATTCTCAATAAGTGACTTGTGCAGTACAAGTCTGTATCTGTAATGAAAGCTCCATGTATTTCTGCACATTTTTATAGGCCATCAAGCAATTGTATTGGAATGCAAAGTAACGCGTAAGGGGCCACCACTATCAGGGTTCCCCAGGAACATCTATTCAAGTTTTAAATAAAGTCAAAGACTCTAGAGCGCTTCAGCTGTCGAATTTCTTGGCTGTTGTCAAGTAGGTTGATAGCTAACGGGTTGGGATGGGTTTTCAAGCGACTAGTATACCGTTGGGCGGCAAGTTTTATTTCTTCCTTTACGTAAGGTACGTTAAAGTCCCTATGGAGTATGTCCGTGGAGACGTACCAAGGAGGTGACACAATAAGTCTAATGGCCTTATTTTGAAAACGATGTATCTTATTGATATCGGTATTTTTAGCACAACCCCATAAAGTCAGAATGTCCATACTGGTTTTAATATTATTTTACACATTAATAATTTGTTTTCGATCAACAAGCTGGAATGCTTACCAAGAAGCCAGTAGAGTTTCCTCAGCTTTATATCCAAATGCTTTCTTTTTTGTGAGACGTGCTTATTCCGCCTTAATTTACTGTCCAAGTGCAACTCCCAAGGTGTGGTATTTTACTTCATTCCTAATCGGAATGTGAATGTAATCTGCGTACACTTTTTCCCGTTAACTTTAATCCGCCATCGATCGAACCACCTTTTAAATTTTGCTGAGCGAAGGCCGATATATACGGTGTTCATAAAGCAAACGTGTTGCACAGTTGTCGGTACGTACAAAATTCCGGTCGTATTGTAAGCAGATTCCACGATTTATCTGTAAATGTACCCCCCCCCCCCCCCCCCCCCCACACACACATGTTTTAAAAGTTTGACTGGAATTATGGGAAAGAGGAGCAACATGGGCCGGAAAATGTTTCTTTTTTTTTTCACTATTAATTTGTTCGGCTCCTAGGGACTACATACCAAGTGGTGGATGCACGAGAGAAATATTATTGGCGATGTGTATGTGTCTTCCGCCCGAAATTCATGGAATTACGTAAAATTCATTTGAAAAATATTAATTTTTTTTCTTCTTTTCTTTCGATGGTCGATTTGTAATTTGCCTCGAATTGGAAGCGAGTAAAGGACACTTCGAAGCGGAAATACGGGCCGCGAAACCAATTTCTTCTGCTACCAGTGATGGTGCAGAGGGAAGGTTGAAGTTCGGGAAAACCACGAAGAATTGTTTGTGTTTCTTTTTAAAATACGGTGATAAGAACTATCACGGTCGTTCTCAAAAAGAGCCGGTTTGTTTTGTAACGTCAATCATCCGTTCGCGTAAAAACTGCCATCTATAGCGGTTTCTTCGCCAGTGACTTAAGAAGTGAAAGTGGTTCAGTTCAAGAGAATTTCTAAAAAGTAAAACTATCGACAAGTCTAACAAATGATCAACAAGAGTGATTAGAGGATATTGTAGTGCGAACTGGTTATTAGCAGCTTGCAAGCAGTAACGTTTATGCGGAACACGTAGAGCATTTTTTTTCTTTTCTTCTTTTTCGTAGTTGTTGTGTGTTTCAGAAATTTAATTAGCTTTTTGTCTTGTAAATGTACAACTACTGTACACGTTGCCCCGCCATAAAACAGTTTTCCATCGGGAAATGATCATATCAGAGCGTTACAAAATTTTCAGTTCAGCAATAAAATTGAACGGATCCTTTTTTCCGTTTTGTTATGTATATTTTTCCAAACTGCACATAGTACCGTGTCGCCCGTTTTATTAATCTCTACCGATTGCTTCTTTTTATTCATATTTATCCTCTTTAGCCTACTGGCAGCTTGCTTCCTTTTCGTGTCATCGACGTGTGAGTTTTACTTTTGTCATCTAGTGTGCCAAATTTTTTTTAAAAAGCTTTTATTTTCATGCACCTTGAACGAATCACACTTATGTTACGTAAATTTCTTCACATTTTTCTTTCCAACAAATATTATATTAGGGACTACCGGGGAACTTTCTTGATTTTGTTTTACGTCGTTAATTTTTAAGAAGGACTTCAGCGTTTGTATAACGTTTATTAAAAAAAAAAATAAAAGGAGGTAGGGATACCATCAGCTAAAAAAGTGAAATTTGGATTAAAATATCTCAAAAATATTAAACCGCTAGCAGAGTAATAAAATATGTGAGAGGAGAATATGTTGCATTTCATTTTTTTTACGAGATGTTAACAATATTTGTTCCTTTAAATTTATAATTTTCTTTCTTAACATCTAAGCAATAATATTTCAAGTAACTGGCGAGTGTCGCTCTAATTTCAAAATTTGGACTCTTCAATTCTAGAATTTGGGGGTTTTGTATTTTTCCTATTGCTAATGACGAAAAGATGTCCAATTGAAAAATTAAAAAAATCAGCTCTAGGCTCTGGACGTAGAAGTAACTTTTATTTTTATCTTATTTTATATTATTAGATATCGATGTTGCGTATTGAGCATAATAAGCCTCCAATTTTAGTTTCCGATCTGATTGTATTTTCTCAAATTTGGACCTTTAAAAGGAAAGTTTTTTTTATTTTTTCGTTATTCTACGGGTAAAAATACGCCGATTAAAGAAAATAAAAACGATTTTGCAGCTACGAAAGAGAACAGGCTGCGGAATTTTTGAAAATTTTTCTTTTTTTTAAAACATTTGTTTTTCGTTCTTTTGATAAAGTTGGGCTTTTTCATTTTGTAATTTTTGCAGTTTCACAGTTTTTCTGCAATCCGATGACGGATATTACGAATAAAAAAGAAATAAACTTTTCCCACCTATTATAGAGCAGAGTGTACGATTTTTGCCTGTGCAGGTTTTGTAATATAGATGCGTAGTACTCATTTGTTTTTCATCTTTTGCTCTCTACAATTCGGTTGCCGTATAACTTCTGCGTGATAACAACTGATGTTTTCTGGAGCGGGTTTTTGGAGCGCGCTATTGTTTCTGTGGTAATCGAGCTTCTGATTTATTTAGGATGTATTATTAAAAAATAAAGTTAATTTAAAGGTAATGCGTGGTGGATGATAATTGTTCCGTTAAAACCGCGTTAAACAAATTAATATATATTTTAATTCCGACAATTAGAATGTGAGTAAGTCGTAAAGTCGAGCTATGCTAAAACAGTCGTCGGGGATTATTAAATAATCGAAAGTTCAGAGTAACTGGCGGTGAGAATTAAAAATGGTTAAAAACGAAATAATATACTTAATAGGGTTGCTACATGATACGAAACTAACGCGTGCATGTCGTTCGTACGGACAATCTCGATAAGTATTTGGACAGTACTTGTGTGTAATGGTTAAACTGACGCGATTGAAAACCGTTTCGGAAGTAGTCGTTTTTTAGGTACGCAAAAAGTAGGAAAAAAAGTAAAAAAAAGTAAAGCTCTTTGTTTTATTCATTTTTATGGGTTCGTCAACATGGACATTGACCCGAGAATAGAGAAAAAAACAAGAAGAAAACTCACAAAGCAAAGTTTCTTCCAGCATTTAACTCAAAATTTTGAATTTTCCGGCCTCCTTATAAAAAATAATCCAACTCTTCTTTGTTGCTTAAGAATCTTATAAAAAAATGGAAAACAATTTTTGAGTAATTTTGAATCTTACATTAACAGCAGACAATCGAGCGGGGATATTCTTAGGGTGTAAATTAAATCGAATTAAACAATTTCAGATATTTTAAAGATATAAATAGTTTTTTTGACAAAATTTTAATTGTATATTAAATTAAAAATAATGTCGAATACGTTTGCGATTTAATTATAAATCAATTTATTTGATATTTAAAATTTTAAAATAATAAAATTCAAATGCAAATTGAACTACTACTGGGACCGTTAAAGTGCAACGGCGTTGGGATAAAGTTGATTTAGACATCGATATAGATAAATGTAACGATTATTAACAGAAAGAATCATTACGCATCTGGATAATTCGTGAAGGTTGAAGATAAAGTGGAAGAACATTAATTAATACAGTTGAGATTACATTGAAGAAATGCGGATTTAATACGGCGATAGCGCATTACTTACGGAAATCTGTAGAATTCGCGGCACGAATGTGAACACAAAAATGTGACTAAATGAATCTTTTTATATGTGTATCTGAAGAGGCTGGACAATGAAACTAATATAAAAAAAAACAAAACCTTTAATTTCAAAAAGACATCAGTTCTAAATGAACTGGTTGTTTTTCTATGGTTGGAGAATGGAAATGAGGAGTTACCAAATCATACGGACATATCCTGAGATCTTAGGAATCGATTATTATACGAACTAAAATAGAAAGCCCGAAACAACCGTGTAATATCAAAATAATAGTAAATATGCCTTTTCATACGTGTCTAAGAATGGTAGTTGATACAGAGTCTATCGTCGGATTATGTAATGAAGCAAATGTATCGATATAAAACTATTTATTGCAATGTTGCTACTGAGATTACCTGGATAACCGCGATATGTTAAATGGCTGATATATATATATATATATATATATATATATATATATATATATATATAATATGTATACATACGAATATTTAATTGTTGGCTATATAGATATATTTTAGAAAAAGGCCGTTTTTTAAAATAGCAATTCATTTTTTGATTTTTTGTGTGTATAGCTTTTTCCTTTTTCTTTTTTTTTCTTTATCGTTTTTTCTTACTCATTTTTTTCCTGCCATATCAAATGAATCAACACGCTAAACTGGTAGAAGCATCTAAAATGTACCCGATGGGGAGCAATTTAATTCGGAAAGTATCATTAAATTGATGCGGTTTTTATTAGATGCGATCAGGCAGCAGTACATTTTGTTCGTTTTCAAAATGTCCGCATTAAATATTAATAAAACAAAGTGATAATTTTTAATTACACCGTATATTTCTTAAAATAGTTAACAAAAAAAAAAAAAATGATATTTTCTTGAAATATTTCACTCTTTAGTAGTAGTTGCTACACACTAATAGTTATTTTAAAATACGCTTAAAAGTCAAAAAAATTGTAAAAATACCGTTTCTTTTTTAATTATAATGTTGTTTATATAACTTCCGGAAATTCAGTACCTCTTTATTTCATTACAAGAAACCTACAGATTCGATAATATTTTCCGAATGAAATGGCTCCTCATCGGCTACATTTTAGACAATTGTCCAAACTGGTAGTGCTGGTACAGTTTGCATTAAGCACGCGCACGAATTATTAATATATTTCAGAAATTCTTAGCAGCGATGAATTTATTTTTAACCTGAAAAAAGGTGTATTTAGACATTTTCACGGTGGTTTTAATTTTATTAATTGTTTTTAATTTTTCGACAAATACCTAAGAACCGCCGACGGACAGTGTAATAATATTGAATATTTTTTGGTAATTCCGTTGTGAGTGTTTTCCATGTTTTAATTACCCTGAAAAAGGCGATTCAAAATCTTTCCAACGTAGTAAAGAGTATAAAAAATAAATGCTAAAATAACAAACTAATACGTAAGTAACAAAATTAATATAAGAATATCAAACTTGTTATCTTAGGAACGTTTTCGGGCATAACCCATCTTCAGCTAAAATATAATCGAACTAAATTAAAAACATAGTGTAACAGTGAACACAATTTAAAACTTCACTTTGAAGCTAAAATAAAATTAAATTAAAAATAAATCAAAATAAATTAAAATGAAAGTAACATGAAACATAGCACACATGTGAATTGAACTACAGTCTAACACATATTGAAACTAAAAATTAAATCACAAGTTTAATAACGGTAATTAATGTGAAATAAAAACAAGAAATAAAATTGAAATAAAAAATTGAAATAAAAAATGAATGATAAACATATTTGGAGATTAGATAAGAAATAAATAATAGAACCTGTCTAAGAAGGGCTAGTTTAAAATTTTTTATTAAAGTATTATATTAAAGAGTGGGTTTTGATTGTGTGGAGTTTGGTCATTTAATATATTGTTTTTGTGTTTATTTATGTAATAGTTTTCAGCTATGTTCATTAGGTTTCCTTTATTGTATGTGGCTAATACTGTAACTGTTTTTTCTAGTGAATCAGGTGTATGTTTATTTTTTATTAAGTGTTCTGCATATGTGGATTTTTCCGTTTCGTTATTTGTAAATGATTTAATGTGTTCTAGGTATCTATATTTTATTTTCCTACCAGTTTGACCGATGTATGCCTTTTCACAATTATTACAGTTTATTTTGTATATACCACTATTTTCAAATATATTATTATTTTCTTTATTCATAGTAATTATTTTGTTTTTTAGGGTATTGTTTGTTTTATAAGCTATTTGTAATCCTAGTTTTTTAAATATATTACTTAATTTGTATATATTTTTATTTATGAAAGTGAATGTTATAAATTTGTTTTTGTCTTTGTTAATATCGTTATTTTTAGGTTTATATTTTAATTTTAATTTTATTTTTTGTATTAATTTTTCTATTATGTGTTCAGTGTAACCATTATTTATTGCAATTGTTTTTAATATTTTTATTTCATTTTGTTTTTTGTTTTGATTCATGGGGGTGTTTAGTAATCTATTTATGGCGTGTATGAAGTATGCGTGTTTATGTTGATTTGGATGGTTTGATGTTTTGTTTATTATAGTGTCGGTTGTTGTTTGTTTTCTGTGTATATTGTATTGTAATTTATTAGTAGTTTTATTTATTATGATGTCTAAGAAGTTAATTTTATTGTTTATCTCTTTTTCCATAGTGTATTGTATGTTTTTATGTATTTTATTTAAATCATTTAAAATGTTATTTTCAGTGTTATTGTTGTTTTCATCAAAAATAACTAAAGTATCATCTACATATCTGATATATGTTTTTATATTATATTTTTTAATTAAATTTTCAATATATCTTTCTTCGAGATGTTGTAGAAATATTTCACTTAAAATACCTGATAAGGGGGATCCCATACCTAAACCACTATTTTGGGTATATGTAATATTATTGAATTTGAAATAATTTTGTTCAATGAGTATTTTTATTAAATTGATTAATTGGTTATTATATATATTATTATTTGAAACATTTATTGATTTTTTGATTATTTCTATTGTCTCATTAATTGGTATGTTAGTGTATAAATTGGTTATATCGTAAGAGATTATTTTAGTTTTATTGTTTATAGGTATGTTTTGTAATTTATCAAAGACATTTTGTCTATTTCTGATTGTATATTTATCATTTAAAGATATATTTTGTTTTAATATATTGGATATGTATTTGGCTAATTTATATCCAGGGGCAGTTGTGTAATTTACTAAAGGTCTAATTGGTATATTTGGTTTATGTATTTTTAATAGTGGGTTGAGAGTTGGTGCTTTGGGGTTCATATTTATAAAGAATTTGGCGATATTGTTATTTATTAGTAAATTTGATTCTTTTATTATTTTTCTTATTTTAGCCTGATATTTGTTTGTGGGATCGATTTTTGTCGTATTTATGTTATTTTCTTTTATAAAATTATCAGTTTTTTGAATAAGTTCATTTTTATTTATTATAATTATACTATTTCCTTTATCAGCTTTAGCGGTAACAGCATTTTCTTGGTTTAATTTATTATTTATATTTTTGATGGTTTTTTGTATTTTTAAATGGTCTGTGTTTGTTTTGTTTTTCTTTATAATGTTTAAAATTGCGTGTGTTGCTTCGGCTCTTGTAATAGTTTGTTCATTTGTTGGTAATTTTTGTATTGCATTTTCAGTTTCTATTATTAAATTTTCATATTGTTTTTTATGTGATGTGTTTAAATTATATTTATAACCTAAATTTAAAACGTTGACTTCATCATTTGTAAATTTTATGGTAGTTAAGTTTACAGTTCTTGGATAAAAATCAAATTTATTATTAATTGTAGGTTTAGGTATTTGTTGTTTTGCTAAAGTATTTAATTTTTTATTTATTATTTGTTGTTTTTGGTATATAATGGGTTTAACTTTGTCATTAATTTTTTCAAAATATAAATTTATGAAATTCTAAATTTATATTTTGAAAAAATTAATGACAAAGTTAAACCCATTATATACCAAAAACAACAAATAATAAATAAAAAATTAAATACTTTAGCAAAACAACAAATACCTAAACCTACAATTAATAATAAATTTGATTTTTATCCAAGAACTGTAAACTTAACTACCATAAAATTTACAAATGATGAAGTCAACGTTTTAAATTTAGGTTATAAATATAATTTAAACACATCACATAAAAAACAATATGAAAATTTAATAATAGAAACTGAAAATGCAATACAAAAATTACCAACAAATGAACAAACTATTACAAGAGCCGAAGCAACACACGCAATTTTAAACATTATAAAGAAAAACAAAACAAACACAGACCATTTAAAAATACAAAAAACCATCAAAAATATAAATAATAAATTAAACCAAGAAAATGCTGTTACCGCTAAAGCTGATAAAGGAAATAGTATAATTATAATAAATAAAAATGAACTTATTCAAAAAACTGATAATTTTATAAAAGAAAATAACATAAATACGACAAAAATCGATCCCACAAACAAATATCAGGCTAAAATAAGAAAAATAATAAAAGAATCAAATTTACTAATAAATAACAATATCGCCAAATTCTTTATAAATATGAACCCCAAAGCACCAACTCTCAACCCACTATTAAAAATACATAAACCAAATATACCAATTAGACCTTTAGTAAATTACACAACTGCCCCTGGATATAAATTAGCCAAATACATATCCAATATATTAAAACAAAATATATCTTTAAATGATAAATATACAATCAGAAATAGACAAAATGTCTTTGATAAATTACAAAACATACCTATAAACAATAAAACTAAAATAATCTCTTACGATATAACCAATTTATACACTAACATACCAATTAATGAGACAATAGAAATAATCAAAAAATCAATAAATGTTTCAAATAATAATATATATAATAACCAATTAATCAATTTAATAAAAATACTCATTGAACAAAATTATTTCAAATTCAATAATATTACATATACCCAAAATAGTGGTTTAGGTATGGGATCCCCCTTATCAGGTATTTTAAGTGAAATATTTCTACAACATCTCGAAGAAAGATATATTGAAAATTTAATTAAAAAATATAATATAAAAACATATATCAGATATGTAGATGATACTTTAGTTATTTTTGATGAAAACAACAATAACACTGAAAATAACATTTTAAATGATTTAAATAAAATACATAAAAACATACAATACACTATGGAAAAAGAGATAAACAATAAAATTAACTTCTTAGACATCATAATAAATAAAACTACTAATAAATTACAATACAATATACACAGAAAACAAACAACAACCGACACTATAATAAACAAAACATCAAACCATCCAAATCAACATAAACACGCATACTTCATACACGCCATAAATAGATTACTAAACACCCCCATGAATCAAAACAAAAAACAAAATGAAATAAAAATATTAAAAACAATTGCAATAAATAATGGTTACACTGAACACATAATAGAAAAATTAATACAAAAAATAAAATTAAAATTAAAATATAAACCTAAAAATAACGATATTAACAAAGACAAAAACAAATTTATAACATTCACTTTCATAAATAAAAATATATACAAATTAAGTAATATATTTAAAAAACTAGGATTACAAATAGCTTATAAAACAAACAATACCCTAAAAAACAAAATAATTACTATGAATAAAGAAAATAATAATATATTTGAAAATAGTGGTATATACAAAATAAACTGTAATAATTGTGAAAAGGCATACATCGGTCAAACTGGTAGGAAAATAAAATATAGATACCTAGAACACATTAAATCATTTACAAATAACGAAACGGAAAAATCCACATATGCAGAACACTTAATAAAAAAAAAATAAACATACACCTGATTCACTAGAAAAAACAGTTACAGTATTAGCCACATACAATAAAGGAAACCTAATGAACATAGCTGAAAACTATTACATAAATAAACACAAAAACAATATATTAAATGACCAAACTCCACACAATCAAAACCCACTCTTTAATATAATACTTTAATAAAAAATTTTAAACTAGCCCTTCTTAGACAGGTTCTATTATTTATTTCTTATCTAATCTCCAAATATGTTTATCATTCATTTTTTATTTCAATTTTTTATTTCAATTTTATTTCTTGTTTTTATTTCACATTAATTACCGTTATTAAACTTGTGATTTAATTTTTAGTTTCAATATGTGTTAGACTGTAGTTCAATTCACATGTGTGCTATGTTTCATGTTACTTTCATTTTAATTTATTTTGATTTATTTTTAATTTAATTTTATTTTAGCTTCAAAGTGAAGTTTTAAATTGTGTTCACTGTTACACTATGTTTTTAATTTAGTTCGATTATATTTTAGCTGAAGATGGGTTATGCCCGAAAACGTTCCTAAGATAACAAGTTTGATATTCTTATATTAATTTTGTTACTTACGTATTAGTTTGTTATTTTAGCATTTATTTTTTATACTATAGTTACTAACAAACAGGATGATAAAATATTCTTTAATGTAGTAAAGAGTTGTATAATATAAAATGAGCCCGTTAGAATTGAGAACATTCGTCTCTAGCCAGCAGTGCAACTTCAAAATGTCACGCATATTGAATTCATTTTAAGATGGCTGGCACGATAGTGGCTGAGACTCTGTTAAAATTTTAAAAATATTCTTCATTAATTTTAAAATTTAATCGATCAAAACAAGCGACGTTTCGAAACAAATTTAAAATACCCGATTCGGCGTGAAAAAATTCAAATGTCTCCCAAAAAATCACACACAGAAACAGAAACGATTTAAACTATGCGCGATTTATACAGTTGTGATACTTTGATGTAATGCGCAGGTGATAACGTACGTGGCTGAAATCACGGAACCGCATTTAAGAGGAATGCTCGGATCTACTTCTTCTACAACCGTAATAATCGGTTCGGTGTCGCAACTGATCCTTGGCAATTTCTTCCATTGGCGTACGGTAGTTTTTATCAACATGTTCTTTCCGATAACCGCTTTCATCGCTCTTAGTTTTGTCCCAGAAAGCCCGCACTGGTTAATAGGTAAGTTTTGATTTAATTATTTTGTTTGCTTTTTGTTTTTTTTTCCCTTCTTTGGGTAAAATAACATTATTATAATGCTCGTCTAAATTATGAAATAAAATCATTCATAATTAGAACTGCACATGTTGAAATTTGTAATTTGCTCGGGTGACGTTACTAAAATTCCGAAGTTGAACGACAAATCTGACACCTTTCCTCATCATCGTTAGATTTTTCCGTCATATTAAGTGTATAATAATGGCTTTTGAATTTTGCTTGTTCATCCTGTTGATTTCTTTCGAGAGTTCTCATCTGTTGCAGCCAAATGCACAAGAGAAAATAAAAGTTTTTTAAAAACTCTTTAATGCACGTCAACAACGCTGGAAATCGACCTTAACGCCATCTATTGGAGTTGAAGCGTAGCAAATAGTTCATTCCATTACCCTCTCACTGGTAATCGGAATGTGTATATAGGCGGTGAACTCCGTTCGAAAAAAAAACTGTTTTTGTACGATACCCTCCAAACTTTTTTCATCATCTTACGAACCATTTTGCAAACTTTTTCAATCATTATTATTTCTTTCTGCGAATTGCGCAACTTTTCAAATTAGATAATACGACGAATGTACACGTCTGTTGTACTTCATCTCCAGTAAATAGTGTTAAGGTCAATTTCTAAGGATATTGATTATGGTTTTACCACAACTGATGTAATTTTTATCACATCAGTACTTCTGATAATGGCATACTTGCAGATTTAATAAATTTGCTTGTTCCTTTCCAGTTGGTTTTGCCACGGTATTTTTCACTAGGGACTTTCAGATGGTAATTTTTTACAAGTATTATAGAGGAGTAAATTTCAACTGACTATAATTTGCGGTTTGCGTAGCAGTTTCTGTTACAACTTCACAACGGATTTTCATAATATCTCTGGCGCGGAAATGACGTGTTTCATTAATATTTATATAGACGGAGAGATTTTTTGTTTCATCCCTTAAAGGGAGAAATGTTAAAAAACAATACCAATACTTGACGATTTACCGTTAAGAATTTTATAAAAATACCTTAAAAATAAAAAAATAATTATTCGCTCGTGATAACAAAATACTGTATTTTATAGCGGAACATACCCTTATTAACATGATGATTCTTATACAACATTCAATTAAAGCGGGCACGGAAATCACAAATTGCGATATTACTTGAAAAACCGCATTAAATATTTATTTAATATGGTTTCTAAATATTGTAATTTGTGATTTCTATGCCGACTCTAAGGTATTAATATTGTATACGAATTATCATAATATCCCGCTTTAATACCGGTATATTTCAGTGTAAAATATATTATTTTCTTATCGGAAATAATTATTTTTTACTTTTTAGTGAATTTTTATTAAATTCTTAACAGGGTTCAAGTATCGGATTTTTTGTTTTTTTCTAACATTACGCAATTTTCGAACGTAATACTTTAATTTTTTGTCTTGTTAAAAATCAACTTTTTTAAAAGTGGCAAGCTTTTTAATTTATGCTGTGGCGGTTTAAAATTCGTTTTCTTTATTCGAATCTATATATTTATCCGTGTTACGTTAATTAACATTGATAATATCTTGAGTCAATCGCGTCTGTTATATTAATTTTAAAAAACTATTTAAAGGGGTCCCGTTTTTTTAACGCTTATTTGAATGACCACTGAGTATCTGTGTCTATCGTTACTTATCGATGTACTCGTCCGGTACCAACCGCAGATAAAGAATCAATAAAATCGGTCCACACGGATGCACAAGTTATGCGTGTACAAACATTTAAAAAAAAACTTAAGGCACTTACGTATAAGTTCCTTTTTTTTTCTAAGTCGGTAAAAATGGATCAAAGCGACTGCCAGTAATAATATTCTACCACACCGATTAATATAGGTTTTACTCTTCCTATTTCCTGCATTCCCTTTTATCATTTATGTACTCAGTAATTTTGTCTATCCGGCTGGCCGAAAGGTGTCAGAATGTTTTTACGTTCAGTTTACGCTTACGCACCTTTACAGAATGATTTACTAATCGGTTGTTTTTCTTTCTTACAATAGGCAAAGGACGTATAAAGGACGCTGAAAAAGCCTTATGCTGGTTGCGAGGATGGGTTCAGCCGGATGTAGTGCATCAAGAATTATCAATGCTGGTGAAGCACATTGAAACGCAGAAAAAGCAACATCAGCCTACCATTAAGTACATGGTTAAGCGCTATAGAAGCCGAACCTTCATTCTTCCGTTTTTCGTCATTGCTGCCACTTTCTGTTCCGGCCATTTTGGGGGAATGATGTCCTTACAGACGAACGCTGTAAGTATCTTTATTTTTATGACGCTGCCTAATTTATGAAAAATTTTTTCCATAAAATTATGAAGTTGACGGATTTCTATCGCAGTCTATAACGTGATTATTAATGTAAGTGATTTTCCGAAATGTCGTCGCGATATCCTCGTTGCTAAAACATTCGACCTCCTTTACGGACGTCTTGAGTTCCGACGACAGAAATTAAATTGAATAACCGCGCGCTAATGGATGTATAGTAGCAGAGACACTCGAGAGTGCATTTGTGACGCGATAACAAGCGATTGCAATCAGTTAGCGTTGCATATAACAGTTCTCATCAAAAACATGGCAGCAGGTATAAAATGCATCTCCCGATTTACCTGGCCAGCACGGCAGATTAGGCCAACTTATCTAACCAGGGAATGGCTACATCCAGCGTGGATCGAAATGCACATACCGTGGTACTCCGAAATATATGCCGGTTAATAATTTTCCCTCCTTTTTCTTTCGGTGTAATGTGATTTATTAACAATTAAATGGAAATGTCCTCTGTTAATATTAAATGCAACATCATCCATTCTTCTGGTACCGCCGCGTGTCATTTTCAATTTGTCCTCACCTTCTCCACGGATATGTCACCACGCGGCGTGTAGACTGTAAATGAGTTGTTCCCGTGCAGTATCCTTAGTTTTATACATGCAAAAAACCAGAGACGATATAATTATCACGTGGCAATCGATTTTTTAGAAGATATACATCTTTTTAATTGCAAAAAAATTTGAAGGCAATAGAAATAGTCAATGAACTGCTGTCCGTTAAATTTTTCATTTTACAAAATAATATTGTTATATAAATATATTATAGGTGCAGAGAAAAATTTAGTTTTTATTTCTTTTTACTTATTTTTCTTCGTCATCTTTAATTTATCATTTATGACTGTGATAAAAATTGAAGAATATTATCAGGCATTACATTCAGTTCTGATAAAAGAGTACTTCAGTTATCTTTGTTTATTTTCGGATTCATATTTTTTCTCTCCCTCTCTCTTCTCTGCAATATACAAAAGTGGATTAAATTTAGTTCATTTTTTCATTTATATTTCTTTTTTTTTTTTTTTGTTTGATGGGAGGGCGTCAGCTATGAACATCAATCCAACGCAGGTGAAGTTTGAAAGTTTCAATATGAGGCAGCGGTACATTAGATTCTATTCGCACAAAAACTACGCCTCGGTAGCTGGATTTATATTTCCTTAAATGCGCTTAGATTAACTGCCTGCTTTAGAAATCCCGTATAACTTTTTTTTCTTCTCAATCCAGTTCTTTTTATTAACATTGATTAGAAAATTCTAATATTCATTGAAACCGTTGCGCTGCGAATAGAGGTTAGCTAGAGCATACCTTGTAAAAAAAAAGTAAAGTAAGTTTTATATCCCTTGACACAGGGTGTCGGGGATTGTGAAATTAGGCATTTCGTAATTTACTAAGCTTAATGATCTGGAGAGAATATTGGGGCCAGTTCCTTTTTCATGGTATCCGCCTCTACTTTTCCAGATTTCTGTGCTGTCCGATTCGATCTCAGATTAAGTATAACGACTTGCATCCGGAACTAGACAACTCAAACTACTAGGCCACGCACTACAGCATACCTTGGTAAACGTGGAAACATTTACGGCAAAAAAATAAAAAAAAATGATAATCCTGTTTTGGCTTATATGATGGTGGCCAAATGGTTTGTCAGCGGACTAAAAATAGAAAAATCCTTTTTATTTACGGAAAAATATTTTCCATTTACTCAAATAGTAGCTGTGCAATGTTTCCAATGTTTAAACAGCAATATGATATTGCATAAAAATTTCAACACTTCATTGTCACCATCATTGATGGGATCTATCATTGGAGCTTTCTCATCAGTAGTATTATGAACAAAAGCGCCATCCTTAAGTGCATTACAGTCTCTTTACACATTTGCCGAAATTTTTAATTTTTGTCTTTTATAGATTTCTATCGTTTTTATCACGTTCGGTACTGACTTTACCAGACGGACTTTTTTTTTTAATAAATGTTTCTTCTTGTTCCGTAATGTTGTTGTCGCGATATCGTTAAGTCATTTACAAGTCGTTGTTTAGCAAATTTCCACTCAGATGTGATATCGGACACCATTTTTCCGCGTAACGTTCGACGTTGTGATCTACCACACCGAACGGGACGGGGAACTTCGAAATACATATTTTATCGTTTAGTTTATATAATGCATCCATTTGTTTCCATTCAACGTGTTGCGTAGACTAATTTCAGTTGTAGCGCACCAGTGCCGATACCGATGTGCCATCCTAAAGTTGGAATTTATGTTTGTTTTAATCTCTTAATTTGGGATCCTACCCTGTAAACAGAATGTTTTCACAATTGTTGGCATTTTTTTTTTTTTTTTTTTTTTTTTATTTCTTTATTGCGATGCGGTATGTTGTAGCTGGCACTCCGGAAGTTCTTGGACATCGGGCCGATGTAAAATTTTAACATTTACCAACGCGGGCTCGCACGAAGTAACCTACTCAACACGAACCGACCACTGGCTGAAAAATTGTTCAACAACGCCGAGCAAGTTTAGCGCGGAAAATATGACTAGCCTCAGCTCCTTTTTTTTTTTGTAATAGTAAAATTGAATCACTCGGTTTAGGTTGTGGTTTTTAAAAAGTATGGCTACGGGAAAATCTACAAACTAATGTGCACTGTATGCATTTTAAAGAAATATAGCCACTGAAAAATTACGCATACTACGTAGAGTTTCGTCAAATCAACAACAGCGAGACCTCTGAGAGCTTAACGGAATTCATAAAGCAGCATGGGCGACAGCGGGATTAGGCAATTTTTCTCAAAGGTTCTTGGTTTAATAACACATTGCCATTTGCGGACGTCAGTATTTTTCGCAGCCCGTGTGTTCCCCACTTAAAGACTGTACCGGACTACGGTTTACCGCACGAGCAAGAGTCCCCGAGACAACCGATTTGACTAGGTCGCCTTTTAGTCATCAATAGTCTGTAGTAAAAAAAAAGAAAAGAGAACATTAAACATTTAAACTCTGTATGTTATTGCAAAACAATTATCTGTAACTATATTTTTGTTACTTTCGGAGTGAATCCAGGGGAGAAATCGTAATAATCTTTCACTGTTCTGTAGAAAGAACACTTACACGTTCCCTTAACTGCCGCGTGGACAGTGGAACGTTAATATTCAGTCGAGAGAAATAAAAAAATAATCAATAACAAGCTGCTATAGAATTAAACATTTACCACCAGCAGCTCCTCTTCGTCAACAGAGCTATCTGGCTTTACTTTTAATTCACTATTATCATCAGTGGCACACGTTAAATTTCAACACCTAGCCTACTTGGTGAAAAAGTGAAATTTTTAAAAATAGGCGCGCTTGTTGCGTTTTGGAGGCTCCCCGGGGTATTTTATTATTATTAAAATGTGTCTGCAACGTGTTTACAGGTGAAACTGTTCGAATCTTTCAATGTTTCGATGAGTGCGTACAAGGCTACGTTAATCCTGGGCGTTATGGAATTAGCAGGAGCTATATTATGCGTTATCTCTGTACATTGGACGGGCAAACGGCTTCTGTTGATCGTGTCGACTGCGTTAACCGCTGTCTGTTTGCTCACGTTAGCCGTTTACTCGTACATTTGGACGCAAAATCCGCAGGTACTGACCGACGTCAAATGGATTCCGATTGTTTTCTTGAATGCCAGTGCATTTCTGTTGCACGCCGGTATCCGTTTATTACCGTGGGTGCTGATCGGAGAGGTAAAATTTTTTCACGAAATTTGTCCACGGTTTTTCATCTTCATAAATACGCGCTTTACTGCCCGACATGCATACATACCTACCTACATACATACATATAGTACCAGTGGCGGATTTATACCGGTGCGTGTGAACGCAGGATCTCCTCTAATTTATCAGACGTCTTTTTCGAAGTCTTTTTATATTGCTCGTTTTTTCTTTTTTTTTTTTTTTTTTAATATCTATTTAAATTGCAAAATTTCTATTATTTTCTTTATCGTAGTCTGTGAGACAAGCCTAAAGAAAGTATTCAATATAAAATATTCGTGTCTCCGTCGTAGCTCAGGGGGTAGCTGTTTAGTTATCAGTTCTTATTAATTGCTGCGATCTTCAACTGAAATATAAACTGTAATAGGAAATATCATTCTTATTGTCAATATTAATAATTAAAAGTACTTACAAATAATTTCGCTACACCCCGTGAATGCCGGAGATTAAATCCGCCCCTGATGCGTACATACATACTTTGTGTGTATGTGCGCGCGTTAGTATTACATATAAACTCGATCTTTTGGATCTCGCTTTCTCTAAACACTCTTGAACCCTCAGAAAATGGTTTTCTTTAATTTTTATAGAAGAGTCGATTTTAATTCACTATGTTCATTTTAAACATGTACTCGATACAAAAACGTTACATAAAAATGTTACATGATTTTTTTTTACATTAGCTTCAGCGTAAAAGCGGCATAATCGTTGATGTTAAAAAAATCATTTGCTACATTTTTAACAGTGAGTGTAACTTATGTAAAATATTTACGACAATGAAAATGCAATGATTCGTACAAAACATAAGCCACATGTATTTGTTATTAACATTTGTTTTTTTGTTCTTCTTTTTTTAAGTTTTATAATATTTAATTAAATTTTTTGTATAAAAAAATGAAACATATTTTGTGCAAGTTGAAGTGCAAACACTCGAAATAATGAACTTTTACGGAAATTACAATTCATTCATGTTTTGATTACTTTTAACGACAACTTTTATAAAGTTTAATTAAAGAAAGAATTTATTATTTTTTTTCTTTTTTTTAAAAAAAAAGATTCTAGACGAAACGATAAAATATATATTAAAACGAAACGTTCGCGATCACTTTTGCGTATGTATTTTTTCGATAATCTCTCTATATCGTTGACGTGTTCGGCAAAGAATCGGTATAAAATAAACTGAAAAAAAAATGAATGATTTTTACAGTATTTTAAATTTGATTATTTTTTAAATATTTTTGAGATATAAAATTGTATTTCGTAATAAATTAATTATTTTATTTATACCGATAACATAGTGAAGATGCAAAATTAATAATACCGTCTATCTACATTTTTGAAGATATACATATTTTTAGACTGTTGATATATGAAATCCAGACAATTTATTTAAATATCGTATGTAAGCGAATGCATTTGTATTTTTTTGTTTTTTTGACCCCATACGTGGTTGAAAAAATGGAAAGTTTATGATTTAAACAAAACTGAATGCATTGTAATCGATTTTTTTTTTTTTTTTTTGGGAGGAGGGCTCGTCAAACAGGGACCGACTTTTATCCAGAAAAAATTAGGAAAGGAAAGAATTAATTATATTTTTATATGATATTAACTATTGTTAATAGAAAGGAACAAATAGCGGAAATAATGTATAACAAAAATGAAAAGACAGAATATAAGAGGCGCAATAAGTAGTAGGAAGATCATGTCTCCGCAAATTGGAATACCGAGAAGAACGCTCGACAGAAAGAGATGAACACTTAATAAACACGTGGTTAGCGTCGCAAAGGCGCGCTTCGTTTGACGGGACAATACGGAGGGGAAAACAACGAAAACGGGAAGAGGGTAGTGAAATATAGCTTAAGAATGTTAGCGAATAATAGAGATAACGACGGAACGAAGTTAAGGAAATTAAGAAGAACTATAGATTAGCCAGGAAGACTAGGTTGAAGAGGCAGAAAGAATAATGATTAGAAAAAGAAGAATCGTGAATATCCCACAGAAAAATCTGAAATAGAAACTTTTATACATCAAAGGGGATTAAAGGATGGTTTTTTTTTTTTTTTTTTTATTAAAGAGGCGGGAAGAAACAGCAACCCGAGCCAAAGAATCCATCGCTTCATTACCAAAGATGCTTGAATGGCTAAGAACTCGCAGTAAATATCCGGTATGAATCGAATGATGAGATGATAGAGTGAGGATAGATGCGCGCGTATATGGAGAATAATAAAATCACAGGAATGATCAGGTAGCGGGGAAGTCAGATATAATCAAAAAATTAGACGAAAGGGGATTAGAGGAAATGAAAATAATGGAACGTAGGATAGCCGTCAACTTAGCTGTGGATGTGGGCAAGGAGGAAGACAAAAAGATTGCGAAAAGTCAAAATATTCGGCAGGGCAAAAGAGGCGGTGAGACAGCTTTCCAAACGCAGTCGTATGGGAAGGAAATTGAAAATGAATATTAAGGGCTGGCGGAAGAAACTTTGAGAGCGCAAGTATAATAATAAAAATTTTAGGAGGATGACACAGTTCGATGAACTTAAAGAGGAAATAGGAGAGATATTGTGTAAGGGCAAAATTAACTAAGCCGAAAAAGGATAAGCAATGAGATGGGGGTTTCGAAACGCCAGTTTCTGGAAATGGAAAGGTAGGAGTGGATAAAAGAGCTCATTAAATCGACTGTTACAAATCGCACATCACGGTCTGTTTTAAACCGTATATCGATAAGCCGATTTGAAGCGAGAGAAAATATAATAAGCTCCTTCTGTATAACAAATTTAAAATATCAAAAAAATTGAATTCAGCTAAATTTGCACTCGAAACTCACAATATTAATTTAAAATTCATAAATCCCCGATCTCAAATTTTGACGTTATACAAAAAATTATTATTCGACAACATGTAGAAATTCGTTTCTTTTTAGCAATGTTTAATATATTTCACATATTGCCGGTAATCGAATGAAAAATGTTATTTTTTTCTCATTACATTGCTTAAAAAACGTCTGGGCATTCTATGAACATTGTATATAATGAATCATTCTTACGTAGTATTAGATGTTGCAAAATTAAATTGTTTTCCTAATAAATTTACGATGATAATTAACGCACACCTAACATTACAAAATAGATAATTCGCTTTACACGCGTAAATGCAAATATTACTTTCAAGATAAAAGCAACTATATATCATTTCTCCTTTACAGAATAATAATAAACCTTAAGCGTATAATTTTAACGAGATCAACAGAAAACATACAAAAATTCTGTAACAGAGAATGTAGTTAAAACATTTTTCAAATCGTAGAGTGACGATTATCAAAAAGAAAAAAACCAAATAAAATGTAAACATTGTATAACTTCGAAAACTAATCAAGTGAAGACGCTGCGGTGAGGATTTTTGTGCTTTTTCCGGTGGCGATCGGTTCCCCTGACACACGAATCGCGGAAAATCAAACCGGTTTTTAATGGCTCTTCAGTGCAACCCGTAACCAATCACGCTGCTACAGGGTGAGTCGATACACCTGGATTTTGATACATAAGTCACGTCTTCAAGGCGATACCAGTCAGCGAGATTCTCCACCGTTCTCGTACCACCAGCAAATGCTGTTTAGTTACCACTTCATTTGGACAGCATCATTATTACTGCAGATGTCCACAGCTATTTCCAGAGCTACGCACTTCCGGGGCAAGTAGCATCATTCTTTGCTAATCAGCACGCATCTCATTGTTCTCGCTGGTTGGCTAGCGTCGTCGAGCTCATTCTGCGGCGCCACAATCATCAGCAAGTCGCTAGCGAACCTAGTTTCAGTCGTTTGGTCATCAGTTCGGGTTGAGCAGTACGTTTTACCGCTGCTAAAATATCTTTCTCGGATCTTCGCACAGAGCACGCTAATTGTCTAAGAAAAAAATTTGATACTGATTTTTTGAATGCCTTGCTAGTTATGACTTCAGCGCTAGTCATTAAAAAAGTTTTAAATAGTTTAATATGCTTATTTGGAACTATGGAGAAAAACAATTTTGAGTAGAATCTCGCTGTAAATTCAAAATGTGTGATGTCAGTCGGTCAGAGTCCTATGCGAAGAATTGATATAAGTATCGGAACACTTTGGTTGATAGAAAGGCTGGAATAAAATATTAAATTAATCAGATTAGAAAATTTATATCCAAATGTGTGGATTTGCAGCGAGAATATTGTTACTAATAATACCAGTCGCAGTAGCTAATGGAAACGGATGCTTTTCGATAAAAACATATTTAAGGTCAACTAGATTACTAAAACGATTCATGAGTTTAAAAACCTGACCCGTTGAAAATTAAATAACATTACGAGCTTGAAAAGTGAATTTTGGTTTTTAAGTAAAACTTTTAAGGTTAGTTGTCATTTTTTACTTCCATTCTAGAGCGGATAGTATGTACTGTGATTATTATATAAGTACATGAAAAACTGGTAACATAATAAATTTTCATAAAAAATATGAGTCATATGCATTATTAGTATTATAACTCAGTGTCTTATGTACTATTTCTGAACTTTGAAATTAAATGAATAAAGATGAGATCGTATAAAAATTGAGCGCTTAGGACTGCTGAGTTTTGGAAAATTTTGGTTTTAACAAATTATAACTTATTGGTATTATTTCAGAAAGATAAAGATCCTGAATTACTTGGTTTTAGAATGATCGAATTAATAATGGCCTAAAGTGTACAAATATTTTTAACATCAAATTTCGAAAAATTAAAAATGCTTTGAACAATTTACTTTTAAAACACTTAGAAAATTGTCTCCTTAAAAGGGGCATCCCATCTAAATTTGTCTTGGAATGCCATTTCTGGCACTGCTTAGACGTATAAGACGACATTTTATATACAATTTAACGTTTAAAAAATACAAATGTGTTTTAATTATTACTTACATAGTTCACTTAAACGATTCAATGTACTATCACTGGGAAACTTTCAAAATCAGGACGATATGTTACAAAATAAAAAACGCGCGCAATTATTTATTAAAAAGTCCTTTAATTTAAGTATTTTATTAAGAAAAAAAGTTGTCACTTAAATAATGCGTGTTTGTGTTTGATTTTTCGAAATTTAGCTCTTTTTAGCATATCGAACTGTTTGGATGCATCAACTTATGAATAAATTTTTTTGTCCTCCAATATAAATCCATAAAATGAACGTATTTTTGGGAAATAAATATGGATATTTTTTAAAAACCTAAATGAAAACTATATATTGAAGTGTGTGTCGAATATTTTATAAAACAGAAATCCAAGATTTGCAAAAAAAAATAACGTCACTAGTTGACATTTAAACATTTCAGATTGAATTTAAATTTAAATCTTTTTTCATTTCATCTTATTTTAAAACATCCAATATAAATAATTTTAGAATATAAAAGAATCGTTTATTTTGTATTTTCTTAAACTTAAAAATAATTTAGTTTTTTTTTTTTTTTTTAAGTAGAACTGACGAACAAATAAATAATTTTTAGAATGAAAAAAAAAATGAGTACCTTTTATTTAGTGCTTCGAATTACTGAGTGAATATTATTTATACTAAATATATTTTTATTAATTAAATAAATACGATTCTCAGGGGGTACTAACAAAAAAAAAAACGGAGATATGTTTAATAAAGGGAAATAAATATTGCAATGTAAAATAAATTCAAATAAATCGAAATATAAATAAAATATATTTTTTTAGTCTGCAACACAAATTTCAAATAGCGCATCGTCATCAATTAAAATTATTATATGAAGAGAGCGTTAAATCTAGACTGAGACGAAATAATTTTATACTTCGTCGTCAGTTATGAAAACATTTTTTTGATGGAGTAAATCACCGATGCTTTTAATTAAAACACTCAAAAGATATGTAATGTTGATGATCGAGCTTTAGGTTTCATTAAAAACCTGTTGTAATACAGTCAACTAAATTATAAGGGTTAAAAAAAGTTCAATTAGCACCGTTGATAATAAAGAATTAATGTCGGAGTGGCAAAGATAAATGCAATAAATAATTAATAAATAAAACGCGAGTGAAAAATATATATAAAGCTTGTTTTGGTGTGTTCAAACAAAACCTGCGCTGGTTAACATACTTAGAATATTATCAAAGTAATGCAAAAGACAACACAATCACAATCATACAACTGTGTGCAGTAATACTATTTAATAAATAATAAAAGTACTTCAGTGCTGCTATAGTATTATACAGGATGTGGTTGATAACGACGTTACACTGCGCCCCAATGCATTATGATCATGAAAAGTGACATCTTTGCAAAACCTGCATTCCTGGCTAGAATGATTTTCGGCATTTTTATGAGTGTAAATAACACGAAATGAATTACAATTTTTTTTTTATAAAAAAAAAAAGAAAAGGCGAACAAAAGTGATCACGAACGTTTGCATATGTGCCTCGGTTATTTTCAAAGTTAAGTACTTATTTATTTCGTCTTTTGGTCGTTTAGTAATTGAAGTTTTGTAATATTCATTTATTTTATTAATATTTAATACACGCGGCGAATAAAAATTGAATGTGTAGTATAATCATTGTAGTAACAAAAATTGACTCTGTGTAGTCCTCCAGTCTATCGGTAAAAATATAAAAATTAGCTCAAAATTTCTTTCAAGCATAGAAAATGTATCTCGCGTTAGTTCAGATTGATTTAAGTGTGTGTGTGTGTGTGTGTGTGTCTGAACGGTGAGTAAGCGGAACGAGTCGCAAATAGCGAAGTGATATTACAACGACACACACGGCTGGTTTTGTGATTTACACAGCCGACTGTGATTTGTCTACGTACAAAAAATCTCGATGATTATCAGCGTCTTACTTTTCTATTTCTTTTCCGGTTCTATACTGTTCTGCCTGGTATAATTTGTGACGTAAAACAATTTGAAGTAATACGTAAAACGATTTAAAATCATTCGCAAGTACGGCCAAATCTTGAAGCATTAGATTTCTGGTTAGATCTTCTCTTGAATTTTACATCAAACAGTTTAAAATGATTTACAGCGGTATTATTTATATAACTATTTGGTGTTTGAGCTTTGCTCGGATTTAATTGCGAACTATACAGATCGGTTATACTATTCACGAATTTCATAAACATTTAAAAGAGTATAACAAGAGCACATGAATAAAACAACAAAAGTTAACGATGTTTTTTTCAAATATCGAATGCGTATTTTAATTTACATAGTAAAATCGCCATATAAATGTATGTCGCGGACAAATTTATTTCATCGCGAAATGTCAGATTTCTATTCAACATAAGCCTACCTTTTTATGCACACACGCTGTATTATTTGCTTCGAAGTATTCTCGTATTACTAAAAATGAAAACAAATTCAAAATTTTGTAAGCCAAAATTGTTATTATTAGCTTTATAACGACATCGAATTTTGAAAAAATCCTTTTATCTCTATGTATTCTCCATGAGTTTTAGAGAGGCGATTTATTAAAAAAAATTTTAAAGAAAGTGATTTTTTTTACCCTACACAGTAGACGACTCCCTTAACCAAAATTTAAATATTAATTTTTTCTTATTTATTCCTATAATTTTGACAAAAAGCGACTTCTTAATTTGTTTTTTGTTTGTGCAGTAGGACGTGATTGTATAAGTTAATTTTATTTCAACATTTTTGTCTTACGTAAGAAGTACCAGGAAGAAAAAATCAGGATTCCACTGACATATACTCGTATGTAATATACACCACATGTATTTACATATATTGTTATATGTGTGTGTATATGTATATATATATATATATATATATATATATATATATATATATATATATATATATATTGTTGTGTTTATTTCATTACTACTTTTTAAATCGATAAAAAGAAAAAGCAACTGCTCCACAGCCCAAAATTCAGATAATATGCTCTTAAAAAATAACAGAGTGGCAGTAATAGAAAAGAGTGCACCAGGGGATCAAAATATTATGGTGTATATACGAGGTTCTTAATAAGAAAAATATCAGTAAAATAAATTTTAAAAGTAATTAACAATTAAATATTTTTCGGGACATTTAATGCAAATTATATTTTATCCAGTTGGATGAAAAAATGAAATTCAAAATTTCTCTAAACGTTCATCTTGAACTTTTAGAGGCTTGTTAACGAGAGATGTATGTCAGCATAAATTAACAATGTGAAATTGTCAAGTAGTGTCCGAGTTAAAAGAGGAAAAATTGCTTAGAGAGAAGAGGGAGGGGGCTTATAATGGAGCA
Organism: Icerya purchasi; assembly: GCA_039619475.1. Classification (NCBI taxonomy): domain Eukaryota; kingdom Metazoa; phylum Arthropoda; class Insecta; order Hemiptera; family Monophlebidae; genus Icerya; species Icerya purchasi. Next base: position 134,704,220 of record CM077116.1, read on the forward strand.
TTGTATCAAAGGGCAGCAAAGTATCTCTGGTTTTCAGCGTTGATAAAAGGAAATTGCGTGAAACAGTAGACTTCTCATAGATTAGAGAAGGAGCGTGGAGGATGGCGGTTTACATCGAATCTAACTTTTATCATATTGCAGTGTCGCTATGCGTCGTAACTGAGTGATCCCCATTGTTCTGGGCATTCTCTTAAAGGCGAGGAAACTTCAGAAGGCCACGGAAGTCCCATTTGTTTCAGCGCCGTTGACAATTTAAATCGTTGTTTGGTTCTCCAGTCGTAGTTTTATAATTAAGAACAATATCCATTATATCTTTACATCTTACCTTTCCATAATAATAGAAAAAATATATAAACAAGCGTAGACATTGAAGCAATGATGAAGATTACGCCATCCAGGATATACTTCCTTTACTCATTTTCGCTTAGATGCAGTTCGCAACATCAATAAATAACCGCTAATTCTAGCGATCAGTGATCACGGCCAACAGTTTTAACCTTTATGACGTTTAACTGCAGCGCATAAGGGAAAGCATTTTGGTGATTCGACCTTGATGATGTAGAGAGTTTTCTTCGACAATCATTGGTGATCAATCAACTGTAGAATTAATTTCCCGAAGGCAGAAAGTTCTCGCCAATAAACAAATACGAATACAACTGAGGAAGAAAAAAATGGGACAGAAAAATAAGTACCTCCCGCTACAATGGTGATGTCTTTTACCTGCTACAGCGTGGGTATGTGCGCATAAAGTAACGAAATATACGACATTACAGTTTCTTTTCGATTTACATTTGAACAATATTAAAAGAAACTATTTTTTGTGAATTAACTTAAAAATCATTTGATAGATTTTTGCTGAGTAAATAACGAGAAGTGTGTTATTATTTGCTGTTTATATTGAAAAAATGCTGGTTGCGTTATGGTTTGCGTAGCGGTTTTTTTTTTTTGTGGCATTTCTTCGTGACGGACAAAACTATAGATTGTGCTCAGCCATGAGACACATATCCATTTCAGAATGCGACCTTGCCAGAAAGTTTAGGAGGTAAACTGGTCAGATCTATGTGTTCATCTAAAAATTTAATTAATTCCATGAAGACGCTGAGTTGTGCCCATAAGTTTGTTTCTCTTACACGGTAGACAAAAAATATTTATCGTTTTTTTTTCCTGCCTGAGATGTTGTTTGTAGGAGAAAAATATACAAACGGTTATTCCCTATACCGGAAAACCAAAAAAACCAAAAAAACCCAAAAAAAACCAAATTCATTATTAAGTTAGGAAAATGGTTTTCTCTTTGGTCTTTTCCTTTATGCATCAATGCCTTGTTGTCAATAAATTCGCGCTGAATTTCGAATTTCTGCGTATGGTATTTAACATTTCCCACCGAAAGCCATCAATTTACTTTACCTCTTTGTTTACGGCGATTAAAAGTGTGCTATTTTGTCCGTGTCCACGCAGACGGTAGTATGCTCGTTTTCAAGGTATGCCGTTCTGTTCGAACTAGTAACGTGCCCGGTTTTGCGGATCTAAAACTTTTTATCACTGCTTGCTTCGCCTTCCGCGACAAAAAAATTTTTCAAAGCCAATAGCTCGAGTCGAAAGCGATCATTGCTCGATACATTTACCTCTTAAAAAATGTTACAGTTACCGTCAAGTATGTAGTTAATGTATGTATGCAGATTATTCCTTAAAATGCCGGTTGAATTACTCTACGACTTCTTTTGTGTCGGATATATGTATAATTAATTTCATATATCGCGTAATTGTTTATTTTTATCAGCATAATTTTAGGTTCATCCTATTCACTTATCGCGTTCCGTAGATAAGCCTCATTACTTCGTTAATATGATGCGTATGTATTTTTATCTCTTAAAGTAGTATGTTCCGATTATCGAGTGTTTTCTCTTTCCTTTCATATTCGTTATTTTTTCTTTTTTTCACGTTATTTCTTGTACATCTATTTAACAGACGTACACTTCTGTCTAACGTAAGATTTGGAGGATTTTTTTAGTGAGCGGGAGTGTGTGTACGTGTGTGTGTATATATGTATTTTTCGTCATTCTTACATCGAGGGTATTGTGCAATAATTAATGGTTTTTTGTTACGTTCTGAAATAAATGTGCAATGTAAATGGAGAAAAATTGAAATTATTTTTTAAAAATAAAATGACGTTAATTTTTCTCCCCATCATTGCGTCACATTTACTTGCTGTGGATTTCAAATCACTCGGGTATCTTTGATAATGAAGTGGCTGATCCTTTGGCTTAGGTTGCTGTTTCTTTCCGCTTCTTTTCTTACGAAAAATTCCATCTAACCTTTTGTCGCTCTGTAAAAGTTTTCATTTCAGATTTTACTCGGATATTTACGCTTTCTCTTTTCTTAATAATTATTCATTTTTCATCTGTTCATCCCAGTCTTCCTGCAACTCCGTGATTTCTTTTGTTCCTCTTACTTCGTAGTTCTGTCTTTGTCTCCATTATTTGTCTATGTTTTTAAGCTGTACTCTACGACTTTCTGCACGGTGATCTAAAATATAGCCGATGAGTAGTTGCCATTTCACTTCCAAAGTATTATTGAATTTTGTGGGATTCTTGTAATGAAATAAAAACAGTATTTAATTTTTAAAAGTTATAAAAACAGTACTATAATTTAAAAATAGCGGTATTTTTACAAATTTCGGATTGAAGTATTTTAAAGTAATTACTATTAGTATGTAGCAAGCATGGATTAAAGAGAAATATTTGAAGAAAAAATTATTTTTTTTGTAAACTATTTTAAGAAATATACGGCATAATCAAAAGTAATCACTTTATTTGATTAATATTTAATATTCAACAATTGTGGACACTCTGCAAACGAACAAAATGTGTTGTTGGCTGTTCGTATCTCATAAAAACTTCGTAAATTTAATGATACTTTAGAAATCAAACAGCATCTCACCGGTTACGTTTTAAATGCTTCTACCTTCCTCTTATTTTCGTTTTTTATTAACTTTCTTCCCACTTTATTATTATTATTATTATTATTATTATTATTATTATTGTTATTATTATTGTTATTATTATTGTTTTTTTGGTCATGTCGGCTAAAGATGTTTACTCAATACAAAGGTATGACATCATTAATGATTATATAGAAAACTTTCTTCCCACATTGTCGTCCTCTCTGTTTTAATGTTTGCGACGCTGATCATGGAGTGTTCATCTCTTTTTGTCGAGCGTTTTACTCTGCATTCAAATTTGCTGAAACTTGATCTTTCTACTGTGTATTGTGCTTCTTATAACCTGTTTTTTTCTTTTCCATCTACATTATTCCCACTATTTGTTTCTTCTTATTAGTAAAATATTGGAGTGTATTATTAAAATATAATTGACTCTTCCCTATTCCAAATTGTCTCTGGATAAAGCTACTTTATTAAAAATTTATAAAAACATATGTTACAGAAAATTATACTTTAAAAATATTAAAAAGAGCCGACACATTTCGGAATTAAGTACTCCATAAATGCCACGATTATAGAGTACGTAACTCCGAAACATGTTGGCTCTTTTTAATATTTTTAAAGTATAATTTTCTGTAACACATGTTTTTATAAATTTTTAATAAAGTAATAACACAGAAAATGGACTCAAACATTTACAACTTAAATATAAAGCTACTTTATTAATGTTTCCCCGCCCCACAAAATGTGGTGACGCAAAGGTTACTCAATGGTAAGATTCGAAGATCGAGTTCATATATACACACACTCATATATAAGTATATATGTTACATATTTTGTGAATTGTAAATGTTATTCGAGTAATAAAAAATATAACATTAGTAATCGCATATTAACAATTATTTTCGATTATTTACATTTATAATAGTAATTTGGAACAAAATACAAATATAACAAACAAATTTAAACGTATAAACGATATATACTACTTAGGAACGTTTTCGGGCTTACCGTGTTTTAGAGTTTCTTCTAATCAGGCAGCACTATTTATGACTTTATTTGTATTATTAATTTTCAGCTGATCATCTATGCTCGATAAAATATTTCGAAGTAATATACATTCAACTTCTCGTTGTATTCGTATTTTGTTTCCAAATTACTATATTTATACTTAACGAACAGCATGTTTTATGATTCTAAAAAAAATGATTCTTTTAAGTATTGATATAATCATTAAGGTTATGTGTATATATATATATATATATTATTGGTTAAAATAACTGAAGCAAATGTGTTTCTTTTAATATTTTAAATGTTTTTATTATACTAATCTTTAGTGATAAAAAACTGGATCATTTTTAAAACCCTTTCGGTAATCCATAATCAACTATTTTTTGTTGATGCGTTTTTCTATTGTTGCTTTAAATGAATTTTAGAAATTTTAATCTCGGACAAAATCTTGCCGCAACTGTACACCTGCATACACAGCGCTGGTTTCGTTTCTTCTTTGTAAAAAGTTCACTATTGCTACTGTTTTTCGATAAAATTTCAAATATTACAAAACAATTATGCGAGTTTGTCTGTTGCAGGAGTAAGATTGTGAGATATTTTATTTTTTTGTCGCCAGATCTTTGAAGGACAAAGGAGCCTTCTGCAGTTTTAGTAAATTAGAGGTCATCTTTTTTCGATAATTTTAGGCAGCCAAAAATATGTAAAACAAGTTCCGTTCACGGTTATCTCCGAATTTAAGTTTTTCATATGACCCTACTCGGCAAAGAGCAAAAATGAAAAAATCACTTCTGTAGTGTAGTTTTGTAAAAAGCGTGAACATTTTAAACAATACTATCGGCTACTTTTTGTTGTTCACATATTTTTTCACCTCTAAAAGTTAATAAGGCTCATTGAAAATGTCTTAAAGTAGGCGCCAATTCGATCTCGCACAGTAACCGTTGGTTTAATTACCGCTGGTTAAACGCTAGTTCGCTTACTGGTCATATGATCGATATTAAAAATGATTATTCTGTCGTTTTCATATTTAACGATTGAAGCGAAACTGGCGTTAAATTTGTTTAGGTTACGTCTAGTAGCAATTGATGAGCGCATGGCATGTGAATCCTCCCCAAAAAAAATTAAAGTACAATATATGTGTTCGCATACGTTTTTTTTTTTCAACTTTTAAATCGGATTGCGAAAAAAATCAAATTTATTTTTAAATATATATCTCGTTAAAAATTAAATGTATTTATATATATATATATATATATATATATACATATATTTATAATAATTTTAATCAAACGTGCGGTTAACGGTGGTATATAAATTGTAGAAATCGTCAGAAATAAGATCATTTGTCTATTTTACTTCGAGAGAAGTTTATACACGTACTCTCATCGTACATTGTATAGAAGTGGTTTGTTTACAGTTGTCTAGTTTTTTGATACCAGACGAAAAAAAGAAAAAAACTTTTAACATGCATGCACGGTTGCAATTGTTTATGTTGTGAAAAAATGCTTTTATTTACATTTCATATGGAAACAATTTACTGTAATAAGTTATTATGTTGTTATTAACACGTTTATTCCTTACAGTCTCCAAATAGCGGAACGGTAATGTATATTTATTATCAAACAGTTTTTTAAAATGAATTATAATTGTTGTTTTCCATTATTAATTAAACATCACGTATAATAGAAAATATAATTATTTAAAAAATACACTCCGAAGCATGTCGGTGATTTATGTATTTTTTAAATTACTATATTTTCTGTTGTACGTGAATTTTACTTGTGTTTAATTAAAAACAGTTTTTTATTTTTATATTAAAATAAATGTCATACTATTTTGTAAAAAAAAAAACTATGCGCATTTATAATTGAGAAAATTATTGTTCATAAAAGCCTTAAAATTTTGTAACATTGTCTTTTTTATTTTCATTTTTACCGGTAAAACTTTCGTACATTATGTTACATTAATATTTAATCATTTTTGCTGTTTTCTTTTTGCATTTCATGTTCTTATTTTATGTATTATTCTGAGTTGGTAATTTTTTGATTTAGAATGTTTAATTATCTTAACATTATTCCCAGTGTACGTTGTTTTAATGAGAGATTGTATTTTTTTTTTTTTTTGCGGTACTTATTTTATGAATCTTTAAATTTGTCGTTTTATAAAAAGTTAAGTTTTTAAAAAACCGTAAAATAATTTCGTAAATTTTCTATCCACTTATTCGCCCGATAAAAATATGTTACGTAGCATAATTTCTCTTTCAGATCTAAAAAAACTGAATTTCTCTATGTTGCCACCACCCTCTGATCGCAAAATTCAAATGAAACTACTTATAATTCATTTTTTTTTGCTTTATTACGATTTCCCACATTTTTTACAAACCATCATTCGGCTTAAATGCGAAAGGAAACATTAACACTAATAAATTCCGCCTCCTGTTTTCCATTGACGCCAGATTGTCGCGTGCGCCTAATCTCATTTCTTTGGTTTCCAGTAATCGCTTTGCCGAAGTACGGTTTTCAAATGTTACGCAATATCGTAAATCGCCGTTCCGGAGAAATATCGGAGCCGAAGGTTCCTTTTTCATTTTATGCAAGTGTTGGCGTGGCCATATAGTTTAGTATAATAAGGAGAATTTTAATGGCTCGATTCAAAACGTGTAAAATATGAAAAGTCACAATAGAGATATTTATAAAAAATGCGACAATAAAAAACTATAAATATTATCTATGGCAGCTTTTCGGCAGTTAGAGAACGATATCAGTTTTGCCTGGTATTTTCTGTTCAGAAGTAGCGCACGTATACACTCTCATCCTTCTAAGGGAGGTTATGACCGCAATATATGTTACTGCTTGCTCCATTATTTTTCTCCACTGTTTACAGTCTTCACTTTGCCTTACACATTCCGTCAACGATTTTCGCGCTGCTCTGCGTAATCCATCCATTATGTAGCACTCCTTCACGAACACGCTTTCCATTTACTCTTTCTGTACCATTGATCATTCTATGAAATATCTACGTTGCATAACGCGACCAAAGAATTCTGATTCTAGAGGATAGCGCTAAGCTAATTTAGCGTCAATTTCGAGTAATTGTCGTATGTTGAGTATTTGGCCCTGGTTCTTTTCCCAATTCAGCTTGTCATTCCAGAATTTGCATACCTATATATTTTGCCAATCTGTTATTAAGGACTTTTAACGTACCTTTGCTGTCATGTGGTTTTAATAATTTTTCTGTAATTTTCATATTTTATAGCCTGAGCTTTCTCAAGGAGTGTTATATATACATAGGTTGTTCAATAAGTAATTCCTCCACCGCTAGATCTCAGCACTGCGAACAGATACAGTGTCGCTCATGTGTTCACTGGAAAAAGGGAGGAATCTAGTTTCTAGTGATATGTTTTCGAAGGCTTACGTGTGTTCTCGCGTTAAATATGGTAGAAAACGTAAAACGAAGTAGTGAGCATCGGTACAAGCGGAAGGCAGTCATCGAATTTTTAACCCGTGAAGGACTTCAACCAAAGGCCATTCACGACCGTTTAAAGGTTATTTATGGTGAATTCGTGATGGACATTAGTGCTGTGTGCAATTGGGCTCGTGAAGCGAAAAAAGATTGGATACCATTATTCGACAGGGATCGTCCGGGTCGTCCGGAACTGCCAAACACAGATGAATTGCGTAGAAAAATCGATAAAACAATTCGTTCAACAGCGATTATTACCTCTTTAAACACATGAAGAGACATCTAAAGGGTATTCGCTTTACATCAGATGATGAATTACAGACCGCCACGTCCGCTTGGCTGCGCGAACAACCACAAGAATTCTACGAGAACGGGATTAGAAAACTTATTTCACGGTGGCAGCGTTGTATTGAATTAAATGGCGATTATGTGGAAGGTTATCGTTTGTAATTTGTAGAAAATAAAATTTCCTATATTTTAAAATCAAAATCAGTGCATAATCTTTTTTTGTTCCCGAGATATAGCGGCGGAGGAATTACTTATTGAACAGCCTTTGTATATATATATATATATATATATATATATATATATATATATATATATAAATTACAAAGTAATTCTTAGCCCCCCCCCCTCCCATTAGGAAAGAATGTCCCAATTTTATGTAACGTTTGTTATATTTTAATTTTTACCGACTTCATATCTATTAGTTATAACGTAATTCTTAGCCCACCTCCTATTAGAATATATATATATATTAATTACAACGTAATTCCTAGGCCGGCCCCTATTAGGTTTTGTAATGAAAAATGTCACAATTTTATGTAATGAAAGTTAAATGTTGTGATAGAATTTTTGTGATTATGTTATTATATTAATATGGACCGATTTAGAATTACGTTGTAAATTCTGATCCTTTTATACAAAGTATAAAAGAGGAAGACAGAAATGTAAGCAAAGGGATTGAGGGGCACAGCCCCTTGCGAGGCCAAAATGGCCGAGTTATACATATATATATATCGGGTTTTGCACCATTCCTCTGGCCTCTTAACTCCAACATTATATTCATTTGCTTTATTTCCTTTTAAGTACGCGACTTCATAATAGATCGCTCCGGTTTTTCAAGCGGATATCTTACTTCTTTCCTTGTTTGTACTGCAATACAGCTTTTGGCAGTATTATCTCTAGACCTTAGCAATTTCATTTTTTTCTGACTTGACGCAGTTGTCCAATTCTCATCTTGAACTCTCTTTTGATCGCCCTAGTCATATCGTATAAATCGCTTCATTTTTCCCGGCATACTCCTAGATTTCTCTACAGAAAACTTTTTAATCTTCTTCTTTCTTCAACCAGCTTAATTTTTCCGGTTCTTTTTATTTATGCGCGGTTGTAATTTCTCCGAAGTTTTAATAGTTTTATTGTTTGAATTTAAGCCATAAAGTATTCGCAATTACAGTGTTAGCACGTTTATATTTTTCGCTCTCTATTTTCCTAGAGCTTGTTTAAACGAGTTCGGTTCCTTAATTTCTAGCTCAGTTTTGTTTAATCGAAAAAGCTTGTTTTTTAGTTTTATCCAGAAAATCATGACTAGCAGCCTATGTTCCGATCCGCATTCAACACAATGTTTTCCACCTTTCTGTTAATGTAATCAATTTAATTTCGTTTGCGTATGATATTCAAGTGCACAGAAATGCGACGTTTAAACATTGAAGTACACAACTTTCCACCTGTTACATTTTTGCTACCAGTTCCATTTTTTCCGACTGTTTTTCATAGAACATATAAAAATCTTTCACATTTCTATCAGCCATTATTACCTGTAATTTCTCTATTAAAAATCACCATTTAAAATGTCTTCGATTTGTTTTATAAAAAGATTCGATTTCTTCAGCGTACGCTTGGATGAAATTTATGAGGTAGTTGGACTAGCTCTCCTGATGACCACAATTCTATCATTCATTATCCTGTAACTATTTTATTTAACTTTTCTGATACTCGTATAGGACGGTTACTTGTTGTGCCGCTACTCGGATAAAAGAGTATTGCTCGTTGAAAAATGCCCTATACGCTATATTCTGAGAGGCTGCATACTTCTATTTGCGATCTTTCGAAAGAGAAATTACCCTCGCCTCCAGGGGTTTCATTCTTTTCTTTGTAAGATTTTTGATTGTAATTCCAGCGTCGGAGGGAAGCTGGTGTTCTCTTCTTGTATGGTCGGTATTTTATGTTCCAGTACGAAAATTCGAACGCCAGTTGTCGTTAGGCAACATCTTGCGTGTTGCAGCATTCACTGTGGTTTTCTTGAAAATTTAATGCAATGATTTTTCGTCGCTTTCCGCGCATAATTGTTCCACTAGGAGTTAGTGAAAAAGAGGACAGACCCGATTCCTCCGGTACTCGCTTACTCGTTCCGAAATCATAGTCATCAATCGGGCTGCCCATTGTCGTGAGCGAGTTGCTGATAGTCTGCTGTCGTAAACGCGGGAAAAATGCTTAACAGTGTATTTATTAGGCGGGCACGCGTTCGACAAACGGTCGGCGTTATAGTATTTTCCGTTTCAATTTAGCTTTCTTGATTAACGCTAAGCCCGACGAACTGCACGATATGGACATAACTCATGTGGTTGTTGTTTCGTTTCTGTGTCGATAGGATGACAGTTTACTGACTACTTGCTGGAAAAGATAGTAAGAAAGGGGCATGCATACTTTTTTAGTTGTATATATGTATCCGGTATAAGCAGGTTCTGTGAAAACCTCTTAAAGAGAGGCATCGCATTCATGAAAAATTCTAAAACACTTAAAATAAAAACAGGCCTTTCGATGAAAGGAAAATCGTAGACGTAATAAAAGCAGCCAGATGAAAATAAATTTAAATTAAAACCAGCTTGGCAATGTATCTCTTCCGGGGTAAGGATTATACGAGAGGTTAACAAATTGTAAAGTAATCACCGTGTCCGTGTTACTCAGTTTTCATGAATACAAAATAAAGTCGAATCTAGAAAAGCCGCTTAAGAAACGAAACTCGTGCCCTAGCAACACGTACGCCAAACAACGGAAGAAGAAATGGAATATGAGCTGCCGTGCGAGGTCAGCAGTGTTTCGTGAAAAGAAAAATTATTCCAGCACACAATTTTGAACAAGTGGCCAGCTAGATATAATGCCCCGATTAGTTCTGGTTTGCCGTGTTTGCGATTACTTAAAAAATTCATTTTTAATTAGTCCCCATTACTGATAACATTTTTAACTCTTCATTCTACGAATTAACTCGAGAGATTTCGAATGTTCTAATTTCGAAATGCTCTATCAGGCCGTTTATTTTCTTTCCGCGTACTTACCGAGCCCAGATTAGAAGTTACCTTCTTTAAGCGAATGGATGTCGTTGATTTCTTCGCTGAAATAGAACGGAAATGGTATGTGTTTCGTAAGAGGAATCTTACTTTTTCACAAAAGTCATTGTGGATTTTGTGAAACGCGGCAAGAAAGGGAAAAAAAAAGAAAAAAGGAACAGACTGAAACAGAACCGACGTATCTCAGTAAGCATGATGCGTAGTGTGTTATCCCGTTAGCAATTTAGTGAGGGTCGCCAAGCATATCACAAATAAACATGTGCTGCTGAGAAATTTGTTTTACGTAGGTCTTCTCTCCGTTATTTATCCTGCCCCAGAGCGCTTTGAGCTTGCGATAGAGTGCGCAAATGGAATGTATACCTTTTTTTTTTTTGCAGATTGACTTTTACAGTTATACCGTCAGTTCAGCATGACGCAGGCGCTACGTACCGAAACTCTTAAAACAATGTAAGAACACGCTGGAACGATAAAATCGTCTTAAACCGCCATCATAAATAACACAGGACAACCGTGTATAAACTTTTTTCAAAATTTTAACTATCCCTACTATTTTTGAGGTCGCTGAACCGAAAACTGTTTTCAATTTTCTTATTTTTTCGCAGTTTGTGTTTGAAGTTTTTCTAAACACAATACTAAGTAATCAAGTAAATCTGCACGATTCAATTTGGAGGCGTGCCAGTAAAAAAACGTTTTTTTTTTTTTTTTTGTTTTTTTTTTTATATATTTAATCAAGTCGCCAGTAACAAGATAAGGAAGCGACTGACAGGGGCGATGTGACACCGGCCTCACTCTGGCCGCTCTGAGTCAGTCTGTTTTTGTCCGTTGATCCGGTTTGTGTCGGCTTGTTGTGCTGAGTACAATGGGGGGCAAGTCGTGGTTGTAACAACAGTCAGTCCCCTAACAATTTTGGTTGAATTTATGGAAAATGTACGATAAAAAAACATCAAAGAAATTTGTCAAAAAAGTTTACTTATTTTGGTGTAAGACTGGGAGATCAGGACAAGTCACTTGGGCACCACATAAGGTATGTTTTCTTAAAACAAAAAAAAAAGCAATTATAAGACATTTACTTCATCACCTTTTTGTACACATCTCGGTATATTTTTTATAGGAAATTTTTAGTAAATAAATTTATTTTACTGTAGGTGTGCTACGTTTGCGTGGAAGAATTGAGAAGGTAGTCGTCACTTCAGGAAAAAAACAAAGGCGTTAAATTGTGGAGTTTCTATGGTGTGTGGAGAGAATAGAAAAATCACAGCGGCGACTTATTGACACGCGTGGATACAATTCTAAAAGTAAAAAAGTGATCTCATGCCGGAACCTGGAGTCGGCATTACGTCCTGTGTTCCTCACAGTACAGATATCCCAAATACACACCGGAATCATTGGCATATATTACTTCTTTAAGTAGCGATGGCGAAAGCGCAGGGAACCGGATGCTGAATCAGAATGCGAGTTTGAAAGCACCATACGGCAGTTATTCAAGCAACACGTGTTTAGACGATCTCTGGTCAGCGACTTACGTTTAGTAAAAGAGAAAGCAGAACTTCTTGGCTCTAGGTCAAAAGAGAAGCGCACCTTTTAGCGTCGGGGACATGTCTTTTCGTTGCTATAGATCCCGCGAACAAAAGTTTTGCACTATTTTCTTCGAACAAGCTTATAGTCCGGTGTCAAAGTAGACGAAAAAATAGCGGTGAGTTTACAATAATAATTCGCATAGCGTTGAAAATTAGTACCGGTTTTCAAATCCCATGTGTGCTAAAAAAAAAAATTATTCAAGGTCAAAGTTCAAAAATATAAGTTCTGGTAAACGGGGTAAGTGTTATCATAAAAATAGACCAGATAAAAATTGTTTATTATGCAATTATCTACAAAATTGTTCTTATACTTTTTTTTCCTACGCATTACCATATTCCTGAGATACCGCCATTTGAAACATCGAAAATAATAATACGCACCCTTACGCCACCTATATACATCATCGGTTATTTGAAAACCCGGATTTTATTGATTGCGCAAACGTTTTTGAAAAGATTCGACTCTTTTCCACGAGACATCATCGCAAACGGAATTCGGTTTCTACTACATATAGAGCTCCAAAAAAACGAAATTCTATAGACAAGTGTAGATATTTAAGTTCTGTAAAAAATACACGGAACAGTAAAAGAATACAACTATCTTGTCTGCCTCCGACATCTGCATCTGCTTATCAACACTTTATCATTGAGTATATACTGTCAAGTTCAAGTGTGGCTAGGCAATTAATTGGACCCAGAAGACTGGGGTTGCAAACTAATAGATAATACTTTAAAACCAATCCAAACTTTACTCCCACCTGCTCCGGAAAAACTTCTTGACACCATCTTTTGCAATTGCAAAAAGGGTTATAGTGCCTAACTGTGGCTGTAAAAAAGTTAGATTATTTTGCTCACCGATATGTACCAATTGTCGAGGCCCAGTCTTGCTCAAATGTTGAATCAAATGCAACAGATGAGAATTTTTATATCAATAAGACAACTGAAGCACCTTTGTTAGAACAATTTTTGAATATCCAGCAAGAAGATGAAGAAGATTTCAAATTTTACAATCGCGATATCTCAGAAATGGCGATGCGTAGGAAAAAAAGTATAGGAACGATTTTTGTAGAAAATTGCATGATCTATAATTTTTATCTGATGATAACACTTACCGTTCACCAGAAAATGCAAAAAATTAATATTTTTGACCTTTGACTTTAAATAATTTTTTTAGCAGATCTAAGCTCGATGGAGATTTTTGATATTTCATTTTTAATAGTCTACTAAGGATCTGTACCAATTTTTATCTCTATGCGAATTATTGTAAATTGAAATGTCTATTTTGACCGGACTATTAGTTTTCTGTTCCTGTATTGCAGGATTGATAGAGCAATTTGGAATTCAGCGCAGAAAGGATTCCAAAGTCGCTTCCAGTTATATACCTGATGTGAAATTGAATTGGGTACCAGAAAAAAACCTGGGAAAGTAAAGGCAAATCCCAAGTAGAAAGGACTGACCCCTCAGTATTCTCATCAGGTCCATTAGGCTTAGTACCATTATGAAAAGCTAAACTTCACAATCCATGATACATTATCAAATGGGACTTAGTTTACTTTACAGAAGGGATGAGTGGAGATTGATTATCGATTCGTCCAAACGAAGTTTAAAGGCGGATCTTTTATACAATAGCAACAAATATGCCTCGCTACTAGAGTTAGTTCTGTTCATCTGAAAGAAACATACGGAAATGTGCAGCGTCCGCTGCAAAATATCAAATACTCTGTGATCATGAATTGCGGCGATTTAAAAGAGTATATCATCGGGTACGTTATTAAACCAGCAAAACGGATACACGAAATTTCCCATGCGATTGGGATAGTAGAGCACGGGATCAGCGTATTGGTCGAGAAAGGAGACTGGCCTTTACGAAAAGATTTTGAACCCGAGAAAACTAACATTTTGCGCACACAAATTTGGTTGATTCAAAGAAGATACTGATCCCCCCCCCCACTGCGCATATAATATTTGGACTGATAAAGCAATTCATCGAAGCATTGTCGAAAGCTGGGCCTTGTGTTTGTGAAAAATTCTCTCATTTATCCGAAGTGAAATTAAAGGGGATGACATTTTTGATAGGTCCCGGATATAAAAAGACTTATGCAAGATCAAAACTTCGAATCTGTGATGACTGGCGACTGGCGTTGAAAAAGAGGCACGGCTTGCACTTAAGAACGTCGTTTGAAAATTTCTTCGTAATGGGAGGAGCTCTGATTATAAAACTATTGTCCTATTGTCCGGAACATGTTAACAAGATTCGCCTTAAAGTTTTTTTTTTTTTTTTTTTTTTTTTTTAAATCCCACTTAACTTTTTCCTTCAAAACCTTAGATCGGTAAGTGAAGAACGGCGTTTCTACCGGGAGTATATTGACGAGCTAGTAGAAAAACGATATTAAGAACGTTGGAATGTTAAGATGATGGCGGATTAACTGCTGGTCGCTTTGTCGAGAAACAGAAGAAGCACCACACAAGAGGAAAAGCTACACACAAATACCGGAGAAAAGGATGAGAAAACATTAGGTTCCGCGAATTGTAAATTTAGTCTTTCATAATGTTTATTAAAATTTTTTCTTTCAATATTTCACAGTATTTTGTGTAATTATACATACCACACCCCCCACGTTTCATATTCAAACATCTTATTATATTCAAACACAAACTGCGAAAAAGCGTGATAAACTGATTAAATTTTCAGATTCAGCGACGCAAAAACTTGTAAGATCACCTAAAAGTTTTCGAAAAATTAAAAAAAAAATGTGGATCGGTTGGCCTGTGTAATTAGTTCTCAGGCATGCCCATACAGAACATCCGTAACTGCGTTACAGTGTCGGTTGCGAAACGTAATTTTGTCTCATCTGCAATTTTCTCAGTTACTACTATTGGCTAAAAAAAAATACGAGGCACCTCAGAAATTCTAAGAATCTAAAATATTATTTCTATCTTAACTCGCATAAATTGCAATCTCTCTTTAAAGAATCTCGTAATGTAACTAACCGTTTCCTGAGAAAAGTACAGTATAAACTGTTTAGTTACAGCGCTCATTTCATTGCACACTCCTGGGATAAAAGTTTTTTTTACCGGCACCAAGACTTTTTGATCACTTCTAGCGCTTACTACATCTCGAGGTATTGTAGAAATAATCAATAATCTTGACAAAACTTTCGAAAAATTTGCCTATTCATTTGGAAGGTGTCGAAGCATCCGGATGATTCTCATTATTACGATTAATTAATTAATTTAAAAAAAAAATTACTAACGGGGCGCGCTGGATAGTTTAAAAGCGAAAACCTGGTAAATATGCTAAGGGAAATTGTCGGGAACGGAGTGGGCTTTTATTAACAGCGTAGGTCGTCTACCGTGCTAGTAACCGGAGTTATTTTGTCTCTGTTTTTTGGCCAGATTTACCCGAACAGCATCCGCAGCATGGCGACCGGCGCGAGTGCTTTCTGCTTCTACGTGTTCGCTTTCTCGGCGAACAAGAGTTTCTACTGGATGCTACACACGCTGCAGCTG
Source organism: Icerya purchasi (assembly GCA_039619475.1). Lineage (NCBI taxonomy): Eukaryota > Metazoa > Arthropoda > Insecta > Hemiptera > Monophlebidae > Icerya > Icerya purchasi. Next base: position 134,720,062 of record CM077116.1, read on the forward strand.
TCCGGCCTGATGCTACTCTATTCGGCGTCGATCGCCTTCGGCTCGGTTTTCATGTACTTCTTCCTGCCGGAAACGGAAGGCCGCACTCTGGAGGAGATTCAGCGGCACTTTGCCGACAAAGGTAACACGTTCAAGACGCGCATCGAGCAGACCTGTCTGGCCGCTTACTTCGACAAAGACTACGCCAGTTCGGCTAGCACCGAATCGTCCAAGAACTACTCGTCGCTGCACACCGAATCTTCTTCCAAGAATCTTCCGTTGTCCACCATCGCGACCGTTGTCTAGTGACAACGGCGGCCGCCCGTGTTTTTCTTTCTTCTATTTTAAAATTAATTTTTTAATTTTATCGAGAAAAGATGTACACACAATGTACTTTTATTTATTTCTATTATATTATATTTTGAAATTGTCACTTGCGCGGGCCCGAGCGGTTGTTATTGCTTAGTTTTAAAAGAGGTTCACGCGGTTACTTCTCGTTATTCCTGCGAATAATGGGAATGCACTGCGGCTCTGATCGGAAATGGCAAAAAAAAAAAAAGGAAAAAAGCCCGGGATAAAACCGATAATTAATATACACAATCGATATTAACACATTCTCGCTATAGTTAAGATTTCGAAATGACGCGATGTACGACATCGAATTCCGGATTTGATCGATTATTTTTCGTTTTCCATTAGAAATTCGACAATATTAATAATAATATCGGTTGTTGTTATAGAGTTGCATGCGTCGGCAACCTTTAATTTAATTTATGTAGCGCTTTCGTCTTTCTTCTATCGTCGTTGTTTTTTCCTTCATGTTAGTAGGCTGGTAAAATTGACATGAGTTACGAAAGCGCGTAACTGTTGAACACGCTGTAAAGCGCCCTTCTGAATGTAATTGGAAATTACAGAGGATGACAACAGATGCTCTGTGACTTCTACTGCAAGACGAGGCGCGCGTAAAAGTAATAAGAAAGATAGTTTGCCGATACACGGTCATCATCTGATTATTATTGCGTAATTTTCATGTTACTATTAACGTAGGAACCGCGTCATAAAAAAATAAATAAATAAAAAACATCGCTGACACGGGGAACATTCGCGATGTGCTTTAAAGTTTGTAAATTTTATTGTCGTGTCATTTACGAAATTCTGCTTCCCTCCGAAAAACTTCAAAAAAAAAAAAAAAACAAATAAAAGAAGCCTTGATGATGATAATTTCGAAATTGCAGCGAACTTTAGAAATTGACGCACGCACCGGTGGTCGAGCAGATTTGAGTGTATGGTGAATTTTCTCGGCTGGTCGCCAAAACGAAACGTACCGGAATTGAAAAATTTCTCGACTTCCGGTGCTCGTGTGTTTCGAGGCGGTTTTGCGTACAGAAAAAACTGAAACATTCTCGTCGCCGGGCGCCCTGTTTAAATTACGATTTTAAAAGTCCATATTTTATCATATAATAACGATAATTAACTCGACCGGTTTTGTGGAAAAATTTTAAGCAAAATTCCATTAATCAGAGTGAAAAATTCTTCGGAGAAATTTGTTGAAAGTGTACGCCGGGAAATTTGAAGATGATGCAGAAATCCATGCGCGATAGATAATCTTGAGAGTAGTAAAAATGATCGCATAAAACTCTAATAGAATATGTGTGTATTTGCTTTTCTCATTGTGACGCAAAGTAAAAATTTCAATTGAGATTTAACTTAAAACGCTGTTAAATACAAAATTATTAATATTTTCAATAAAATTTTACGCTAAAAATTTATTTAAAAATGAATCTGACGTTAATTGAAAATTATCTCGGCTGTTAATGAAAAACATTTTCCGAAGCGAAATCATGTTTTGTTAATTTTGCTTTCAAAAAATGCTGTGAGCATCCGCGATGAACACATCGGACTCTGTGTGTAGCTCTGTTATCTGTAGCGTCACTCGCATAATCCGTGTTTAAATACTTATATTCTTCCTTTTTTTTTTCTTTTTTTTTTGAATATCCGGTTTTTTATAATTCAATTAAGATGATATATTTCACAAATTAATTATTTTATATATATATATATTATATATGTATATTATATATGCTCTCCCAGGTAATCTGCAAATATATCCATGCGTATCTTTAATCCTTGTAAAATGTTCGTTTGGTCTTGTGTTACGGCCCCAAATTTCACTATAAAAAAGTTTAACCATCACTTCTCTTGAATAGATTTCATTTATTTACAACTTTGTTTTATTTCAGTTATGTTAAGCATGATTAAGTCGTAAGTGGATAAATTTGCTAGCCAAATTTTGTGATCTAAGCGTAAATGCCTGTCGAAATTTCCGAAATATTTTTAACCGTACACATATCTAAAATACCAAATACTTTTGCAATGCTTTAAGAAAATTTTTGAAATTACATCGATTTTTAGAAATGAAAAAAGTTTTGAATTAAGCAATAATGGAATGGCAGGCAGTGTTAATGTATTTTTAAACTTAAAATTCTTTTCTGTTGGGCCCCTTTTGACGCGTAAATAAATTTTACGACCAGCTTTTCTCATGCTTTCGGCAGAAGGTAGGCACAAATACTTTCTAATTCTCACACACGCTGATTTTCGCTTTTCTTCTTGTTCCAGAGCTTAAATAATCATCGATGAATATGCATTTTCGAATTTTCCAAATAACATTAAATCAAGAACAATTATCTCTTACTGAAATATTATGAAACCTTATTATATTGAATGCATTAATAAATAAAATTACCTAGTTACTACGAAAATCTCGAAGTGAACATACTGAGATTAGTTCGGTCACACAGACTAAATGATTTTTTGTACACATATATATTTATTTAATATATATATATATATATATATATGTGTGTTATATACACATCATCTTTATTTGAAAGTCGGATATGGTAAAACATAAGCAGTCAGCAAGATAGACCAGAAAATTTCGTTAGCACATTAGCAAGACATACTGAAGTTTACAAAGTGGATTTCTTATCAGTGCCGAGTGTTATTGAGAACACCGGTCCTACAATACATTGTTGCGTGGAAATTTTTTAACGAGACAGTTTATAAGCGCGCATTGTATGCGCTATTTTCAAGTACTCTTTCATTGCTGCGACATACCATTAAGAAGTATCTTTTTCTAAGAACATCCCTAGTGCCCCTTTCTTTAATACTTCGACATGACTACATTTTTGGAGCACCGCTAGTCATCGGGACTACTTCATTTCATCGGATGAATCTGTTTTGTCTGCAACTCGCAATCGGACGTCGAAATGTTTCACTGACCCCCCCCCCCCCCCGTACCCTTTACTGGATTCTGCTCGAAATTCTTATTTAGGATTGGCGATTTTTTCTTTTCAAAACTTCGTACTTTTAAACGAAAATACTTCATATGTCATTTCGAATGACTGCTGCAGTCACACTGTTTTAAAACACGGTGTTAAAACTTTTCTCCGGAAAAATCTGGTAGGCGGCATAGGATTGTTATATCTTTCTTTGAAGAACCCCTTAAACTCTTCTCATTCTGTTTCGCGTGCTTTCGGTCGGTTCTTCTACATTATTACACCGAGATTCCATCTGAGTTATTAGTAGGTAGCCCATCGTTTTATTTCCCTCACATAGCGCGGTCTTTCACTTTTTTCCCTTTCTGTCCACGGCGTCATACATTCCAGCGTCCGCATGTTAAAAACTTTCCGCTTTCGTTGTTTTTCTTTGCGTAACGCGAATAATAATCTACTGCTGCCCCGGGGCGTTCTTTGTTTTGATGAGATACAAAATGCTCATTTCTATAAAAGTGCTCAATAGGCCTACAAACGATACAAAATCTATTCGGAAGCAGAGTTTTGTTATTTTCAACGCTGCTTTGTCCAGAAGCGTACCCGAAATCGATCAATAGAGGAATTTTTAATTTTAATGATAAAATATGAAGACGCTCATCTCTGGCATAAACATGTGCACGGGGAATTATATGAACATATACACTGGTGTTAATTGTGTTTAATATTTCACGCTGGAGTTTTATTAAAAATATTTTAAAAACGATACTGCTGCCAAGCGATGTTACAAACATTTTTTAAGAACCGACTCCATAACTCGCTTCCCTTGGGAATATACCCCACTGGTTTCAAAGATCGCATTACTCGCCCCGCATAGGCCTACACACTCTTTCACACATGTTTAACCGTTTTATCAATAGCTTATAACTACAAAAGATGTGATTTGCCGAGATTCCTATCGACTATATATATAGTGTGTCATAACATCGGCTTAATTTCATTTTATGATATCATTGTGCCAACTGAAATGCCATTACAAATTAATATCGTAGAAAAAATAACTCTGAGTTGGAAATGGGTTTCAGACAATTTGAGTCGTGGACTTTTTGTTGTGCCTACTCTCATGTGAAAGAGCGTTGCTACTAGATGCATGAGGCCACCCAAAAGCGAAATATAAACGCCATCGTAAAAAACGATTGATAATTATAATTGGCGCTATATTTAATTCATAAAGTTATTATTGGCAATCATTAGTTTCTATCACATTTCCAAACCTATAATTACGACGCTATTGAAGAGTTTTAAGAGCTCTTTACATTTATTGACAGTTCTCCGTTTACAATTCAAAAAGTTCCCTAAGAATATCGATTTAAAGTTTACTTCTTGCCTATGAATATGTGTAGGTTTCTTTTTTATTAAACTGAACTAACGATTACTTTCACCTACGCACTTTATTAATCGTCGTTGTTAATGCACAAAGAGCACTTGTGTAAATTTATCACGGAGATCAGTTTCCGGAATCGTGGTTCATCCGCCACGCTGCTACTTAAATTATTTGGCCGATTAGCCCCATTCGGATAGTTTAGTACCAATACTTTAAAATTGATTTTAGAATCGTTTCAACCGAGTAAAGTTACAGTTGTAGCTCTTTTTGCTGAGTTGTGCATTTAACAAGCGTGCTCGGAAACGATTCCTTATAAAAGCACTTGAAGTGCGCGATATTAGTTCGTTCGAAATTTAGAAATAGTTTTGAATGCGTCTGTGTGTGCGTGCATATTATCAACGACAAATCAACACCGTTTTATATAAAACTACTTTTGAACAATAAACAACGCATTTAGTAATACGGTAATTCATTCCTTTTGTATAATTTATATTCTATATATTCTATATATATATATATATATATATATGTTAATAATATTAATAATAATAATAATAATAATAATGTGTGTAATTTAAGGCATTTTGTTACCAAAATAAATTCATTTTATCGTTATGCTTTTTCAACTGTTATTTAATTATTCCTGACGATAATAGAGAACTCGTGCATTAAGAATTCATATGTAATCTAGAATTTTCCCTTTAAACGATTAATGAACAATATTCGTTCAATTCAGTTTCCTCTGAAGCGGAAATATAAAAATACGGTATCAGTTACAACTAATCGTTTTGATCATATCGTTCTACTTATCAGTGTAGAGGGGCGAATTGAAAGCAATAACCTAAAGCTACAATTAAACGTGAATCTCCCGACTGGAAGAATTCGCACATTTTGAATTACTCCGTTTTTTATGAAAATTCTAATTTTTTTTTTGGCACGAGTTTACAATGGCAACGCTATTTCTAGAACAACATAGAAAATGCAAATTATTATAACAAATATGCTAGAAGAAAAACTTAAAAATATCATTGAAAACTAAACGGCATATTGAAACTGCGCTGGAATAATTTTTATCGAGGTTGTTCAAGACTTAGCTCAGAACAAGAGTTAATGAACGTAGGCCACACGTCACCGTGCAAAAAAATATGAAAAAAGGTCGCCCCGAACAGAAAATGAAAGAAAAAAATGGCTTATCACAAAATCTAAAAAATTCAACTTTTTCGAATTTTTGTCAATTCAATTTCGTTCCGCACGCAACGATTTTAATTTCTACAGGGAACGAGTTTTTATTAAAATTTGTGCGAATTACTCAACTACGTAACAAACAACATACTCGTACTATGCGGTAAAAAAAAAAAAAAATGGAAAATACATTGCGATTTTTGGTATATAAGCAATTCAACGCTTCTTCGTGAAGATTTGTACCATTATTTCAAAAAGAAACTAAATAATCAGTCGGTTTCGCATTTAGATATAATTCTGAAGAGATCTCTTACAGATTTTGCGGTAACCGAATAACACTACTCGCGTACTAGATAGTTTTCATCCGTAGATATTAAAAATTATTACTCCACATTCCGAGAGATAATTTTCGCTAGTTGCATACAAAAAAATCTTTTTAACATTTTGTATTTGCGTAAGCTGAAATTTTTAAAGTACAAATACTAACGGCAAATAGCATTTCATTATACATAGCGACAGAGAGAAAAAGCTATGTATTACAAACCCGAAAAAATGCAGATAATACCTGGTGTCTTACGGTGGTACAGCCACCGCCAGAACTACAGTATGATAATTGTATTTTAATTAGTGATTGTTCCAGTTATTATTTACCTTTGTTTTGCTTTACTGTGGCGCAATTATGTGTAACTCTTCAAAAACCTGTTATAGTTTGTTTCAATCGACTCTACATTCGTTGTAACTTGTTTAATTTTTTTTTTTTTTAATAAACATGAGGGTGAGGATTTCCATGCGCCGTGTTTAACTACTAATGCTATTATTACAGCACATGGAACCTACTTGGAGGATCAAACATTAGGTGAAGAGTAGATGAAGCGTTTGATTGATTGTAGAAAGGGCAAACATTTGGAGGTACCTGCCCCGTGAAAATGTAACTGTGCGACCTATTCAGAGGCGGTTCAAGAGAGAAAAGTCTCTGCGGGAAAGCCCATCTGTTGGTCACCATTGATTTTATGCTTCGAAGGAACGTGCTTGTGAATCTCCATACCTGCTCCTATTCCTCTCTGGCTCGATACATGAACAAGTGGGCTAATGTAGCGAGAGGGGGGGGGGTACTTGTCATTGAGGGGAGAGTATTGTCGCCTGAGCTGTTCGATTGATGCGCTCATTACCTGAAACCCCAACGTGTGTACCCGGAACCCATAAGAAACACATTTTGGAGTTTAAATTCGATAATTTGTGTAATATCACAGGATTGTTAGAGTTGGTTTTTGGGATGAGTTGGAGGGAGTTTAGAGAGTCGGTTATGAGTAAGGCCTTTTGGAACTGGGGATTTCTGTTGCTGTAGTGTTGGATGCAAAAAATTATCGCGTATATATTTCAGCGTCCAGTGCTGTGCAGGAATCTTACAGCCTAATTGACCCTGCTACACCTGTGACTTCGAAGGAGCATGCCGCCGCTGACTGGTAACTCCTTGCTTTCGCTTCGTCTGTGTGGAGGCGTACATGATCTGTGTAGCTTGCTATGATATTTTCTGTAATTTGTGCTATAATTTGGAAGGTATTGTGCCTTGTGGAATTTTGTAAGAGACACATTTGTGTTTGGGACTGAGTGGTTCCATGGAGACACAGTTGCTAAGAAGTCTGGTGACGTTCTTGGGCTTGAATAGATTCGGAAATAATCCATAACCGAAAAAAATTCAGTCACTGGATCATTTCTAAACTCTCAGTAGCGCATATGATGACTGGTTCGTGTGACAGAAGTTTGGTACTATTTAAGGAGGAGCATAATTCATTGAGGTTGTAATATTTTCTCTAAAATGATAGTGAAGGGCAACTTGCCAGTGCACACGGACTTGCAACACAAAAAGAGGGATGGGCGGAGAGGATAGATCATAGGGCTGCGTAATGTACAGGATCCAAAGATCTTAGCACGCTTTTAGCGGTTAAGGAGTACACCTGGCACTCGTAATTGATTTGTGAAAGGATAACTGATATATATATATATATATATATATACAGTTAGTAGTTTTGGGTTTATATTGTATTTGTAATTTGATAGGTATTCCAAGATTAACAAGGATGTTCAGCATTTGGCTTTGAGTTCGACTATATAAGCACGCCATGAAAGTTTTTTATTAGGCCTAGGAACTTGACTGACGGACGAGTTGCGATAGGAGATCTATTTAGGTTGAGGAATATGCTGGGAAGTGTGCTCTGGCGGCCCCTATGGAAATCGACGCATATTGTTCTTGTTGAGGAGAGAAAGACAAATCGTTGTTATTATTGGACCATTTTTTTTTAAGGATGTTTTGGGCGTTTATGGGATAGTTGGATGGCAAGGAAACATTTAGGTCATCAACGCAGAGCCGGCACGTTACTGGGGTCGCAAGACAATCTGTAATATATGAACAAGATTGTGTTTAATGCACAGCCTTATGTTATGCCGTTTTCTAACAGCAGTTCAGACGTTGACGAACCAGTCGTAACTTAGATAGTTTTGTTGTCTATAGGTATTTACCCATTCTTGCCGGCAATTCCTACCATTTTGCAGCTTTAGTAGTAAGCCATAACGCCACAAGCGATCAAATGCTTCTTCTATGTCGAAAAATACTGTGTAGAGATGTGCTGTTAGCGATGAAACGCCGATAAAATTTGCCTTTGCAGGCTGACTGTCGATCTTGCCTTTCGCCTCCCGGCTTGATTAGGCGAATAGAAGACTTTTCTGTTTTAATGAAAACAGAAGGCGCCTATTAACCATCTTCTACAGCGTTTTGGAAATCGCGCTTAGGAATGAGATAGGACGATAGCTTTCAGGAAGGGTTTTTTTTTTTTCTTTAAATATTGGGATAATATTGGCCGACTTATTGTAGGTGAAGTACTTAACTATGTTAAAGTCGGTTTTTCGTGCGTTGATTGCTGTCTTCGATTCTCTCGCGTTATCAGTTTAATCACAACGCGACTCCGTCGTTCATCATACCAGATAACTCGGTGAGATCGTTCATTGTTCTTTTTCTCTTATCTCTGTACCGTTTATATTTCGATTTATTTCTTCTCCGCGTAATTTTACTCGGCCAGTGGTCATTATTATTTTACGTTACTATTATTTATTTAGTTAGCAGTATATTTCATTTCTAGATTTTTTTTTTTCTTTCCTCCTTTTTCTTTTGTTTTGTGTCTCCAATTCTTCTAAATTACTGTAGATGAGCGTGTCCAAGGGGGGCCGCACAGCGGCCTCCTCTACTGGGCTTAAGCCCTCTAAAACGGATCTGTCGTTGAATTTAATGGAGGTTGCTGATGCTCCTCCAATACGTAAACCGTCGAGCCCACTATCCCCTGTGGCGTCACTGCCCTCAAAAGACTTGCGATTGTCGCAGTCTAACCCTTCCGAGTCTAATAACAGTTCTTCTAGCAGCGATGAACATAATGGAAATAGGGTTAATAATAATAATGTCAATATTACTCAGAATACACTTCTAAATAACATTGTCACTAAGAGTAGCGATCTCGTTAATGAAATTTTCGAATCTAATAACAATATCGCCAATAATAATAATAATAATAATATTTCAACAAACGTCATCAATAAGGATGGAGATAATCCCAATATTAGCGAAAGCAATAGGAGTCCTAATCCTTCTGAGACTTATCCACAAAACCACCCGGGTCCTTATTCAGTTATAGTCGAGCACGCCTCGGCTGATGCTAATATAGGTAATTACCACCCCCTGGCTTTGACCAAACTTCTTAGTTCCGTTTCTTCTTCTTTTACAGATATTACTCCGCGAGGAAAAAATTGTGTTGCTGTCGTTTTCTCTTCTTCTTCTGCAGCCAACTCTTTCCTTCAAAATCTTAATTTTCTTACTAAGCATAATCTTAAAGCATTTATCCCTGTTACCTCATTATATAGGTTAGGCGTGATCTCAGGTATTCATCCTTCCTTCTCTGAAAATGACATTTTAGAGGGCCTAGAATCACCGGATGTCCCAGTAATCTCAGCCAGAAGAATCCTGCGCACTGCCGAAGGCAAGAAGGTTCCAACGAATTCGGTTGAACTTAAGTTCTCCAAAACCGTCCTTCCTAACTTCATTTCCATCTTTAAACTTCGTTTTCCTGTCTCTCCGAGTGTTAAACCTCCAATGCAGTGTGCTAAGTGTTTCCTGTTCGGACATATCGCTAGACACTGCCGGAGTTCTTCAGTTGTTTGTTCCCATTGTTCCCAAAAACATTCCGTCTCAGAATGTATTGATCTTCATAACCCCCCGTTATGCCGAAACTGCAAGGGCGCACATTGTTCCAACGACCATAGTTGTCCGGAATGGACTAAACAAAGGGACATCAAAAAAATAATGTCCTTTGAAAACGTTTCCTTTCAGGAGGCTTCAGTCATTAGAAGCAATTCTTATTCTACACAAGCTTTCTCATATGCCAACCGAGCCGCTATCCCTCCTTCTAAAGCTAGTGTTCCTCTCAATATTTCTGTCCCTAATCCACAACTTCCCCTCAAGTTCCCCACTTTTTGTAAACAGAGCAAATCGAAAGCGCCTCATAAATCTATTCCTCAATTTCCTCCTCTCCCTTCCAATCAAATTCTGTACCCGTCCAGGGGCTGGGCTCTCACTCAACATAACTCAAGCGACAATTCCTCCTACGCTGACTTAAATATAGCCTTACCTTCCTCATCCTCGGACGGGATACCGACCAATGCGTCGGGTTCATCCCCATCCGCCGTCAATAACCTATCCGCAGCAATTTTAGAACTGCTTTCTTCCCACAATATAGCTTCCTCTCCTAACTTTGTCACATCTCTTTCTGCATTTCTCTCAAGTAACTTACATTTCTGCTAATTCTTATTTTACTTTCTTCCCTGTTGTATCCCTCTGGATTATTGTTATGTTCTGTTATCGAGCAACCCACAGTATTATAGATATTTCTTCCGCACTTTTTCTCCGCTATGGCACTTTGGTCGGGAGAACCGCTGTGGGATGGCCTAACCCCATCTTCGCCCAGTGGAGCCTCTCGAGGATAGCCATTGTAAAGCTAATCGCATTCGATTATGTTTATAGGACAAGTTACCAGAAATATAGGCTCATCAAGAATAGCACTCGTTTGGAGAATTTCTCCATGGTAGCTATTAATCGCATTTATAACGATTTGCCTTTCTGGGCGGCGATTCTATTAACCAACCGCGTATGCGTTCTGCTACGTCTTCGACTGGCAACCGAAAATAAGGATCGTCATGCTGTACTGTGGATTGTCTTGTGGTGCAAACTGACAGTAACTTCCAAGATCGAGGTCAAGGCCTCTAACCTTTGGTATGTCTCTCCTGAATATACTCTTTGCTGGATTGCTGCGGATTCATTTTTCCATTATTTGTTTTGTTTCTGCCCTAGCCCTGTTGGCTGCATGGTTCGCCTTTGTCAATTGGCTTCTGCTTCTTGCGTTGGCGTTCTGGTCCTGCCATTCGTCTCATCCTATGAATTCTTTTCATGTCTCATAAGTTGAATATTCTCCAATGGAATTGTCGGAGCCTGAGAGCCAACAAACAGGCCTTGGAAGGGATTCTTGACTCTTACTTCATCCATATTGCTCTGTTGTCCGAAACTTGGCTTACTGAGTCCATGCGTATATCCATTCGTGGATTTAAGTTAATCCGTTCTGATCGTGCGAATGGATATGGCGGCGCCGCCATATTGATAAGGAACGATATTTATTTTCACGTTCACGATCACTCCGCTTGTTTTCCTTCTGACGTTCGGTCACCAAACCTGGTGCATATCTCTGTTCCTAATATTCATCCTCAACCAGTCCACATTATCTCAACATACGTCCCTCCGCATTTTGATCTCCACAATTTTCCTTTTACATTATTGTCCAATTTTCTTTCTTTTCCCTTTATTTTTGGTGGTGACTGGAACGCTCACTCTCCTCTATGGGGCTCGGTTGGTTATAACTGTAATGGTCTTGTTCTTGAAAATTTCATCTCTAACAATAGCTTCGTTATTCTTAATGATCATTCTCAGACGTTCTTTAGAGGCGCGCAGACTTGCAGTTCGGTTGACATTTCCTTCACTTCTCCCAACTTTGGTCTCAGCTGTCATTGGAGAACCTTGCAGGGTACCTTCGGTAGTGACCATGTTCCAATTATTCTTTCCTTTCACGATCTTCGTCTTCCTCCTGATCCCAATTGTTCCAGAGTTCCCCATGCTTCCAAATCGTCCCTAACCAAAGTTGATTGGGATAAATTTCGGGCTGGAGTCGATTCCGCCCTCCCCAACATACATTCCCAAACAGATCCTGTTCTTCAATACAACAGGTTCATCGACTCGATTACCTCGGCGTTGTCGGCCTCTTCTCCTCCTATCTGCTTCTCTAAAAAGAACCCTAATCTTCTTGCTTCTTCCCTATGGTGGAACAACGATTGTTCGGTCGCTTTTAGAGACAGTTCTTTGAAGTTCAGGGCCTTCCGTTCCTGCTCTTCCTTCGATAATTTCATAGCTTATAGGGAGGCCAATGCTAAGGCCAGATTTATTCTCAAAAAGAGCAAAAAAAACGCGTGGAAGAAATTCTGTTCATCATTCTCTAGATCCACCTCCCTCTCTCATCTTTGGAAAATGGCGAAAGCCTTTCAGTCCCCACGGTCCGAACGTCCCTCCTATTACAACCTTCCTTCAGAGAAGCTCATCTCTTTTCTGGACTCAATTGCTTCCTTATATGTTCCATCCTTGGAGGAAATATGCCCTCCTGTGTTTCCACCTACATCCTCTATGCACGTTCTGTCTTCCGATTTTAACATCAATGAACTCCATTCTTCCTTAAAGAATTCCTTCTCTTCCTTTAGTCCGGGAGTGGACAGCATTCCTTTCCTGGTTATTAAGAGCTTATCAATCTCCGCACTGAATACCTTGTTTTCTATCTACAACTCCTTCTTGCATACCAGTACCACGCCACCAATTTGGAACTCCTTTATTGTTATTCCTATTCCAAAAAAGAATCCTAATTCTTTCCTCCTATGCATTATCCGATCTTCACCTTTTTACTTCTGCTGAGAAATCAGCAGCTATGATTTTCACTTATCGTCCTTATAGTCGTTCCTCAGTCAATCTATCCGTGTGCCATCTTCCTATTCCTTTAGTTAGTTCTGTCTCCTACCTTGGCATTGTTCTTAGCAGTAACTTGTCCTTTCATCATCACATAAATTATCTCTATACATCGGCTCTCAAGAGGATTAATTGGTTGAAGGCACTCTCCTCCCATAATTGGGGTGGGGATCCTTATATCCTTCTGATGCTATACAGGGCCACTATCCTTTCTAAATTCGATTATTGCTCGTTCCTTTACACCAGTGCTCCTAAATATCTTCTCCTTAAACTTGATAAAATCCGTAATATGTGTCTCCGTCTTTGTATCGGTGCCTTGAACTCCTCTCCTATTGCAGCCATTTTGGCAGAAACTAGTTCCTGTCCTTTATTCATCCCAAGACTTTATCTAGGTGAACGATTTCTGATTAAACGTCTTCATATTTCCAATTCCTACTTGCTTAATTATTACTGGTTTATATTCAACAACTGGCGTTTCTCTCCTTGTAAAACCCCAATCCTTTCCTTGATTTCTTCACGACTCAGGGCCTTCTCTCCTTTTGTTCTATCCTACAACAAATGCCCTTATTTTACCTATAATTTCCTAGATTTTATTTACTCACCCAGTTTACTTTTTCTTCCTTCGTATGTCAAGTCTCTTCCCTCTCCCACTGCTCATAACGAATTTAACTATGTTTTATCCTCGCTCTTTCCTTCTTATACCTTAATTTTTACAGATGGCTCAAAGTCAGCTTTGGGGGTTGGAGCGGCTTTTACTTTGCCGGATTTCGGCTATTCTGAGTCGTTCAAACTCCCCTCGTTCTCCTCCATATTCCTAGCCGAATCTATTGTGATCTTACAGGCAATCCTTTTTATATCCTCCTCTAACAATATATCCAAGGTTCTCTTATCTTCTGATTCAAAAGGCGTTTTACAAGCCATTGCTACTCCCTTTCCTAAACCATCCGCTGATCCTATCGTGCTTCACATACATTCCTTAATTTCACATCTATTTCATTCCCGTTCTGTCTGTATTGATTTATTGTGGATTCCTAGTCATTGTGGAATTTCGGCAAACGAGTTAGTTGACTCGTTAGCACGTTCGGCTGCTTTAAACGGTCGCTTTATTAGGCATTTCCCAGCTCAAAGTCTTCTTACTCTATCTTCGCGTTGCCACCGTGACTGTTAGTCTGATCTCTATCCTTCTTCTTTTTCCAATCCTGCTTCCTTTTACTTATCCATACAACCCACTCCTCCTCTTTTTCCGTGGTTTCTTGATTTCCCCAACATGAGGCGGTCAACTATTTCATCCATAATTAGACTTCGGTTAAACCACAGCTTGCTTCCTGCTTCGCTCTTTCGTTTCTCCATTACTCAGTCTCCTCTTTGTCCATTTGATCCGTCAGAAGCAAACTTCGTTTGTGATGCGAACCACATTTTACTTGAATGTCCTTCCATTTCTTCAGAACGCGCGATACTGTATTCCGGTCTTTTGCATCTTGGCCTCCCTATGCCCTACAGTGCTCACAGCATCCTTTCTTTTCCATCTCCCTTGGTTATTCCTTTGTTAGCTTCTTTTGTATGTTCCATTTGTAATATTTTTCCTTTATAATTATTAATACTACCATACCGTTGAAGTGAGTAACGTCCTTAGCTGACATGCTCAAAAAAAGAAAAAGAAAAAAAAAAAAAAGACTTCCATTGTACCAGGATGTTTCCAGAATTCCAAATTTAATTGAATATGTGTAGGAGAAATTGTTTGGCAGAAGTTGGGAGGTATTTTAGCATATACGAGTGGATGCATGATAATTGAGTTGGAAATCTAACTCTGAGACGGTTAAGTCACTATTATATGATTCGTCAGATTCAGGGGGAAACTGCATTGGTTGTTGTTTTGTATGTTTCTTGTGGAGGAAGATGGAAGGATATTTTTCTAATGACGCTTCAGCGAAGTAGCTGGCAAACGTCTTCGCGATGCTGGACTCGTGGGCTAAAGGGCTATCGTTTATTTTGAGAAAGATACGTTTTGGGGCGCTGTTGATTCCACTGATGGATTTTATTTTATTCCACATGGTTCTGTTCGACGTTGATGAGGAGATGAATGTGATGAATTGCTCCCAACATTCTTTTTTTTTTTGCTACGGATAAGAGTACGGGCAAGAGCACAGGACTTCTTGAAGAATATTAGGTTAGATAATAGTAGAGGCGATTTATATTTTTTAAGTGCTAGTTTACGCTGTTGGGTGATGGTGAGGATCTCTTTGTACCACTGTGATACCGTCTTAGCTCGGGAAAAGTGGGACGTGGGTATTGATGTGCAGACGGCATGGAGTATGACGTTGAGGAACACATTCAAGTTGTTTAGTAGGGACTCGGTGGAGCTGAGATTTCAATTCCAGCCGTGTATACTGCCCAGTCTACTCTGTGAAAAACAAATCGTGGAGATATTGAAGCTAACAGTGGTGCATGATGATCCAAAAACTGTGGAAGTACACGTAAGTGATCACTAGAGCAAAGATCATCATGAACTGAAGTCTTCAGTTTTGAGAGCAGTGGTCGAGATACTAATGCTAAGTTGCTAGGTGAGAAAGTGTTATGTGAAAGGTTGAAATATGTGTGGCCAGATGGAGAGAGGATGCACAGCTCATGCTCTATTAATATACTGGTGATGATCGATCCATGTTGGTTGGTTGACGCCGCCCCACATAGTGGAAAGTGGGCGTTGAAGTTCCCTAGTATGGAAATCAGATCTTCCAGCTGGGATATGGCGTTTTGGTCTGCCAGATATGTCATACTATTAGGGGGGAATAGCAAGAAATATCAGTTGCAAATCGTTATTGGGAGGTCTGGTAGACTGTGTAAGGAAACAGATATTGCTACCGTCTGGAGGGACAGCTGGGACCGACGAATGTACAAAGGTTGTTAGTCCTCCACTTGCTCAATCGCCTCTAGTATTGTCACATTGGAATAGGCTGTAGTCGTTTATTATCTTGTCCTTAGGCTTTAAGTGCGTCTCCTGCAGGCAAGCTACAGGAAGGGTACGTGTGGCTAGTAGGTGCTCCAGTTCAGCTTGTAGGTTGATAAAACTTCTGCAGTTTCACTGCGTGATTACATTGTTGTGCGCCATATTTGGCGTTTCTAAGTTATCTCGTGGAACCAGTGGCTATCGAATTTTGATGTTAAGGCTTAATGTTCGTGTACTAGTGAGTAGAACTTCCTTCTGACGTGTTGCCGTCTGTGGATAGGCTACCTAGACTTATTAGTATGCGAGTACATCTGTTTTTTAAACTTGTATCCTTCAGACATGGTTTGGTTGCTGCAATTAAATGGATCAGTCCGTCTTTATCCTGTGTAAAGCTGTGCACATAAGCTGTCTAGTCAGATTTGAAGGCTATGCTTTTCATGAAGTTTTTGAATCCGTCAAAGTTAATGATGAAATTGAACTGCTCGTTATCAAACATCGGCTTGACTTTCTCTACTGTTTCGCCGATATCTGCGATATTTTTGTGTTAATTTCCAGTTAGCTGACACAGTGATGTACTGTGTGCCTGGCGGGGTTTAAAATCGGTTTTCTATTGTAGCTGACGCTGTAATACTTCTTTTCCTTCTGGCTGGGCTTCAGAGTACTATTGGGCTCTAACTGGTTTGCTGAACTACCTGTTTGTTCCAGCATTGCTGCGTGAATGTTGTCGTCCTCTGGCAGCGGAATATTAATCTGTTTTGTTGCCGGCTGGAATATGGCTGACAGTGTGGAGTCGTCGGGCAAAGAATCTGGTGTTACTATGTGCAGGCGTTTCACATTCGGAATTGTTTGATCGACTTCCATTGCTTTGTTAATATATATATAAGTGCTGAAGGGGAGGAGTAGGAGAAGTGGTTGGATGGCTAGGTTTTTTTTTTTTATTTGTACAGTTCTGGCATGAGTGATCGTCTAAGTGCAGGAAGATGCGGTGTTTGTGTTCGTTGTGGGTTAGTAAAAGCAACTCAGGGATGTTAGAACAATTGACCTGCTCTCGATGTAAACTTGCCTGTGCCAGCTGACAGTATGTTTGAATTCGATGTCATTTGGGTTTACTCAGAGGATAGCTATGTAAGTGATTAATTTCAATGAAAATACTGACGAGAGGTGAGAGAGTATGAGCTGATTCGGGATAGTGGGAGAGACATATTTGACATGACTAATTTGTTGGATGGATTTTCTAAACGCCAGGCCGTGATTATTTGTGAGCCTACGAGTATTTTAATTCTGCCTCCATTTTCGAAAATATATCGATTTGACACAGCTTTTCGACTTTAGGAATATTGCGACTCAATCTCGGTTGATTCTCGAGCATGCTATTATGTTAGATGACCTGCCAACTAGACCTTTTAACGCCAGGAAATAGTCACGATTGATGCTTGTCGGAACATACGGAAATATTATACCTTGTTGGGTAATTGAAATCGGTTAGCGGGGTATTTTTTTTTTTTTTTTTTTTTGGTTTTTAATTTTTCAGAGAAAGATACTGGCACGCTGGAGAAGATGTATTGTTTCGGATGTTGCCATTTACCACGGTTGATGCGGAGCCATCGGCGCTAGAAGCGATAGGCGACTGATTTCCCATGTGCTTGTTGCGTAGAATGAATCGACTGAACGTAGCAGGTTTGTTTGTGCGGTAAACTGGGTTTTATCGATGTTGCCGACGAGGCTTGTGTCGTGTGTCGATGTACTATGGTATGCGTGTATGTAGCGTACCTGTTGTGTGCGATGCGAACTTACTATCGGTAACGATGATGTTTCCATCAGGTTTAGATAGCGCTTTGCGCTTACCAGCTAGTTTTCTGACTCGTAACCGCAGGCGGCTCATTGTAATGTTCTTATCACCATTTTATCAATATTAACTGATTTAAAATGCGAACGCGAGAAAACGATAATTCGATGACACTGCTTCTCTTTCAGGATTAAAGAATGTATAACCCCCCCCCCCCCCCCCCCCCACCCCCATATACGTTATATAGGTCCACCATTTGGGAAATAATAGAAATTATACTTCGTTTATTGCTTTCGGAAAATTGTTTAATGGTAGATCTAAATATTTTTATTATTTCATTTATCTTCGAGAAAATCTCTTTTAAAGTCGATTAATTGTATTAATGAAAACTGTTCAAAAGAAAATATTGCCCCCCACAACAATACAGCATTGATGAAATTTCGATGTTTTATACAGGGACGACGAAATACAATGTGTGTAATGAACAAAAAACTGAAGATAATTTTTTAAAAAGAAATAGTATACAATAGTGTAGTGTATTTTGTTTAAATTTTATGATTATTTCAGTTTTGTTTTACTGTAACGAAAAGTAGAGGTATGTAAAAAATTAAATATAGCGCAAATTCACTGATAAAACAACGATGCGAATCTAACAGTCGTTATAATCGATGCAATCCTGTAATAATTTCTACCCGATAAAACTAATGTCAGAATTGGAAATTTTACACTGAAATAAATATATGGGAAACAAAATTTGAAATCGGAACAATTTTCTCCATAATGGTTAATAATTTGAAACAATTTACAGTAGTACTCGGTACTTTTTTCATACTGGAAACGAAATCTATTACTGTTATTTAACATGCCATCACTAATTTCAGCGAGCATGAAGGTAAATTACGTATTTTACATTAACATTAGTCTCTTTATCTTTGTAAAAGATAGCTTGGTTCAGAAATTATATTTATTTTAAGGCTGCTGTAAACGGTATTATTAGCATTTATTCTAGTCGACGGTGTCTAGTTGTACAAGAAATAGTTGACATTTTTTTTTTTGTTTTTACCGTAAAACAGAAGAAGATACACCTGGTACAGAATGAATCTTGATAGCCGGAGTTTTTTAAAAGTTAACCACTGTACAGAGTACGCGACAGTGTTTCGAAGTAATGTCAAAAACACATACCAAGATACCTATGCTATCACTACTATCAATTTCTTGAACAAGATTAAACGGAGGAAAAATGTGCACTGACTGAAAATATTGATTCTGTCATTAAGTCACAATGATATTAAACCACACTCTGCTAAGTAGCTGATGATCACGAAAGACATTTCGACTACTCAAATTACTACACTACACTCCGTTGCTCCAAGGAAAGATTGCATTGCCGGGTAAAAACAATAATAATAATTTAACGGGCGCAAGATGATATTTTAGCACGTCTGATTAGAGTCCCTGAACTAATTTCTCGCTTTCCGCACTAATCCGTTAATAACTTACATTGTAACATATTAGACGTTTTTCTAAATGCGCATTCTGATTCGAAACACCGATTAAAAAGACAACACACGCTAAAGAGTTCTACGCAACGCCAAGTAAAACTGATCATGTTTTGCAAATACGATAGTTCTTTTAATTTTACAACACACACAGAATATAAAACATCAGAATACGGTACAATATATAATAATAGTAATAATAGTAATAATAGTAATAATAGTAATAATAGTAATAATAGTAATAATAATAATAGTAATAATAGTAATAATAGTAATAATAATAATAATAATAATAATAATAATAATAATAATAATCGGTTATATACGAAATTATGACGTAATTAAATATAATAATAAAAGAAACACGATGAACACAAACAGTAGAGAATAATATGAGAAAGAAAATGCGCGATAATGATAAAAAAAAAAAAAAAAGAAAAAAGAACACAATAAATTTTACACGAATATAACGCAACTTATTCGAATAAAAAGGGTGTGTCTCTCTCTAAACATATTACAATTTTTAATACGAAAATCGAGATGTTAGTTTTATAATATAAAATACACATACACACAACGCACACGCACACACACACATATTTAAAAAAATAATTTAACGTCGATTATTCGATATTTGTAATTGCGCAAAATTTCAACTATTATTTAACGGCGGTGGCCCGTTAGAGCTGTACAAATTTGTAAAAAAATTACAAAATAAATGTTAGACCATTTACAAAGGTTAACTAAAATGATAAACATTCTATATTAAAATGTAAAATATTTAAACAAGAAACGACAACGAGAGATGGGGAAAATGTATGTATATAGTTTTAATCGTTATATACATAAATAAATAAAATGCTTAAAAGTAACAGAATTAACTAAATTTTACATTATATTTACATAAAAACTTAAAATACAGACTAATACGTTAGGCGGCCACCTCTTATAGTACGAGACATGTATATATTTAATGAAAGTAATGCACATGGTAAAATGAGAACACATCATACACGCTTTGTCGACACAGTCAAATATACAACAAATGTCTTTGACGTATAAGACTAAAAAACCGTTCGCTGCAAAGTTGTTATAGTAAATAAAAACAGAAAAAAAAGAAAATGACGAAAAATTTTCTAAACTCGGGAAACGCTACCAAGACCACCGAAGAAATACGCTAAGGACAGATCATCATAGGCTTTGGTTAAATAGGAAACGATGAGAGCGAATAAACGGAAAATAGAGAACTATTGCACAAAGACCGAGTCAACGAACAGTAGGGTACGCTCGAGAATTTCCAACGCAAGATGGTACTTGACGTCGTTAGAAAAAAAGTGCACAGAGCGACCGTAGGCAGAGCAAATGTAAAAAAGAAACGAAAAAAAAAGGAGAAACTAGAAAAAATGCGCAATTTACTTCTTAAGGCAGATGACAGGCGGGTGTTTCAATTTTCCAACTATGCAGAAGGCGCGGATATCAAGTGTGTCTAAAATAGCTTAAAATAGATTAGCTAAGTAAAAATAAATGGTAAAATAGGAGAAGCAAAACGGGCAGATTTGTTCGGAACCGTTCGTGTAACGGTGCTTACACTATCATCGAACCATATACACAGAGAGTGAATCGAGCAGCTCTCATGGAACAATGAAATACGTAAAAGGAAAGCGCAATGAAGATGTGTTAATTTTAGAAATTACTTATATCTTTACTACGAGGAGGATGCTATGGTGATTCGTGACTGGCGAGTTAGCGGCCTTCGACTAAGAAGCTGCTGATGATTATTTTTCTTGCGCTTGCTCAGCGGCATCGACGCGATATCTTCGGAAGATTTGATTTTCCTCGTAGCGTAAAGACCGGCTGTTCTCTTGTTGGACACGTTAGCATCGTCCACGTTAATTTTGTTTTCGGTAACGGTGCCGCATTTCAACGCGTTAATTTGATCGCTATCAAAATGACCTTTTGATTCGGTTCCAACGATATCGGCTTTTTCTAATAAAAGAAACAAAAAACAAATCGTATTTCGATTAAAAAAAAATCACTGTAAATCCCTAATTCGCGTAGCAATTGTTGATCGAAGTGTAAACTTATTTCCTCTGTCCCTCTTTAGGTTAGAAAAAAATTTCTGATCCTCTATTACTATACACTGGTAATAGAGTACAGAATGAGATATTCTCTTTGTTTCTATTGATGACAAGATAATAACGTGGAATTATTCTTTTCATATTCGTTTATAGATTAAAGCGAACGTGTGTCGATTTACCCCGAGACATTCGTTTATCTCTTCTTTGTTGCGACTTTATCATAATAACGAATGGTCGTGAAACTCCATTTTTAAAAAAAGATGGGCAAAACGTCGCGAACAATATCTAAAAGAATGGAAATAAGGAATAAATCGGCGAGTAAAATAACTGGAAATAAACGAAAAGACGATCGGTAAGCGAACAACACGGCAGTACCGGTGAAATGAAAATAGAGAGTGGTGAACGACGAGGTGAACTATACTTAAATACGATACTAGATGAAAGTAGTCAAATTAACATTGTTGACAAAATTCGATAGAAACGGTTAAATTAATATACGAAAATCCGTAAGAACAATTCGGAAGATCTTTACTAACGCTGCTACGAATACGATTTAGACAACATATTGAACATGGGAAAATCATACTGAAAACGATTTAATTTTACTACAAGGAACTGATATGTATGAATTTTAACGTGATTATTAGGGCTGTTAAAAACCGGGTAGCCGCGGTTACGGTTAAAAACCGGGTAGCCGCGGTTACGGTTAAAAACCGATGATACGGGTGAAACCCGGTTTTACGGTTTTCACGGATATGGTTAATTGTACGAAACGATATCCGTATTAATCGCAATGTTGATTAAATAATAATAATAATAATAATAATAATAATAATAATCTTTTTTTCGTTTCTTTTTGGATTGTTGTGTAATTAATATCATTGCGGGATTTAGTTAAAATAGTTCGTGTTTTGTTGTTATCGCTTTGTCATTTAATAACATCAATCGTAGTTTCAAAAAATTATTTATTTAGGGGAAAACCGCAGCTCGGTGAGTTAAAACCTTACTTCATAATCACTCGCGTACGCGCACTGCTTACGGGAGTGAGTCACTCAGCAATGCAACAGATGCTATGCTACAAAAGACAGTCCACTCCAACCAGCGCGATTTATTTTCTTAAGCTATAGTTTAATTCTGATATCGTTATCAATTCAAGATGCCAAAAAAAAATAGTTGGGTATGGAATCATGCTGAAAAATCCATAGACAGTAAAGACGCAATATGTAATTATTGCAAAGCCGTCTTAAATTACAATGGTTCTCCTTCGGCAATAGCAAATCACTTGAAAATTATTCATAACAAAATGCCTAATATTGTTATTTTCGGTTTTTTTACGGTATCTCAGCCATTTTTCAATTGATTTAAAAAAATTCTTGTTGGAGGTTAAAGATAATGGAAAGTTCTATAACGGTGAATTTTATCAGATGTTTAAAGGTGGTGGAAGAGATTTTAAAAAAAAATAAAAACATGCATTTTTGGCTGAAAAACCTCTTGAAATTCAACTAACGACACCAAAATAGATATATGTTACATATATTAAAATAAAATGTTTTTCTGAATTTTTTCGAACTTCAGGAACACATGAAACAAGTACAAAAAAATGACAACATGCATTTTTGTCTGAAAAACCTTTGAAACTTCAACTGGAAGCAAACTATAAAATGTAAGTTACATAATATGTCATTGTGTTACCTAATTTGCTATTATGAGAATTTTAAATTCGTGCAGAATCTCTATATTTTTTTATTCTAACAATCCGAAAAAATTCAGGAAAACATTTTATCTTCAAATACGTAACATATATCTATTTCGTTGTTATTAGTTGAATTTCAAGATGGTTTTTAGTCAAAAATGCATGTTTTTATTTTTTTGAACCTCTCCGTTACTTTTTAAAATCTGAAAAAATTTCAATAAGTAGTTTACACCATAAAACACGTTATATATTTTTTCCGTCGTAACTGAAATTTAAAATATTTTTTATGACATTTTAAAAATTTTGAACATTTTTAAAAATTTGAATTTAGCGTCTAAAAATTTTAAAAAATTCATCATTATATTTAACCTCCAACAAGAATTTTTAAAATCGATTGAAAAATGGCTAAGATATCGTAAAAAACCCGAAAATAACGAAATGGTGACTACAGGAGCCCCCTGTAGGACTAGGGGTCTGAAACTTCCAGTTTTAACTACTTTTTTCATGCCCTAGATTTATATATTTTTTTTTATAAAGTTTGGTTTAAAGACACTCTTACACCCCTTAACCGGCCATACCCTCTAAAATAAAATTTTATAGTTTATTAAATAACCGTCTATACGAACAATTAAAAAATTATAGTTATAACGATATATTTAAAATTTTTTTTAAATTTTATTATATAATTGTTAAAACGATTAACTGATTTACACGGTTAACCGAAATCGCGATTAATACGGGTAACCGTTTCATACGGTTAACCGTACCCGTAAAAACCGCAAATACGGTTTTCACCCGAATGATCGGTTTAAACCGATACGGCAGTTAACCGGGTTATCCGTGTACCCGTTAAAATCACCAGCCCTAGTGATTATACTTTTAACTAGTGCTATTATTATTATCATATGTGTATACATTTCAGCATCGTCGTTAAGCACACCGCCGTCGTTGCAACAATAACAGGTAAATTTAAAACACTAGAATTGCCAATACACACCACACTGCCATCAATAAGTGCGATTTTCGTCGCCTAAAGTATGAAAAATTACTCTCGCGGTACTTTTATAATATCGGGTTTTGCAAAAAAAAAAAAAAAAAAAAAAAAGAAAAAAAAAATATGACATTAAAATTAAGAGTTATTAAATGAATCATGCGAGACATATACACTTTTGTAAAATAATAATATATTTAAAATTAAACACTGACGCGTTTCGAAGCTAATAGCTTCATTACACACTCATGATTCATTTACTCGTAACAAGCGATAGAGTTTATCAAATTTTAAAATTAAGAATAATGGACGCCATTTTTAATTACATTAACAGAAATTGCGAAATATTTTATAAAGTTAATATGTTAAAATAATATTGAGCACTAACCGTTATTTAATGTTCCCGACGATATCTTTGCAACGTTCCGTTTACCGTTCGAATCGCTGATGTTTTTCTGCGATACCTCTTCAAACCTGTACACATCAGGACAAAATGGATAACACACATGGTAATAAAATTATGTGAAAAACACGAATCAATATATAAAATTACAATTTATCGTCCCTCGGCACTTGACCACAGGTCCTAAATAATGGGTATAAAACTAATACAATCGTGTTTTTAATAATTATACGTGCGCCAAAGTAAACGAAAAATACCCATAATCCGAGCATGTTTTTATAACGTATACCAAGCATCCTATTTATCATTCTTTAATGTTCTATTTTCTTTATGGCTTTACATAAAATGGGAGAATTCTGAAAGGAATCAGGAAACAGCAAGCGCAATCCTACACTTGACGAGGGAATAAAAATGATGCATCGATACAAGTTCTGATTACAATGATGATAGTTTTGAGAAAAATTTTCAAACGAATAGAAAAATTCGGCATTCGTGTGTAGTTGAAATTACGTGCGCTAATATTATCATTTAGTGAAGTATTTAAAAAAAAAAAATATATATATATATATATATATATATATATATATATGTATACATACATAAGCGGCAAGGAGAGTAAGCAAGCAGGGCAACTACTGGTCTTTTTTTAATTTCTTTATACAAGGTGTTATTGCTATTCCTGATTTTCTGAATTTTGGTTTGAATTAACGGAAATGCGTCAGATGTAATATCATTGTCCCCGATATTATTATAATCGGAACTTTCTTTGTTAATGGCTTTGACATTATTTCCTAGTATTGTTGATCGTGAGATATTTTCTTATTTTTGTTTTCTGTTCCGCGTTTCTCTTTCTTGACCCGCGATAGTAAAATTTTTAAACCAATTACAAACTTTCCTCACTAACTTTGGAAATACGGTACATTTATATCATGCACACATACATAATTATTACGCAAAAAGTCTCACACACACATTATATATATATATGGATATATGTATATCCACATAAAAACAAAAATTTGTAAAAATTGCAGTCAAGTTCAGCAGCGTAAAAAAATATCTTGACATTTACTAATAACTTAATTGTCAAATTCTATGCCCTTAATACGACCGTATTAAGTCTAATTCGAATTATTTATTTTCTCAGACACATTTTCTATCATTTTTAATACTTTATATATACTTAGCTAACGACAAAATCAAAGAAAATTTGATAATAATATGGACAGGTTAGCCCATAATTCGTTACTTGATTTAAGTGTTTTTATTTATTGTAAAAGTTTTACAAAGCCTAAATATCGGTATTAATAAAAATCCAACAGCGCCGAGTTATTATAATTGGGTAATATAAACTATCCGTATTATTCATCATATATTTTTGAATTTACGTTGAAAAATTAATCAAGCAAAATAAAAATTAGTGTGAAATGGTAGGAACATAATTACATTATAGGTATATATTTCGACCTTGAATATGCAACTCGATATTTCAACTTCTTAAAAAAATAGTTAAAAATTCTGGAAAATTTGGCTATTCTATAATTAGAATTTTTTAGGTTTTATATTTTCTTCCCGTTATTTATAGTATTAAAAAATTTCGTATGTACCAGTTTTCGTTAGGGGATTTTGTATCTAAAATTTTTCAGACTTCATGCCGAGTTAGAAAAAAATTTTGGTGACAGAAGGGCAAAAATGTTTTTTTTTTTTTTTTTTATGTTATCATTATTAACGAGTAGAATCACACACACGGGCATCGACATGACATACCAATATTATTGATGGCTCCTAAGAACTATGAACATGTGGTTCTATTCATTAGATGTTGTTCCAATATAAAAGAAACAAATTGCTAACACAACTCTAGATACAGGGAGTCAAGTGAACATAACTAGAATATCGTGACCAAATTTTAGCCTCCTAATTGATAAGCGCAAAATTAATATTTTCATACATTGAATATAAATCAATACATTATTTACCCTACTTGATATCTACATATTTCTCTTTTGTTTGTTTATAAATGACTGGGGATTACTATCTGATCTAACTTAAAACTACATTACAAGAATAAATGGAGCGAGTGATGCAGTTTACAATAAAAAAAAAAAAATTATAAAACCGTCTTAGGTCACATTTTCGCTTCTGACAATGCGAACGAATGCATCGAAATAAACAAACGAGTATGGTGTAGAAAGCTTAAAAACACTACGCGATCCGTTGTCGGTAAATAAAAATTGGGCAAAAGAAAATGTGCACTATGTTAAAGAACGTTCCTAAGCGTTCGGTTTGGCGTATTGTGCAGAAGTGAATACTCGACCTTAAGCTACGCACATGGTGCAACGACAAAGAATGCTACACGAACAACACAACTACACGTAACAGTTAGACACGCCATGGGGTGGTCATACTCAATACAGGAATCTATCCGAAAGGACGGAAGATAAAACAAAGGATAAATCAAATTAATGAACAGTACACATTACAGCGGAAACAAAATCATTCGCTGATTGGTCTGTATTGCAATACGGAGCTGAGCCAGTATTTGTTTTAACTTACGCGCAAATGAAACATATTAACGAATATTTTTAAAAATAATTACACTTTCACAGTTGCGTCCACTTCAGTGTTGGTTTCTTTTTTAACTTCTTTCGAATGCAGTGAACCTGGTGATAAAGGATTTCGATTACTTGCATTCGGACCAATCGATTTCTTTTGCGATAATTCTGCGAAAATAAAACGTAAATTAATTCGCACTTTTCTGTTACAAACGCAAATTATAACGATATTTTAAAGAGTGACCATAGTATAACAGAAAATTATTACGACTGCAACAGCAACCAAACAGAATCATCTTAGAGACACGCTTAATACACATATGATATTTCACTTCGTCGCAACGTAAATTTTATTTTTTCGCTAAAAATGTATCTCTTCGCTCAGATTGAATAGATCGTATACAAAATATACACAGTTTTAAGGTAAAATCGTCCAAATATAATTCTGGAAACTCACAAAATTCTTCCGAAATTTCGCGGGTTAGAATTATTTTTATTTCAAACTATAAATAGTAAAAAAAAAAAAAAAAAAAAAAAAAAGTCATGATCATATCGAAAATAACGGAAAACATTTAAAAGATCTTCTACGTTAAATAACAAGCAGAGCCAGATTATAAATAATAACATGTATTGCACAAAGGTCTAAACGGGACTAGAAAAAAGTGATACACACACGCAAAAAATAAATAAGAAAATTATTTAACGGCGATAAAAATTTATTGAAAATAACAAACTTTCAACTGTAAAATTAAAAAGGAGCCAAAATGTAGCAGTTGTCATAGAAATCTAAGGGGAAGGGAGAGGAGGGGCGAGAAAAATAAACTAGGAAAGACAAATGCGTACATCGAAATGCCGATAAACCATTTACGATGAAACTAATGTTGTGGTAAAATCATTAGAGAAATTTCGAAATTTCTGAGTAACAGTAGATACAGGATATATTATAAAACAGTTTTATTTCCCCAATACTATTATCGTCAGTAAAATTCACCGCCTTTTCTTTCTTTTAAAAAATTACAATCTTGCATTAGTAACTTATTTCAGAGAGTTTTACGAACAATACATACATACATGCATACACATATATATATAAAAATATAAATAAATAAATAATAAACTCGACCCTTGAGGTCCCAAAAGGTAGCAAGCCCCCTTGACCACAAATCTTTTTCTTCTACACTGCTTTTAGAAGAATCGCTTTCAATTGACTAAGTCATTCTTAGCCGTCTTGTACAAAAAAAACTTTTATTGTTCAATCACATTTTATATGTATGTACAGCATTATTATTTACATTTGTTTCCAACGTCGCCTATTTTACTGGGAACAATTTAAATATTCTTTGTTCTTTGCGCAATTTCATGACACCACGTTTAAATAAGTCGAGAAATTCAGCTAGTCCACTTGACTAGGCTATTATCTATTTTATATACATTGTGACGAGCATTATAATGGGACATTTGTTGTAGTGTAGCCCGGATTAAGAATAACATAGCCATTAAAAGATTAAGAATTAACTCATAAATATATCGGAACCACTTGATAAAAAAAACTGACACAGCCATCATTTCGTCGAGAATTTCAATCGATATACCGCAAAATATTTAAAAGGTCAAGTATTTGTCGTTAATTCTAAATTTTAACTCGGAAATTTTTCAACTTAAAGAATTTGAGTATTATCCGAAAAATTCGCGCAGCGCAGTTAATAGGGGAATAGCAAAATCTGCGTCGAACAAAAAAACATGTAGTTTTAAAGATGCCACCTGGAGTATCGAAATCAAAACAACAAGACTTTTCGTATATAATAAGAACAGACAACTGATAGAGCATCACAAATCGATAATCCAAAGGGAAGTAAATATC
Source organism: Icerya purchasi (assembly GCA_039619475.1). NCBI lineage: Eukaryota > Metazoa > Arthropoda > Insecta > Hemiptera > Monophlebidae > Icerya > Icerya purchasi. The sequence goes on from CM077116.1 coordinate 134,748,785, forward strand.
CACAGAAAACGATCAGCAGACGGATAAGACACACGGTAGTATTGGAAAACGACTTAAATCAAAGTAGTTGGAAACTATAAGAAAACAACACGAATCTACAAATTTAAACTAAATTGATTTATTCACATCTTTTTACGTTTGTAATGTAAAAATCACTGCAATGACTAGGACAATTTTTATTTATCGCTCTACAATGTTGGGCACAACTTAATTCGTTAGCTTTCAAATTGTTACTTCGATAGTAAATAGAAATTCAGTAGCACAATAATAGCGCAGTAATGCGAGTAGTAATTATTGACCCTTTAACAAAAAATACAATACGGATGTCGCACTCATAGAAATCTAAGTACTGATGTTTTAAGTACGTGCTATACAAAACTTGATATCCCGAGTCACAATCAGATAAATGGGATTACAAATGCACGACTAAAATTGAACTGAACAGTTTGTGGGATCTACAACGAGGCCGTATTTTTTCCCCCTTTATTTTCATTTTATGCAAAATTAAGTGTTCTAGCAAACAAATGTGTATTCTCACAGAGTGGTTATACGGGTTTAGTATATGCTGTTATAAACTATCTGAAATGTATAAACAGTTCGAATTTCATCCTATTATAAGTGGATTTTTTAATTTTTACATATTTTAATTAACCATTATATACAGTTTGGACATTACAGAAAATTTTGAAAAAACTCATTGTACGCTAGGGCATTAGAACAAAAATTTTTATGTCGATATAAGGAGAATTTTTGTTTTGACAAACCAATTAATCCTAGATATCAAAAAATTCGGTTTGATCGCATACCAACGCAAATCCGCGCGAGGACAGTATGATACTTTAACCATTTACGTATAAAAAAAGAAGATAATATCAAGTTTGTTTGTAGCCGTAAAGGAAAAAACTAAATTGTAAACAAATTTGAGTAATTAAAACTTACCAGAAAATAGATTTAATATATAGTTCTTGATCACTGTGTTTTTATTCAAATTAATTGAAGTCAAGTTAGCTTTAATTCCGTTTGCCGGTGCACTCTTGTTCCAAGTAATCTAATTCAAACAAATACAATTAATTTAGTAATTTAAAAAAGTTAAATAACTTAAACATTCTATAACAAAAAGCGCATTACATAAAACACTGCTGAAGCCTAAACAATCAAAAACAAAGGATAACGTCCGAAGAATTGTGCTACTGAGGATTTTTAAAAAGTAATCTAAATTATATATATGTATTAAAACAACTGCGGGCATTTCCCGAGCATCTGTTGAATCTGGATCTTAAATTGGCTCCGGTGAAGCTATTTTATGTATCATTTTAATAATAATAAAAAAAAAAAATGTGTAAATTATAACGCGTACATTATTTTAATTATATAGAAAAAAAAAACAAACAAATATACTTCTTGATAAATAAATTCTGACAAATCATGTTTCACCAAAAAGATGTATAAATTTATATATAACTGCATTTTTATAACAGTAGCATAAAAATGTATTATTTGTAATTTATGAAAAAAAGGAAACGAAAAATACTAAACTTAAACACCAAAGAAGAAGCATACATTTCGCAACTAGATCAGTTACCGTTATTTTTTTTTTTTTTTTTTATTTTAGTTTTGTATTTGTAAGGTACATTTTACTTTGAATGAAAAATAAATAATTCTTAATATTCTTTTATTGTACAAACGCAACGTAAGGTCCCAGTCATTTTTGTTACTCGAACCGTATGTTATGTTCGTACAATACTCGGTGTTCTGTATGACTTTTTTTTTTTTATATATATACATATATATATAAATATAAATTACATGTTATACATTTTTTACAGTTCTATTTCAAATCAGTTATATATAAATGGTTTTGGTAATTAATAGTAACGCCACAAAAATCGATTGATTTAGAACCGAGGCAAATGTTCCAACTACCACGCGCGATTATATTACAGTCATAAGTTCAAATAACATTTTTCAGAACGTATAATAATACTCATTTAAGCTAGTATATTTAAAGATGATTTGAAATTTCCGATTAATTGAGTACACGGTAAGCAAGAAGGTGCAAGAAAAGAAAAAAACAGGGTATTATCGTTTCAGCAAGAAACTGTGACTTATCCGAGAACTGTTGATAACGAAGACTGTTGGAAATGGCGTTTCAATAATTTTCGAAGGATGCAGAAACCCTCGTTGATAAGTGGGGCGCATACATTTTTTTACCCTATTTTCGGCTCATCTCACTTTTTGTGGACACTTCCATAACAATCATTTGTTACACGATTACTTTATATTGAACTCGGCGGAAAGGAAACAAACTGGTTGCACACATGCGCTTCAAATTTATTAAAGGCGACTGTAAAAATCATAAACCACCGATCGGAATTTAAACTATTCGAATTATACCAATTAGCACTGGCTGAACGAAAACCGGTTATTAACATACCTAAGAATACACGTAAAAACTATTCCCAACTAACCGAAACTCTCGACTTATTAAGTTTAATAGCGGAAGAAACGTCCTAACTAACTGCACTACTGCACAGCAAAATGAAAAGCGATCTTTGGAGATTAAACGCCGACAAAGTGAAATTGTTTAAAATGAACGAGAAGGACACTACGGTATATATCCTACACCATACAGCATTTTTACAGCGGAGCGGCATTTTAGCAGTGCCATAGCAACAACGTTGAGCACAGTTGTGGAGCAAGAATGAAAACTGGTTTCTAGATACATGTTTTCCTAAGCGTGTTCAGTGGTCTTGTCCGATGTGAATTTTTAACTCCGTCATATCGTTAAAAAGTTTATTTTCCGGTTTATTTACTTTTGTATTTTTATCCAATTTTCGTACAAAGTTCTTTTTTTTCCTTTTTTAAAGTTTAATAAATTACATTTTATTTTAGAAGAAAATTTGTCCAAGACATTTCGAAATCATTTCCTTATATAGTTAATTTATTTATTTAAAGGACAGCTAAGGATCATTTCATTTGCTTGTTTTTGAGATCTAATGTGACTACTTTTTTCAACCTACTATTTTTATATTACAGTTATGCGGTATACTATTTCTTAATTTATGTAGGCCTAAAAATTATCTTTATATTACTTGTGTTAAAATTATTGGAATAGTTCGCAATAATGGTTTTTACACTGGTTAAATCGGGAAAATGAAACCAAATTCGAATTCAGCGACCCGAAAAATATATACGTATCAACAATTTTTAGCTTTATCAAGTAAAAATTTGTTTTTTGTTCTCCAAAAATCGCATCTCATCCCATTGTGCACCATGCCCTATAATTTTATAAACTCGTTTAATTTAAATTATTCTGTCACTCCGCAAAAAATCATCAAAAATAGGTATCGCAACGAAATACTTCCGCCTAGAATAACCTACAACTGTTTCTGTATAGGGAGTTACCACATTTGTGTTAAACAACTTTTCCCTTCAAACTAATAATCGGAAAAATATTGTTCGCAAATGATACACGACTTGAAGAAAACTCTGTGTAAGACTCAAGATTAGAATATGAACTTTAAGAAAATGCAGACATTTTTTTGCAGTTGGAAAAAGATCTTTAATCAACTTAAGTCATTTATTTATTTATTCTTCGTTCAGAGATAGCCACTTATTCGGAAATCGTTTTTAGTTCTTTTTGCGAATTTTAAATTAACCATATATATCATTTTCAATTTAATTTTATATGAACCGATATACTTTAAAAGTAACATCGATAATCTGGAAGTTCTAATAAGCACTCTTGAATTCAGCCATCCACAAGGATGCTCAGTCTGAATTACATCAGTTAAAAAATAAAAAAATGTATCGGATAAATGAAAATTTTATATTTGAACTTCAGAACTTTATAACGGCCGTGATCAGATGTCAATAATAAGTGACAAATGGCTATTTCAATTTGAGACCAAACTATCTAAACTTTATGTCAAATCGGTCCCTAAAAATAATACCAACACATAAACAAAATCTAGCGCCGGTGTGCCGTTTCTAGAATTAACAAAAGAAATCGGAAAACAATCGATTTTCACAGATAGGTGTAATCGTTTAATAAAGTATCTTCACTTTAACTAAATCGTTTTGAAGCAAGTCAAAAAGAAGTAGATAGAAATCAATATTCAATAATTATGACTCCAGCGAATAACAAAGATCGAAAGATATAAGATGATTATGTATATCGGAAAACTAATGACACTGAACGAATTCAGCTGGAAAAGTCGGAGACGGTATAAATTTCTATCACTATGGAATATGTTCAACTACAACTGATAATATGTTAATAATTGACCGACCGATCGAACCAATTTAGATGACAACTGCGAACAATTTTGGATGCGGTCGAGACTTATTAAATGCTCGGCCACTTGAAATGACTGAATGACATTCGCCTTTTTGATTAATCTTTTCCTACTAATTTTTTTACCGATTACCACCCCTAACTCATGCCGGAAATCAGTTAAACATCTCACCCACGACCATTTCTGACTGTAATTAAATTTTCGAAAGTTCAGCACTGCGTTTTGAGATATCGTATATAGTCAAAATGAATCTATTTCGATATTCATATTAAATAAGTGTTAAGAAAATAAGAAGGTAATAATTAATGTACGCACATATAACTAAGTATTCCTTTTCGGTCTGACCGATGAAGCACGTCTGTTAGAACGCTCGAATAACATTTTACTTATTTAAACGTTCTAATTGGAGACGTGTTCCAAAACCGAGCTACAAGTTTATAAACGTACGCAATAGCGTTATAAAAAATAAAAAAAAAATGTAAAAAAATCTAGCCAGGCGCAGAAGAAAAATTTTAACTTTAGCCGAATGTGAAGAAAGCGAAGCGATTTGCTACAGAGCTGAAAACATACACCGCTAGACAAAATCGTAGGAATACAAGTGTGCGCGGTACGTGCAATATCTTACAACATATGCTCGTTCGATAACACTACACTTAAAAATGAACATGGTCAAAATTAATGTTGAATAAGATTTTCAGAAAATTGAACAAAATATTTGCACCTCTCTGATACATTCAAAAGAAACGACTAACATTATGAGAGATCCGTACCAGCGGCGTTCTGGATATCCATCAATATCCGCCAATATTCACAACAATAAAAAAACTCCGTAGGTTCGTATTGATTTCGAAAAACCTATTTAATATTTTATAATTATTGATTACACATTTTAGTGAAAAGGAAGTTGTATAGGTATCTGGTGTATGCTCAAAAATTGATTTGAAATAACTTAAAATGATTCCGAAATACACACTTTGACACACGCTATATACATATATGTGCGCGCGTAGTATATTATAGGGAATACAGAAACATAGTTAGGTCGGTTGGAATAATGCTGATGACGCAACTGAGAGTACAGAAAATTGCAACCGCACTGGGTTTATATCTGTACCTGATGAACTCAAATAAATGAAGAAAAAAAAATCACCCCCCCTAAAATACATAGCCTAATTACTTTAAATAAGTAAAATAATAAATAAAAAAACGCAAGAAAGTACATATAAATTTCTTCCACTTCAAACGAAACCGTTTAAATATTTTGAAATTTGTCGGATCAGCAACTTCTTATTTTTGACAATGTAGTGCATATGTAGCTTTAAGATAACGAGTAAATTTGCATCGACAATAATTTAGTATCCGAAGTATAGCTTTTTATCTGAAGACTAATTTAAAAGTGAAAAGTTCCATCTCTACTTTATAACAATCACATTTTTCTATTCTCAATATAAAAAACTAAAACCTTTAATTTGTTGTTTATTTTGTCCCCCCCCCTTTTTCCAGTTTAGACGTATTCTGAAAAACGTATTCTCTTCCCAATGAAAATGTAATTGAATCAAATTTAAATACTCCTGTCGTAATTATCGTCCCTGCATGTTTTGCAATTAGTATTTTTTGTCCAATTGATTCTTATTTAAACACAATTGATGGGTGAAAATAAAACGCAACAGATCAAAAAAAAATAAAAAAAAATGTATATACACAACTTTCAATAACTGATATTCACCAAAGTTTACGCGAGCAAACAAAATTAAATTTTTTAAGCGAAATAACTTGCAAGCAGAGTATAAAGTTTTAAAATTTCAGTACCAGCGTGTGAATACGAATTGTATTCAATAATACAGCTACAAATTCGATATAGGCAAGTAATTGCGGTAATTTGAAAAAAATCTATAGCTTTAAGAGCAAATGGTGATGTGTATGCAAAAAAGCCATTTAATAAAATAAAGGTTAAAAAAAAACAACAAAAAAACAAAAAAAAAACTATTTCAACAAATAAAAACCGTAAAAAGAAAAGCGTCGTGTAAATGTATCAAAAGAGAAAAAAAGTTATAGTTTTTAAAAAATAAAAATATCACATTTACCTTATTTTTATTTTTTATTTTTTAATTATACATACAATCTTTTAACAATATGTGTTAATAAATAAGGCATCTGGTAGTAGAAATGATACGTAATATAAATACACATTATTCAGAACTGAAACATAAGCACAAAATAACGAAGATATAAAATTTAGTAAACACAATATAATTAAACAAGAGAAATGTAATGATTGTTTATTTGAGAAATGACCGAAATAAATTAGTATTACAGTATAATGCATTGCATTTTTTGCTTTGGTAAAGAAACATTTATTAAAACTAGTCAATAGTGTGAAAATAACAAACTCGTTAAATTTAATTTTAATTTAGATAAGAATTAAACGAAAAAACGAAAACTTACCGATGGTACATACGAAGAATTCGCAATAGAAGACTTCAATAGATCGCTGTTAATAACAGCCAAGGAATGCGGTGTTATAGTGCCCTGCGCGTAATAGAAATATTTTACAAAAATTGGAAATTTTCGCCGCTATTTAATACGTCAAAAAGATATGTAAAAATGAACGAGAATAATTGTTGTATAACTTCCATCGCATAATTTTTAATTTACCGATAAGATCAAAAAAATTTTAGCCTTTTCAAGACGATTTCTTGAGTATGTCAGTTTTTTCGGACTGATTTTTTATGAATTTAAGTCGCTCCTTCGCATCACGACAAACGTAGTATACATCAACCCTACCCAGAAGATTCTGGAATAGAGTTCACATTTAGATCGCTAAAACGAGTATGGGAAAGCAGAGAGAAATGAAGAAACAGAAATTTTTTTCAAGTACAATAGTCCCATACTACCCTTGACAGGAGACGTTGCTTTTCCTAATGCATCTGAAAAGAATACCGGGAAGGGATAGTTTCTTTCTCCCGGACGCCTTTACTTTCCCAAACTTTTCTAGTACCCAATTATATTTCAGATTAGGTACATACTTGGGAGCGACTTGGATCCAGAACAAGACAACTCACCGAAACCTATGTGACACACCTCTGGTCTGATAGTCCAGCATTTTAACCACTAGGAGGCTACTGCGCTACTTACTACTATAATATTATTCTTTTTTGGAGCTATGCACTGTTACGATTCCGCGACAATGAAAAGGGAAACGTTCGATATTATTCAGTGTAACCATTTATATTTCAAGAGCTGGAGTTGGCCTTTCTTTCTTTATAGTGCCATACTTAATTCCTGAGCGTCGGCGACTACCTATTCGTACTTCTCAGCTGTACAGATATAGGCATAGTGTACTAGGCAATTATTATATGCAACGCAGGTGTACACACGCAAGACTACATTCGGAACTGATTAGTACTCGTCTGATTTATCGATATATAAATGCAGTCCCGTGTGGGTCTGCTGTGTACTGACCTAGCGCGCATATGATGTTGTACGTGGTGGTTTGACATTGCCTTCTACATGATTATTAGCGATTATTTATTTTTATTTAATTCTTGTAATAAGTTCGTCGTCGCTCGGGACTGAACCCGTGGCCTTCATATCGGAAGTCAAGTGCTCTAGCAACTAGGCTATCGCGCTTAGTCGGCCGGAAAAGTGTCAGCCTTAAATAAATTCTATCAATTTCACACGGAATCAATATCAAGAGGAAGTAAAGAAAATGAATTTCGCAAACATCGTCTATATTACGTGTCACGATGGAGTACAATTTTTGATATTAGTTTTTTCCTTTTTAATTATTAATTCATAAAATGTACTAGCAAATTTATACATGTATACTTACATTAGATGATTCATTTTTGAGTTGTTGTAATAGCAGTAGGACTTCTTCCGACACGACACCTTTCAAATCACTTATTCGCACGGATCCCATCAATATCTAAAACACAAATTTAAACATTGCATTATATAATAAAACAAACTTTAATAACAAACAATATAGAACAATAAATTGGATAAATACCTATTTAGAAACGTTTTCGGGCATAACCCATTATCAGCTAACACTAACTTAAAGGAAACTTAAAACATACTGAAGTGAATATAGGGAATACATGTGTATATATAGTAGATGTAAAGAGGAATAAACATAGCAGGTATAAAAATCAATAGGTTGAAAATGCTAATAATTAATATAAAATATAAAATAAAACAAGAAGACAAAAAGTTAAATTTTTATATTAAACAGTGGATTATTATTATTAGGTGTTTGGTCATTTAAAATATTATTTTTATATTTATTTATATAATAATTTTCTGCAATGTTCATATTATTACCTTTGTGATAAGTGGCCAGGATGGTTACAGTATTTTCTATTGAATTTGGTTTATGTTTATTTTTAATTAGATGTTCTGCATAGGTTGATTTTTCTATTTCATTATTATTAAATGCTTTTATATGTTCTTTATATCTGCAATTAATTTTTCACCCTGTTTGACCAATGTATGATTTCTCACAATCAGTACAATTTATTTTATATATACCGCTATTTTCGTAAATATATTTATTTTTTAAACTTAAGGTGTTTATTTTATATCTTAAATTATTTTTAGTTTTGAATGCTACATTTAAACCTTGTTTTTTGAATAAATTGGTTAATTTGTATATGTTATTGTTTATAAATGTGAATGTTATCCATCTTTTATTGTTAGTAGCATTATTGGCTCTTAATTTTTGTATATATTTAGATTTTGATTTTATTTTGTGAATTAGTTTATCTATTATTTGTTCGTCATAACCATTATTTCTTGCCAGAGTCTTTAATATATTAATTTCTATTTGTTTTTTATTTATATTCATGGGTGTAGTTAATAATCTATTTATTGCAGTCATGAAGTAAGCATATTTATGTTGGTTTGGGTGATTTGATGTTTTATGAATTATATTATCAGTGGTGGTTTGTTTTCTATAAATATTATATGTTAACTTATCCTTTGATTTTATTATTGTTATATCTAAGAAATTTATTTTGTTATTTTCTTCTTTTTCCATAGTATAATGAATATTTTTGTGAATTTTATTTAAATCATTTAGAATGTCATTTTCAGTATTACTACTATTTTCATCAAAAATTAGTAGTGTATCATCTACATATCTAATATAAGATTTAATATTGTATTTTTGTATTATATTTTCCATGTATATTTCTTCTAAATTTTGTAGAAAGATTTCACTTAAAATACCTGACAAAGGTGAGCCCATAGCTAAACCATTATTTTGTATATACACGGAGTTATTAAAATTAAAGTAATTTTGCTCTGTAACAGTTTTAATTATTTGGATTAATTGATTACAAAAAATATTATTCTTTAACTTATTTACAGATTTTTTAATTATATCTATGGTTTCATTTATAGGTATATTTGTATAAAGGTTTGTTATATCATAAGAAATTAATTTAGTTTTGTTATTAATTTTTATATTTTTTAATTTATCAAAAACATCCAATCTGTTTCTAATAGTATATTTATTATTAATTGATATATTAGTTTTTAATATTTTAGTTATTAATTTTGAGATTTTATAAGAAGGTGCACTAGTATAATTTATTAGTGGTCTTATAGGAGCATTATTTTTATGTATTTTTATTAAAGGGTTAAGAGTTGGTGCTTTTGGGTTCATATTTATTAAATATTTAGCTTCATTATTATTTATTATTATATCAGATTCTTTTATTATTTTCCTTATTTTTATTTGATATTTATTAGTGGGGTCTGTTTTTATTAATTGTATATTATTTTCTTTTAAAAAATTTTCAGTTTTTTGGATGATTTCATTTTTATTGATGATTACCAAACTGTTTCCCTTATCTGCTTTTACAATGACTGCATTGTTTTGTTTTAATTTATTATTGATATTTTTAATTGTGTTCTGTATTTTTAAATGTTCTATATTTGTTTCATTTTTCTTTAAGATATTTCTGATGGCATGAGTTGCCTCAGCTCTAATAATTGTTTGATCTTCAATTGGTAATTTTTGGATAGCAGATTCAGTTTCTATAATTAAATTTTCATATTGTTTTTTGTTATATATGTTTAAATTATATTTATAGCCCAAATTTACAGTATTAATTTCATCATTTGTTAATTGTATGTTGGTTAAGTTTATAGTTCTGGGATGAAAATTAAATTTGTTATTATCCGCAAGTTTTGGTTTTTGTTGTTTTATTAAGTTATTTAATTTCTTATCTAAGATTAGGCGTTTTTTATTAATAAATACTTTAATTTTAGATCTATTTCATCTAAATATAATTTTAATATTTCAAATTTTAAGTTATTAGCTAGATAATTTTAATAACTCCGTGTATATACAAAATAATGGTTTAGCTATGGGCTCACCTTTGTCAGGTATTTTAAGTGAAATCTTTCTACAAAATTTAGAAGAAATATACATGGAAAATATAATACAAAAATACAATATTAAATCTTATATTAGATATGTAGATGATACACTACTAATTTTTGATGAAAATAGTAGTAATACTGAAAATGACATTCTAAATGATTTAAATAAAATTCACAAAAATATTCATTATACTATGGAAAAAGAAGAAAATAACAAAATAAATTTCTTAGATATAACAATAATAAAATCAAAGGATAAGTTAACATATAATATTTATAGAAAACAAACCACCACTGATAATATAATTCATAAAACATCAAATCACCCAAACCAACATAAATATGCTTACTTCATGACTGCAATAAATAGATTATTAACTACACCCATGAATATAAATAAAAAACAAATAGAAATTAATATATTAAAGACTCTGGCAAGAAATAATGGTTATGACGAACAAATAATAGATAAACTAATTCACAAAATAAAATCAAAATCTAAATATATACAAAAATTAAGAGCCAATAATGCTACTAACAATAAAAGATGGATAACATTCACATTTATAAACAATAACATATACAAATTAACCAATTTATTCAAAAAACAAGGTTTAAATGTAGCATTCAAAACTAAAAATAATTTAAGATATAAAATAAACACCTTAAGTTTAAAAAATAAATATATTTACGAAAATAGCGGTATATATAAAATAAATTGTACTGATTGTGAGAAATCATACATTGGTCAAACAGGGTGAAAAATTAATTGCAGATATAAAGAACATATAAAAGCATTTAATAATAATGAAATAGAAAAATCAACCTATGCAGAACATCTAATTAAAAATAAACATAAACCAAATTCAATAGAAAATACTGTAACCATCCTGGCCACTTATCACAAAGGTAATAATATGAACATTGCAGAAAATTATTATATAAATAAATATAAAAATAATATTTTAAATGACCAAACACCTAATAATAATAATCCACTGTTTAATATAAAAATTTAACTTTTTGTCTTCTTGTTTTATTTTATATTTTATATTAATTATTAGCATTTTCAACCTATTGATTTTTATACCTGCTATGTTTATTCCTCTTTACATCTACTATATATACACATGTATTCCCTATATTCACTTCAGTATGTTTTAAGTTTCCTTTAAGTTAGTGTTAGCTGATGATGGGTTATGCCCGAAAACGTTTCTAAATAGGTATCTATCCAATTTATTGTTCTATATTGTTTGTTATTAAAGTTTGTTTTATTATACTATTTTAACAAACAGGATGTATTCACCTACATTGTGTTATATGTTGTTTTTTTTTGTTTTTTTTAGTAATTGGAATAATAACATTTTGTGTTTGAGCGCGAGCGGCAGAACATTTTCCGAGCTTTGTAAAGAACTAGGACGAGAATATCATTTTCAATGAGTAAACTTACTATGTACACCAGTCATGAAAATAGCGTTAATGTTTGAGGTTTCCAAGATATTTTCTAAGAGAATTTACTTTTTTAGATACATCGAAATATCTCGAACACAACACCAAAAAAACCCAACTAAAAAGGGTGCTTTTAAAAATTCGAAAATTAAAACAAACCTGAAAGAGCGCTCCTCAACCGTAATTTAAATATTATAATAATTCAATTATATTCGCCTGTAAATTTAAACATGTATAAAAAATAACGGTGATCCGACTAAGAAATACGGAGTTCTCAATCGACATCACTATTTACTATTTACTTTTCTAGCATAATTTCTATTCATCATTACATTATATTATTGGATTCATTTTAACGGGCTTAATTGTACTAAAAGTCGAATGTTTGACAATAAATTCTGTTTTGTAGTAAGTGGCACTAATTTCAATTTTTTACACGTATTAGCACTTCAAAAAAAAAAAGGTGAGGGGGGGGGGGCCTCATGCATAATGATTTGTAGGGAATTTTTGAACGAGAAAAACAAAAGAAAACCCCTTCTCGGATATTTTCGATGATATATTAATATTTTATAATGATTTCGTCTATATTTCATTAACTTTCAATTAAACAAATATTTTAGGTCAAAAGAATAACATATTAGAATATTACGATAAACAGAGTTCTACTTTTCTTTGGCGTATTCTGCGGTTAAAATGTAGTACTGCTAATCATACCTGTTTGTTAGAATTATAAATAATAAAAAAAATTAAGTATATCAACAACAAACGATAAATAAATATGTAAAAAATAATCAATTTAGTAATGTTTCCGAGCAAGGCCCATTTTCAGCTAAAAACAAACATAAAACAAAAACGGAATCAAGCTGTATGACAAGATCGAAATCTAAAATTTTAGATTTCAATCTTATTACACAATTTGGTACTGCGTTCTTGTTTGTTTTGTTTTCAGCTGAAGATGGGCCTTGCCCAAAAACGTTACTTAATTAATATATTTTTCATGTTTGTTACTGGTACATTTAATATTCTTATTATTAATAATGATATAAAGTTTAAATGTATGAAATCTCAAACTTGAAGGGAAAAAAAAAGAAAAAAAAGAACAAATAGTCGATATAAAATACTAAAATAGGGAGGGGGGCAAAAATGTTCCTAATAAAAATAGTCAAAAATACTTATAATTTTAATGAACATTATTCACTTATTAGAATGTGTTACACATAGATTTACCTATGCGCAGGGGGAAATTACGAATATTTGACTCCGACCACTCCAGACAGAAATGTTGCTCCAGTCTGTGTACCATTATTAACTTCTGCTATCCTTTTAATTCCTTAAAGTGGATGCTATTGAACCGTGCAACAATAATGGATACAACAGGACCGTTATGTTTGGTTCCAAAGAGTATACAAAATATCCAAAATCTCAACTCTATACAGTTCCGAACTAACCAATTATGAATTTTGCTTTAGACACGTTTTCTCAAAAAGTGCATCGAACTGTGTCGCACAACGCGAATTATATATTTCGTAAATCACGTTGTTTTATGCGCATTCAGAAACGTACAAAAAAAAAAAAAAAAAAAAAAAAAAAAGACTTTAAATCGGGTTTACATATACGAATATTAAATATTTTATTTATTTATTTTTTTATTCTGCGCAGCCGCTTTGCTTTCAACGCAATTATTAAGTTGAAAAGACTTTGATTTAAAATAAAAGAAAAACAAAATAGTCTACTGTTAGTTGATTGCATTTGGAGGACCGCAGTTTGTTACTGAAAATAAAACTTACCAAAAACATTATGTAAGCGGAATTACTTACGGCACTGATTATAACGTGGAAGTCCGTCTCCTCCGATAAACCAGAAATATTTTCATCCGCATCGGCACTGCTGTTTGAGATTTTTTTACAAGTTGCCTTTTTGGAATACTTTTCGTCCGTCGAACTGCATTTTATTTCGTCGCTGTGATTGGTGCGTGACGATGCATCACTATCAATTTGACCATGGGCTTCATCCTGGTCCGAGAACCGATCCTCTTCGCTAACGTTTACATTGCCGTTCCATTTCTTGCTTCTATATATTGTTCTATAGCGTAAATTTCGTTCTATTGGGTTCAAAGGCTTTTCATTACTCGACAATTTACTGTTTGACGCTTTTTTATCGTCGTCTACAACGGCATTTTTTTGGAGTCGTTTCGGATCGTTTGCAGACGACGACATAGCGCCACGTTGTCTCTTTCGCCCCTTACTGCGACCGCCATCTTCGGCATCCGACTGCTTTTCAATGTTACGCCAGTGAACAAACGTTTTCGGCGCTTTCTGATTGAATTTTCGTTCGCGAAGTCGAGACGAAAGCGGTTCTTTCGTTAGCGGAACGTTAATCGCATCCCGTCTCAGTCGTCGGTCGCTGTCCAGCGGCTCGGACAGTAACTTGTCCAGCTCGTCGTTTCTTAAATTCTCGTACAATAAACTGGAAATCGACCGTCGAGTCTTTCTCTTTTTCGAATCAGCACCGACGGCGAAATCGCCATCAGCAACCGATTGTTGCTCGAATGAATTCCGTTTCCCAACAACCACAACAACCTTACTATTATCGCTACCGTTTGAACGTTTACTGCTTCTTTCTCGCTTTTCTGATGTATTGATGTTTTCTATCTGTTGAATGTTTCTCATGCTTTTTCGAAGTCGTTTTTCTATCACACGAGCGACACTGCCCACCGGATTCGAGGACAATTTTCGGCCGAACTTACTTTTATTAACGATTTTCCTGAAGTTCTTTTTCAGAACTAATTTTATCGATTTACGTTTGCCGTTCGTCTTTTTCGCTATGTTTTTGCTGCTTAACGCATCGTTACTGTTGTTACCATTACCACTGTCGGAAGAAGGTTCGACAGAATTTTTACCTGTCTTATCAACAAAACTTTCATCGCTAGTCGGTTCGATCGGTTTAGCCTCGTCAACAGGCTTGACTGGCGCCGCCGCTGAGACAGATCCGTTACTATTGTTTCGTCTTAATTTTATACGTATCGGATGTTTGTCGTCTTTTTGAGCGGTAACCGAAACGGTTTTCGTTAATCGTTGCGTTTCTTCGAGCGTTTTATCATCGGCGGGCGATAAATCTTTCGACTCCGGTAACTTACCATCGACGGTATCTTTTATCAAGTCATCCGTAGTAATTCCGCTATTATTCGTTATTTCCCAGCAACTATTTGAAGAACTATTCGTCGTCTTAACAACTCGATCGGACCCGTCAGCTTCGTTATTACATGTAACAGTTTCGCTGACGGTCGCTACCGAACCATCATCGTTCGACTTCGATTGCTGCTGCTGCGGTGATTGAGATTCTGCATCCTGGCCGTCGTAACAGTATTTTTTAATCACCATTTCGATACTATCCATAATCGACGCGACGGACGAGGAGTTGTTTTTGACTGCCGTTCGGTGGTTGTTGTTTTTCTTTATTTTACTACCTCCTCCCACAGTAGTAGCTTCTAAAATTTTAAACGGACTTTTATTCGGTTCGTCCGGCTTAAAGGCGGCGACCGGATTGATTGGGATCGTGCCGAGGCCGGCAGTCGACGGTGACTTCTCATCTATAGGCGAAGGCAAATTATTAACGGCAACAATCTCGGTTCGTTCGACAATGTCGAAGGTAGCGCCGGGGGTATTATTATTCGATTGGCAACTGTGATTTTTATAGCCGGACACGTTCTTGAACGTTCGGTTGCAAGCCTTGCACAATAACGAAATATTTTTCATGCACCTCAACTGACAGTTTTTCACGGCATTCACCAGCTGCCTCGGAACTCGTTTCCGACATCGGATCTCCTGTTTCGATCCGTCTTTATTCGTTATCCCGATAACTTTACAGTTATTATTCTGAAACTTGAAGATGTAGGTACTTTTATCGTCCATAAATGTCGTCGAATAATCACCGGCCATCTTTAACGACGACTCCGTCAAATCAGTTTCTCCGCCGGCATCGTTGGGTGTCGTAATTTTTAACGGCGGCGGCGTCGACGGAATCTGCAGACATCGGGGACACATGGAATTAGCGGTACCGTCGGAAAAACTGAAATGACATACGATACAGGTTTTCACGTCTTTGTCTGCGACAAAGGTAGCCGACGGGCAATTGAAATACGGCAAAGAGGACACAGACGGCGGTGGAGATCGTTGCAGAATTCCATCCGTAACGACTTTCCCGTTTTGCTGCGACAGCGGTAACTTCGTTTTGGCTGCGCAACATTTATCGCACAACTTCTGTAACGTAACCTCGCCGTCCTGCAATATATCACAGCATACTTGGCAGGATTCGCTGCGACCACTACCATCATTTAACGGCGCCGCCGTTAGCGGTACCAAACAACCGCCAGCGCCGCTTGCCACGGACGCGACGGCGCTGCTAGCAAATGTGCTTGTAGTAACCGCTGCCGCCGCCGCTAGCGGCTGCTTAAACTTCGTCGTCTGCTGGAAACGTAGACATTTTTGACAAATCTGTTGCTGCTGGCTGCAGCCGTTCAGTGTCACCTTGCAGATTTCGCAGCATTTGACGATAACCGGGCCGGCAGTATTTTCAACGACGGCTATTTGAATGCCGTTAGCACCGCTGCTGTTATTATTATGGAGAACGACGCCGCCGTCTTTGGCACTACCGCGACTGTCCATGCACTTGTTACAAACCGGAGAATTCCGGTGATCCAAAAATTTATTATTACAAACCTGACAACTTATGATAGCCGGTGGCGACGTTGCAACCGTTTTTCCAATTTCTTTACTGAAGTACGTTGGCGTGGCGCTGATGCTGTTACCGTTGCCACTGCCACCGGCGCTACCTGGCGTTGTGAGTTGACCATTCTCATTCGGTCGCTGATTAGGATAGGGCACGGGCGATGGCAGAGCCGCGCATCCGTCACAAATTCTTTTCCGTAAGGATGTGTTGTCGTATTCCTGGTGGCAGATGCGACACAGAGAAAATACTTCCCTTATGTTTTCGGTTAATTTCGTTATCTCTTCCATCGAGTAAATCGTCCTTTTCTGTTGTTGTTGCGGTGTATTCGAGGCAGCGTTGGATGAACACTTGCCACAAAGATTTCTCATGAAATTGTCATTTTCGAACGTGACGTCGCAACCTTGACATACGGATATCACTCGCGAAATGTTGATCGCCAGCGGCGGTATATTCACAATTTTCTTCGCGCAGTTATAGCATAGCTGATCTGACTTCGGATAGCCATCGAAATTGGTACCGCACTTCCTGCAACGAATCAGGTACTTCAGATTGCCGTCATTGGCTGCTTTCAAACAACGCAAACACAGTTCGCTGTCACCCGCTTCGCGTATCACGTCGCCGTCGAACATAATCTCGCAAGCTTTACACCGGATCTTATCTTCCGTCAACGCATATGACGCTCGAAAAAACTGACCGCTCGCAGACGTCTCGCAAATACTCGTGGCTGTACCGGCTGACGTTGCCGTCGGCACCGGCGCCGCATTGCCGCACGACGGCGACTCCAACGTCATTTTAATTAGCGATTCTTTACAAAATTCGCCGCCGGCTGTTGCCTCGTTATTACAACCACGAGTTTCTAATCCTAAAAAAGTATTCGTCGACGTTTCGCTTACCGACTCTGCCGTGGCTAATTTTCGCGGTGACGATTCAATGTCGGTCGTTATGTTAGTTGCGCCGACATCGCTATCTTCGCCATCGTTGTCCGATATGCTTCGGTCTGCATCCGCTGATTGTGCATCTTCGTCGTTATTCGATGATGGTACGGATTCTTCGGCTACTAAATTGATCGTATTTTTTTGCACGCACTGACGGCAACGATTGACCGATCTGTCCATTTCCGTTCCTAGACACGGCGAACTGCAATCCACGCAAAGTAATTTAACCTCGTCATTGACGTTTTCCGTTGCAGCATCATCGGACTGCGGTTCACCATTTACGACGGCAACTTCATTCTCGTCTGCGCTATTTATCGCGAGAAAATTCTGTTTCTTTGTTATCAAATCGGCTACAGTACCATCGGCAGCTAGTACGACGCCATCCTCTTGCGTCTCTTGAAGGGACATAGCGGCATCGTCTTGCTCTGTATAGTTGATGCAAAGCGCATTAACAGAATTTTCTAGTAATTTAGCGCTACACTTTTCGTCAGTCTTATCTTCATCTATTGCGGTTCCTTTATTCGTTTCGGCCATTTCGGTTGTCTGCCCCCCGTTCAGATCGAGTTTAGTGCGAGCGATAGTTCTTTTCATAGCTCGAATAATTACAGAAGGCTTAGTGAGATTATTATCGACGTTTTTCGGCTTTTTATCGTTTACCGGTGAAATCGATGGCGATGGCGAAGTTTTAATTTTCTTCACAGATGATTTATCGTCCTCTTCGTCGACAGGCTGCCGCTTTACTTCGCTGATTATGTTCTTATTACTGCTGTTGCTGTCATTCGTTGATTTGCTGGCGATACCGTTCGAAGTGGTTTTTTCTACCTTGATCCGTTTGACTGTAGACGATTTATCTTCTTTAATTTGGCCATTACTGATCGGACCAACTGGATGTTTATTGATTTTGTTGGTAACTTTTTTTCTATTATTATTATTATTATTATTGCTACCGTTATTGCTATTATTACTATTATTATTCGTGGCCGAGCTAGTCTGCAAACAAAAACACCGATTATTGTTTACATAGTGCAAGTAGTCGTACACGCAATACTGAGTAAAAAACTCGGACTAAACATGTAATCATATAATGCATGAGCTTTTTTATAGGAGTAGACCGAGTGAGTTATCGCAACAATATAAGCCTCCCGCCTCTTTGTTTTTTCCTCGCTTTTTAATACTATATAAACGGATGCCATTTTAAAAATGGAAACTACGTATGAGTTTTACATTCTAGCCGAAAATGTATTTTCCCGAAGAAAGAAAAAAAAGAGAAAAGAATCAACATTATTCAATAAGCATCTACTACACGGCAACCGACGTGGCAAATTTTTACACTTGCATGTAGTACAATTCTTTCATCGTTTTTTTCTTTTCAAAAATAGTTATATACAATATCTGAAATTAGCAGTTGTTTTGATTGTTACGTCTTGTGCAGGTCATTGTTTGTTACAATATATATCTAATTTAATAGATTTTAGTTAAAATATAGAGAGTTCTATTGGACGAAAAGTAAGACATTTTCGTACGTAAAATTAGAAAATTCGATTTTTCTAACAATTCTGTACCGTGTAAAATTTTGTTAGAATAGTAAAATCTTCGCTTACAGCAAGATCCGAACCAATCCCTTACACATTCAGTAATACAAAATATATGCCATGTAATCACATTAGACCAAATATTTGACTGTTATTACTTATTTATCGTATTCGAAAGATCACATATGAAATCAGTGAAATCATGTCGCATAGCAAATTCAAGAGCTCGTAATTACGGCTGTCCTCTATCTAAGGTAAAAGTGTAATCATGTTTGTTCCTTCTACTTCGTAGGCAGATTATTTTCCTTTTTTAGCTACATATCTCTTCTACTCACCTTAATATATTTCCGAATTACACGAACTTTACCACTCGTTCGACTTTCTATTGCCAGGTTTTTACCCTGTTCCTTTTTCTCTTAGTCGTAACCCGAATTGTCAACACCTCTCTTTTAACGTCGTATGTACATTGCGTATTGTGCAGTTATTTTCCCATTAAACGTTTCCTTCATCATCGTACCTCTCTTATTTTTTTCTTTTTTTTTCTTTTCTCTATTTTACTTTTGATAATCCTAGCACGTATACGTATATTTTTACATATTTTACAAGAATTATCTTCTACCTTTTACGTTCCTATATTCTATTCGCCATCTCATCAGGCCTTCGCTGATAATTCTTCGAACCACTATAACATCTGTTGCATCGTACATACCACATTCTTCTATCAAAACACTGTCATCAATGAAATTTGACACAACTTTATCCATCCATGCACTAACTTTTTATGGAAGTTAAAGTGAATAATAAGTGTTAATCCTGATGCACTCCCCTCTCTATATATTTAGCCGCTGTCTGTATTCTTTCGTTTTCTATATAACTCACTGATTAATCTGCACAAACGATTTTTTTATTTTATTTTTAAACTATATATTCGGCCATACGGGTTTATTTCAGAATTATTCTTTCGAAAAACCTTTTGATAGAAATACATTGACTGAAAATTGCTATTTTAAGAGTTACCGTAGTTAATAAATTGGCTAAAATATGTAATTAATCTTACAACACGTTATTTTAAAATTCAATTTAATGAAGTTTAAAACCGAATGCTTACTTTATTCCTAGTAAATACGTCCAACTCATCAAAAGCGATAGCGCGTCTTGTAGTTCTTTTTGGTGGTAAATTAGCTATCATTTTTTGAATCGTATCCGCTAAAAGTCAAATGATGAAGTAATTAAAATATATACTTCACTTAAAACGCACGTTATCAGCTATTTTTATTTAAAAAAATATCTTAAACTATAATTTGTTATCCGCTGCTGTGTTTCACAGCAACAACAATCTTATGTTTTTCAAGTGAAGGGGAGACAAAAAATCGGAATTTTTCGTAGCAGATAGAAGTTTTCCATCGCACGCTGATGTTTTCATTTTTTAATCTGTTGAAAGTTGAGCCTGACAAAAATAATTAAATATAAAATATTCTACATACACGCACTGAAACAAGTCCGTAACAGCCACAACACACACTATAATACATTTTTTTAAATTTAATTAATGTTCTGAGCCAAATACTTTGCTTTTACATGCATTAATTCGAATTTTAGTATTAGAAAGTCTTGTTTAATTAGCCTAAGAAGCTTAGCTCTTGCAACAATTTTTACATGCCTGAATTTCGTTCAGATTATAAATGATTTTTAACAATTGTATGCTTATATATACGAGGGGTGTTTGATAAGTAAGTATACAACCCTCAGGAAACAAGAAAGAACGGACAAACCAAAATCGAAAAAATATTTTGTTATTTATGAAATCTTACTCTACTTTTCAACATAATCGCCATACCGCTGTGCAGGCATTTGTCATAACGTGAGATCAACTTTTCTATTCCAACCGCATACCATGTAACGTCCAAATTTTGAAAGAACGCAACGACCGCCCCCTTAAAAGATGATGCGTCCGGAAAACGTCGCCCACCAAGATCTCTCTTCAAACCAGGGAAGGCATAGTCGTCGCATGGGGCGAGATCTGATGAGAACGGGGGATGTCTGAAGACGTCCCATTGAAAATCAGCGAACAGGGTCCTCTCTTAAGCCGCAACATGAGGACGAGCATTGTTGTGAATGAGAACTACACCCTTTGAAAGCTTACCTTGTCGCTTCACCTTCAGAGCATTCCTTAACCGTATCAGAGTATCGGAATACGTGTCATTCGTGACTGTTTTCGATTTAGTCAGAAATCCCATATGAATGAGTCCCTGATTGTCCAAAAGGCAGTAGCCATGGCTTTTCAGCGGAGGGTTCGGACTTGAATTTTTGCGGCGTTTCTTCCTCTTGTGTCTTCCAGACCATCGAATCTCGCTTCTGTGCAGGTGTCCGGTAATGGACCCATGTTTCGTCCCTAGTAACAATCTAGTTCAAAAACTGTTGTCTTCGGTAAGGCTGCGCGGTCACTTTAGTCGTCTGTAAATGTTCAGTAAGGATACGACAGACCGAAAAACGACCCGTGCTAACATACGAAAACCGTTTCTTGATCTCATGGTGAAGATCAGATATTGTATAGCGGCCATCTTCATCCACGAGAGTGCGTATAATGTTAATTGTTTCGTCATTCAAGCTTTCAGAAGGTCGACCACTCCGCGCTTCGTCATGTGTCCATTCTCCCCCCCTTCAAGTTGTCTTACCCAGCGATATACAGCTGTTCGTGTTATCACATTTTTGTCCCCATACGCTGCACATAAACGTCGATCAATTTCGGCGCCGGGAATCTTTTCAATAGTTAAAAATTTGATGAATGCATGTAACTCACATTTGGACGGCGCAGCTGGTGTCGTACTTATCGTTTATTCGCTCTAAAACACATAATTCACAACCGATGGTTTCCAACCTTTGAGAATACATTGTAGTAACTTTGAGAAACATGCCTACTCAGTTTCATCGCTTCAGTGTCACCGTGAGTGGAGAACAAAAATGTGTACACTTGCTTTTCAAACACCTCTCGTACGTATATATATATATACACACACACAAATATTTATATATACATAAATATGTATACATATACAAATAAATAAGTAATTAAAATTTTAATACAAATACCATCGCCGCCTTTTTTGTATTTTGTTGCATGATTTATCGTCACTGTGGGTATGTTTGACTTCGTTGGTGTCGGAATGTTCCGTCTTAACCCATGACCTCTTCCCATCCCTCTTTTCCTTCTACTTCCAAATAATCGCCATCGACTAAAATTAATCAAAAAGAACCAACATCTAAATATTGTTCAAATAATTAACAAATAAAATATCAGTTTGATTACTTATACCATAAAAAAAACTTTTAGTATGAATTTAATGACAGTTAACAATGTGAAATTATACGCGGATGTAATTCTCGTATAATGAGCTAGTAAAACATTTAAGAGACCAAAACTTTTGCATCAAACTATTTTCTCACTACTAATTCAAAGATAAAAATATGCTCCGAGCGAAAAGTAAAGATTTTATACAAAAAAATTTTTTAACACTTTTTCAACTTTTACAGTCCTTTTTTAGGGATGATGAAGTTTAGCTCCCGGATTAAGATATGAAAGTGAAAATTGTATCACTTTCAAATTCGTCAAGTATATGTCCTTAAAAAACATATCGAAACTATTTGTGTAGCATGTTTTTTGGATAATTCCTCATCCTCAGATGATATGATTACCAGAATCTAAACTAATGTTGAAAAAAAAAAAAAATTATTTTCTCTTTTAAATTTGATTTTGCAAAATAATTATTTACTTTATATTTTTTTAACGATTAAAATATAAAAGGGTACGAAAAATTAATAATGTTATTTATTCGAAAGTGTAATTTAAATATAAAAGCAAACTGAATGACAGAAAAAAAGTATATTTTAAACGATTTACGATTTTTATTATACATGTAATAATGAAAATAGTTATGCGGATATTTTACCGCTAAATATTTTTTGCTAATTATAAGAATAAAAATATGATTAAAATATCGATTAGTTGACGGACAGTGGGCAAAAAATATGAAGGTATACACAGAAACATTATCACTAAATTTATTACAATTATTAAATTTATTAATTAACGGTTAAAAATTACTTATACGTTCACTAATTTAATGATGAGACAAGTACGTATATTTATAACTAACCGTTGTTTACGGGTTGATGTACGTAACATATTTGCCATCCAAGCGGTGTCTCCACCGCATTCCAGTATATGTTTATGGAATTCAGATAATGGTGTAACGACCTTACCGCATTTCGTACACGTAGTGCATTCGTTTCTGTTAGATAAAAGCAAATCGGAAATAAAATTTACCGATGATCCCGACTTGCCGATGTACGATAAATTTATTTTCATCGTCTAAAACAACAAAATATTTCAACAAATTTAATGCAAAAATACTTCAACTTCTTTGATTTATTTAAATTAAATCGCATTAAATTGGATAAAATGTTGGAAATTGTTAATTATAATAGAAACGCATATTCCATTTTTATTGTAAAGCGGGAGTACCCGAATTCAGAAGAGATTCACCGTGAATTGAGATAAAATAAATTTTCGGGTTACTGGCAGTTAATGTATTACTTCAAAAATGTAGGCAAGTGAATAAAGACGCATTTATTTACTTTCTTGACTATGAGAAAGCATTTGATAACGTCCAACATCACAAATTAATAGACAGTCTTCAAGCTACTGAAACTGATGAATATGATTTAAGGATAATTAAGAATCTATATTGGAAGCAGACAGCTGAGCTCATTCTAGGGAACGGGGAAAACATTGACTTTGAAGTTCAATGTGGAGAACGACAAGGATGTATCCTTTCACCCCTACTATTCAATTTGTATGCTGAGCAGGTTTTCAAATTAGCTATCTCGGATCTACCATTGGGCGTTCGGATTAACGGAAGAATTATTAACAACATTCGCTACGCAGACGATACTGCTATTATTGCAGAGAATGGAAGAGATCTTCAACATCTTCTCAATGAACTCAACGCAGTTGGAAAGTCATAACAATTTGAATATAAACGTGAAGAAAACGAAGTGGATGGTAGTCAGGAAGGAAAATAATTTTAGTCAAGTCTCTGTTATGGTAAACAATGAGAAGATTGAACGAGTTGAAAAATTCAAATGTTTAGGCTGTTACATTACTGAGAGCCTAAACCCAGATACAGAAATAAAAATGAGATGCAGTTATGATGCTCAAAGTGTCTTCACCAGCATGAGAAATCTCCTTGCGTCTAGATATACGTCAAAACATTGTGCAATGTTATATTTACCGAATCTTACTATATGGAATTGAGGCAACAACACTCAATAAAAGGCATGTAAATCGATTAGAAGCTGTAGAAATGTGGATCCACAGAAGGATATTGAAAGTATCATGGATAACTAGAACATCGAATCAAAAAATTCTAGAGATAATGCTAATAAAATCCATCGTACATAGGAAAATAAAAGATTTCGGCCATATAATCAGAGGAGAGAAATATCAACTCCTGTAACTAATCCTTTAGGAAAAAGTAGACGGAAAGAAAAGCCGAGAAAGGCGGAGAACGACCTGGTTAGATAACATCAAGGTATGGACGAGAACATGGTCGTTAGAAAGACTCATGCAAGATGCCAGAAATAGAAGTTTTTGATGCTGACATATGTAATTGTCAACGCTCTTAGAAGAGTATGTGACACCACACAGAAGAAGAAGATATAGCAAGAAGAAAAAAAAATTATATATTTTTTATATCACTCGCTTTAATTTAAAATCGATAACTCAACAAATACAATCGCTAAATTGGGAATTGTCAAAACCTACTATAACCTTTTCGTAAAGAATTATTATTAACTTCTACCAACTAAAAATTATTCCGCCGGGTAAAAGAACAAACGAAAACAAACGTGTTGTGAAAAATTTAATTTTAATTTGATCAAATCGTCTTTGTTTTTATTAGTACAACTAAAATGTATTTCATCTAATTCAAAATCTCAATAATAAAATATACTGTACTTTCGAAAACAATATATAAAGGATTTATGCTACAATTTATACAATAAACCTGTTAAAATTATTTCTGCCTTTTACAAGTTAATCTAATCCGTAAAGTATTCTTTTTCTGTGCTTTGAATGTTAAACCCCCTTTGAGACCAACTTAGATATAATTTTTTTTTGAATGTCTGAACCAATATATATAAACGGAATAATAAAAACAAATACATTTTTATTTATCACAATTATAGTAAAGTAAAAATGTTATCTCATTCGTGAAATAATACTTTTATTTCATGCATTAAAAATATAAATTTTGTGCGAAATTATCTACAATACACATATGATCAGTTTTATTATTCCCAAGAAGGTAGGTAATTCGGTATGGTAGCACCAAAGAAATGTTTTAACAAACTAGAGCAACCTATATGTTTATTTCTAAAAGACAAATGGCAGACGTGCGGGCAGTTTTCATCTGAACACTCCGATTTTTGTAAATTTTTGTTTTGTAAATTATACGCTTTCTACAAACAATAATGTTTAGTCATGTTATTTAAATGAATTCTTTATTAACATAATTAAATTAGGAACAACTGAATTTCTTTAATATGGAAAAAATCAATATAAACGTACAAAATGGTTTGCAAACTTTTTAACACAAAACAACGGAAATGAACCATAACCGATTTTATTTGTAAACTAAAATAGCGAACTCGAGTTGCTCTTTTTTATTTATTTTTTTTTTTTTTTTAAGTAATTATCGAGAAAATGAACCATTTTTCTAAATAAACGGGAACTCGAATCATAATATAAAATCAGCATATTTTCGTTGAATACACATAATTAAATAAATAATCGCGGTCGATCCGAAGAAACTTTTAGAATATATAATAAATAAATAATCACCCAATATTCCGAGTGCGGTACTTGTTGCGGTAAAAACTCGTATGGTGAACACCAAACATTCGGGTGCTTTGACCAGCAATGTTCGTCACTTTCCCAGCGAACGTTGAATGAGGCGAAGCAAGAAGCGCAACTATACTGTTTCGGTCTCATCCATTCTCCAGAAAATTGAATATTCTCCGATTCTTCTTCTCCTATAGAGATTGTAATAAAATTATTTAATTTCCCAATTATTTCTGAGAAAGAAAAATCGCCAAATAATTCTAAAATAAGGTTTTGTGAAAAATCCCATAATAGAGAATAACATTGTTTTTCAAAGAAACCGGGCAAAGTGAAATTTCCATACTGAAAACATATCAAGTACAACGACCAATTATAAACTAATGCCGTGTCAGGGAACAACAATCATTTACAAAGCTTTAATCGAAAGTGCCCTGCTGCTACGGCTCTTCGCCTGAACATGAGTTAAAGATACAACACATCTTTATAAAGAAAAGTAAAAACAATTAAAATAATTATCGAACGGCGTCAAAACGGTGGCTTGCAGACGATACGCTTCAAATGTACATGTATAGAAATGTTCATATCAAAAAACAAAGACGAATGCGACGACTGAAATAGTAAGGAATCTATAGTTTTTTTTACATACCTATAATACACAGAAAACGAATAAACAGATATATAATATTAACCGAATGTAATAAATTACCTGAAAAACTAAGTCAAAAAGAAGCAGTAATTAAATCTCAAACTGCGAAAATATTAATAACGGTAATGATTATATAAGGATTTGAATAGGACAAAAATTGTTGTGCAGCGTATAAGTTGAATTATAAGAAATACGGTATAATTTCTTAGGCGAAACATCTGACGTAAAACAAATTAAAATAATTTAAAACAAGAACGTGACTACATTTCGTCTTTAAACAAAACTATAAGTACAAAAAATTATGTTAAATCAATAAGATTATTGACAAGTATGTGTAGGACCCACCCTGTGTTGTGTGGTGAAGGTGTTAAACGAAAGTTAGACAAAATCAATATAAGGGAGAATAACGTAACTTTAATAATTTAATTAAAAGTGATTAATCCAAATTTTTTGTTAACGTAAAACAAAATCATTTAGCATAGATGTAAAAATGCATGCTAATATAAGAGTGTAAAAATAACATAAAACATTGTAAACTTTATATAATTTAAGGATGTCTGTAGTATCAATACACGAATAAATGCGATATTTTTTAAAAAAAAAAATTAAGAAAAACAAATACTTTAACGCGATTTAAAATATCGTCTAAATTTTTCGATTGAAACCCGTCAAAAAAGAATTACACTTGATGCGCCTGTTCCAATAAGCGTTTAAAAAAAAGTTATTTCATAAAACCCAACAAAAAAAAACGCGAAACTATAAAAACATTTTACTTTAAAAATCTACCCATTTGAACTACTGGTGAGCCGACAAGATCAGAAAAAAAGCAACTGCATAAAAACGGAAAACTTACTGATCAGTTTTTTCGGCTGCAGTCCTAAAATCTGAAGAAAAGTAGTCTGGCTTTTATTCGGATCAGGCGTTTTTGAGTAATCCTTGCGGGCCGAAGTAGCTGTCTGCGGTACTTTTTTCGTCTGCTCCTGAATACGAATTTGCGTGGAAAATTCGAGTTTCGAAATGTTATTGATGAAAGCGCCGGTAATCTTACTGGTTCCGTAGATGGTCGAAAAATCGAACGTGTTAGTTGTCTGATACAAGGCTAGGTAGTCTTTCTTCCAGCCGGGATACAGACCGCTCTCTGTTAACGACGAATAACGGAGGCCGCTGCTGCTGCCAGACGAAGTGCCGGCGGCCAAAGAGGAATTTTGTTTCGAGGCAAGCTGCGCGTTTCTTGACTGCATCGGTAGATCGTTCGTGGACGGTTTTTTAACCGGTGAACGGCCATTCATGTAGAAGAGCAGATTTATTTTCACATTTTCCGACACGTTCCGATAGAACAGCAGATCCCTTGACGCATTCTTCTTAACGTACTCTTCGCTGGCGTTGTTGACGACGTCGTAACGTTGCTCTCCGTTCGCACAGACAGTCGATCCGCCGCCGACTCCGCCGTTGGAAGCCGTTTGATTCGGGTGCTCCGTGCGCCGATGTTTACCGAGTTCGACGTTTGTGGAAAACACGCGATCGCAGTAGTTGCATTTCGATTTCCGATTGGCCGCGACTGATTTTAAGTCCGCAGTGGTACCGCTACAGCTACCAGCGCCAGCGTTACTCGAGTTTTTCTTGCGACCGATCTTCTGACTAGAATCGTCGAGAACACCAATGTTGCCGCCGGCCGTTAGTACCTGTTCTTCGTTGCTGGCACCGCCCCGTTTCTTTCTTTCGTTGTTGTGCACATCGTTATTGTGTTTGTTTAAGTTGATCTTCGTATCGAAGCGCATTTTACAGACGAAACAACACAGATGTTTCTTGCCGTGCACGTCGCACAAGTGCCTTAATAGTTCGGTTAAATTTCGAATATTCTTCGACTTGCAGTAACAGCAATTGTGACTCCTCCGTTTCGGATGATGATCGTGCAGATTGTGTTTCTTCTTGGCGACTGTATCGTTGAAACTTTTGTTGCAGAACAGGCATAGGAATCGCGTAACCGACGGCGAAGGTGACGGTAGTGGCGAGGGTAGAGGCGACGGAGGGGGCGACGGTGATGACGATGGCGACGGTGTCGACGACTCTTGTTTGTTCGGTTTTTGTTCGTCTTGCACTTTGACTATTCGTCGTTGCGACTGCGCTTGCTGGCCAGTTTGCGATTCGACGTGTTGCGTTTGAAGTTTCAGCTGAATCGGAGGCGACTGCGCATCACTTTGCTGCGGTTGCTGTTGAACGGCTGTTTGATTTTCGACTTGCGACTGAGCGGCGGCAAGTTGCGGTTGCGTTTGCATCTGCGGCAGCAAATCGATCTGCGTCGCGGGCTGCGGCGTGACTGGAAGTGTTTGCGGTTTTGTTGAGTTCTGGACGGCGGCAGCAGCGGCGGCAGCGGCGGCGATAACAACAGCTACATCCGACGACTTTTTCGAGGAATTCGCACTGCCGTCGCAGCAGCGAGATAAATGTTCGCAGAACTCTCTCCTCTCCAAAAAGATCGTATGGCACTGAGGACAGTCGAAGCATTTTTCTTCGCGACTAGGACCGCTCGTCTGATTCTGACGGTGATTGTTAGAAAGGTGAAATTTAAGCTGCTTCTTGTAGTCGAACTTCAGTTCGCAACGATAGCAATAGTACAGGCCGCGCATAAGCGTCTTACTCTCCGACGGTCTGGCCGTCCACAGGCTGCTATCGTACACGTAGTCCATAACTTTGTCTCGTTCAATACGCGGTATGTACTGCAGGTTAATGTGACTGCAGTAGTAATGCTTCTGCAGGTTTATCAGTTCGTCGTGCGTTTCCGAACATATGTCGCACTTGTAATAGTTCTTTCCGTTGCGATACTTGTAGGTGCACCGGAGCGTCAGATCATCGGTAAATATGAAGTAGTTATCTTTCGATCGGTTTACCGCAGAACCGGCAGCAGTTCGATGTGTTCCTGCGCCGCAATTTTTACTGGTAGCCGTTGCTGCCGATTTCGGTTTTAACGTCGCCGTTGTCGTCGTCGCAGTTGACGGTAGCGCACTGTTCGCGGCTATTGACGCCGGCACAGCCATCGGCGCATTGAAAGGAACAGCGATGTTCGTTAATAGCTGCGACGACGACGAACTCACCGACACTTGTTGTTGTTGTTTGGCGATCGGTAATTTTGTCGGTTGCGGTCCGCCGCCACCTTTTTCCAACGGCGTCGTCGATGCAAAGGTCGCCGTCGCAGGAACCAAGATTGCTTTCGACGAAGTTCCGATCTTAAATGCGTTCGCGGCTGCCGCTGTTATTTGCTGCGAACTGTTGAAAAACGGTATCACCGACAGCGGAATATTACCAGCGGGTGTCGCACCGTTCGGAAGCGGATCCGATTGAGTTCGACTCGGTTTCGCGGGTGTGATCTTCTCCAAGCTTACCCCGTCCATCAACCATTGAGTTTTCGTGTTATTCTGATTTTTCAACCATTCCATGATGTTCGTCGCGTTATTTAAAAACGGGCCATTCCGATGATCTAGGAACGGCAACAACATCGGTTGTTCTTCGGAAGCGCCGCAGTTATTTCTTCCAGCTTCGTCGTCGCCCAGCGTGATCTCTAACTTATCCATCACGTAACATTCGTCTACTTCCTCCTCATCGTCCTCTTCATCTTGCTCGTCTTCGTCGTGTACACTTTGAACGTTACTATCGCCACTAGGATGATCCGTGTAGACGATAATGGACGCGCCCGGTGACTCGTTCTTACTGATCGGAATTAGGTTGGGTGGTAGTTGCACTTTGTTCACTTTGCCGGCGGCTACCGGATGGATCGGTTTCAACTGAGGGACAATGGACGGCGGGCGTTTATTCGACGGCAATCCGCTCGGCAAAGAACTGGGCGGTGGCGTTACCGTTGACGCGGCGTTCGTTTGAACCGACTGACTACAGACGGTAATGGAACTCGTACCGGTTACAGTTCCGTCGTATTTTTCTACTTCGACGTCGGTGCCTAGCCGCTTTAGTCGACTAATTAAACTATTATTCTGAAAACTAGGCGAAGCCGTCAGCGATGACAGTTTTGCGATATTTTCGATAGGAACCATGGGCGGCGGACTTCTTCGTGCGACCGCGCTGCTGTTGACCGGTTTTTGCGTTGAACAACCCTGCCTCGGAATGACCGTCAGAGCAGGCGGCAAACGCACGCTAACCGGCATCTCACGGAACTGACTATTAGTATTCCGTTCGTTGACGGAAATATTCGAATAAGCGAACGTATCGGCCGAACTTCGCATCTTCTTGGTGAGGCCGCTGCCGTTCGATTCGCCCATCATTTCTTCCAACTGAATTTTCCTCTTGTTCGTTGCACCGAATGGCGGACTACTACAGTCGTTGTGCAATGGCAGCACTGTGGTAGGCGTGATTGTAACTTCTAAATTGCTATTTCTACCAGCGATGTCGGACGAGGCAACAATCGGGTAACGGAAAATCGGGGTTCGAATTTGCTGTCTCGCGCCGGCGTCGAGCAGGCGTCTGGCCTGCGTTGTCATCGTAGAGATGACCGCAGCGGCTGCCTTGACTGTAACTTCACCATGCGGCTGCAGTCGGTCACTAATCGGTAATGATCTAGAAGTAATTTCAGTCTTCCGCTTTTGAACGGTAGGTTTTTTTGAGCGAGGAAATGAGCTTTTACCGCCAAGAGCAGCATTGGGTTTTTCGAACGGCACGTTCAACTCGTATATATTCTTATCCACCATTTGACCGTTTATTTCACCGTCGGAACCTGCCAACACAATTGTATCCAATTTTAGTGAAAAATGTCCATCTCGTTAAATACATATATTTTATGCTAAAGTCAGAGGCAAACGGTTTGCACATGCGATAGAAATCGGAAATAAATAAAGACCAGGAGAATACGGTTTGTTTCTTGGCCTTTTTCAATGTGCATTTAATTAATCGAATATAAATATAAATATATATATATATATATATATATATATATATATATATATATATATTATATATGTATACAAAATAAAACTCGATCCTTCGGACCCCTCTATGGAGACACTTCTATAATACTTATAGAAGAGTAAATTTCAATTGTCTGCGCCCCTTTTTTAAAAAAATAATTTACACTTTATATAGAAATTTATACTTTACACAACACTTCAATTGTTTTATAACGATTATTCGTAACGTTTTTTTCATATTACTTTCCTGGAGCAAGCGTTGTCATTAATGTGTATATACGTACACGTAAATATACAAATCCACAAAATAGTACTTAAATTTTACGTGCAAAATGATAAATATTTTATTATCCTTGCCGAGAAACTGGAAAAATACACTCATAGGAAAACTCGACATAAAAGTTCACAGAATTAATACAATTTTAAATACAAGTATACCAAAATGTGGTAAAATTAAAGAGATGTTAGTAAAATTCTAGTGGTGAGTTTGACAAAGTTCATTTTTGAAACATACTAAAAATAAATTACTTTCATTTAAATAATAATTACTGGCTACAGATTAGAAGAAAAAACGAAAAACATTTTTATCTTTTGTGTTTATTTATGAACTAGGGGAAAAAAAATTTAACCCCTTTCTCCACT
This sequence comes from Icerya purchasi, assembly GCA_039619475.1. Classification (NCBI taxonomy): domain Eukaryota; kingdom Metazoa; phylum Arthropoda; class Insecta; order Hemiptera; family Monophlebidae; genus Icerya; species Icerya purchasi. The sequence goes on from CM077116.1 coordinate 134,781,219, forward strand.
TCACTCAGAAACACTGAAATATTTTTAGCAATCAAATAGGTAGAGAATTAGTTTCTCGATGTCCGCGATTCAGTTAAATTTACAATAGCGATATACGAGAGTGGTGTCCATTTTTTTCAGTTTCTTTTCTTTTCGCTAATACCAGACCTAGCCAAACTCCTATAATTTTCCAACATTAATAATATAAAAGAAAACAATATACATTTTGTATATAATGTTTTATTTTAGTAACTTATATGCGCATAAAAATCGTTTACGTTAACATGTCACTCTGGCGAACAAAATAGTGAAAAAAGTTAAAATATTCTTGCGTTGTTACAATAAATTACACGCTGAAAATAAAAATATTTTTTTCCCCGTCGATTTCTCTAATTGCACAATGCAATTACCGGAAATTAAATTATCGTTAAGAAGTTTTATTCATTGATTTATTCAATATTACAAGCGCCGGCTGCTTTACATGATAATAAATTCGATTAAATTAAATTAAACGGGTTACGAAAATGAAGAAATTGCAAGATATTCTGGATAGGAAGAATCGGATAAGAGTTGTGTGGTAAGGGCGGAGGAAGACTGTGCCGCGCTCTAAGTTGAATAAGAGCGGACAAGATGTTAGCATGCGAGAAATCGAAACTGTATTCTTTGGCAAACGGGGCAGGGCTGATTGATGCGTTATAAGGAATTAAGGTATGAGTGTGAAATTCTAAGCCCGGTGAGTTCGACTAGAATGAAGGGGGGGGGGCTTAGGAGAATTTGGTTTAATAGGCAGAAGGTGTGCTACCCGATGGTTCCAGGGTCGTATTTATATCAATGGTAGAAGAATTTGTAACGGAACATAAACGGAAGCAAGGAAGTCACTTTAGCAGCTCGATTATCAACGGGTTCATTACTGAGGAGCTGTGGTTAAGGATTCAACTAAAAGATACAAAAATTTGGGATGGAACAGGGAGATAACTGAAAAGAAGGATGCGTACGCATTACCTGCATTATGGTTACAGACTTTAGAGCACTTAGTGTAAATCGGTAAGGGTAAAGTATTTAGAAAGGGGCGGTGCAGCGGAAGCACTTGAAAATAGCGGAGAATACGGAATAGTGCTTTCAAAGTCGGAATCGGTACGTGTTAGGGCTACAAAAAAGCTGATTCAACACGGCGATTAGATTCAATGCGATCAGTGTAAAGCAGCATATAGAGTTAGCATATTTAGCGCGATTTCGAGATCGATCTCTGTTGACGGAGAATGTGGAATAGACATAAACATTTGGATAGATGAACTAGGTTCAGATTAATATCTGAAGATTAAAAAGGGCAAAGGGGGTTTACGTAATTAGAGAAAATGGAGAATTGAGAATAAATTTGTTAAATTGAGGGGAAAAGAATACGAAAATAATTTTCGACGGTGGTTATGTAGTTCTATGTATGAAAATTCGGTTCTGATTAGGAGAATTGCAAAGAAGTTCATTTATCGGAAATTTTAGATTGATAAAGAGGTGGAAAAGCAGAGACATTTTTTAATTTTTAAAAGGTATAATTCGTCAAGTAAAAACTAAAAAGCCACAGCAGTTAATTTTTACAATAAACTGCAATTAAAAGTTTTCCGTACGGAAAAAACACAGTTAAATAATGAAGCATTCATCAATACTTTCGGCGGCAACAATGAATATTAATAGACACACGCGGCACTTAGTCACGGTTGCCAATCGGCTTTTGTCGCATACCTGAAAATATTATACAACAAACGGCGTTATTTTTTTTAGTGTCGTCCGTAATTCGATATGTATTTATATCAATTTTTTCTTCTTAGATTGCACAGCCCTGAATAATAATTTATCGTCCGGTTTTTTTTATTTTTTTCAAACGCTCCGCGCATATTTACATATAATATTTTTTATATGCGAATTCAGAACGTTGTCACACACGGATCGATGTACAAATTCCCCAATAATTAAAACTAAAATTTGACAAGGATGTTGTTTTTTACCAAAAACATTATTCAATTTGATCGGAGGATATTTGTATCAGAATGTATACGCATAAACATTAAATGAAATGTCGGCGTTGAGATTCGCATTTTTGTAAAAAGAAGTTAAATATTTTATTTATTTTAATATTAAGCGTACAATAACGAAAGGGGAAAAAACGGGAGAATAAAAAAAATAATGGACGACCGCCCCCCCAGGCGTGAAATTGTATACATGGTTATTTATTAGGCATTACAATTTTGTTTATTAACTTCCGTTTAAAAATTTTTTATATTCGCTATCGTTTGAAATAGTTTTAAGTTTATATCGGACAGTTTACAATCCTAACAAGTGTTTGTGTAATACCTAGGGAATATAGATAGAAATAAGGAATAATAAAAATTCTCCGTCATTGTAATTAAATTTTTCTTTGAGAAATAATGTTCCTTAGCGTTACAGTGGAAAATAAAATTTGTTAAATCGATTAGAGTTGCATTTATTACATTTAAAAACAAAAATTCTGTTCTATTTAACAGTGCATATTTGTTTACTGTTTATCAGCGAATTATTATAGTAATTCTTACCGCCAAATAACACATATCGAAAAAATTTTACATTGCCGAACGCGTAATAATTACATCGAAATGAAAAAATTAAACCGGAAAACAAACTGCAACGGAAGTAAAATATAGTTGATTAAAGATTAACGAAAGAAAAAAAATATAAAATAGTCGTACCTGCAGAATAAAATAGATTTTATAGTAAATTATGTTTAATACCAAATATAGAAAAAATCGATGATTGGACTGAAAACTTTTCAAGGTTTTTCGCGAAAAGTGGCTCAAATTTTTGAAAAATATAATTTAATTTTTCAAATGAAAAGTAAGATTAATAAAAGGAACATTTTTTTTTTTTTGAAATGATTATAGGCAAATTGTACGTATTAATTTTAGTTTACTACGCAATTTATTCAAATTATTGTAATATTCTCTCGTTTGTTATTAAACATTTGTTTGCGCATAAACTTTGTATGTAAAATTACTAAAAAAAATATGAAATACGCTTAATTTTTAAATTTGCTTGCTCCTATAATTAATAAAGCGATTAAAACTATATTAAAAAAGAATTACGTTACATAACAGAATTTAAAGTTATTTTCAAAATTGAATAGTAGGGGTCTTTTTTTTTTTTTGTCACAAATATATTTTCAATAAAATTAAACCTTTATAAAATTAATATTAACATTAAACATAAACATTTTTTTGAACAATGAAAAAAAAAAAGAGTTAAATATTACTAACTACACTTGATCAGATGACACGAGAGTCACTAAATTGGCTGATAATTTTTACACTATCAAATTTAGCCCGTTTTTTTTTTTTTTTTGCGGAATTTACTGATGAATTGGCTGTTAGAGGAAGCAGAACAAGCAAAAGAGTCAGCAAAGTTGTTACCAGTGATGCCGCTACGATTGGGAATCTAAAGGAGATCGATTGGAATAGAACGAACTACGGAAGGATAGGCAATTAAGAAACGAATGAAAATGATAATGTAATCACATATGAAGAGGATGGAAAAAGGAAGAACATAGCCCGTGAGAAACTTTTAGAATGGAGCAAATGAGATATTTATTAACAGTAAAAATGGAACAGACGGGGATGTTCATAACGTTCATATTACGAAGAAGCGATAGAAGAAGGAAATAAAGAATTTAATGATCGGTTAAATTCGCTTATAGCGATTTTAGAATTTAGCGTGTAAAGATGGAAGGAAAAGCGGATTAAGAGTATGGAAAAAGTCTGAAAGGTCAAGTGTAAAGACAGGCAGTTTATTATATGTATAAATAAAAGAAGAATAGAGGGAGAGGGACCGAGAAGCATGAAAAAGAATAAGAATCTTTCGGGGAAAACGCCAATTTAAACGCTATTTTGACGAGGAGGAGGTGTGTTCTCCGGGCCTTTGTAGAAAAATTAAATGAGAAAATTCATTATTTTTCTCTACCTATAGAATTATAAGGGGAACATTTAATAAAGTAAAGGACAAAAGGTCGATTTAAAAGAATAATATAATAATTGTTTTGAAGCCATTTAAAGTAAAAATTTATAATAACCGCTTTTACTTGTTAACAAAATTCAACATTTTAACCTGCTAAATAAATGTAGAGAAATTTAAAGGAGTAAAATTAGCGTAAGTAAAATAGTAACACAGTTGAAATCACCGTTTCCTAAATGACAATTTTACTTATACATATACAATTATTCAAAGCACAGAATTTAAATAATTCAGTTTGTTTGCAATTTTAAGTGAGAAAAATGTCCAAATTTTATAATGAAATCTTTTCTATGTTGATTTCTTAAAACGCGCTTGTAAAGGCTCCTTGTATGTTTTAATGTACACCCTCTTCCTTAAAAGACCAAATTTATTTTAGATTCTTAAATTTTTAAAACCGACGTACCCACTGCTTCCGACATCGAGATAAATCCGAGGCAGGTAAAACAAATAATTATTGGATAAAATTACAGTAAATATTTTAAAGACAATAAAAATTAAAATTTTTTGCTTTTTTCTATTTTTCCCCTTTTGTACCGGTAATCAACCGTATGTTAGCTCCATAATACTAACCTAGGAATGTACTATAATAACCTAGGAGTTAATCCATCCCCCCAGTGAGGGACCTGGTCAATGATGTTAGTTGATTATACAGAGTAGCAAGGTCATCATGGCATCGGATACAATTGAAAGGTTATATCTGTTTGATTTCTTTTCGATTTTTTTTTTTTTTTTTTTTTTTTTTTTTTTTTTTATTGGCTTAATTTACGCCGAAACATTCCTAGATTTATAAACAATAACGTCCAAACATGAAAAAAGACTGTGCGGTCGGGGGCCCCCGTCAGGAACGAAGTTTCTTACGCTATTTTTTCAACTCTAAACGTGATTTAATATGTTGATTTCTATTGATTCTATTAGTGTATTTCCGTCACGTCAAAAAACGCTATTCTCTTTCATTCAACTCTCTCTCTAGTTTGTATATTTTATTAAAAAATGTAAAGTAAGGATTTAAATCAAAAAAAATTATTTAATAAATTAAATATAAAATAGTGAATTATAAATTATATAAAATAATGACACAATATAAATCCCGTATGGATTAAAACAAAAACAAAAAAATAGGTTTAAATAAAATTTACACGTATTTAGAATTGAGGTTATACAGCTGACCATCCACAATGCTTGCTGCTCGAATTTCGATATTCGACGCACACACACACACACACACACACCCATGAAGTAATTGGCGATGGGGACGAAAACCTATAAAGGAATTATTGACTCCAATCCGTATGGAAATGTTTCTGTTGCTAAAAAACAGTGTATTGGCCATGTTCAAAAGAGATGACGGGTAAGCTCATTGACGAACTTACTATTTTTTACGGACTTGCTATTAGACGTAATACTGGATCAGTTGAAAAAATGAGAAATGATATATGGGCAACCCTCTGCCATAAAATATCCACAGATGAAAAACCGCAACACAATAAGTTTCTGGTCGAAGTCGATTCTTGGTGCCCTTGGCGACGGAGCAAACAATTAGGTACTCTTTCTACTTATAAGCATAAGCCCCCTACGCATAAAGATATTTTTGAAGCAATCAAGCCGATTTACGAAGAACTAAGCTCTGACGATCTTCTTTCACGTTGCTTGGGCGGATATACCCAAAATCAAAACGAATCATTCAACGCACTTGTCCGGACCATAGCCCTGAAAACAGTGTCAAGCGGAAAGACTGTGTTTGATATAGCGACTGATATCGCTGCCATCACTTTCAACGAGGGGTTATCAGTCTTATGTTCTATCTACGATGCACCAGGAATAACGGTTGAACGTACATTATTCGACTTTTGCATGGAATCGGACGCCAATCGTATTATGTCCGCTGAACGCTCCATTTCCGAGATTGAGAAAACGGCTAGACGCAGTCTTACATTGGCGAGAAAAGAGCTCGAGGACCAGAATATTATTATGATTTCGAAAAGTTATAGCGTTGTTCCACTTTAAATGCGTTTTCCCCGAAACGATGTTTTTGAAATCGTCACGCGGCAGAACTCGAAGAGTTTTTATCCGATCGACTTGAAATTTTAACTGTAGCTTCTTCATTCGATTATCTAGTGAAGTACACAAGATTTTAACGATCGGTAAATAAGAAAAAAAATATAAACAATTTAAGTCGGTTTTTTTCGTTGAAAACGCAATTTTTTGTTTAAACAATCGGCATTTTGCGAAAAAAAGTTCTGTAACTAAGATCTTGTGTACTTCACTAGCAAACTCACGTAATTTATGAAAAAATATTTTTACGCTTCCAGATGGTGATTCAAGGGATTTCTACTGCGTGCCGCGGAGATACTTTTTAAAATGTTGTTTTTAGTTTATTGACCAACAACCGGCATTTTGTAAATTTATACCAATAAAAAAAATTGTCATATTCCTGAAGAGTTGCTTAATCGATTCATTTATTATTTGTTTATGATTATTTAAAATTGAGCTCATAAAAAAAAGAGAGAGAAAGGACCTTTTTTTTAGGTTCCAAACAGATATTATAACCCTTTAAGCACAGTCATTAAAAACAGAAAATTTAAAAATAGATTGTTTGAAAACCGCTAAAAAAGTAAAAGTAAAAAAAAAAAAAAACATTTATTACATGATAATTCTTTGTTCAGCAAAGAGAAGAAGATGATGTTCGCGATTGTGGATATCAGTGAAAGAACTTTAACGTCCTTTCGAAACATTTCAATTGTTTTGCCGTATATTGTTTTTGTAATAAAACCTTATAAAATGGTAATAGTATACGTTTGAAAAAACAACTTATCGTTTATCCGAATGTTAAAACTTATTTAATAATTTCAACAAACATTTAATTCCCCCACACATACACATTTAATTACTAAAATATAAAAGCGAAAACATATACAAAATGAATAAATCCGTTTGATGAATTCTCCTTCTTTTATACGATACTAGTAATTGCAGATACAAATCTGTGTACCGATTTTGATAAAACAAAAAAAATTTGTCCTTACCCGATTTTTATTACCATTGTTACTTTTTTTATTAACTGTTTTTATTATATTTTTCGCGAGAAACTTGCATAGTGTTCGTTCCTTGGCGAGGGGAATACTCTAGTTGAACAGATATAGGTGCTTTTTTATTTTTTGTTGATTTTTTCTCGGAAAAAAGCAGGCTTAAAAAAAAAATAAAATAAAATACGTTGATTTCAACTTTTAAATTTAGTAGAATTATTCTTCGTTATAATCAGTTCAATATATTTTCAATGGCATCATTGTAAACCTTGCGGGAATGTTAAAAACGGACGAATTAAATTAGTACAGACCTAAATATCGAAAAAAGAACTATGTTTTCGGATAGATCTATTTATCATCAAAAATTACAAACGTTCGGCAGTATTTTTTGAATCTTATACGAATTATTTTAATTTACAATAAAAAATTTACACGATTTAACAATTATGTAAAATCTGAAATGTGCCTTCGAATTTTAAAAATAAAACACGAAAAAAAAGGTACATGTATTTTTTTTTTTGCAAAATCTATATAACCTAAAAATAATTTTTTCCGCGTCAAAGATTATATTTTAACCAGATATTTACAGAAAAAGAATAAAGTGTGTATTTGTTTAAAACGTTAATCGGTTAATAATACAAGATTCAGTGTCATCGCAGCGGTATAAGCAGTAGCTTTGTTGACTCGTGTCTACAACTAACGTACAGTCATCAGGTCATTAACCCACCGTAAAAATTTTTATCACCTCCAAAGTACATTATTAATTATATTTTTAAATATTACAAAAGTTTTAAATAAAAGTACTAAAATTTATCAGTATTTCATTTTGTAAAATTTTAAACTTATACTCAGCACTATTATATAACAGCGGTGTGATTAAGAGCAGTATCATTTTTTTTCGAAAAATTATATGAATAAAAACCATGATTTTCAGATTAATTTTAATGCATATACATATTTTATATATATATATATCTCTTTTTAACACAGGGACGGATCCAGAGAGACATTTTAGGAAGGGAAATTATATGATTACGTAATATTTTATGCGGTAGAGGCAGTAGATTTGAGAAATACCTTACTTCATAAAGAAAATCAAATAGCGACCTACTTGGAAATTTAAAAATGTTTTAAAAATCCATAATTATTACAATTTAATTAAAATTTTTTGTTATTTTTAAGTGAAAAATATTTGAATAATAAATTACTAGAACGAATAGAGCGCGATAGTATTTTTATTAGACTTTACTTCTTTTTTATTTTTGTTAATAATCAAATTCGAAAGATCGACATGACAGTTGCGTTTAAAACAGAATACAAAACTTTTAGAGTATAAATTAAGTATCTCTGTTGTAAATAATTTTTTCATCGACGTCGTGATTCTCGACGGAGGGGGGATGAACGCGCTATTATAAAGTAACTGGATTATGTTGTTTATAATTGCAATAAATTTCTTTAAGTACACCACAGCATTATTTATTTATATATATATATATATATACTAGCTGTGCCCCACGGCTTCGCCCGTGTATTAATGCCCGTTTAGATCTGTACTTGGAAATTCATTAAAAATTTTTGTTTTATCTGGAATTGTATTTACGTAAAGATTCTTTCTTTCTTTGGAAAACATGTTTCTCACCGTCTAACAATCTTCATGTTTCACGTTTAGCTGAAGATTGTCGATTTTTCTGTAACCTGTCCGTCGTAATCTCAACCACTCTGTCTCGAGCGTTTTATTAAAATTAATTTATCATAAAATCAAAATAACAGTGGTTGAGTAAAGATTTTAATATTTCTGGTAGCAAATTATTTAAAAAAAAAGTTTAACGGTTAATTTAAAAAATTTATACGGCGGTTTTGGCCTAAAAGTTCGAATATTTAACATATCAGTTAAATACTCTATTTTATTTTTATATGTTCCCCATTAAGTCCAATAGTATATTGCTTAAATCTCTTCCAATTTTTACAAACATTTTGTACGATACATTTTCTTCTACTCCTAATAATTCATTATTATATAATAAATAAGATAGAGACGAAAACAAAGATGCACCATCCCTTTCTATGTATTTTACATAATGGGGAACTATTGCATCATCAACACATATATTAATTCTACATTCATAATTCCGTAATAACACGAACTTTTTTTGTAAACAACAGCGAAAAAACGTTTATTTTATCATTCATCGATAATAACGCCATGCGCCAGCGATAAACGTGGTTGCATTTCGATTAACATCGCACGATACACAAAAGTCGCCACGAAAAGTAGTTGGTGCTCAAAAAATAATAAAATTGTCAAATTTGTTTTTTTTAATTGATTGATTAAATTATTTAATGTAACAAATATTTATGTAAATAATTAAAACAAAAAGTATCCTATCTCTTAAGAGTTGGATTAAATTGCATGTACTTTCAAAGTTTTACAAAAATCGGTTAAGTAAATTCCGAGTTTATTCTGCACAAACATAAAGACACGGGATTTTTATATATATAAAAACTCGGCCACTTTGGCTTCGCAAGGGGCTCTGCCCCTTGACCCCTCTTGCTTACATTTCTGTCTCTTTCTCATCTATATTTGTATAAAATGATCAAAATTTACAACGTAATTCTTAAGCCGACCCCCGTTAGATTTTACAACGGAAAAATTTCCCAACTCTGTATAATAATAATAGAAGGAAAAAAAAATATAGCCAATAATTTATACCATAAATTTTATTGAACTACCGAAACAACTTAACGCTCGACAACACATATAAATAATACTTTTTTTGTCTTTCTATGGTATTATTAAATTAAAAATATAGTCTTTACATGCGTCGTCTTCTTCTTCTTCTCGTTTCGGTCAACTATGGACCGCGTAATTTCAGTTGTCGTTCTTTCTTTTGGCTTTTATTTGCGCGTAATATTCCTTTATTCGTTCATTATGGTGTTTCTTTCTTTCCAGTGTTCATGATATGTACCTTTTCGTATTTTCGATTTTTCTTTAAATTGCTTTCCTCCTATTTCGTCTACTTATGTTTTTTTTTTTTCTAATTACAATTTATTTATGTACATATAAAAATTTAATGCGGTCTACGGTGGAAACCATTTAATTAATTTTTGTATTCCTCCACTCTACATTTCACAATCTTTAATCTTTATCTTAATAAAATTTGTCCTCTCTATCCTTTCTCATATCATTTTATATGTCACGCTGATTACATCTTGAATGTTTTTCCAAAGCTGATGAACTTTTTTCTTTACTCCACTCCTTTACTAATGCCTCTTCCATCAGACCATTGCGCGTCTTTCGTTCTCCCTTGCCCTTCTCTGCCACAGGCCACTTGTGCACTTTCTGATCATTACCTTTAATATCGTACATATATTTGATTCAACTTCAAAAAAAAAAAAAAAAACAAAAAAAAAACTGCTCGATGGTATGTCGGCACGGAATTGATACAACAGAAATATATATGTATACCAAAAAAAGTAGAAAATGAAATGAAATCGAATTAGAGGGTACTGCCGCAACATCTTTGTTCTGATAATATAGAAAAGCAGATAAATACAAACCGATTTTTCGTACCAGTCCGATCATTCAGCGCGATAACGACAGAGACTAGACAAGTTTGAAACGCAAAAACATAGATCCCATAGATAAAACACAAAATGATACGTTTTCGCAACGAAAAAATGACGCGAAATTTAGGTAAGATTCGCTATTCTGCTGTCACCAATTCTGGAGCAAAAATTTTAAACACAATAAATCGGGTAAATTTACAGAAAATAAAACAAAACGTTACTCTATCGAATTTTCATACATCCAATTTCATTAATTACGCTATTTCTCATAGCAATTCTGCGTAGGACAACCGGTTGTAATATTAATTCTTCAGTAGTATTATGCATATCAATAATAAACATGGTCATGGTAAATTGCTCCGCCTCAGTCTATCTTCGAATGTTGTTAGCGTCGCAAGTAAACCTGACAGTTCTGCGTTAGGTGTATATTTTTCTCCGTTGCATTTAACAAATATCGACGAGATTCTCCCGAAAATATAAAATTAAATAAAACAAGCTTCGGACGCACATAATACAAATTTTTATACAACTTCTATTGATAGGAAGAAAAAAAATTCCATCGCAAAAATAGGAATTACGCTGACCAGAGTAGTTTCGAAAATATTGAAATTAGTTTGAAATAAGCTACTTTAAATGAAATAAAAAGCGGATAATTAAGAAACGATAATTAATCGAAGAGTTTGTTAGTAGTTAAGCGGATATTCCACTTTTATTATTTTTTTTTCTATTTAAAATAAGATTCTTCGACTATCCCAGTGTTCCAGATATATTTAATTGACTACAGAAATGTAAATAAAAAATTAATAATTATTCATAATATTTAATATAACGGATTGTTATGTGGAAATAGGTGTATTTAATATGTTATTATTTTTAGATTTAAAATTTTTCAGCAAAATACGTTTTTTTTTTTTTTTTTTTTTATATAACTTTTAATAAAAAATATTTTTTAGTTTTTATATTTCTGTAGTCAATTAAAAACATATTGATTTTTATTTTGAAAAAGTTCTGAGGTAACACACACACGCACACACAAAAAAAAAACAGTCCAATTGAGCTTTTTTTGTAGTCGGTTAAAAACTATGTCGATTTTTATAATTTACGTTTTTTTCGTTTTACTTTATGTTACAAAATGTTAATAACGCCATGATTACGGAGATCTGTGATATTCGAAATTAGTCGGCTATTTTATAAAATTTTATAGTTTATTATAATTTTTAATTATTATAAATATATTTTGCGTATAATTAACTTAATAATACGGAAAACAATAAACAATAATAGATGGACAACTTTAAGTACATTTTAGTTTTGCATTTTATTTATTTCAATACTTCCAAATTTTATGCAACGCAGAGGAATTTCTTTTTTCCAAATTCCCTGACTTTTCTCGATGCCCCAGAAAATGGCCATATTATCGAAAAACCATAAAAATTAAAAATAACCGTTCACAATTGTCACTTAAGGAAAACTTTGAAACTGCCGATGATTATTGCGAATAATAATTATTTCCGCTAAAACGAAGTAGAAAAAAAAACCAACAGAACGATTTCCGACTGGTATCCCCCAGCATAAGTTTTAGTAATCTTTGTTGAACTTTTCCAAGATGGACGCATCCATAATGTGCGATTACCGTATACATTAAAAGCTGCCTGTAAATCCGTCCAAATACAAAAAAACGTATTACGCATCTCTTTTCGTTATTCGTTACGCCGCTGTCCGGTCAGTTTTAGCTCACGAATATTTAACGGTATTTTTTTATCACTTTCGGCGCCGCTTATTTCTTTTTTATTCGCGACTCAATTAGACAATTTCGGTTAAAGTTCAGAGTCTAAAAGGACAGATCGAAAGATAAAAGTGACGAATATGACTGAAAGGGAAATATGGTGAATTAAAATAAGATGTAATTTCATATTCGGTTTATATTGTTGATGATAGATAAAGCAGCTACGATTAGATTCTAACGCAACTTCAATACGTCAGTTACAAAGAGATCGCAAAAAAAAGTTTGACTTTTACTCACCAGACAGATCGGGCTCCAGGAACGGACTATGAACTAGTTGCTGTAAACTCTTCAGGGGATTGTTGGCCGTGTTATTCATTTTAATGCTGCTTCCGCCGGAAAGAGTTTTCTTCAGTAGAACGAGATCGGCTACGCTATCGCTGGCTGAACCGTTTCCCGATGTATCGGCCGGAAATAAATTCGACCCGCGACTTATAAAGAGTTGTTTTCTTTCCATCGCTACTATCTATATTTAAGCCTAGAAAACCGTATATATTTCGTCAAACGTTTCATTTCGCAATACAATGTTTTAAAGTAAAACACACACACAGTTTTACAGATGTTTAATTCCGTAAGATAATTAAGAAACGTAATTGAAAGAATGAATGAATTAATCAATTCACGAATATAAATAAATAAATAAGTATATAAACATATGCACACACGGATGTATATCGCTTTATTTATTTCTATCAGTCCTCTTCATTACACTTTAAAGAAAAACATTACATATGCTAAAAATAGCTGAAAATGAAATATACTCGAAAATATTTCCCATAAAAGTAAAAAGTAATATTATCATCGTCGTTAAAGAAGTTTTTTCTTTTCTTATTTTATTTTTTATTTTTGGTTTTTAAGGAAAAATATTCTTTTTTGTTTTTCTTTTGTCGATTACACGAAGCGGACATATGCACAGCTATGCACATTTTTGACAAGTTTGTAGATTTTTCGCGATTCCATAGAAATAACGTTCAACATAACTATGTCCGTTTATTAATTTATTTAATTACATGTCACACGAAACAAAATGATTCATTACATAAATATAAATAGGGATTACACCTTCAATTATACGAATACAGAAAAGAAAAAAAAAATGCTTTTTCTTTGTTTAACAATAATATTCGCGGCATTGATTTTAGACTGCACATTACATCTGTATTTTACCATTTTGCTGAGGAGATGATTTTCCCAAACATTTTCAATTGTCTAGCAACGAACCGATTTTTTTTTTTCCTTTCTTTAAACTAAGTTTGTCAGCAAGGACATTAGCCCAAGAAATGAGAAGGAGAAAAAATAAATTTATATGCTTACGCGTTTAAGGAGACAGAGGATAAAAATACTTCAAGGACAGGAATAATCAAAACAGAAGGAAATGAGAGAATACAAGCAGCACTATAAGAAGTAGGCATATCAAGTTTTAACAGCGAAAAATAGAAGGACGATTTCTCAACAGAGAAGGCCGCACATTCAAATAAAACATGATATCAGGGTCAGAAGGAAAGTATATGGAAAGGGGTGAAGGGACAAAATGAAGTAAATGGAGGTGAAAACTGAGAAAATGATGCAGGAAGGAGACTATGGTTAAAGCGAAGGCACAAATAGCACAGATTGTAGAGCGTTTAAGAGAGGGAAGTCGAGGAACCATGAGCGAAGATGAAGAGATAATTGAATAGAGAGATAAAAGGAGGGCGGATTAGAAAATGAGGAAGAATAGGAGTTGAACGACTGAAAAGAGAAGAGCAATATTATGGGCTGAAAATGTGCTCCTGGAAATGGAAGAGCGAGCTAAGGAATCATCCACCACTCATCGTTCTGACTACCCAAATGACCAGGAATCCACAGAAGATCGATCTCGATCGAGTGGAGAAGGAAAAAAACATGGATGAGAATGCACATGTGAGAAGTATTACGTAATCGGAAAACGGAGCAGGAAGAGAAGATAAGATAGCTTGTAGAACTCTTTTAGAATCTGCGATAATGAGAAGTTTATGAAGAATCAATGATGAGGAAACAAAAAGAACAGCGCGTAGGATAGCAACAGATTCCACATAGAAAATTGAACAAAAGGAGGAAAACTTAAAAGATCCAAAATAATTCAAGGTGGGACAAAAAAAGGCAGAACTAACTCCATCTGGCCCTTTAGAACCGTCCGTATTAGCGATGTGCGTAGGAAATAGAGAACCTAAAGTTAGAATTCAGCTCTGGCGACATGTTGAGGAACAGATTTAGAATAGAACGGTTAATAAAAGACATTTAATGAGATGAATGAAACTAGAAAAGCTGAAAGAGAAATAAGTTTATCGTGACTATAAATAAAAGGCGAAAATCGACAGCGACGAACAGAAATAAGGGATAAAATTGAAATGTTATTAGGGGAAAATCATCGTTTATGAAGGATAGAAAAGTAGGAAGAAACAAGCGAAAAAGAATAAATAGGGAGGCGCTTAATCAGAAAACGATGACCCAAACAGAATGTACGAAAATAGAGAGAGGAGGAATATCGGATTCAGTAAGGATAGCCGGCACACCAAGGTAGAGGCGAAAAAAAAATTTAATCCAACTATCACTGATAGAAATTATTTTTAACTACTCCCTTAATCTATTTTTTATAACATAAAATATAATCATTATCAGGGTAGCGGCGATTGAACATTCACAAGTACTATTCACAGACTGTTTCTTTAACTCATTCTGATTGGGATTATTAAATTTTACCAGCTTAATAACACTAAATGGTCTCCATTCGTTACATAGGATTACCGCGATATGTATGTACATATAATTTTTTTTTGACGTAGACTGAACTACTTGGCCAACCTTCCTCGTATTCTCTGTATATTTATCAAGTTAGTTGATACTGAAACGATGTACTAAACAGTCTGTACCCAATATA
This sequence comes from Icerya purchasi, assembly GCA_039619475.1. Taxonomy (NCBI): domain Eukaryota; kingdom Metazoa; phylum Arthropoda; class Insecta; order Hemiptera; family Monophlebidae; genus Icerya; species Icerya purchasi. Next base: position 134,796,499 of record CM077116.1, read on the forward strand.
TATCATATATATTTGTAGATTAGGACTAATTTTAAAGTCTCATTTTATTTCGTTTCATATATCTAAATAACGCAATTGTACCCTCGTCGCTGGATCGAAAACTATACGCGTAATATTCACTGGTGAAGAAGTATGTATCTTACACAATTTACAGTACAACTTATCTCCACGACGATCTATAGTTTGTTCCAGATCGTGCGTTCTATAGAACCTACTTCTCTACAAAAACACAATTTCGACTTTGACGTGTTATACTTTATAGATCTTTTTGGCGTTGAACAGTGTCCCGTCTTAATCTGACTAAAACGCGCAATTGCCATACTGCTAGTGAACCAAGTATTCCTACGAACATGTTACTCCTGGAACTACAGCAATATTTTCGCAATTATTGCTTATTTCTGTAGTGTCCTCCCCTTCTACTTCAGTATTCACACATAACACCGATTTAAAACTCCGCCGAAGGAAAATAATGACTGCCGATCGTGAGACCGACACTGTTTCTGTAAGCTCATCAACAATGCAATTTCCCACAATACTTATTTCTACCGTATCCATTTAGACTAAACAACGTTACCGTTATCCTTTAATTTTCCGCAAATATTGACTATGTTCCAAAGGATAGTAGCCAATTTATCCATTTTACTATTAATTTAAACCGGAAAAAAGAGCACTACATGCTTCACTTCATCGTTCGACGCAGCGCAACCATTGCCGCTTTGCATAAACCATCATCGTAAGATTTGTTGGCGTCTAGTGCGCTAACCAGTTAACTGATTACAACTTAACCTCAATTTGAAATGTATCATTTATAAGCGTCTTTAATTCCTTTAGTTCATTTTGTGTCTACCCCAAGAGTTAAGAGCCAGTGCTCACTTTGTACGCTCTTCTAATAATTACCTTTTAACTCTCGTTTAACATTTTGATTTAATTTTCCCTTTAACAATTCATTTGACTCTTTTCCCTTAATTCCAGCTTTTCGCTGGCCAATTGAACTGTAATTGTTCGGCCAAAAAAAAAAAAACTTCAGGTTAACTTAAACTACCCACTTTTTTTCTTCTTCTTTGCGTTCTTTCCTTTTTAGCATTCCGTACAAATATAATGACGAAATGCCAATAAGATGGTTCAGAAACGACACAAATATTCATAAAAAAAAACAAACCAATAACTTACGAACGGTTTGACTTATTAATTCCGAAATCTAAAACGTACATTACAATTAAAATTCTCTTTAAAGCGACCTATGACTTCAAGCTAAACGATTACCCTGGGCGGAAAACCTCGTCAGGAACATATAATATGGAATTTAAAACAACCTCAAAAATCACCATTAAAAAGTTCCATAACCCATTACCAGAAAACCCGTTAAAAGTGAAATTCAAAACATAAAACAACCCGCAGAGGACCTTTCATAAAATCAAAAAATTACGATTGAACAATTATTTACCCCTCACCGCCATCTTTGAGCCAAAAATAACAAAAAATAAAAAAGGAAGTTTACGTAAGTAATAGTCCAGGTAAGAGAATTAGAGAAACCAAAACGTTTTTCAAACATATGCATTAAGGACCGCTTTATAGGAAAAATGTAACCACTTCATATTCTGGCGCTCGAGGCGCCGAAAGCTCGAAAGTTTGGAAAAAAATATTTTTTATCGGGTATATATGTCGCTGGAAAGATCGCTATTTGACGAGAACGAAACCGTCATTTCCCTAACGAAACTTTCAAAGTCGACGAAAAGTTCAAAAAAATGGGAAAAGGTAACGTACCTCCTCCCCTTTGTACCGCGAGTATTATAACTTAAAATTTTGAACTCGGTTAAAAAAATGCGCATCCCCGTAGTATATTTTTCTAGCTTGGAACATCCGGGTTTTCAACGTCAAAATTAGGCCCTGAGGTACGAAAAACTCGAAATTTTTGAAAAGAAAAATATTTTTTCTCGCGCATGTGATATATGGATTGAAAGATCGCTATTTGTCGAGAACGAACCCGTATTTCATTATCTTAACGAAATTTTCGAGATGGCGGTAATTTCAAAAAACGCAAAAAATTACCTGTCTCTCCCTCTTTACGGTGTGAAGAATAAGATTTCTTTGCTTTGAATTTAGTATTATACAAAATGTAGACTATAATTATCGTTAACTTCACATACGGAATCCCCAGCACATGAAACATCATGCTTGACTGAACTTGTTTGTATATATTTTTCAATACTTTTTTATTTTAATGTTCTACACGCTTCATTTTTTGCATTCCATATATTATAATGAAATTGTCGTAAACTCAGAATTAACAAAAATTCATTAGAGATTATTAGGTTCCCATTGTAAGCATCATCCTTATCTCAGAATCTTCGGGCGTGACGCTTTAACTTCAATAAATACTAAATGCTTCAGACTAATTTGATACGTTCGTGATTCAAATTTTTTTTTTTTTTTGAAAAAATATATGTTTATTAATATTTACACATTTCCTCATCAAGTTAGACGCTTGTCGACGAGTTTTCTTACATCGAAATATGTCTACACTATACTATTTATATACTACACAAGCTTATCGCCGCGCAAATCATTTGATTACAAACTTATCCTATTTTTCCTTATTTCTAACTTAGCTATAACTAATATATTATATATTTTATTTTATTTATTTATTTATTTATTTATTCCGTTCCTTTTTTTTCACTTTTGTTTATCATATTTACGTACCCTCTCCTCTTATTTAATGCTTATTATTGTTCCTATATTTCTCTTTTTCTGTAACCATTCCTTTATTTTCTTTTTTTTCACCCCAATCTTTTCCTCTTCTATTATTTCTTTAGGCATTTTATTTAACAACTGCGTTATAACGTATATATCTATTTGCTCATCCATCTTTGTTTTAGCTAATGGCAGTTTGTACAAATAGTTTTCCTTCAGCCCATATTCTATCTTTCTTCTTTCCTACAATTCTATTTCCTTATCTGCCACCATGCAATCCCATATCTTTATGAATAAATACATTCCTCTAACGCTCAGTACGTCTTCTTTTTGTATTATTTCACTTTCGGTCTCGTATTTGTGATCTGATATTAATTTCAAGCATTTTATTTGCAATTTACTTATTTTTCAGCCATTTCCCATGCTTGAATTCCATATCTGATTGATTCTCGATTCCAGTAGCGCATAATACACCATTTTTAATGTTTTATTTGTTGCACATTTCTTTAAAGTGTATAATGTGGTAATGTTGCCCTAATTTTCTTTGCAATGTATTCCGTATGTCTGTCCCACCTTAAGTGTTGGTCGACCATTACCCCCAAATATTTATATTGGGTCACTATTTCTATCTTCCGGCAATTTATCTTCTTACATTCATTTCTTTCGTCCCACTCATATACACATTCGTTTGAATACATTATTAAATTTGGAGAATATTCATCATACCTATCCTTTTTCATACGTAGTACGTACCATTGCTTTAGTTTTTGATACATTAATTCTTAGATTTTTATCATGTGCCCACCTGTTTATTGTGATTAGATCTTTTTGCATTTTCATTTCTGCCTCTTTAATATCTTTATGTGCTGTAACTATTGCTACATCATCCGCGACCGAGTATATATTGCTATATTTTAAATCCTTGTATAAACCGTTTGTATATATAATGAACAGTATTGGCGCTAAGTTACTCTTGCGGAACTTCTGCATTCAAGTCCTCTTTTTCATTTCGTGCATTTGATACATTTACACATGTTTTTCTTTGATTTAGGTAGTTTTCGAACCACTTTTTAACACTGTGTGTTATTCCTATCTCCTCTAATTTATTTATAAGTATTTTATGGTCAATCGTTTCGAATGCTCTAGTTAGATCTATAAATGTTATCAGTATCTTCCTTCCTTCTTCAAAATTTATCCTAATTTTTTTTGTAAACTCACCGAGCGCTTTCAATGATGATTTGCCCTTTTGAAACCCGTATTGTGTTCTGTATTATAATATTTTCCTGTAAATATTTCGTTAAACTATTAGCTACATACTTTTCTAAGATTGTTGCAATTACATTACTTACCGCGATTGGTTTATAATTTTCATATTCATTGTGTTTGCCTTTTTTATATACTGGCCTCGTTTTCGATATCTTTAGTCCATCTGGTATTCTTCCTTCACTTAGAGTCATATTTATCAGTTTCGTAATTTTTTTTGCTATATATGTTTTTATTGTCTTTATATCTTTTATTCGAATCCCATCTAGTCCTGTGGCCTTTGTTCCTTTCAATCCCTCAATAATTTTCCCCATTTGCTCTTTGTTTGCTTTAGGTATATACATACTTACTTTCGGTTCATTCTCTTTTCTTTCCCCTGATAACACTTTGTTACATTTGTGTTCTAGTTTTTTTATACCATTTTTGAATTCTCCGCTGAACCTGTTCGCAATTTCAATTCCTTCTTGCCCCTTCGAAAAGTGTTTCTCGATCATCTCATCTACTCCCAGATTCCTTTCTTTTCTATGATCTTAGTTATATTTAACCGTGTTTTCCTGATGTCCCTTTGTACTCCCGCCAAACTTTCCTCCACAAACATGTCTTTTTGCCGTCTTATTTCTGCATTTACTTGATTTCTTAACTGCTTATACTTATTTCTTAACTCCGTACTTTGATTGTCTATTCCATAATCGCTGATGATTGAAATTCCCATATTTTTTAGTGTGCTCACAATGTTTATAATTCCAACGATACTGTTCTTGAGAATTCAGCCTTTAAGAGGATCAAAAATTATTCAAAAATATGGCTCTCTTACCTGTTGCATATTCCAAGAGTTCATTTGTCTTTAGCAGTCTCCATCAACTTGACTTACTACTGGTCGTAACTATAACTGGAGAATACTTATTGATTTCTAAGCTTCCTAGTATATTGAATGTTTTGAACCTTCATGCCGCCCGCTGGAATCTGCTTACAACAAACCGAATGCCCTATTTTCTTCCGCTGAATGCCCGTAATATTCATCGTAATCTCATACCTACTTATAATTCTTTTCTGCGCTCTATTATGTCTGTTATTCTTTATCTTCTACTTTTCGTCGCCGTATTGACTCCTATCTCTTTATAGTATAGAATGTGAAGCAATTTTTTAATCAAAGACGTGATTTCACTGAAATTCAGAAATTGATAATTTTGGTCTGATGCAACAGTTGGAGATGATATATTTACAGGCCTCAAAGAAGTTGTCCAGAAAGAATTTAAACTTCTTTTTACTAAGCTACATACAGCCTTCTTCATTTTGGCTTCAATTTTTAAAATTCCCATCCTTCGAACGTTCTTCCAGTTTCAACACTTCCGTGTGTTATTTTAATTTTTCAAAATTCTTTATCTCACAGTTTTGAGCAGACAATATCAACGAGTTAAAATTTATTTTATAAGATTTTTCGATCCCACTCCCCGAGTCTCGCGATGGTGTATTTATTCACCATAAAAATCTATCTGAACAATCCCCTGTAACTTTCCTTAAAAGTGTTTTCTTTGCTAGAGATATAATTCCTTCTTTCTCTTAAAATTCCCATTATTCCCATTACTGAAAAAATTATTCCTTGCATTATTTGAAAGTGTACAAAAACAAAGTTCTTTTTACTGAAAGGAGAAAACATAGTGTATTTCCTTATTGATAGAATGATGCATCATTGTTCATCCACTTTTTCTTTCAACTTCTTCGTGCTACAAGAAATGTGGTCTTCCTCAAAGGTCCCTTTCAGTTCTACTATTTTCAGTATCTTAACTGATTATTAAATGTAATTGAAGAATGTATCCAGGAACAACAATAATATCCGACATATGGAAAACATATACCAAATTACCCGAGATTAAGCAAATGAATTACAAATATTCAGTCGTAAACCATTTAAAAAATTTTGTCAATCCTGTAGCTGGTGCACATACGCAAAGTATTGAATCGCTGTGGTCAAAAGCAGAATATCAAAACAAGATTCAATGTGGAATAGCGCGAAATCATTTAGATTCATACTTATGCGAATTTTCATGGCGACAACAATATAAAAATCGAAATTTATTTGATCAGATTTTAAATAATATTGTAGCTTTTTGGTCTCCTGATTGAACTTACATTTTTCTTAAATACACAGTTTAATATCGTTTTTGTAAAGTAGTTTTATAATCAATACCATTCATAAGTAACGATTTCGCGCATGAATGCGAAAATAAACTCAACTAAAAACGAACTATGAAAATGAATTAAATGGGGGACTAAAAGAAAAGGCCCCTGCTAGTGTTACGTCTTTGCTTTTAAAAAGTACATCTCTTTATTGTTTGCTAATTCCATCAGGTTTTTTCCGCATTTCACGATATCATAGAAGCCAATAAAGTATATTCGTCTTTCACCGCACTGGAACGGTCTTCCTTCCCAATTCATCTTTATCCTTCTAAATTCTTTTTTATTACACCTTTCTCTCCTGCATTCCAGTTTCGGTTAATCTATCCTTAAACAATAGACGACTATTTTCTTCCGAACGTAATCTTTTATCTATTTCCGGTAAAAGGCTAAACCCACGTATACGTAAGTATCCATCATACGTTTGGAATATGACTACTGTTCTTTTATTTACAGTTGCACTTTCAAAATATGTCTTCCTAAATTAAATACAGTCCAAAATTTTTGCTTCAACTCTGTCTTTGAACTCATGAATCCACTCCACTTCTAGGAAATTTTATTAAAATTTCAACACGCCATCCTTGACTATTCGAATTTACTTGACTGTCGTGCCTTTGCTAAATGTCTCAACTTTTCATTCTAATCCATTCCTACACCTTCCTTAATTTACAGGAACGGACACTTTACCTTTAATAAAATCACTGCCACAGATTTCATAATGCAATATCCCGTAACAACCTTTCGTATTTTTCATTCAACTTTAGTGATCTTTAACATCCTCTCAAAGTAATTTTTTAATACATTTATCTCTTGAATTTCCTCTCCAAATCGTTAATAAATAGAAATGCTACATCGCTATCATCTTCATATTTCTCTCGCCTAACAATTGTTATTTTCGCCGGGATCTGATGGTATTTTTTCTAACTTCAACTTTTCCGAATATTTTTATCCTCGTTCTTTCTATTCCTATCTGTACGGTTAGAAGTCTATGTTCGTCATTTTTATTCCCTCTAAACGTAATTATCTGATTATTACTGACTCCGTGAATGACCCTTCAAGTCATATGTTTCTTTTTCCCTGTGCTCATCCTTGCAATTTTATCATTCTCCGCATTCATCCTCTCATCTATATTCGTTTTTTTTGCCGTCCATACGCTACCTCCAGTTGCTTTAGCTTCCTGTTTTATTCTGAAAAGAAAAAGTCCATATTCTCATCCCTCGTTAATACTGAATCTTAAATGTTGGTCAGATACACTTATACTTTCTCCTTTTGTAATAATCGTTCACCTCTTTATCATGTCCAATCTAACCATCTAGTAATCCCCTGGTTCTTCGAGTTTCCCTTACTTCGTCGCTAACAGCCGTTGCGTTTTTTTACCGTTTTTTAATGCTTTCCTCTTATTTTCGCTCTTTTTCTGCTTCCTCGCCATCCTTTGCCTATTTCCTCATAATACGAAGAATTTAACTGGCCATGTCTTTTTTGAATGTTCCTTTCTTCCTGTCGAAAGTTTTATTCTATATTCCCGTTTGCTAAAACACAATCCCACTACTTTTACATCTCTTATACTCTACACTTTTGAATTCCTTATCCATCGTCCGTACCATTGGTTCCATTCTACTGTCCACTTTGTGACAACTTAAGTTTCGGCCAGAGATCCCTTCTCCTAAAAAAATAATTCAACTTCGAGAGATATTTAATTATTCCATATTTCGTGATAATTGATATTCCTATACAATAAATTCCAAGATAAATCACCAAAATCGTGCATTTTATATAGGTAAATAAATAAATAAAAAGCGTACAACAGAGACTACATTAACTTGATCGATTTTAATTTCGTTACTGTCCCAAGTCATAGTTCAGTATCTTTTCTTATTTTCAGAATGATTCACATTCATTTAAATATACAAAAATAAAAATGTGTACTATATCCATCATTTAGCACGGTGACGCAATCCGCAGGAGTTGGTTTCATCAAAAAGTTTTCCGTATAACCAACTAATTATACAGATTCTTTGAGTTTTTAACTCATCGGTCGCATTAAAGTTCTGCCCAGTTCTCGCAAGTTATTGTCCTATTTTAGGTAATATATCGCCAAAAAAATCGAAATCCTTTTTTTCTTTATTTTCTCTTTGAAACATACAATTGAGATTAATTGAAGATTTTTTGGAAATTGATAAAGAATCCTTTTTCTTTCTTTGAACCTGATAACATTCGCGCAATTAGAAATTATCAGTTGCAAAAACTCAGTCTAAATTAATATTTTTATACTTAACTTAATTGTTCGTTTTCGGTAATCTTAAAGTTAATTATACTAATTCAATAATTGCAAAATACTATTTTTGGTATCATAATTGATTCCAATTGTTATCTTAAAAGGTAGAGAGAAATTTGTTTTATATATTTTCTTGCGACATTTTTAAACTTATGGACACGCGCGCGCGCGCGCACACACACATATATATATATATATATATATATACTGGTTTCGTATTATTGTTTTCTCCAACCCCATTCATTTTGATCAACTAACAGTTCCATGAAGATCAGAAATCTACTAACTGTATCATATATTTTCTTACCGTTATTGTAATGAAGCATTCCAGTTCACGGTATTTGTCTATTTCAATAACAAGACAACACGTACTTCAACAGATTTTTTCTTTATCGTGCACTTTTTGAATAATCGTGTAAAACGAAATTTTACTTCTACTCAAAAACATTCTATGAACTAGTTTTCTATGAGAAATCAACTGTTTTATCTCCTTTTAATATACCAGAAGACTTTACCCCCTACTCACTTCGCTCGCCAATCCCCATACTGCCGCACATTTGTGACAACGGCTGTCAGACGTTTTTCGTTGGATAATTCTAAACGTTTACGAGTCCCATATTTTCATTTAAATACATACTTGCAGATGTAAATTATACGAAAACATATATTAGTAAAGTTATAATAAATAATCAAATAGCCAGAAGCAGTTAAAAATAGTAATTTTCTTAATTTATATTCACCTCAAATTTCTTCGAACCGGTCAGAGTACGAGCGAAACTATAGCCAAAACTCTTTAAATATGGAAACAAGGGGCTTGGCCCCTTGATCACTTTAATCGTACCCACGCGCATTGTTACTCATTAAGCTGATGTCTATTTCAATTATTTTTAGCTATCTGACTAATATTAAAATATTTTCCAATTCCTGCATTATAAAATAAAATCAGAAGAAAAAAAATAGAAAAGAGCATACCGAAAAATGAAAAAATTTTTACATTTGATAATTTCAGATAAAAACAAAAATCAAAAGAACTATTTCTGGCTTGCCAATTTATTACTTGACGTTTCTTCAGTTACATATTCGTTTTTGTCCAAACACCCGAAGACTTTATTTCAAAAAAAAAAAAAAAAAAAAAAAAAAAAGGTTTACACGACTAATAATATCATGATTTTTTTTTTATTTTGAACTTCTGGCTTAACTTTATACATCGAAAACTATTAAAATTGCCGCACAACATATTCTTTACTTTTGGATAAATTGTATTTAAAAAGTTTTTTTTTTTTTTTGGTAACAAAAATTTTGAATTTATTATTTTAAAGGCTTTAGAATGAACGAATTCAATTTCAGAATTTTTAAATTCATAAATACAGAAAAAAGGTAATAACGGAATTCCTTTACTAAACATTGGCCGATGTAGAAAAACGCTGACATAAAATGCGAAAGAATTTTTCAAAATCGTTTATTTTTTTTCCATTATTATATTATTTTTAGCTCAAAAATTGAGGGACATAAGAGTAATGTTCACAACAAAGTAGGTTTTTTTTTCTTTTCTCTTTGAACTAAGAAAGTTGAAAGAATACAAAAATATTTGGTTTTAGAAGTAGATTTAAAAAAAAAAATACAAAACTTCGAGAAAACAAAGATGTTCCCCATTGCGTTCTTAAATATTCAGCAAGGGTAGTAGTTTGTGAATAATGTAGTTTAAAATTAATTCAGTTTGTCGACAATTCTGATTATTTTTTTACGTAAAATTTAAAAGTAACAGATTACTTCAGTTGTAAGGCTCGAAAAAGTCTTTTTTTTTCTAATGATCGTCTTCCTTCTGCAATATTTTATTTCTCCATTAGCCGCGATTTAAAAAAATGTACAGAAATCAATTTTTGTTTACTATTTTTCTCTATTCATGCGCTTAAAAGAAATTGAACTTGCTCAATAGACATTCAAAAGTACTCGACTAAGATCTTTTAAACCATATGGCCACCAAATTTTTCTAACACTAAAATTAGTGAAGAAATGAAACTTTAAATCAATGATATAAAACTGCGCTCTGAAGGTAACCAATAGGGGCTTTGCATATATATGTACATAATATATAAACTCAATCTTGAGGATATCCCTTTAAAACGATCGCTCTTAAAGCAGCCAGCTTATAAAAAAGATCTTCTCTATTATTTAATATTCATACCATTAATAATTTCCATCATTTTGATTTATATATTAATAATTCACATAAATGAATTACTGTATAAACACTAATAAAAATTACATATGTTATTGATTATATTCGTAATAAAAAGTTTTGCATAAAATATTAATAAGGCAGCTAAAAATATGGAGCATCTTTTTTCTTTTTTCTTTTAAAGGTAAAAACTCCCTAAAAAATCATCAATATTTATTTTAAATTTTTGATTTTTTTCAGATTTTTGTGTATTTATAATAATTATTTCAGATAACGAACGCGGCAAAGAAATAAAAATATATTTTTTTTTATTAAGTGAATTGTTAAAATTAGATACGTAAAATGTAGACCTGCAAAAATTTTAAATCATTACTTCTACCGGCGAATAACATAAAAGGAAACAGAAAAAATATTAACAACAATATATCAATTGTAAGAAATTCAAATATTTATTAATCGTTGATCTTTGTGAACACTCTCTAAATCGAATATAACAATAATAAAAAAAACAAACATGGTCGCTTTGATCATGACACCTCAAATGACAGCCTTCTATAAAATCTTCATAAAAGAATCGGTTTCAACCAAAATAATTTTTTGCAATGTTTTTGTTTTTTGTTTTTTTTTATAGTAACCAACTTTTTAACTCCTTCCAGTTCGTTAGTATTCCGCTTTATGAATATTGTAACTTTCATAAAGTTATCCAAAAGTAAATTACTATTGTGAAATTGAATAAAAACGTAATTAGGTTCGTTTCTGTAGCTATACTCTTAACAGTTATTAATTAATGATTATTAACAAAATTTATGCAAAGCTGTTTTGAATTGACATCTTCTGCATGTAATTTCGAGCCTTTTAAAATTTGTCTCAATTTTAAACTGAACAGCAATTACGCACAAATTCATCGTAATATTTCCTTCGATTTAAATTAATTTTCGATTTAAGATGTTATAAATTAAGCACTTATTCATAGAAATATTATACACATTATGTTAAAAAAAAATTTGTCAGTTGAATTTATATGAAAAAGAAGAAAAATAGAAAGAAGCGTAATTTAAACACTATCAGTCATCACAAAATAAAACTTGCGGTTTCTATGCTTTATACAACGCAAACGATAAAAAAAAAAAAAAAAAAAAAAAAAAAAAAAACTAACAAAAAACAAAAAAAAACCTATATCAGTATAACGCAAAATACATTTTAACAGATAAAAATATTGCATGTAATCGGGAAATTTTATTCTCGCATGAAAACTACCCTGCAAGTATCGCACAGTGGTTACTAGCACAAATATTTCTGAAAACAACTGAACGTAAGGGTTTGCAAAAAACTCTTACACATGACTGGAAATTGAACAATAAATAATGAACACGGTTGTGAACGTTAAAAATAACATTTTTAGTAGACATCACACGAAACATATTTGAGCCTGATGCTCGGGAGTCACTTATGCACCATCTACCAGCAGTAGGAACTTGTTATTCTCAAGTGGTTTCGAAACTCTGGATGCGGCACATATAAATACGACTATTTTATAAGTCATCCACAATTTTTCAATATAATTTCTTTTGAACAGTAAAATAAAAAATATGCTATTTTTTTTTCGATAATTGAGTAGCAGTGAAATACGAAAATTCGCAATTTTCCATTATAAACGATCGATTGCGGAAAAAAAAATGTTAATTGAAGGAAATTATTTTATATGAAAATTTTTTTATATACACCTGAACGAAGGGTTTTGATTAACACGGACATTTGGCCGAGCTATATTTTATACGAAATCGAAGAAAATTTTTTCCCTTCATTAGTCACAATTTACGTAAAAAAATTATCTAGATTTTTCAGTCCATTTCTAACAATATTTAATTCGGAAAAATCGGTATATAAACAAATACTGGCAAATACAACTTTCACGCACACATGTGTACACTAATATAAGATAGCATAATGCACTACTTTTACAGCATACACTGCAGCAGTTTATAATAATAAAACGTTAACTATTTAATAGGTTTTTTGCTGCTGCATTTCGCAGAGGGATGATATCGAGAAACTTCGGAGCATCATCATTATTAAAATTCATTTAATAATACGGCTTCTATACTAATTACAAGAAAGACAAACGATTACGTTAAAACATGATACGTACTATCAAAAATAGATTGTATTATATTTCTCTTACAATAAAGTTAAACATCAACGACGATAATGATTTTTAACAAAATCGCCGAAGGAGAAATAATGACAACAGATATAATAGTATTAGATGATTTTTTGTAAAGTAACGCTCGAATTTCATTTTAAAAACCCTATATACGCCTAATGTTAAAGTTTTCAGATCCGGTACACATGTAACGTAGGGAATCCTAATAAGACGGTTTAGAAACGACAAAAATATCGCATGAAAACATTGTAAACTTCAAAATCATAAATTACAATTAAAATTCGCTTTAAGACAATCTATCGACTTCAAGCTAAACGATTACCCTGGGCGGAAAAACCCGTCAGGAACTTATAATATGGAATTTAAAACAATCTCAAAAATCACCATTAAAAAGTTCCATAACTCATCGCCAGATAACCCTTTAAAAGTGATATTCAAAACATAATTTTAAACCGCAGAAGATTTTTCATAAAATCAAAAAATTACGACTGAACAATTATTTACTACCCACCACCACCTTTGGGCTAAAAACAGCAAAAAATAAAAAAGAAAGTTTACGTAAGTAATAGCCCAGGTAACAAAATTAGAGAAACCAAACCGTTCTCATATTCTGGTGCTCAGGGCGCCGAAAGCTTGAAAGTTTGGAAAAAATATTTTTTTATCAGGCATATAGATATGTCGTCGGAAAGCGGGCGCTATTCGTCGGGAACGAATTCTTTCGAAGTTGATGAAAAATTCAGAAAAGCGGGAAAAATGACGTGTAGCCCTCCTCCCCTTTACGCCGCAAAAAATCAGATTTCTTTGTTTCGAATTTTGTATTATGTTAACACGTACGTTTATCTGTAACTTAGCATACGGAATCCTCAGCGCACGAAACATCATGCTAGACTGAACTTGTTTAAGCAAAAAGACGTTTAGTAAATTAAATGTTTAAATAAAATTAGTAGCACTTTATTAGAACACCATATTTTATAGATGAAATTTAGTTATTTCAGATTGAAAATTTATTTTACAAAATCGTTTTAATTTAAACTATTGTTTTATAATTAGATAAAGCGAACTTCTTTGAAATTACTGTGTATATTTTTTTAGTATATAAATAAATACAGATAAAAACGTTATTTATATATATATATATATATATATATATATATATATATATATATATACATATATATATATACATATATATATATATATATATATATATATATATATATATATATATATATATATATATATATATATATTACAAATTTCATAAAAAGTTACCTAAAAATAATGTAAAATAATAATAGTTTTAGCCGGAATTCAATATTTGCTATCGCATAAAGTTGCTTTTTATTTATTTATTTATTTTTTTTTTGTGATCGAATTTTTAAATACTTAAACAGAAAGTTAAATTCCAAAAGGTATCATTCACGCAGGTTCATTTTGTTGATACACTGAATGTTAGTATACACAGAAGCGGAAAAATGTATGGTGAAGAATGTAAGGATAATTCTCAAAAGCGAAAAATAAAAAAAAGGAACAAATTAGCCGAAAACAACTTATACGATTATAACCCCGGTACTACAGATTCGAATCGCAAACAGCTTTTTCTGTTTGTGGATCAAATTTTACGCATGAACCACAGCTGTGTCATTTAAGCAATCAAAAACTGCCGAAAAGTAAACGAGTTGAACAATTAAATCCTCCTCGAAATCAATAAGCGAACGAAGTAACCGGGGCAACAAATAGTAACTGAATAGGCCGTACTTTTTATCGTCAAAGCAACAACAAATAAAATTAGTACGGAAATTTATATTTAAATTAGTCTAGCGATAATGATTTTTGAGTAATAACTGGACAGGCGGTAGTAAGTTTATAGTCAATAGTTTTATAATTAAAAATTAATATCTGAATTGAAATTTAAGAAAATTGTTTGAAATACGCGGATACAACTAATGTCACAAAAATTAATTATTTCTCAGCTTTGGATCATCAGATAAACTCTACACGACTTAACTTTTACACACGTATACACGAATATATATTTTTTAATTAAATTACAATAGGAAACATTATAAACTAATATAACTGACGACCCTCTGCATAAATTTCTACGATATTACAAAATTTGATATTTTTGTAAAACATTTATTTGTCAAAACTGGTTGCATATTTTATTGAAACATAATTGTATTTAATAGTAAAAATTTATATATTTCAGATCGTTTATTATTAATTTTAAACACACGCTCACGGATTATTTGCAAAAGTGGTTGTAGTTAATATTTATAAAAAAGAAGGGCGAAGGAGAAAAAAAAAGAAAAGGAAACAATATCACACTAAACACATTTTCAATGGAAGTTAAAAATGCAAGGTGTTTTGAATATATTTTCTAGCCGAAATTTTGATAGAACAAAATATAAGCTGAACATATTTTAGGCGCTTCCATATAAATTTAAAAAAAAAAAAAAAACAAAAAAAAAAACACTGATAAACTTTGAACATGTTGCTAAAATCGTTGAAGCGTGAAATATACATAATTACGCTTTAGCTAGTACGTAATTTTTACGTTCGCTTTCAATAACTGTTCTTGATAAAATTTATAATCATGGACTAAAAATCGAATGTTAAGAAATAATCGGCTAAATAAAATTCTTCCAAAATTGAACAATTTATTTCAAACAGAACAAGTTATTATAAAAATTCGTCCATCTTCAAAGCGTGATGCACTTGTACGATAATATTACATTATAAGTACTACCGCTTTAAACTGCCTACTGTCTTTTATCGAGGACGATAAATAACACGTGTTTTAATAAAATTCCCGGTAACATTTTTATTTTTTTTTAAGGGTAAAATAAATCTCATTCGTATTAACAATGCAGCAAATATATTGTAGTTGCAATGATCATCGTAACGTGTTCTCAGAGAGGCGATTTAATTATACTCTTCTCAAAGTGTGCATTAATGAACAAAGTAAGACAAAGTTAGTGGAGGGGGCTAATGTAACTCGTGCGATTTTCAGAAAGAACAATCAAGTTGGAAAACTGATGAAAAATAAGATCGGTTCCGTTTAGTGTAAATAAAATTTGTACAATGCAGAAATTTGGAGACAATCTATGTTTCTTTTCTTTTTATAATTTATTTATAAAACTCAAGCGTTGGGAGAAAATAAAATTATTCGTAATTAATTTTTCACGTGTAATATTATTAATGTAATTTTTAATATTTTCGTAATAAATTTTGTTAAAAATCTTTTTAAATTTCAAATTAATTAAAAAAAATAATAATAATTATTTTCCAATTTAACGTAGCGGTGAAGCATCTCTTTTGTAGCCGAAATATCTTTTTCAATCTTGCCCCGCGACAAATTACGATTATAATATTAAACGATAGTAAAAATTATTTTTATCGACGGAAATCGGATGAAATTATTCCCGCTTGCAATAAAGTTATTAGGGAGCCGCCGGGCAACTATAAATCAATAACGTAGAGTATTTCGCTCTTTTAAGGTAAAATATTATTAACGAGATTTATACGAACCGGATGCAGTAATTTCTGCAATATTATACGCGTACTCGCTTTTAAAGTTCCTTTAATCTTTCGTTTATCGTTTACTTCCAAATATAATATAATTCGATAAATCAATTAAAACTGAAAACGTCAATAAAGTTCCGCCGTTCATAAACAGACAGACGCTTAAAAGAAGAAATGCAATGTTAAATAATGGCAAAATAAATTAAATACAGCGAGAAAAGATATCGTTCATTTTCTTACTTCTCGATACTGCCAATTCCGTTTTTTTTTCTTTTTTTCTGCCGTTTGTCAATTTTTACATACAACGTTTTTTTTATCGTTTTTTCTCCCGAATTGTGAGTTGTTTTTATGAATTTCATTTGCTTTTTTGTTTTTGACTATTCTCAGACTGATTTTTTTTCTTTCGATTCTCTCTTTCTCCCCCTTAATTTCAAAAATGAATAAGAACAATCGAAAAATTCATTAATTTTATACGACACTTTCGTTTTACAAGACCTATTTTGTGCTTATACTTCCGTACATATATAAAATTCAGTTGAAAACTTCGATAGGCAACCAACAAATGGGAACGATTATAATACTTTTATGAAATGGAAATAATAAAGAAAGATTGGAAAAAAAAAAAAAAATCCACCTATTAATAATTACATGTTTTTGCGGTAGACTTATTGATAAAATTCGATTTTTTAATTTTGTAAAATTAAAAATAAGTATAGTACGATAAAAAATATACCTAATTTTCATTTTTCTATCCGCTTTACTAACAACAGAAGGGTAAATAATGTTTGGCGGTCTGAAATCAAAGAAACATAACAAAATATATTTAATATACGAATGGAGTATTCATAAAACTTATCGAGAAAAAATTTAGCTCATCAGCAAACTCGAATATCTTGTACGAACAAGAAGAGGCACATTCTTCCATTTGGTTAAAATTAATTACTTACGATAACTCGGGACGAGTATCGACTATCGATTAGAGCAGTGTATAAAAATCACCACGTTTATACACAGAAAAATCCTCAATGGAATTCTAATATTAACGATAAAGCAAATATTCCGGGTATATATATTCGATAGGCGTTTTCTTTCTTTTCTTTTTTTTTTAAATATGATGCATATTTAATCTATTTCAGTTTTACTAAATGTATAATATAAATACCAGTTCAATTTGTGAATATTCAAAAAAAAAAAAAAAAAAAAAAACCAAAAAAACCCCTGATACATGCGGACAATTATTTGAAAACAAAAATGATTATAAATAGCTCATTCTACTATTACGACTAATGAATATATTAATATTTATTTTTGGCGAACTTAATAAAATTAACTCGAAGAAAAGAATAATTTATATACTAAAAAAAATAACGCGGCCTGTGTTCTATTATGAGTTTCTGAAGGGTTCAATTTAAACTAAAACACAAATAGTACATATAATGAATAATGGTGGACACAATAAAATAATCGGTTCATTTAATGGAAAGAATTACGACGTACGGGAAATGAAATTCAATTTCTAGTTTCAGAAATTTCCAAAAAGATTACTTAATTCGCATCCGTGATTTTTTGATATTTTTCATTATTATTATTATATTCAAAATATTTACTAGAATTTAGTAGTTTTAACATTTAAAAGAAAAATCGAATGTTGCCATTTTTGAATTGTTAAAGCGATTCTTTAAGCGGCATTATTTGTGGAGAAAAAAAAAGTATCATTTGTATAAATCACCTCCAGTTTTAGAAATTTGCTTTTGTGCGCCTGACCATCACTTTGATTTTCTTGTACGAAAAGATCCTTATACTAGAGTTTAAGAATGAAAAAAACCGCACATCGCAAACAAAAAAAGGTATCATTCACGTATTTAAAAAATTATATTAGTTTAGATGGTCGCAATACCATGTGAAAATAGAGGATTTTTTATTGTATATATATATATACATACATTTTTTACAGAAGAGACTTCTAATTTGACTAAAAATTTCATTTCGAACAGCTTAAATTTCGTATTTTTAAGAAATTTAATAATTTTTTTTTTCTTCTGAAACGTAATAAGTAAAAACTTGAAATTGTTAAAATTCCATATAGATTTTTTGCACGTTTATATTGACACATAAAAAACGCACATGATGCGAGTGTATCTGGTGTACAGTATTAATATTTCACTAAAAAACCAGTTCCAAATAGTTGAAAAATATTATATACTTAATATTTACTACCTTTTGGTTAAAATAACAACAAAAACACATGGTTTAACGAAAATCAATATGAATTATTAAAATGTCATCGTAGCTACAATATTGTTTCAAAAAAAAAAAAAGTCATTTTAATAAAAATTTGGTGTAGGATAAAATGTCACAATCGAAATATTTGTTTTAAGGAGACACATTTTAATGAAAATCTTATACAGATCGAAATACCGCAACTGAAATATTCGTTTTGGAAAAAAAAGAAGAAAGGAAAGAGTCGTATTTTAATGGAAATTTACTATGGGTTCAAAGGGCAAAACTAAAATATTAATATTTTTAAAGAAAACGATCATATTTTAATGAAAATTTGTAACATTTAAAATATTTATTTTTGCAGCATTAAAATAAAAAAAGAGCGCATTTTAAAAATAATTCAAAATTATTAAACATTACAAAGGTATTTATTTCCACTGGGAAAAAAGAAAGGGGAGGGATTCAAACAAATTCATTGTTAACATCGTACATTTCTTTAAGCTCATTGAAACGCATCAAAATAATAACCCTAATTACAGTATTTTATGTGGTAAAAATAACGTAACTAAATTAAAATAGAAAAAACATAAATCTGCATGCGTTAAATAGCACGTTAATTTTATAGTAAAAACAATAAATTACGATAATAACAACCTTTTTGAACGGTACAGAATGAGAAAAATGACTTTCCATTCGGGGTTGATTCCGAGCAACAAGAAAAAACAAAAAAACAAAAAAAAAACAAAAATAACGTCACTACACTTAACCAGTTGCTGGTTTACTAATATGCATTTGTGCTTGTAATCAAAGCGAACAGAAATATATCAGAGGAGATGTTCCATTTTCGCGTTATTTATTCGGAATTTCAATAAACCACAGAAAAAATGAAGTCCATTATTAAATCCGTACTTAAATTGACAGACATTTAAAAATTACGCGTTTTGCAACACTCGATCGCAACGTGTGAGATTAAATCACTGGACAACGTCGAGGAAGTTCTCAAAATGTTGTCAAACAAACATTTTTAAACATTTTTAAACATTTCAATGCGGAATATATTACAACTAAATCTGGCAACGAGATTGCCTGTATCCAGAAAAATTGTTTACTATTAGACATGGAGTAGGGCGTTCCGTCACGACCAACGCGAACCGCCAGAAATGTTCCAACTTTCATGACACGACTACTCAACCTAAAGCGGTCGCTGGGACCGGGAAGAAAATTTAAAGCGGCGAAAAAATATCGAAATAAATTTACCAGAAGCAGTGCGAAAGGATCGAGCATTGTGTTCGGGAAATTCAGCGGCGTTTAATCAAAATCGGAGCAGCCATAGCACGGCTGAAATTATCTGGTTTATCGGAAAGAGTCGACGGCGGCGGCGGCGGCGGTGGTGGCGGACGTGGTATTAATCAAAATCCAGCGCGAACGAGTACACAGCGAAGCAAGGCGAACAAACGTGAACAACAACAACAATTACAGCACACACGCGCGAAGCAACAAAAACTTGCCAGATCGCGTCCTCATCGCAGACGGCCCAACAACGTTCCGTATTCTCCACCGCGCACTCTGCGCACTCGACAGTGTCGCACTACCACTAGGGCTCGCGCACGCCCGCGACGGTGGCGCGAGTGCCCGACAGCCAACTACGCACACTAGAAACATAGGCGGGCGGGCAGTGGCGGACCGAGTTACAGTGGCGCGCGTGTTGTAGTGGGCGAGGGCGGGCAGGGTCGTGTGGGACAGGCAGCGTTCGGTCGGCGCGGTGTCGACACGTCACCTACCCGCTGCTGCTGCGTTCGGTGTCGGCTGGCGTGTGTGCAGCGACTTTTATGCATGCGCGCCCAGGGACCGCGTCCACTTTATCACTTCCATGCAGGTGGCTCTCTTCGAAATTTTCCAATTTTTCGCTGGCATCTCAACGAACGTCATCTGACACATTCGAAGCCTCGGGATGTGTCCTTCTCTCCCCGGCGGCACACGAGGATAATTTCGCGATCGAGATTCTAGGCTGCGCCATGGATTTTCCAGCAGCGACGACGCGCCTTACGCGCGCACTACGTTGGCAATGGCGCATTCTCGCACCTTAAAAGCTGCAAACGACATTCGTCAATCCGCGACACCGTAGGCCTTTGACCGCGTTCAAGCGAAAAATAGAAATACTGAAAGACACCATGCTCGGCTCCTTTCGCCGCTGGAATTCAGCGGACGTAGATCGCTATCAGTTCCGGCGATCAAGGTTCATTCACGCCGCCAGTCCTATCCGCTCCCTTGATGACTCATTCGCGGCGATCGTATGACCGGCCATCCAAAAACCTGAAGAGGGCTGCTGCCACGTCTTACGCACGCGTCCTTTCCTATTATATTCCGCGCAAGATGCAGTCACCATATGCTGTTTTTGCCTGTCAACGTCTTCGGATGTTTCATATCTACACATACACGTGGGATGTTTTTTTATAGTAATTACTCTCCTCCGAGAAACACCGAAAAATGAAAAGCCGCTTATTATGGGTTTTTATGTAAAAATGTACCTTCTTTTATGAATTTCGTAAGTAAGCCGAAATACTAAACTTTGGCGATTCGTTTACCTTTTTTTCTGAATTTATTTCAGCTCCGCGCAGTACTGTTGCAAAAGCGATAATTCTCGATATTTACGATGCCTCCTCCCTACTATGCCGCACAGGAAAATACGAACTATTATCACCGTTCGTAGTATGACTGGGTTAATGATTTCCGCGAATGAGGTTAAAAAAAAAGAAGATGTTTAATTCGACCAGTTTCTGACTCATCCATTTTAAGTCATTCTTGTATTTTAAGCTTATTAAACTCTATTGTAAATTTGTAAAATTCTTCATATATATATATATATATATATATGTAAGTATGTATGGATATATATTCGTAAGCTTGAACGATCTCGCCGTATCACTAGTCTTAAGAATTAATTTTAATTGATTACGTCATTCCTTGCAAGATAAAGTAAATATTTTGTAAATGTTACAGATTTCGTCGAATAACTTTTTTTCGCTACATGATTTGTTCATTACGGTTTACTTAAAATGGCCGAAATTGCCGTTAAAATATCAATTTGTGTCTCCATAAAGCCCGTCGCCTAGAGCCAATTTTTTTGTTTCAAAATGTAATATAAAGACACGACCGTTTTTTTCTTCTTGTAAATTTTTTTTTTATATATATATATACTCGTATATATTATATATATTATTATTTTTTATTAAAACTAATGCAGCTTCATTGCACAACTTACGATTTTAAAAAATGAGGCATTTTTAAATTTCACGATACGATCCTATTTTAAATATCTGTCTTTTTTAGTAGTTTTGTTTTTTTTTTCAATCTCAAATTTAGGCAACTTTAACAGTCTATTAAACTTCCACGCCGTTATAATCAGTTTCATCGGGAACAACAAGCAGTTTATGAAACTGACGGAAAGAATCAATAAAAGTTTGCAAAAATGAAATGAAGTCGATTCCAAGTTTACCCAGCCTGAAATAATTGGGTACCAGAGAAATCTGGGAAAGTAAAGGCGGCCGAGAGAAAGGAACGGGCTCCAGTATTCTCATCGGATCCATTAGGGCTTAGCACCGTTATGGAAAGCTTAACTTCATAATCCCGACGCCCTATCAAGGGCATGGGACTTACTTTACTTCAAGCAGTAAAAATATAGTTTTTAACTATTTCAAAAACCAACGATAAATAATAAGGATAGGCATGCGATCGATTTAAATAAGTGTAGATTGATAATGTGAAATTAGAACGTCGGAGAAATAATAAAAGTACACACGCGAACAGTGCGATAATTACACTTCGTTATTTCGGTAAAATTGATCGTAAATTTTAATATTACAGATTTAGCTCCATGGCTACTAAACGAATACATACATATGTATATAAACATTTTTCCTGATTGCGATACAAACGAGTAATTGCAGAATGGAATCCAACAAAATTTCAGCTTTACCGCGGAAAGAAACGTGTGAATTGATTTTTTCAAAAATTAAATTATATATTTTTGTAATTTTTTGTATTTATTATTATATGCGCATTTATTTATTAAGAAACTTAAAGTTGTGCAAAGTGTTTTTGTTATCCCCTCCGAGTTGGTGTTTGCCATTCAATCCCATCCTACGACAGAACGTTAATAACCGATGATATGGCATTTATAAAAATAACCGCGCGGGAGAGGCAATTATTTTAATTTTGTTTAAACTAATTACAAAAATCTACTCAATAAAAAAATAATTAAAATAACCGCATTTGTACAGGAAGCTATGAGAATAGAAAAACACAAGGCAAGG
The DNA here is from genome assembly GCA_039619475.1 of Icerya purchasi. NCBI lineage: Eukaryota > Metazoa > Arthropoda > Insecta > Hemiptera > Monophlebidae > Icerya > Icerya purchasi. The sequence continues at coordinate 134,819,310 of CM077116.1, forward strand.
CAGAAACAACACCGCGATAATATTAAGAATTTGTCTTTATCATATGATGCTTTTTAAAAACTATCTGAGCGTTTTCTCGCCTTTCTACATCAGTAAACGACTGTCGTTCGCAAAATAACTGCAAAACAACGGACACGCTTAGCAGCATGACGACGATTCAAGGATTTAGACTCATTTTTTAATTTCCGTTTACGAATATCGTTCTAATTATCGTCGCGACTTCAGTCTTTCTTACGATCTACAGAATGTTTTATTATTCGCTATCGGCCGTCAATTTTATTTACAGTATTTTCTAAACGCCTGGCTTGGGAACCCGACCGCAGCGAGAGTCTCAGGAGCGGAGATGCTATAATATATATATATATATATATATAAAAACTCGGCCACTGTGGCCTCGCAAGGGGCTGTGCCCCTTGACCCCTCTTGCTTTTATTTATGTCTCTTTCTCTTCTATACTTTGTATAAAATGATCAAAATTTACAACGTAATTCTTACTGGCATCAACACAAAAAGAAAAACAAAACATAATCAAAAAATCCTATCCTAACATTTAACTTTCATTACATAAAATTAAGATATTGTTTCATTACATTTTTCGTTATATATTCCGTTACATAAAATTGTGAAATTTTTTAAATAACAATAACAAAAATCCTATAAAATATAACAAACGTTACATAAAATTAGGACATTTTTTCGAATGGGGGGTAGCCTAAGAATTACGTTGTAATTAATATATATATATATATATATATATATATATATATATATACACTTAAAGTAAATAAAAATTATATTCATTAAGTTTTCATTTGATAATAAATAACTTTTCGAGGTACACAAGTTTACTTACGCATAGAGTTAATCCATAACTTAGATATTACGAATGAAATTCTAAAAGTTAAGTAAATACTGCAATAAAAGTAGTGCCAATCTTTATGAACAAAATAAAATTTCGAAAGAAATTTAAATGCGTTATCCTTTAAGATGGGTTTTTTAATAGCACAACCGAACGTAAACATCAGTGGATGAAAAAGGCCGTAGCTAAGATGAAGAGGGTGTTTATATCTAGGTTCCCTGTGTTCGTGTATTGATTATATTTCTTTGAAGAAATTATATTCTTATTTCACTGGTTTCCTTACACACAACCTTATCAATATCGCTAAAACGATTTACGAATGTTTAGATTTTCGGCATCGAAATTAAAAGATATTACGCGTTAGATTTAAAGGACACTAATTAAAAGTACAATTATATTTATCAATAATACGAAAACATAATGGAGGACATCATTATTAGGGTTATTCTTTTAAAATCGAAATGCCATTCTACTGAAATAATAATAATAATAATACAGTCGGTCCTTGATGTAACGGATCCCACAATTTTTCGGAGCAGCTTTTTTTTTTTTGGTTTTTAATAAACATTTTACAGAGTCCTATGTTTTCAATTCGTGTGAATGTGGTTCTTACAATTTTATAGATTTAAGAGTAAAAATTAAACTGTTTAACACCTTTTTAAGGTTTGAGCGTGTGATTGTTTGCCAACTCACACGAAATAGATTCTCTTTTATTGCTGACAACAAATAAAGCGTGGTAATTTCGATTTATCGGACTTTCACAACAACGGACTATACCTTCCCCCAGTTAGTCCGTTGATGTATAGTAGTGAAATCAACACTAAAACGAATTATAAAATTTTACAGCTTTTCTATACTTCAAAACTTTAAAGTTCCTAGTAGAACAACTCCGTAACGTCATTGATTGAACTGTGTTCAGATGCTTACATTCCGATTATTCACCGTGTGCGTCTTGGGTAAAGGTTACGAAAAGTAAAGTACACACAATTACAAAATAAATTAAAAATTACAACTCGTTTATTGAAAAGTTAATATCTTTTTATAATTTTCCAATTAAAAACATTACGATATAAAAACCAGACAGAATGTTCCTTTTATTTTTCTTGTGAAAAAATGCATGGAGCAAGTTGAACTAAAACCTGGCCTCCAACGCTGCTTCATCAAAAACTAGACACACCCGGAGGATAAAATATTTCTAATTATCGATGTTAGATTTCAACAATATTTTGGTTAATCACCATACTAAGCTTTATTTTATTTTTTAAAATAAGTTGCGGGTCCCACAAGGCATACTGACCCGGTCTGTCGGTGCTCAATACTCTTATCGTTTATTCATAAAGTTATAATACTTTTTAATACTTAATTTACATTATAAACAGGAACATATCATATTATTACACGTGACGAACATCCGTCTTAATTATATATATACGATTGATTCTCCACCATTATATACAATTAAAAACTAACTTACTGTCACACTCATTTATGTTATCAACCAGCCATTGGCTAATTATTAGTTTCCAAAGTCCTATCTGTGTGTTCATTAAATCTTCTAGAACTCGTACCGGCAATTTAATTAATACTGCCTCATCAGTGTTGTCTATCTTGCTATTTATAAGCCTTTAGGTCAAGTATAGTATACCTCCCTATGATTCCTAGTTGTTCTACCGCTTTTCGTCGAAGATAATGGAATATTTCTAGTCTTATACTCAAGCAGCCGGTGATACAATATAACATCTTTGGAGATATTTCTTTTTTCTCTTTCCACCAGCTGATGTTACTACCAGGGATGATGTTGCGGATATCCGCATTCACATCCGCAATTGCGGAACTTCCGCACTGTGATTTTGACCTTCGCAACTACATCCGCATCCGCAATAAAAAACGCGAAGTTTCTGAAGATGCGGATGTTGAGCATGCCACATGTCACATGTCACATGTCACGGCGAGAAATTGTGGCCAGGATCAGCGAGTGGCATGTGCTATCGTATTTTGCTGATTAACCAATAGGAGACCGGACAAACTGTCAATGATCTGTTTTGTTTAGCAGTTTGGATTGTAAATCAATCATAACGTGTTTAGATGCACTTATTGTACGGACGTTTTTTTTCTTTTTATTTCGTTATTATTTGAGTATTTCGTTGTAGATAATCTATTGCGATAATTTATAAGTGAGTCCACGATGCCACCATCGAGGCAGTTTAATTTGGGCTTATTTTAAACCAGACGAACATGACCGAGATAAATCGCAGTGTAAAATATGCAAAAAAGCGCATTCTCGCAAAGGTCATAAAACTGTCTTTAAACAATCATCTGAAATCGATGTGTATCCGGAACCATATTTTTCGCTCCCACTCCCACCTTGTCGCTCACTTTACAAGGACTGACGGTGTATTACTGATCCTCTGATAAGCTGAACAATTATTTAGTGGTGCGGGATTAATTTATGAACCTTTGCGACGAAACAGGTTACAAGTTGAAAAGGCAGCGACATTGCTCTTTATTAAATATAATGCACCAATTTTTAAATTTACCTACAACAGAAATGTTTATTATAAAATAAAGATTACTAAAAATGTGATTATAAAATAAACATTACCAAAAGTATATGATTATCAAATAGAAATTTGTTAAAGTTACCGTTGTATTTCATTTATTCACACCTAAATTAAGCATCTCTTTATAAAAACTTAACATCTGCTAACCAGATCCTTTTTAGGGATTATTATCTTTAAGCTTTTCTTTTGCTGATTACTTATCTTTTTGATTATCGCACTCTTTGCTTCTGCCCATCTTGATATTTCATATAAAATTCGTGACAGTACTATAGCGTTAAAGTATACACGAAAACTATCATATGGTATTGATTGAGTTAATCTATATAATGCTGATTTTGCTTTCTTTAATACTGGCCAAGAAAACAATTTAATCATTTAAAACTTATCCGGGGAAAATAGCGTTCCAGCAGGAAAAGAAAGTATAAAAGTAAGAAGTTGTATAACATTCCAGTACTTTTTTTACCCGCATAGAAAATAGTGTGCGTGTGAGAGAAAGAAAGATGTATAGACGTAATAAACGTTTTGGCCGAACATAGTTTCGTTAACAAGCGTAACTAGCCGATGAGTAGCAGTTGTCTCATTAGTAAGATCGAAAACATCTCGATGATTTCGTACGTTACCATAGCAATAAATTATTGGCTAAAGCACTTCAGCAACACTAAACGAAAGCAGAATATACACGGAAAATACTTGAACGTACAAGGTTTTCATTGATTACAGCGGAAATTTTTTTAAATATATCAATAGTTCATTAAATTTATATTCTTAAAAGAATCTGCAGTTACATTTTCGCTGACATAAATTAAGATCCTCCTTGGCAATCAGATATAATATGAACTTGAAACAGAATACAAAATGAATAACTTACCGAATAGCGGAAGTCGGAATGCTAAAAGCGAAAAAAAATAAATAAATAAAAAAAACACACGAAAAAACAGTCATTGTGCAATACTATATTATACACTACAAAATCAGCATTATGTGCAGTGATCTATTGGCTTTATATTAAAACTTCTGATCACTACATTCATAGTTCAATAATGAAGCAGCAATACTATTGTTTTTTTCAGTTATCTGTTGAAATGGTTTTATTCTATCTCAGACTATTTCTATCAGTTTATTCTTTTTCGAAAGTACATTGAAAGCTCATTAAAATTACTCGTAAATTTCCTACTTTATTATTTGGTTTAAAGCAGCTAGTTCCAAATCCATTTCTAGCTTAAACATTTCAACTTTTCCTTCCGGTGATGAGGTTCTAATCCCGTTTTGTCGATTTCGATGCGGCGGGTATTTCAATTCAGGCAGAAATTCCTCTCGGTTTTAATGCAACTCTTATCAAGCGATTGTTGTTCCTTTCATTCCACTTTAAGATACATAATAGGAAATTTACAAAAAATTTCAACGAATTACAACTACCAGGAAAATCTCTATATTATCTCTTACTTCTCTTCGTCCTAGTTCATTTTAGCCGTTCCACCTATCTTTCATACAACTTCGCTCCTAAACACTGTATTATATTGTTTTTACCTTCATTTTCCGAATCTTTTACGCAAGCAGTTTTACAGTACTGTCGATTTTCTATTTCCGTCTTACGTAATCGTTTTCACTGATTTTTCGAAAAGGCCGATTAACGTCGGAGCTTCTTTTATTATTCCAGATGTTAAATTTTATCGGAATTTTTTCGTCTTCTTCCCGTTTCGTGTTCATAAGTTAATTAATCACCATCCTACGTATTCTTTTCATTATCTCCAATTGTCTTGCTTCTAATTATTCGCTTATTTTCGATTCCGTGAACGCTCTTCAATTAATTCCCCCTTTCCTGACGACCATTCTTTTTACATGCGCGTTCGTAACCATTCGGTCATCTTTGCTAATGAAGTGGCTGATTTACTCGGATGCTGCTTCCGACTTTTGTTTTCAAAAATATCCCGCCCTCTATTCTCCTACCGCTATGTAAAAGTTTCCTTTTCAGATTCTGATGTCAAATATTTATGCGACCTTTTTTTTCTCTCTAATAATCATTCATCTCATCTGTTTATCCTGATTAGTTTTCCTTCTAATTAATGGTTCCATATGTTTTCTGCAGTTCACTGCTCCGTTGTTATCGCTATTAATCGCCTATATTTTTAGGTCATACTCTACTACTTCTCTTTCGTTTTCGTTTATTTCGCTTCTTCCCACGCTGCCCTCCACCTCTCAGTTTGGATGTTGCAGTTGTTTGCGGTATGTTCCTTCTTTGGGTGACCTCTCTTTTAGCGCAACGTTCTACTTTGTATCTCGATTTGATGGGAATTGCGGCTCCTGCTTCTTTCTTTTTTTTGGGAGGGGGGCTGTCAAACAGTTAATAGGAACAAGCTGTGGAGAGTGAAAAGATAGGACATAAGAGGCGCAATATGGAGTAGGAAGACCAAGTATGAATAAAATGGAATAGAAAGCAGAACACTCAGCAGAAAGAGATGAACACTTAATAAACACATGGTCCGCATCGCAAACATGCTCTTTGTTTGAGTGGAGAGGACAATATGGAAAGTTCCTACTTCTCATCTGTCTTTTCACTCCCCACACAATGGCGCATTGATTACATATTAATAATATCAAATCGAATTAAAATGTTACTTAGACGACTTTTTTCTCCTTTAACTGTTTCCAGGTAAACATCACACAGCTGGAACATGTATATTGAAGAGAAAAAACCGAAAGGCAACAAAAAAAAAAATAATATAAACTAACGAAGGATGACATTGGGAAAAGCGAAAGGAGAGAAATTATAAAAAAAACGTCGTAATTGAAAAATATCGTTTTAATTATGGGTACTAACGCATGCGCGCAAACTGAATATCACCGCCCCATTACACAAAATACCTCATACTGCTCTGAATTTCTCTCAAAATACGATTAATTTTGCTGAAAACTTACTGGCTGTCTATATACACCCTTCATTCGTAAACAAAAGAAAAATAGTAGATTTTCGTATTTAAAAAATAAAAATAAAATGTAATTACTTTCATATAAAAATAAAAACTAGAAGTTCTTATAGTTCCAGTTCCAGGATACAAAAATTATGAATAGAGCAAAGAAACAGACTAGGTGGCTAGGAAATTTTTGTTCATCATCCCCATTTAGGCCTATTAATAATCATCATGTAGCTGTGTACCGGAATTCTCCATCCTACCGCAATACAATGACTTTTGAACACAAATTTATGATCGGCAAATACTGAGGAAAAATTAAGAAGAGCGATATGCGCGCTGAATTACAAAATTCGGCAAAAAATGTGATCTATGACAACTTTTTTGCGCCAGCAAAAAAAAAATATTAATATAAAGTAAGAAAATTTACGTAAATCATTCGAAAAATAGGTACATAAATAAATAAACTTTGCTTTGAAATTTTGTAAAATTTGCAGTGTGAAGTGAAGGAGATTATTAAATGAATGCAAATAAAATACTGAAAAGTCTACCAGAAAGAAAAAAAAAACCGATGAGAATTGTTAAATTTAAACAAATCTTATTAAACAGCTATACATACAAATACGCTAAGGCATTTCCGTTACACACCTACAGCGTCCGTTCTAATTGACATACCTAATTTTTTTTTATTTTATTCTCTTCCTAAATACAAGAGGAAGGGGCGAAGAAACCATGTTTTTAGAATTCACATTTGTATACACTTTGTCCGGTAAAATCGGCTTTATTCGCATAACGTATTACAACAGCTGCTGTATGTCATGTGACTCAATGCTCGCACGCTATTGATTCAAAAGAGAAAAAAAAAAAGGTAAAATACGCTCGATAAAATAAATAAATAATAAAAAAAAAGGGGGGGGGATAAACTATAATATTTCTGCGATATACCGCCTGCGCTTTGGGCACAGTTTGCTCCCTTCACCGTTTTTCCGGTTCTCTCTCTTGGCTTCTTCATATGGCCCTCTACATCCCTGCAATAGTCACTTTGTATGTGACCCTGATCTTCATCTGTCGTCCAAGCGCGCTTGTTTTGAGTTTAAAATGGTACCTTATGGAGAATTTGTCGAGGAATCCAACGAAAAAAGTCTGGAGTTTCTAGCTAATTCCAAAAGTCATCTTTTCAAGCTTTAAAGTTTGGATGTTACACCTGTTTTTACGGTTTCGACCTTCGTGAAAATACAATCTCTTCGATCATAAATATGCCAATAAAGTATCAATGTTTTGTGAATTGTATGATGAAAAAAGGCTGAGGAATCGACAGGAACAAGCTTCAATTTGCTACAACGCTTTTGAATGGCCCTTTCAGACTTTTGACATACCGAACAGAAGAGATTTTGAGCTGAACATGCTATCAGTCTTTCAACTGCTCTACGGAAAAATAGTGTTTTGGTCACTAGGTCCCTTTTCTTATTCGCCGTTACATATATTTTTAACGAGATTATGAATTATCCGAATAAAATCTTACATCGTAACTTACGATTATGCAGGTCTGTCAAAAGTGGCTTCGGGTAAACTTTCAGCATTCTGCAAGCGCAATATGGATAAGCGTGAATTATACTGCTTCTAAAATGATTCGCAAGTGTCGGCCGAAAGCATTAAAGGTTTACAAATTCGAGGCAATCGCAAAAAAAAATAGTATGCGATACACAGAATAGAGTATCTGCCGATTAATTAAAATTAATCATAATTTGCAAACGAAGAGATTAGAAAATAAAATAATTTGTTCACTGCGTTGCTGACAATGCTAGATGATTGCACCATCATCGGTTCCAGCTAGTGTAAATGTGAGATTAGCTGCTGGATCGCTTGGAAGATTTTTTTATTTCTCGCGTTTGAAATATAACTAGAATGAATTTTATGTGACGCTACTTTCCCTCGCTTACCTTAGACATTTCCATATACCACGTATTTGTATAAAGTAATTGAACGGAGACGGGTTGTTGAAAACAAGACACAATCTATACAGCGGAAGTATAATAATTTGCACCGTGTTCTTTGTTAAAATTCGGAAAGTCAATCGAAGCGCTAGCAAACGTGATAAACAAGGAAGGTGGCCACTGGGCATTTTTTAAAACTTATTTACAATGCAATTACATAGTTAAATTTTTATTGTTGTTAGTAAGAAGTACGTAACACCACAAGCGTCGTTTGAACTTCCTAAAAATTCACTATGTTTTACAGTCTGTGTTACATTCCATCGCACAATAATGTTTTCGGAATGCAACTTTGTTTTTTTTTTTTTTTTGAGGGGGGGATGGGTCTTCAACTACGGATATCAACCCGGCACAAGTGAAATTTTGGGAATTTACAACGTGCGGCATCAGAATTCGTGTCCTACCCGAGAACGAAACATTACTGTGTCTAACCAAATACGCCACGGTAGCTGGCCATGTTTTCTTTGTAAGATACACTCCGCTGCTTCTATAAATCCTTTTTTTTCTTCGACGAAAAACCGGAGTTTTCCACTTTTTTTTTTTTTTGTTTTGTATCAAACTCTTCTTCCGGCTGAACTTCAAATTTAAAATTCTTTTAGCGCTTTTTTCAATTTTTTTTGGGATCTATAATTTTTAACAGATTTTTTACCGGTATAGCTGAATACACGACATTAAAATGATTAAAACCTTTAAGTTCCCTTATATTTATCTGAAGTAAATTGATCTGTCCAGAAATGAAATCTGAAAGAAATTTATTCGTCTGCGAACAGGATCCGTTTTATTGCTGTCCGGACAGGATTCATGGAAGTTTCACAGATCTTAAACTTCCTTTTTTTAGGCAGCACTGCTGTTTAGATAAATATCCGACGATCCTTCACGAACTATTAAACCTAGATCAATGTTGGCTTGATTACAATTTCAATTATTCGTTCGTTGAAGTATTTATTTATTTATTTTGTATTAATTTCAGATGTATTCTTACAAATACGAGATTAGCTTGTCATTTTAATCACTGTAATGTAGTTGCAGACTGGTATGACGCAGTACTGAAAATTCACTCGAAACCGTTGTCGGGCAAATCTTCTTGTACACTTAGCGTACGTAAGTTGTTATGTAAGATTATTCACTAGCTGAACTGGCCGTAAATGTACAAATCTGTGTTGCGATTTACTTGCTTCAAATCAAACAGGACATTATTATCCAGCTGTAAGTTGCAAACTTCTTAACATGCGCAGATCTTGATAGCACAGCTGATCCCGAACTTAGTCAAAACTGGACACTTGGGCAAAAAGTAATAAAGCATACGTGCAATTCCTACTTTACGTTAATTCGTATTTCAAGTATCCTTGTCCCATTATCCTTTAAATTTCTGTGAAGTGCCTCATAGTTTGAATATGTGTATATATATTTATATATGTAATATATATGTGACGGTCGTTGAGAAAAGGCACATAGTGTGTGTCAAAAATGTGATGTTGACTTAACAACGGTTTCGGACACTTGCGAAGCACATGCTCTTTAACGTGAGAAATAGATCATCAAACTGGTGAAACCGAACCTTTTTTTCCTGTTTTTGTAAATCGTAATTGTACGTTTAAAATTACCACCTTAAAGTGTATTATACAGCGAAACTTTGAACGTGTTTTTCCCGAAAACTTTTTTTCTGACACCAGGTGTACCTATTCTCGCGGCAACCGTCGCATATATTAATGACTAAGTCATTCTTCCGCTAGGAGCAAACGAGAAAATAACAGTTATGAAATTACACTGTTGTTCTTTTGTAATGTTTTATAAAGTTGTTATCTGACGTGTTAGATCATCGTGAAAACGGCGTATTTGTAAACAGTTTTTAGTTGAGCGATTTTTGCAAAAAAGTAATTACTGAAAATTAGCGAGTTAAAAAAAAAAAAAGTAAGGATGAGATGCAATCAATAGAAGAAACTTGTCTACACCATTGTAGATGAACTAATATGGAGGGCCCAAAGAGCTATATATATGTGCGCGTATCGATTTTCATTTTTCTAAAATAACTGCATATTTAACTTACACTTATTTTTATCCTTTAGTTTACTCTTTCTTCATAAACCATGTTTTTCGCAAAATCGTAACTAATTTCCTTACACGTGAACACACTATCAGAAACAGTACACACATTCAATAGATTACCTAGCCGACAATCATCAGTCTATATCGGTTCTACAGACCACAACTGGCCAAATAGATACAAAGATACACTCTAATTTATCGGTTATTCCTTAAACCGAAAGAATTAATAGTAGGCTTTACCCGGGGGCGATTATGGTAGGCTGTGAGTGAAAATGTAAAACAAAAACAAAACAAAGCGTTTCGTAAAATACAATAACGATAGCAGAAAATTATCAACAGCTTTATTAAATAGATAAACCGGTTAATGACATCGTTATATTCCACATGCTGGTTTATAAATCCGTAAACCCAATGTCAACTATTAACGCAATTATCCCCCTCCCAAAGACTATTTCCGTTTTTTGCAAGATCTACTACAGCTACTATATAGTGCTTAAAAATAAGAAATGTTAAAAAAAACAAAAACGAATTAGGATAATTTTTATTTTCCGAGAAAATTATATTTAGTTTCCCCTACATGAAAACATTCGTTGTAATCATGCAGCGAAATAATCATCATTCCTGATCAGCGTAAAAACTGCAAATGTCCTATCTCAACAACGCACGCAGTGCATCGAGCAGACAAATTGTTACAACTATTATTAATCTTTTTACCATACGTTTCACTTACTCGCAGAAATAATTTTATTATTTTTCAACACATTCCGAAATTTTCGCTACAAATAAATTAATAAAAAAATACTGGCATGTACTTTTTTCCAGCGAAAAAGTTGTCTACCCTACTGATCCCATTGTACGAATTACGATGCGATTGCCACGAACAGGGCACATTTTCCGAGAGAGCTTTTAGTATTACGCTACGTTAAATTAATGACGAAGAGTTGAGTTCGAACGATCACTGTCATTACATTAAAAAACAAACATTAAATGATACCAGTTAATTTAAAAATCCAACCAGATTCATCGAGCTAAAGAAAAGGGATAAACCAGGTGGCAAAAGGAAAGCTGCATAAAGGCAATCGTCCGTAACAACTGCAGCCGTCTAATTTATACATTTTTTCTAGCGTTTGTAACATTGAATTATAAGTTCATATTCCACAGCTTTAATCTTTCCTCACGAAACTGAGAGGTAATCATGATTTCAAGAGCGCTTGCCTCTACAGGGTTACATACACAATAAGGATAGGACGGGTGGACAGAATGGAGAAGATATAAACGGAAAACGAAAAAGCAATGAAGAAAATACATACCGTGTCCAAAATGTAGACGAAATAAATTGCAGAGAGAGTTTAACTGCACAAAGAAGATAAAATAAAAAAGCCAAGGGCGAGCTGAAAGATCTGATTAAATAAGTAGATAGGAGTTAGAATTTGAGAATGAAGAAACAAAAAAGTTGTACCGTAATTTAGAGTGCATGGCTGCAAAAAGAAATGCAACACCGTGAATTCGAAAACACTAATAAATCTGCTGAATGAAGAGAAACAGGCTAGAGGATTCGTTGAGTCATTTTCTTCAACTTGAGTATCTCGGTATCGATTAGAGGTCCATTTGAATCGAGTGGAAAAAAAGGAATGTGTATCAGAAGAACATGCATGGTCGGTAGAGATAGAATGGAAGTAAAGATGAAATATCTTGCAAGACTTTTGGCGAAACTGATATAATAAGGACATTCTGAGAGATTAAGAAGAGATGAAGCGAATAGCATGTAAAATAATAGTTGACGGCGTAAAAAACTAAGCAGAAAGGAATTTAAAGGTTAGAAGAGATAAAAAGGCTGAATCGACTCCACTGTGTTCTTTAGAACCGTCAATAAATATCGTGAGGTGGCTGAGAAAATAGAACATAAGGTACTTAAGAATTCCGATCTAACAATAATATTGTAGGTTGAAAGTAGAAAAATTGAAGGAGAAGTACGACGACGGTTTTTATCTTGAGTGAAAGTAAATAATGAAAACTGAAGGAGATAAACAGAGATAGGTGAAGATAGATGTTTCGGACACTATTGAATCTGGAAGAATTTTCATTGATAAAACAACAGTAATTAAAAAAAGAAACAGAAGTAAGACGTAGGGGTAATCCGGTTAAACCTTTTGAAAGATGATAACAGTAGATAGGTAATATGATTAGAGAATAAAAAATGATAGTCAACACCAAAATGAAACAAGAGGGATTGAGCCATGATTTAATACGAGAGAAATTTTAAAAAAATCAAACGAGCGAAGAGTAAAGGCAAGATTTAGTGGAAAAGGTGAATATTAGAGGAAATATTTTCTAATGGCAGGAAGAAGAAGAAAAAATAATTTGGTGGTAAAGAAGTAACTTTTTTATAAAGCAAATGTACAACAAAGTTGGGCTCGATCTACAGTGTGAAAAATGATTAACGAAAGACGAAAAACGATCCGGGATATTAAAAGAAATATATCAATGAGAACGATAAACATTATCAAAGGCTGAGAGATATCAACAAAGGGAATAACAAGAGCAGTGAGGAATAATTGAGTTTAGGGATCAGGATGACGGTCAAGGTATTTAGAACCGGAGAGAGATCAACGGAGTTAAACAAGTTTAAGAGGAACCGAAGAAAAAAATCAGTGAGGTCCTGAAGAATGAGAAAAGGAATAAAAAAAAAGGATGATGTGGTCATTTCCACAAGTGCTGTCCAAAGTATATCATGAACAAATGAGGCTAACTCTAAGAAATATAAGAATGAACCGGAAAGGAGCGACCTCTGATAATACGAGTAGGAGAACCATCATTGAAGGGAAGTAGGTCAATCTAAAGGGTAAAATTTTTTAAGATCGTGCCAACCCTAAAGAGCAGGTGTCAGTGCCCCGATCACATCCTCTATGATTAGAAGAAGAGAGAGGGAGCTGATAAATGTATCGAAAAGGAAATTGCATAAATCGTAATTTGAAGGAATATAAGCAGATGATTTCTTTCGATAGTATTTAATTGAATTTTCGCAATAGCCTAGTTGCTAGAGCGCTTGACTTCCGTTACGAATGTCTTCGATTCCGGGTGACGAGAGAAATTATTATGAAAAATTGAATTAAATACTCACTAATAGAATCACGTGAAAGGCAATGGCAAACCACCATGTATACCACCATGTGCGCGCTAAGTAGTACACAGCAGCAGTCACACAGGGGGAGAACTGCGTTGGTATATCGATGAATTAAACATTTACAATCAATTCCGAGTGTAGTCTTGTGTGTGTACACATTCGTACTGCATATAAACAATTGCCATGAGCGCTATTTATTCCATAAAGCTGGAATATACAAATAGGTAGTGTCACAACGTTCGAAATCGAGCAATACGACTGAGAAGAATTGGATTTCGAGCTGGCTAATTTATAGAACGACTTAAATCTTGGGCCGGAGGCTTCAATTTTGATAGATTAACTGGTAAACAACCTAGTTCCCTTAACTATACACGCGTACAAATGTGTTTTTTTGTTTGTTTTTGACAAGTCAACCACGAACCTGCGTCCAGAAACAAAGAGAAAGGAAAAAGTTGCCAGTTAAATTTTGATCCAAAGGATGACCGACAAAGAAGAGAAGGAGGTATGAGATACGCGATAGGAATAGGAAGCTGAAGTTTCAATAAACTGGAATACAGAAAGATGAATATTTGAAGAAGATGCGATATCAGCGTCGCAGATTACGGAATTTCTTTCTTGAACAAAAAAACTGATACAATCCGTGACATCCTAAACAAACGGAAATTCATACAAAACAGATACATTGCATATTGTCAAATATGTACCATTTTTTTTTTTATCATGAGGCGACAGTTGAAAAAGACACAATCCGTTACAATAAACGGTGAGTAAATATTATAGGCAGTGTTATTCTTATTTTCACAATACGATTACACTACTTTTTATGTTGATTTCAATGTTTTGCTTATTCAGTTTCGATTTTTAGTTTATTTACTAAAATATGTTTACGAATATTATAATTCCGCAAAAAATTAATCTAGCGATGAAAATCTAAAAATATGACTTCCTACGTGCGCGCTACTATAAATTTTTTGGACAAAATGCAACAGCGTAATTCAAATGCAATAAAGCGCTTATTTATTTAATTTTACGATTAAAATAAGATGGGGCAGATCGCAATCTGATACATGAAATTATTTCTATACACTATACGTAGAACTGAAATTTGAATTCATAACCCGTTTTATTTAAATTAAAATTGCAAATAGAACTTATTTAATTATAAAATATTATATAAATTACTTACATAATAACCATAGATTACGTTTTATATTAAATAAAAGAAATTTTAAACATGCACGCATTCGTTTTAAAAAAAATCTCTAATTTTAAAATTATATTTATGTTGTCACTCGACAAATCTTTTGAAATTTCATGTTGTTTAGATATGACGTCATAAATATAATGTGTTTTTCTGTACAAGGAAGGACACGTCGTAGACCGGACTGCGAAGACAACGTGTAAAGGAGATTTCCGGGGGATTAAACGATGTTTAAAAAATATTTATTTCGTGTTGAAATATATTAATGCCAAATATATATATATATATATATATATATACAATACTCAAAACTTTGTAATGTAAAAAGCCGCATATTAAAAAAATTTTAAATTATAATTGAGCCGAATTCAGAAAAAAAAAAATGAACTTTGGTAAATAAAAATCAACCGAATTAGTTTTACCAAATTACTATTACTTAAATCTACCGTTTACTTAAAAATGATTCGACAGAATTATTCTGCCCTGATCGTGTAACGTAAATTAATTTTTGAAAGAAAACAAACAACAAAATAATCTTACGTTACTTAACAAAGAAAAACAAAATAGAATCCGCGCCCCCTACATCGACTGTTTTATAAGCAAAGAGATTACAATATTATCTTTAAAATAAACACCCGATTCAATAAAAAAATCCTCTTCGTCTCCACATAGATATATATAAATATACGCTCGCGCGCGCGCGCACATACACACATACAACAGTAAGAAAAGAAAAAAAACCGTTATGAAATATGTAACTAAAACTTTGCCAGAAGTAGGGTTAGAATAAATTAATGCTTTCTTTTTTTAAAAATATCGTGGTTAATTGAAATTTACGCTTCTGTAAGTATTTTAACGGAACTATCATTTAGGGGTCTAAGGTGTGTCTCCCTGACGGGGTGGATATAAATAAATATCTGTGTTCGTGTGTAAATTCGAGAAGAAAACCAGAACCAAGTTTTATGAGCAGACTGTTCCCTTTAAGTTTACACCAACTTTTTGTAATATTATCCGAATTTCAAATTTTATTTGGCCGCATGAATGTACACGAAATTCGGAATTGTTAATATCATTTCTCTCGGTATTTCTTGAAAATTCAGCTTTCTGAAATTGCCGTCACCTCGACACAATATAGGAAGTAAAAATTTTAAACTAAATACCGCTTAACTGAGGCGTGTTAATAAGTTTTTATTCGCACATGAATAGTTTAGCACTGTCAATATGTCAAGAGGAGAAAGCAGGCGTGGAGGGAGATTAAACGTTCTAAAAGTATTAAAAGAAGATCTGTATACCATAAGTAATGCAATTTTTATAAGATACTATATGCGGTGCACGAGATTTTTCTTGCATCTACTATGTCAAAATGCCAAAAATGCTAAATGCAACGCACCCCCTTCACTCCCAACGTTGAATTTTCAAAACAACTGCCTTCAAATGTCGGCGAAAACCGGTTTGTCGGGTTGAAAACGTAAGAGAAGGCTGCTAGGTGATGTAAACCAAGTTTAGTTAACTTGATTTAAAGATAACGGCAATTGTTGTGACGAATAATAGACAACAAACTAAATGTCTAATTAAGGAAAAAAATAACATAAACATAAATGCAATAGTAATAAATCTGTAAGTGGAGTAAACGCTCTTTACCTTCGTAAGCTGGATAATGAGGAATAGCACAGAGGAAACTTTGCGGAATGTCGTGAAAGGAACTGTGGGGCAGAAGTGGAATAATTTTTAACTCGGAAACGTAATTATCGGAATAAATGGAAATAAATGACGAATCGGAAGTAAAGGGCGCCGCGTTCCGAGACCGGATCGTTAAAATAGCATCGCGCAGCAGATCGCGAAGCAGGAGTGGCAACCGGTAGGTGGTCAAATGGGCGAAACAGCATCTCAATAGAAGAAAAATACTAAGAAAACGACAGAGGACACATGAACAAAAAAGGTACTCGTAATAATCGCGCAATTCCTCAACTGATAAAGCGCACAACAGCTGACGCATGATAAAGTTCAGAAAATTCATTCAAAAGCATTTCATTTTAATTTCTAAAATTACCATCTATGAAATAGGACAAATAGTTTTAGATTTCAATAATAATAATAATAAGAATAATAATCTAATATCATGTGAAATTTTGCTAAATTTTAATCGCTCCAAGGTTAATCTCAAGCATGCAGCTCATTTCATCGCAAAGATACTAGATTCCATACTCTGCGAAGAAATCACACGCAGAAGTTAGGACGACGACACTATACACAGAAATGGCAAATGTTCAAGGTTTATTTACTGCATCCTCTGACAGCTACAAAAGAAAACTTACCATCACGCGTTTTTTTATAAAATAAATGGTGTGCGTTATGTTGCAGGAAAGGTTTGCGATAGCACGTACGTCCGCCGGTGTGCGAATATTATTTCTTTACCTTTTATTAAACATGATTCTGCTAGCGGGCCCAAATTGATCAGATTCCCATTATCTCTGCTGGTTTATTAATTTTGTTATACAAATTATCCTCTCGTACAGATTGTCCCTCTGTTCTTTTTCAAAATAGGTTTGCCTGACTTTTTTCGGGTTTCTAGATTTTTCTCCGATGTAGCATTAGTCGTACAGAAAACACCACACAATTACCAAATATTGTGCAATATACTTTTTACCATAGCCCGAAAGATACAGCCTTTAATCCCGATTAAGTTTATAAGTGTATAACAAAGTTTAAGTGACTTCAATTTATGTTCTTCTAATTTTAAAAACAATAAATGTTATACTACAAGGGTGAATAGTGAATGAAAATTCGTTTAACGTAAATATAACATTAAGTAACTGCAACGTTAAACACTTATTTAATTAATTTTCATTTATTCAATCCCGATAATGAAAAATCTCAATTTAAGTTTTTGTTAAAAATTAAGAAATGTATGAAATCCGTTATCAAACATTAATCTGATGTTTTTTCAATTACCGGAAAAATCTAGCAAGGCCTTAATAAAAATGTATATATAATATTAGAGAGGTTGACGATCATTTTTAGTCGGGTATTTCTGGTTCTTTTTCAAATTCTCTGACTTTAATCTGGCTAATTAAATTCCCCGACTGTTTCTGGTTTTCTACAAAGTAGCCACCCTGTCATAATCTTTACCAAAAAAAAAAAAAAAAAAAAATCGTCAAAACAAATTTTAACCAGCGACGCGGAATTATTTTTAGTTACCGTTCTTTATCGTATTGAACTTTGGATGTTTGTTTTTTTTTTGTTTTCTCTTTAAAAAACCCGTTTCCAAAGATATGCCATTTTGGGCGAACATGTCAAAGTATATGTCAAAACACAAATCCGATAAAATCCTTACCTCGAAAGTCTAACAAAATTTTAGAAAAAAATAACAAAAAAAAACCAAACAAACAGTTCTAATATTTATTCGGAAACAAATCATACACACACTTTTATTAGTAATTTTAAAAATTGTATATACTGTTTAGAATCGGTAATGTATTGCTACGAGAATTCATAAATTACGAAAAAGATCAAAAACAATCCAAGATATTAGTTACAGAATTCTCATGTATAATAAAATCCGAAAATTTGTCGTAATTGAATTTTAATAATCATAATTTTCTCCGAAAAATTCAACGATCTAAGTTTATGCTTCTTATCTTGTTTATCCGCACCGTTATTTTGCTCAGATACAGCTCAATTCTAAATTCGAATAGTGAAATAACAAAACGTATAATTGGAATAATATGCGCGAACTTGTATGTGCATATCAGTATTTTTCATTACAACAGTCAAGAAGTTTCACTTTAATCTACTCAAGGAATTGAAAAAATCATACACAAGAAGAAACGAAATGAGAGAATGTCTGTACGTGCATCATATATATGCTGAAAATCAACTATATAAGAACTCGGGAAACATTATATTATAAACTCCGTATATAATATTGAGCAGTTTACTTGAATGCGAAGAAATTAGCTCAATTCAGTATATCGTTTGGCATTATGAAACATATAATAATTGAAACGGATTTTATTGATAAAATATCGCCATTCCATATGCCGATAACAACAATATTGCGGATTATGCAGGGGAATCGGAGCAAGAGCCTACTAAAATCCTTTATTAACGTAAAAAAAATTGTATTTATAATTAAAAGAAATACAAACTTGGAAAAACAAATCGAATAGCCAGATAACGGAGTTGAAAACGAAAAAAAATAGCCAAACGGAGCGCCACATAATAAATTATTCGATAAATAGAAAGAAAGAAAAAAATAAATAAATAAATAAAAAACTATTAAAACTATTTTTTTTTCTCCAATTATAACACCAATACTTTTTCAATATACTGTTGTGTTTTCACATAGAATGCATTTCAATATGACATCATATTCGATAAACGTGATACAAGTTTACGCTGACCTTGAACGATGTTATTAAAAATAATCTATACACTCTTTACTCGCTGCACCGAAAAGAGCCATTACAATAAATTATAAGCTTTAATTTTATTCATCGACAAAGTGCTTTTGATGTAATAACGAAGAGAAAAAAAAGTTAATGCATAAAAATATAACAGATACCTGGCGATTCCTAAACTATTCTTTAAGAAAATTGTGATAGCATTAATAAAGTTATTATTCGACAGACTTTTTAAATATTGAATTATTTTTCTAAGGCGACAACATTACATAGTATGTTGAACGTAATGAGCGAATGTTCAAATCGCGTCAAGACGTAAAATTTGAGTCATACTGCCTTTTCTTGATATCGATACTCTCACGAACAAGTATAGACCCGAAAACTGGAAGAAGCGAATTTCACGTACTACTACAACGAAACGCGAAATAAATAAATTTAGCACGGGTTATAGCGAAGTTGCAACGTATTTTAACTGATAAGTTGTTGTTTTTTTTTGTTTTTTTCTTTTTTTCATTATGTTTTTATTTTAAACAAGCGGCCTCGGTCATAATTTAAAATTAAACTTTAGCCATTTTAAATAACAACGCAAACGAACTGTATCAATTACCAATATGAATTCAGCCAACGCGGACATTTTCACATCGAGCCTACTAATCAGTCCGCGCTACAAGAACACCAGTGTATACATATGAAAAAAAGACACAAAATTCAGTAATGTAAAAAACACCAAAATAACTTCCGACTTGAATATGGAAAATAAATACATCAATCCGCATCGATAACTCTATAATATGACTTAATTGTGGCACTCTTCATAACCCATTAAACTGCACTGTTAACCTTTAACAACAGTACATGGAAGTCGGTTTAGTAATCTAACGTAAACCGATGAATTAAAAAGTACTTGATATTAAGCTCTGCAGCACATTTATTAGTTTAATACGCATACATGGTATAGGTTGTGTAAAAAGGGCTTTTTTTCGAGAACATTTCGTATTGTGTCTCAATACAATTATTAATTAGGGTTTTTTATTAAAGTGGCCTGCACAATCTGAATACTACTTGTAAGAAGTATTTTAATTATTTATGCGTTAATTATATATATATATATAAACTCGGCCATTTTGGCCTCGCAAGGGGCTGTGGCCCTTGACCTTTCTTGCTTTTATTTTAATCTCTTTCTCTTTTACACTTTGTATAAAATGATCAAAATTTACAACGTAATTCTTATCGACATCAACACAAAAAAAATAACATAATCACAAAAATCCTATCCTAACATTTAACTTTCATTACATAAAATTAACCCTTTCGTTCACACATTTTTACCTTTGTTTCAAATTTTTTTTTTCAAAATAATTATAATGCCCGGACATGTAAATGATGTTTTATGCATATTTCACCCCCTCCAACCATTAGTTTTTAGATAGGGGTTGTTACCAATTGGTAACAGTATGACGGAAAGGATCCTATTCCAGTATAAAATGCATTGAAATGGTTAGTAAATATAACACATAAATGCGTTACAATTACATATTTTTATATAATGAAATTGCTTTTATATACCTGTGCATACATGTGTGTGTGTGCGTAAAGGAGCACTAAATACATTTTTACAATTAAACACATATTTAGTTGTACGTTTATGCAGTGATTTTGTACGGTAATTCACATAATGAAGGTGATTTTTATAGTAAAGTAAGTCTCATACCATAGTAATGATTCATTTATCTGATATTCAATACAAATTTATTTGATTATTCAGATTATATTGTTTTTCATTTAGCATTAGATTATAATGCATGTAATTGTAACGCATTTATATGTTATATTTATTAAACATTTCAACGCATTTTGTATTCGAATAAGTTCCTTTCTGTAATACTGTTACCAATTGAATTAAAAAAAAATTATACTAACAACATACAGTAAATTAAGTAAATATAGATATATAACAAAAATCTGCATGTCTTTTTAAATTAAAAAAATCGTATAAGCTTTGTTTTTTAAAAATAAATAAACATCTACAAACAACGTAAAACTCAAACTAAAAAACAGCGATCTCATTTGGATAAAAATCGGTATCTTCAACTGTAAATAAACAATATATTTTTTTGGCTTTCAACACTGGTTTTGTTAATAATCGATAAAGTAGCTTGTTACCAAATGGTAGCACAATGTCACAATGTATAGTATTACAAAAGTCTCATAATATATGAAATTAAAATGAATGTTACCAATTAGTAACACTGTGAACGAAAAGGTTAAAACATTTTCTCGTTACATTTTTTTTTTTTTACATATTTCGTTACATAAAATTGGGACATTTTTTCTAATGGGGGGTAGCCGAAGAATTACGTTGTAATTAATATATATATATATATATATATATATATATATATATATATATATATGTATAATGAAAGGAGAATTTTTAAATAGTTTTACACGCACACACAAACAATGCTACTAAACAATTTTTAAATATTATATTAATACTCTGCTATCTTTTCATTGGCTAATTCTCGGTTATTAAAAATGAATTGTAGCGGCACACTTCACGCAATAAACCCCTTTTAACATTCTGATGCTGTAATATCAGTTTAACAAAGAACGTGTACACATTTTAAATCGCAACAACCGACCCCATCCGGCAAGATATTAAAAAAGCAACTGTTTTAACGAAGATTTAATAAAGATACAAAATCAAACACGATAAGTACGCAAAAAGTGTAAACTGTAAATGAAAAATTGAATTTACAACTTTTACCCCACTTCGCTTCTCATTCTGTCCAATAACGCTGCAGCTGAGAATTTCATTGTTTTTTCAAAAACGGTCGCTTTTAAACATAAAATTTTCATAGCAGACTTCTCTATTTAACCATTCAGAAATACGAGAGAAATTAAACTTTCGATTAATCATATATTTTCTAAAATTTAGTTTCTAACACGTTGTACCACTTTTATCGAAAAAATAAAAATAAAAAAGACATCGTTAGTTTTCCAGACATTTTCATAATGCTTTAGACATTTCACCTGTCTCTTTAATTTACATTTTTATTAACAACGATGCTACTTCCTCTATTAAATAATAATTATTACAAACTGACGGTATTCTATCTATATTTCTTCGCAAGTAAAAACAATATGGTGATTTTCTTCATTTTATTCCGTATTTCTTGTTCGTTACCGGTACTTGTGCGTGTAATTGAAAGAAAACGAGAAACACGCGTGTATTGAACAGATTTTATCCGAAAATCCGTAATAGTTTCAAAGTTTTACTCGTATTCTTCGATAATTAGCGAAAAGGTTATTTTTTTGTTTTCCGTGAAAAATTTCAATATGAATTTCACGTAAACGTTTCGTACGGTTTTCCAGTTAATTAATATTCATATTTTTTTTTTTTTAGCTTAAAAAATGCGAGAAACATAAATTCAGCGATCGACGCATGTCTAATAAATTGTTCGGAGACAGGGAGAATTGCACTGAATAGGTGAATCTAAAAGACATACGGTCCATTGTTCTCCATCAAAGGAGAAATTTAACCACTTCTTTGGCTTGCTTTTTTATGAATTTCAAGGAACAGGTTCAAAACAAAACAACCGAAATGTCCGCTTTGCTAAAAGCATCACAGCCAATCAACTATCGACTCAATTCCCCAAAATCAGTCCTCCTCCGTTCCTAATTAACCTAGCGCGGTAATATATTCCGAACATAGCAGTTGTTAGGACGATTGGATACTAAAAAGTCCTGCCGAGTTCAAGATTCGTTCCGGACTCGTCGGGAAACAATTAGATATACATTGCGGAAATGGCCGAGAAATAACGTTGCTTCTCTTCTATTTCTTTGCAACGCCGCTGGACCGCATGCGAACCCAAACTCCACAACAGGACACTATGGAGATACAATATTAACTTTTTCTCCCGTATTCAGTCATCAGAACTGCCGTTAACTTTGTCACGCTGCACGATTGTGGACATCGTGGCCACCCTATTATATGCATATGCTTCCTTGTTGTACACAAAATGGCACACGGCAATTCTACGAAAGACTACGACTTTTAAATGAAGTTTACCATATTATCATCTTTACGCGACCATAAACATCACTTATTTTTAATATTCTCCTCGCTGCCATAAATCCCGATCGTTCTAGCAACTGGTCAGTTTCCGATTTTTTGTAAGTAACGCAAAGACACGCTAACACACGTAGTAAGCATAAAACCTTTAAAAATTTTAAATTTAGCTCTCAAACAGTACGCGAGCCATTAAAGGTACAAGTTATAGAGATAATAATACAAGTCGCAAAGTTTTACAAACCATAGCAGAGTGCCTCTCGAAATTTTTGCACTAAAATATGTATGATGATTCTATAAAGCGCGTTTAGCTCTAACTGAAGTTACATAAAGAAAAAAATAAAAAAAACCGACGTGAATTACACACTTTTTTTGCATTTTCGTTGATTCGTTACGACTTTCCGAACTTCTTACTTGTCGCCTTCATTTACACCCTAATGTTCAGCATCAAACATTTTTTTTCTCCAAAGTAGCCGTGTCGTTGTAGAATGCGGAAAATGTTTTCGTGCAATATACAACTCGTAATAAGAACCATCATCGGCGCAATAATCGTGTTGATTGGTGTAGAAACTGCAATAAATATTGTCGCGGCATGAGATACATCGGCGAAATCCCTGAAATGCCGTTGAGAACTTTTTTTAACAGAAATGATCATTGAGTCCGCCAGATAATTGGAAGAAAAAAAAAACTGAAAACACCCTAATTAACATTGCAAAACCAACAACAAAATTCACGCAGGAATTCCGCAGATAATGCGCAATAGGGAGTACAGCTTATTGGCAGATAAGAATAAACAAAGCTCGACACAGAAAGAGATGAACATCCAATGCGATCGGCCTTAGAGATACCATTGCTTCATTCAGGTAAGCGAGCAATTAGGAAGAAAACCCGAGAAAGATGAAAACGAGACATAAAAGAATGGTTAAAACGCAAGCAAAATAATAGAAATAATAACAGAACGGAAAAAGAAAAAAGCTCAAAGAACCAAGGGAATTAGAAAGATAAGGTTAAACAGATAGATAAAGAAAAAAAGATTGAAACGAAAGGAGGAAAATACCTGATACCGGAATCTACGTTGGAATTTTCAACAGGGAGACATGAAATTATAATATGCATTTTACGAGAGAAAAAAACGAAATGAGAGGAAGCAGTAACCCGAGCCATAGAATCGTTTGTTTCATTACCTTTAATTAACGCAGAAGCAATAGCGAAAAGAAAGAAAATGGATAAGACTACATATGCGAAGAATAATAAAATCACAAAAAATGATCCAGGAAGGAGGTGCGGATTTTAGCCTGAAATAATTAAACAATTGGAAAAAAGACGATTAAAAGAGATTAAAGTAATGGAACATCGAGTAGTCGTTAATTTGTTTACAAAAGTAGAACAGAAATAATGAAGTTGAAATAAGATTTCAAAAAGAGTTAAGATGTGAAAGGATAAAAAAAATTACAACAGATGATCCCTGGAGCCATCAGTGAAAATAGTGGCACATAAGAAGAAATTACGGGATTGATAGTGTTGCAGAATTTCCTTTTAATTACTGTTTCGATAAGGGACTTGTGAAGATAGAAAGAATACTGTTAAAAATGGGAGATTATTACATGAAACTGCATAAGCTAAAATCGACCAAGATGAAGAGAAATTAAGACAGAGATTATGTTTCCAAGTGTAAAACATTAGGTCTTAGAGATGGAAAAGTAGGAATGAAAAAGAGTCGAGAATGTGAGTGGAACGGAAATGATGGCTTTAAAAGCAGGGGTGGCCCATATTGGATTTAGCAAAAAGTGCTTGTATTAATAAAAAGGATTTAAAAGACTCGAGACCGATCCGAAAACATTAAGTTGCAACATTAAAAAAGTAAAGTAAGTCCCTTGACACGGCGTCGGGGATTGTTAAGTTAAGGTTCATAATATATTCAGCCTAACGGCACTACTAATGAGAGTCTCGGCCGCCTTTACTTTTCCAGAGTTCACTAGTATCCAATAATTTCAGATTAGGTATAAACCTGGGAGCGACTTGGTTCCGGGATGAGACAAGTCTCGATAACCTATGACACCTCTGATTTGGTAGCCAACGTATAAGCAAGTATTAGAGTTTCAACGTAAACTGCATTCGAAGAACCCTTTAAAAGCAGCCAGCAATTACAATGAAATATTTAACTTTTAACTTGAACGAAAAAAGTAGTGAAAAATATCGTCTTTACCCTAATATCAAGGCATTAAGGTACGCAATAAAACCTTCAAAACCGTAGTTACCGGCACATTTAAAAGAAAATAAGAAAAACCATCGAATTATTGTATTCCAAACAAACCTACAAGCGAACCCAAACTATCTAGATAACTTATTACTATACCGTCGTCTTTCTACTCTAGTAGCCTGAATAAAAATTCCTATTGATATTTTTCGTATTCTCAAAAAGAGGCAGCTTATTGCGCACAAACAATTCCATTTTTTCGCTCAACCCAATCAATTATCCAGTGTAATCTTCGCACCATTTTCTCTCACTTTAACTCCTTATAAATTTATAAATATTAACATATAGGTAACACATAAGTACTGCTGAAAAACGCTCGAGCAAAAGTTCAGCCCTCCCCCTATTACTAAAATCAAACACGTGTTTTATTTTACTACAATGTAAAAAAATCAAAATCATTCGCAACACCCTTTGGTCATTATCGATACTGTAATTTTCGTCTTCCTGAAGTGGTTTCGTGAGTACATTATAATTTTAAAATTTTAGCAGATATGAGAAATTCACAAATAAGTATTTCAATAATGCAATATCCAGCGTAATTAAAGACGTTCCATCATTACAATAACTTAATGGCTGGATCATTCGACTACGAACTGGATTTCTATTTCAGCGATAGTAAAAATACAGATTTTAACTGATATTAAAAGATTTTTTAAAAATTGAGGGTTAACCCGACGCCGGTCGAGAAATTTTACAAATAAAAAAACTAAACACATACAGCACAAACGCGCTTTTTAAAATATTAACCAGAAATTAATCGCGTAGAAGGGGAATTTTGTCATATAATATGTAAATTATTTAAACGTAAAGTGGGAGATTCTACCCGAACGAAACACCACCGCCTAACGGTAACTGGCTTTCTTTAAGAATAATCATTATATCATTAAATTACTCTAGATTTTTATCGGATAATTATGTTTCACTGTTCGTGTACTTTTTAGAAATTGTTAAAATACACTTTCTTTAAAGTCGGAATATTTTTTTTAAACAATATTATTTCACCACTTTCAGCAAAGATGTTTTTTTGCGATAATACGGATGGACCAGATAAAAATGACACTATCATTTGTACTCTATAAAGGTGAGTATCGGTTAACAAGCAATGTTCAAATTCCGTCAATGATAACCCTGTAAATCGCGCTTTCGAGGTTTTGGATTTAATGATAAACAATGAAGATAACTTTGCGTGTTTTATACGAGTACACAAAATCGTAAGATCACGAGTTCGCAATTATATAGATCATATTTTAAACTGGGATTTTATTAAAATATTAAATACAGCTGGTTTTTTTTTCTTCAAACGGTGTTACAGACATTTTTAAAAAATTGTTAAGAGAAGGAAAACTGTACTTTTAAGTACACTACTGAAGGGTCGAACTATAGAAGGAAATAACATGAACAGAGAAAAACCAAAACAAAAAAGTTTAATGTGGCCGATGGGTTGTTTTGCACATAAGCCCCCCCCCCCAAAAAAACAACAAGTTTAGTGATAAAAATTACAGTTGCAGAATTACTAAACCGCAGAATGTTAAAGGACCAGTAATAACCATATACAGTGGAGGATCCACGGAAGGGAAATAAAGGACACTCCCCAAAAAGTCTTTATGAACAAATTTGTTATAAGAGAGAAACTTAATTTATGCGATAACAGATTTGTATGAATTTTACCTACGGATTTAATTATAACTAATATTTAATACTATTTTCTAGTAAAACTATTAATGTTTCTTTTTTATTCTATTTTAAACAGACCTGCCGTCGATCTTTTTCCATTTTTATTTGTTTTTAATTTTTATTTTGTGATTTTAATTAAAAATAGTTCGATGAGAAATATATATGTATTTAAACTCACTCACAAACAAAGAATTTGGATCGGAGTACTAACAGAAATAAAAAAGAAGTAAAGTCTAATAAAAAAATACTATCTTTCTTACTATTTCTAAACTACTATTTTAGCTAGAATTTTATAATTTCTTTTTATTTTTCACCCCTAAATATAAGACAAAATTTAAATTAAAAATTGTAACAATTATGTATTTTTAAAACACATTTTTAAATTTCTATAAAGGTCGCAATTTGATTTTCTTTATGAAACAAGAGATATTTCTCAAATCTACTGCCTACCTTAGAAGATTTTACGTAATTACATAATCCCCCCCCATGGCTCTTCTGGATCCGCCCCTGCCATGTATATAAGTATATATATATTAATTACAACGCAATTCTTAGGTTACCCCCCATTAGAAAAAATGTCCCAATTTTATATAACGTTTGTTGTATTTTATAAGATTTTGTGATTGTTATTTAAAAAATGTCATAATTTTAAGTAACGAAATATGTAACGAAAAAATGTTTTAGTTTTATGTAATGAAAGTTAAATGTTAGAATAAGATTTTTG
The DNA here is from genome assembly GCA_039619475.1 of Icerya purchasi. Taxonomy (NCBI): domain Eukaryota; kingdom Metazoa; phylum Arthropoda; class Insecta; order Hemiptera; family Monophlebidae; genus Icerya; species Icerya purchasi. Next base: position 134,847,134 of record CM077116.1, read on the forward strand.
TGATTATGTTATTTGTTTTGTGTTGATGCCAGTAAGAATTACGTTGTAAATTTTGATCATTTTATGCAAAGCATAGAAGAGAAAGAGACAGAAATGTATGCAAGAGCAGTTAAGGGGCACAACCCCTTGCGAGGCCAAGATGGCCGAGTTTATATATATATATATATATACACAAACACACCTATTTTTATATCATATTTTTATTTTTTATTTCATAATTGTAAATAATGTAAATTTTACAATCGCATTCAGTAAAATACTAATTGTGTTTGGTGACTGTATTAACAGAACTGAACGGATTTTATACATTTTATGTACAATTCTGAACGATTGAAATCGGTAACATAAAATTTCATTTGTTAATGAAGTCCTCTTTAATACAAATCAATTCAATCCAAAATTAAAGTTTAAATCCAGTATTAACAAATCCGTAAATAAACCTCATCAATACAGATGAATTATTTTAAAAAACTATAATAAAACTTCTTGTATTTCTATGTAGACGAATTAATATTTACATACACACACGCACGCACACATATACATATATATACACCCGCACCCACACACATACACCCATATATATATATATATATATAGGCTAGGGACGGCATTTAAATGATAAAACTCAGTTGACAGAAATAAACTATTTCTAATTAATACTAACACTGAAGAAGCAATCAATTCAAAAATTTTTAACCGCTTTTAACCACTCGTGGATCTTAAAAAACATAAAAAAATTGTATCCAACAATAGTGTATACTTAATATTTTTTTTTTAAATGGAGTATTAACCGTAATCATAAAGAACCCCCTATCCGGGATGATGCTCCTAATAAATTACAATAAATGTAAGGAAGGGGGAAGAAACGATCATAAAGGTTGTAACTCAAAGATGCGTATAGAAACTATCGCATCTGTATTTATTTTTTGGTAGTTTTCACTCTTTAGATGCGATTATCATATTGAATATTTTACAAATACTTGTTTTTCATATTAACATAATTAATATAAGATACATATATACATGTGTATGTATGTATATATAATACACAGTTATTAGCATATTATATGTATATATATATATATAAATACTAATGACTAAGTCTTTCATATATATTAAATATAAAATATGGCAACGAACATAAATTATTCAACTGATCTAATTAACGACAGATTTTCAAATACGAGTAAAATTTAAAATTACACATAATGGTATGTACACGAATAATATTCGTTTTCATTTTAAAGTAAAAAAAACTCTTTTTTAAACGTTCTCGAATTTTGCAAAAAAAAAAAATAAAAATAATTCAAACCAACAATTTTATTATTAAATTCATTAACGTGCATACGTTTAATGCCTTTCAATATAGTAGAAAACAAATTTCACAATTGCATGTTTTACTACGAAAACGTATGAACACAATTTTGTATTATGTTCATGCGCATACTTAATGTTAGATTATGTATTTTTATGTTAAAATGAAGTATTAAAAGTATCAGTGTGAAAAAAATACGGTTTGAAACAAAGTTTGGCGCAATAATTTACTTCTTTAACTGCAAATAATTAACAGATAGGGAAATTAATCCATAATTGGTCTTTGTATATTTCTGTTAATGCATAAATAAATTAATAAATGACTTTTTTCTCTTTTCAATTTTATTACTAACAGACAGGTACTACGCAGAGTAAAAAATAAATCGGAAATGAAAAGAGAAAAAAAAAAAAATTTCATATAAAATTGAAAAATATGCATCTTAAACTACGATGAATTTGTTACATATAGATACATATATAAATTCTTACAGGAATTTTGTTAAGCGGTGTCTTCAGATATGATTTTTACATGTGTATACATTTTCCATAAATAAATAAATATATGTAACATACGAAAAATAAAGTAACCACTGAAATGGAAAATGCACCAGCAAAAAAAAATTCAAAACTTTTTTGTATTAATAATGTGTATGCATGTATGTTTATATGTACGTATATATATATACATATATAAATTAAGTAAAAATGTACACTAAGAATCTATTAATCCACCTCTGAAAAACTTTATAATTCTAGTTTTATTATTTGTGAATATATAGATAAAATCCATGTACATATACATATGTACAAATATATTATATATATATATATATATATATATATATATACATGCGTGAATGTATTTAGGGTACATACATACCTATGCAAGCAGTACGCGTAAAAGTGAAGAATAAACTGTATATTACAAAGGTATTTTGTAGTCAGAAAGTAAAAAAGAAAAGTCAAAAAAGTCAACGGAGTTTAAGAAATCTAGAACTGTTATAGGGATATATTGTATACACAGTTAATGTTCCATAAATTCAAGTTGTACGTAAATCTAGAAAATATTTCACTGATAGCTAATATGCATCTTTTTCTAATAAATAAATCATTATATATTTACATTTATATCTAATATCTATCTATATGTATATATATATATATATATATATATATATATATATATATATATATATATATTTATATATATATATATATATTCTTTCTTCATAACTGATCACAACAAAGAGTATGAAAGTATATTGAAATATAAATTAAAACAATTTTATATGAACTTGTTAAATTATGTAGTATAAATTTTTCAGGGAATTATGAAGAGAATCATTCATGGGAAAACAAAATGAGTTTACTTTTCGTTATGTGGCTTTTTTTAGTTTGTTTTTTATCTGTTTTACTTCAATTTCGCTTAGGAAAAATAGACCATTAACGGTAAACGGAATTCTTATTAAGCATGAACATGTCAAGTATTTCACATATATATATACATACATCTATGTTAGGAATGAAAACGACAATCTGCAATTTCATCCAGTCTTTAGACGAGTGAAGGGGGGTTTCCGAAAACCGGATGAAAAGGGAAAAACTGCAATTCTATTTAGAATAAATAATAAATTACTCATTAGAGAAGAAGCTTCGCGTGCAAGTTCTAAGAAGTGCTGGACGGTGCGAAGTCGAGGAACATGCTGGTTCACCGATAGCTGAAAAACCATGACGCACACAGTGGCGCACTTAACATGTTACAACAATCACGACAGATTAAACGGCGACACTATAGGCGCGTAACTATAATAATTTACCACGTATCGGCGAAACAGAATTGCTGGCTAATTGGGCGCGATAAGAAAAGATCCGAAATAATAGTTTTCGCCAGAGGTTTCTACCGATTTTTCGAATAACAAAAATGCTAGCAACGAGAAGAATACGTACGAACCAGTAGTAGCCTGTAATCCACCGTCATCATGGCGAATCTTGTTCAACCAACGAGCAACGATCGCGCTCAGTACCGACAAACACTTCTTCACCCGATCGACGACACAGACCAACGAACCAACTCACGACCGACACAAACGTCGCTCTAGTGTGCCGCAGCGGTAGCCCTCCCGACCACCGATAACCACGCTTCCGTGTACACACGCACACTAGACCGACCGAGGACACGCGACGCGCGCGGAACACGAACCGTTCGTCTCGCCAGACACGACGCACACAGGCACACACAGGCACCCCGCGCAGACCGGAAGGGTTCGCGGTGCGAACGTTCTTGGAGTGAAACGCGCGGGCGAGCGGAAGGACGAAGCGGTCGCGGGGTGGCAGTGAAAATTAACGGCCGGTCGAGGAACGAAGCGGAGGGTCAAGTTTACAAATGATAAGCGGCTTAGACGACGAGCACACTGGCAGCGGCGGCCGATTACGCGCCGGGCCGTCTTATTCTAAATTTGACATATACCCCCGGCAGGATTGGAAAGGACCGCGTACGCGCTGGACAGACAAACACACGGACGGAGCTTGCGCCGAGGGTCTGACAAGTTTGCAAAGGACGCGCAACACGCCTGCGCACGGTAGCGGCGCGCCGCCGGCCTTTAAGCGCGTGTGCGCGCGCGCGCTTCGTTCGGCTGCGTTACGCGATCTCGTTACGGTGACGAGACGGCCGGCCCGAAAACTGAGCGCAACTTGCTCCAGCGCGCCTTACGACAGCTGCCCGAGCCGATTCTCGGAAGCTGGCCGCGATTGGCCGAAACTTCCGCGGCCCCTGGCCACTCCGCCGACGATCGAGTGAAATGTGCGCGATCGTTTTTGGACACGCAAACGCGTTCATCATCACAGGGCAGACCGTGCACTTTCAGATGGACAGAAAATAATGCACATTACCGGTGATGGGGTCGGAGGATGTAGGTAGCCGGGTAAACTTTTACACAATGCACCGTGATTAAGTAAAGTTCGAGTGGTTCTCATACATACTCTCTTTTTTTTTTTTTTTATTGTTATTATTATTTTTATTGTACGTACGTGTATATTTCAATACATATACAGCGAGCAACGAAAATATTCGGACACTAAGTCACTTCTTCATTTTTTGATTAAGAAGTTGTGTGTTTATGCAAACTTTTTGAAAAAAAAAAAGAAAAGTGGTAAGGGTATGTTAGAACAGAGCATTAGGTAATAGAGACAGTAAAAACTTTCGATGCACAATAATAATAACAAGCGTGAAAATTTGAAGCAAAATAAAAATAGTGTATTCAAGACGCAACAAAAATATTCGGACAGCTTCGATAAAAATTCAAAAATTCAATTTTAAAATACCTTTAATATTTTGTCTGAATAACAGCATTCATTCTCCCTTTGGACATCGATTCAATTAGTTTTGCTGTAAATTCTGGTGAAATTTTTCGCCACTCTTGCTCGACAATTATTTTTGTTTTACTTCTGATATTAGTTTCCTGAATTTTTCGATACAAGTGGTCTCAGAAATTTTCGACGGGATTGATGTCTGGTGATTGAGATGGTGGTGTTTCCATGACCTTCAGACAGTTTTACAATAGACACGACCGCGCTTTGTACGATTTATATGTTTAGGGTCATTATCTTGGAAGAGCTTAAAAATAATTTTCAGACCCAATTTTTCGGCACTGGATTTCAAATTTCTTTGCAGAAGATCGACACGTATGTACCCGTATTACCTTCGATAAATTCCAAGTTACCGACCCCAGACACAGCGAAACACCCCCACACCGTAAGACTTCCTGCACCATGTTCGACCGTCGCGTTCAGGTTGTTTTTTTTAAGCTCCGTATTCGGTTTCCTGCAAAATTTTTAGACGTTCATCGCTTCCGAAAACATTAAATTTACTTTCGTCAGTAAAAATCACAGTTTTCCAAAGATATACATACATCACCATTAGCATTTTCTTTTGCAAAGTTGAAAGTTTTTTTCGATTTGTTTCGCTGACTAAAGGTTTTTCTCGCGCGACTCTCGAATTGTGGCCGTTCTTTTTAATTGTTTGACGGAGCGTTTGTGGGTGAACTTTAATATTAAATCTTTTTCGTGTAGTTTCGTAGGATAATTTAGGCGCACTAATTGCTGGATTTTTCTTTACTTGCCACTCGTTATGAACTGCTGATCATTTGTTCACAGTTTCTGTGGCCGACCTGTTTCTAGAATCGAGTCTATCCGATCTTTTTCAAAACGTTTAATGATGTCGCTGCGTCAGTGCTTTTCCCCATATTTAATAACTTCGAAATTTTACGAACAGAAAATCCGTTACTATGATTACGAATCACCAATTGTCGTTGCTCAAAAGACGAGTTTTTGCCTTTACACGAGGAATTTTGTTCAATAATTTTTAAACCGAACGTAAAAATGAATGTAAAATGTCAAATGTCGATCAACGATAACAGGTTGCCTTTGGTATAAAATGACTCACCCTCGGTCAACACGCATCGTTGTTTCATGGAAAAACCCAATTACTAGTCAACGTACTTACGCATCCGAATATTTTTGTTGCCGCTTGAAAGCGTATTACGTTATGTTATTCATTTTTTTAGGCGGTTTTATTGATGTTTTTTTCTTTTCTTAATTCATTTATTACCTTAGGCTCTGTTTTGACATACTCTTAAATTTTTTTTTTTTAAAAGGTTTGCATAAATACAACTTTTTAATCAAAAAATTAAAAAAATTACCTAGTGTCCGAATATTTTCGTTGCTCACTGTATATATATATATATATATATATATATACACACACACATATACATATATACATACATACATATACATACATACATATACATATATACACATATATATATATATATATATATATTATATATATGCACATACACACTTTTAACAAAGAATCAATATAATCGGTAAATATTTTTTTAAGAATGATCTAATTAATAAATTTATACTAATTTTGGAGTTTTTAGAAATATTTACCGCTGTTCTGATAACCCCTATATTTTACATGTATATAAATCTTTACTTTAAAATAAAAAGCAAGTCAATGGAAATTCTCATTACTGAAATAAACTAGTGGCGAAGAATTATTATTATTCGACTAATAATGAATTTCATTATTACTGATACATTGAATAACTAACAGAGAAGCATAGATTTAGCAATAATTCTTTTTATAAATTTTACTACACCCACCTCCAGCTATGGTAAATTTTTTGAAAGTTTACTGCAATTATGAATTGAAAGAGAAATGTAAAAGTAACTGGAGAAACTAGTATGGATAAATTTAAAAAACGTTTTTAACTAATAAATAAATGATGATTTTTAGTGATGAATGGATCATCATACACTTACGCGCAACTGCCAAAATGATATAATAAACATTTGCGTCTTTTTTTGTAATTTTGAAGATTAATAATATTATCCAACAAAAAAAATTGGTGACAAATTATAGAATAATGAAGCCCCGTATGCGTTCTAGAATGGTATTTATTAAATTTTGACACAATCGCTAATTCTTTATCACAGACCAATAATAATAATAATAATAATATTAACAATAATAATATAAATATGAGCATAAATCGCTGGTAACCAAACTAAAAATGCCGAAAAATATATCTTTGTTTTATATAATTAGTTCTGTCTGTGCAAACATTTCGCCATTAAAATGTAAAATTTAAATTAAGATATAGACGTAAGTTATCAAATACAGCATGGTCGGCGTAATAATCAAAATTTAAATGCAATGAAATAATACTGTAAAATCGAAATAAATTTTCAACTATTACAATAAGGAAATGAACGTGTTGTGTATTGCTCGTAATACTGATCCGTAAAGAATTAAAAACAAATTATATTACTTTATCGGTCAATTTTTAATTTCGCAATTAACAGATGAACATTTAAAAGTATTCCAAATTAAATTTTGTTTGTGATAAAACAGCTATTATTATGTTCACGAGTTTTGTGTTTTTTTTGCTGTTTAAAATAGTTTCCAGTTTATGCAGTTATAAATGAAAACCGAAATTATATTTCCTCAAAAAGTTAAACAACAACTTATATTTTATCCTATACGTAGAATTTAACGTGTTATTTAAAAACATAATTATTTTATTAACTTCTGCTAAATGGTCTATCAGTACATAAAATTTGAAGTTAAGAAAATTCAGGTAATAAAATATTCAAGACGTGTCGCTTTTATTATATAACGTAAACGCGCAAGTTGGAGTCACACGTGTAATGTGTTTCTTCTTCTGAGACGACGGGTAGAAAGATATTCATATATTTTAAAATACACAGATTACAATCATTCCGTATGTAATTATTAGCTGATTTTTTGTTTTTTTTTTTAAACATCTACTTTTCTCCCCGGCGCAATTACAGCGTTCGTATTAATTATCGAGAAAACACGAGATATTACAATTTTCTTCACTCGCTACTATATTTTTCAAATTTAATTTTTGATCAGCTCTTGAACCTTTATTCCGATTAAAAATTATTTCGTTTAATAAATAAACGAAATAACAAAAAAATTATACCTTTTTATAAATTAAAGCGCAAAGTAAACCAAAAAAAAAAAAAACAAACCTTCTCACGGGGACTCCCTAACACAAGGATACAATTTATATAACGACATTATTAATTAATTAACTCGTTCCTATAAAAATCATACTCAATGATATTCAACTTAAGTTAAAAAAAAAAAAAAAAAAAAAAGAAAGAAAATGTTTGTTAACTCTCTGGAAGTTTAATTTTAAAAATATTTAAGATAGGGCCACGTACTATTCAAATGATTTTTAATGTCTTCAAGTTTCTTTTTTTAAACTAGATGTAATTCAAAATTCTCGCCACTGTTAAATTCCAAGAATCCTTTCCGAGTTCAATGCACCATCTCGGTCTACACCTTATTTAGGCTATCGTTTTGTCGCTATTTGTCCGTGTCATTTGTTCTTATTCAAAAAATTGGAGCTTTTATTTTTAAGAAAATTCCATTTTATTTTCATTCATTTTGGCTTTAAACGATTTTCTCTTATAATATTTCTCCTTCATTTTGTTGACTTCTGCCATTCTGGCACAGTATTTTTTCTGTTTTCCCCTTCCGAACTCCTTTTCTAAACATACAAGAATTCTACAGCATCTCGTCAATTCTATATTTTTCCCTTTTGTAACTGCCTTTTTAGCTGCTGGAGCTTCTTTTACTCCTGCAAATTAAAATTTTTCAAAATGGATAATGCTCCTGGGCAAAGGGTTTCTCATCGGCATCTCCCTTCAACACAAAAAAAAATCATGTAAATTTTAAAAACATCCTTAATTTTTCAGCAGGGCCTGCCATTTTAAATAATAGGATATTGTTTTCTGCACTGCGAAGAAAGTTTCGGGGGAAAAAAAACGTTAATAAAAACGCCTTTGACTACAATAAATAATAACCTTCATGTAATTTACACACTCACAAAAAAAAAAATACGGAGAACATCCACGGTGACTCGAAAAAACGCTTACAATTTCACAGAAGTTCCATACAATCCTAAAATATTTCTTCTATTGAAAGATAGACACTGTTGCTGCATACCTTGTATGAATGTAAATTTGTTCCTAAACGTATCTAAATCGATAACAACATTATATTTAAATTTGCCTCCGGTTTTTACGATTACGTCTCCTATTTCGCCTAAAGGTTTTCACGGTCATAAAAAGTGACGAAAATCAACACCTGACACGTGCTTTTATCGTTTTACTAAAAATCAATCTGGCAACACTGTCTGTAGATTTTTTTCTTTTCCGAGAAAAGAAAATAATAACAGGCTTCCGCTTTGTGCTGTTTTAAAGATGACCGCCCTGGAAAACAGTTATCGAATTCGCAGTAGTTCAAACGGCCAGCGGAAACAAAAATGTATTGCGGTACTCTTTCAGAGCAAACGGAAGTGAATTTTTGTTTGATGATTCATTTAAAAATAAACAAAGATCGTTTTCTTTACATTCGGCCACGGTGACTTTTGTTCATTAATGCTTTTAAAAAGCATCAGATTTCGAGAAATTTAACGCATTATAACATTTTAAAGCTCCCTTCGAAAACTATAAAAGGAAATACGGCAGTACTGTTTATGTAGATGGAAGATAATTTAATCATTTTTCTAACGTTAGCAATTCGTAAAATACAAAATGTATAAATACAATTATATATTACGAAACAAATTTATACAACATATACATATATATATATGTATATATTAAAAGAAATGCTTCATAAGTCTATTTCCGCTTCTTTTAATATCAGTATTAAATTTCTCACTATTCGTTTCCAACTTCTCTCATTACTTTAATTTTTTTTTTCAAACTTTTGTTTAAAAAAAAATTTTGCTCTGTTTAGTAATGAACGATCGTGCATTTGAAATCAACAAACAATCAAAAATATTAATTCAAATAATTACAAAGAAGTAAGTAGAAAAAAGCTGAATCAAATAAATGAAGAAAAAAAAACGGTAAAATCAAAAAAAATTCGGACGACATAAAAATGTTTTTAAAAAAATTAACCCGTATTAAGGTCCGTTTATATCTTCAGACATCGAGCGTGTCAGACAAAATGATATATATTACTATGCAGTGTGTATTAACGTATTTACATCTATCGTAACGCGACCGTTCAGGCACGGTCAGACACGTATCGTGTCAGGCTCGTAATTTCGGAAAGAATATTTTGTCTGAACGGTTCCGTGTCTGTACGTATCTGCGGCTACTTTCCGGGCAATGTGAATAGAGTATCGGGACCGTGCAGACTTTTTTTGTTTATTTTCTTTTTGCCATGGATAACGAAAAGCTCAACGAAATTGTAGCAGAATACAACGATGCCTTTATGATTTAACGGACAAAAAATACAGTGACAATCAGAAAAAGGATCAGGCGTGGAACGAACAATAAGTTCTTTAAGCAGCGTCCAATATTCTCCTTCTTATTTTCTTTTCTTGAGCGTCGAATGTACGGCCATGCGTTTTGCTCTTTTTTTAGTTTTATCACGGTCTTCTTCTTCTTCTAGTAACGATGCAATTATGGATAAATCTTCCTCCACAGAGAAGTGCCAGGATCATTTTCAACATAAATCGACCTGCTTCTCCCACTAAAGTTATTCAGTAACTGCCGGTGAGAGCAGCCGCGTCCGACACCGACGACGGTCTCTGTCGATGTCTGTCGATGTCTGACACGGCACGCTTCTAACACGTTAGATGTAAATAAATTGTGTCTGACGCTGTCTGACACGACACGTGTCTGACACGCTCGATGTCTGAAGATAATCGTATCTGTGAGGATTTTTGGCGATGAAATAAGAAAAAGAAGGAGTACTATAATACATTCTGGATAAGTTAAAAATAATAAAATAAAATGTTTACCACAGTAACCGGTACCTGGTGCACCGAGCACTTGCCCGGTTCATAAAATCAATTACTAAAATCAAATATAGTTGTTTTCTTACAATTATTTATTTAAAAAACCACTCACGATTATTTATTTTATTTCAAATAATTACAAATTATTGTTACTGGCAAAGTTGTCTTTTTATTCAGTTTTTTTAAATTTATTCATTAAGTTGGCCTAAAAACCCCCCAGTGTGCAAATTTCGTGAAAATGGTTGGAACCATTTCCGAGTTCGAGGGATGTACAAATATGTACATATACATATACATATACATATATATATATATATATTAATTACAACGTAATTCTTAGGCTACCCCCCATTCGAAAAAATGTCCCAATTTTATATAACACTAAATGTCCCAAAAAAATGTCCCAGAAAAATGTCCCAATTTTATATAACGCTAATGTCCCAAAAAAATGTTCCAGAAAAATGTCCCAATTTTATGTAACGTTTGTTATATTTTGTAGGATTTTTGTTATTGTTATTTAAAAAATGTCACAATTTTATGTAACGAAAAACATGTCTTAATTTTATATAACGGAAGTTAAATGTTAGAATAGGATTTTTGTGTATGTTGATGCCAGTAAGATTTACGTTGTAAATTTTGATCATTTTATACAAAGTATAGAAGAGAAAGAGACAGAAATGAATATATATATATAACTCGGTCATTTTGACCTCGCAAGGGGCTGTGGCCCTTGACCCCTCTGTTTACATTTCTATCTCTTTACTTTGTATAAAATTATCAAAATTTACAACGTAAATCTAAATCGGTCCATATAAATATAATAACATAATCACAGAAATCCCATAAAATATAACAAACGTTACATAAAATTCGGGACATTTTTTAATTAATATATATATGCACATATATGTATATATGTAATATATATATATACACACACACGCACATACGTATATATATACACACATATATATGCGTATATACAATTCCTGGCTCGTATAATAATGGTAGATATATAACCGTAAATTCTAGATAAAATAATTTGCTTTCAATATCTAGGTAAAAATGTATACGAGCACTGTGGATAAATCCGTAAATAACGGCTATTACCTATATATATATATATCTATTTACATCCGCCTATCTACCTGTGTTTATATGCGTGTGCCAGCGCACGCACCCAAATCTTTGAAACTACCGAATTAATCATGTTGTGGTTTTCATCAAAGTTAATAGACTGATTCCTGAGGAGGATTAATTTATAAGAATGGACCGGATTATCAATCGAGGATTTAATGAGGAAACTCGAGATGTCTGGAAACAGATCATACATAAAATCAGATGATAGATCTCGACGCTCGGAAGCGAGCAACGACGACGAAGAAGAAGAAGAAGTCAAGCATGATGTTTCACGCGCTGAGGATTCCCCGTATGTAAGACTATAATTTACCTTTAGTTAATACTAAATTCATAGAAAAGAAATCTGATTTTTTGCACCATAATGAAGGAGAGATGCGTAATTTTCGCGCTTTTTTCTACTATTCGCCAACATCGAACGTTTCGTTAAAGAAATGACAAATAGCTTTCTTTCCAACGATATATCACATGTCCGAAAAAAAAAATATTTTTTTTAAAAAGAATTTCGAGCTTTCAGCGCCTCAGGAGCTGATTTTAAAGTTGTAAACACAGATGTTCCGAACTTACAAAGCTGTTTCCGGTGACTTCATCTTCTTTGCTAAAATACTTGTTAGAGTCAATTGAGCTTTATATCTGAAAATCAAATTGCTTTCATCACTACAATCATTTGGTTTTTACGTTTTCTTAACCATTCCATTTTCCGTTTTTTTTTGTTTTTTTTTTTTTTTATTTAATGGGCTCGTTAACCAAGTGTGCCTTCATTCGGAAACAATTAGAAGTAAAAAGGAAAAGTTATATAATGAAACGATCAGATATCAGGAAGGTAACAATAACAGGGATAATAAGTGTAAACGGAAAAGGCAGGATATAACGGGCGCAATAAGGAGCAGGAAGCCCAAGCCTAAGCAAATGGGAGTTCAGGCTCGAACGCTCCACCAAAAGAGTTAAGCGTTCAAAGAACACGCGACCAGCGTTACAAATAACTGAATTATTTAAATGGAGAAGACAATCTCCTGATTGTTCTCTTCATGATTGTGATCCTCCTCGTACATGTGATGCTGATCACATTTTCTTTGAGTGTCCTGCTCTTCGTAACGAATGCTCCCTATTATACAGTCAGCTCTTGTCATTAGGTCTCCCTACTCCCTATAACTCTTCCTTTATCCTCTCCTTTCCTTCATCTTCTGTGGTGTCCGCACTGCTGTCCTTTGTTGTGTCCATTTCGGACGGCTTAGTTATTTAATTTCTTAGCTTAGTTTTCTTGTTGTTGGGTCAATGCCGCTGGCGCGCTCAAAAAATAAAAAAAAAAAATAAAAATATGAGGAAAAAGATAACAACAAAAAGCGAAAGCGGGAGGAAGGCAGCAAGGAATGATTAAAACGCAAGTGCATAATGAAGACAAGGAAACAGAATTCCTTACATTCAATCTATCCATCTATATTCCTCCTTGATTTTCAGAATTTATATATGAAAAACGTTAATTTTTCATTTTCCGGTTTTTAATTATTATATTTATGTAAAGATTCTTTCTCTCTTTTGGGGTAAACATATTTATCACCGTACAACAAAAAATAATCTTCACGTATCATCATATCCAGCCGAAGATTATTGGTCTTTCTATAGAACTTGTTTTAACAAAAATTTTTGTTCAACTAAACAACACACACAGCCATCATTTTGAAGGAGCCGAGTTATTCACACGGTGATGGTCTCTCATAATTACATATATAAGAGAACATCTTCTTCGCTCATATCTTTTAACCTCTCCGTCTCGAGCTTTTCCGTAATTTTTTGATGATGGGTCATTGCCCTTCGTTGGTGTTCCCCCCCAAAAAAAAAAAAAAAATAAAAAAAAAAAAGCTTTTCATTAGAATAAATTTATTACCATAACATCAAACTGTAGCAGTTGAGTAATGATTTTAAATTCAAGTATAAATAATTTTCGCGATAGTGGCAAATATAAAAAAATTCTATTGCAGGATTTCTTCTTTCTCTGTAAAAAATAATGGAAAACACTGCTTTTTTTTTAGTTTTCCGCAATCAGCGCAGACAGGTTCGGATTACGACATGCATGTTTTTAGATATTATGCGGCGGCGGATCCAGAAGGACATTGGGGGGTGGGAGATTATATAATTACGTAAAATCTTTTTTTTTTTTTTTTTTTTTTTTTTTTTTGTTGGGCTCGTCAACCAAGGACCTTTACCCAGAAACAAAAGGTAAGGAAAGAAGTCGGTTATATTTTGATTCGATCAGAAATTTTAACTAAAAAGGAACAAATAGCAGGAATAATTAGTGGGGAAGGAAAGGACAGGATATAGGATGCACAATAAGGGGTAGGAAGTCCAAGCTTAAGCAAATAAGAATATAAGGCAGAACGCTCCACCGAGAGGGATGAACACTGGAAGAACACATGATCGGCGTCGCAAATAATTGCATCATCCGGATGGAGAGGACAATGTGGAGAAGAAACCAAGGAGAAACGAAATCTGGAAGAAGGCAGCAAAGAATGGCCAAAGCGCATACGAACAATGGAAACAACTTCAGAACGACGAAGGGAGGAATGTAAAAGAAACCATGAATATGAAGGAAGAGTAGGCTGGACTGATAGGTAAAAGGAACAACTGTTGGAAAAAGAAGAAACATAGGTATCCGACCAAAATCGGATATGAAAGCTTTTACAAACTGATAGCAGGTTAACGGAAGGAATTTTTTTAAAAAAAAGACGAGAGGAAGCAGCAGCAGCCCGAGCCAAGGAATCAGCCGCTTCATTTCCAAATATGCCCGAGTGGCTAGGTACCCACAGCAGATCAATATTGACTGAATGGAGATAGGAAAGATTGTGAATGAGTGAACGTATACGGAGGATAACAAAGTCACACGAATGATCAGGAAGGGGAGAGGATATGGCCTGAAGGGCGCTCAAAGAGTCAGAAATAATTAAAAACTTAGAGGAAAATTGATTCGAGGAAATGAAAATAATATCTTCTACGGCAAGCAGTAAACTTGAGAAATAGCCCTTGTTTCATAAAGAAAATCAAAAAGCAACATTTATAGAAATTTAAAAATGTGTTTTAAAAATACATAATTGTTACAATTTTTAATTTAAATTTTGTCTTATATTTAGGGGTGAAAAATAAAAAGAAATTATAAAATTCTAGCTAAAATGGTAGTTTAAAAATAGTAAGAAAGATAGTATTTTTTTATTAGACTTTACTTCTTTTTTATTTCTGTTAGTACTCCGATCCAAATTCTTTGTTTGTGAGTGAGTTTAAATACATATATATTTCTCATCGAACTATTTTTAATTAAAATCACAAAATAAAAATTAAAAACAAATAAAAATGGAAAAAGATCGACGGCAGGTCTGTTTAAAATAGAATAAAAAAGAAACATTAATAGTTTTACTAGAAAATAGTATTAAATATTAGTTATAATTAAATCCGTAGGTAAAATTCATACAAATCTTTTATCGCATAAATTAAGTTTCTCTGTTATAAGAAATTAATTCCTTTTATCTCTTGATTAATCCTGTTTCTCCTCCTCGTCCTTGGATCTATGAGTTTCCCAGTTTGCGTCGGTCCATAATTACTAAATTATCTCGCCTCCGTTTCTCACATAGTCTCCTTCCTTCTTCACTAAACCGCTACTCTTTGGCTGCATCTCCTTTTTGTCCATTGGATCCTGAAGGTTCCCAGTATGTTTGCGATGCGAATCACGTGCTTTTCGAGTGCTCCGGTTTATCTCGCGAGCGTGAGTTACTTTATTATCATCTTTTAAAGCTTGGTCTTCCTGCTCCTTTCAACGCCTCTTATGTTCTTTCTCTACCTACTATCTCTGTTGTTCCTGTCCTAGGGGTGTTCCTTGATTCCATTGTCGGCAGAATAAAAATATAATTTCTATTCTATTCCATGTATCTATTCCTTTTTGCTGGGCTAATGCTCTTTGGTAGCCAACCCAAGGGGGGGTAAAAAAAAACAAAAAAAAAACAAATTTGTTCATAAAATCTTTGGTTCTGGGGGGGGGGTCCCCGATTTCCCTCCCCGTGGATCCGCCACTGTATTATGTTATGGAGATTTGATGATTTCAGTAACGCAAAAATTGAAGTAGCAGAACGCGGTGTATTTACATCCGCTAGAAATTAATAAAACGTTACCTGCAAACAAACCAACATTAAAATTGTTATAAAATTAGATATAAATTTATCGATTTTCTTTTAAACGCATTAAGGAAAACGCAATTTAGTAACTACGCTGTGTATTAGTAATCTTCGATAAAAAAATATATTTCATTAGAACATTTTGTAAACAGATTATATTAATGCAGCGGGAGTTTTAATATTTTTACACTTAAATCTTAAATTTTCGCCAACTATTCCGGTTTCGAGGACTTCACATAAAATTTTGTTTTAGTTGCACTAGTAATGTAACCATGAAAAAGAAAAACGGAATAAAGGAAATAAAATTTCTTTCGCCGCTAGAACTATCCTTTTTTTCTCTTTTTTTTTTTTTTGATTGCAATTTGCATTCCCTTTAAGGACCCTGCCAAGCTCTGCAGCTTGTCGGCGTGGTCCTAAACGAGTTTCCATACAAGAGGTGCTTACTAAAATTAATAAAATCGAATAGAATAAAGTAACCGCTAATACTGAGTTGGGAAAAAATAGTAAACCGGCGAGAATAACAAGATGTGCGCACGGGTCGGTGTATAAACGGACACACCAGTTGGAATTTTGCAATGCGATAAAATGCGTTTACAAAACGGTTTCAAGTGAAATCTTGCGTGTACCATGAGTATACTATCTGTACAGCAAAAACGTACGAATAGGTAGTATCAACCAATCATTCTTTTTTAAAAAGATAGATTCAACTGAATATAAAAGAAGAAAATTTAAACGGGTGAAACTTATTAGTGACGGAATTTGAACATTTGAAATCCAGCTTCATGCAGTACCGAAAGTAATGACATTTTGATTGGCCCATCCGTATTACCATAAAAAACAAAATTACAATGAAAATTATGAAATAAATTTTTTTTTTTTGAAAAGAATAGCGGCTTCCAGATTTACTCTAAGAATTTAATAAAAGTGCATTAAAAAGTAAAAAATAATTGCTCGATAAGAAGATAATATATCCTCTTCAGTAAAGTACACATTAAGCGGGAATATTATGATTATTCTTAAACAACATTCAAATGTTTAAAGTCTCGGTGGACACCAAATTCGAATTACAACAATTAAGAAACTATATTAAATATTCCCGATGTTTCCAATATTTAGATTATAAAAAACGACTTGTATACTCGTTTAATATAGTTTTTTCGTTTGTAATTATAACACGCAGCGGTACATCAAATTTACGGAAAACTGAAATTTGAAATTTTTACTTATCACACGGATTCCAGAGTCGACAATTTAAAACGAAAAACGTAATTACCATATTTAATATTCTGTGCAATTAAAAATTTCTTAACTTGTTACTACATGCAAAAATTAAGTTTTCATTATAAAACACAGACTAATTACGTCCGCTTAATAATCTCAGACGTACAGTATTTTGAAAAATTTCTCAAAAAGTGTTTTTTTCCTCGCCAGAGGGAATTAAAACTATTAAATTACTCAATATCAGGTGTTAGCGGTTGGTCACGATAGTATGAATATGTACACTAATAATTCGAAGATTTTCTAGACGCAGTAACACATTTCGTTTGGAGATAATGATTTGGGGAAAGAAATGAAATACGGCTATTCAAATCATTCGGAAATGAATCGCAATCATGAAATACCGGTTTTTTTTTTTTTTTTGGTCTGACGCGAAATTATCTGGATACTAACGAATTCCTATGAATAAACTAGATTAGCGCAGGATAGTACATACATGTATATAAAAGAAAATTGGATCTGTCGGGCAATTAATAAAAAACCTAATTAAATAATACCCAAAAAATATTGCGCATTTGCAATATGGCCGCACTGGTGCAATATAGCCCATGAATGCCGAAAGAGAAAGAGTAAAAAATAGCACTGACCATATCATATACCAAGTGCAATAGGCACTGGTGGACTGGAACTGAACAGCAATTGTACATTTAATAAAAATGCGCCATGATCATCAAGCACAGCTGTCAATATGGAATAGTTGTTTTTATTTCTTACCTGCTCCAACGAGAAGACCTTTAAGGGCAGCAGAAGACATTTACTAACTATTAATCATCATCTCGTAGGTATTCTTTTCAATGATTTTTTCTTAATAAATGCGATAGGTCAATAGAGTCTTTCTTCGAATGTCGTTTTATTTCCGAGAACTGCTCCTTTCTATTCGGCTTTTGTAATTTTTCTACTTTTTGTATTCTTCCCTTTCCTCCGTAACTACTTAGTTCCCGTTTTAGCCCCCTTTATTTGTTTTGTGTCAAATTAAACTTTTATTTTGTTTATAGTAGTATTAAACCTTACGTACCTAAGTCGACTGAGATGTTTGTTTTATCTCACTGAATAATAATAATAATAACAATAGTAATAGTAATAATAATAATAATAATAATAATAATCATAACAATAGTAATAATAATAATAATAATCATCATAACAATAGTAATAATAATAATAACACTAATAATCATAATAATGGAAAACTATTTCTTCTTTTGTGAAAATCCTAATTTAACGAATGCTAAAAAAAACTAGTGTTAATATTTTATAAGGATTAACTAAAAATTTTCGTTTTTGCAAGAGACTATTTCCAGTTCGGAATTATATATTTTTTTTCCAAAAAATATTTTTGTCATTAACCGATATTGCAATTTATTGAATTTTCTACGTTTTTGTTAAAAAATGCGGAGTACTTAGCAAATGTCGAATACATTTTAAAGAGAGGTAGCGAAAAACTCGTGTGAAGTTGATGTCTACGATTATTAGCGGTCACAATGTCAAGACTTTACTAGTTAACTTCTTCATTTATGAAAAAATTTTTAATACCATCAAGAAATACGGTATACTGTTATTAAAGCTTCCGATTTCTTCTACGCGTAAAAAAAAAAATAAACGTTCGATAATATTACCGAAATCATCAACTTATCGAATTGCAATTATTTAAGAATTGTTTACACTGATTCGCAGTTTATAATCGATTAAAATTCATTACTCAATTAATTCTCTCTTTTCCCTTTAATATTTCAGGAATCGAATTTATAACATAAGCTTGTTTTATTTAATGCGCATTCATTTTTCTTCATTATTCCTTTTACGCGACGTATTATCATTAAGTAAGACGATTTCAAAAAACTAGTTTATCAAATAATATTTTGTACATTTTGTGTCGTATGCGCAGTATCTTGTTTTTCCCGCAAAAATTTATGAAAAAAATTTCAAAGCGCTATACTATTTGCCCGAAATTAATTAAGCACGTAACAATTTATTCATGCAACGCAGAGATAACATTTTAGTTTCAACCGACATTTCATATCGTTGAGACTGTGTGTATAACCGCAATTTACTTATTACGTTCGAAGCTTTTTCATAATTTACATAAAAATAGCAACCAATGATTATTTTTTTCATAAGGTCTTAAACGTACATTTGCTTTTCATAAATTTTTGATGATTATAAAAAAGCTTCATGTTGACTTATCTGAGTGAAACCAATCGGGCTTCGAATAAGTCCAGAAAAAAAAAAAAATTAAAAACTTTCGGATTAGTGCTCCTCCAAAACACTTAATCATTCCTTTATAATATGAAAATGTTTTTGTTTTTTTTTAAACCAGTAATAGACTAATTCCATTAAACATCAAAAAAAGGGCGCGCAATAAATTTTAATATCATTGGGGGGGGGGGGGCAAGTAAAATTTTTGGGAGTTACGATGTGCGCCAGCGAGATTCAAACCCAATTCTACCCGAACGAAACACCACTGCCTAACCAACTACGTCAAGCTAGCTGGAAATTACATAAAGAAAGAATCAAACAAAAAATAGAACATATGTTAAATAAAGAAAGCAGTAATATTTAATAGTAAACTGAAATATCTCAGGATTATACTAGATGAGAATCTAAAATTCAGTTCGTCTGTCAATCACATGCTGAACTAAATTAAAACATATCACTATAAAATAAATGCATTGTACAACTAAAAGGGTGCTATTATACAATGCATTATTTCGATTTATAATTGAATACGGGAGCATCATATACTTCCCCAATATAACCAAAAAAATGCTAAATAAGGTCAAAAAAAAACAGATGGAAATACTCATAGGCATTATTTCGGCATATAGAATGATGTCCTCCCCCATGGGGGGGGGGGAGACTAATGTAATAGCAGGAGTTATGTCAGTAGATCTTCAGATTGAAAACATTAACGAGATAAAGAATAATGAAATTAAATAAAGAGCTAATAAATAAAAAAATAAAGAAAATACACGTAAAATACATCAGAAAATGGCAAGAACTATATTCTAACAAACAAACGGGTAGAAAAACATTTCATCTAATCCCAAACATAAATTTCACAGACTTCTAAACAAAGAAATAAATCCTAACTACCATTTAACTCAATTCTTAACGGATCATGAAAACTTAAGAGAATACCTAAGAAAATTTTAAATCCTTATCAACGACACCCGTATCTGCAATGAAAGTACCGCGATTCTCCGTAACATACCTTTTTACAGTGTAATATTTTTCATCATATTAGGGAGAAGTACAATATCAGCAATGATCATAAAAATTGGTTTGACGGAGTGGAAATTACTATAAATAGTGAGAAATATGTGGAAGCTGTTATTATGATTATCAAACGGAAACACGAGGAAAATATCCAAACTGGAGGAAGGGAATAAATCGGAACGTGGAATTACCATTATTGTTATTTGGAATTACTTATAAATGCACAGACTAAAGAACATTGAAAAGCTAATAATGGCTCAATATCTCCAGTCTATTACTACTATTACTACTATTATTACTATTATGATTTATAAACATAATAAAATTTAAAAAAAACAAATAAAAAGCCAGCTAACTTAATACTACGCTAGTAAAGATCACTTATATCTGATTTTTTACTCTGCGTTTATAGTACACACATATATTACTGTTTATTATTATTATTATTATAGGTATAAGTGGGCACAAGTAATAGGTTAACAATTATATTAGAAATTATTATAGTTAATGATAATTATTCAACTAGCGTAAACATGGGCTAATTTATGCGTATAAAATTCAATTAAATCCAAATCACTACCTTTGATCTTACTCAAAACATTAATCAGTCCTTGTAGCATGCAAACATGTAAAAGTGAAAATTTTCTGCTGTTCGCGCACCTGTAACGCAGAGGCGGAAATTGCACGTATGTCTTAGTGTGAGAGTATGTATACTGAATTGTGTGTGTGTGCGTACGCGCGTTTGTGTGCATGCGTGAGAGTGAATATAAAGTGTACAGGCGTATATGTGTTGTGTAAACACATGATATATATTTGTTTATAACCTGTATTTTTATATTGTATTGGAATGACAAATAAATTTCATTTCATAAATGATTTATTTTCCCAACATACGAATAATATATATAATATATTAATTACAACGTAATTCTTAGGCTACCCCCCATTCGAAAAAATGTCTTGATTTTATATAATGAAAGTTAAATGTTAGAATAGGACTTTTGTGGTTATGTTACTTTTTTTTTGTGTTGATGCCAGTAAGAATTACATTGTAAATTTTGATCATTTTATACAAAGTATAGAAGAGAAAGAGACAGATATGAAAACAAGAGGGGTCAAGGGGCACAGTCCTTTACGAGGCCAAAATGGCCGAGTTTTA
Source organism: Icerya purchasi (assembly GCA_039619475.1). Lineage (NCBI taxonomy): Eukaryota > Metazoa > Arthropoda > Insecta > Hemiptera > Monophlebidae > Icerya > Icerya purchasi. The sequence goes on from CM077116.1 coordinate 134,868,757, forward strand.
TATATATATATATATATATAAAAATAAATCTATTGTATACTATTTTTTAGCAAAGTAAAGCTGAACATGAGCTGGTGTATTATCTATATACATATATACAAACACGCGCATGTGTGTGCGTGTGTGTGGCGGTACGCGGATGTGTATAAGTGTGTGTGAAGATGTAAATATACTATAGCTGAAAAAAAGGTAGTGGACATAAATTACTTTTGGTCAGTTAGACGATGGGTTTTAATTTGATAAGAGCTGAGCTCGAGAATCGCTGACGCACGCCAGATCATTAAAATTTAACCGTTGCGTCAATAACGGCGAGTTATTTCTCCCCGGCAAAAAAGTAACTTATTTTTTTATATTTCAGCTATTACGACCATACACGCTCTGGAAATGATAGTCCTTAAAATACTAAGAAAAGAAATCAAGTGAAAAAATTTCAAAAATTTCCAAGTAATGTCGTATAGTCTATCATGAGACGTTTCCTCGGGAGTTAATTTTTGTATTCTTTTAATTACTCTCGAGAACTTTTTACGTTTTGCCCTGATAGATATAACCTGGTTGATATCAGCACGCAAATTAGCCCGTCCGTGTTAGCTGTAATTTCATACGAAAAATTAAAACTCAAAATCTGCGTTTGTGTTTATACATATTATAATTCAAAACACATGTCAATTTAAAATTTCTTCCACTATCACACTCAAATATTTCATTAATAATAAGAACGAGTAAAATAACCGAAAACAAAAAAAAAAAAAAAAAAAAAAAGCGAATATAGCGAAAAGTATCTACTATGGGCCGAAGCAAAATATATTTTGTAAGTTGCCCTTTTTTGGATAGAAAGCATACAGATCCATGTCGTAATATTTGAAACAATGCAATTTCAAAGAAACATTTCAAATGGGAACAATAAATATAAAACTGCTGTTAATTAGAGATTTACGTGTACTTTTTAAAAGCTTTTGTTATTTCATACGAAATAATCAGTCATTATGGTATAAATAAGTTATATTCTATTTATAACAATGTTTCTTAACTGACGGTTTACTTAATTTAAATAAAATTAATCTGATTTCAACGGAAATTACGAAAATGGCAAATACTTATTATACCTGTGTAGGTCCGAGTAATTTATTTAATAAATAAACTAAGCGAATGTCACTCTCAACCTTCGTTTCCTTTTCACGCCGCGGAAGATTGATTATGGAAAAAACTGGCACGGAAATACGCGAGGTTCTGAACGTAGGCCACGATAGAAGGAGCGAGGTTTTGTAGACGGTCCTTTTTTACGATGGTAACTGTTGGAACATTTTAGTGATTTCAAATCGAATACACCCATCTTGTGTGAATAGGCATGTTCTTACACAGTTAAATAAGTTAAACTTACAATTTCAAGATCCAAAATATAAACATTTGAAGCGTGAAAGGAATATTTTCGGCTGCGCTCGTATTACATACAACGGCTTAACGGTGAAAAAAAGGTCTAGTAGTCTTCTCACTAGAATTGCGCACCGTACGCTTGCAGGTATAACGGCACTCGGACCATGGTATTTGTTGGACACAGAGGTTTTAAAACTGATGGCCGCTCCATTGTACTACATTTTTAACGTTCACAATAGCTTTCAACATTTTTATATATCGTATTTTTAAAATGAATTTTTAATGTACTAACGAGAAATACTACACCTATTTATGTATTAAAAATATTTCCTCTATAACAACGGTTTATTAAAAAAGTATTTGAGAATACACCAGGTTAATTTTAAAAATATATGATTGTTCAAACTTCCAGTTTCATTTTTGGTTCTAAAACAAATATTATAATTTTGATAAATAACTGTGATATATTTATGTTCTCATTTATAACCATTAAAAATTGATTCTGGCTTTTGCAATTTTCCAGTTTGCTCAACTTTCAGTGTAATTTAACATACTCCTAGTGGACTATCTACATTTGTGATCTTTTATCTTTCTAGTTTCAAAAGAATTATACTTGTGATTAAACGTGTACATTACCTCTTGACACAGCGCGACAGCTAAAATTTTTCTTTATTTATAAGTTACTATTTTTAATAAAATATTTCGCTTTCACGCATTTTAGCGTTAATTCCTTACGTTACCATTAATGTTAAGTAATTATTAGTGTTTGCAGTTTTATTACAGGGATGAATATTTCTGGAACAGTTGGGTAAAATAACAATTCTGAAACATCTTTTTATTTGTATGATTACAAGTGGAGCAATAATTTAAATAGTCGCATTACTGTAATGTACCGTTGTTGGAAGCCGGATAATTTTTGGTGGTTTTTGTTTAAAGGAAAAAAAAATCTGAAGTGTCGCTTGCGACCTTTGGAAGATGTGAAAACATACATATAAGCCTATCAACATAGATTTGTTATGCAAAATTTTTAACAAATATTCTTAACTTAAAAAAACACATGCTTTTTTTTTTTCTTTTTTTTTGGGCTTATGTGCAAGACAACCCTTGGCTAAACATGCTTTCATACTATTTTTAGAGTCGGCTTTTTCAAAATTTTTAAAAATTATACTTAGCGCTGATACTCAATGTTCATTAAAATAAACGTGATTTCAAATTCGTTTTCTTTATTCGAATTTACATTTCCATGGTAATTAAAATTGATATTTTAATGTTTTATAAAAAATTAGTTTTTTTCCAAATTATGTTTCCGTGGTAAATTAATTAATATTATTTTAAGTTAATCACGTCTATTATGTTGCTAAACGATCGAAAAAAAGGTAACGGTAACGGTCCAAAATTTTCACTGCCCAAGCGAAAAACGCCGTATAAAATGTTTTCACATCAAAAATGATGACGGTTACACATTTGAATACGAAGTTATGTAAAAAAATATCATTAAAACGCTCTTTCAGGAAATGCATAACGTTCGAACGGCTCTTCTAATTCCTGAGAGCTAAAAATCGCGCAAAAATTTAAGAATACAAGAATATGACGAATTTAAAATTACCTAAAAATAATTTCAAAATGTGTATAACTCGCCAACTGATATTATTCATAAAAAATTTAAAACACGCAACAAACAGCAAGCTTTTTACATCACATGAAATAAACATTTCCAATAAGCATTTAATTTAAACCCCATTTGCATATCTAAAAACCGCAAACGAATGTAGCTTTCGGAAATATATATCAAAAAGGGGATACTTAGGGGGAAAGAAAAAAAGTATAACGATACTTTGGAAACTTTAAATTCAAATTATCGGAGGATGCTGAAAACTTGAAAGTTCACAAAAATACTTTTTTTCCCGGACCCGTTGTATATTAACGTGAAACACAAGCTTCATGAAACATAATATGCGGTGCGCTGAAAATTCTCCATATTATTCAGTTAGAAATTATTGTAATCTACCTTCTTATTTTATATCATATTCGCGTAAAAAATTATACTATTTTATGTAACATTTCTTTAAATATGAGTACGTTCCCTAGAGGTTGTTAAAAATATTTCGAATAAGAACCGCGCTGCTAAACGGGATGATAGCCAATTTTTCGCAAACCTTTAAGCAACTGAAATGTAGTTCGGTTATTATTCCAAATAGTAAACGTTTCATTACGATAACACATTTTGGAAGTTACTGAAAGAGAGCGACTTTTACTCACTTTATTCCTTCATCGATTTCATAAAATCAAAGTATTTTTTTCAAAGGGAGTGCGCAATTCAAGTTCTTAGCGGGCGGGCTATTTCGGGTCTGGTGCGCAATTCGAGTGTTCCCGTATTTTCAAGGATACGCTTTTATTTGAAAATTTTTGCGGTAAATAAAATTTCTACCGACCATTATTCATCATTTGAAAATTTAAAAAGATTTATTAATCGTGAACATTACCGTGAAATTAGAAAGGAAAAGAGAACATTAAAATACATTTACCCGTGCTAGAAAAACCCTGCAACTTACTCAATACTGATACAGAATTTGAACATACTTCTCCTTCATTTACTCTGTTTCTCGGAAAATAGTATTTTCCCCTCCAGAAACGGAATAAACGAAGGGTAGTATGTTCAAATTCTGTTTCAATATCGAGGAGGTTGCAGGAGAAATTCAAGATAAAGTTATCGCAATTTTTAAATCTGCTGCTAATCTGGAAGAATTTTGGTTGGAAAAGCGTTTATTTCCAACTTTCGAAAACTCGCTTAAGCTTACTGACTTGAGCACAGATTTTCTGCACTCGTCACTATTAAGTCTAAGTTAACCGGTAAAAAAGATTAATCAAACGGTCCTTATTCGTTAAAAAGTTATGAACCGCTGATTTGTAACGTAATTTTAAAATAAATCAAGTTACGAATTGAAAATTTAATTTTACCATCTTTATTTTGATCCCCTCTTCAGCACCATACCGGGGGGTTATGCATACAGAGGAGCGAATTATGCGTGTTTCTTCAGATATAAATTTTAATAAGGGTGGTGGCGTTCAACTATTACGTAAGCAAACTTTCAATGATTCTAGACATCCCCTCTCCCCCCTATATAAACAAAAATAAGGAAATTATGAACTCCCCCTCCCCCAATTTTTTTCTAATCTTACGTAAGATTTATAATATGATGTCAGCTCCCTTTGTCAACAAAAGTAAGAAAAAATTTAACCCCCATCCCCTAAACCTGGTAACGTAATACTTGAATGCCCGCTTTAAACGATGATTCACCCGGCGATTTAAACTGGGTAGTATATTATTACACTCGCAAAATAAAATGTATTTTCGTACGAATACTCTAATATTACTATTAAACAGTGCCGTGCATATTCATCACACTCGGAGCTTTCGTTCCATCCGAAAAACTTACCACGACGCTCACAGAGAAAGTGAGCGAGCACGGGCGGGGGGCGGGAGGGGGGGTAGGGTTGTATTTTAAAAAACTTTTAGTATTAGCTTAACCTTTTACGTAACAATAATATTCATACAAACGTGTAAATATTCTGATGAAACAAAAATCAAAACGGAATAAGGGAAACATTGGAGTCAATATAAAAAATAACGCAGTTTAAATATATTGAAAATAATCAGAATGACCAGAATTAAACGCCGCCGTTTGCTTATCGTCAGCTCCGATATGGCGATAAAACATACTTTGCAATATCGAGGTGGTAATGCATCTATTTATTGTAAAGTCGCATTCTGTTTATAAATGATACGGATGTTATCACACCCGCTCTGATATAAGTTTAAAACGTTCGAGCGCCTCAGCCAACTATTAGAACTAGTGTTCGCCCATTGGTCGAAATTCGACCATATATTATTAAAAATTTGAGGAAAACATATATAAATTTGATATTTTCAAAATTCTCTTTTTTTCTACTCTTATACATCATTCGTTCATTGTATATTTTAGAACATACACTTTTATATGTACTTACAATGCAAAACAGTTCAGTACCATTATAATTGAATAAAAACGAAATTCAATAAAATAACAGTAAATCGCAAATTTAAAGCCCCCCGTTTATTGATATTAAATGACACACCTTATCAGATTTAGTACACTATAAAAAAGCCAATAATGATGATTATTAAGATTAAAACATTTTAATAAGGACAAATTTATTAGTAATAAATTTGTTTTTCATTTTTTGTATTTTAAATAAGGAAAAAAAAATATCTGTTTCCAAAATCTTTTTAATAATAACACTAAAGATTGTCAAGAGTTACTAAACAAAGAGAAGAAAAAGAGAAAATGGTACTGAACTGTATTTTGTCTTTGCCTGTTTATATATACATATCGCGTTATATTAAGCGGACTTCATAGACATTTATTTTTCAAATTACCTCCGACATTTAACAATGCTTACAGTATTTACAAGGATGATGACAATTATATACACATCTCAACTAATCAGCTATAATACATATATTTTTTTGCAATATCCTAAAATATGAATATTAGCCAAATGAAAAGGTTATTAGGGGGTCGTGAAAAGAAGTTACAAACCACAATTTTGCCCACTTAAAATGCAGCATTATACATGATGAATGAGAAAATAGTCAAAAATTACATACTAATTTTAGATGAAATAAATTGTATTATATCACTGCAATATATAAATGGTTAACTTTTTATCCTCATAGAAACAACTTAATTTAATTACGTCGGCAAATCTGGATAATAGTAAAAAAGATTAAATATTATCGAAAAAACAGCGTACTGTAAAATTGTAGTACGGATTTGGCAACCGCACCGGTAATTCAACGAACATTTACACACGAAAAGAACGACTGTCTACACTTTACACCTTATAGCACTTATCAATCATATTACGAAACACAAGACGGAGTTTTTTAATTTACAGATTATTTTTAGAGAGATACAAAGAATAGATGTCCAAGCATAACAGAAGTTGGCCAGCTGATATGAATCGGTTATCTAAGAAACTAGCCTCTTTCATATATTCATTCGACCAAATTTTTTAAATCATCAAAGCGCTTCTTATTAAAAACATTAAAATCTATTTTAAAAAAAAAAGAACAATAAAAAGTTACAACATTAATAAAATAAATACTTTAACAAAAAGTATCAATTCTTTTTGAGCACTTTTCCAAACGATATAAATGAAACAAAGTTGGATCCGCAAATCAGAATATTGGAGACGAAATAAAAATTCGATTGAATAATAACGTTTACTTGAATAGGGCATATGATATAAAATACTTGGAGATACAGACTACGGTAAACTGACCTGGAATAAGCATACAGTGTGTCTACAAAATAAACTAGGAAATTTAAATTATATGTTTGTTTTTATCTACATCAGTTACCAATGGGCACAGGCCCGTGCCCAGAATTTTGAAAAGGGGGGATTTTGAAAATTTTCTTTGCATATTTATTTTATAAACAACAATATATTTTTCACTAATATTCGTACTATTAATAATTTCCATCATTTTGATTTATATGTATTAATAATTCACATAAATGAATTACCCCGTATATGAACATAAATAAAAATTACATACATTATTAATTATACTCGTAATAAAAAATTTTGTATAACATATTAATGAAGTACCTAAAAATATGGAGCATATTTTTTCTTTTAAAAGTAGGTAAGAACATTCTAAAAAATCATCAATATTTATTTTAAATTTGTGATTTTTTTCAGATTTTTGTGTATTTGTAATAACTATTTCAGTTCTCACGGGGGGGGGGGGGTTAATCCCCTCCCCCCCTTTGACACGGCCTTCAATGGGCATCACTTCATCTTTACCATTCATCAGCCAGTATTATTCTATTGCGCATGGAAAAATGCAACCAACTCACATATGGTACAATTTGAACGGTTGTAAAACAAGTTTTTTATACCATATTCAATAAAAATGAATATTCACATTTAGCCTCTCTTAACTTGGGCTCATTAAATTAACTACATTCATTACAATATGTTCTTAAAAATAAAAATCCGTTTAATAGGGTCTAACTAGAAGTTCTAATACAGAGCGCTAGCATACCACATTTCAAAAAATATCGTGCGAGGATACAGATGGTTTATACGCTGGTGCAGCGGTAATTCGCTTTCCGATAATTTAAAATAAGTACTGAAAATCTGTAAAAACTAACGTAAATATTTAAGTATATTCCCATATCAAAAATAATTGTTTTAACAGATAGTCCGCACGGTACTTACATATTTAATTCGTCAATTTGTTGAATTTAAGAGAAAAGTGGATCAGATTTTAGATTTAACCGAAGTAATAAATATACTGAATTCGACAAAATCATCTAAAAATTAGTATTTCTAGAGTGCAGGTTGATGAACTGGAGAATTTCAGTGCGGACTTGGTTGCTCCATTATCTTTACAAGGTATTGCTGCGGGGATTTAATCTTTAAACTTTACACTTGCATCACAATCTAACTTAAGTGGAATGGACTGTACTGTGTTGGTAGTTTAGTTTTTAGTTTTTTCTTTTCTATTTCTTATTTATTTTTCTTTTTTAATTTATAACCTCTCTGTCATTGTTACAACTAGCAGTATGAATATTTGTAAATTTATCCTTCAGAACCTAATAAAATTATACATCTATTATTATTAATTTATGTTTATTCATATTACTGCCGAAGGATAATGACTCGTGAACAAGCTGAGTTGTAGAAATTGTTGGTGATTGTCCTTCTCCCCTTTTTCTTCTTTAACTAATGATGGTCAGCTTTAGGGCCGTATTTAGACCAAAATTTCGGTAGGGGCTACGAAAATATTTTTATAAATATATATGCGCGTGCGTATTATCATGAAATATATTTATTTATAAGTAGTACACTAAAGCCTTGTAGTCAATTATTGTATATGCAATATTTGAACACTACAATAAAAATAAATAAAAAATAGTCGTTTCCATAGAATTCATAAAAAAATTTCGATTTTATTTTCTTCTGTTAAAAATTTAAAAGAAATAAATTTATTCAGTTATTATTTCACAGACATTTCGGGGGGGGGGGACTCAAATACGGCCCTGGTCAGCTTATGCTTAATTAGAGTTATGATAAGTATGTGTGTACGCTCGCAGAATGTTCCGTGCATATTTTCTGTGGGTTCAATTGTGCTTTCGTCTAAAGAATTGAAACATCATGCTAGAAGCGACTTTATGTCATTAGCATGCATGTAAGAAGTATGTGCACTAGTACAGGTGACGGTTTGGATGGTTCTATCAGTTTACGTCGGTAAGTGTATATATCTTTATGCATTGTAATTAATGTATATTTTAATTATTTGTAATATAAATTTTTGAGAAATTTATGTCTTTGTATAAGTGCATAAGTTCCAGAATTACAATAAATTCACACACTGGTACATATATAAATGATTACATTTGTGCATGTAAATGATTCGTTATAAATGCGAATGAAAGTGACTATCTAAACGTGTTTGTGGATGACTAAAAAGTATGTACGGATGAATGTTTGTAAAATGTGCCGGCAATTGCTCATATAAATGTATGTTATATTTCTATTCTGATATATGTGATATACATATAAGGCATATATAAAAGCGTCAATGTTATATATCATATGAAAATATTTAATTCTGTGAACAATGGCCGAAATAAGACTGGCATACATTTACTATTCTTGCAGAATTGAGTAAAATTTTTATATCAATAATATTAATAATTGTGTTTTTGGCCACTGCATTTCTTGGTCAGCTTTTATTACAAACTTATGTAACTTATTTAATTTAACTCAATAATAATAATTCCATTGTTCACGGAATAATGCGCGTTTGTGGTATATATATAATATATACATATATATTTGTTATTGTTTACATATTAATTTGTATTATTATATAAAATAATTTGAACTGATTTGATCTTATGTAATAATAGGTTCTTGATCCTCCCGTGTAAGTTACAGGATCCTATAAAACCAGCAAAGGCGAAAAGCTATATTCCTTAGCTCACAGCTGATAAGCTAAAGCGTGATTTACAACAGTAAACTCTAATGCGAATAAAGTAAATAAATGAAGTTCTATTTATTGCAAATGCGTGAAACTATTTTACGATTATATTAATAACAAAGAGATACGTAAATTTAAAAAAAAAGAAATGAAAAAAACACTATATAAAAGCAAAGTTATAGGTGTTTTAAACAAAACGCAAAATAACACTGTTTTTTCATTACTTACAATCCAGGCTTTGTTTTGAATATTTTACACTTCATTCTTATTTGATAATAATTTTGTTGTAAACAGTACTATCGTAATTAAAAACACTTAGCAGAGAAGTTTCTTATTATTAAATTGATAAATCAGCATTTACAGAACATTTAATAAAAACCAACATAAAGTAATATTACTAATAAAACGAGACAGTAATTACAAATTACGGTATGACGAATTTTGAAAAAGGGGTAGTACATAAACATAAACTCATAACATTAAACATAAATAAATCAAACAATAATCCATCACTGAACGGTAATATATAATTAATTTCAAAAACTAATAAACATTTTTATTAACCTATATAACAAATTCAGTATTTGACATTTAATATGTAATAAAATTTGTTAAATTTCGTTACATATTCTGTAAATCGACTTATCGAAATGTAATTTAAAAAATCGACTTGTATTTTATTAATGTGTTTTGTTCGTTGTTTACATTTTTAACTTTTTTTTACACATATTACTGTTTTTCCCATAAATATGGAGAGTTGATCTCACATGTCAGAATAAAATAACTGTGATTATTTTAATAATAAAAATACTTACGCGTAAAATGTTTTTAATTACGATAATGTTACTTACAAAATTATTCACCGGAAGATATCTGGCGATAATATTAAAAATGATTTTGTTTTCAATCATTTAAACATCAAGTAATACGCTTAAATTCAACTTCTTTATTATTAATTTGATCTACGTCGTCTTAGAAATGTATAACATTCAGATTATGCTTGAAATGGCCGCTAATATTTAAAAATAACGCTCTAGCCATTTAATTATTTTAATACAGTGACTACATAGCAAGAAACCGATGTTTTCTAAACACACCGAACATTATTTACGACTGCAGTTAAGTTTTTAAACATGCTATAAAAGTTTATCCGAAAAAAAGCTTTTTGAACAACAAAACTCTACATTTAACATGTTGGCATAACGAAGCAAGCCTATTGCCGTAAAATCGCGACTAACGTAGAAAACTTTTGTTTATAATATAAAATATAAAGTAATGAAAAAAATGGTCACTAAAATGATCTCTCTTATGAGTTTGGTATTGTTAATTCGCAAATTGTCAATATCAAAAAAAAAAAAAAAAAAAAAAAAAAAAAAAAATCAAAAAAACAATAATAAACGTCATTTCGCGGAAGGTTTTTGATATCAACAATTTTTTGGTCGAAATTGATTCAGTAGTTTTTAAATAGGTAGATAGGAAAATTTTGATAAAGGAAAACTTCGAGCAAGGTTTTTTACAGTGATTTACACAGGAGGTTATTATAATGTTTGAAAAAAAAAAAAAAATATTGTATACGAATACATATATAATGGAAATGTTCACATTTCGACTTTAGGCTTATTAAAAATAGGCAAATTTTGTTTTTTTCTTTTTAAATAATTTCATTCTTTAAAAAAACAACAAATATTTTCATATTTACCTATTCAATATAAAAAAATAATTAATTGTACCAAAAAAGAAATGACAGTCTCCTTTAGATTCAAACAATACGTATTATGTTTATGTTTACTAACATGTTTTTTTTTTTTTGTCTTTTCTAGCAGAAGATAAATTATTCTTCAAAATGTTTCTAGAATATTTGTTTATTATTGGGTTTATAATGTTATTTTTATTAACATCTAAAATTATTTTAAAAACATATGTATGCATTTTTAAAACAATTTTTCGACTGCTATTCAGAAACAAGCTGGATAAGTACATCATTAATTAATCAATAATTTTTTATATTAAATTATCTCATATCAGTTTCTTCTTGTTGTTTTCTGCTTCTCTCAAAAAAAAAAAAAAAAAAAAGGCTAAATTTTTTACAAAACTTATCCGTAAGAAAATGTTCTATTTAAAGCTAAACCCACAAAATTTTCACACAAAACAACGTATGTTATAACGCGGTAGAAAAATTTCTTTTTCATCAATGTAACAGTTCTGCAAATGACTCGTGACATGTGAGTTGCATTTCCAATAGCTAATTGTAGAATGTGAACATAAATGAGATTTATATTAATCTTTTATTTATTTTATTTTTTTAATAGTATAAATCAATATCTTTCTATTGATATTTTTAATTGTTTTAAGTTTTGTTCTCTTTTGTTACAGCCAATTATTACACGTGAAATTTTTTTTTATTAAAATATAATGCTTATTGGATGACGCAACTAGACACGAATATATTAATTTCAAATCTGAGAGTTCCGTCGTTAAGTGACTTAACGAAAGTGCACTAATAATTGTGTTGCCCATTACATTGTCGCAAAAAAACAAATTTTCACCCGCGTAATTATCGAAAACAGAAACATCCCAACCTCTGCGTGAGTTTACTTAATTTTATTTCCACAGTATTTCGTCAGACCAGAGTATACCGATCGAGACATTAAATTCGTACACGTCATTGCTGAGAACAGAATACATGAGGAACGGAATTGGCGTAAAGACCCCCTAAAAAGACAAACGAGTGACAATTAATTAACATTCGCTAAACAGATTGCTGAACGTAACGGGGAAAGGGATTTCGCGCGAGAAACGGAAAAAAATCGCGCAAACCTGTCAGTAACCTCCGGATCGGGCAACGTCTTCTCTGCAGAATTGGTTCCCGACAGAGCGATGATATGATTCTTCCGCTGATTTCGGCACCGTATAAATCTCTGCAGCTGATATCGCGTTTCCTAAGAATCGAAAAGAAAAGGAATTCCAAAGGACCGTAAACATCCATCGATCCGTGATACTGTCTTGCATCACGAGCCTCGCGTGCCGCGACTACCTTTGTACACACACCTATACGTATTCATGACAATATTCTCTTCTGTATGCAATGCGAACGTGTACGGAAGATTAAATACTTTAAATTGATCGGAATCGTCTGATTTCCATCGTCATATCGGCACAGTTCAACACGGATATATCAACATCCGCGTGATTGCAGCACGTTTGCCATTGTCTTCCACGCGAAAATATTAGATTACTGTTTACACACTAATTTATACTCGTCGTCGCCAGTCAACTTAGGACTACACACATATACACTTGGTAGAGTCCAACAGTTTCGACGACTGCGTATCATCCTTGTATGGTTAAATTGCTACGGAAAAATTGTACAAACTGTCTCGGTGAGAAGCAGAATTTATCGGCATTGACACATAAACTACAGGTCTGAATACAGCGCAATTTTTCACCCGTACAAAAGCGACCTCCTGCAGTAGTTTGCTCGGCTATTCTCGTCATGATATCAAGGAGAAACATTGGCGTGCAACTTCTCCGTCGCCAAGTGTTTTGCTTAATTACTGCGGGAAATTACTCGTTTCTCCGGAAGTGGCAGTTTTCGGTGCAACTAGAAATGTCAGAGGACGTTCTCCTCAGAAACATGTCCAAAATGACTGAATATCTACAAAAGAAGATATGTTTAATATTTAACGCGGCTCATCGGAGTGGCGGGTACACGCCTAACCTACTCCTCTCGGGCAACAAGGTTTCCTTTTTATTCTCCGGAAGAAAAAGGTAAAACAATAGTAATTTATGAAATATCTGCCGCGAATTTGTTGACACCACTTTTGATTTTTGTGATATTTAACAGTCTTTCAATAATATTTAATAAATACTCCTGGGAGTTCACTACATTCTATCGTTCATTGCACGTTTTCCGGATCTGCCACTTATTTCGTTCTCAACTATGTACGACATTGTTTAATCGTCACGTTTCTAAAATAATTAAATGTCTCGCTGAATTTTTTTTTCATTATTTAAATAAGTTGTGAGTCTCACGGGGCAAATATGTCCGTTGTGTGAGTGCCCGACACTCTTATTAACGTTTATTCAAAAAAAAAAAAAATATAAAATACAAAAATTATAAATTATCTTAATTTATTCGATAATCATAATATTAGTACACTCTAGCGTTAAGATTTATAAATATACATATATGCATGCCACTACGTAACACGCCCCGTAATACGTATCTGTGCATTATCACATGCCGACAGTTCAATATTTAAAAAGGGAAAACATAATCTTCTTTGCGACTTAATGTCCGGGAAAGACACCAGGAAGTCATAAACAAAAACGTATAAAGAAAGGAGCATTGCTTTTTAAGGATTTCTCTGCGTCAGACTCGTTTAATTAAAGAGTACACAATGCGCGACCGGCCAATAATCAAAAATGAAAATTGATGTTTTTTCTATGACTTTTTTAATCGCTGTTATTGTTTTTTTCTTTTTTAACGGCGAAATCTTACAGAAATCTTACGATAGTTGGTAACGACCTTGAAAAGGCGACTTACCTAAGACATAATAATCTTATGCAGCGTCCGATATTACAGGAACTGCGGTAACATTTTACGAGCTAAACGACTGAGTTAATACACCCGCCGAACAAATCTGAGGTGCAAATATCAGCTGCGTCAAAGAATTCGGACGATCAAAAACTTCCATGCACAATTTCTAAAACAAAACCGATAAAGTTCATAAAAAATAAATTCATACTTTTGTTAATATTATTTTTCTGCAAATAATAAAATGACTATTTTAGTCTAATATAGCTTCAAACGAACGTATAGATTTTTTTTTTTCCTTTTTTCCTTTTTTTTCCTCTTTTTTTAGTTGTTATAGCAAATAAAACGATGGAGCTAAAAAACTGTCCGCTTTTTTAATATACCATTTGACTTTGTTTTTAATGAAGAACAAACTATATCATAGTTTCCAACATTTCGTGCCTTAGCTTTCGCCATCTGGCCAGCCTACATATCTACCTTGAAAGATCTTAAATAATCTCGATATAAGTGTTTAGTCTTAACGAAAGATGGGTTTATTACTGAAATAAGCACTGCGAGAGTAGCTAATTTAGGTAAAATATTATTAATAAAAATGACTCTTTCTCTATTGTAACCATCGCATTGCCATACAATCTATAATATGCTTTATGGTAGTCTTCATGTTGCATTTTGAACATGATTCGCTTTTTACTATACTTATTCTAGCCAAATGAGCGGGAGTGCGATGGTGACCCATTCACAATCTACACATTATCGCTACGAAATCTTTAGTCACTTCCTTTCCATAAACCAAATGATATGGCTAATAGTTTTTCTTAACGCAGTATTACGGCTTTTCCTTTGCGCTGGCTAATGATGTTTCGAAATTTTTCATTCCACTCGATAAACAAGTTTTCTTCTCCTGCCAGTTTAATTTTATATTCCTCACTGTTCTAAATATAGATCTCGTTAAGGCATCAGCCGTTTCGTTACCGCGAATTCCTACATGCATGCGCCGGTACCCATTTGAACGTGACCGAAGTGTTTCGTTCTTTTAGTTTAACAACTCATTTCCTAATTTTAACCTCTACATTGTACATTTTCCAAAAATCGACTCGTTCGAGTTTCATTAATACTCCTTGGGAGTCCGAAAGAATTAAGAATTTTTCATCTTTTTTCTTTCCTAATATACCTTATTGCCCTAGAAATTGCGTACAACTCCATTACATAAGAGGAGCCAGCGAATGGTATTAGGTAAAGTTTAGAATGAAACGCTACCGAATACCTTTCCTCTGATCTATCTAGTGACCTATCGGTGTATATTATTTCAGAATCCTTAAATTCGGATTTAATTATACTAACAAGTTAAACATTATTTAGCTCATTACCCACTATCCGGATTTCGTTTCTTTTTTATATCAATCTCTTTCCGATCTAACTGAAGTTGAAAAGGTTGAGGGTCTGATATAATCTTTAAATGTGAAAACTGTTGAAAGCACTTAATTATTGGAATCAAAATTTTTTAAAGTAAAATTTGATCTACCCTATACTATATAATTTTCGAATTAACCCTAGAAAACACAATACCTTAAGGCAATTTCAAAGTTGCAGATAAAGTAAGTATTGCTATAAATCGACCCGGGACCCCGACCATAATTCAGTTTAGAGTCCTAAGAGAGGGGAGAATCAACGAAAAGCCGCGAAGTGAGCGTGCAGCACATGGAAATACCCCAGTGTTGTGTTAACGTTGGTGCTTTGTGCGATTGTGTGAAAGTTTATATTTTTTGATTTTAAAGTAAAATCTGGTCTCATAAACGTTCCATCGTACTCAGAGAGTAGTAGATAGTGCAATAAATAAGCCCGAAATGATTAAATTTTACAATTCGACAAAAGGTGGCATTGACACATTTGATCAAATGTACCGCGAATGCACAACGGCATATAAAACTCGAAGATGGCCGGTGCGCGTCTTTTCTAGCATGTTAGATCAGAGTAGCATAAATGCAGCAATAATTTATAATTTTAATAGTGCACACGAAACGATGATAAAGCGAGATTTTATTAAGTCGCTGATACGAGATCTGATACAGCTGCAGCTCGAACGACGTCGTCAAATACCGACGCTCCGACGTAATATTTTATTATTGATTCAGCAAATACTGGCTGTAGATGGTATTCTAATTGTCAAACAGCCAACTAAATTGGTTCGCTGTCAGTTCTGCCCCGGAAAATTCGACAGAAAAATACGAGAGTTATGTGCTCAAACTGCAACGCCCCTGTGTCTGCGAGGAACACAGACGAGTACATTGCGATAATAAATGTGGAATTCAAGGTTATCTATGATTATTTCACGAATGACAATTGTTAAAAATTACATTTTTACACGTATAAAGTTTTTAATAACGTTTATATTTAACTTTCATCTTTTTTTGAGGATCATCAATTTTTCAACTTTTAATACTTCAAATAAATATACTTTATAGAAAAAATTAAAATTCTATTTTGTCCGTGTTCTAGATTTGCGGACTTTTAAAATCGGATGAAAATTCGAAAAGTTATGCTTATTTTTTCAAAAAAAGTCAAATTGCCATTTTTGAAACTTTTTTTTTTGCTTTAAACTGGTTTTTTACAATTTTTTCATAACATATTTGCATTGCAATTTATACTGTTCTCCTCGTCTTGAAAAAAACGAAGAAAATAGTTTGTTGCAGAATTAATTTTTCATAATAAATATTCGCATAAATCGCGTTCGAAACGTGGGGTACAAAAATGCCGCAAATGTTGTGTTCTAGGGTTAATTTCATAATGAGATGGAATCTTTGTTTTTTGATCTTAATGAAAAGCTTGTCGGCAATATAATTTAGGCGTAAACTTATAGGCGGTTCTGCCGCTTCTGTAGGAATGCAGTTATAGCATCTAGTACTTATTATTTTAAGTAGTTTGTAGTTTTTTACTATCAGTATAGATATGGACATAGGCAGATAGTAAAAATAGATATGTACATTATTACCAACATGAATAAAATATTCAGATAAACATATAACTTAACGACAAATATAATAATTGATTTAAATTTTATTTATGATTAAGACTACGGGTATGCAATAAAAATATCATAAAGGAGATAACCGAGATCCACCATTTTTATTTTATGCCCCGGCGAAAAACTACCCGGCTGTCAAATAGTGTAATCTATTTAGAAGAAAAATAATACGGAAGAGAAGACGAAAAAAAGTTAGATTGATCAGTTGAACAATCAGTGAGACTTGAGATTTTGATCGTAGTCGTAAATGATTTAACGAACACCAAAAAAGAATGGGAATTGACCACGTTACGGTCGAGATGCAATGAGCACGAGTGACCAGCAAAAGTTGGGAACATAAGTTCGGAACTAAGTAAAAATAGCAGTAAATGAGTTGAAAAAAAACAACAAAGAACAACTGAGTATAATTTTTTCCATTATGATATTGGCCCCTATTCTTTTTTTCATTTACACCAACATGATATTATTGCCTTATTTTAATGGAGCATAAAAATTTAGAGATAGCGGAAAAATTTTTACAAGAGCATATAGACAATTTTAGTAAATGGGCGCATGGCAGGAGGTTACGTATAAATATAAATAAATCCAAAAGTTTTTACTCATTCGGAAAAGTTCTAAACATAAGATCGCGTATCTGCGTATTGTCTTTCATAATAACGATTGCCTTCATGAGCTTCACGTAAATATCAACACCCATTTATGTTTTTGTCCACCGTTAGAGAACGTAAATGACTTTAAATATCTAGGTATATAACATATATATATCGATAAATCTTTCAAGTCTTTCAACTGGAAAAAACAAATTTCCAAGTTTAAATTCGAAAATAAGACAGACAATTCCGGATTTATATAAAATAAAGCAGGTACTGTCGAACACTAGTGTATATACTATAATTCAATAATGTCTAGAATTTTATATGGAATTCAAATATATTATGTGAGGCTAAGGAAACGGAAATAAATAAAATAAGCAAAATACAGAAGAGGTGTTTGAAACTTATACTTCCCCACTGGAAGCAAACGACTCTGGGACAACATGGTGGAAGGAAAATAACGAAATGCCCCCCCCCCCCAAGATGTACTATTTCTATTATAGATTACTAGAACTTTCAATAATATAAAATTACTATCTAGACAAAAAATTCGGTTAACAAGAAACCAAAGTAATACATATTACATCCATCCCGACGGTGTAAATCTACGAACTGATGTTTTAATTAAATTAATAAGTACAATTCCTAATCTCATATAGTAAAGGAAAAAAAAATGGTGTGTGGAAAAAGGAGCTAGAAAAATGGCTGAAGGAATGGTACAAAGATTGAAAAACAAGTTACATCCTAAATCTCTCTAACTTTTAAATGCTTCTTTCTTTATGTATTTTGTTTTGACTTTCTCATGTCTTTCCCTGATATTAAGTTCTCAAAGAAGATCATGTTTTTCGATTTTAAAATATTAAGCTGCTTGCATGTACGGGTATACAGATGCGTATATTACGGAGCGTGTTACGTATTTGTATGCGAATATATACTTATACTTAAACATAACGCTCTAGGTTTACTAGTATTATTATTTATGGAATAAGTTAACGATAGTTTGTAATTTTTGTATTTTTGCTTTTTTGTTAATAAACTTTAATAAGAGCGTCGGGCACTCACACAACGGCCATATTTGACCTGTGAGACCGGCAACTTATTCTCAAAAAAAAAAAATAATAGTTAATACTTGCGGAGATGATTAATAATTCTTTTAAAAAACACAATTTCACGGCAAATCTTACATAATTGGATTAATTTAACAAAATTTTAGAATGCTGTTAAATAAATGGAGTATTAATCATTTGGCGCAAATTAGCCTGCAACGAACCTCACATTAAACGGACGCAATAACTTCACCGGTTATTGTAAACACATTAAAGAGACATTAAAGAACATTACAATCTAATCATAAACGTATCAAGAAATTATCGTTAGATTAAAATTTAATATTTCAAAAACTACACAATTCAAACGATATTATTAAATTTCTATAAAATGCGTTTTTTCGTCAACTATCTAAGGGTGAAATATTATAGAAAAAGAAGAAAAAAAAGTTCTTATTACCTACGTAAAACGACCAAGAAAAAGAAGAGGGGCTTACATTGAGTACCATTACATTCAAGAATACCAGAGATAGAGTCGGGTGTATATATATATATATATATATATATATAAAAATGTATATATGTATATGTATATAAAATGGTTATAATATTCTTATACGGGGAGGTGATAAAAAATTCTGTAATGTTTTTGCATTGTTTAGTGTTATGCGTTACTGAAGTTGTAATAAAAATTGCTACGCAAACCGTAAATTATATTTATTAATTCCGAATATTTTTTTAACATTCTTCTAAATGGTAAAAAAAGGTTTTTTAAAAAAAATGGCAGGATCACTTAAAATCTACCCTTTTGTAACTATGTAGGGCATTTCAAAAGTAATGCACACATGTCCATAGAAAAAAGAAAAATTTATTTGACAAGGTCATATAAATGCTATAAAATCTTTCACTATAATCACCCTCCTCCACAATGATAAGTTCCCAGCGTCGGGGAAGGTTCTGGATGCCGTCCAGGAGACCTTTGAAGTTTAGTTTGCGAATTTGTCGAATCACAGCACTATTTAAGATCTATAAATTCCGAAAACGGATTCCTCGTATCGGCTCCTTGAGTTTGCAGAACAGGTCATAATCCCAAGGAGCCATATCTGGCGAATAGGGTGAATGTGTTAACAATTCCCAGCCGTATTTTGCAAAAATTGCTCGAATTTCATCATTGCCATGAGGACATGCGTTATCATGATCTTCCTCTTCCTTAACTCGTCTCGTAGGATACGAAAAACGCTGGTGGCCGACAGGTTTTCGATACCAGCTGTATGAGCTATCTCTTCGCACGTCATACGGCGGTCTTCATCGATCAGTGTTGCCATGTTTGTGTTGTCACGCGAAGTTCTTGGATGACCAGTATGAGGCGCATCCTTAGCCGACAAACGGCCTTCTTTAAATTTTCTTTAACCCAGCGGGAAATACAGTCCAAGGTGTCACCGCCACATACTTCTTCTTCAAATGCAGAATGAATTTCTGTAGGCGTATAACGACAACGAAAAGTTTCGATTTTCACATACGATCGTTAGTCCAGATTTGTAACGCGACCCGAGGAGCGGTCTTCCATCATTACAAAAACACATTTGTACGCACGCACAACTCACTCGAAACCGATAACAGTGCACATTGCCATGTTCACAAAACTTCATATTATACATCCCTTCTGCCTCCCCCCCCTCCCAAATGGTACAGGCTGTGTAAGAATGTCGTGTGCATTACTTTTGAAATACTCTACGTATTATAGAATATATATATATATATATATATATATATATATATAATTAGATCCTTTGCACCGGCCACGGAGGTACTCCTTTTAAAAACACACAGATGCAAGTTTTTCTACAATAGTTGCGGAAGAGTAAATTCGAATTAACCGCATGGTTTTTTAAAAAAAGTAATTAAGTACAAATAAAGGGAGATGGTTAAACTTTGCCGAAAAACGGAATCTGTTGCGTTCATTAGGGTTTTTTTAACGAAAGCTTTATTATTTTTCGGAAAGCTGAAGAGTTGCATATTTTCCGGTTTCAGGTTGTACAATTAAGACTTTCCCGCCCAAATTATCGACACTCGACAATTTCTGTCATTTGAAAAGGAGGTTACGAAATCTACGCAATTTTTTTCATCAGTAAATTAAACCAGAAACCATCCGGCATATTGGCAACTGGACGATAGTCCATCGCCACAAAAACATAAAATTATATACCGGCGAAGTTCTTTCACTTATTTTATTTTTCACTTATTGGCTTTAAGTTTTAAAAGAAAGGTCATTTTAATAATGCACTTCTGTACTAAATTTGTATTTCTCAGTTTTTTATTTTCCCCGAAAAAATAAAAACAAACTACCAAAACTATTCGAATTATGTAGAAGGCTGCTAGCCTCCCGATGTTTAGAATAAAAATACAATGTTTTATAATGACGTTAAAAAATAGACCCCTAACCTGTATGACGAGAAAAATTGACGACAGAACGCGACCGCCACCGGAAAACTGCAAAAGAAAAATTACTTTCGTATCTTTGATGATGAATAGCGAAAGAAGAAAACAATGGAAAAAATTCAACTAGTTCATGAGCGCTACTTTTAACGATCTACCCTACTAATTGTATCACGATCGAATGAATACACCGGCTGTGCGGTATGTAGAAATGTATCGTGCAACCATGGTGGTAACTAATGAACTATCAAAACGGTTCTATGTCATCTGCAGGATCCAGAGTGCCACAAAATTAAACGTAAAAATGTAGGAGTGTTTTTTTTTTCCATCCTTACATGAATTCGTTTTAAAAGCTTCAATAGATTAAATATGCTAATTTACACCGAGATCTTTGGAACAGGTGTAGCGCTTTCCTTGTAAAACCGTCCGAAGGCTAACAACTAAGAAGATCGCATTTAATTTTATAGCCGAAGTACGGGAAAATGGCAAATTCGGCTGCGCGCTGCAATTTATACGTAGAAGTGGTTAGTTAATTCCCGAGCATTAAAAAAAATTAAGGTACATCTCCGAATATGTGCACATATGTCTATGCGATGCCGATCGCACTACATTCAGTTATGCAATAAAAAGGCACATTACACGTTTCTGTATATTTAGCATTTTTCATCGTATTTCATTATTTCCGGTATTTCCGGGTGAAATGGCATATTTTACCAGTTCTTAGCGAAGTTTCTTCCAGATTAACTGAAACAAAGCCAGTGAAATTATTCTTAGCGAAACTACTCCGTTTTAATGAGGCTATTCATATTTCACTTTTCGAGTGTAGCGCTACTTCTTCCTGGAAAATGCAGCGGGAAATTGATTCGAGTTCACGACTTTAGTGAAATATTCCCCAATCACGTCAACTTCCTCTCCCCAATTCAGTTTAATTCGATATTTTACACTTTTTCATTCTTAGTATGATACACAGTCATCCATTTAAGGTTACGTTCTCGGTATCAGTTAACTGTACCAGCATTGTACATTTATGCGTACCGTACGCCCTAAAGTGATGTTAACAGTTACGCATGTTTTAATTTTCTTTCGTTGAATTGCACTGAAACTGTAACTCGAGTTAAAAAAGTGGCGACACTGATTGGATAAAACGAGGTAAATTTTATAGATTTAAATCTCTGCCTTAAAATTTCTTTCCTGCACGCGAAAAAAATCCAAATTAAAAATTACGTAAGACTTATTAACATAATTTTAGAACATGTTCTGTATTGTACAAGGAAGAAAAGCAAATTAAGTCCTCTATATTAGGGCGTCGGGGATTGTGAAGTTAAGATTCACTTAGCCGAACGGCACTAATGACAAGATACTTTAAATTTATTAAATTCATTATTTACAGGACATCCAAGGAGGCAGTCTCTCCTGGTACCGATTAGCCGGCAGTGATTTGCCAAACTTTTGCCCATTTTGCTCTGCGGCTAATTTTGCTGCCATCTACAGGGAGCACATTCTTCTACTCTAGGTTCTTGCCTTTTCCAATGCAGTTCGGGATTTCCAATCTGCAGTCTATTCCTTCAATTCCGGAGGCTAAGCTTAATATTTCAATTGATCGTGGCTTAAAATTCGACCTACAGTCTCTAAAATTGATTCTTGCGCTATAATAGTGTCTACAGAGTAAATTGGGAGGGCCTCAAGTCTGACAAAATTTTTTAAAAAAAATAAATTTATTTTAATATTATTCAAGTAAAAGCCGCTTCTGATACTGCGAGACAAGTCTGCTACCACGTTTTGCTGATTTCATCATGCTTTTAACCATCCTCGAGCTTTCTTTATTAAAAAGAAAATAAGACGAATCGGCCGGTGCACATTTAGCTCCCCACTGATCGACTCTTTCGTTACTTCTCTATGTCTAAACTGTCTTCATATATATAAAGCTTCCCATAATTCTGATCAGAGTCCCGTCCTTTTCACAGCGTTTACTACACTGTACTTTTAAATTATCGCACAATCTCTCTTCTTAAATTTGCAAGCTCTTTGTGACTGTATAGTGTGTGTGTGTGTGTGTGTGTGTGTGTGTGTGTGTGTGTGTGTGTGTGTGTGTGTGTGTGTGTGTGCGCGCGCGCGCGGGCGTGGATGAAAAATGAAACAGAACGAAACGTTCAGTAATTTTTAAATATTTAAAGCGAATTTTTAAAGATGTACACCAGCACACCATATTCGCCTAGATTAATGTGAGATTTTGAATTCGGCTAAATTTTTAGCGCGCATTCTTTTTCGTTCTGCATTCAGTACCGCGTCATCCTTTTACGACTATCAAATGTGGATTTAATCAATCGACAGAAACGCAAAAAAAAAGGGCCACGCACCCTCAAATCAGATACATTCGAATATTTTTTCATGACTGAAATTTTCCCGTCCAATTTTTGGAAAGGAATTTGGAGAATTGATGAAATTCTTCCGATATTAAGTTTAATTTCGTTTAACGAATATTTTTTTCCGGAATTTGCCGAAGGAGAAAATAATACATCGCATTAAAAAAAAAAAAAATGAGAAAAAAATTTAAAAAGCCAAAAAGTTGTTTCAGTCCGAAAGTTGTTGGTTTTCATTCGGTCCTTTTTAAAATTGCTTCGTTTTCCAACCTTACCCTGCTTCGTATACTATGCGCAGTACACAAAATCACGCTCTCTCGTCAATTTGTAATTTGTAAATAGCGTACTCTACGGCAAAGTATTCATTCATTTCGTTGTATTCGTCAATTTCAATTTTTTCATCATTTCTCATCATCGCTCTTCCTCAATAAACGTGATCAATTGATTTGTTTTTATATGGCGCACCGGTAGATGATTTAGCATTTCATGTTCGGGTAGAGGAAAATTATTTATAATACACGTATTTTTTATTATTAATACCGGCAATACGAATGATACAACGTTTGTATTCGTTCCATTTAAAGGCCGCTGGAAATGACAGAAGTGATTAAGCTAACCTCTGCACTATAAGAGGGATAAATTTTAACGTAAACCTTTTTTTTCTAACTCGTCTCTTAAAAAAACGGAATAAAATAAAAAGTCTAGACACTTCGAAAGTTAAACACGATTATTAAAAAGAAATAAATGTAAAAAAATTTCGATAGTATTCGTATTTGGACTTTTAAAGAAAGGTGCTCACTCCTCGTCGAAAACATATCCCCCTCTTTTTTTAAAGAATATGTAATTTCTACCCCATTCTCCGATGCAGATTTCATACGCGAGTGAAAGTATTACATTTCATTTTTTCGTTCATCGTCACCTCGCCTTCCTGCATTCGTCAAACGTTAACTTTTGATTAAATCCGCACCACCCTGCGCATTCTCACAGACAAGTAAGCGCAACTTCTTCTCATTTTATTACCTCCCTCATTCACCTTGTTGTTCCATGGTCGTCAGTTTTCGGAAATACAGGAAACATTTTCTAGATCTCTCGCGAAAAATGTCTAAAAGAAAACCGCTTTAATTGCAAAAATTTAAAGAACGATAATTAAATAATAACGTTGCAGCTTAATTCCTTTTTTAACTATTCCTTTTTTCCCGCCTAACTTTCTTCTTTTTTCTACGAACCGTATAAAATTTTTCTGTATTTATCTGAAAACGAGCGAGAAAAGGTGTTCAGGCTTTAGAATTTAAAAAAATAGAACGCTGCTATTATTGACCAGCGAGGAGACAAAAACCCTCGAAGAGGAAAAATATGTTGCATGCGATGTTTCTATACTACTGAGCCGCTGCGACATAAGAACACCGTGTAGGCATTGTTTGAGAGCGTTTAGTGATTATTATAACACTCACATATTATACACACACACACACGCACGCACACACATACATATATTATATATACGTATGTTGGCAACGGTTCTGCATTTATGTGTGCTGATACATTATGTGAAAAGCGAAAAATATATTCGGATAAACAGTATTTCTGTTTTCTAGAAAAACAAATAGCGATAAGAGCGTACTCGTCTCTGCGATAGCGAGTCAGATAACAAAATGACGCACAGCGGTGCAGAGGCAGGGGGTAAAGAATTTATCAGCACCGATGAACAGAAAAGGCCGCGATAATCTTAAACATTCTTACTCCATAAAAGATGGAAACAAAACAAAAAATCTGCAGTGGAATTAATTTAAATTAAAGCGAAAATTACAACTATATAGTTACACATTACGTCATCGATAAATTTAGTAAAATACGTCCGCTGTTTCACTTTCTTACGGCTAGAGCCAGAACACAGGCGAGTAAATAAAATTTTTATACATATTTCCCTACTACTTTTAATTTTCACTACGAATTTAGAGGTTTTATTCAAGCGTGATGTATACGTGCGTACGAATGAACACGATTGCGTAAAGGTTTATTTGAAAATAAATTCGAAATTCTGACCTCGTGAAAGGAAAACTAAAAGTCAAAATGTAATTTTAAAGTATTATTAAAAAAAAATGAAAGCGAATTGGTTTAAGCCTACGGGGGCTCGTATGAGTATGAAATACGTGTATGTGTCGATGTACTATAAGCTATGGTTGTATATACAAATTCACAGATTTTATATGTGTTAATCACAATTTTTATTCTCAAAAGTTTTTGTTTCTATTTGTACAATACATATTCCTTGGAAATTAAAGTATAACAATTATACAAAATGTACGGTTTTTAAAAAACAGCTATAATACCGAAAAAAAAAAAAATTCCATCTAAACGATATGAAACGAATACGCGAATTTGAATAACTTCGAACCGGAACGCAAAAAACGCAGAAACAGAATGAAAGTGAGATATTTTAAAAATTGTCTACTAATTAAGAAAATAAAATCTAATAAATGCGCATTTTAGTTTAATAAGAAATTCCGACTGATATTTCATCGCCGATTCGGTTTACGTTTTGCGAGAAAGTCACTTGTGTTGCCGCAATTTGTAACCTTCTTTCACACTCCTTAACCTTTTAATTTTCAAAAAAAGTCTCTCTTATTTGAGACTTTCGATACATACCAGTAAAGTGTTCATATGGAATTTCGATTATTCGGTGTAAATGGTTTCGACTAAAGTGTAACTACTATTATATGTCAGAAATAGGTTAAAGCCTTTTTCCACCCTTAACATTTAGATAATTTGAAGAAAAAAAACAACTTTCCACGTACTTAGTAGTATACCATGTAACAAGGGATCTCACGCAAAATTATAAATTGGTGAACTTATTTTTACTGAAAATATTACGCTTTATGTTTTCTACGTGGACACTTTTTATTATATTATTCTTTCCACTCGTAAAAGTTCGAATTTTCGAAATAGCTTTCTTATTAAACGTCTTCACTACATATATCAACATGAAATTTCACGTTATAATCATTTCCGTTTTTTTCAAAATCGAGGTAAATTTGTACACATTCCGTGCATGGGGTACGGGATCTCCATGTATAGAATTCCAACTCGGTGAACCTATTTATATTGTCTCCATTACACGGTAAATGTAATCTAAAATAAAAAATAATAAAAAAAAAAAACAATATAAAATAAAAATAAAAACAAATTGGAAAGCGTAGTGTGAGCGAAAATGTGCGGCGTGTCTGAATCCGGTTATCGGTCCGGGTTAGCCAGTCATCGACAATCGCAAGAAGAAGCATACGCCTGATTTGGTCAATTTCAGCAGTCACGGGGCCGAATGGAGGGTAGAAATACCAAAATTAAGTCAAGCAGTAGTAGTTCACCTTTGGCTAAAGTAAGATTGCCCATTTTTAAACAGCCCCGGTTTACCATTCTCCAGTATTGTTTTAATTTTTTAACTGATCGCGAGACACATAAGAGTCGTTAGTCGTGAAATCGATCCAAAAAAAAACAAAAAAAAAAACAAAAAAACAGTGGAACATAAACGAAAAAGCCCAATTAATGATCAATCACAATTTATTAAAAAAGATTTCGGCTTCTAATTAGAGGACCCCGTTATTCAATCGGCGCAGCTCCTCGATCATCAGAAAACTGCCGGATCTACAAACCTACAGATTCCAGGGATGACTGCCGACAACAGTGAAACGTACAATTTTGTATTAAATTTAAATAATCCCCTTATAATTATATCGTTGTTTTTTCGTACGTAATTATTATTGTGTTTTTTAGCTGTCATCCGGTAGCGAAAGATTGGTTTAGGTCTATTTTTAATACAACACATAAAAAAGTTCAAATAATCTTAGTTTTTTTTTTAATAATAAATAATTCATTTTTCGTCCATGGTAATAAAGACACCTTAGTGGCATTCCCGAGGGCATAATTAAATCGAAAATCTTTACAATATCGAAAGTGTCACACTTCATGTATTTTCTGGGAAACCGTTTTAACCCCTTCTTATCCATTAACGTTTCAATTTTCAAAAAAAACTTTTTTAACTGACGTCTTTAATGTATAAGTAGTGTTTATCATCATCATGGTCAACAGTCGTCATTCTAGATGGAGTATTGTGATTAACACTTAATTTGCCAATAATTTTGTGATTTTATGCCATTCGACTCGATCCTGTGAATGGCGTACGCATTCTGCGAATGGCAATCCCGTCAATTCCTGGATAATATCCGTCTATCTTTTAGGTGTGCGTCTCGATGGTCGTTCTTCATTAATCGTTGCTATGACCATCGTTCTATTCCTTCCTATTTCCGTATTATATGTCCAGAAAATTTCATCACTCTCATTACAACAGTCTTTGATAGCCTTTGGTATAAAGGGAATTTCAATTATCTGGGGTAAATGGTTTTGGATATAACGTAATTATTAGTTTTTTAAAAAGCGATGGCGAAACGAAGGAACATCAAAGATTAATCAAAATTATGTGTTCCATAACAAAACTGTCTTAAAAATCAACGAAAACTTTTAAAGTCAACGAATAACAATGGAACACTACCTTTATTAACAATTACCATAAAGCCCCTCTGCAAGACCCCAAGAGTCGATTATATATTGAAACGGTACTACGCTGTAAAGCGTAGTCTCGCGTCCAGGGATGCCACCACGGATTTAGTCCGCGGAATTATAAATTATTATTTTATTAATTATTATTATGATAGTTATTATTATTATTAATTATTAGATTAGCCAAGAAATGGGTTTCATTTTAACGGTTTGTATTTTAAAATTTATCTACAACTATTTTACTGGGACGGTATACCGCTAAAAACACACGTTAATTAAACTAGATACGAACATAATATTACGACGATTAATAAATATAAAATAATTCAATACGTATCTCTGTTGTCGGCCGGGAGGTGCAAGATCCTGAATGACGGTGTCTCGTTGGTCCTTTAAATCGGTTGGTATGCAGAGGAAATTCGGTCCGCGGTATTTTAAGAACAATTAACGAATGATACTCCGTACACCTTTTTAATTATAACAATCGGAATTACGAGCGTTCGCGTTTTTAACAGTCGAATTACAGCCAGTGGCCAACTTGAGCGGATTCTTCACTTTTTTACTGGTCCGATGACCAAGACCGAAAACTATAACGTGCCGACTTCGACCGTGACAAAAATTAGAGTGACTTCGACCTTTTTTAGACGGTTCTGCTTGCCCTCGACTCCGGCTCATTCCAGTCGTTATTTCTCGTCGGCATGTTTTTTACAACCTGACCGCCGGACTCGTCGGAATTGCGACAAACGAAGCCAATGGTCGCGGAGATCCTTTGACGCATTCAAAAAGGTCGTGCCTTCCCGGAATCTTTACAACCTGCGATGTTTTCGGGCTTTATTTTTTATGATTCGTAATTCTCATTTTTTCCGAATAGTCCTCCGTGGGTGGCGATGCAAAATTCCTTTCTCCCTTGCCGACAACAGGATTACACACATACGCACACTTACGCTCACACCATTTGCCCGATATTCTATTAAATTACATTTTTAATATTTTATTTACTTGTTTAATAATTTTGGTTTTATTTTGTTAATTTTTATTTTTTCGAACCATGTAATGGTCACATTACAATATATATATATATATATATATATATATATTAGAACGGTTAAATTAACGTTTACGCAATTATCACCAACGTTAATTTATTTATCCTGAAATGCAACTACGAAATAATTGCCCGGGAATAATTTAATTTATGTCTTAGATTCCGTATTTTTGTTACACCTCACACAGATAAGAAGCAAACCTGAGAATAACTGAAACGTATTGAAATATCCTTAAAAGGTATCCATTCGACGATCAGATTTAGACATTTTTTTTCTTCTACATTTGTTTGCCATTTCTGAACCTTTCTACTTCTCACGATCGACGCCGCTTTCTTCTTTCTTTGTCAATCGTAGAGCCTTTCTTCGCTCGGCGACATCCCGTTGGCCGTTACTTCCTCCGGTGACTTCACTCACTCATCCACTCTTCCGGTTCTTGTGATGATATAATTTTTTTATTTATTTTGCGATACCTATACCGAATACATTAAAATCATGGTAAAATTTAGGGCTCACAAAACAATTTTTTTTTTTGAGAAATCTTTATTTTTACTATAAAATGTTTCAAATTCCGGGAGCATTTTAGTGACCAAGTTAGATATTTTCAGTTTGAAAATTTAATACAAATACATATCAATTATCGATAAAATTTCTAAAAAAAAATAAAAAAGAAACACCCTTGCTAAATTTAAATGCGCCTATTTTTTTACTTATTATATTTATTCTTGTACCAGTTATTTTTAAGATTTCGCAAAACACGGGGGGGGGCTTTTGATTCTGTGCTGTTGTAAAGATCGAAACTATACTGAAACTAAAATCGTTTAAAAATATTAGCCAAAATAAAAAACACCCGTTTAAAGAATTTGCTTAGTAGGTTCTATATCATTCAATATCTCAGGTAGAGACTTCATTTGAACCGGACGCTTTACGAATTTCGTCTGTTTAAATCGGCTGGGCGGATTACGTTTAAGACAACTGAAGAGATTTTTATTTAAACAGTTACTGACAATAATAATAATAATAATAATAATAATAATAATAACAACAATAACGGTAATAAATCGACTACATGTATTTTTACATACGCTTCATCTTTTATTTCAGGGGGGCGGGTGCAAGATAATTCTCAACACTCGGCGACGATAGTCAACGTACCGGAGAGACAAGTAGCACGTCGGAATCGGCTACGTATAGGATGTTTCGTAACATATTCGAAATGACATATATCGCTGCTGCAGTTTATATGTAACCGAAAACAGACACCGCTGACAAAAATGACAGAGAAAAGATGAAGTTAACGTTCAAGATACCAAATATACACAGAGCAGAACTCCCATTTCAGTTTACGAGCAGAGAAGAAGAACGAAGAGAGAAGTATAAATTAACTAAAGGATCGGCGACCGAACCAAAAAGTGGCGATGACCTAGATAACGGCCAAAGTTCGAAACTAAGAGGTGGGGGAGTACTGCATATAGTCTTTTAATGAATGAAAAGTTACCCGTAGGCGACGATGATAAATCTGAGCTTCTTTCTGTAAATATTCCCTTCTCCAGTTTAAAGACGTCGAAAACGGAAGGTTTAAAAGTAACAGTCTGGTCTGTGCCTCTACATCAGGCCAATTAATTAGTTAGTAAAATAAAATAATGAATGATTAAGAATAAGAAAGATATTAAAAATATTAAATAAAGTATGCAAATATTTGTATAGTCCCCCTCATCTTTAGCTTTAGAATTACTAAAAGCATTCTTTCTTTTTCCTTTTCATTTTTCATTTATTCAAATAGATGGTGGATAATAGGTCCCCTTCTTACGTGTATACCAGGCATAGCACGCTATTCATCTTGAATAATAACATTTTCTTTTCTTCTTTTTATAAACTCCCCCGAAAAAATATTACCATTACACTGTCTTATTTCATATTTCTTCTTACGATGTTTCGTTAACCTCAATAATTATTTATTACATTATTAATTGTTCTCTCGTCATCGATGGCTCTTTATGTGAAATCCCTTAAATTCCATTCATAGTCAGTGCTAAAAGATATACACACATTACCTGAAATTACCATGTTTAAAAATAACGAAATTTATATTCCGTGGTTTGCTCGATCGATGTACTTTGGTGCGCTTAAAGTATGCTCGCATTTTCTCCATAAACACAACAAGCATGTATCCATAAAGACGGGAGCGGGGAAACTTTAAAAAAATACTTTCTACACTTTTTCGCACATGCAACAATATAATAAATATAACTCCGATTAAATACCGTATCCTTAAATTAAATTGTTCGTACAGTACTTTAATGAGAGGACACTTTATTTCCAAAATTATTATGGAATTATTCTCGAATTTTTCCGTTTTGCATACTGTTTATATGCGCTATGTCGAATAAAATACCCAAAGATGATATAATAGAGAAGGAAAATATATGGGGAAAGAAAAAGGAAAATAAAGGAATGGCTTCAGGAAGAAGAAAATATAAAAAAAAAACAATAAACAAAAAAATAAAATGTGCAACAAAAAAACTGGGTAAAAAAAACAAAAACAACAAAAAAACATTGAATATAAAAGATAGAAATAGATTATTAAGTATTGATAAGTAAAAAGATAGATTAAGATTAGTAAATATTACACGATTATGTATATGTATAAGTTAATTTAAAATGGTAAAGTGTTCAACAGGATAATTCGTCGACAAGCGTTTCAGCTTGACGAAAGTTTTGTATGTAAAAAATAATAAAAACATATTTTTCAAAAAAAAAAAAAAAAAAAAAAAGTTCTTTTCCAAAAAAAAAAATCGCTATGATTTAGAATTTGTTTTTGAGCAAATATATTAAGTTGTGTTTTTAGCTAATGATAAGTTGCACCCGAAAACGTTTCTAAGTAAGCAAATCACTTTGTTCTTAAATTTGTTTGTTATATTTGTATTTGTTATAAGTTACTATATTCTATAATTAAAAAACAGGATGTTCAAAGATTCCTTATCAAATTAAGAAGTCACTTCTTTCTTCTTTTTTTTTTTTTTAATTTTAA
Source organism: Icerya purchasi (assembly GCA_039619475.1). NCBI lineage: Eukaryota > Metazoa > Arthropoda > Insecta > Hemiptera > Monophlebidae > Icerya > Icerya purchasi. Next base: position 134,900,785 of record CM077116.1, read on the forward strand.
TAAATAATTTAATTTGTGTAAAAGAAAATTTATATTTAAATTTCGATAAAGGAAATAACTTACGCGCATAACAAAAAGGAATAATGCAGAATAAATTAAAAAGATAAATAAATAAAAATAAACGGAGTTATTAAATCACATAGATACAACGCCTTCGTCTTATTATAAAAAAAAAAAATTAAATATATTATTTAAAGGAAAAGTTACAAACACATTCAAAAATCTATTTAGCCTTTTCTACAAATTGTCGATCTAATATTCGCTGGTTCGTTGCATTATCGGTCCTGTACCGCTTTTCGTTTTGTCGACAGATTTTTGCTAGCAGTATATATTGTCCCGCGTATATATTTATAAATTTAGTATTTTCCATTACTTTCTACAGAGAAATAAAAAATCCTGCAGCGGATTTTTTAACATTTGCTACCGCGGAAATGGTTTTCTTAAATTAAGATTTTCTATATATATTCCATTGTACATATTCTAAAATATATTGATTGATTGATTGATTGATTGATTGACTGATTGATTAATTGATTGATTAATTAATTGATAATTATGGGATATCATCGTGTGAATAACTCGGCGGTCCCTTCAGAATGCTGTGTGCAGTTGAGCGAAACTTTTTGTTAGATCACGACAGACAGGATATAGAGAAAGATCGATAATCTTTAGCTAAACGTGAAGACCATTTTTTGTTGAACAATGATAAACATGGGGGAGAGAATGTATCTTTACATAAATATAATTCCAGATAAAAGAAATTTTTTTTACAAATTTAAACGGGTATTAACGCACAGGCGAAGCTGCGAGTAACAGTTAGTTTTAATAATAGAAAAATGTTTACTTCAAGAGAAAAAAACGGGATTTGAATTTACTCCAGTGAAATCTACCCACGATTAATAACACAGTGAGGTGTTACCTTTTACTTCCTTATCAGTGATTGAATATTTTTTTAAATCGTGTTCATTCTCATAAGTTTTTTTTACATGAACGATTTTAAAGGAATTTCGGCTTCTTCAAATTTCACAAGCATTCTTCTCTCGGCAAAGTCTTCAAAGCGACAAATCTAATTTAGCCTGCCGCAGTAAACGAGGTCCTGGTAACACGGAGAAATTTTATTAACAACATTTGTAATTTAATTCGCCGAAAGTAAAACGTGCAATAAGCGAAGTTAGCGGAATTCGGTCTTGATCTCGTGTTTCATTCGAATCTAATTATTATCAGCAATGATAGAGTAACTTTAGAGCTTTAGCGTCATGCACTTTTTAAGTGAACGATTGTCCTCTGTCGCTATACTAAACGACGTACACTAAACAAACAACGAATTTCTAATGCGATTACGATTTTTTCCGCTTTTCTGACGTTCCGCGACTGCGAGAACAATTAACTGGCGATCAGCGAGGTAATCGCTAACAACACTTAGCTGAAAGAAAATATATCGGGAACATATCGAATATGCTCGACATACCAGTTGGCAGATATGAGTATTTTTCTACCACAAAAACGATTTTTTTTGGCGTTTTTTTTTTTTTTTTTGAGGGGGTCAACAAGTACTTTAACCGAAGAATTAGAAAAGAAAAGGAAAGTAAAATCTGATGTTTATACGATAACAAACTAGGTATAATTGGAGAAGATGGGAAATTGTTAGAAAGGGAATGTGCCAAAGTACATAGATGTCGGAATAGCACAGACTAGAAAAAAATAATAAAAGCAATCGTTGATGTTTGGTTAAAAACCGCTGTAAACTGCCTGGATGAAATATTTTTTCCATTATGAGATCTTTTGAAAAAAAAAAACAAAAAAATAACGCCGATTAATCAGACAGATGTCGCGGAGAAAGTAAATAAAAATTCTTGAAAGTAAAAATAAATTGCAGAGGGGCATAGAATTCTGCCAATAAAATTAATCTTCGGTAGAACCTTTTTCTGTTCGAATTTAGCGTTATTACACAAGCGAGACTATATTTCGGAATTATCATTAATATAGTGCGAGACAGTTATCATAATTAAGATTGTAATTTTAACGCTTAACCGTGAATATGGGGAAGTTCATGTTAAAAAAATCCCCGACGAACCCGCTGCATATCATCAATAATAGGATGAAGCAGCACATAAATTGGCAAAATTCAAAGAACTGATTGGCTTAGCAAAATATTACCGATTTGACGATTCATTGAAAAAATCGTTGAATACAATAAGCCCATATTATTATGCCTTTTCGACTACCACAAAGCATTTGACTGCGACAAGCGGAATAGCCTACGTGGGAAGTATTAACCCCGGTGGTATGAGCGTGTCAAAATAAAACAATTGACACACTCGAATCGATACGGAAACATTTCAGCTCCGAAAAAAGGATGCATATTGTTTTCCGATTTCTTTGTAATAATATAATGCGTAGAATTTATTATGAGAAGCGTGTCTTGGAAGATTTCTTGCACGAAGAGTTAAATCCTGCGGAGGGCATATCACCATCCGCGATCGGGTCACACTTATGTTAGTGAATCGGCCGAAGAAATCACTGACTCATGGAGCAGAGTGGAAAAAGAAAGTCGGGGAAACGAAGTCCGCTAATTAACAAAAGAAAAACTAAAATTTCGTGATAATAAGCGGAACCGATGGGTAAAACACAGAATGCATGGGTGAAAATAATGTTGGAGGTGAGAAAGAAATTAGGCGAATAACAATGAGACAGGGGCTACATAAAATCTGGAAACTGTCAACACGAATACAGAAATTAGACTTACACGGGACACGACACAAATGAAAAACTGATACGTTTAAAATGTGCACGTAGAATGTTGAAAATTTCGTGGATAGCGGTGAGGATAAATACGTCGATTTTAAGGCAATTACACACTTTGAACATCCTCCTTCTGGGATCTGTTAATGAAAAATGATGAAATTTTATGGACGTTTAACAAGCTCTTGAGAATGCGCGCAGTGTAGTTGATTAGGCAGTAGCTAGAACCTAATATCCTGGTTCTGTTAATTAATAATGTAAATAAATTCCTTTTGCGCTGAGTTAGCGTCCATAATTGACGAGCCCAAAAATAAATAAATAAATAAAGAAGAGAAGGCACGTTTTAATTCGACAGATGGAAAGAAAAGCACTCATCATCGATGGGTAGAGACGATAATAATAACGTAGAATGGACAATGTCGAAATAAAACAATGGAATGAGAAGTAGATGGAGAAAAATCGTATGAGACGTACTTAGAGGTTACGATGTTTAGTTATGGATGTGAAGAAAACGAAAAGAGAAGATATTAACTAGAAAATATTGCGCTTACTGAAGCGGGGTTGGTCTACAGCAGCGCGTACTTGTCGGAAAATTCTTTCGTTTCTAAATAAACCAAATTTTAGTAGTATAAGGTTAAAAATTCCCCATTTAAAAAATCAACTATATTTCATTACGTCATTAAACACGGATTAAAAAAAACTGAATTCCACGCGTATTTAAGTATGTATAGAATGTTTGTAATTTAAATAAATCCCCGCGAAGGTTTTATATTTTTAAGATTTTGTAATTGAAATGTTTTATGAAAAAATGATTTTCCGCTTCGTTTAATTATACTATTTCGCTACATAATTAAAAATTTATAAAACCTGAACGCATTCTGGTGCTTTAAAATGATCTCGTTTTGAATCAATTCTGTTCATATTAACGAGCTATTTGTTTCGAATAACTTCCGTATTATGGCTCCGAAGGAGCCAGCGTATTTCATCCATTTATTTCATCCATTCTTGATCATAAACATAACGCAGTTCGTAGATGCATTTCGCTTTAAATAAATTACACTTTATGATCACAAAAATAAAATCAATAACGTAAATCGCCATTTGATTTTTACGTATGCTAACTGCCGCGATCTCAAAAAAAAAAAAAAAACGCAAAAAAAAAGCGTTTTTTAATAACTATTAAAGAGAGGGAAACCACCCCGAAAGCCGGCTATCCCGAATTACTCTCAGGAGTTTTCAAATTCAACTGTTCCTAAACTTAAGAAACTACAACCCCCATTTTCATCACTTCTAGGCAACAGAAAACCACTCTCACCATTTCAATGTCCATTGAAAAAATCAGCCACTTAATTTCAACTACCGAAAAAATAAAATCAATACAGCCATTTCCGATTACATGAAACATAATGTAGACAATACGTGAAATTCGATATAATTTATTAAATTAGGATGAAAAATTCAATGGCAAATGACAACATTACGATCACATGTGCCGAACTAAAGGTACAATGGAGTTCGCTAATATTAATAATGCCCCTTATATATATATATATATATATATATATATATCAGGTGTACAAGTATGAAATGCGGATTTTTTTTGGAAAAAAAACACGTTAAATTTGGACGAATGATAAAAAGTGGTTTACTCAAAGTATGCTCCATCGCTAGTTAAACATTTTTCCCATCTCTCGGGCAATTTGTGGATACCACGCTAGTAAAAATCTTCCCCTTTTGCCGCTAACCATTCATCGAGCCATTTTTTCACGTTTTCGTACGAACCAAAGCGCTGCTCAGCAAGTGCGTGACCCATCGATGCAAACAAGTGGTAATCGGAAGGAGCCAAGTCTGGTGAATAAGCCGCATGGGATAGCACTTCCCAGCTGAGTGCTTCCAACGTGTCGCGAACCGGTTTTGCCATATGTGATGGAGCATTGTCATGGAGAAAAATTATCTTGTGTTGCCTTTTTTGATATTCTGGTCGTTTTTTCAGCAGCGAACGGTTCAAATCGATCAATTGTTGTTGGTAGCGTTTGGTATTAACCGTTTCACCAGGTTTTAACAGCTCATAATAAACCACACCCTTCTGGTCCCACCAAACACAGAGCATCGTCTTCCTGCCAAAGCGATTCGGTTTTGCGGTCGATGTGGATCGTGCGCCTGGATCTATCCATGATCTTTTGCGCTTGGGATTCTCAAAATAAATCCACTTTTCATCCCCAGTAACTATACGATGCAAAAACGACTTTCTTTTGTATCGTTCGAGCAAAATTTCACATGTGTTTTTGCGCCTCTCCATCTGCCTCTCGTTCAACTCATGTGGTACCCATCTGCCGACCTTCTGAATCTTTCCAATTTCTCGTAGGCGCTTAGAAACAGCTTGTTGACTAACTTTTAATTGCTCTGCAAGTTGTTTTTATGTTTGCACATCATCTTCATCTAATAATGCTTGCAATTCTGCATCTTTGTATCTTTTTGGCGGTTTTCCATGTTCCTTGTCTACAACATCGAAATTACCACTTTTGAAACGCCGAAACCATCGTTCACACATATCCTGCGATAGAGCATGTTCACCATAAGCTTCTCGAAGCAGTCGGTATGCTTCAGCAGCAGTCTTCTTCAAATGAAAACAAAAAATTAATGCTGTCCGCGAATGCTCTTTATTTGGCACAAATGTCGTCATATTAAACACACCAAAACAATACTACGCAAACAGTTTTTCAATTTATTACTGATGTACGTTTGACACATATTGATAGCGCAACAAAATTGCATATGCGTCAAATTTTTATAATACACATTGTATTGGTGAACATCTGGTTTTTCAAATCCGCATTTCATACTTGTACACCTGATATATATTGATACTAGGGTATTATACAGTGAGCTTGGGAAATTTCCTGAATTATTACTTTGTCTAAACGAAATTAAGATCCCGCGCATGTATAGGCAACATAAGACCAATTTTAACCTTCCCAATAATCTTAGCATCATTTTCCAAAATAATGTTATACCTGAAGTAGAATTTGCGTGTTTCGATTCACCACAATACAACAGATTGCACACGTGTTTGTGAACATCTAACACATAACTTTAATGGAAACAAACGTATTGGAAAATTATCATTTTCGATGTAGACCTTCTTCATCTTGGTGCAATAGCACCATTTTTTAAAATGATGGTAAATAAAAATTCCTTACTTTTCTAATCTGTATTTTTTTAAATTTTAAAAAATATAAGAATAGACAATTTCTTTAGTTTAAATCCGCTGACTGTGCTTTATAAATAGGAATAGCTCCCTTAATGTCATCGGAGTTTTATTTATTACGAACTGACTAATGTACCTACAGACAAGGGCCTCGCCAGTCGATGAGCCAGGGGGAGGGGCAAGATGATAGAAAGGGGATATGAATTATAGGAAAAATAAAATTTATAAGTTGTAAAAGCTTAATATTTTATTAAACAAGAATAAAATCTTAATTAAAACATAATTTTCGTGGGTTTCTGGCAAATTGTTCTACTACTTTATTATAAAAGTCTTCCAAATTGCCCATGATTACGCGCCTATGAATACTCATCATGGCCAGTTGATTAAAAAGTTTCAAGGCTCCAGGGGGCAGCTGCTCCTTACCCCCCGCTGGCGACGTCCATGTCTACAGATTCGTAACTTTTAACGTTATCCTTCGGCGATATCCGAGCCGCAAATTAATTTTCGTTTATTTCATTTGATTTCAGAAATCTTTCGGATTATAATGCGATAATCGACTAATTCGAGGTAGTTGGCTAAGTAGCTTTCGTTTGCGTGGGCGGCGATACGAGTCGCCTTGCATCGGCGGCGCATGTACATTGACTGTCCATTACATATATCTGTGGTGGCACTGAGCTGTGAGAAGAGAGTGAAAATCGCACGATTTTTTTTGGGCAGCCACCGATGTGCCCTACTTTTAATCGTTTTAAGTATCTACGTTTGCTGCAGCTGTTCATTCTAGTCGCTTCCTTTTTTTGCCTGCACTATCGTTAACTAAAAGCTGCATTGTTTTCTTCAGCCTAACTGCGCCATTTTGTCTATTCTAGCAAGTTCTTTTCTTCTTCTAAAATTTTCTAGTGGTGAGCTACGTATTTTATATTATTTCGTGTTTAGTCGTTATATTACATGCATATTCATATATATATATATATATATCGCTCATTAAATACAATAACGTGTCATAACTCAAAAAATAGAAAATTTGAGTTATGCGTATAGTTGGAATGCATTTTATGAGTACAATTAAAGGTTAGAACGTCATATTTGTAAATAAGAAACTCGACAAAATAAGCATTGCTCTTGGAATACCGTTCAAATTATAATAAATGTAAATATTAATTTGCGTTTTCTGCGAAATAGCGTTTTTTGAGTTATGACGTTATTGTATTTAATGAGCGATTTGTGGCCCGCGACTTCGTCTGCGCGGTTTACTATACTAACAATATATTTCATTTACCGGAAAAAAAAAAATAATAAAAGAAAGCCGATGATAAGGTGATCGATTTGTTCTTAAATTTTGAAGATTGGCGAACATTCAATAACTTGATTTGCTCCGAATGAGGTAATTTGAAAGGTGCTGTGTAGACTCTTGTATTAGTTAGAAAATCCTTCGATTTTGGAAGGAGTTGAAAATATTAAGCACCGAAAGCTGAAATACATAGCACATAAAATCCGGGAAAACGGTGTTCTCATGTTGGCATTGCAAGGACGAGTTCAGGGAAAACCCATTAAAGGAAGAAGAAGATTGGAGCTAGCAACTACGAATGCACCAGCCAACTTCCCATGCAAAAGTATACAAGACACGATTAGATACGCCAGGAATCGAAGAATATAGATGTACGCAACCTCTTGATGGAAGAGATGCGACCCCGACGACGACGAGAAATGGAGTGTAGATCAAATAATTAAAATAAAAATTTTAACAGTAAATTCATAATAACATCGGATTACTAACACTTATTACTAGAAAAAAATAAATATTTATCTAAAAGAATAATTATCATTAACTTATATGATGTCTAGGTAGAACTATACAGAAAATGATGCGCGACAGGCGCTTACTTTACGATGAGGCAGAAGTAAAAGCTTCCTCTCTCACCGGCGTATACTTCCGCTTCTAACCAACAAGAGAACATGTACATTTTTGAAATCGCAATGACTATAAAAGTCATACTTTGATTACTTTATATTAAATTTAATAACTTAATATAAAATTTAATTACTTTATATTAAATAGAGATATCGTAATATTTTTTTATTTTTTTTAGATAAGAACCAAATAAAAAAAAAGTATCTACACTACATGCAGACACATCGGTACATGGATATATCTTATTTTTCCTCAGCTAAAAAATGTCCAATGTAAAATTCCAGGAGGTCTTCACTCTCCTGGTTACGAACCGATGATACTCCTTGATACCATGGTAGCAGCAGTTATTTTGATCACCCATATAATTAATATTACACGGTTCAGTTGACATAACTCATATGTTTTAATTAAATAGCGTTACAGTTTTTGCTCTTAAAAAAAGCGTGACGAACAATGTCTTATATACATGTATGAAGCTGACGGTGAAAGACGCTGATGTGTTAAAATTGATATTAAAATTAATATTTCATATTTTCATTTATCACATTATTTTTTTTATTAGCGCTCTGTTTACATATTTCACCTTTTCCTTTATCTTCGTGTTTCTTGAATTCTTCATGCGAACGCAACAAACATTAATCCGTCACTTCTTTTGTTCTGTTGTGGAATTCTTTTGAAAAGGGATATTTCCAATCTCCGGATATGTTTTTATTTCTTCAATAAATAATTCGATATCTACTTTGAAATTTATTGCATTTATTTTTCAATGTGCAAAAATAGAAAAAAATAAATAAAATAAATATTCGATCACAAACGCACTTAAAAATTTAAGTATAAACGTACTCGATTACAAATGTACTAAAAAGTGTTGAGTACACTTATATTTTACTTTGCTGGGTACATATGTCATCAAGTACATAATTACTTTTTATATGCAGTATTCGTGTATTTTTTTGTCTAAAAAATATGTATTACAATCAATTATCAGCCAATTCTGGTATAGAATCAGTTATTAGGTATTTTATTACATAAATTTAAATTAACGACAGATGCAGTGTATCTTTCAAATTAACTGATCTAATCAAATTTTTGCAATACGTAAGAGTTAAACTTGACGAAAGATTGACTTTTAGTAAAAATCAAGAAGATGTATATATCACTGTGGAACATGAGAGTCTTCCATTATTCAAGCAATTTTTTTGTTATAAATCCAGATTAAATTCTAGCATCGAGTATACCATATATAAAACGATTAACTATTCTGGAAAAGGTTTATATTCAAGAGATTCAAGAACAGTTATAATAAGACCAATTTATAAAAGTAAAGATAGAAAACAGTATAAGAATTATAGACCGCCTACACTAATTTTAATTTTAGTAAAAGTTACTGAGCTCTACATAAAGATGAACGTTTGAAAAATTATCTAGAAGTTAATAATTTATTAAATGATAATTTAAACGATAATCAGAGAAGGAAAACCAAAACTAGAGTCAAGGACCTTTACCCAGAAACAAAAGGTAAGAAAAGAAGTCGGTTATATTTTGATCCGATCAGAAATTTTATTTAAAAAGGAACAAATAGCACGAATAATTAGTGGGGAAGGAGGCACAATAAGGAGTAGGAAGTCCAAGCTTCAGCAAATAAGAATACAAGGCAGAACGCTCCACGGAGAGAGATGAACACTACACTTATAATATCGGCCATTAATAAAGGACTAGCATTGAGTAAACAAACTTTGATAGTTTTTTTAGATGTTTCCGAAGCCTTTAATTTAGTAGATCGAAAAAAAAATACAAATGCCAGGACACTAATAAAAAGGGGAATGAAAGGAAACTATTTAAATTTATTTAGGAGTAATTTAAAAGAGAATTTTTTGTAAATGAATACGGTAGTAAGGAAATAATGCATTTATAGAATGGGACAAGGAATGATTTTATTTTTAATATACATGAAAATTCGATTCATAGATATGTTAGAAATTCCCAGTTGTACACCTATGTATGGGTGATCTTGCTTTGGTTATTGAACATTCTAATCTAAAAATTGCAAAAAAATTGCTCTAAGAATACCTGAATAATGTATGCAAATGGGGACGCATGATAAAAAATTATTAATCAGTGCCGGAAACGTAAAAATAATGAATATAAGAATATATCAAGCCGATTTAGAACATTCGTTCCTATAATCGCTTTACATTGAATGTTATTTCTACATGGAGGCAAAAATATCTGTGTGTTCCGGCTCTATACAAATTAAAACAAGCTATGTGATGTACAAAATCCCAAGACTATATTTTGCCTCATTGATAATGTCTGGAATTAAATACGGAACTGAAATTTAGGCAGAAGCGAGAATAACTGAAATAAATAAAATCTCTGTATCCGCAAATTAAGGTTTAATATCACCTGGCGGAATTAACGACGTATTACCAAAAATGATTATTAATTACGCGTTTTTTTGTTTCTCTTTCGCTTTCTTTCTAAATAAATCAGATTCAATATTTCTACGCATCATGCCATCTGGATAACGAAAAACTTACATTTTATATTGTACATTAAGATATGTTTCATAGTGCATGTTGAAAAAATTATGATTTATATAATGGCCATATTTCGCCATATTTCACATCTGGCCAAAAATACCAGCCCAAACGTGACTTTACATTGTTGTCTCACCCACTGTTAACAGTTCCATTTCTACTGTTGCTTGCTGTTGACGATTAAAATGCAATCTCGTAAGATGTTTTTGTTTTTATTTCTTTATACATTTTCAAACTTTGAAATGCCGAAAACGACGCAGAGTTTGTGTTTTACAATCCATTTACGGATTGTGCTGAACAATAAGGGAGTTCAAATGTTTAACAACTGACAGAAAAGGAAATTACCGTAACGTTTGCTGTAAAGTATCAGCTGTGCCAGAAAGTCACAATTAGACTCGCACGTTACTGCGTGTAAGTTTTGATTCCATAACTTTGAAAGAAGCGTCATTTTAAGATTTAAAATGATATTCATTAAAAAAATATACACGGTATCAGAAAGAAGCAACAGGAACCGATCGTTCTGATAAATATTTACTTACATTGAAATTTAAAGAATACTAAACACCAATATTACTAAGCTTTTTGAAATAAGAAAATCTGACGCTACTATTCTAACTCGACTATTTTGACCTACTTAACTTACTTTTCAATATGAAATACTTCTTCCAGCCATCGTTTTCCTTTTTAAAAAACCCTAAACCCTCTTCTTCTTTTTTTCTTAATAGTTTCATGTGCACATATTAAGTTCGTTAGGATAGGCATCATCGACTGAAATGTTTCATCTTAGCTACCTATTTAATTAAAAACGGAACGAAACGGATTAACAAGGTTTCCGAGCTCCTCTTATGTTTTGAAAATGTTTTCTTCATAAAGAGACGTTGATTATTACACACAATTATGTAAGGAACATTTTCCTGTTAATTCTGGGCCGAATTAAATACATTTTGGTACTTTTCGCACACATTTCTTGCGACCCAACATACATCTACAAAATCTACGGGCCCATAGTTAAAGGCCGGTGTTCTCCTAAATATGAAATTATGGGAGATTACCGTAGAGAGCAACTTGCAACATATTTATAATGGATTATTCCATGCACGTAAGGTAAAAAAGAGGGAGTTGTGTGTCACTTTTTGATTTTATCGTTTTCAAAATGATAGCTCTGTATGAGATCACTAGTTTGGGAAACTTTTTGATAGATCGCAACAGATGCAGATTATAGAAATACCGAGAATTTTCAAATGAACGGGAAAAACCGTTATTTGGGTAGCAAATGTTTCTTAGAGAGAGAAAGAATCTTTACATGAGGATATTAATTAAAAACTCGCTCGCAAAAAAAAATAATAAAAAAACCATTATATTTAAAGTTAAAGGAATTTCGTACATGGACAGTTTTTTATAGAACAAAGAAACGGAATGAGAAAAATGGAATGGTCAATGGGTAAAAAATAGATGATTGTAATGGTGAAAGCAATGTGATTTTCAGAAATGGAGCTCAATTGACTCTAATAAGTAATTCGGCAGAGCAGGTAAAGTCAGAAAAACAGCTTTATAACGTAGTCATACACGTTGTAATGAATTAATGTATATTTGCAAGTATTAATTAATAAGTAATTCTTCATTTAATATTTTTAAATATTTCAATACAAAATTAGCAACTACTATGCGCTGTATTAGTAATGTTCTATAAAAAAATACGAGTATATCTGAATTTCAGAGAAATTAATGAAAAAACCGGCAATCGAAGTTTTAATATTTTCTATACCGGAAACATTTATATTTACACTCAACTGTTGTTTATTGTTGTGGAATGTACTTATAGTTTGTTTCAATTATTATATTAATGATATTTCCAAAAGAAAGGAAAACGAATAGAGGAAATAATGTTAGTAGAAATATAGAGTTCTCACTATATAAAAAAAGGGAAAAAATTAAAGATTTAAACGGGTATATTAATGCTTAGGGGAAGCCACGGGCAACAGTCAGCAGGTATGTAAATGACCTGTTAACAAAATAAGAAAATACTATGGTGAAAATGGTGAGTAAGGAATAAAAAAACAGACAATTATAATGACGAAAACTACGGAGAACCTCCAGGAAGTGTTACACGGTTGATTCTAATGAATATTTTGGCAAAGAATATAGTTTATTAGAATATTTTGGTAAAGAATATAGTTTACTAGAATATATCAGAAATTAAAATTACAGAGAAATTATTAACGCAAATTTTGTAACGGGATTTTTAATAGTTGCTACCGTGGAAGTACTTTTTTACATTTAAATCTTAAATGCTTGCCCGACGACTACGGTTTGCTGTTATGGAATGCGCTTAAAATTTGTTTTAATTATTATATTAGTAATATTTTTGGAAAACTAAATAGAGGAAATAGATCTTCATTGAAATATATAGTTCTCATAATGTGAAAACAGAAAAAAGAACTTAAAGGTATAAGCCGACATTAATGTGCGGGCGAAGCTGCGGACAACAGTTAGTATTTTTCCAGTCGGCAACATTGTATATCTCAGTTAATAAAGGTATTTTCATGAAACGTCAATTTATGTTTCTAGCAATTAATATAAATGATCCGTTTGTTTTGTTTTTTTTTTTTTTTTTTTTTGAAATAATGAAAACGGATGAAGAAAGGGTTAACATAGAAAGAGAATACGCGAAATTAAGCTAAAAAGATAAAAGAGAAAGAACGAACATATCAGCGGACAATGCCGATATATAGGGGAAATTCAAACTGACCCGAGAATTACGAGCCAACAAAATGCAAAGTACGAAAGAGTATTAATTTATCATTTAACACAGATTACCGACTAACAAAAAAAAAACTCAGATGTACACAAGCCATAAGAATAAATCAAGAATGAGAAGTAAAATAATATTATTGCGAATAAATGAGAAACAATCATTTCAAAATTGTGATAACAGTCGATATTTTCCTCCAAGTTGGGTGAATAAATAGTTTTATCGCTATTGTCGACCTGATGGAGCAGAGGGGGGAGTGCCAAATTAAAGTAATTAATTCGCCGAAGATAAAAATCGCACGTGCTATAGTTTAAAAACGATTTTTTCGCATTCGCTTGAAATATCAGGAGATTTCTAAAAAGACACGAAAGCGAACAACATTAATAAAATATTCGAGATACATACTAATCGTAGGAAACTTTAATAAAGTCAGAAATTTAGCGGTCTACATCTCGAATGTGAATTATTCAGTCTGAAACCAGTATCGGTGTTTCCTAAATTATTAAATTTATTAAAGTTTCCCGCGATTAGTGTACGTTTTCATTATTTTAATAATATAAAAATACGGACTGCGAATATGAAGTATTCTATTTCGGCGCGTTAAAAGAATTCAAGTTAGGCGACGGGTAAATATAAAATATAGAAAATTCAGACTACTAAACTTATTTCGCTACCGACCCGCAGCATTTCTTATTCTTTCATTGTACACATAATTTTATATTATTATAAAATTTTTACCTTAAAGGTTAGTGATGGTTTTTATATAAAATCTTATTAATTTCTTCAAATTAATATTATCCGTACATATTGAAGTACCAAGGTGATGAACCGAAATATTAGATTCAAAAAAATTTTAAAAAAACAGCTAACGTTATGCACGCATCTAGTCAATATTCTAATTTGACTGCGATAGTTCTTATACAAAAAAATGTCTAGCTGAAATAGTGCATGTATAAAAGTAATTTGGCTCAAGTAAACAAAGTCCGTCACTATATTAGTTGTACATCGGCATACGTGAATATAATGGATGCCGTTGTTTTTACGCGTGAAATTCGAGGTTTCACATGACCGATAATCGTGAATGAGTTTTGATTATTTCATTGCCATTTAATATGTAAATACATCGAAGTGTTTTTTAAAGATTAGTTTCGAAAATGGGTAAAAGAGGCTAGAGAATTTAAAAAAAAGGAATAAGTTATTAACGTTGCAAAAATGTCTTACTTTTAAAAATGTTAGTCGTTCAAAGATAAGAAAAAACGATTCAGTCGAATAGATTTTTAACTATATGAATTCACCGTTTTTTTCTTGCGTTTCATTTAGTGTAGAAAAATTTTTAAAGGCTTAAAAAATTTAAAAATTAAACATCTTCTCGAACAGTTTATGTAATTTAGCAAGAAAAATAGATGTTAGAGTAACAGTTAAACAGGGTTTATAGAAAACATGTAAAAACTTACAATGAAAAAAAAAATTCTACAAATAGGGGGACATATACAAAATTATCGACTGGATCCGGTTCTGTAAAGTTTTTGAATTCGATAGCACTTACAAATTACTTTAAAAAGAAGTATATTTGTTCATTGGTTTCGCAAAAGTACAAAATTAACTTGGGATTCGGTTAAACATTATGGAACTGCAGTGGTTTCGAAAGAAACAATCTGTATCGCGGTTTCATTAAAATTATACCATGTCTCATTACTACTTAGGTTGTTTTTTTTGTAGACATTAAAAATAGTGTAAATGAAATTCTGGTATTTATCAGTATGCGGCAGCGGAAAAGATCTTTTTAAGATTCTAAACGATTATTTTAGTACAATATATTTCGTGTATTTCATTTATTTTTCTGCCAATTAAAGTTTTTTTTTGTTTTTTTGTTTTTGGCCCGGCAAAAAACCATTTGGCCAAATTAAAATTCTTTTAGAGCATTTCCAAACCTTTTTCGTCGTCCTAAGGTATCCCTCCCCCCTCTAGTGTATAAGTAACTTATTGGGCCAGAAAGACATCAGTAAAAATCTAATTTGGCATTCCTTTAAAAAAACAAACAAAACGTTCCTTATTATGCAAGGGAACTTATACGATACTACATAGTATATACAATATCACGCGCAATAAAATACGTGCATCACGCTTTTCGACATTCTTAGCGACACCATCCATCCCATTAAATTCAATAATTAAGGAAATCGAAGAAATCTAAACGATCATTCTTTACCAATAAATCCTATACAAATATCAGCTTCTACTAAGAATAGACGCACTTTATACAATACACAAAGTCAAAGGCCTTATTCGATCGGTTTTTTAATTTATCGTGCCACTTGTTCCATTTACCACCAGCAGAATGATGAACACAAACTTTAAAACCTTTTCTGTCGAGACCTTAAAAACTGCTCTTTTCCAGTTTCCGTTTCAAATCGTCCGACTAAAATAACTAGCCTCCAAGATTAAATTCTAAATTAGTGTCGTTTTTTGGACTACTTCCGTAGTCGGTCTGTCGCCGATAACCCACGCAGAGTCAAACAACGAAGAAAAAAATATTGACACCAATCGACATTAGAATTACGCAACGATTTTAGATGAGAAACAACAAAAAGTCCCCGTTGACTGTAATTAAACGCTCTCGTTAACAAATGTCACGAACTTCTGACTTCGACATCGGCGCCGCTCGTCCGAAATCTCTGCCTGCATCCCGCGCGTAACCGTATGGTCATATTCACCGCAGAATTGAATTTTTTTGCATTGATACACAGGAGCTGTTTGCTTATCACATACGTGGCTAAAATCTGAAAATCCAACTCAACACTACGCGAGTGCTGATTTAAAAAAGTCGTAAAGTTGGTTTCATATGTTCCGTTTATAGGAATTCTTGGGCAACAGGTTTACTATTACTTCCGAGCGACTTGGTTCAAAAGCTACAAACATCACTAGAAGTATGTCTCATTAAAAATCACGTCTTTGTGAAAAGAAATTGTAACAGCTAAGTGCAGATGTCAGATTCGACCACGCAATCCTGTTGCAGTGAAATTTGAGCTGCAGCGGATGATATTGAAAAAGAATAGACCGAGAAATAAAACGGGCCCCGGACACAATCGAATTATCGATTAAAACACGTAAATCAACAGTATACGAAAAAATTAAAGCGAACGAATGAAAAGCAAAAATGGAATGGAATAAAACATTGACGAAAATGCCAAAGATAACTAGAACACACATCAGTCGAGTAGAGGGAGCAAGGAACAAAGCGGAGAAGCAGTCCGAAGAAATTTCAAAATGGAACATCGCAAATTTAAAACTAATAAAATCTTATCGACTTACAGAAATAAATAAATAAATAGCAAAAAGTGAAAAACAGTTCCGAAAATTAGAGGAATAAAAAAATAAAATAAAAAAAATGTGACGTTTGTAAAGTTAAGGATATTTTCATCAAATAACTCGGAGTCAACTTAAAGATTTATTTTCTTCGTTTAATGTAACGAAACAAAAATTAGCTAAAAAAAGCTCACCACCAGCGGAATTTGAACGTTATATTCTTAATTTTAGGTTGGTCTATTCATATTATCAGTCAAAAATGTTTACACCAACAATGGTAAAATAAAATATAGTTTCAAAAAAAAAAAAGGAAGTGCCGACTTCAAGATTTACCTTAAAGATTTAATCAAAATGTACTAATAAAAAGTAAAAAATAATCATCCGATCAAAAATAATATTTTTTGAGAATAAAAGATATGATAATTCTTAAACAATATTAATACTTATTGGAGTTTCACGAATTGCAAGAAAAAATTAAAAACCGTATTATTCATTTGATGTTTTCAATACTTGGCTTATAGAAATCGAGTGATGGTTTCGTTATAGACATTAAATTGTTTCTGAATATAGTTGTAATTTTTAATTTAGTAAAATTTAATTACTCTCATGTATATTACTCTAAAATGTATTTTTCTTTTGGTCGAATAATTATTTTTTACCTTTTAGTACATTTTATTAAATTTCTAGAGTAAATCTTAAAATACGTACTATTTATATTTTTATTATTATTATTTTTTTTTTGAAAACATTTAATAATTTTTTCCGACATTAAAAAAGAAAGGGTTCATCTGTATTACCCTTTTTTTTTTGTTCTCTTTTTATGTTTGTCCGAGCACAACTTGAGCCCATGAGAAGCAATTTTGGTGATTTCTTGTTCATTAGAAAGCTACCAATCAGCGGTGATACCATACAAGTGCATCCGTGGTTATCGGCGAACACAGATACTCAGTAGTCATCAAAAACAACGTGTGAAAAAATGTGGTCTCTTTAGAAGTGATTTTAATTAATATAACAGATACCATTGACACTTAAAATACTACCAATATTACGCATGGAAACGTAAATTTTTAAATATTAATGTTAATAATCACGGATAAATATAGATTTAAATAAAGAAAATTGAAACCGTCATAGCGCTATTTCACAACTTGCGGAAATATTACCTATCTTAACATTACTGCGTGCAACTTTTGACTATCTGGACTGATGCCTGATTAGTCATTTGTTCATTAGAAACCGTATCGGTTAGTGGTAGTGACACATATTGAGAATACCGATAAGTATCGGTGATTATTTACTGAGTAATCATTAAAATAATTGTTGAAAAAAAAAAGTCTCTCCTTTGTGATGTTTCTTCGCTTAATGTAGTTAGATAAAAATTAGCCAAAAAATTTTCATCAGAATAAAGGGAAATATGAACACCTACAATATCAATACTTTAATATTATCAACGTTAGCTTGCCATGAGAATGTAGATTTGAAAGAAGATAATGAATTTAAAACACCAAAGTGCAATTTACAAGCTCATCACTGATGAAATTTTTGAGCTTTATACTCTTTAACCAATACCCAACTTTATGCAGTACCAAAAGTAGGATCATTTTAGAATACTCTCTCCCTATATTTCCACTCAAGAGTATCTACATTAAAAATTGTGTAATGAAATAGTTTCAAAAAAAAATACCTACTTCAAGATTTACTCGAAAAATTTAATAAAAATACGCTATAAAATAAAACTATATTACTCGATAAGAAGATAACATATTTGACAATAAAATATACATAAGGGGATATTATGACTATTCTTAAGCAACATTAATACGTATTAGTCACGGTACACCAAATCCAAATTGCAACAGTAATTAAAAACCACCCGTGAAATATTCCTGATGTTTTCGATACATAGCTTACAGAAAACGAGTGAAATTGCGTTACTATACTTATTTAATATTGGTTTCTTAATTTGAATTCGTTGTATCGAGACCCTAAGATGTGTTAATGTTATTTAAGAACAATCATAATATCTCTTTTACTCATCTTCTTATCGAGTAATTATTTTTTATTTTTCAATCATTTTTATTAAATTTTTAGAGTAAATCTTGGAGCAGATATTTGTTTTCAAGAAACCAATTTTTTATAGTTTATATATACATATACACATATATATATATATATATATATATATATATATATATATATATATATATATATATAATTAAATGTTTGCACCGTGAAGATTTTGTTTAACAAAGGTGGTGTAAGAACAGTAAATTGCATATAGTTAAAACAATTATTCTCGCATCTATAATAATCTTGAGACTGAATGCGTTAACAGAAAATAAAAAATAAAATAAAAACATTGGGAACCCTTGATTAAAGGAGAAAAGAGTTCCCTGCATATAGGGTGCAAAAAGTCAGAGAAGGTTCTATAAAGCATGTTGTTAGTTTTCATTTTCAATGTATATGCGGGCGAACAATTTCAAGAGACGTTCTAGAGTCTGAAGATCAGAACTGAAGTTTATAAAAGAGCTGCTCCATTGGCACGGTTCTAGAAATAGCTGCAGCAACTTAATTAACATAATCGATAAAAGCGGAATAAATGCGGTTTATCAATGACAATAAAACACCGAATTTGCGGTAACAATAACAGTGCAGCGTTGCTAACGTAAAAATTGAAAATGTTAAGCGAGTCAATGAATTCAAATCTGCAGCTCTAAAACAAGAAGAAGAGCGGAGTCCTTTGAATCAAGCACTCGCAGAAAACGGTTCATTCTTTTCTTTTTTTTAATGTCACGTACCAATGATGGTTGCGAACTGCCAGCTGCGAGATGGGATTTACAATGATTAAGACACTAAAAAGCGCATACAAATTTTTAACTAAGTGATTGTTATATCGGGTGACGAGGCACCTTCGTCCTGTGCTTGAGAACTGCTCCTGGTAATTTATTGACATTATATAAATATCAAGATTTACAACGAAGTTTTTTGAGAAATTTACGATATTGCTGTAAATAAACATCCCAGGAGGACAAGTGAAAGATTTAGATCCTTGAAGATTGTGTCTGATTATACCAATGGTCGATTTAAAAAAGGTTGTATGAAATTAAATTTAAACTTTTTGTTCGAGTCTGGAGAAAATATGCTGCTGATCAAGTCCTCCGAAAGCCAAGCGCAGTGACACTGCTAATCGGCTGTCTAAAGTTGATCACAATCGAATTCTCAATTGCATCAATACAAAACTCCGTTATAAGTATAGCAATCTGCCCTCCCCAAAGTTCGTATAATTCAATATGGTACGTCTCAGCGACTGTCGTTAGTAACTGAAATGCACTGAATGCTCCCAGGCCTATCGGAGCACAATCATCTTGCGAGCTGTCACAGAAAAAAACCTTCCACTCATTGCAATCAATTCTTCCCCATTAAAGAATACTGACAGAGTTATTGCAAAAATGAAAGACAAGACCAAACGACTACATCCGTGAGTTGTCCAGTGATATTCTTATGAATTTAGACGTCCCTCACGGGTGGACTTGACTGCTAAACTAACACTATCCGCCCTTATCATCCTTTTCCCACATCTATCATCCGGCAACGCACTCTTGCCTGAAAAGTGGAATCAGCCGTCTTATAGTCTTACTACACAAAAAAGAGCTCTGGTGCTTTTTATTTGAAAGCTTTGAACGAGTACAATCTGAAGACTCTTCCTACTTCACAGATGAGTTTTTTTCAACGCCAGTGAATTCAAAATAAGGGCCCGCACCTTTCAACACTAGTACACAATTCCTCCGTTAAATAATCACCGTTGCCCAATAAATCTGTCTACATTAATTCTACACGGGGATTCTCACTGGAACAAATAGACTGAACCGGTTTTTGTATAATTGCCGACCATCTATGCGCCACAATAGATACTTCAGTTGTACAGCAGTGTGCATAAATTTCATAAATAAATGGGGAAAAATGTACGAAAAAGAATGAATAAATTCTACATTAATTTCTATCGATCATGTGTTATTTTTTGAGTGTTCATCTCTTTCAATCGAGCGCTCTGCTTTCTATTCCAATTTGCTACGAACTGGTATTCCTACCCCGTATTGTGCCACCTATATCCTGTCTTTTTCTTCTCCACACATCGTTCGCATGGTTTGTATTCCTTCCTACTAACAATATCTGACCGTATCAAAGTATAACTGATTCATTTCTCTTTCTAATTGTTTCTGAGTATAGGGCCTTGGCTGACAACCCTCCCCCCAAATCTATTATTATTATAACCAAAATTTTAAGGCGAAAGTAAGAAAATTTCAATTTGAACGGTATCCGAAACGTACTGCGAAAGTTTATTACATTAATCGTTTTTTTGTAAAATTCTATAAGATTTATTCATTTATTTCATATCGCTGATTAATTCAAATAATTTCAGAAACACGTTGATTATATATTACACATATGTTTTCGATTACTTTCTTCATAAATTTAATAGCATGTATATATTAGTACACCTGTATAACACACATGTGTACGATGTACATATCACAATTAAAAATGTACATTATTATACGACACAGAAACTGGGCAGATAATAATGCCAGGTTACTGACTAATGGGAAGTTGTCAAATGGAGGAAGGCTCCACGACGATTGATGGAGAAGAAAGAAATCGGTCGATCACGAGAAGGAAGACTCAAAAATGGTGACGTAGAAGAAGAAAAATTAGGACAATATTAGGCGATGCTCACTCTCTTACAAAAAAATAAAAAAAGTCGATCGACCCGTTTAAACTGCTCAATTATTTCTGACGTCAAAAAAAAAAAAGAAAGTCATTCGCGTCCTGTAAAATCTTAAAAAACCTAAAATAATTCTATTTATATCCGTATCGTCCCAATGACTTTTTCGGTTGATATTTTCAGAAAATTTCAAAATGGTAGTTTCTGATCAAAGTTTTATAATGGTTTTATTTTTTTTTAAATTTTCAGTGAAATTTCGATTTCGAACAATTTAAGTAAAATAAAGAGTTAACAAATTAAAAAAAAAAAAAAAATCAATATTGTAATCGGCATTTATCTCCAAAAAAAAACACTTAGAATTTCTTTGACTAAACGTTTTAATAAGTTTCTGTTTGTTTTTCACGGTGATCGGCTTATTTAACAAAAAAATCCACGTGTAAAGAGACGAAAACCATAAAACATAAGCAAGTTTTTCCTTCATAATTATTTCGCGGTCAATCCGAGCGAATAAGTGTTAAATAAATTAACGCTTCCTTCGGCATTCGATGCATGAATAAAGCAATATTGAAAAAGTCAGAAGTTTTATACGCTGAACAACTACGACAGAATATTTCAACGGTTAAACGAGCTGTGAATTTGTATTGCTGTTTTTGTTTTTTCGGACTTAACGAAATCTGTCGCGCTGAAGTTCGATAAAAAACAGACGTTCGAATTATTCACCAAAACACAAATTCGGAGAAATTCGTATCGAATTTTTCCCAGTGGGATTTAATATTTCTAGTATCCGGATCTCAGTTGCGACGACATTCACATCGCTACAACGACATTAAAAGTGCGACGCGTTTTCTGTGTTTGAAGCAAGCCACCGGTGGCGCGCGGTAGCTTGTTATCACGCGACGACTAGTTGCAGCGTTTCAGAAATCGCACGGGCGCAATTAAAGGACGTCAGATGCTCGCGTGCCCTTGAACATCTATTACGCTTCGTCGACTTATTTTCTTTTACGCTGCGTGCAAACACGACGACATTTCAGTACGACGACATTCGAGTTTTAATTAACTACTAATATATGTAGATCTCAGTCTACTCATTCCGTGCATTTTCGAGCGTCTTCGTTAGTAAATATTTTCACATACTACCGAAAAAATGATCTTTAACAAAATTACTTAATTGCACCGTTTAGGATTTTAAAAGTTAGAAAAAAGTGACACTCTACATTATAAGCAATGACCATCGTCTTCAGCATAGACTGTAATGGTGACCACGCGTCTCTCCTAGTTACACTGAACGAGATTACACACTTCGCTGGTTACTTCGAACTGTTCTAGCTTTCAGCTGCATTTCAAGAATTTTGAAAATTCGATTATTCCTCCTGGCTTATCTTTTCTCAGCTCCTGTCATCATGACATGATAACCACATTTTTCGATGAATGCGTAATTTTCCAAATTTTGTTGTTTTTTGTTTGGTTTTCTTCTTTTTCCCCGAGTAAACGGAAAGGTAAGATGGGCTATTTTTCACATTAGTTATATTCTTTTTTTCCCGTTTCCTATTTCTTATTTAATCGATTAAATTGCGAGCCGACGAGGTAAATCAAGTGAATCGCCAAATTTTAAAGGATTCATTGTGTAATATTACAAAACAAACAAAACTAGTACGCATTGTAGCAATGTTTTTAAATAAAATTTCTCCCAATTCAATCTGATTTTCTACACTACCAGACGAGAAATCTCCTCGGCTCACTGTAATCGAAGCACCAATTGCTAATCGTTCCAGTGTGAACCAAATAATAAATAATGCGGCGAATAATGATGCTTCAACCTACACACATCCATTCATCTCATCTATCACTTCATCGCCATATAATAAACTGATCTCGTAGCAGCTTCCAAAATACCGCATATTTTTCCGCCCTTTAACTTAAATTCGATGCTTAGCGTTCAACCTGCCTGAAATTTAATTCTCTCCGTAAAGGAATTATCGAACAAATAAATAAATGTATACGCGTACGATTCTTTTAACCGGAAACGCTGGCCGGGGATAATGCGACTTTTTAAGGTAAACATTAAAAGAAAAGAGAAGGATAAGATTCTAATATGAAAACGGCTAAAATAGGAATAGCAGGTAACGAGGAAAGCAGAAAAAAATGTGAAAGACGCGGGCAGAGCCAGAAAAACACGAATACACGGGAGCTAAGAGTAAAGGAAAGAGCACTCCAGACGAGAATGGAATATCCGAATAGAATGTGATAGCAAAATACGACTTGCCGGATAAGAAAGATAAAAATGAGAAAAAAGGGAGAACGAAAGTCAGATATGGTCGAGATTATGGCGGAAATAACTTAACGATTGCGATAAGAGACATGATGAAATCAGAGTCAACAAGAAGTAATTGGAATGATGATTAGGAATCCTCAAAAATACATGATAAATAAACATACATGCATATATAAAATATATATGTATTAGAAATAGTAAAATTCATCAAATTAGGCAATAATCCGGTTGTAGTAAAAGTAAAAATAATAACCAAATATGCAGATTTAGTCACATAATATGTTGTGTTCTTCCAAAAAATATTCAACTACGTTGTTACTATTAAATGTTGCTGAATTACCAGTTTTTTCATACGAGAAAACGTATTAGCGTAAACAATATTTTATTCAAAAGAAAGTTCATCGTAGAATCTAATTCAAAACATTAACTTGAATTTATTTGATTTCCTTTAGTATTACGAAATTAATTTAATTTATAAAAAAAAAAACATAAAAAAGTATTACAAGCCATCGTTTTAAACACTGCGGAGAAAATAAAATTTCAAGCCAGTTAATTAATATCACAGAACCAGAGACAACAGCGCGAGATACGTGTGCATATATAACATGTATATGCATATACGTATGTCACACACACACACACACACACACACACACAAAGAGTTAAGTTAACAACACTATGGATCAGACAAGTCAAGATTAATCTGCAGATGGGGTCTAAACAGAAACCGAAGATAAAAACACCAAATAGAGAATTCAAAAATGTAACAGGGTATTAGAAAATGAAATTTGGAAGAAAATATGGATAATTACAACTTGAAGTACATATTTCGTACTGTTTTTCATAACGTTTTTTTCATGGTACCCCTGGCACAAGAATGCGTTGTTACTAATATATATATATATATATATATATATATATATATATATATAAATATATTTATAAAAAATATTTATAATTTTAATAGATACTTATTAAAAAAATTAAAATAATTAAAAACTACAGAACTTTTCAGTGAATATTAAATTATTTAAAAATCGCAATATATCGCGGTAACTATGAAAGAACATAAATAAATGCCGGCAATCTTAAGACTGAACAATGAAATGAAATTGAAATAGAAAAATTTTGCAGTTAGAAAAAATAGAAATAACGATGAAAATATTATATACGTGTAAGTAAAGATGAAAATTTTAGTTTTTACAAAATTTTCCTACTTATTTAACAAAAACGGTAAAATGGATTAAGTAATAAAATCGACCGGTTAAATTAATTAATTTCTTATTATGTAGACTATCAGTAATATGTAAATTGATATAAATTTTATAATATGAATGAAAATGTAACACTCCCGCCGAATTCGAAAGCTGAAGATAATTTATCGAGCAGTAATGAAAAAAAAAAAGTATAAGATAGTATTTTAGGTTTAAAAAAAAACAAAAAAAAAAACGGAATTTAGCGAAATAGCATTAAAAATTATTAATAAAAATTTAAAAATGATCGTGATAAATGATTTAAAGAAATAAAATTGGACACAACACTTGTTTGGGGGCAAATTTCAGTGAATATAATTGTTTATAAAGAATTTTTAAAAAAGTAGTTGCAAGCATTTAATTTCAGTATTGAACATTAAAAAGGAAAAAAACTCACTTAGAAATAGCCCGAATTAATATTTATAATTTAGAAATATTGGAAATGCGAAGCCTGAAAAGCGTGACTAAATGAGATTTGAGTTAGTAAATTGTATTTAAATTTACTTAAAGCCTTACTTGCTACGTAATTTAGCGATTATTTTGATTCTTGTATTAATCTAAACGTGCAAAAACATAGTCTTTTCTGAAGTGTCGACACAATTCGTCGATCATCAGAAAGTGAGAGCAAAGATGTCGTCGGTAAAAAAAAAAGAAGAAGATAAAAAAAAGAAAAAAGGGAACAGGAATTTAGAAGCAAAGAAGCAATTTTGAAAAAGTAGATGTTGATGAATTTGGGCTAAAGCGGAAACCCTGCAGTGATTCACGAAAGATTAGTCTAGTGGTAATGTAAAGGGGGGAGGAAAATTAACAAGAAAAGGAAGCATTATTCAAAGAGAAAGGAAAGCAGACATTAGCAAAAGCGACTGTAAGACATCAAGAACGGAAGCGATAAGGAATTTTTTGCAAATAAACGACTGCTAAAAATGAACTGGTAAAGTCGGAAGGGCTGCGTCCGGGATAGAACTAAACATGTTATTAGGTACGAAATTATTATGTTGGAGCCACTAAACAAGACGTTCATTAAAGAATATTTTATCATCCTGTTTGTTAGTAACTATAGTATAAAAAATAAATGCTAAAATAACAAACTAATACGTAAGTAACAAAATTAATATAAGAATATCAAACTTGTTATCTTAGGAACGTTTTCGGGCATAACCCATCTTCAGCTAAAATATAATCGAACTAAATAAAAAACATAGTGTAACAGTGAACACAATTTAAAACTTCACTTTGAAGCTAAAATAAAATTAAATTAAAAATAAATTAAAATGAAAATAACATGAAACATAGCACACATGTGAATTGAACTACAGTCTAACACATATTGAAACTAAAAATTAAATCACAAGTTTAATAACGGTAATTAATGTGAAATAAAAACAAGAAATAAAATTGAAATAAAAAATTGAAATAAAAAATGAATGATAAACATATTTGGAGATTAGATAAGAAATAAATAATAGAACCTGTCTAAGAAGGGCTAGTTTAAAATTTTTTATTAAAGTATTATATTAAAGAGTGGGTTTTGATTGTGTGGAGTTTGGTCATTTAATATATTGTTTTTGTGTTTATTTATGTAATAGTTTTCAGCTATGTTCATTAGGTTTCCTTTATTGTATGTGGCTAATACTGTAATTTCTAGTGAATCAGGTGTATGTTTATTTTTTATTAAGTGTTCTGCATATGTGGATTTTTCCGTTTCGTTATTTGTAAATGATTTAATGTGTTCTAGGTATCTATATTTTATTTTCCTACCAGTTTGACCGATGTATGCCTTTTCACAATTATTACAGTTTATTTTGTATATACCACTATTTTCAAATATATTATTATTTTCTTTATTCATAGTAATTATTTTGTTTTTTAGGGTATTGTTTGTTTTATAAGCTATTTGTAATCCTAGTTTTTTAAATATATTACTTAATTTGTATATATTTTTATTTATGAAAGTGAATGTTATAAATTTGTTTTTGTCTTTGTTAATATCGTTATTTTTTGGTTTATATTTTAATTTTAATTTTATTTTTTGTATTAATTTTTCTATTATGTGTTCAGTGTAACCATTATTTATTGCAATTGTTTTTAATATTTTTATTTCATTTTGTTTTTTGTTTTGATTCATGGGGGTGTTTAGTAATCTATTTATGGCGTGTATGAAGTATGCGTGTTTATGTTGATTTGGATGGTTTGATGTTTTGTTTATTATAGTGTCGGTTGTTGTTTGTTTTCTGTGTATATTGTATTGTAATTTATTAGTAGTTTTATTTATTATGATGTCTAAGAAGTTAATTTTATTGTTTATCTCTTTTTCCATAGTGTATTGTATGTTTTTATGTATTTTATTTAAATCATTTAAAATGTTTTGATGAAAACAACAATAACACTGAAAATAACATTTTAAATGATTTAAATAAAATACATAAAAACATACAATACACTATGGAAAAAGAGATAAACAATAAAATTAACTTCTTAGACATCATAATAAATAAAACTACTAATAAATTACAATACAATATACACAGAAAACAAACAACAACCGACACTATAATAAACAAAACATCAAACCATCCAAATCAACATAAACACGCATACTTCATACACGCCATAAATAGATTACTAAACACCCCCATGAATCAAAACAAAAAACAAAATGAAATAAAAATATTAAAAACAATTGCAATAAATAATGGTTACACTGAACACATAATAGAAAAATTAATACAAAAAATAAAATTAAAATTAAAATATAAACCAAAAAATAACGATATTAACAAAGACAAAAACAAATTTATAACATTCACTTTCATAAATAAAAATATATACAAATTAAGTAATATATTTAAAAAACTAGGATTACAAATAGCTTATAAAACAAACAATACCCTAAAAAACAAAATAATTACTATGAATAAAGAAAATAATAATATATTTGAAAATAGTGGTATATACAAAATAAACTGTAATAATTGTGAAAAGGCATACATCGGTCAAACTGGTAGGAAAATAAAATATAGATACCTAGAACACATTAAATCATTTACAAATAACGAAACGGAAAAATCCACATATGCAGAACACTTAATAAAAAATAAACATACACCTGATTCACTAGAAATTACAGTATTAGCCACATACAATAAAGGAAACCTAATGAACATAGCTGAAAACTATTACATAAATAAACACAAAAACAATATATTAAATGACCAAACTCCACACAATCAAAACCCACTCTTTAATATAATACTTTAATAAAAAATTTTAAACTAGCCCTTCTTAGACAGGTTCTATTATTTATTTCTTATCTAATCTCCAAATATGTTTATCATTCATTTTTTATTTCAATTTTTTATTTCAATTTTATTTCTTGTTTTTATTTCACATTAATTACCGTTATTAAACTTGTGATTTAATTTTTAGTTTCAATATGTGTTAGACTGTAGTTCAATTCACATGTGTGCTATGTTTCATGTTATTTTCATTTTAATTTATTTTTAATTTAATTTTATTTTAGCTTCAAAGTGAAGTTTTAAATTGTGTTCACTGTTACACTATGTTTTTTATTTAGTTCGATTATATTTTAGCTGAAGATGGGTTATGCCCGAAAACGTTCCTAAGATAACAAGTTTGATATTCTTATATTAATTTTGTTACTTACGTATTAGTTTGTTATTTTAGCATTTATTTTTTAAACAAGACGTTTGTTTATTAAACTTTCCAGAATACAGTAAGCAAGCGAGATTGGATAAAGTGCGGAAGAATTGAGTTTAGGAATCAGGATAACGACGAAAGTGTTCCAAGACAAACGAGTAGAACCAGAGCGAGGAAAGAAGTTAAACAAGTTCAAAAGAAAACGAAGAAAAAAATCAGACAGATTTTTGAGAATTCCATCCATTTCAGGAACGGAACTAGAAAAGTTACGTAAAGATGTTTCCGATTCCATGAAAGTAAAAGAAGTATTCTAAAAAGTGTGAGGAAGTCGAAGAAGACGGAATGTTACACGATTCATTAAACCTGGGAACGTAACGAGGAGGTACAGAGTCAATGAAAAAGATTTAAAAGGTTGCTGGAATACAGAAGATTTACAAAAGCTTTCGCTGTCCTCCAAATGTGAGAAATAGGAGTAAAACGTAAAAAAAGAGGAATAGAAACTTTTCCATGACTTTTTTTTTTTTTTTTTTAAGCCGTTTTAAGAATAACTCTGGTTCTAGCATTGGCCATTTTATGAGAAAGACATTTTTATTGAGAGTTCGACAAGAGCAAAACGATTTAAAAGTGCTTAAACTCAAGTCAAAAGCAACCCTACAATCTTCATTCCGCCGTAAAGAGAAAGACAATTTAACTTTTTTACGAACTGAAAGATGGACAAAGGGAGGGGAGCGAAAAATAAGGCCAATTCCTTTTATCTGTCTGTTCAACCTACTCTTCCTCCCTATTCACAGTTTGCATCCCTTTTTGGCTATTCTCTGCTCCCTTCCTCCAGATTTCGCTTTTCCCCGATTTCTTTCCCACACTGTCCTCTCCATCCTGATGATGCAGTTATTTGCGACGACGATCATGTGTTCCTCCAGTGTTCATCTCTTTCCGTGGAGCGCTCTGCCTTGTATTCTTATTTGCTGAAGCTTGGACTTCCTACTCCTTATTGTGCTTCCTATATCCTGTCCTTTCCTTCCCCACTAATTATTCCTGCTATTTGTTCCTTTTTAGATAAAATTTCTGATCGGATCAAAATATAACCGACTACTTTCCTTACTATTTTTTTCTGGGTGAAGGTCCTTGGTTGACGAGCTTAAAATAAAAAAAAAATATATATATATAATCCACGAATAAATCATATTTCGAAAAATAAAAAAAAAATCACAAGTCTGCAGGAATTGAAGAGAGTAAGGAATCAACGAAAAAACGGAATTTAGGCGAATCGACTTTAGAAAGAAGCTATTTTGGATCATAAAGAGGAGCAAAGGAAGACGAAGAGCGGACTTCGTTCAAAAGAAATAATGCTAGGAAGGTGACCTCTTCCAAAAACAACTGAAGCCAACATTAGAAAAGGTTAGAGATAGATTAATAGAACTAACTGAGAAATGACTTCTGATACAAGTCAAAGAACCAATCATTCTGAAGGATAAAATTCTCTAAGATCGTGCTGTTACTATTGTAATTGTAACAATAAAGCACCATTTATGATGAAAGAGAATTGATGAAAGTTTGAGAAAGAAAATTGCGCAAAATTCGAAGGAATATAGGCAGAAATTAAATTAAAGAACCTGAAATATAGTCAGAAATTAGTGAACCAAGTTGGGATAAAGATTAGGGGGAAGCAAGACGTCATAGGCCATAAACTGGATATCATTCTTTACGAAAATAGCTGCACCACTCTAGAACTATCGGCGCGGTTGGAACAGGAAGAAATCTCGGAAGCTGATGTCAGAAGAGGTTTCAGAAAGTAGCGCAATATTAATATTGTACTGATCAAACAGCCGTTCTGTAGAGTTTTTGTTGGCCTTGATGCAACGGCAGTTCCGGTATGGATTGAGAGGATTTGCAGATTTCGAATTAGTGCTTTCGAGACGGAATCTTGACGTAACAGCAAGATGAACTACTGGAATAGTGGCAGTTGATTTAGGTAAGGCGAGGAAATTAGCAAGGTTCGAAATATCAGTAAAGGTAAAGGCGGAGGAAACGATCACGCCCTCACCCACATTTTTGACTTCTGAGTAAGAAACATTTTGAAAATTCATCACTTTGTGAATCTTAACTTAAGGATCGTTATGTTCAGAAATGAAACATTCTGCGGAAAAGTAATTAGCAGCGCATGGGGAACAAATATGTTTAAAGTGACCAAAACGGAGGCAATTGTGATCAAGTTTGGGTATACAGGTCGTTAACTCGGCAGAAATCATAAAAATGAACAAAGGACGGGGGAGCAGAGCTCACAAATTCAATCCCAATAACGGGAATAGGAATGTAAGAATTATCATCTGTACATTTGTGCAGTTGGCGAATATTAAAGATTGGAATGTCGGGTGTGAACTTATAGCGTTCTTCACAGTAAGGTTGACTGGAACATCGCGGAGTATGCTAAATCGGAATAAGATTATGAAGAATAAAATGATCGAATACTGATTTCTATATGGACGTTGTTATCGAAGAGCGAAAATTTATTAGCAGCCGCCGTGGATATAAGATTTAATTAAGTTTTTACTGGAGCAAATTTAAAATTTATTATGAAACTTGCTGGCTAATATTATGTGTCACGGGATAAAGACGGGCAATATTTTTTTTTTTTTGTTTTTTGAAAAATTTTCGACTGAAACAAAAATTTGTCCAACATAGTGCTCGGGAAAAGTCGCAGTAACAAGGAAAGAGTTTATTAGGTACACCTGAGAAATTACAGTTGTCGAAAAATTATTAGAGGTAATAGAAATATCTATGTCGACGAGCTCATTAATATTCTCTACTGAAACATTAATGTCTTTCGAAGTAGATAAATTGGACGGAGACGGAGAAAATAACTGTTGAACAGTTCTATTTGTTTTATTGGCGGTTTTAATCAGACGCGTTCAGAACAGAACAGGGAGGATTAAGGGGAGGATTACCTCCTCCGACAATAAATCCGGCATTAATTTCAACTAGCGATAAATTCGGAAATTAAATAAGGACGAAGCGAGGAAAAAGCGATAAGAACGAAGGAACGAAATAAAATAAAACAACAGAAATAAAAAAAAAAATAAATAAGACAACAAAGATAAATAAATTCGATCTCACCGATCTCTTTCACGGATAATCGAACACAACGCGAGCGAACTCTATCACACGAGAACAAACGGATAAGTCACTATTTCCAAGCTATTTACTTCTACATCCCCATCCACTCCCACGATTTTATCATTCTTCGCATACGTTCTTCGTCTATAATCTTCCCACAGTTCATTCTGTCACGTCGATTTCCTCTGGGTTCGTGTATGGCTATAGAGGGACAATGGCTCATTCTTTAATTCGGATTGTTGCATCAAGTCCATTTCTCTAAAATCACTCTCTTAGATTTGCTTCTTTTATGACAAAAATTCCATGCTACACAGTGGGTAGTTTTCTAAATTCGCGCTCTTTAAATTTTTATCCCAATTTTTAGTTCCTTCATTTAGTCAGTTTCGGACATCTAACTGACTCTTCTCCTTCCAACTGCTTCCGGGCAAAGATCTCGAATCAACAAGTGTCTCAAAAAAAAAAAAAACAAAACAAAAAAGAACTGATATGACATCTATTTATATTTTATAGCACTGCCGCAGATCGAAGGAGCAGGACTTTTACTAAAAAAGTGTATTTAGAAAGATTGCACAATTCTTAATTAAATGCGTTTGAAGAAAATATACTCAATGTAACCAAAACTAATAGATTTATTTAATTTTTTCTTAAATAACAAATTATTCCGAATACTACTTTTCCAATCTAGCGTAGTCATTAGCTTAATTCTTGGAAATCGCATCAATTGCGGTCTGCGTTAATTTTAACGTGGATACGGTTTTCTTTGTACACACAGAGAAAAAAAAAAAGCGCGCACCAAAAATGTGTACGATGACGTCATCAAAATTTCTATAAATTATCCAGAAATTTCATAACTAACAAAATTCTTACTTTAATTTACATTTTTTTTTTTTTTTTTTTTTTATGAAGTCCCAAAATAATTACGAAAAATATAGGGTAACGTTCTAAATGGGGAAAAAAAAATTATAATCCTCAAAAAACATATCCACGATTCAGTGGAAAATGGCGCTAAATTTCATTTTCTCATATAATCTGCTCAGATTCTATGAAACACGCCTTATCAATAACATAAGTAATTACTACTAAATGAATAATTCATATATATATACATAATATTCATTTTATGAAGTTATACGTTATTATTTTAAAGGACCACATACAGCTGGTGTTTATTAATATTCTCAAATCCTTCCTATAATACTGACGGGACTCTATGGGCCATACTTCACTGTATAGGTTGCCATGTTGTCCCACTGGTTTTATAAAACACGCTTATTCCTATTAGAATTATATTATTATCTCCGACTCGATCCTTCATTGGAAGGATCGGTTAGCTATTACATGGTTAATAAATATAAGGAAGAGAGATCACGAGCACTGTTTATGGTTCTTGCCGGTACAGTGGGAAAAAAAAACAAAAAATCAGTCAAAAGATAATTAACAATGGCTACAGCTAAGGAGATTTCAAAGTTGGCCTCCTTACTTTTGGAGAATTTTATGGCGTAAAAAATTCTATTTAAAAAGCAGTAAGGAATATGTTATTCGTCTACCCCCGTTTTCAGTTTCAGCTACAAACAAAAAATACGATTAATCCCATCAATTTATCGAATCATAAGCACTTAAGACTGATTTATAGCTACAATTAATTAAAACTCTCGGCTTCCTTTAATATTTCATGAATCCGGATTAATGACTTTACTAATATACACGTTTATCTTTCGTTTTATTAGACGTCTCATCATTAAACAAGATTATTTTTAAAAAGTACTTTATTGATTCGTAATTTCGTGCCGAGCGGTTTTGTTCCCAAAAAAATATACACAGGTAATATAAGAAAATAAATAAAACGATATTATTTACTCGCAACTTTTTTCATAAACATTCAGCAAGGAAGTACGTACCGATTTTTCCAGATTGTATGTGCCTGTCGGTGTGTGTTTTGTACACTGCAGTTTACTTTTCGCATTCGCAACGTTTTCAAGATTTATAAAAA
This sequence comes from Icerya purchasi, assembly GCA_039619475.1. Taxonomy (NCBI): domain Eukaryota; kingdom Metazoa; phylum Arthropoda; class Insecta; order Hemiptera; family Monophlebidae; genus Icerya; species Icerya purchasi. The sequence goes on from CM077116.1 coordinate 134,934,251, forward strand.
TGGCTTATTAAAAAAAACAAAAAAAAAACAAAAAACGGCGATTAATTTTTTTTCCAGAATTCTCAAAGTATTTGCTTTTCATAAACTTTTCACATTACTTACAAAAACTTCTTTTAGAATTATCTCTAGGTTAAGAAACCACTTAAATAACCGGTATTAAAAGGAAAGGTACATACTGGATAATTCCCATTTAGGTTTATCACCCTAAATTATGCATACAGCAGGTGCTTTCATTTTTTTTTTTAGCAATAACAGACTAATTTCGCCGAGACACCATCAAAAATGCGTGGAATACAATTTCGACAGTTACTTTATTACTATCCTTTTCTCATTTAAGCTGTGTAACAATGTTTCAACTAATGGAATAAATTACATTTAAATTGTTTTAAATATTTTTTTTATCAGCCGACATATAGCACATAAAAGCGTTCGCATTTTAAAGCTAAATAAATAATCGTACTAATTAGTTCGTTGAAAAAGTCCCTGTCCTGAATTTTCATATGCTATACTACTACTATTTTGTGTTGGAGAGAACAATTTCGTCCAAGTTGGGTGACTATAGCAGTTATTTTAAGAATTTTTTTTTTTTTTAGACTCGGCCTTCGGCCATTTAACCATTTTTCAATTATTTCTAGAAACTTCTCAATCAATAGGAAAAAGACGAACCAAAAGAAAATCAAAAAAAAAAAAGAAAAAAATTAAATCTAATCGGGTAACCAATTTTACGAAAAAGGCAAGAACCGTGTTTACATCAAATGGCGTTAAACTGCGATCGAAATATTGAATGACATTTAAAATTTCAACGTAGCGGTGGAGCGTTTTAAGGATTTACAAGAGCAGTTTCACGAAAAAGTCCAGGTAAAAACACGTAAGCGAACAATAGAAATAGCAAAACCGGGCGAATAAGAAAAAAGGCTTTAAACGGATAGATAATAAAAAGAACGATCGTTATGAAACAAAGCAATATAAATATCTGACATCAAAATTTAAATAGAACGTTTTAGACGAAAACACAAGATTGAAGAGTATACATTTCTTAAAAGAATGAAACGAGGTGAGTAACAACCCGAGCCAAAGAATTGTCCATTTCACTACAATGACTCTACTAGGTCTGAGAACGTGCGGAGTAAATAAACATTCGAAAAAAGCTCCAATAATTTTCATCAAAACACGTCATATCCATATGTAAAATGAGCGGGCGGCCGTAAATGTACGACTAAATATAATAATTTTAAAAGTTCGAATCAAATAAATATGTTCTCAGATACATTTTAATAAAGTTTTTAATCTTTTCTAAAAGAAAAAAATGAACGGAGAAAAATTAAACGACAAAAACATTAAACGCACAGTCTAGTCTTCTATCATGTTTAACAAAATATTCTGTTAATCAATAGGAATAACGCGTGATTTACATTTTGAAAATGACATTAACGTAAACTATCTTTAAAACGCGTCGAAGCGTATAATAATTCAAATATTATTTTACAGAAAATGTATGAAAAGGAAGATCATAAGAAAAATTCTTGGCCCTCAAAAAGTAGGAGAAACATTCAGGAACAGGTCAAATGAGGAAATATATAAGAAAGTAGAAAAACTATCCGACGTAATGAGGAAAAGAAGGTTGGCATTTTACGCGCATATCCAGAGAATGGATGATACCCGGTTAACTAAAAGAATCTTTCAACATTTTGGTAGATTAAAGTCCAGGCCGAGGTGGTTCTCTAACACGAAAAAAGATCTTAATGAAGCGCAAATAGAGATATCAACTATTGAAAACAGAACAGAATTTAGGAAAAAAATTAAAGAACTCAATGGCTTCAATAAAATCAAAAGGAAGAAAACAGGGCAGAAATGGACAGATGATCGGAAGAAAAAGCACAGTGAAATAATGAAGAAATACTGGGAAGAACGAAAAAGGAAAAGTTTGCTGTTTTCACGCGGTCCATAGATGGCCAAATTTGAAGAGGAGCAGAAGAAGAAGAAAATAAATCGCCGATAGTAGTAAAAATTTTTTGACAAAATTTGTACCATCAATTCAACGCTTCCGGTTAAGTAAAAATGTAAACATTTTTAAATCTTAAATTTATTCCTATTAATCGTTCGGAGATAGAGGTTATATAACGTCGTCTCCTTTTGACCGTTCAAAAAATCCACTACATTCCGAATGATAAGGGGCAAATTCGTAAATCCCCGGTCAGTCGCTCAGTCAGAATTTGACGCGGTCAGTTCCGCACCAAAAGCAACTGTAAAGTTTAAAAGGCGTCTAAACTCTCCCGCGCCAAGTCTGTTGCGAGCTTTTGCATAGCTACGTGACTAAATGAGTCTACGTGACGAACAGCGGTGCGCTCGCAAAATTCCTAGAAAAGCAGCAGAAATTTAACATCTACAACGCCGCAACTGATCAGTTCTCTAATTCCGAATCAACACGTTTACCCAGTTGTCGCGTTTAATCGCAACAGATCGACGTACGGAATGCGCGCGCGCGCGTTCGGCAAAACACCAGCCGCTGATTTACGACGCCAACCGCGACGCAGAATGCACCACCAAACTTCGTGCACGTCGCCGCGATCGGTCCAGATGACATCACTGAATGATCACCGTCATTGCGCAGCCAAAACAATTGTTCCGTTGACTGATCTTCTGCGTTCTCGAACTCCAATCGAACACAGTGCGATGGTATCGAGTATTATATTACTGAATGTCCTTGGGAAAATGTTCAAGAGGAGCCTTTGTCGCCGGCACGTTCTAAAAATGTTCGACAGTACTCTGGGGCAAAATCTTCTTCACTGCCGATATCGACCACGGGGTATTTTTAATGAATTCGCGGATAAGGAAAACCCCCGTTCGCGAACATTTCTCGGTTCTAATACCGGTCGCGATAATTAACGCCGCAGCTAAAACTGGCAGGACGTCTTAAGCGAGTTTAAGTGACCTTGCAGTACTTACGAACTACATCAGTTGCCACAGTACACGTAACTGTGCCCGATTTCGCAACGAACGTACCTGTGCTCGACGTGCGGACACGTTCCAAATCCATCCTGCTACAATGTTCGACATCGGAGACCGGTAGAAATTCGCAATTCCGAAAAAAAACTACACGCCGAGAAATTATTTCTAACGTTATTTCGACTTTCCTTACGAAAAACCTCTCAAGATTGCGTGATGCGCTTCTACTGTGGCATAATTTAAAAAATTTACCTATCAACAATGTGAAATGGGTTTTCGATATTCTGAGGCTCAGATTAACATCTTCCGTTTCATTATATTTCAACGGGTTAATATCGATGGCAGTTCGCGTCTATCAAGAAATATAGAAAAAATGAATCGTTAATATATGCTTTTAAAACGATGAATAATTGCGAATAACAAATATTCTAATAATCTGTGGCGGCGCTAAGAAGCAAGTAAACCCCCAAGAAAATTAATCATTTAATCTTTAATATTCCTTGTTCCTCGTTAAAAATATTATGCATATATATCAATGGATATACTACCGATCGTAAGAATAAATATGAAACAGAATATGCTAAAAACTTTTTTTTCGGCAACATATCATCTTCAGCTAGCAAAAAGAGAAAATAAATGTTACGATGTTTAGTATTACGTTTATTAATTCAGCATTATTTTTATTATCTAATTAAACAAGATGTATAAATAACACTGCCGCGCCAGTTTTATTAACAATAAAATGCAATTAATCTCCTATTGCACTGTTTTCTTTCCGTTCTAATACGTACCATTCGTCAAATTGTTCTCCTCGCTTAAAAATTCTCGTCATCTTGGCCTGTAACAATTATCATTCCTCTTGTTTCCCTCGTCTTCCCCCTCAATTCTTATCGACACACAATAATATCCTACCGACATATCAATACAACAAGACTGTACGAAAATAGAGATGTGTTCATTGCGCTACCCTTGGGACGGACGACGTTCTTCGTAGCCAACTTAACCGCTGACCAAGCAGATTTTAACATTTCCTCTCATAGAATCGTACTTCGAAGGATTTTCTATTTTCTTAATATTCTCCTTTCTTTCAGAGCCCGTATTTTTTGCCGTGTATATAATATATGTCAACTTCTTCCAAAAATTACTCCTGTGGATAATACATGTTAGAATAATTGAAAAGCTCAGAGATCGAGATCATCGAATTTTGTTCGACGGTTTTCATTCAACACTGCAGGTGCTTAGATTGCAATTACTATTTTTAAACTGAATTAATCGCAAATATCTTGCTCGAACGTAAACTAGAAAAATATCTTTGACTACATTAAAATTAAAATTCAGGAAACTATAAATGAACTTCACGAAGAATTTTAAATTTACTTTTTCTCTTATTGCAAATACTTTTTACTTTTTGTAAAATTCCGATTAATTCTTCCTATTGAATTTTTAAGCGAATATATAAATACGCGCAACCATCGTTTGTACTATATTCAATCTGAATCAAAGAAAATAAAGAATATGATCAAATTAAAAATAAATAAATGCTTGCTTCCCTATTAAAACTTGTCGATAACTGTTTACATTTCGAAGAAGTTGTGTCGTAGCTTAAATAATACGATAATGAAAAAAATCAACGTCATCACGTTATAACAGAATAACAAAAGACGGATTCATTTATTTTCAATATTATCGTATTCTATATTTTTTGCGATTCATATAGGATACGCAAAATGGCGGACAAAGTGTTTGAAGAAATTAGTGAAAGAAATGCGCGATGTTAAACGCGAGTAACTTGGCAATTGAATAATGTTGCTTAATTTTCAGAATTTACCTGTATTTTTTACAAATTTTATTTTTACATTGATACCGTAATTTTTTGTAGATTGAAAAAACATATTTAAATAATTTATTATATTACGAAATCAATGAAATAAAATTTTTAACCCCCCCCGCCAATAAAAGCCGTTTCTTTCTTAAATTTATTTAGGTTTGCCTACCACGGACATTAATCTAATGCAAGTGATTGCGATTTTCGATATTTTTAATGGTAAAATTCCAAACGAGTTGCTCTTTAAAACGAAATATCACCGCCGAACCAAGCTACGATTATACAATGCAAGAGCCCCTTTGGAAGGTTTTCACCTAAAAGTTTCGAGATTTTCTAATTTTCCCGTTTATTCATTATTAAGGTATTTCACAATATACACGGTGTATCTGAAAATTTCCCGAACTAATTTTCAACACTCGATACAAGTAGTAGTGTTTTTTCTCGTTCAACCACGGAAGTATGTATTACGAAGTCTAAAGAGTGTGTGTACAAAATTTCAGCGCTGCCAGTCTCTTAGTTTCCGAGTAGTACGCGGTTAAGTATTGTCTGTTCATAACCCCTTGTGCAAGCTCGTTGAATCGCCGAAATATCGTCGTGAAAGTTGCCCTTCATCCCCATTTTGATTTTTGAGAACAGAAAATAGTCTGCCGGAGCCAAATCGGGTGAATAGAACGGATGCGATCAGAATCTGATTTGCAGCATAGTAATGCGTCAAAAGTATTGCCGTACGTGACATTGTTGTGCAACAGGGTCCAACTGCCCGGATCGTGATATTAGGGCCGGGTTCGATAATTTGACGTACCAAACGCTTCATTACCTCCAGATAGAATTCCGCATTCACAGTTTGCCCGGTTGGAACGAATTCATGTCCTTCGAGTCGAAAAATGCAATGAGCATTGTTTTCACTTTGGATTTTTGTTGCCAAACTTTCGTGAGTCTTTTTGAGCTTTCGGGCTTAACCACGCCGAAGATTGTCTTTTGGTATGGTTGTTGTAGGTGATAGAACTTCATCACCGAATGCTTTTTGAATCATCAAAAAAGTTTCTACGCAAGATTTATCAAGAGCTTAATCGCATTTCGTTGTTCCGTATCGTGAACTCGCACAAAGGGTTATGAACAACAAACAATACTTAACCGCGTACTACTCGGAAACTAAGAGACGGGCAGCGCTGAAATTTTGTACACACACTCTTTAGAGTTCGTACAACATACGTCCTTAGTTGAACGAGAAAAAGCACTATAACTTGTATCGAGTGTAGAAAATTAGTTCGAGAACTTTTCAGACACATTGTGTATGTAACTCGATCCTTCAGCGTCAGAGACAGTTTTTTATAATTCTTTCGGATGACGATTTCAGTCATTCTACTAAAAATTATGCCTGTTTTTTTTTTTTGTTTTCTTTTTATGATGATCAAAAAAAATTTCACAACCGGTAAGTCTGATTTACAGTTTACATAGCAGTTGTTACTACAACTGTGCTATTACACCTTCCGCCGAAATTAACTGCTAGAGCGCTTGGCTTCCGTTACGTAAGTCACGGGTTCGATCCCGGTTGACGACAGAAATGATTACGAAATTTAAATTAAAATACTCGCTAATAGTCATGTGGAAGGCAGTGGCAACCCACCACGTACGTACACCATCATATGCGCGCTAATTAGTACACAGCAGACACACACAGTCGGCATGTGTATATCGATAATCAAACAATCACAATATCAGTTCCAAGTGTAGTCTTGCGTGTGTACACTAGCCTTTTGATTATAACAATTGTCAAGAACGCTACCTATTCTGTACAGCTGGATTGTACATATAGGTAGTCTCGACACTCGAAATCGAGCTAACGAACGAAGAAGAAAACGCAGAAGCGTAACTCTGAATAACGCAAAAACTTACAAATTTTTTTATTAGCCCCAACGTTGCTGGCGACAATCAAGGAGTGTAAAAAATGAGCTATTTGGGACATGTCATGAAAGGCGGGAAGTACGGACTACTGAAATTAGTCCTTGAGGAAAAAAATTGTGGAAAGCGGTCTCCCCTGGTAGAAGACGGAACTCAGTATGGGAGATCTGCGTCGTTGGCCGCAACGTCCCTCCGAGGAGATCTTCAAAGCAGCGGTGTCTAAATCTTACATCGTGTTGATCGCCAATCTTCACTTTTATTCAAAAACCACATATTATATGTATGTATAAATAAACCTTCATACATCTTTCTAAGGTGCGCTATTAAAATTATACTGCGACAATGTAAAATTAAATTAAATAAATCGCTAATTCATATGGAAGGCAATGGCAAACTACCATGTATACCTTCATAAGCGCGCTAGGTAGTACACAGCAGACGCACGTAGTGTAGGATTGCATTTTCAGCGAGATAACAAACGGCTGCAATCGGTTTTAAGTGTAGTCGCGCATGCATACTAGCGCTGCATATATAGCAATTGCCATGAACGCTACCTATTCCGTATAGCTGGATTGTACAAATAGATAGAAGCAGTCTCGACGCTGGGAATCGAGCGAACCGACCGATAAGAATGTTTCCGATAGTGTACCATGGGAATATACAAGGAAATATTTTGAGATTATAAAAATGTTTCGTAAATCTCTAATTCGAATTTTCATATGAAATATCAAACCCTCAAAAATACCGAAAAAAAAGGGTGTATTAAAACACGGAATTATGTAGAACCGCGATTTATCGATTGAAATAAATAAGAACAAAAAAATATCGACGAAAACGGAGACATCAAAAAAAAATAAAAAAAGAATACAGCTATGAGCAAAACTTAATTGAAAATAAATGCGAATTGATTAATTTTATAGGAATAAAAACATCGGTGCTTTTGAAATGAAGGTAAAGGTTAAAATGAACACAAAGTACTTTTCCCCTAATGATCAGCTGCGCGCGCTTTTATTATTAGTATCATTGAAACTCAGCCTACTTTGTATGAAATTATATAAGCGATTTTACTGGATATTATTTTTAATTCGCTCGATTAGTTTTACAAAAAAAAAAAAAAAAAACTACTCCCCCTTGGCTTAAACTATTTTTCGAATAATACTCAACGCAACAAGAAACAGGCATTAATAAAATTAGGTCACTTCTTACTGATGACACACGAAGCCGTAATGTAGAGATACAGGCGTTAAACTTAAGGCACCTATTCAGCGCATTTTTTCCTTCGTTAAGTTCCAAGCACATTTAATGGGTTTAACATGGACCAGCTATTGCGCGCTGACTATAAATAGGCCTCAGCAATGACTGAATTAGTAATAGAATTATAAAACAAGGAATATGTTCAATGCAGGAAGAATACAGTTAAAGATTTAGTGTCCTTTCCGACAAATAATTACGAAAAATCGTTATTAAAAACATTTGGTGGCATCCGACTGATAAAAAATTTTTTCTTCTTTTAAAAATTCGATTTCTCTCTGCCGACAGCGTCATATTAAAGTTAATTTTACTTTTGAAGAAGTAAAAATTTGCAGAACACAGTACCAACACTTATAGCAGAATAAAACGATACAGACGAGTTTCTTAATCACAGTAAGCCGACTACAGTCACACAAGATAAAGTAAAAAGTAACAAAAAATCACCGATTCATTAACTCAAAAATATGCCCAAATGAATGCGTACATTTCCCTAAAAGCAATCGCACCATAACAGTACCAAAATTCAATTACGAACGAGTAGGCATCTAATCAAGTCGATTACATTATAAACTAGTGATGAGTAGGTCCGGAAGGATACGTATCCCACTACAGCGGAGTTTATGATGTAACTCCCCGACTACAGTTCTGGTCCCGTTTATCCACAACTCCGGATCTAGCAAATACAAACTGAATCGATGAATGTTTTACGGGTCTAGTTTTTGAGCGAACTCGAAATATAAACACCGGATGATCCATACGAGTCCGATATGCATAAGTATCCAGGATGCAGTTTTCGAACCTGCGATTCAGTTCCGGATCCGTATCCATAGAAACAACGAACTTACCCATTACTATTATAAACAGTTATATCAAATCAAATGAATAAATGTAAAAGGTAGACTGGCCAAATGGCGAAAGCTAAGACCAAAAAAAAAAAAAATTAAACATAAACAAACATTTTAAAAAAAATATTGAATAAAGTATGTTAGAAACGTTTTTCGAGATTATCCAATCTTCAGCTGTGGAATAAATAATTAGTAAAGATTAACAAAGCATCTCCTCACTCAAATTACCTATTTTCATCTAAACAAAGAAGAATTGATAAAGATATATATATATTATACATATATCAATGGCAACGTCCTTCATGCGTTATGACAATGTGAAAAAAACGTTAAAATTGCTATGCAAACACAGTAAATTATTACTTTTTTTCAAAAACGAAGAGGAGGTTATATGTTCGTCACTTATGCTTTTTTTTTTTGTTTGTCCCAGTATTACGCAAGTAGGCTTAGGGGGTGGGGGTTAATTTTTTTTTACTTTTGCTGATAAGGGTAGCGGAGGGCATATTATAAATCTTACGTAAAATGAAAAAAATTATAAAATAATAAAAATGTTTCCAAAACAATATTTATAATTTAAATTAATAATTCTGTTTTTATTATGGTACACCGAAGTTCTTTTCATATTTCTTACCAAAAATAAATTAATTAATTTTCCGAGAAATTATTTAATTCTACACTAAAATGTATAGAGTTCTTTTTAAATGTACTGATGTTCAATTCGGGAATGTACTAGATCGACTTAAAACAAATACAATCAAGTATCAAGTCACAACTCAAAAGTAGGGGTCAAAGAAATTCGTCCAATGCGTATAGCCGCTCGACGTGCACGAGAATTAATGTGCATAATACAAGATTCAAAAATGAAGACGCCGAATGGTTGAACGAAGATGACACGTTAATAATACAACCGATTTAACGAATTTAAGTCTAAATTGTAAAGATGAGCTACCAATTATTAGTGACGTAGAAACTTAGATACGGAGTCCTTGGACAATAAATAATTCTTAATTTTTTGATTTTCTTCAAATACTAATACTTGAAATTTAAAAATAATTTTGGTCTTTTAAATTTAAATTTTGATATTTATTAAAAGTTTTGAAAAAATTCTTACGTCTTATCATTTTGAGGGAGGGGGAAGTTCATAATTTTCTTATTTTTGCTTATACGGGGGGTTAAAATCATTGAAAGTTTGCTTACGTAATACTTGAATGCCCCCTCTTTTGAGCGGACTGATTTTGATGACCTCTTGTACACTCGAAAATGTACCGGTCACAACGGTGGCACCACGTAAATATATATATATATATATATATATATATGAATAACTATCGATGAACTTCAAATACTCAGTAGTCATAGAAAACGAATAAATGCGATTTCTTCAGATAAACTTTTAGTAATTTAACAAAACGTTCACAAAAAAATTAATTTCTGGCAAGATAAAAAATTAAAGCATCATCAATGTTAATTGCAACGGATAAAAATATTGGTTCAAATAGTAAAGGAAATTGACACCGCCGTAGCGAACATGACTATGTTGAACATTTTATTTTATTAACTAATCAATAATAGGACGAATACGGTAAACTCAGTTACCAGTATTGCGGATAATAAAGGCGGATCCCGTCAAAAAGGAATAGGCTTCGGTATTTGAAAAGGTTAATCTTACAATATCCGTTATACCTTAACCTCATCAAGGATATATATATGTGCTCACTTCACTTTTATAGCTTACAAATTACAAATTTGATATATGCACGCGTATAGCATTTAAGTTTTCGGTTAAAAATAGTATTTACCACTTGTTCAATTCGCCGAATATCTCAATGTAACAATTTGATAATACCGGGGATTCTTATTATACAAATCATATCGTAAAAATAATCATTCTTTAAAGACGTTGTGAATAAACGAGAACTGTAAGAAGATTGGAAAAAAAAGGGTAAAATGTCACATCTTTAGCGGGACATTAGAGATTGTGGAATTAAGCCTTTCACGCTAATCTAAGCGGATTTAGAATATCGTATAGGCCTTTTTTCTTTGTGTTTGCCTTTGCTAGACGAAGTGTCATTTTTAATATAGCCTTCAGGACCGTCTCTCATCAATAGCCAAAGAACATTAGCGAATAACACTATCAGACTATCGTTCATCGTTACCATAAATAATATTCAAACGGGTAAATGGAAATCGATAAAGGCCCCCGCCGTTTTTTACTTATAGTATATGTGATTTTTTCTTTAGCGCAGTTACCAAAGTACTACGTTAATTTCTTTATCATATCTGTCACGTATTATTTCGAGTTCAACTTACTTTGATGCATGCCGTTTCTTTCTGATTTAAACAATCAAATCCGTAATCCAATTTCCAAGAACCCCAAAAACATCACTGTAACATTTTTAAACAGATAATAATATAAACTTCCTAATTTTAAATTCTATCTATTTTCTAAATACGCATATATGTGAGATTCGTTTTACTTCTGCATTTATTAAAATGCACCGGTAACAAAAAGCGTTTCATAACACTAAGTTCCGATTCGATTAAAGAACGGTCTTTTACTTTTGCAACAAATTATCACTCTGCTACATTAAAATTAAAGCAATCGCTGTAAAATCTAAACGATCACAAATTAAAGATCTTTAATTTAGTGAATTCCGGTTGAATTTTCAATAAACTGCTTTGTTTCTTTAGGATTTAATCTATTAAAAAATACGTTTAAAGCCTTAATTAGATTTTTTTTCCAACTAAACATCGACATATATTACGCACGATCGATATAAGTAGTATACTAAGAGGTATCTGCCATGTTCAACGACTTAATTGTTTTCTTAAATAACAAAATCGATTTATTAAATAAACTCCAGCGAGAAACATTCGATTACCTCCTTCGGCAGCCGTAGCTGTTATCACATGAAAAACCCCATCTGCAAATCACTATTATGACGTCACGTACGAATTGAATAGGATCAACGTTGAATCGTTTTAGTTATCAATGCTATCAGTAATTTGCCGACCGTTTAATATTTAGTATCTTGCGCAAAAATATTTATCGGCGCATTTTTTTTCTTCTTTTTCCCTACCGCTCGCATTGTATTTCGATCATTAAAATCACATTATGATTCTCCTGATTTTTTTCTTGTTCTGTCTGTTAGATTTTTTACACCAATGAATAATTAGAATTTAGCACGTGATGGCGTATTAATAAAGTTATTTGATGAACACGCCAAATGAATTTTGTAACCATAAGGTTATTTTTCTTAATATACACATCATTCTACAGGATGATTCCAAACTAAATATTAGATGGTTAATTATATTCACCCATTTAACATCTTTGTAATTTAATCTCAATCAGACGACAATATATTTTAAGTTTTTTTCTTCATCCGCATAAACTATTATTTCTTTGATATATATATATATATATATTTTTTTTTTTTTTTGAAATATATGTATATTTATCACTATTTACACATTTTCTTGTCAAGCTAGACTCTTGTCAACGAGTTTTCTTACATCTAAAGATTTCTACACTATACTAATGTACTATATACAATCTTATCCGGCGCAAATATTTTATTACAAGCTTATCCTATTTTTCCTAATTCTAACTTAGCTACTAATCTATTATTTATTCTAATTTATTTAATTTATTTATTTTGTTTAGTTCCTCTCCCTTTCCCGTTTTTTTCACTTTCGTTTGTCACTGTTTTTCGTATCTTTTTCTCTTATTTAAATCTTATTATTATTCTTATATTTCCCTCTTTCTGCAACCATTCCTTTTTTTCACCCCAATTTTTTCCTCCTCTTTTATTTCTTTAGGCATTTTATTTAACAATTGAATTATAACGTATTTGTCTGTTTGCTCCCCCATCTTTGTTTTAGCTGCTAACGGCAGTTTGTACAAATAGTTTTCCCTTAGCCCGTATTCTATTTTTCTCCTTTTCTCCAGTTCTATTTCCTTACCTGTCATTATGTATTCCCATATCTCTTTATAAATAAATACATTCCTCCAAGGCTAAGACTTTTTAGCGCGCATTATTAAGAAACAGTAAAATATTATTTGTCGATTACAAAAATGAACTTCTAGTTAGCTTCTGTATCAAATTACCACATTTATAAGTTAGTTTTTATGTAAATATTACGGACAATATTTTGTGCTAAATATGCTAAAGTTTTCGAAAATTATATTAACGATGCAAAATACGTCATAAATCTAGTTTCAATTTTGAAGATTTTTTTTTAAAAAGGAGACAAATTTTTATACTAATTAATATTAAAAGTATATCTCTGTCTGAATACATGCTATTTGCAATTTTTATCAAATACAAAAACGGTTGTGGTAGTATTAAATTTTAGTGCGGATAATATTTTTGACGATAAAAAGGAAAATTTCAAATACAGGATTAATTCATTCTAAAGACAAAAAATTAAAGGAAACGAAACATGAACTACGCTATATCCGCCTCATCTTTCAATATTTTAGGATCATATAAATTACCATTGAATAATTGTGTATTGTAACGATAATTTTATTATCGTCAAATACTAAACTACAGTCTGTATTATTCAACTGATTGTAGATACAACAAAAATTCGGCGGGTGAAATAGCAATAAAAAACAACAAAACGAATAAATATAATAATTTAAATTATTAAAATTTTAATTAATTGATGGAACAAAATAATCAAATCAAATAAAGAAATTTACGTAAGATGCAAAATTGAAATAGTAACGAAGTTATCGATTACAAAGTTATTCGAAAACGCTCACATCAGCGGCGTTGTAAGAAATTTAAAAGCGAAACACTTTTTTCTTTTCTTCTATACTATGACGAAAAAGTTATTATAAGGTTTAAAATTTAGTTATAACACAATAAAATGGTTGTGGGTGGGGATTTTTTCCTCATACAGAGATAAGATTCATGACGTAATTTTAAGCAGAATGTTGTACGATTATAATTTCACAAAAATAGCTATACTAAAATATTGCAAAGTACCTACGTAAACCGGCCACTATAACAAACAGTATGGTTTAATTTTAAATAGCTCTTTTCACTATACGTAATTTCCGTATTGCTGTAAAATACGCTACTTTTTGTATGAATATTCAATGTTATTCTTCATTTCTAAATTTTTTAATTGCAATAAGTGCGCTTATGAGAATATTGTTGAGCAAAAAATTAATCAGGTAATAATAAAAATTTAAAAGTACAATTCCGGGCAAACTGCAGTAAATTTTTCGGGTGAGACATCAAATTCCAGATTCTTGCGTAATACTAAAATTAGGTATTTCTCGATGCGTATATTCATACGGAAAAATACGTCTTGCGATTAAAATGATAAGATCGGATGAACTGTTGTTTATTAAAAGTTACGATCTCGTTAATGTGTGTACCACCGTATGTCGAACATGAACAATGAAACGGTGACGTGAAATTTTCACATTCGTAATGTTTTATTTAAATTAAAATTACATTATAAGTAGAAAGTTATGTATTCTAAGCTATTTTAAAAATTTACCAAATAATTATTACTCGTATTATAAAAATAACGAAATTTTTTTAAAAAACGGGCGTATTTCCTTTATATTAAACTTTTTTATTACCGAGAATTATGTTGCCATTTAAAAAATCATTTTAAATTGAATTTTTCCTACAGTTCAACTATTCGAAATAACTGTAGAAACTAACGTTAAAGAGAAGCTTTTCGATCAATTCATTCAAACAGAAAATCTGTTGATGAATGAACAAAAAAAATTGCATGTATATAATGTTCCGATGCATAATAATGTTACTATTGCGCGCAATCAAAGATCGACGCAGACGTAACATTTCACTACAGAGGGGGGTGTTGTCGCCGAAATGTACGTATTACTTTTTTCAATATTCGCTGATTTTATGTTAAGATGAATGCTCTCTACACTGTAAAACAAATCGCCAAAAATACTAGCAAAAAAGTCCGGTGTTTAAGCTTCGATTATTATTATAGAATGATGCAATATTTTAGATGTAAAGAACTTTTTATCGGATAGACTAACGTGCTAAAATTTGAACCGACCATTTCATACAGTAGTCTAAAATATTTCCAACGAGGAGCCTGAAATAAATCAGTACTTGTAAAAATGTTAAAAATATAATATTATAAATGCGAAAAATAATATTTTTATAAATATATATGGTTATATGTATAGGTGAAAACAATTACGATACACAGCGACTATAATTAAAGAGAAATATCTTAGGAAAACTATTTTTTTTTTTTTTTTTTCAAACGATATTTTAATAAATACGAATGGAACTAATTTTAGCTTTTAGCGCGATTTCTTTCAGGTGAATTTAAATTAAAAAACCACGTAAAAACGAAGAAAATGCGATGTTGCCTGATCGTATTATCATAAACCGCATTAAATTTTTCCGGAATATTTCGAAACGTTTGACGGCTCCTCATTAGAACCACATTTTAGATGCTTCTACCATTTCCTAGGTACAAATCGACATCAATATGAAAATACAAGTCGCGTACACTCACCAAACACTTATTAGGAGACTACAAAGTTGTTCCGGATATTACTCGGCTGATTATATCGCCCTTTTTACTCCCCTTTACTAGGAAGTTCTGGGTATTTTCGCACTAACGGACTTAAAAATGAAAATTTTAATGAATTTTTTAAGAAATGAATTTTTAAAAAAACCCAATGTTTTATGAACAGAATCGAAAACAGATGTGTGTTTGGACCCGTATATCTTCTATTATTATCGCTTGCATTAATACAGATGCGGCTGTTTTTACAAAGTTACTGAACAGGAACGTCAACTCTCCTTCCCAAATGAAATTGTCATAAGGCCTTTATAGAAATACTGAATTCAAATTTCCCAACAAATATACAAAGAACTACCCTAAAGTCCTTTTTTCAACAAACAACGTCAAACTTCGTGGAAGAGAGCCTAATAAACTGCACGCGGAAATGAAACAATTGATAACCCTGCTAGATTATATTCGATGTATATATATATATATATATATATGTATGTATATGTATATCTTGTTTTTTTAAATTTTTGGCGCGTCAATTATCGACATTAACCCAATCGATGCGTGTACCCGCTGATTGTTATTACGGATTTTTAATGCGCGCATATTAATGTAAATTTTTTGTTCGATAAAATATATTAAATGCCACATATCTAAATATACAGAAAATAAAAATAGCGATTAAGCTACGTATTGTCCGTTAACGCGAGCGATGAAGCACACCAGTTCGGAACAGCTACAGAGCACTTCGAAAGTTATGTACAGAATTCTTTCATTCGGTATACATGAACGATCCGACTATGTCGTACTAGCTGTACACACCTTAAAAATGACAACGAGTTTATTATAAAAATAACGTTAGGCGTATCAGCTCACAGGATACTGCCCTTTCTGTTAAACCGCATGAACTGCTGATCCATTAGCAAGAACTCTATCGCATAATGAAGTCGCTTACATGTGTTTGCAGTGGGATAAATGTTCACAGTGAAAACAGGGAGAACGTCTGCAGAAGGCTCTATAGGAAAGTACACTCAAACAAGCCAGAATGTTTTCTCATTTGTGCTTTTACATGGTGCCCTTTAACACACTGAAGTCGATGCCCGCCTGCGACACGGGCAAAATGCCCGTGTTACAGACCAGGCATTGACTTCAACGTGTTAAGAGAACCGGCTTCATTTCAAAGCGCTCTAAAACGACCAATAGAATGTCAACCATCAGCATATACAGGTCTGCGATTGCAGAGCTTGCAAGTTCAATCGCGATGAAAAATATTGACAACTTAGATGAAATTGTTTTGGTAGTACGAGTTGACATCATCGTTCAGATATATATTTGCAGTAATTTTAGTTCTCTGTCACGTAATAGATCACTTTCACTTCGGCGTAATTCGTATAAATCTGCCGTATCAGAAGATACGAGTACACTACACACCGAATACGCCGTGAACGAAATCTGCGAAATTTTTAACATTTTATAATTTACCCTTAGTAATCGAGCTTTGCTCGGATTTATTTCCATCTTGAAAAAAATCAAACTACGTTCATGAATTTCACAAACATCCAAAAATAAAACAATAACACATACATAATTTGAAAGTGCACTTGCATACACGACACACCCTTTTTCAATTCTGAATCTATAGTTTATTTTACATAGTACCTAAAATCACCGTGTCTGTATCGCGAATAAATTTAATTCATCGGGAAATTTCAATTTTCTGCTTAACGTGGTAAATACTCGAAAATAAAAAATTCGGAAAAATATTATGACAAATCAGGACGACCTGTGTGTTTTTTATTTATTTTTTTCTGAAAATTTGGAAGAAGTCACTCCCTCGGAAATAAGACATGAACATTACTGGCCTCCCCATTACAATTGTACGTTACGTAAAATTTTCTTGACGATAAGACCTCGACCAATCGACTTATCCGAAATACTTAAAAATCCCTAATCTGTGAATTTCGTCCAAATCGTTAGTTATTTCCCAAAACCCAGTTACATACATGCATTTTTTCTTTAAACTACCATGGTAAATAAATAATCAGTTTGCTCACTTTTCAATAAAACCCTAAAAACAAACACGATGATCACTAAAACGTACGTCGAGGTCGCCTTCTTGTTACAGTTATTGGTTTTATAGAGTATTCTTAAAAATAAGACCTTAACCAACCGATTTATATAAATCCCTAAAATTCATTAATTTAATTATATATATAGATATGGCTATATGTGTATATGTATATATGTGCATATATATATATAATATACACATATAATTTTTGTTTACATTATAACCAGCTAAGCCAACGGCTTCGCCCGTATATACTAATAACTATAAATTTGTATCCAGAAATTAGTAATTTTTTTTTGTTTTATCTAAAATTTACATACGCACATACATACATATAAACATACATATAAACATATATATATATATATATATATATATATATATATATATATATGTATACACATACACACATATACATATATTAATTACAATGTAATTCTTAGAATACTCCCCATTAGAAACAAAATTAAGATTAACGGGGTATGACTTGCAGTATTTTAATTATTAAATTATTGAAAAGAGAAAAAACAGTCCATTCTATATTTAGATTTCCTCTTAATAATCTGTTTAGTAATAAAATGAACGTTGAATATGCTATGTATAACGAAAATACAAATTAAGTTAATCCCGAAAAAGGGTTAACTGATGCAGGAAGGAAACATAAATTCACAGCTCTTAATACTAATTTAAACTATTTTTAAGAACTTGATGACTAAAGTAACGGTTTTGTTTACGAATGATTTCGAGAAAACACTTCTTGAAGTTATACCGGGAGGGGGGGGGATCAAATTTCTATCTTATATAAAGGCCAAAATTATCTGCCAATACGCAGGTGTAGCAAAAAATTCGAATTTAGATATTTTTCCAAGTTATTTTACTGAAATTAGAAAGAACTTGGCAAGGAAAAATATCTGCATTGAACATCTACGCCATATTAATTTCACAGAAACATTAATAAATGTAGTTTATCTTGAAATTAAAAATACATATCCAAAATACAATCACGGTGTAAGGAGCAGAGCGTTTCTAAAAATCGGTAACGTACAAAATTTGAAACAAATTAATTTCTTCCAAAATCTGTAGATCATTTGATAATTGAATATCCTACAGAATTCGTAAATTTATCTAAGAGTTATCCTTCGCAAAATTGGCGGCCTTACAATTCCATTAGGTAATTAAAGTCCACCAAAACTTTATAACTGAATTAACATGTAAAATTTTAAAAATTACTCTTTATTAAAGTAATTTTGGAAAAGAACATTCGCACTCGAATAGAACTCCTCTCGTTTCCTCTCGTACACCTTTCATGCTTCCTGTAAGTTAAGTTATAGCAATAGTGCTATTATGTAAAGAAATATTGTTACATATTTACAAAGAAAACTCTAGGTGATTTTATTGTAATATACTTGTTAACATAAATGTCACAAACGCGTAAAATTCAATTAATACAGAAAATAAAAAGTTCATTGTTAAGAATAGAGCCATTGGGGTGGGAGGTGGGGGGGGGGGGCAAGATGATAGAAAGAGGATGTGAATTATAGGAAAAATAAAATTTATATGTTGTGAAGGCTTAATATTTTATTAAACAAGAATAAAATCTTAATTAGAACATAATTTTCGTGGGTTTCTGATAAAAATCTTCCAAATTGTTCATGATTAAGCGCCTATGAATACTCATCATGGCAGTTGTTAAAAAGTTTCAAGGTTCCAGAGCGGGATGCCCCCCACCCGCCTCTCGCAGGCGACGCTCATAAATATACCGATGTTTCAGAGTTTATAGCTTCATATTCAAAGTTAATGTAATTAATAAAGCCGATTGCATTAATATATACTCAGTCACATTGAAAAAATTATTTAAAATTGTTCTTTAAAAGTTAAATATAATTAATTAAGTATTGAATATTAATAAAACGTTATATGTTAATTTTAAGTAATGCACTTTCGTCTAATAATCGTATATTTAATGTCATTTATTTATATTTATTCGTGCAGTGCGAAAAATTTAATATATTACGATCTGCGATTATTTTTAATACTTTTAAATCTCATTTTCTGTTTAAAGTTTTCTATGTTCCATTTGTAATTGTACTGCTGGTGTTGACTTATCATATGTCCGTGAATAATTACACAACACGCTCCTTTATATTGTATATCGGAACGGCTTTACCATATAAATTTTATTATATTTCGCTGAAGCACACTACATAAATAAATATAAGTGAATAACACCTAAATGAAAACCAGACGACAATCCATTATTTAAAATTAACATGTAAGTACTCCGAAACATGTCAGTAATATATTAGTCTAATTATTTTCTGTGTTAATTCAATTTTACATGCTTTTGTAACATTTATATAATACGTACTTAATAGATAATTTATAACATAAATGTAACAGTAATAATAGAAAAAATAAACAAAAGAACTCTGACAATAATAAACAAATCTATACTAAATTCGCATACGCCAATCAAGTAACAAACAGTATATTTACCATCATCCTCCTTCGCAAAACAATTAAAATATCGTACAAAACGAAAAAAAGTTTATATAATAGTTTAATAAATATTAACAGATTAACAATATCCGATATATATGAAATAAAATGTAGTGCAATAAAATATACATTGGACAAACGTGCCGAACCATCCATATACGATGTAATGAACACATTGCCGCAAACAGACATGAGCATACACAAAAGTCGTCTGTAGTTGAACATATAATGATAAATGAACATAAACTAAGCTGGCATATTGACGTCAATTTAAAGATTTTAAAATACATAACTGACAAAAATCTACTAAACTATCCAGAAGCAATATACTAATAAATTTAAAAATAATTTAATTAATAACAAACTCACTTTGAACACTTTATTTAGAATCCACAATTGAATTTTAATGTAGGTTGTTAAGTAATCATTATAATTAGTTTTTTATATATGTACTCATTTATTTGTAGCTCTAACTTGAGTCATATATAAGGCGATTATGCAGTATGTGACTCCGAAAAACATGCCGGTTTCATATATTTTGCGAATTATTACATTTTCTGTTCAAGTTTGTTTAAATTAATTTATATTAATACACAGAAAATGAAGTTATAATTTTAAAATTGGTTTGAAAACATTTATGTTAGCAAATACAGCAGTTATACCGAAAAATGTATTCACGCAATTTGAAATTAATTACTTTAAGCCAGTCGCTGCTTATTAACTATACACATGTAGTAGTAAGCATATATAATATTTTCTTTTTTTCAGCCTGGCGTTAAAAACCGTTTAATCACAAACTAACGGGAATGTAATCATTAAAGCTGAGAGAATTAACGCATTTTCTGAAACGGCGCGTTTTAGAGAAAACAATTTCATATTGTGAAATCGAAATGATATTCAAATGACGATTTTACAGGGCGGTCGGTTCTTTTTCAAAATTAATTTCCTCGACTTTTTCCAGTTTCCCGGATTTTTCTTCGATATAGAAAAAATGACTGCTATACACAAAAACCGTATATAATTTCTAAATATTTCGCAATCTGTTTTTTATCATACCCTAAAGTACAGAGTTTAATCCCGTTGCTCATTGCAGCGAGGAATGTGAAATGTGCAATGTGTTTTCTGAAAATCGATTACTGTACATTTAAATGTAGCATTGCCCATTGCAGCGAGAAACAGTCGAAATAGTCGAAAGAGGCGAGCGAGTTTTTCAAAACACATTTCTCGCATTTCAAATGTTTCATATATATATTTAATATATATATACTCGATATAATAGTTGTCTTTTATATAACATTTCTTTGCCATATTTAATTTATATATATATTTTGTTTGTAATTTGTATAAATACGAGTATTTGTCCCTATTTTTATTTAATTCCTATATACTAATGGAAAAACTAATTGAAATGGTTAGGAAGTATGAATTTTTATACAATACAGAACAGAAAGATTTTAAAAATGTAAATATGAAAGATGATATTTGGGCTTTAATTACTCAGAAACTTGAAATACAAGATGGTAAATCATTTTTCGTCTGTGTTTAAACTTTACATGCAGTTTTAAAATCGGTTGTTTCGAATTTTATTATTACATTATAGAGGAATTAAAATATCACTTAGAAAATTTTCATTAGTTTTATAATTTATTTTTATAAAGAAAATTTTGAACTTCAGAAAAATACCGATTAAAATTTAATAATGTAACGTGATTAAATTACAAGTAAAACCAATAATTATATTGTAGTGTTTTAATTAGGATATTAAGCTAAAAACTAAAAATTATTATACTTTAGCAAAATATTAATTATTTAATTTTTTGTACAAGATATTTAATTTTGATCCTACATAAATATGCATAAAAAGTGATACAAAAGTTTGGAACAAGTTCAGCGTTATTTTTAAGTCTAATATGAATACATTTTTATTGCTTCAATATTTGTAACATTTATACAGAGTTTGATTTTTAGTCTATATTAATACCCCAAGTATTTAACTTGTTGCCGATTAAATGAGTATCACCTTATTACATAAATCACTTTATTAACCCAGAAATCTATATTAAAATGAAAACAAACGATTAAAGATAAAAGTAAAAAAAAACAATAAAAATCCAATAATTTAATGACAAACTATTATTTCCTCGCTCGGCGAACTCACAGCAATGAGCAATCGAAAAAAACATATTTCACATTTCACATTCCTCGCTGCAATGGGCATATGGGGCCTTAATCGCGATAATAAAATCATCGCAAATCACTTAGAATTTTTAATTCTCGTTAAAAAATCAGAGTAACGTTTACGTTACCGTAAGCTCCCGTTTTTTCGAATATTAATAAGACACAGTGAGATGTTTTACGTAAGGTAAAAGCACATGTATCAGAGTTTTGCAACCATTTTTATTCATTTCAAATACAACATGATTCGTATTAAGATGGAATTTTGAGTCAAAAGGTCCCCACCAAATAGAGCTGAACAAGCAAGGGGAAAAGAAAAAAGTGTTTTTCTTTTCTTTTTCTCGGTCCTTTAACATGGACATTGGTCTAAAAATTGAGGAAAAGAACGGAGAAGGGGAATTAGACCTTTATACAATCAGGGACAGCCGACAAAAATAAATCAAATATTTAGATGACAAAAGAAGAAGAAAGGTAAATAATAATCGAAGCACGATAATAAGTGTTTGATAAAAGGGAGGAATGGGTAGGGGGAAGTTTGTTGAATTGAAAACGGCGAACATTCAAATATGCGTTCGGGGTTATCTATGAATTAGTTGTTGGAGGGATGCAAGGGGCAATACGGAAACGGCACGAAAGAAAACTGGATAAGCGATGAAAAGAGCAAACTGCGTTCAAAGTGTAGACGGCATATAGCAGAAAGATCAGTGTCGCATAGTAGGAAGTCAAAAAACCAGGGACAGAAAGGAAAGAAAGATTGTTCAGACTAGTAAAAGGAATCCGAATTAGAACATGAGGAGTAAGAGTAAGCCACAGCTTGCAACGAGCAAACTGTTGGAGATGAAAAAGTAATATTGGTGAATAAGAATACGATAAGAAACCTGCCAGACGATCTGGCATTTGTGGTCACTTTCAACCACCTCCTTCCATTTATAAGTATTTCAGAATTACAATTAACATATTTATGGAAAAACATCCCCGGGAGCTGAACATAAAAAAACTAAATTGTTATTTATCCGTAGGAAAAGTAAAAGATCCGAACGGTATTAATTTCAATTTACATTTCACGTGTCAAGCGGAGTTGTTTAAAATAGATTACATACCAATTGTCGTTTTATAATTTTCCGAAATTTATTCCATTATTTACACACTGCTTAGTCATTTTCGAAGAAACCTTACAACGTAAAAATATCAGAAGCTTTTGGTGAAAATTCATAGAAAATTGTTATTTATTCTTCGTGTGCGTAGAACAACTCCTGCTGACGCGCTTTGGGTACTGGATAGCTAACGCTGCACTGCAAGCTGCAACATCAAATTATTTCTCATAAAGAATTAACTGACAATACCGTGTACTTGAAAGATTAACTGTAATGCAAGATGACTGAAATTTTAACCGAACGGCAAGATTAACTTGTTTCGTTCTAGATATAAGAAATAAACCGATTAATATTAATAATGTTAATTATTATTACACGCAACTCTTCACTGGTTACGGAAGATTTTGAAATTATTTGTACTGTTTATCAAACACCGGTTTTGTGTTCCTGCAGAGGTGGGTGCCCCAGAACATCATCGACCGTTGCAAACTGCAGAAAGAGGAGTAAACAGTATAAAAACTTGGAAAGAAGACAAGAAATACCACTGCTCTAATACCTACCTTTGTAAAATTTGACTCAAACCTAGTAGTTTATTTTTCGAATTGAGAATGCCAAGTTTTCCAAGAGTTAGACAATTAGGAGAAGAGAGATAAGTAGCGTCACTGAAGGATACCTTATTAACACGGTTGAGGTATAAACACTATTGGCGAGGTCAGAAAGAAATGCTGTTGGAAGATGGGAGATAATTGAAGTACTGCGACGGAATCCTTTGGTATCAACATTGAGCACTCAGTTAGAGTAACATTTGTTAACTTGGATTAGGATATGTAGAGCTGGAATAGTGTTTATCAACAGAAAACCTAATGGAAGAGGATGGTGAACTACCGGGAATTTTTCTGACGTTCCCTGCTTGGGACTGTGGAAAAAGAACTGGGAAGAACAGGGAAGTTGATCAAATTAAAAATCTCGACAGAACTAAAAACTAAGATCATTAGATTACTTCGACAAATATTTTTTTCCCCAGAATAAAAAACATTTCTAAACTCATAATCTTACGAATTTTACCTTGCTCTTTGAAGACTTATCAATTACGGTTCAACCCAACTAGTTTTCTCCGCAAGAGACACGCACAGGTAGGAAGAAGAACCGCTTTGTTATGCGATAATGTATGCGATAATGTATGCCGAGGAGGAATGACCGCCAACATAAAAGGAACAGACGGTTTTGCTACAGGAAACACTGAAACGTCCAAAATAAAGACAGTTAAGGCATAGTTTAGGTTTACAGATCGTAAGCTCAACTTTAACACGACATGAATCGTAAGAATAAATACGAGGAAGGATGGAGTTTTGACAGGAATAGAAATAAACGGATTATCAGAAAATCCTTTTCCGTAATCTACGAATATTGGAGATAAGTACCTCCGATGTGCAGTTCGCCAGGAATTCGTCAATAAAACATCTTACGAAATATTACGAACTATACCAAGACGAAATAGCAGTTATTGCTCCGGATTTTTAACTCTTTGTGTATTTCTTCCGAAAAGATACATTTATTAGCCTCTATTACTGACGTAAAAATTAGTTTTATTAAGTTCTTTTTCCAATGTGGAAATAGAAAAAAGTTGAAAACAACCCAGCCAAAAACTTGTGATGGTGAAAGTAAGCAATATTCTTATTTTCTAACCTTTCAACAAGAACGACGATGTGCTCCTCATAGCCGCAGGGAAAATAATTAAAGAAGAGTTAGAATTCGCTGGCTTTTCAGTGGACGAATTACTGCGTAAAGGTGTAGTATTATCCCCATGGCACTTTGATTAACAATAGATACTGTCGTTAATCGTTAGAAGAAGAAGCGGACAGAGTTTTTTTTTTAATGAGTACAGGAGTGATTAGTTTGGAGATGATTTGGTTCTATTCAGTGATTCGAATACAATTTTAGCAGTAGGAATTGTTCGGCGGAGTTTATCTACACCCTCAAAGAATGAATCCAACAATTAGCTAATCGAACAAAAGAAAAAAAAGAAATTATAGATAAAGTGAACTATTGGGTATATAATAATAATTTGTAAGAATAATAATAATACGCGGATAACTGATATTGAGAAATATAGATAAAAGTAGATGGAGCCAAAGAAAAAAAAAAGAGAAAAAAAAAGAAACGATTTCTCGATATAATCAGCAAATAATGCACGAACGTAGCAGGATAAACTTTACCAAACAAAAGACGCTGAAAGTAGACTATGACTAAAACGAAGGCGAACATTTTGAAAGAAATAACAGAACAGCTAACGCTAGGAAATTTAGCCAAGGAGAAAGGCAGAAGAAGGTTGTACCGGTAAAAGGAGTGAAAGTTGCAACAAAAAAAGGAGGGATAGGAATCAGTCGGAAAATTATCGTGCGAATGATAGAGAAAGCAAAAATTCTGAGAAGGGAATGCGCTTATGAAGAGAGCGGGATACCAATAAATTAGTAGAGAAAAATATAAAGAGCGATTGAACCAGGAGAGGGTTTAAGGAAGGGTATAAAAGTAACTAATAAAACGCTTTTCAAGTCGGAGGATAGAACTTTAGATAAATTACGTGTTGAAAACATGAAAAAGATTGCGTGTAAGAACACCGATCGCCCAAAAAGATGAACGAAGGGAACTGAATGCATTCAGAGCAGTTGTGAGCAGGAAGAACGAACGTTAGAAACAGATTTCGATCGGCTACTGAAAATTAAAGTATAACACGGAAATGGTATGACTGAGAAAAGATTTAATGTTTAAAGGAAGAAAAAATAAAATGGGAGAATAAAAGTGAGTTCCAAAAAATTATAGAGAAAATGAGACGAAGTTGACCGTTCGCTAAGTTGTTAAATGAAAATTTTTCTCCCGGAATAATTTATACCAGAATTACTAATTTTATTTTATACAGTGAACACTGAATTTATTATAATGACTATGCCATTTTAACTCAAGGAGCCATGGAAAATCAGTTAACATGTTTGTATAGATTATATGTAAAGTTTAACATAGTTAGATCGACTTTTCTATAGGAATTCATATATTGTCGCCCGTCCCCCCACCGCCTAGTAAAGATATAAACAAGGAGAACAGTTACCGGAAAAAACAACTGAACCAGAATGAGAAATACAATACCTGGGTAGACCTAAAAGTGAGTACCTACAACTGTGTAAGACCTTAAAAGGAGAAGATAAAATAGCTGAAATCGAATTGGAATTAGGAAGAATAAAATGGGATATAATAGGAAAAAATGGGATATAATAGGAATAAATGAGACAGAAATACAGGGAGAGCAATTAATAAACCTAAATAGTGGACATCAGCTGTACTCTTACAGCTCAGAGAATACGAGAAGCAGAAGGAGTTATAGACATAGGTTTTCTAATAAACAATAAGATGTGAAATAGTACATAGAAGAAATGAAATATATAAAAGGGTAATACTATCGCGTGTAGCATTAAATAAATATGTAAAACTGAAAATAATATAAGTCTATACTCCTGCATCGAATTGGGGGGGGGGGGTGAAAGAAGAAATCAGAAGAATTCTATGAACATATAGAACAAGCCATACAACACAAAAATAAAAGATACGTGGTAACCATGAGAGACTTCAACAGCAATGTTGGTAAATTTGAAATTGGAGATAGCGAAATGATAAGGAAAAACGGATATGGAATACGAAATGAAGGAGGACAAACGCTAATAAATATCGCAAATGCGGCAAAATTATACATCATAAATACATTTTTCAAAAAAAAAAAAAAAAAAAAAAAAAAAAGAAAGAAAATGGACATTGCGTAGTCCTGATTGGAAAATTAAAAATAAAATAGATTACATACCATGTAACCGGAGAAATATAATTTCAGCTATAACTGTACTAAACAAATTTAGTACTGGAGGCAACCACTGGTCTAGTGTGGACAAAAATATGCTTAAATACAAAGTGGGAAAGACGGAAAAATATAATGAAAACAAGGATTCTTCTGGAAGGGTTAAAGAACAAGGAAACAGATAACACGTAAGCTAAATACTCTGAACAACGAAAAAGAGCACGAAAATGATAGCCAGAACATTGATAAGCTTAATGAGAGGTTAACAAAAATTTTGAACTCAGTACCAATGCCGCAATCTTCAAAAGAAAGTAAAATTTCTGAAGATACAAGAAATTTTCAAAAGACAAGAAGAGAAATTATAATAAAAAAACAATAGAGACAAAATAGAACTTGCAGAATTGAACAAATTATTATGGGAAAAAGTAACAACGGATACAAGAAATACAACCGCAAAGAAGATAAATGAAACTATAGGAAAAAATGGGATAATACGAAAGTTTTAAAACCAAAATTATAGTTTAGAACAAAACAAATAACTAAGATAAAGGACGAAATGGGGGAATTAATTACAGATTATCAGACAATTTCCAAAAGAATTGGGGAATAGTACGCGAATTTATACTATGATAAACTAAGATATGACACATAGAACAAGATTACGCCACTCACAAAAAACACAGAATGAAAAAATTCCTTTAATAACGAAACAAATAATAGGAAGAACATTGCAAAGTTTCGAAAACAATAAAGTTGCGGATCCTGGCGGAATACGGAATAAGATTATAAAGCTTGGAAGAACCAAATTACAGGAAGTATTGGCAGAACCATTCAATAAATGTTTACAAGAAAAACGAATACCAAACAAATGGAACGTCGCCGATTTAATATTAATACGCAAAAAAGGGGATACTTTTGACCTTAAAAACTATAGGCCGATAAGTTTCTAATCTATACAAATTATTTACTAAGATACACTATAACAGATAGATTATCGATAATATATTGGATGATACCGACCAGCCCCTATTGAACAAGCGGGATTCAGAAAAGGATATAGCACTGTAGATCACCTACATTCGATAAAGCAAATTATAGGAGAATGTCATAAATTTAAATCACCTTTGGCTATGATATTCATAGATTTTGAAAAAGCGTTCGACTCCATAAAACTAAACTGCATACTAAAATCTTTGAAAGCTTCAAAAATAAACGAAACATACATACAAATTATAAAGTACATTCATGACAACGCTAAGGCTAATATAAAAACTAACCAAAACGTGTAGAAACCATATCATTAAGAAAAGGAATTAGACAAGATGATACACTTTTCCAAAAATTATTTTTACTGCTGCTCTCCAGGAAATAATGAAAAGTCTGAACTGGCAAGATATGGGAATTAAGATAGGAAATGGCAGATGAACGCACTTGAGATATACTGACGATACAGTACTCTTAACAACTAGCGGACAAGAACTAGAAAAAATTATGAATCAGCTGAAAGCATAAGCGAGAAGAACGGTCTTAGAATAAATGCAGGAAAAACAAAGGTTATATACAACAATTATTCTCCAAGGAAACTAGTGACATAAAAATAGATAATGTAATAACTGAAACAGTAGATGTATTTATATAGCTGGGTGTCATTAATGGCAAATAATGATATGAAAAATGAAATAAAGAGACGTATACAAATGGCATGGGCTGCTAGAGTGGTAAATAAAAGAGAATATACTAGAAGAAAGGAAAATACCCACGTGCCTTAAAGGAAAGGTGTTCAATCAATGCGCCCTGCCAGTAATAGGAATATTCCGTAGAAACATGGAGCATAACCAAGGGCCGTTTAGAAATAATTAGTAAAACGTAAAGAAGAATTGAAAGGAAAATACTAAGTATAACTTTACAGGATAAAATAAGGACAATAGAAATAAGTAGAAGATCTTAAAGATGCTGCCGAGAAATTTTAAAGACCAAATGAAGATGAGCAGGGCGGGCACATAGCCCGATTAAATG
This sequence comes from Icerya purchasi, assembly GCA_039619475.1. Classification (NCBI taxonomy): domain Eukaryota; kingdom Metazoa; phylum Arthropoda; class Insecta; order Hemiptera; family Monophlebidae; genus Icerya; species Icerya purchasi. The sequence goes on from CM077116.1 coordinate 134,963,247, forward strand.
ATAACAGATGGACTACTAGATCAACTCTATGTGTGGAACCCAAAGAATAAAAGAGGAAGACGTCGACCACATACACGGTGGGAAGATGATATTAAGGAATTTGATGATGTCTGGCGGATGAGTGCATAGAGACGCATGGAAAAATAAGGAAGAGGACTACATCTTGCAGCGGGAATTCACAACGGCTAAAGAAGAAAAAGTAAAAGATATATATACATATATATTTTTTTTTTTTGATTTCATAAGAATTTTTAGAAGGATACCATTTGGGATTCCTATAGAAGAGCAGGTTTTAATGAACCACATATAATTTTTACCGACTTCAAAAAGAGAAGGTTACATGCTCCTTGCGTGTATATGTTTTTTTCTTTTTTTTTTTACGTTTGCTAGCACTTAACTTGCACCTATGAGAACCAATCTTGATGATTCGTCTCCCTATGGTATTACGTAAGTGCTGATGAATATCAGTAAACGCAGATCCTCAATCGTAAACAAAAACATGAAGAGATTAGAGAAGTTTATAGTAACATGACTAGGAAAACTATCAACTTACTGTGCAAATGTAAGTTGGAAAAAAATAATTTTTTAAAAGACGAAAAACGAAAATATTATCAATATTAATTATCACGGACAAATATCGATTCGAATAAAGAAAATGGAAACCGCCATAACGCAAAACTCATCACTGACGCAAATATTATTACGTATCTCAACAATATTGTGTATTCGACGATATCCTTTTGTCCACTAGTAACTATACCGATCAGTGCTGGTCTCTTAATCGCGATGAGTATCGGCGATTATTTACTAAGTAGCAACTGAAATAAACGTTGGAAAAAGGGAGTCTCCTTACAGAGGTATACTTTATTAATTAATTGTAACTAAATAGAGAATTAGCTCAAAAAATCATATCGTGAAAATATAAAGAAAATATGAACGCCCGAAATTTCAAAATTAAATGGGCGATGAGCGAGACTGACTTGAAGTATTATTGAACGTTAGTTTACGCAAATGTAAATCGAAATGTAAATGAATTTAAAACTCCCAAAGCGTGCGACGAACTCATCAGTGACCAGATTTGAATCTCATATTCTTAAACAAACAGCCAGCTTTACAGCTTTATACAGCTTAAATTCGTCGATCTTGTTTACCGTTCAAAAATATTTACTCGAAAACCTGCAAAATGAAATAGTTTTTTTTTCTTTAAAAAAAAAAGCGTCGACTTCAAGATTTACTCAGAAAATTTAATGAAAATGCACTAAAAGGTGAAAAATTAAGAAGATTTATCTTATACAGTAAAATGTACCTTAAAAAGGGATATCATGTTTGTTCTTAAACAACATTAACGCTTATCAGAGTCTCACTTCACCAAATTATTCAGATTATAACAATCAAAAAACCATATTAAATGAGTATAGCAATATACCTCATCCTTTGCAAGTCAAATATTGCAAACGTCCGTGACATTTAATGTGATTTTTTAATTGTTGCAAATTTGAATTCGATGTACCGAGATAAGGTTTGAATGTTTTTTTAAGAATTATCATAATATCTCGTATTTAAAATGTATTTTACTATATAAGATATCTTTAAGAGTAACTACATTTTTACATTTTAGTGCATTTTTATTCAATTTTTAAAGTAAATGTTGAAGTTGGTTTATTTTATTTACTTTAAAGATTACGTAGCAAACTGCAGTAATTTTCTGTCGGTTACAACATGCGCTGCATAGAAACGATCTGATCGATACAAAACTTTCAAGTTACTCCTAGCGTAAAAAGAACAGCGTGATTACCACACGCGCACACATACACACAGAGACATGTATTGTATATATATATATATATATATTAATTGCAACGGAATTCTTAGGTTACCCCCCATTAGAAAAAATGTCCCAATTTTATGTAACGCAAAATGTCACAATTTTATGTAACGAAATATGTAACGAAACAACGTCTTAATTTTATATAATGAAAGTTAAATGTTAGGATAGGATTTTCGTGATTATGTTATTTTTTTTGTGTTCATCCCAGTAAGAATTACGTAATAAATTTTAATCATTTTATACAAAGTATAGAAGAAAAAGAGACAGAAATGAAATCAAGAGCGGTCAAGAGAGTGCAAAATGGCCGGGTTTATATATATATATATATATATATATATATATATATATAAATAAATAATTATTTATTTATTTATTTGTTTTAAAGCAAAAAAAAAAAAAAAAGGAAAACAAAAAAAAAAGAAATTTTTAAAGTAAAACTAAAAACTAAAAACTAAAACACTAAGGGGTAAATAAGCAAAAGACTGGGCCAACTACCTACAATATTGTACTTCGAAATAGTTCTCTCATAGACACGTTTTTTTTAATGGCGGGACTATTTCACAATATTACCTTATCCATATCTATCGAAATAACGCTATACCAAATGTATAATCACGAGCGGTGCATGCTTTCAAGTGATTAAGGTACTTAAAAGTAACATCGGTAACCTCGAAGAAATCACATTCTCAAGTTTTTAAATTATTTGATAACTTCGAGAAATGCTCAAAGCGAGCTGTGAAGCTGCTCAAAAATCTTATTCTTTTATTTTTCCTTTTTGGCATTTTCGAGCGAATTATTTTCATTGCAAAAATTATCGACTTTCTTTAATAATAACACGCATTTCGGTCAAAGGTACTCTACAGTTCAATGAGAAATTGAACTGCAACAGCTGGGGTACACCGTTTGCACCTTGTTTAAAAATCAAGGTTTTACTTTCGGAAATTAGGAAAACTTCAGCACAAATTCACCACGCCTCCGGATGACAAACGAGAGATAAAGCGGAGCAAGGCAAAGTTCGATAAGGAACCGAAACGAGATAAAAAAAAAAAAAAGAGTTAATTCTGGCACATACGATACGGTGCGTCTAGCTAGCTCGCAATTAGGTTACAGCAGGTCTCTTATTCTTCGGCGAACGGTAAATATTTGCGGCACGTAAGAATCAAATACGATATAGCTGACTTCACGTCACAGAGTGACTTTTATCCAGTGTTTCGCTTTAGAATCTTTTCAAAACGTGGAGGAAAAACGGATACGAGACAAAAGCGTAGCCCACGATAAAAGTGGAAGTGAAGTACTCGATGAACGACGAAAATGATACAAAATCGCAGATCTAGAGAATGCCGGCCTGCGGTATAATGTAAAGAGAAAGCGACCGCTAAACTTTGGTACCGTGCACCCGCCGTCATACCACGATAACATTCCGCTACCGTCACTGACACCTTGCACACAGACAGTGCTCTTGTTGTTCGCTTTCGGTGGCAAATGTAGGTCAGAACTTGAAACTGACAAAAAATTCTGCTCCTTCGCATTGACTGAGGCATCTTTCTAAGCACATATCTCGGGAAACCTGCGCACATTTCACGAAATGCCGTGCGATACGATGCAATAGGGTGCAAAACGATTTAGTGCAATGCAATACAGTGTGTAACACGGTATAATGCGGTTGAATAACCCGGTAGGAGGGAGGGAAAAAAAACAAAAACAAAATAAAAAGACGAATTATTATAAACGATGTTTTCTATTTTGTTATGACAAAAGTTTTAAAAAATCGGCAACTATACAGCGGATAATAGTGCAATAAATTTTGGAGCTACCGATGGACTCTACTGATAGTGTTCCGTGTGTTCAAGTCAGACACCTTACACCTCCTTAACCTGATAAAAAAAAAAATATATTCGGTCGCTAATATTAACCGCTCTGAATGGAATTATTAAGTCTGACACGTAATGAAGGCAGTATTATGTTGTTGAATTATATAAATCCGGTTCAGCTGTATGCCGGCTGCATCACGCGTCATTTGAAATTCCAGCTTAGATCATCATCATCAAGGACCGCGATTCCATTTAGGCCGCGAAGTAGGCCACATTTTGGAGTATTCGAATTTTGGTCTTAATGAGGATTTTCGCCCCCTGCCCGGGAGGAATCGTGGGTCATACTTTTTTTCGTGGGCACACGATCCGACTCTGATCTGCAATAATTGGGCAAAATAAAAGGAGTAGAAAATAAAAAAAGCCACCGAAACGACAAATTGGAGTTCACTTACGGAACAATAGAGAGATTTATCTGAAAGCTAAAGCAGAAAATTACGACGAAAATCAAACCTTTTTCAATAGTCATTCGAGGGGCTGAAATTAAAAGAATCTATTAAAAAGTAGCCGATTTAGATCCCGCATCCCTAACGGTCTCTGCAATTGAAGCGGGTATTCGAAATTTTTCCAACATTATATCAGACTGGGTATATTTGTGAACGAATGCGAAGGAAATAACTATATGATTAAAAAATATATATATTTACAAACATGACACTGAACATTAAAATATTAAAAAATAATTCACTATAGAGTAACCGATATTAAAAATCGACTAGTTTAAGGCATACACAGACGGAGCAAAAGTATTATTTTTTTTCCTGAGTAAAGTTCGAGGCCGACATTGCCACATTTTGAAAAGTGTAGAAAATTGTTATCACGCACAGTGTTAATGAGTCTGAATAAAATATAAAAAAATTAATTTATCTGTTAAATGAAAGTCGTATATCACACGCCAATTAAACCAGCTACCACACAATCAGGATTAGTAGGTAAGTTGCGAGATTATGGACAACGACATTATGGCGGTGATAACTTTTAAAACTGATTAAGAGATGAAGCGTTTTAAAAATTCATCCTTTTTCCATGTAGGCATCGGAAATAATGCACCTAAAAATTCTCACTACTAAAAGTTTTATCACAATTGACAACTTGAGACACATATAGAAACTTTTCACCGGCCACAGTAAGAAATTCACAGCTCGTACAAGAATTCTCTCTTTCGTTTCGGTACGATTTAGCGCATAGTCCAGTAGCACTAGCTATTAGAGAAATATACTGCGCGCTAGTGGTTCTCATATTTGCTCCCGGTGAGATCCATCATTACAACGTGAATAAGAAATAATGAGGAAAGCGAATACGATTCATTTCAACTATTCCAGCTAATACGCAACACGCTCATCACACCGTTAATACATGCACGGATTCCATAATTAATTCAAACGGAATAGAACAGAAAAAAACAGTCAAAAATGCAAATTAAAGTGTATTAAAAATTTTAATTAAAACAAATCTATTATCTGGAACCGTAGAAAGTGCGCTACGTCTTGCCGCTAAAAAAAAAAAATAGCAAATGAAAAAGTCACTGCCGATAAATTATTGACACATATCCGGCTCCTCCGTATGCTTGCTACAGACAAGGATGAGTACGGATTTTTTTGCACGAAATAAACACGATAACACTCACTACGTTCGCCGTCTTCGAAAAACCACGAATAATACAAAGAAAAAAAAAGAAAGAATATCTCAATTTTATTAACGGCCGAGTTATCTACAGAATTCCTTCAATGAAATTTACATCAGAGTGTACGACAGACTTGTAGGAAACGAACAATTTGGCAAAATTTTTCGAGAAAATTCACTTTTCCAGGCTGTCAAACGTGACATAACGATACACGGATTAAATTAAATAAAACAGCGCCGCCTGAATACCCCTTCGCTAATTTTTAAAGAACAAAATGTTACAATATTTCATTGAAATTCGTAAAAATTCGTGAAAAATCATTTCGAGCGCGGTACATACTACGTGGGAAACGTTTAAATATAATGTACACGTGCAAGAAACGGTTTTCGCGTTTTTTTTACCCGTTTTACTATCACGTTTTTATTGAATATAATAATATCATCAATAATCGTCACCCACAGAATATAAAAAATAATTAATCATCGTATTTTTTTTTCGATTCCCCACATACTAAAATCATTATTCCGAAAATTTGTTCTGAATTAAATTCAGATGTTCATGCTCCGAACTTCTTGTGAACTACTTGACTAATATCTTGTGTATCAGGAAATCGTTTTATTCCGATTTTTAAACAAAAGGTTAGCAATTTCTTCGACTCCCTTTTTAACGGTTACTGCAACAATTTCGGCTATATAAGCTGTTTCATTTCAGGTCTTCAACTTATGAGAAATGTTAACACTTCCATACGCGCAGCCAGTTGCAGCCGTGTCGAGACTTTAACTCATCGGAAAATTATAATAAAAACTCATCTTCACCACCCCTCATAAGGTTAAATAAAAAAAAAAAAAAAAAAAAAAAATTATTTAAAAAAAATAGCCCTTGATTTATGCACTAAAAAGTACAAAATAACTTTATTAGTGTGCAACTACCAGATACGCATCTTAACATTAAAATCTGAAACTACAAAATATTCTGAAAAATAAAAGCGGGGGCCGCAGTTACAAAAATATTCGGTGTGTGTAGTATTGTGATGGACAACAATCGAACAATATTAAATAGTGATTGTAGTTTTGGCTTAAGATCTATTATAATATTTTCAAAATATTTTGTAGTTTCAGATTTTAATGTTAAGTATCTGGTAGTCACACACTAATATTTTGTACTTTTTAGTGCATAAATAAAAGGATATTTTTAAAAAGTTTTTTTATTTTTTAGTCTCGACTTTTTACCATATGTATTTCAATAAAAAACAATAAATTTAGAATTGTATTTTATTTTGCTTTATTTCATTCAATATCTTGATTATAGGACACTTACAGAAATTTGTGTTACATTTTATTATTAAATAATGGATCATCGCATTCTTTCAATTATATTGACTTTTGTTTTTCATACAATACATATAGAATCCTCAACACATGAAACACAATGTTTGACTAATAGCGCGATCTTTCCTTTAATATATCACGTAACCGAGAAAAAAATATTTTTTTGAAACTTTCGCGTTTTCGGCGCCCCAAGGGTCTGATTTTAAAGTTGGAAACTCAAATGTTCCAAAATAAAGAAATACACAAGGATGCGCATTTTTTTAACCTTGTTCAAAATTTTTAGTTATAAAGCTGAGCCACAAGTCCCTGGCTACACGCCGTTCTTGGTGCTTTTAAAAACTTTCAGTAAACTTCCAATGTTTCGTTAAGAAAATGAAATTCGAGATTGCTCCCGACAAATAGCTTTCCAATCATATGTCCAGAAGAAAAAAAAATTTCTTCCAAAAGTTAGAGCTTTCAAAGCCCCGAGGGGCTGATAAAGTTGGAAACCTAGATGTTGCATAATATTGTATTGTCATCTGTAACAAACATTTCTGCAAAAGGACACTTCTTTAATTCATCGGGAAGTAGGTGAAAAATCGTTCGCAAGATTCCCCCCAGACAGACAGACAAAAGGACAAACCGAGTTAAATAAAAGGCTATAAAAAAATATGATATAATTTTCACGGACTTTATTTTGTTTGAAATTTACAGAATACTTGTTCCAAATATATCGCATTTTTTGTATTTTTCCAAAAAAAAAAAAAAAGTTAAAACTCTTTTACACCCTTAAAGTTTGAATTTTACAAAAAGCTTTTCTTTTCATACCTTAGGATTACTAGGTTTCAGGTATAACGGTGATTTTTAGTTTTTAAAATGGGGACACTCGAATTCCGCACAAAGCACTAACACAGTGACAAGTCACACACGAATTCCGCACCAGACCCGAAATAGCCCACCCGCTGACAAGTCGAATTGCGCACAGCCTTTAAAAAAAATACTCTGATTTTATAAAATCGACGAAGGAATAAAATGAGTAAAAGTCGCTCTTTCAGTGACTTCTAAAATGTGTTATCGTAATGAAACGTTTACTATTTGGAATAATAACCGAACTACATTTCAGTCGATTAAAAAAGCCTTTAACGTTTGCGAAAAATAGGCTACTATCCCGTTAGCAGTACGATTGTTATTCGAAATATTTTTAACAACCTCTAGGGAACGTACTCATATTTAAAGAAATGTTGCATAAAATAGAATAATTTTTGCACGAATATTATATAAAATAACGTAAATTACGATAATATTTCTAACTGAATATGTAGAATTTTCAGCGCACGGCATATTATGTTTCATGAAGCTTCTATTTCACATTAATACAAAATACTTTCATATCAACTGATTAATGTACATAAAATATAAATGTGACCATGTAAAATTTTCGAGTTTGACAAATTAAATATGTTCTTATAATATAGTTACTTACGAGTTTGAGGGAACCGAGTTTCGGGAAAGTTTCAGTTCAGATTTTATTTTATCCATTAATCAGTGTTCAATCTCAGTTATAAATTGTCATTTGAATTAAAACCAAATTTGTTAAAAATCGTAATTTTTTCATTTAGTGTACCAATACATAGTATTCTACTTCAATTTTAAATGACAACGCAAAAATTTACCATTAAAATAAAATCCTATTTAAAACAATTTAATAAGAAAACTTACAATGATAATAATTACGTAAATAAATAGTGTTAGTACTACTACCTTTTTTTTTTAAATGTTAGTTGGATTTAACAAGATAATTTTCCTTCGTCAAGTTTTTATAATTTGTAGTTTATTGTAAATTAAATAGTTTCTACTCTAGATAATAGATATTTTTGCGCACATTTGGTCGGTATTAATGTGTTTTGTTAGATAAATGATAAAGCAGCAGAAGTCTAAACTCAAATTTAGGTTATGAGAATAAAAAAGTAATTCTTAGAAGCAACACTGAAATATGATTTCATTACTTCTGTGTAATGTTTTCCATTAATACAGAACATGCCCGGGAAAAATTTTTTTTTTTGAACTTTTAAGTTTCCAGCACCCTCCGGTAATTTAAATTTAAAGCTAAAATATCGTTATATTTTTCTTTCCAAAGTATCCGTTTATATATTTTCGAAAACTACATTCGTTTGCCGTTTTTAGATCCAAATGGGGTTTAATTAAGTGCTTACTGGAAATGTTTATTGCGATGCAAAGTTTTTGTTGTTTATTGTATATTTTAAATTTCAGGAATAATATCGGTTGGTGATTCATGCATTTTGAAGTAATTTTTAGATAATTTTAAATTTGTCATATTACATATTCTTAACTCGTTGAGCGACTTTTAGCGCTCAGAGGTCAGAAGAGTTGTTCAAACGTTAGCATTTTCTGAAGGAGCATTTAATACTATTTTTGTATATAGCTTTACATTTTAACGTGTAAGCGTCATAATTTTTCCTCATCAAAAAACATCAAAAATTATCATCCGGCTTATAGTAAGTACATAACAGCAATTCGACACTGTTTAAATTATTGCTCTATTTTTAATCATAGAAATAAAATGATGTTTCAAAATTGTTATTTTACAGGCGCTTTGTAGAATTCAAACTGTTCTAAAAATATTTATCCCCATGATAAAACTGTTAACACTGATAATTTCTTAACATTAATGGTAACACGAAATTAACATTAACGTATATATGAAAGAGAAATATTTTATTAAAAATAATAACTTACAAATAAGGAAAAATTTTAGCTGCCGCTATGTCAAGAGGTAGTATACACGTGTAATCATAAATATAATTCTTTTGAAACTAGAAAGATAAAAGAACACAAATGTAGACAATTAGGAGTAAGCTAAATTACTGAAAGTTGAGCTAACTGGTAAATTGCAAAAGCCGAAATCAATTTTTAATGATTAAAACATAAATATATCACAGTTATTTATCGGAACTACTTGTTTAAAAAAAAAAAAATGGAATTAGAAGTTTAAACAATTACGTATATTTAAAATTAATCTGGCGTATTCTCAAATATTTTTTAATAAACCGTTATACAGGAATGATTTTTAATACATAGACAGGTGTAGAGTATTTTTCATTAGTAGATTAAAAATTAATTGTCAAAAATAGGATACGTAAAAATGTTGAAAGTTATCGAACATTAAAAATATAGTACTACGATCAAGCGCCATCAGTTTTGGAAACCCTTAGTCCAGCGAACAGCGATTATGGTCCGAGCGTCGTTTTCGTTTGTTTTTTTATATTTCATACCTGCATACTTCCGGTGCGCAATTCGTGTGTGGAGATTAGAGACCTTTTTTTAATCTTCGACTCAGGTAAATAACTGTGCGCAATTCGAGTGTGGCCTTTAAAATAATCGATCAACTGCGCTTCGGTATAAACTTAGTAAATCAAACTGAATTAATAATGTAATTTTTTTTAAAATGTACAAACATTAAAAAACAATTTTTTTGTAATTTTCTGAGAATACCTTTCAACCCTTTTATAATCCTTAAAAAAGCTTACTCAATACACTTCTCCCGCTCACGAATAATGTTCGCGTGAAATTGTAATCTTCACGCGCTGTTATTTTCAACTTTAAGTTTTAGATTATTTACAAATGTGGTCAAACCTGCATATATATACATACATACATACATGCATATATATATAATGTTATGATGTGTGCCTCTCTCTTTGATCGTGTATCCCTGGAAGCAAGGCCGTGTCCACGGGGTGGGTTTTGGGGGTTAACCCCCCCCCCCCATGAGAACTGAAATAGCTTAGGTACTTCATTAATACTTTATGCAATACGAGTATAATCAATAACATATGTAATTTTTATTAATGTTTATACAGTAATTCGTTTATTTAAATTATTAATATATAAAATTCATTAGTGAAAAATGTATTTTTATTTATAAAATAAATATGCAAAGAAAATTTTCAACCCCCCCCCCCTCCGAAATTCTGGGCACGGGCCTGCCTGGAAGGGACTTCGTGACACAAAAACGCTGTTATCGTTGGATAAGCAGTTTACTCCATCTATCTTTATTATACGTTTCATGAACACATTCACTGAAGCTTTTCCCGGTAAATTCTCGAATCCCATCTGACCACCTTAGAAGTACACGGCCACGACCTCATTTTCCATACACAGTTTCCCCCTCGACTAAGAGCGCCTCTAGTCCATTTGCCCGGACCACATGAGATTTTGGTAAGTACTTCCGTTAATAGGCTTTTGGTTCGCCAACCTCCATTAATATTGATTCGTTGGTTCCCTTGGCCGTCCATGGGACCCGTAAAATTCATCACCAGCACCATAGCTCGAGAGATTCAATATTTGTGTATGTATATATAATTGGGTTCTCGGAAACAGCTTCGATGATTTTAATCAAGTTCACAAATTATGGGTTTTTAGGATCTAGGAATCGACTGACTGGTCGAAGTCTTATTGTCAAGAAAATTCTACGAAAGGAACAACTGTAAAGGGGAGGCGACCCATGTTCGTTTTAGTGATAGATAAAAACAAGTTTAAAATTCATAAGCCAGAAATATTACGATAAATATCAATACGACCTGTATATTTTTATCGAACTTTTTCGGTTTTTTTCCCTGATAATTTGTAAGAAGTGATTTTGCCTCAGAAATACGATAGTAATTAGATCATTTACTAATTTTCAATAGAAAATTGTAATTCCGCAATCAAATAAATTTATTTACGATATTTACTTGGCGATTTCGAATATCACGTTAACTAAAATACACATTCGAAATAGAACAAGTTCAGTCAAGCATGATGTTTCATGCGCTGAGGATTCCGTATGTCAAGTTAACGATAACTACAATTTACATTTACATAATACTAAATTCAAAACAAAGAAATCTTATTCTTCACACCGCAAAGAGGGAAAGACGGGTTGTTTTTTGCGATTTTTGGAATTTGGTGCTAACTACGAAAATTTTTAGTTATGAAAATGAAATACAATTTCGTTCACGAAAAATAGGAATCTTTCCAAAACAAGATGTCACATGCTTGGGAAAAGAAATATCTTTTTTCCAAAATTTCGAGCTTTCGGCGCCCCGAGGATCCAATTTCAAAATTGGAAACCCGGATGTTCAAAATTAGAGAAATATACGTGGATGCACATATTTTAACCTTGTTCAAAATTTTTAGCTATAATACTGGTGGCGCCTAGGCACGTCATTTTTCGCGCTTTTTTGAACTCATCGTCAACTTTGAAAGTTTCGTTAAGGAAATGAAATACAGCTTCGTTCCCGACAAATAGCGATCCTTCTAACAATATGTCACATGCCCGGGAAAAGAAATATTTTTTTCCAAACTTCCGAGCTTTTAACGCGCCGCCTCTATGGCCCGAATATAAAATTATAAGTTCGGCTATATTTTTCCTGTAAAAAGGGTCCTTAATGCATAATACCTGAAATACGTTTTGGTTTCTTTAACGTTTTTACTCGGACTTTTACTTAACCGAACTTTCTTTATTTTTGCTGTTTTTTCCCCTATAGGGGGGATTTAAATAATCGCAACTTTTTGATTTTATGAAAGGACTTCCGCATTTTGTTTTATATTTTGAATTTCACTTTTAGAGGGTTACCTGGTGATAAGTTATGAAATAAATTCGAGCAAGGCTCGGGGTGACAGTGTACCCTATAGTATAAGCGAAAATTGTATAAATCTATATATGTAACTAGATTCTCAAAAACCGCTCTAACGATTAATCGATAGGTCGAAGTCTTGCGTCATGAAAATTCTACAAAAGGAGCTATCTTAAAAGGGAGGCGACCAATGTTCGTTTTAGTAATCATTGTATTTTTAGGGTTTATTAAGAAGTAAGCAAAACTCTTGCATGGTAACAATAATACATTTATTTATCGCGGTAACTATTTATTTACGCCTTACGTAACCGATTTAAATATTACGTCAATTCCTAAATATACAGTTCGTCGTTATGACAGATGATAATTTACAATAATATTTGTCCAGCTAGTGAAAATTTGTTTTTATTGTTTTTAAATCCAGACTACTTCTACATAAAAACGGAAATAACGCAATGTGTACAGAAATGCAGCTTTCGTGACAATATTCCTGTTAAATGTTCCGCTTGTGAAACTCATCAATCCACTAACTGTCTGCAAGTTTAGATCCGAACAAAGCTTAGTTAATATGTACGTTATTAAATGAGCAATTCTTGTATGATTCATAACTGGGATCTCAGAAATGGGTCTATTGATAAAATTCACAAATTTGTAGAGTTTTAAGGTGCTTAAAAATCGATTGTTTCAGGAAATTGAAGCAAACAGCGTCATTAAACTTGTATTTTCGATTTAACAAAAGGTAAATTTTCACAGTTCGCTCATTAACCGTGTTAAACAAAAAATTGAAATTTCGCGGTGAAATAAATTTATACACGATATTTAATCGACGATTTTAAATATCACACCAACTGAATACACTTTCAAAACTGAGAAGTAGGGTTATGTGACTGTAGAGTATTACGTTCGTACTATTTTTAAATGTTTGTGTAAACTCATGAGTATATTTTAACTGATCTGCAAATTTAAAATAAATGTATTTCGTTCAAAATGTACTCTACCTGCATTGTAAACTTTAAAACAACAACTGCAATGTAGTAAAATTACCAGTGGCACTTTCGAAAATCATACGAAAGTTTAAGAATTTTTTTCTGATTATTACACAGAGAATATGTCGTAATATTTTCAACGAAATTAAGCTGACTTAATGACAGCATTCAGATTATTAAATTAAAAAAGCTTGTCCTTTTCGATTTTATACTTATAAAACTCACGCTAGTATTCACAGGCTGCGCATAACCTAAATAAAATTAAACGAATTTAAACGAAAAGGCGCATCAAGCTGTTCCGGTGAAGCTGCTAGCCTAATTTTCTACACCAGTACGTATTATTTGGCATTTCATTTTGAAAAAAAAAATATCAACTAATAGTGTTTATATATGTGTATATAATGTTAACTGGAAAATAGGAAATGACCATTAAATATCGAAAACACGATAAATCGAAGCAGTCTACCATTAGGTTTAGGGCACAGAAGCCTAGTAGTCAAGGTGCTTGGCTACTAATTCAGAGGTGTCATATAGGCTAACCCGCATATAAGGAGGCAAAACGAGTTCAACCCTCCCATTATATACAATACGTGTGAGGCTTAATTAAACTAAACAATTTTGACAACAGCCAAAGACTAAAATAAAATCAAAAAATCAAACATAACAATTCAAATGAAAACGAAAAAATTCAAATTTGAATTTATCATTTTTTCAAATCAATTTCGATATGTCGATAATTTTAAAAAAATGTTTTAACAACATTCAAAAAGCCAACAATATTAATTTTAATATTTTTTTAACAAAATTTCACAATAAAATATTAAATATAATTATAAACGGTATGATCAATCGTATCAGTTCTTATAACTCCAGACACACATTGTATTAAACAACTTTCATATTTTATCATTCCCCACTTAATTTTACATTAATCGGACTCTCCCCGTAAAAAATGTACGCTTTTGCGCATGTAAAAATATATCTCTTATTACAAAAAATATTGTAAAGTTACTGTAAACGTTTGACATCTAAATCTGTCTTATTTTGTCTTATTATTAAAGTTATTTATTATTTGTGCACATCCTTTAAAAGAAAGTACAAATGTAAATATATTATCCTTAATAGTAATACTAAATACCAAATTTTCTTCAAAAAAGAAGAAAAAACGAAGAAGGAAAATGTCATTTCTATTAAATTTAATTAGAAAAATTTTTCCAAGATGATAAAATTTCTCGCAAACCACAAATAACTCTAGTGGCTGAGGAACGCAAGGGCTTAGAACGAATTAAATTTTTACGCAGTAAAAGGAACTTAATGTTCGAATTAATAAAATAAACTGACTTATAGGCAGAAGCAGCTTGTTATATTCCGTAATGCCTAAGATTTACTGTTACGGAAAAGTTACCCCGTTATAAAACTTTCGTAAAATATTTTACAGAACAACTTTTTTCACTGATTAAACAAATAATCATTTATTTATAATCACAGCTATACATATTTTTTAATAAATTCTGAAGCAAAAGCACCATATTTTTTCTTTGTACACGAAGAAAGTGTACAAAATCGTGAAAAACAAAATTTAAATTAGTACATAAACCAAGTAAGAGAAAGAGAAAAAAATTTCTATGCATCATCGATAGTTCAGCTTTTTCTTATTTTTAAAGAAATTTATAATTTTCGATTTTTTATTAAAACCAAAAATAAGTAGTATAGGCTTTTTTCAATATTTCGTTAATAACCTGTACCAGAAGTTTTCATCAGTTACGTTAAGTATACAATAAGCATTTAAGATGCTATATTAGCAATATAACAAGAACAAAGAATAACAATATATCTGTTCCATACTATCAGGTACCAGTGCATACTTTTCTCTTCATGTTCAACACTCGGCCTCTTTAAATATATTGCTAAATGGCCTAGGTGCCCAATTTTTTATAATTACAAATAAGAACAAAAAAATCCTTACAAATTTTATTTTATACCCTCACATTACTGTTATAACCAACCTGGACTTTGCAGATTCGGAATTGCGACGCTAAACCAAAAAATGTGAAATTAATGCGAACAGTTAAGAACAATCATGGCGCACCTTGGTATTTAATAATGCCTCGTATGAAGTTTTAAGTCGTATGCAGAGACAATTTGTAAAACAATATTCTCGGAAACACGCATTCAGACTGGAAAGTCGCCAAAAATATTTACCTGTCCAATTGTCGGACAACACCTGTAATTAGTCTCAGTGTCATTTCTGTTCTCGCAGTCGTTTAGTTAACTCTGTTAACAGCAGTTTATCAGTAGTTTTGTTTAAATGTTTTGTTCATGCGAGTGCTTCGATGGAAGTTTTAATAACTAACAAGGGTAAGCCTGCAGCACATTGTAATTGATACGCTAATAGGAAATTTAGAAGAAGCAAAGATGGGGTGATCGTTTGGCGATATCAAAACAAAGATGAGGTGATTGTTTGGCGATATCAAAACAAAGATGGGGTGATCGTTTGGCGATATCAAAACGAAAGATGAAGCAAATGCCGGGGTTTTAGAAGAAACTGATCACGTATGCGGAGCACCTGACACAGCCTGATTAGAAGTTAAGAAGAAATTATCATCCAGCTTGAAAATTCAAAAAATTCATCTTCCCTACAAAATGCTGAGGTCTAAAATCTTGAAATATGCTCAGAATATTATTTCCGTCTGTGCGCTTTCTTGGCGACACCGTAATTTGTACAGACTAAAGCGCAGAAAACTTCTAAACCTTTTTTTTAAGATCACGCATAATGAATTAGTGGCAGGCTTCTCCCTTCATGATGCAGTACATCACGAAACATAATAAATAAAAACGAAAAGGTTTAAACAACTACATGTGCGATTGTTGCTCTATTTCTGTAATCAAGACAGGAATGAACTTCAAAAATTTAAGCTTTCAAAAAACTTCGTCTATTCTGCGACGAGACTATTGACTGAAAATTAAGGAGAAGCACTGATGCAAAAAGTAAACACAATTATAACATTTCCCCAAAGTAATGATTTGCATTTATAGGCCTAAGGCAAAAAAAAGAAAGAAAAACCTACGAATAAAAAATTTCATTCTTAATTAAAAATTGCGAATAATCGATCTGTTTTATATTTAGCATTTAACAGGCCGTGTGTTATAAAATTGATAGATATTTTTTTTTTATTTCATTTCAAATTCTCGCGTTTTTAAAACTACTAAATTTTTGTACGTTCGTAATTGAAATTTGTATTAGGTGTGCAAATTAGTTCGGTCCGTTTTTAAAACATGGTGCTGGCTGTTATGTACGTTTTCTAGAACAGCTGATTTTGATGATTTTAGAAAGATAAGACATCTATCGATAATGTAGGGTTTATCCCGCGTTTAGTTCCATACAGAAACCGTGTGTTTTACTGTGTTGAATATGTCAACTTTTGTGTTAACTAAACGGCATTTGCGGGAGGTTTTATTATTCTTCTTTAATTGGAAGAAAAGTGCAGCTGAAACGCATCGAATGCTTGTGGAAGTTTATGGTGACAATGCTCTAACTGATAAATCATATAGGGAATGGTTTCGACGTTTCAAGAATGGAGATTTCAGCGTTGAAGACAAGCCTCGCTCTGGACAGCCAAAAAAAATTGAAGACAAAAAATTGCAGGTATTACTCGACGAAGATCCGAGTCAAACGCAAGACTAGTTTGCAGAATCATTGGGAGTTACCCGACAAGCAGTTTTAGTACGATTACAATCCATGGGGATAATTCAAAAGCAAGGCAATTGGGTGCCTCATGAACTGAAACTGAGAGACATTGAAAGGCGATTTTTTACGCGTGAACAGCTACTTGAAAAGCAACAAAGGAAGGATTTTTTACATCGGATTGTGACTGGGGATGAGAAATGGATATTCTACGACAACCCCAAGAAGAAAAAATACTACGCTATACCCGGTCAATCATTGCCATCGACCTCAACATCAACACCAAAGCGGAACATTCATAATTCGAAGGTCATGCTGTGTATCTGATGGGACCAAAAGGGTGTTGGTACACTACGAGCTGCTACAACCTGGCGATTCCATTACGGGCGATCGGTATAGGCTACAATTGATTCGTTTGAGCCATTCATTACGAGACAAACGGCCGGAATATGAGCAAAGACATGACGAAATTATTCTTTTGCATGACAACGCTCGGCCTTATGTCGCGAAAGTTATAAAAAAAACATGTGGAAACGCTCAAGTGGGATATTTTACCACACCCGCCGTATTCGCCGGACATTGCTCCTTCTGATTACTCATTGTTCCACAACAGATGCATCACGATTTAGCAGTAAGCGGTTCACTTCTTTCGCGGAAATCAAAAATTAGCTCCCAACTTGGATCGCCTCAAAAGATGAGACATTTCTTTGAGATGGAATTCGAAAATTACCTGAGAAGTGGGGGAAAGTAGTAGCCAGTGATGGGCAATACTTCGATTAATTTATTCGTTTCATTTTGATTAATCTGTTCATTTCATTGTGTTCTAAAATAAATACATTTTTCGCCAAAAAACGGACCGAACTAATTTGCACTCCTAATAGAATAAAATCATTCTTCAGAAATTTAGCGCTATAAAAGAAAAAAAGATAAAACTGTTT
Organism: Icerya purchasi; assembly: GCA_039619475.1. Classification (NCBI taxonomy): domain Eukaryota; kingdom Metazoa; phylum Arthropoda; class Insecta; order Hemiptera; family Monophlebidae; genus Icerya; species Icerya purchasi. The sequence continues at coordinate 134,981,122 of CM077116.1, forward strand.
TGTTTGTTTTTTTTTTTTTTTTTTTTTTTTTTTTATGGGTACGCTAACGAAAAGCAACAGAGCCCAATCAACCAAGGAATCTGAGTAGTAGCTCAAAAGGAGTATAACATATTAGATTTTAATCTGGTGAGAGATTGAATGAATGAAAGAAGCTAGAATAGGAACAACTGATAAAGAAAGAAAAGAGAGAACGTAAGGTGTTCTTTTAACCATTACTCACAAGCAAGTTACTACCACCCCAAAAGAAACAGCTCTCAATGAATCAAAAAACCTGCAGGAAGCTGATTAGCGACTCACCTGCCGTCTACTGTTTCCTACATAGTATACTAAGAGAATCAAGACCTCAAACGAATTTAGGGTTTAATAATTTCACGCAGTAGAGTTCTTCATGCAGAACAATAATTCGGCACAAAATAAAAAAATAATTTAAATATAAAGCATTCAATTTCTTCAGAAGCGAAGGCTATCTTACGAAAAAACTGTTGACAACGTACTGCTTCCTTACAACAGAGAACTTAAATTATAAAAACCGATCGAATTACGAAAGAATTGTTTGTATGCATTTAGATCGTACAGAAGGCAAACGTAATGAAAAAAAAATTAGAATAAAATACGTATTCCAACCCACGGGTCTCAAACGTTTTTAGAATTCTCAGGGATCAGACCCGAAAAAGAGTGAAGTTCACAAAATGAGCAAAGACAATCGTTTTTACATGAACAGAAACCCTTAATCCTCTGATTGTACCATGAGCTTAGAAAAAAAAGAAAAAAAAAAATCGATATCACAGACAGACACTTTAATTTTATTTATACGTATAGATTTTATAAAAATTAATTTTTGTTTTATACGTTCCGATGCATTTTTGTGCCCCTGGTTGCATCGAAACTACTTAAAACATCATATTTCGTGAAGGAAAGGGGGTGAGAAAACTGAGACATACATTAAAACCTTCATTTGCATAATGCGAATACAGCCTGAAAGTTTCAGCATGATCTGTCCAGCGGTGTAGGAATGCATACGGGACAAACAAACATATATCAATGGATGTTTGTTTGTTATTATGAATTTCCAAATAGAAATTTAAACGGACATTAATACACGGGCGAAGAAGTGGCGAACAGCTAGTTGTTATTATAAATAAACGATTATTTGTTTAATTACTGAAAAAAGTTATTCTGTAAAATAGTTTACGAACATGTTTTAATGGAATAACTTTTCCACGATAGCAAATCTTAGAAATTAAAAAATCAAAGTAAAATACTTGATATCGGTTATAACGATAAACCGGCCAGAACAACCAAATTATTCACCCTGTTCAAATTCGTTACAACCGATTTATACTGCATACATTTTATTTTATTTTATTTATTTATATATATATATATATATATATATATATATATATAGATAGATAGATAGATAGATATATATATATATATAGATATATATATAGATAGATATGGTTTGGTAGACAAGTGTGCGAGAAAAACAAAATACATTGTATACTTGCATATAAATATGTTATTCAATGGTTTCGCGAGATTAGATGGGTACGAATAAAAAATAGTAAATTTACATAATATTATCATGTAATTGTTCGTAACAATCGTTCATGTGTAATAAAGTGTGTATTAAAACCTAACATAAAACACACCTATTAATTATTGTGCTCCTCCGGGAGATACCACCTGGGCTTGCGTGCATCGGGGAAATCGCATCGGATCCTTATGTTAGGGGCGATTTACTAAGTGAGGAACGGCTGTGATGGTAATGTGGGGAAGCAGCCACATTAGTACTAAATACAAGTGTGATGCACATATCGCAGAAGCGGTTGTATATCAGAAGCTCCTAGGCGGCTAGTACATATTAATACAACCGGAGCGGATACTACGATGGAGAAGGCAACGAGGAACCACTCCGTTAAAATTCTCTCGTATGTCATATGATGATACGAAAAAATGAAAATGTGATTTTGCCTGGCGATCCAACTTGCAACTTGCAACTGGCGCTATCAGTTTTACAGGGCTGATAGTGTGAAATGGTGCGACCGGATGCATGACGTTAAAAACTAGGCGTATGTGGAAAATATACGATTAGTTATAAAAAAGAATAATTTAAAACTGGATGCGACAAAAACAAAAATAAAACGAATAGCGACATAGAACAGCAGAACCTTATTCGAAGCCGGAAAAATTAATAATGCGGTTCTAGAAATGGAAAGGTTGAATATAGACGTATTGGGGATATGCGAAATTCATTGGACTGGGAGAGAAAAAATATAAATGGAAAAGACCACCCCTCCTATTATTCAGATGGAAATTAAGAAGGGAATAAACACACGATATGGTGTAGGGATATTGATCAAAAATTATGTTAAAAACTGTATAGCCCTCTCAGATAGATGCATAACATTACAGATAGCAGCTAAACCATTTGGCATTAATCTAGTGCAATTACATATGCCCACGGTAGATAAAGCAAATGAGAAGACTGAAAAATGATACGATCAGGTGAATCAAGCTATGCAATCGTTCAAGAAACAGGATATTAGATTAGTGATGGGAGATTTCAGTGCTACAATTGGAGAAGGGCGAGTTGGTAGCATAGTAGGGGATTATAGTTTAGGACAAAAGAATGAAAAAGGCGATAGGCTAATACAGTTTTTCCAGAAACAAAATCTAATGATCTGCAACATATGGTTTAAGCAGCCACCACGGCCGTTATATACGTACATGGAGATATCCAAAAAAAAAAAAAAAAAAAAAGTACAAAGCAACACACAGTTATAAATCAGGATAGATTATATATTGATTAATGTAAAATTCAGAAATGGAGTGAAAAATGTAAAAACCTATCCAAGCGTAGATCAATTGATTCGGATCATAATCCGGTAATAGCTGATCTGAAGCTCCATCTTAAATCAATACAAAAAAGCAAAGCGACAAATAAAGTATGTGTTAATAAACTGAAGTGTAATAATGAGATAAGAAACTAATTTGCAGAAAACCATAATGAAAATATGCAAAATATCATATCACGGGAATAGCAACAGTGGAGGAAACACGGCAAAAAATAAATGAAAAACCTGAAAAAAACAGCAGTAAAGTATTTAGGCTTTTATCAATAACAATATAAACAGAAGCGATGACTGGAGAAATTCATCAACTAACGAATAAACGAAGAAATTATAAAAACACAATAGTAGAATATGAAAGCATAGACAAACAAATAAGAGGTAAGATTAGGGAAGAGAAAGAAAAGTAAATAAAGGAAAAGTGTCAAGAAATTGAAGATCCCCAAAAACAACACGATTTATTCCATTTGCACAAAAAAATAAAGGAATTTACGCATACATATGAAAATATAACACACGGCATAATCAGTAAGGGAAATAATAAACTAATAATTAACCAACAAGAACATTTACGAACTTAGAAAAAGTATGTACAAGAACTATTTGCAGATGACCGAGAACAAGTGGTAGAACTCGGAGCAGATGCAGAAAGCCCTGCTATTATGAAAAATGAACTCGGAAAAGCGATTAAGGGTGCAAAGGTCGGCAAGGCAACTGGACACCGGATGAAATTAATATGGAAATTTTTAAATGTTTAAACGCATGAGTACTTGAAAGGATTATTGCACTGTATAATAAGATTTACAGTCTGAAATGATTCCAACAGATTGATTGAAGTCCACTTTTATTCCTATTACAAACAGAGACCGGGAACCAACCACCAGTGCAAGGAATATCATTAATAAGCCTGATGAGTCGAGCAGTAAAAATACTTTTCAAAATCATCTACAACAGAATATCTATGAAAATAAACCGGGAAATTGGTAATGCACAATGTGGATTTAGAAACGGTTGCGAAACAAGGGAGGCATCGTTTGCGATACAAGTACTAATTCAAAAATGTTTAGATCGATAACAACCAGTTTGTGCGTTTGTCATTGATTTCGAAAAGGCTTTCGATAACGTTAAACATATATTTAGATAACAACAATATAAGAATAATTATGAATCCGTATTGAAATCAGTCGGCTCCAGTGACAGTTAATCAACACCTTCTAGAAGAACTAGAAATTAGGAAAGGAGTTCGACAGGGATGTATTTTGTCACCGTTACCGTTCAATTTTTATTCGGGGCAGACCTTCAAGAAAGCATTAGACCAGTCTGAGAGGTGAATTCCCATTTCGCCTAATTCCCAATTCGCCTAATTCCCATTTCGCCTAAATTTAGGGTAGGGTTACTCAGGTAATGCAAAAAAAGGTCAGACAAACATACGAATGATTTCGTGTTGGCAACAGCGCGTCATCATTATCGAATTTTAAGCAGACTAAACGCATCATTTTTTTTTCTATTTGATTCCACTGTTAAGGTTTTTTTTTTTTTTCCGAAATACAACAAAAAGGTTTATATGAAAATCAGAAGTGAGAAAATACCGCTAAAAATGTTTGATGTAAATATACGCGAAACGACCACTCCGATTAATATTTGCGAATTATTCCATTCGAAATCCAGTGCCGTATAAATCCCACCCGCCTTATCAGTCAGTATATAAAAGCCTTACTGATATTTAGTGTGACATGAACATTAAGGTTCGGAGTTGCAGAAAAAATAATAAAAAAGCTAAATTATAATTAGGTGTAGTTTCGAAGTGGTCGCGTTTATGTAAGAAAAAAGGAATAAGAATCGAATAGAATTAACAATAATGACATGACGTCGAATGATTATTACAGCGATAATTTTATTATTGATTATTAAAATTACAATTATAAGTACATACAAAAAGTAAATATTAAAATTAGGAAAACATAAATAAAGCTCCATTTAGTTCACCTTGCCTTTTTGCCTTTTCTAGGCTTTTTATCAAAATAACTTCTTCCGGCTCAACGTAGCTCGGTACGCATTTCAAACGCCTATACTGTCAGGAAGTGCTCTATTTCCGCTTCTCGGCCACACACAACGAAACTAGTTCGCTACCCCTGCGTAGCGGTCAGATCCTTCGATTTTTTAACCGAGAATGCGTCTTTGACAAACAATGCCGCGTTTGCCCGCTGCCGAGACCTTCCGAGAAATTGAATGATTATTACCAAAATTTTAATATTTTCAATGGTCGTAAGAAATGCCAAATCCATCTGAATATGCGGAAAATCACCGCATACTGACTGTTTTACGCTATGAGGTCACAATTTGTTCTGGGTTGAGTATTATGTGTATCAACGTTCTGAAGGAAACTATTCTTCTATCTTGAATATTTAAATTTTCGCTTGTGAATAAACCAAAAATTTAGAGTCAGGCTAATATAGCAATGGGTATATCATTTATAAAAACAAATCGAGCAGGTAAATAATATATATATATCTAATATTTGTATATTGAAATATTTATTGCAAATTACGCTTTAAATGAAATGGTATTCAATTAGATTTTGACAACAGAGAATAAAAAAAATTATCATCCATTAAAAAATTATTTTCGCTTAATTGCTATACATTTTTATTTTGTACGTCAAAAGTGTATGATAAAATATTTGGTTAATTGAATAGCGTCTTTTTATATTCTCTTTCTTTTTCCTTTTTGTAATGTTAAATCGTAATCTTTTGGCAATTTATTGAATCAAGCATTTTAAATAGTAAGATAGAAGGTTTTTTTTCTTTGAATTTTTTTGGATTTGCCAAAAAATCTGGCAGACTTAACGGATTATAAAAGAAAGAAGAAAAATATTATAATCTAATTCGATTGGACACTGGGGAAATAGAAGAAACAAGAGTAAGGAGGACAGTGCCCCTTTATTCCAATCTTCTGCGCTTTGGCCTCCCCACTCCTTACAGTGCCAAAGCCATTCTTGCTTTCTCCTCTCTCAATATAGTTCCTTTGTTAGCTTTCTTTATCTCCTCAATTTTTAATCTTTTCCTTATATAATGTACAGTTCTCTACGTTGGGTAAGTTCTACTGTTGACGTGTCCAAAAAATTGAAAAAAAAAAAAATTTTTTTCACTTTGTCAGAAACTCTAAAAACAACATTTTTTGCGTTTTATTTATTTTTTTCATTCCAATTATTGAAATTACTTGAAAAACATCGTCATTACAATAAACGTGACTAATTTGAAGAGGAATTTTTCAAAGTCCAACAGCAACCATTTAGGCTTCTGGAGAAGTTATTTATACCTTAAAATTCGATTTTAGAAGTATATTTAACAACATACGCCAAGTTTTACCGTTTCATCTTGTAGAATGGGGAAAAAAATCATGACTGTATCTTCTAAAATTTTTTTTATACCGTGCGACACATCTAAAAATGTAATAACCCCTTATTACTACCAATCTTTCGCCATTTTTTAATCGATTGTCCTTATTTTCACTGCTTTCTACAACTAAAAATCTATTGTTAAAGATTATCAAATATAACGAATATACTCGAGGGATAGATATAAGAATATTTAAAATATACATTTTTTTGATATGGCGCTTTTAAATCTATGCTCATTTATTAATCCCATAAAAGCCATGAACTGACCCCATATAACAGGGTCTTCACCTTGTTTATTCCTTGCTTACTCTTCTTTTTCTGCTGTACACAGAGTTTAATAGTAAATCTAGTAATTTTTCTCGTCCTAATATCCAAATTTTGAAAAAACTCTTGTAATCGTATACGTTACTGTTGATTATTTATTCAAATCCGAAGCAGTATTTAATTTTTAAATTCTTTCGATTTGCAAATTCACTTCTTTTTGAATTAAAGAAAAATGAAATTAGGTTCAGGAACTTTTGTTAAAAAAAGAGAAACACTGTTTTCCTAATTTTAACATTTACTTTTTGTATGTACTTATAATTGTAATTTTAATAATCAATAATAAAATTACCGCTGTAATAATCATTCGACGTCATGTCATTATTGTTAATTCTATTCGATTCTTATTCCTTTTTTCTTACATAAACGCGACCACTTCGAAACTACACCTAATTATAATTTAGCTTTTTTATTATTTTTTCTGCAACTCCGAACCTTGATGTTCTTGTCACACTAAATATCAATAAGGCTTTTATATACTGACTGATAAGGCGGGTGGGATTTATACAGCACTGGACATCCAATAAAATAACTCGCAAATATTAATCGGAGTGGTCGTTTCGCGTATATTTACATCAAACGTTTTTAGCGGTATTTTCTCACTTCTGATTTTCATATAAACCTTTTTGTTGTATTTCGGGAAAAAAAAAAAAACCTTAACAGTGGAATCAAATAGAAAAAAAAATGATACGTTTAGTCTGCTTAAAATTCGATAATGATGACGCGCTGTTGCCAACACGAAATCATTCGTATGTTTGTCTGACCTTTTTTTTATTACCTGAGTAACCCGACCCTAAATTTAGGCGAATTGGGAATTAGGCAAAATGGTACCAGACCGTCTGAGAAAGGAATAAAAATAAATGGGGTGATAGTAAATAACATAAGATATACGAATGATGCGGTGTTACTAGCAACAAGTGTAGAAGACCTACAATACTCAATAGACTAAACGATGTGTGCCGCGAATACGGTATTAAAATGAACACTTCAAAAATGAATGATTATAAACAAGAGTGAAATAACAACTTCAGAAGCAATAAAAGTAAACACAGGGCCCGTGTAAATAGAATAAAATATTTCGGATACTGGATTAACGACAAATGGGACCCGGATTACAGTATAAAAACCCGAATTGAAAACGCAAGAAGTGATTTCTAAAAACTACGAAACTTACTAACAGGGATCTACCGTTAGTAACTAGGTGTGGTGAATAATTAAATGTTACGTGTTGCTATAAAAGCGGTATCGATAAACAGATTAGAAGCATTCGAAACGTGGCTATACAGAAGAGAATATTAAAAATACCGTCGCCAGATAAAGTTTCTAATAAAGATGTATTGCGGAGAATGAAAAAAGGATAGAGAAGTTATGGCTATGGTAAAGCAAAGGAAAGCAGCATATCTAGGTCATATAAAATCAGGGATAATAAATACAAAGTGTAATCCTTCAAGGAAATATTGAAATGAAACGGAGCAGAGGAAGAAGAAGAACGGACTGTATTAAAAATAAACAGGAATGGTTAAATATTGGAAAAGTATCAGAAGTTTTAAGGATAGTCAACAATCGAAAGCAGCATCGTCATATGATTGCCAATCTCCTTCGAGGAGAAGGCACCTGAAGAAGAAGAGTTAATGCACATGGACTATATTTACAATTTTACCTCTATTTTAGCGATAAACATATTTTACATGATGTATGGGTAATAATAATGACAATCCAAAAAAAAAAAAAAAAAAAAAAAAGAAAAAGTAATGAAATGAAAAAAAAAAAATACATACGTCTAAAATACAGAAATCAAGATGAAATGTAAATAAATTGTGTTTATTAAAATTATTCATAGTAATTGTACCAACGTAAAATAATAAATGAGGGAATTACTTCGCCTGTTGATCACGTTTCAAGTTTACTTCGATTCACGAAAAATTTGTTAAGTAAAAAAATATCGTATATATAAATAAGGTAATCTTACGCAAGACATCAGAGACCAGTTAATTGGTCTAAAAAACGGAAACACGAAAAAAGGTTTTAAAGAAGAGTTTATTATAATGTAGACGAACGTAATTTTTAATGAAATATTGGAAGAGAAAATAAAGTAAACAGATGGAAGGAAAGAAACCAAGTCGAAAATTACAGAAAATGTGGATAAATTTAAAGAAAAATTGAAATTAAATTGGGTAATCGAAAAACTTTAAAAAATTCGAAATTAGGATAATAACATCTTTCCACTAACTTTTTTTCACGAAATAAAAAGATACGTTGATAAATTGAGTAATTCTGATTTAGAAGACGTAGTAACCTTTTTTAGAGGAAAAGTTCGAACCAAAGAAGGCCGAACGGATAGGCGGTAATAAATATCTGAGGAGAATATTTCCTAATTTTGAAAAAGCATTCGGTGATCGATATTGAGAACGAGTCCGTACAAAGTCAGTTTCTGGAAAAATTCCAAAGGATACACAATTATCGAAATAAAATTTATTCTGATAAATATGTGGGATATATAGGATCGGAAAGTAGAGTATTCCAATGGTATAAAGGTAAAGGCTCATTGTTCCACAACTGATCATTAATTTGCATTTTGATATATTTATTGATAAATAGACCGCAGTTCGTGCAAACATCACAAAAGACTACACAACCCTACCGTAACCATTTCCTTTCGAGTTTAAGAATCTTTTCTTGAAAACCAAAATGTCAGTGAGTTATTAGAACGTTAGCGAAATCGAAAAGGAGACACCCATTAAACTCTTCGAATGAACAGTAAAAATAGAACTGGAAATAGGAGATCCGAAAACGCGGAATTTACATGATAAACCAAGCAAAATAAGAGGTGACAGAAGTCACTTCTATAAACACAATTATCGAAATAAAAATTAATTCTGATAAACATGTAGAATATGCAGGATCGAAAAGTAAAGTATCCGATGGTATAAAGGTAAAGTTTCATTGTTCGACAATTGATCGGTAATTCGCATTTTGTCCGGTTGAGAAAATTAATTATAAATGGATTTATTAAGGAACTCCGCATCAGGACTGAAATTGAAAGAATTAACCAAATTCGTTGAAAACGACGAGTCGCGCGGCTTTAATAATGTATTATTATATGGATGGGCACTTATGGGAATTACAAATTTAAAAACATTAAAAAGGAATATACAAAAGTTATAGATCTATTACTAAATGTTAACAAGGTAAAATGACTCCCCCTATTAACTATTGCTCCCATTTTAAGGTATGGTAATTGTGCTGAACATTGGGATAACTTAAGTAAAATGAATGAATTCATTACTCACGAACTAGGTAAAGAAAAGATTGGAGATGTATTGATATACATCTAATGTACAAGGAAAATTACATTAATAGGTGACATTATGAAAAATACTTTTATAACGGTCAGTTCGATAATATCCATCTAAATAAATATGGAATATAAATTAATATGGAAAAAATAAAAGGCCATATTAAAAATCTTAACGATTCAAAATATCGAAATAGCGTAAAGCTACAGCAGAAGCAGTAAAACGCGCCTCGCTTATCACCGGAAATCAAGTTACGGATAGGTGTAGATCTAATATGATAGCGTTAATCGATACACAGAAGCGACAACAGGACTAGTAGAAACACTTACAGTCTGAAAATAACCCAGTGATATCGGCGCAAGATGTCGAAACTATTTCGGCGTGCAACGGGAAAACGAAGAAAATCGAAAAACAGATTTACTTAGAATTTAACATTAAAAAATGAATATTTAACGTTATATTTTCAATAATAAGGATTTGATAATTGACACGATTTTAGGAACAGATTACATGTCTCAGAATCGTGTCAATGTAAATTTTAAAAATAAGGAAGCCGAGCAGTATGGATAGCGGTCGAGAGTCGAAAAAACTTTAGCTGGAATGGCACAATCGCACTTTGTTATAATTATGAAATTTTAGTTAATGTAAAAGTATATTCATATTATGTATTTACATAATACCAACGCCCCTGTACATAAATTTCGGGAAACAGAACCTGATAAAGTTAATAAAACAAACTGAGAATATTCTCCTTGCTGGACGTAAAATTAAAATATAAAGTAATATTCAGCCGTTAAGGGACCATTTGTGACCGCTGATGTTAAAGGTGAGAAACAATTAGTTAAATGTAATAAGGATAAAGAAATAATCATCCGTATAAAGAGCGCCTGTAACGTAATTAGTATTTACGGGTAATAAGGCTATTCTCCAGTGGCCCTTAGAAATTCGCAACAAGTGAATTTATACGAAGTGAACGCCTAATAGTCAATATATTATTTATAATAATATACATATAAGTATATATAAATCTAATGTCGAATAGTGATCTAACAAAAAACAGCAGATGACGCATCTAAAACACTTGGCCAATTACACAAACCGGTTCTTACTGCTGCAAAAACAAAAAGACTCCACTTTTTCATCTTAACCCGCTATACGAAATACAATTTCTATAATTTGCACTAAGAAAAAAAAAAAAAAAAAAAAAAACCCATTTAAAATAGGCCTAATGTTGCTAGACATTCTAATGTAGAGAAAGCTGTAGTGTGTCAGATTTTAAGCCGTATCGTGTAAACATACAATAAATCTTAGCCCTTATATCTCGCCGTCTTAATTTAATTTTCGTCCCATATAATTTTCAGTAATAATTTCCCTTACTTTTCCTTTAATTATTTTGATCTCACACACCCTCCCAAAGTATATTTTCTTTCTAATTCTTCCAGGTCTATGCCTCGGGCGATTATTAAACAGGAATTTCACAGCATTATCAGTTCCCTCTTTCCTTCTCGTGTACTCATCTTCACTGATGGCTCTAGGGGGTCTAGTGGTGTCGGGGCTTCCTTTATTCTGCCCGATTTGAATTTTTCCGAATCCTTTCGTCTTCCGCTTTTCTATTCTATTTTCACAAATGAATTAATGACTATCCTACGTGCAATTATTTATATCTCCTCCAATCGTAACTTTTCCCACTATCTGATAATATCTGACTCCATGAGTGCCCTTCAGGCTATCAGTTTACCTCTTCCCTTTCCTCATCAGACTTCATCATTCTTCGTATACGATCTTTCATACACAATCTTTCCTTTCATCACTCTATCCGCGTTGATCTGCTATAGGTTCTTGGTGTCGTAAAAGTATCGAGGGTAACGAAATGACGGATGCTTTGGCTCAGATTGCTGCCCGCTCCCGCTTTTACTTTAAAAGCTAGTTCTAATCTATTGTGCTTAAGAAAAAAAAATTCACTTTAAATGTGATAGTTCTTTCTACCTCTCAATTCAACCCAACCTTCCCTACTAATTCTTGGTTCTCCGAATTCCCTTCTTTTCCACGTTCTCTTATTTTGGCCTACGCTTCAATCACACTCTATTGCCCGCTTCCCGTTATCGCCTCTCTATTTGGTTTCCTCTCCTTATTGTGTCCCCTACGTCCTGATGAAGTATTTATCTGTGATGCTAATCACATTTTCTTTGAGTGCTCTGCTCTTTCTGCGGAACGTTCTTCCCTTTATTTACTCCTTTTAAAGTCAAGTCTCCCTGCTCCCTATTGTGCTTTCTATATACCGTCCATTCCGTCTCAGCTTGTTGTTCTTGCAATTGGTTTCTTTATTTCTGCCATTTCCGATTGAATTAAGTTTTAATTAGTTAACTCTTCTTCCTATTGTTTCTGAGTGATGTCCCTAGTTGACGAGCCCCCCCAAAAAAAAAAGAAGAAAAAAAAATACAACCAATATTGTACTATGTACGTTAGATAACAAACTCGCCCTTTTGATAACGGAACAATTCATTTATCTTTTCCGGTTAGTTTTGGAAATTTTCCTGTAATCATTGCTGCGACATTAATGTTCAAAAATTTCCTGTTCCATTCTTTTTTAATGCTGCTAGATTTTTACACTTAATTTATTAATTTAAGGAAAATAAAATTAATATACATACCATCAGCAGAATAATCTAAAGACGCGATCTGATTTTATAATAAGCAGCGGCAGGTCACTTTTTTATGCTTTTTCAAATTACGAGAAGAAAAAAATCATTACATTTTAAAGTAACAAATTCGAAATATTCACTGATCACTGCACACCCGTTTCTTACTGCGCTGTAAAAAAAAAACGTAAAAAAAAAACCCGTGTTAACTTTAAAGAAATCAGAAACACCGATTAGATAGATACACATTTTACTAAAATAAATAAATAATAAAAAACGAAAATTTCGTAAATCCGGAAGTTCAGCCACTTCATCCGATAAAGAGACACCCCCCCCCCTTACTCTGTTCGGCTAAAAATTCTCAGATTTGAACATTTTCTAGAGTTACCAGGTAAAAATCTTGTGCCGTTATATGAAACTAACCCAAAACTAAAGAATCTATTGATTATTCTTCTCTTTCCGACTGAGTTATCCATAACACTGCCTACTATAATGATATTGCGGTTAACTGACATTAAGGTATACCCCGACAAATCATAGCATGAGGCGGAACGGATACACACAATGTACTTAGTGCAAACAATTGTTTTTAAAAAAATTTCAGAGAAAACATCTCTCGTGATCTTTCTTCATACGCTGATGTTTAAGATGTAGACAAAATATGTTTACTATATAAACATATTTAGTGTCGGTAACCGAGTTTTACTCGTACCTTAGCGTACAAATTAGTCAGTGTATTAATAAGCCTAACAAAAAAAACACAGCGATAGAGATTATGTACATGATACGAAAGCTGTTCTTACGTACACATTGCGTTATTTTTTCATATCGAAATATACTTGCGATCCTCAAAGTAATACTAAATAGATTTTCATATACCGGAAGTTTATCATTTGTATAACTCTATATGACGACGACTTGTGCGTATTTTAATTGGCATATCGCTCAAATATATATATATATGTAAACACACACATTTCACCACGAAACAAGGTGTGCTACACCTCTATATTGTTATTTTTTACTATGGTAAATAAAGGTTTTATTACTTTTTAGTACATTCTAAAAATGCAATAATCACTCAAAGACCGGTCATCCCTGGTTTAGTAATAGCTCGTTTAATCGGGTAGTTTCTTGTCGGTAGTAAGTAACCAGCCGGTTTCTAGACCCTAAAAACGTCTAACCGTTGAATTTCTTCAAAATAATTTTGAGCCATTTTCGGAGACCAATTAAAAATAAGTAAGATGTATACACAACACACAATTTCTGCTCATATTATATAATGTATATAAAAATAGTTCTCAAAAGCGACACGATATTGTGATTATCAGCGTTACTGTTATAAACTTCTCGTATAGACTGCGGAAGTTGGTGTAAATGATTTTTTTTAACCAGCAAGCAGATACCAGTTATTTAATTAGTCTAGACATTATTCCTCCGAAGTTTCAAAAGAGACCGCGTGGCATCTTAATATTATTCTTTCTTTCGACATCGTCACGATTCGTAATTTTCCGAAATAAAACTTTTTTTCAATCAGCCGGAATATTTGTTTTACCACCGTTTAATTTTGACTCTTTTTAAAACTTCCTGTTTCATTATATACGGTTATTAATTGAATATTCATCCTCGAATCACTTTAAATTTAGTTCTCAAAAAAGCGCAAGAGTCCTAAACAATCCTTTTTTTTCTATTATTATTATTTCTTGCTACGCAGGTCAAAGAACGCTGTAATATTGTTGGCATTATACAAATGAACATAACAAAAAAAAAAAAAAAATAAAGTTGATATTAAATATTACCTCTTCTCCTTGCGGATCGGAGTTATCAAGTAACAAATTACAGTTTAGTTTATATCTCAATCGAAGATGGCCATAAGCAAAGATATGAGCAAATAAAAAGGAAAAGTTATATAAACAGCTGAAGAAAGGACAAGGTACAAGAATATGGGAGAAGGAACAAGTGGCCAATAAACGGGAATAGAAAAGAGAACAGGTTCAATGAAAAAGAACAAACGATTGGAAAAATAAGTGTTCAAAGTGGTAAATAGTATGAAAGGAAAATTAGACCAATGGAGAAAACGACAAACAAAGATATCATTAACACGAACTAAACACTCTTCTTTATTATTTAAAAGTCTAGCAATACCAAAATATCGGTTACAATATTGTTCCTAGAACCGCTGCTCTTAAATATCTGTTAAACCTTGAAAATATTACGCAGTACCACTTCAACCTACATCATTCATTTTTGTTTTTTATTTTTGTACGTTTAATCATTTCCTTGTTATTATTAAAAAATAGGGTGTTAAAGATCTCCCCAAAAAAATAATCGTATTTTTTATTTTTTTTGTTGAAAAAAAAAAAAAAAATAATAAATTTACCATAATAATACTAAATAACAGTAATGCAAAAATCGACGCCATTATCTCAGCCAAATTTTTCGTACCTAATGTGAAAATACATGCGAGAGAAAATTTAAAAAAATTATTTTACGATTATATAGTTTAAAAAAAGTTTAATTAAAAAAAAATAAAACAAATACGAATTTATTATAACTCTTTATAATTTAAACAAAAATTAGTAATTAAAGGACAAAATTAACTCAAAGGGGAATATTACTACTACTACATTCCAATAATAAGATGTAATAATTGTTTACGGTTATAAAGCAAAAAATTGTGTGAAAAAGAAAAAAAAGTTCCGAATTTATCAAAAAAAAAAAAGAAAGCATTATTATTAATAGAATTTAGCTGTAATCATTGTAAAATGATTTCGATTGTTAAAAATGATTCAGTTAAAGCATTTATTTCTGACTAGCAATATAGACAATATGTATCACTAGGATACAAAAAAATATAAAAAATGAATTAAATTTGACACAAAATTTAATTGAGCCACTTGACAATAACGCTTCCTAAATGCTACACAGCAAATCAGAATATTTTTTAATATCATTTTAAGGTAATATTCAAAATTTTCAAAAATTGATAGTTATCCGGGGGGGGGGGGGCCTAAGTAGTCGACGATAACCGATGGAATGAAAAATAATTATAAAGAACAAAAATTACACGATGCATTCAAATTATTCAATTTACATATATTAAATTACGAAAACAGTGCGAAGCTTTTTTTTTTTTTTTTTTTTTTTAGAAATAATAACAATAGCGTAAGAGAGATTTAACAATAGTAACGACACGATCAACTTGACAGAACTAAAAGTGGGAATAGTTAAGTTAAAAAACGAATGTTATAAATACGTGCTATTTGACGTCAATTAAATATAAATTAAATGAAAATACATACACTATGTATTTAAGTGGTACGATAAACGTAAATGAACAATGAAACAGCGCAAATGACATAAATCATTGATTAAATAAATTTGAACTGAATACAAAAACAACAATAAACAAATCTTACGAAATATCGTGTAGACGCCGGCAATTTACTGGTAGAATGACGAATTTAAAGAAAAAAAAAAAGTACATGGGTAGTAATAACGTTCAATTGTACGAAAAAAGTGAACTTCAACAACTAAATGTTACTCGAATATTTCAAAATATCAATCTAAAGAACTAGCACATATATAATATATAATACAAAAACATAATAAATAAATAAATTAAAAACTTGGAAAAAAACCTTGTTCATAATAATAATATTCATGGAGATAAATTATTAATGTAGATTTTTTGTTTGCTTTAGTTTTTACATAAACATTATCTTAATCATAAGCCAACTGGTATTAATTTAATTTAAAGAAAAAATGTAAAACGTAAATATCATTCGTTTTTGAGAACAAAAACAGTTTGTACTCGTCAGATTTACTATGAATTGCCTCGACAAACAATTTCTACATACATTCACTAATCTGAATCCTTACTAAATATTTAAGCTAACTTTTATATCTTGCAAAGTTTTTTTTTTTTTTTTTTTTTTGGCGCCAAGTATGTGAAGAAATTTAAAATGAATGTTTATAACTAAATATAGTCTAGCTAAAACGGGCCTTCCGCTTTTACTCTCCTAAATGGCTCAATAGCCCAACTTCAAACTATGATCTCAAACTGGTGTATTCTCTATTGCCTTAACAACTAATCTACCGTCCTTACTTATACGAACAATAAAACAAATATAATATACATATACGTCAGAAGCGTTAAAATATTAAACGTAAGATTTACAATATAAAGGAAATTAAATTATTAATATAATAAACATTAAAGAAAACCCTAGAGCAATTGCAAAATTTTAAGACCACAAAACTTCAGAGCAACAGTAGAATAAAACTCAAAAGGAGTCGAATTAAGATTCCGGTTTCGTATAAACATTTACAAACTAACAACATAATAAAAAAAAAAACGAATTTTCATTTACTTGAAGTTGATAAATGAAAACGTATTAGGTTAATACAGAAAATTAGTATTATAAATTTCAAATTTCTATTAATAAAAATAATGCTAACGCGCGTGTGCTTGATCATTCTATAGTTCAACCAGTAAGCAAAATTTGACTTTTTTTAAAACTATTTTTGATATCTTTAATGCGCATCGTGACAAACTTATGTTTTATAAAATTCCTCTGCCGTTAAAGCTATCCTTGTTTGACTTTTCATTTATGGTTCGAAACATAAACTACTCTACAAACAAACGATTATTTTTTACGATACCATACTGTATGGTTTTTTTTTTTTTCTTTTTTATTGGCCTGAACAAATACACTTTGAGATTATAGCTTTCATTTATTTTACACAGTTTATCGTAACTGTCTGACCCGGTACTACGATTCCAGGCAAATATATACTTAAAAAACAAGCCAAAGTATTCGAAAATCTATTTTTTTAATTAGGTTAAACAGTTATAATAAAAATTTCCAATTAGCAAATAGAATTATAATTTATTATTGTTATTGAAACTGCATATTTCCTTTAAATGTTGAGTACTGCGATAATTTATTTTGGGTGTCTCGTTTACTATAATTGTTTAAAGAAG
Source organism: Icerya purchasi (assembly GCA_039619475.1). NCBI lineage: Eukaryota > Metazoa > Arthropoda > Insecta > Hemiptera > Monophlebidae > Icerya > Icerya purchasi. The sequence continues at coordinate 134,998,620 of CM077116.1, forward strand.
CTAAATATATTTCATCTTTTTAAATAAACAAAAACTAATTAAGGTTTATTTTAAAAAACGCATAATTATTTCATCTGAAATAAGCATAAATTTATTTTACAAAGACACACTTGTGTATTTTACATCGGAAATATTAGAAATACCACATATGAATATTATATTATTTTAATTAAATTCATATAAAAGCGCTATTTATCTTGTTGGATTCACCCTTTAACCCATTATAAGAGAAAATCATGAAATGAAATACAAAGCATTTTTACTGAAAAGGAACCAACAAAAATAGCAGATCATAATTTTTCGCTGCAAATATTGTTTATTCACAATTGTTTTTTTCTAGTGAAATTGTAAGAGAATTAAAAAATAATATTATTAGTAAGTTTTCACCGCTACTACTTAAACATATGAATGGACGGTACTGCTCACCTACAGCATTATTAATTATATTCTAGGAAAATTTACAACGCAGGTTTCTTTTTTTGTTTTTTATTCCGTTTATTATTATTCTTATTCTAATTTATAATGATATATATAAAAAAAAAAAGGAAGAATCAGCGTCTATAGGTGTCAGATTTTTATTCCCAGTTTACAAATGTTTTTAAACAAAATATATTCTGGTTGACTCTACATTACGCTTACACAACTATCTCACTGACATTTCTATGTGTAAAATAATGAAACAGAAACCTTATAAAACTCTACTACTATTTGTAAGTTAAAAGATGAAAAAACACTGCAATTATAAATAATTATTCTAAATAATACAGTAAAGTTATAATATACATTAACCTTAATTATCGTCAAAAGATAAAATTTAAAAAAATTTTAAATTTATTTTAGCATTTCCACTAGCGTCTCGGAGAAATTTCACCCCGTAAATGTTGAAAATGTTAACTACGTTTAAAGAATTAATTTAAATTTTATTTACACAATTAAAATAAATGAACACAAAAAACATTCGAAACGGCATTTGTATTATTTAATATTGCATGTTTATTCTTTTTGCCATTTACTTAAATAACTTGGTAACTATATTATGGATAATTAAATTCGACTTAGTATAGGTACTAGTCTATATAAATTACATAAATTAAAAAGAAATAAATAAAAATATTAGTAAAGTTAAAAGGAACTTTTTTTGTACAAAACGAATAAATAGTTTAAACCAAATTTAATATTATTAATGATGCATTAATGTGTACATCTTTTCACTGACTCTGTATCATTCAGCACAATCTGGCTTCCAAGTATTCTAAGATATACATACTTGTATATACCGAATTTACTTACAAATTTGGTTTTGTTCATATGAAATATTTGACAAAACATTCTTTAAAAAAAAAACTTCCGATAAATGTGAAAATTAAAAATAGGAGCGAAGTTTTTTTTCTGTTTTCATATATCGAAATACAATTAGCTGAAAATAAAAAACAGTAAAATGCAAATACAATTTATCAGAATAAGAGTACATGCAAAAAAAAAATGAATTTAAAAATAAAACCAAAACAAAAAACAAACGAAATTACAAATTAAAACCCGTATTATTTAAAAATCTTAATTAAAATAATTTGAAAACAAAAACGCAATGATTAGAATCGAAGTTAAGTAAAATAAAACGAAGATAATAATTAAATGGATGATTTAATCTCACAAAATCTACCATCATAATTTTTACCAATTTTTACTTAAATAATAAAGTATAAATTAAAAAAAAAAAAAGGAAAATTAATTTTTTGAATAATTTTTTAATTACACATTAATCATAAAAATATAAATTGTATCGATTTTTTTATGTTGATGTTTTGAATATTTTAGCATCTAGATGAAGGCACAAATGTATGAATTTATAAAAGCATTTAAATATTTTACAGTACTAAAATATTAAAAATTTTTATTCACATCGTTATAAAATTAAAATGTTCATTTGTATAAATTCTGATAATTTACAAAAAGAAAAAAACAATTTTCTTGTAATAAATATAAAAAATTAGGCTCGTTAAAAAAAAAAACAGTTACATATCAATACGATGAAAATTTTATTTTTTCTCCATAAAAATATATTTCGGAATAGGTGTACCATTTTTTCATCTTCCATATTTATGTGACTGATACTTTTTCAAATTTTCTATACGCGCTTTTTCTCAAATTGGTTCCAGATAAGAGTAACTTATATTTCATTTCCTTTCATAAAGCTTTCTTAGAAAATATCACAATTAACGCTGTTTAATATTTTTTGAAATCATTCGGTATAGACAAAAGTCAGTTGATGCATTAATCATAAGAGTAGTGGGAGATTAACAAAGTAAACAATTTCTTAAAAAAAAAAAAAAAAAAAAAAAAAAAGCCTATTTTAGTAAATAAAAAAAAAAAAGTCTTTAGTATAAATCCGTTCTTTTTTAAAATGTGCATTAACTTTTATTCGTAATATCATCATATTTAAAATTAGAAAAATGTTTTCACGACTCTTACAAACGTAATTCATTAAACTGAATTAATAAAAAATAAAAAATAAAACTAAAAACTATTAATTATAATTTAAAAAAAAATTAAACCACTTTTAATTAAATAAATATTTAACTACAATTGAATAATTATAACATATCAGAGATACAAAAATATTTCTTCAAATAAATAAATAAATAGACTCGATTACTTTTGCAATACGAATAAGTTCTTACCGGAATAATTATAAACTAATGTAGAAATATGTACAAAATTTTAATTTTATTCAATGAACTACACTGTTGCCCGAACAACGTAATAAATTGAAAAAAATGTCACACTAATTTAACTCGGTCGCGTTATTATTCACAGTTGAGTTTGCAACTGCCAACATTATAATGAACTGAAAACATAACACTGTTCATTTGCTAAATTATTAGAAACATTTCAAATAAACGTAAAAACAATGAAATTCAAAATTAAATGCCAATTTCGTTAATATTTTATATAAAACTAATAGGTCAAATATTAATGCAACTCTCATAAAAATGAGTTTTAAAAAATATTTTTAATCACATTGTAATGAGTATTGTGTGTATATATAAACGTGGGTGTATATGTAAAGGAACATATATACATATGTAGGTATATATTTATTTTATTCTAATTTAACCATTACAGTTTAAAGATAAACATGTAACTGGTACATTCTAAACAAACGTTAGCCTAATTATAAAAAGAAAAAGAAAAGATAAAAAATCGAATAGAACAAAAAAACCATATCAAATACAATTATTTTAATATAAATTAATTTAAAAATTAATATTACCACAATAAAATGCATGTTTATAAATTAAAATTATATAATGTGAAAATTCCATACTTCTATTTTATTAAATTCTAATGTTTACATAGAAAATGGGTCAATGTCGGCTATATTCCGTATATAATGAAACTTTTTCGAAGCAATAGCTGATTGTAGATTAACGTAGTTTTTTTGTTGTTTTTTTTTTGTTAAATCATTTTTTAATCTACATTCTTTTACAGAAATTCTCGTACTATATTTTCATTTAATTTAGACATTTTTTACAATCTAAAGCTTTAAGAAAGAGGTTGATATCAATTTTTTCATATAAAAGAGTAAAAGAGAAAACAAAAGTTCTTCGATTTATCTTACATTACGGCTGATAAGTGACGACCATCATAATAATTAATTTTACATTAGTTCAAAGGAACGCCATGTTGAAACGGCATTCCCAGCGTAACTCCATGATAGATTGCAAGAAACGTAATAGATTTAATAAATAATTTACCTATAAAAAATTAAACGTTACAACTCAGAACTGCATAGTATAAGAATACCTTTTTATAAATAGCTCCTGTTACCACTATAAGAACACATAAAAAACACAAAATAGATTTCAATTCAAGCGTCAAAATGCATCTGCCCATGATTTTTAAACTACAAACGCTCAATTTATAAAATAACATAATCATTAATACACGTAATATATATATATATATATATATATATATATATATATATATATATATATATATATCTATATATATATATGTGTGTGTGTGTGTTTATATATTGTTGAATTGATTTTTTCAAGCTCCAAAAATAAACTAAAAACATGTTTTATTTTTAAATAACACGCCTCAAAAAAAAAAGTGCAAACGGATATTTTAATTGATAATCAAAAATTGACTTCTTCGAAATCTTACGGAAGTCACCAGATGCAAAAGGGATGAACACAGCCGACCCTTCTATTTTGGGGGAAAACCAACTGGGGTCATTTGTCACCAGAAAAGTAGACCTCGATACCGTGCATAATTTGGTGTTTATGAGATAAGCGGACTTTCAATGTCAGTAAACGAACTACAAATAGTACGACACTCATTCTGATTCCTTTTTTTTTTTCATTTTATTTCTATTCTCTATTTGATTAGATAAGCGTACATTTTTATCATCGATAGGCGGCGGGGAATTTATCAACGCAGACTGCATATATTTTAATTGCATCGATGTTACGTTAAAAGGCACACGTAAAAACATTACGTTGACGTAAATCGAGAGCGGACACGAATTATTAGTAATAAGAATCTATTAGGCAGAGGCTGCACGAAAATCGTCAGATATGCAAAGAATCGCGAAATCGCAGGCTAAAACAGTATCATTTGCGCGATATAAACACTAGATAATAATATTAGCAGCGAATAGTTGTAAGAAAAACAAATCTTACCGAGTATAGAGTAAGCTTTCGATTTTTGGAAAACAACATCACACGAAACACCGAGAATCAAAACGATTAACACAACATCGTAACACAACATAGAGCCGAAGTCAGTACACAGTCACCACTACATAAACGACGGTACAACCGATGGCGAAGCGACGGAACCGGGCCAGGAGAGGATTGAGGATACGTTAGACGTTGATGTACACGCGCGCACACGAGCGCAAGGCCGCGGCGACGGGGAGGAGAACGGCCGACTGATGGTTGGGCGGACGGCGAACGGGGGCCGTGTCGGAGTGAGGGTCGGAGGGACGCGACTAAGCTGTTCTGGGAAAACTGGAAATAGGGAGCCAGCCGCTCTAACAAAGACGGTTTGCGGAGCGGCGGGTGCGGGGGCCGTGAAGGGAGATCGAGCCCGTCACGCTGCTGCACGACAGTCAGCGAGCCGGCAGCGTGTGTCGGTGCTGGTGTGGACGGAAGCCGCGCGGGGTCCGCGAGCCCCGGCCGGACGGGAAATCGGGGTTAGCGTTAAAGCTACACCGCGCGCGCAAAAGGCACGCGCACACGCCGAGCCAACGCCGCAATCACCGGAGAAAAGTCCCCGCTGCCTCGGTACGACACGGTCGTTCGGCAGCTAGATTCAAAATCAGCAAACTACCCTTCCGCGCGGGGCGGAACTTTCATCAGTAAAGAGCTAAATGCTCGGCAGATGACACTTGAGTTTTCTCGGAGGAAAATTGGAAATAAATTGGCAATTATCAAGCGATAAGCTTGATTCATCAAGTTGACGATGATGGAAAATCGCCGCAATTTAGCGAGTTCCGTGTACGGCGCCGCGCAGGTGTAATAATGACGCTGTAGGCATTTTACGACGTGCACGTAAACGAAACGACTGGTGTGGTGTTCCATCAGGTTAAATCCGTGCCACCGATCCGACTGATCAGTGCATGTTCTGATAATTACGCGTCGCTTCTGTTTTCTTTGTTCTGTCATGATCCTTCGTTATTTTCCACAGCAAAACGCGCCTCATACTTGGTTTGCACTGGAGTTCGTGTGGACAATGGATACGAAGTCAAAATGAGAGTTGAGATTACTTCCGTGGTTGGAAATAAAGCGATAAAATGAAAACGCGCGATTCAAGGTTCGAAATCGAGAATATCAAATGGGTTGGTACGAAAGTAATTTTAAAGCAAAGCCGAGAATATTTTCTGAGACTTTTAAGCAGTAAATTTGTATTCTCAATTTTTCGTCAGCCTAAAGTAAATCAAGTCCCATACCCTTGATAGGGCGTCGGGATTGTGAAGTTAAGATTCACAATGCACTAAGTTCTCGATTTTTTGTCAACGTACAATTTCTATATACCAATGGAAGATGGATGATGTACGGCGGGAGAGTCACAAGGGACACCCCCTACCGCCAAAAAAAAAACCATAACTTCGATGATAACGGAGAAACTTAATATATACTATAAACGATTTGTATAAATGTTATACTTACGGATTTAATTAGAACTAATATTTAATACTGTTTTCCAGAAAAACTATTAATGTTAAGATTTTTATCCTACATTAAAACGCAACTATCGTCGACCTTTTGTCTTTTTCGTTTATTTTTAATTTTCATTTTGTAATTTTAATTAAAAATAGAGTTCAATGAGAAATGATATATATTTAAACTTCCCCATGGGGACAAAGAATTCGGATCGGATTACTAACAGAAATAAAAAAGAAGTAAAGTCTAATAAAAATACTATCTTTCTATTATTTTTTTAGTAATTTACTATTGAAAAATTCTAAACTACCATTTCAGCTACAATTTTAAATTTTTTTTTAATTTTTCACTTAAAAATAAAACAAAATTTAAATTAAAAATTGTAATAGTTATGTATTTTTAAAACATATTTAAATTTTTACAGAGGTGGTCGCTATTTGATTTCCTTTATGAAATAAGGTATTTCTCAAATCCACTACCTATCGCATAGGATATTACGTAATTATATAATTTCTCTCCCCAAAATGCCTCTCTGGATCCGCCACTGCTATTTACATGTATCGTACGGTACTTTTATTTATCGGTCTCCTGTACACGAAACGGATTAACTGTTGAGAATTATTGAAGAGATTTTTATAATTTAATCGAAATTCCGTTAAAAATAATATAACGCGTAAGTGTAGTCTCCTATAAATCCTAAGTAAATAAAAATATTGCAAACTTGGAACTGAAGACTCAACTTCTGTTCCTACGTGTTGCGAGCATTCTATTTAATATGGAAAAAAAAACTACTCTAGAGCTAAAGAAACAAACTGAAATAACATTATTTCTAACAAAATTGAGCACATGTAAAAGAATTTTAACTGCGATGGTAGTTTAAAAAATTCGAAGAAACAGTGTGAGAAAAACCCAGAAATTTATTCATTAAGTATAATACTGAAATTTCGGTATATCGCTTCCGCCAAATCGCCAAATCGCAAAACGGTACTTATCTCTGGAGCCGTCAAAAATTTTAAATTAGAAGAAAGAACAGTGAAAGTTTTTCCACTAAAAAGTTGTATTAAGTGTTTTTTTGTTGTTTTTTTTGATAATTTCCTATTTTGTTCAAAGTTGGAGTAAGAAGAAAGTTATATTTATTAAAAACATACCTATGTTTAACGCCTAGCTAATGGACTGCGTCTATCTCTAATCGCATAAAAATAGAGTTAATAAAAATTAAACAATCCGTTAAATAAAAAAAGACGTAGAAATCAAAAAAACTCGCAAATGTAAATAAAGTTTCCTGCTTCGTTTTTAAATGATAGATACAGTCGCATCATAATATAAATCGTCACCTACATGGAGCGATATGGATAGAACGTGCTTTTGTACTACTGAGAATTAGCGTATTTAATAAGACTACTACTGAAAATTTCCAATTTCGTTGATATGCTAATGACTGTTGTAAAAAAATGGTTCGAATTAAAAATTAGACTTTTTTAATGTATGGTAGAGAGATTGATGATAGTACGGATAAGTATATTTGCACGAAATGTACGCACACACTTTTGTTGACCGATACAATAAATTAAAATCTATAAAATAAAATAAATACCTTAATAATAAACAAAATTAATATTAAATAATTTACTTTAATAAATTTAAGTAAATACTTGACTTTAGAAATACGTTTTTTTCTAATATAGTCCTTAACAATATCGAGTACACTCAGAGATAAAACTAAAACCAAACTACTGGTTTTATCTGAGTGTACTCTATATTGTTAGCTGATGATGGGCTATGTCTGAAAAAACGTTTTTCTAAAATAAGGTATTTATTTCAATTTATTAAAATAAATTATTTAATAATATAAATATTAACAAACAAGTATGGACTTGTCTATATTCAATTAAAATCACACGACAAAACGCTAAATCGGTGCCCGAAACGTTTGAAGTGTACGTATAATTTCACTGTACCCGTTTTTTTTTGTTTTTTTTTTGGAGGGGGGGGGCGTCAAAAATTCAACCCATCGACAAAATACTTTAAAAAAATTTAAAGGCATTCGGAAGAAAGGATTGCGAGAAATACCTACTCGTAAGTTTCATACATCACAGTTCGTTCGTTTAAACATTATCAAATTTACAAATGTATTATACAAATACGTTGTAATATCAACGGAATCGTTGGAATTATTTCAGAAAAAAACAATAAACCTGTTGTTTTCTAATAAGTAAATCAAGTAAAACGAATTTAAAACGAATTCACTAGCGAAGATAAAGTTTCTTTATAATAGGAATCGAAAATCTCATTATTGCCAGTTACTTTTTAAAATATGTATTCGCTCGTATTTTATTTAAGTACTTCTTTTTCGCTAATACGAAAAATAGGCTTGTTTCGCATTTCGCATTTTTTCCCTTATTATTTAAAGATAATTACAATTATTTTTCTTTGGCCTAATTTCGCTTCATTTACGGAATTATAAACGTAGTTACGTATACCGGTGATGATATCGCCTTACTGAATATCGATCGGGCAACGCTATCTACATATTTCTTTTAAATAACTAACAGTCCAGTAAACGAAGACGTCTCTGCAGTGCGCTAATTTAGAAATGGTGGTCGTTCCAAAAACCAAAACCAACTGCGATGCTTTCAAATGAGAAGACGAAGACAACTTTATAGTACAACTCTAATTTCATTAACCCATTATTAACTAATAATATAGATCTGACGTCAGTTAATAGTTTAGTGAACCGACGATGATTTTTAAATTCGAACGAACTTTTAATGTGGAACATCAGACACATGCAGATTGTTTTTAACGTTTTTCCTAATGGGAATTTCAGTCAGCTACCTTAAAAATCAAAACTGCGGGAAAAAGAAAATTCAATCAGCCTACTACAAGAGTCATACGGGGACGATTAATTCCAAATTTGATCAATTCAGTTTTTTCGTATCGAATGACGACTCTTGTTTTACGTTTTCTAAAAGCAGCAGCGGATATTCATTTCAAATTGTCATGACGTCGAATGAATGTAATTGTATATATTAACTATGAACATCATTTTCGGATAGGTTTTAAACTAACGTTTTGCTGTTTCCCTTAATTTTCGCCATTATTAATTCGCTGCATTGTTTCGGTCGGTCTTTTACCGGTAACATGCTGGACAAAAAGTGCGCATTAACTTTTTAATGGAGTTAAACGTTTCGTTTTCATAATTAATCGATTTTATTTCGCTGAATTTGCGTAACATACGCAACGAACTGCCGTGAGAATACAATTTTTTATACTCGCTACTTTAATAATACAAATGATCGGTATCACTTCAAGCTGTTTTTCATAATTTTATCGAATATTCAAAATGTTAAAATGCTATTAATTTCAGTATTCTTACTCCGTAGAGTAAAATAGTATAACAAAAAAAAATTGAAAAAGAGACTTCCATTTACTAATTTTGTGGGCTGAAATAAATTGGGATATTTCAAAAGAACCAAATAAAAGCGTCGATCGATATATGAAATATTGCTTTTTTAGACGAACGCTTTTATTTCATTCTTTTAAAATAGCCCAATTTAATTTAATTTTCCGTATTTTTATCTCATAAAAATCGGTCTTTCCGTTTTCCAGATTTGAGCACCGTAAGATTTGCAAGAATACAAACACGAAGGTAAAGTTAAATAAACGCCTCTGAAATAAAAAGACATACCGTTTCCTGTAAGATTTAAGTTTTTTACCTTAAGATAAATCAATCAATAACGGGAATTTTTTTTCATTTACAAAATAAAAATTGGACCTATTTAAAAAACAGTTGTTACACATAAAATACCAATTTTAAAAAAATTCCTAAGGAATCGCCCACTTTTTTCTACGAATTTAAAAAAAAAAAAAAAACGATTTTTCAGTCGTTTTCTAAATAACCGATTCTGCAAAAATGATTATTGTGTACACATTGGAAACGAAAAATACACCACCAACTCTCTTCATAGACCACTAATTTGATTCGAACGCGCGTTTTCACTAAATGGATATCCTCTACAGCCATTGTTCCGCAACTTCGAATATTCTACAACAGACAGAGATGTCAACGTAAATTAACATCTCTAAATGGAGAGAGAAATTCTTATTATAAAAGTACATCAGAGCAGATTAGTAGTTAAATTCCCGGTAAAGGAAAACAAACACTGGTTTTTTTTTTTTTTTAAAGTATAAAGGAAGCCATTAACTAAAATTCAGAAGTAACGAAGCGGATATTATAGAAAAACGAAATCAGGTAGAAATTTTTTAATTTAAATTAACCGAATATTAGAATAATTCGTAAATTTGGAATATAAGAAAACCGACTGTTTGATTTCATTAAAATGACTATCAATGCGACGAAAAATAGCAGAACGATAATAACTTCAAAACACGCTGGTGTAATGTAGTCATTTTACAACATTCATGATTTTACTAAATTATATACAATTTCTGTGAAGTAGAAACGAAAGTGAATATTAATAAGATGAAATAACCAGCGTACTGGTTTAAAAAATAGATTCCAAGCTTTTCGTGACGCATCGACATGGCAGCATTATTAACTCTATTTGATCAGAAAATCGACAGCATTAAACTGAAGAATACATAAAGATAATGTTCAACGCCAATTCCTTTTTTATTTTTCTTCTTTTTGGCTCAAACTTATTACCCATTTAGCCATAATTATTTCATTTTATTTTATTTGTTTAGTTATTTTTTGTTCTCCTACATTTTTATTCTATTCTTCTTAGCGTGTATTTGATATAGCTGTTCACTTATTTCCCCTATCGGAGGTGATACTATTGACTAAACGTTTGAAGGCATAAGTTGTATCATATTTTCAATTAGTTCATTTCTATCTGCGATAAATATCATCTGAATGTGAAGTGAATGCAGCCTTCTCATAGCATATTTCACATTTGTTATTGCTTATTATTTTTATGTATGCTTAATTAAAAACGGGAGTTAAATTATATCTTGTTCTTAAGCGTATTAATTGTGCTCCATCAAACCATGGCTTCATCGATAAGTTTTTTTTGGGGGAATACCTTTTTTTTCTTTTTTCTGTTTTTTCTGTTGTTTTTTTTCTTTCTTTTTTTTTCCCCGTGCGATTTCTCCTAAGTAAACAATAAGCAGCATTGTGTATTATTTTCATTTTACTCCAAAAAGAATGCTACCCAATGGTGGCTATTCTCTTTTTGATTAACGTATGAAAAAGCGGCCAAAATTATAATTTAAGGTCGATTTTCCAACTTAATCGGATTACATGCTTCTAGAATATTATCGGCAAGATCGGCTGCTAATGGATTAACATAGTGTTGTAATCGTTGGATACATTTGAAACTATAAATTTTTATGACTTCATTTACAAAAGGGATATTAAGATCATTATGTAGATCATCGTTTCGAACATAGCACGGTCAGTGGCGGATTTGACCATGATAGCGTCCTAGGCCCATGCTGATATGCTGCCCTTCTCATAACGTCAAAGTATATATATATATCAAAAATTTGTAGATATTAATAACGAACTTACTTCAGTTATTGTAAAAATATACTATTATTCTTTGATAGATACAATCATAATATTGCATAAACATTAGTTATCAATAAAACACTTATAATTAGAAAATAAAGCACAATTAAGGAATAAATTACTAATATAATCAATCACAAAATAATGTTTTTTCTTGCTTTGGCTTGTGCAAAAACATCAATGATATCATCATATTCAATTTCCTGTGCTTTTAGGCGCACGGGAAAAAATGTTTTAAGGTTCAGGCGCCTTTTTAATTTTAGTCGTCTTTGAACTTTTGGTGCCCTTCAAATTTTGTCGCCCTAGGCCCGGGCCTCGCGGGCCTATGTCTAAATCCGCCACTGACCACGGTGCTCGAACTGTATTTTTTAGAACGTTTGCTTACAATCGCTGGATGACTTTTATGTCGGAATCGCTAGCTACTCTCCAGATTTTAATATCGTATGTCCATAATGTTTTTTTTTTTTTTTTTTTTTTTTGGTAACGGTTTTGCAATAGAGTAGCTTTTTATATTATCCCGTCTAGTGTTGTTCTGGTCTCTGGTCAATTTGTTAGCAATTTCATTTCTCTTTATTCCCAAGTGACTTGGCGCCCAAACCGGTCGTTAAACTAGAGAAAAATATGTTTTTTGGAAGATTTATTAAGTAAGAAAAAATATTGCAAGATCTTATGTCACAAATAATAACGTTAAAAAATCTTATAAGCAATTTTATTAGGGGAAAAAAAACCAGATTGAAATAGGTAATATGTTACTGCAGTAGGCAAAGCAGACGCGGAATGCGCCATTCAATCTTTGGAAGTATTATTGCTAGTGACCCGTAACGGAATGGCTGCATTCATTGGAAGAACGTACGGAGCGAGAAATGTAGCGAATATCAATAACCCAGACGGAGAACAAATTTACCGCGTACTTTTTCGAAAATAATGTGAAACCGAAATTCTCGAAACGACGTAAAAAAAGGAATCTGTAATCATTAATGAAATGATGCACAACCGAGCGTTTCAAGTTTTATTTTTTACGAATTTTTGTAATATACATCGTATTGAACAATATTCCCCGGACTACGATCGTTAACTGTTCAAGAGGATTTAATTTTTAAAAGAACAAATCTGTATATTTTAAAAAGAGATGAAAAATTTTATAAATGTTATCTCACATAGTTTGTTTATAATAACTATGTTATATATGTTCCTATTCATTTTAAAACAAACGATTCAACATTTAATACAAAAAAGGATAGATCTTCTATATTATTACAGTAAAATCCATAAATTAAATTCTACAACGCTAAAATTTCAGAGAAAACAAATTATTATCTAAATCTATGTACACTAAAATTTAAATAACAGTAAAAAATATTATACCGCATTAATTTGGACAAAATGAAGTAACATTTTTAGATTATTAAACTATATGTCTGTTATTAGGTATATATCTTAATACTTTTAATGTAAAAATTATGAATTTTTTGGCAAATTATACATCACATTTTATCCTTTATTAATATGAAAATACAGAAACCATATACATGGGGGGTAGCCTAAGAATTACGTTGTAATTAATATATCTGATATTTACGTATTAATACTGACGTAATTGAGTACATTTATAGTGAATGAAAAATAAATTTCGAAAAGCAACGTAAACCGAAAAAATACAAAAATACACACATACGCAGAAAATGTATATATTATTGGAAAAGAAAATGAGCGTTCCTTTTCCTTTTTTTAATAAACAGTTTACAACATTTTTTAAACAGTCCGAAAGTCCAAATTCGACGAAATTTTTGATCCACAAAATATAAATTTGTTCCTATTTTTCATCATTCATATACTAAATAAACACAACGTCAAATAATTTACTTTAAAATGAATAAACGCATAAGAATACATAGTAAACTGAGCGTGAAAATAATTAATTTTAACAATTAAAGCAATAATTTCATCCAATCCGTTATATCAAATTACTATTTTAAGAGTTGAAATTAATTATCTCGGCTCTCAGTTTACTATATATCCTTACGTATTTATTAATTTTAAAATAAGCCGATATATTATTAAACGTGTTATTCTTTTCTTTTTTTTTTGCCACACCGGCCAAACTCGGCCATAATTGGCATTTTTCATTAATAGACTAAAAATAAAAAGTAAAATAAATTAAAATTAAAAGCGATATTGCTTCCTCTCCCAGCGGAGATGAAACAACTGATAACAATATACACTATATTAAATTCCACATGTATGTGTTCTTAAGAAATATCGATCCATCGACGCGTGATATCCACTTCTCTTTCTTGTTCGGCGTTGAATTTTGTTGAAGCCACTTATCTTTCGGATACTTGGTAACACACAAAAGATATGCTACCTCACTACTCGTGGTGTTATTCTTAGACTGAGGTTAATTTGGGCTATTTAGAAATCACGTAACGTTTACATATTACAAAAGCGCTTTATGGAAGTTCCTACGCAAACCGGAAATTAAAGTTTTTCTCTTCTTTATCGGTTCCGAAAGTGATTTTGATTACATTAAAAAAAAAAAACAAAAAAAACACCATTATTTTTTGAAAAAAGGCACGGTTAATTGAAACCAACTGGAGGTCCAATGGATGTCTCGTAGCGTGGTTCAAAGGATCGGTGTATATATATATATATATATATATATATATATATATATATATATATATCAGGGCTGTGTCCAAAATTTTAAAAAGGGTGAGGGGAGGGGGTTGAACATTTTCTTCGTATATTTATTCTATAAGTAACAATACATTTTTCACTAATATTCGTACTATTAATAATTTCCATCATTTTGATTTATATATTAATAATTTACATAAATTAATTACCCCGTATAAAAACATTAATAAAAATTATTTATGTTATTGGTTATACTCGTAATAAAAAATTATGCATAAAATATTAATGAAGTACCTAAAAATATGGAGCAATTTTTTCTTTTTTTTTTTCTAATGCACTCGTAAGAACTTCCTAAAGAAGAATCAATATTTATTTGTTTGATTTTCGCTTTTTTCAAATTTTTGTGCATTTATAATAAGTATTTCAGTTCTAATGGGGGGTTTTAACCCCCAAAACCCCCCTATGTACACGGCCTTGATATATATATATATACATATATATATATACGTATGTATTGGAGCTATTCTGATAAAATAATTGTAATAAATAAGAAAAAAAATAAAAAAGGGAATACATAGGGCAGGTTAAAAAGATTAGTGTTTCGGTACACAACAGTAATTTTATACTTGATGTGCACTGAAAGATGTTCCTGAAATTTTTAATTTATTCTCGAAAAAATAATTACTGTTTTATTAAAAAGGACAAGGGGCAATGGTAAAATTCCCGAAAAGAGAGTTTAAAACGAGTAAACTTCTTTCAAAGTTGCGTTCAGGAATTAAAATATTTAATTTTCCAGATGACGAATTATGAAACTGGTTTTGCTTATGAGAAAATATTTTTAATCACATTCGACAGCGAACGTGACATTCGAATTGGAACTATCGACATTCAACATTTAACACATATACGTATTTTTGTTTACATTATACTGCAACTTGCAGTACACATTTTAAACAATACATTAATACGCAAACACACATTCGTGCACACAAGTCTATAATTTTGTACTAGCACAGGCTACGGTATAATAGTGAAACTGCATTGTGTAAACATTCGTTGAAAATAACCATTTTCAGCTCGGTAGAACTTGGCAAATACATTTCACTTACTAATCGGTTTTCAGTCTCTACACTAATTTTATTTATAATTTGAATATGAGATCATTTTTAATCGATCTTAAATTTCAATTAACAGAAATACCGTCCATTTTTGATAGCCTACATAACGAAAAATGAAATTAGAAGTGCAAACCAGAAAAATTAAAAAACCAAAAATTAAATTACAAAAAGTTCACGCACAATTCGTCGACGTGTTTCAGAGAAGACTGTTCTGTTTTATGATCAATTATATTTTTATCGGCATAAACATGTGAAATGTACTCCGACGAATTTGTATAATTTAACAATTACATATTCGTAATTTGCATTTATAGTCTGATTTTAACCACGATTAGTCGACACACTACCTGCTGATTACTCCTAAAATGTCCTGTTTTTTCTAACGGTTTTTTGCAAAATTTGTGGTGTGGCACGATGTTATTATCAATTTTTCGTTCATTAATTTATAATTGTTTTGAGTAGTAGGTACCTTACATAATATTATGTACCTCTTTTAATAAATTTTAAGTTTAAATTTAATTACATTCAATGATTACACTAAAAACGTCGTAAAGATCGATGGAAAAGAAAAATTCTGTCGCGAATCGTCCATCAAATCTCTCTCTCTCTCTATATATATATATATAAGCGAAAATCTGGAAATATTTGAAAGACACAGCATTTATTGACATATCGTTGCAAATACTAGGTCTATGAAGCTGAAAATTGGCACCTAATACAAACATACTATGTACTGACAGCATCTAAAAATGCATTAAAAAATTCGAATTTTTTAGGAGTGAAAAGGGGGGTAAAAGTCAGAAAATCGCTTTTTAAAAAACCAAAAACACACTACAGCTGAAACCATTTACACCAGATAATTGAAATTTTACATAAACATTATTTATATACCGAAGATGAACAATAAGAACGCTTTTTCGAAAATTCGGACTTTAAGGGGCGAAAAGAGGTTATAAACTGTTTTCCAAAAAACACACAATCTGTAATATTTTTGGTACAAATGGGTTGATCAAATTGTAATTCAACATGAAGATACCTCATATAGTGTACTAAATGTAAGCAAATTTTTTTTTAAATTCCCAAAATTTTAAGGGGAGGAAAGGGCAAAACCCCATTTTTGAGAAATCCACAAATCACGCTAGTCCAAACGAATCGCAATTATCACGTGTAATTTCATGTAAATACAGTATATGTATATATTGAATATGTTGAATAAGAACGATTTTTTGAAAATTCGAATTGTAAGGGGTGAAAAGGGGTTAAATCCGATTTTCAAAAAATACAAAAAACGCTATATTTTTGGTACAAATGGGTTTATCAAATTTTAATTCTGCATAGATGCACCTCCATATGGTGTAATAAATGTGGGCAAAATGTTTTTCAAATTCCTACATTTCAAGGAGGGAAAAGGCAAAACTCCGTTTTTGAAAAAAAACAAAAATCACGCTACAGTTCAAACAAATCGTGACCATCGCATGTAATTTCATGTGGATATCATGTATATACTGAAGATGTCAAATAAGAACGCTTTTTTGAAAATTCGGAGTTTAAAGGGTGAAAAGGGGTAAAAAATTGTTTTCCAAAAAACACACAATCTGTAATATTTTTGGTACAAATGGGTTTATCAAACCGTGATTTCGCATAGAGATACCTCATATGGTGTAATAAATGTGGGCAAAATTTTTTTCAAATCCCTACATTTTAATGGGAGAAAAGGGCAAAATCACATTTTTGAGAAAACCAAAAATCACGCTACAGCCGAAATCATTTACACCATATGCTTGAAATTTTACATGAACATTACTTATGTATTGAAGATGTCAAATAAGAAAGCTTTTTTGAAAATTCAGATTTAAGGATGAAAAGAGGTTATAAACTGTTTTCCAAAAAACACACAATCTGTAATATTTTTGGTACAAATGGGTTGATCAAATTGCAATTCCACATGAAGATACCTCATATAGTGTACTAAATGTAAGCACATTTTTTTTCAAACCCCAAAATTTTAAGGGGGGAAAGCAGCAAAACTCCATTTTTGAGAAAACCAAAAATCACGCTATAGTTCAAACAAATCGTGACTATCGCATGCAATTTCATGTGAATATAATGTATATACTGAAAATATCAAATAAGAACGTTTTTTTAAAAATTCGAACTTGAAGAGGTGAAAAAGGGCTATACACAAACTGTTATAATTTTGGTAAAAATGGGTCTTCATAATTGTTATTTCGCATGTAGATACCTTATGTGGTGCACTAAGAGTGTGCAAAACTTTTTTTCCGTGCCCAAAATTTTAAAGGAGAAAAATGGCAGAAACTCATTTTTGAGGAAACCAAAAATCACACTACGAATCGTGATTATCGCGTGTAGTTTCATGTGAATACAGTGTACATACTGCAGATGTCAAATAAAAACGCTGTTTTGAAAATTCAGATTTTAAGGGGTGGAATGAGGTTAAAACCGTTTCCAAAAAAATACACAAACTGTTATTTTTTTTGGCTCAAATAGGTTTACCAAATTGTAATTTCGCATGAGGATACCTCGCATGGTCTACTAAAAGTGTGAAAAAGGTTTATAAAACTCTCAAAATTTTCGTTGGGAAAAAGACAAACCCCCATTTTGGAAGAAACCAGCACAATTATAGAAACGAAGGAAATAAACAATACAATATTTGGAAAGAGAAAGAACGAAGTGAGTGCAGAGAGACAATTAAATAAGGTATTATTCATGTCGCCATTGGCGGCAATGAGATCATCCGAATCGGAGTAGAAAAGTACATCGTCTGAATGTAGGTAAGAAAAGGTATCTATAGGAAGAGAAGCAACGTCAATGGAATAAATATTAAAACGTGTAGAACCGGATATTTGGCGAAGTTCTCTATAAGTACGTCTGATAGTGGAGTGAGAGAAAGTATAGGCAAAGAGAGTTCTATTTCGAAAAAGGCTGAGAAAAAAAGTGATAAGATCAGAAGAATGTTAAGAAAACATAATTTAGTAGATAGAGCAGGAAGGTGTATATTATAAAATGCGGAAAAGACATCAACAAAGGTGGCAACGGTGAGTTTTTCTGAGAAAGATTTTTAGACATTTGAGAGCAAAAAAAAAAAGAATACATTCAATCGGATCCAGTCCCGGACGGAAACTGAGACTGTTAAACTAGGTGACTGTTTACTATACCTTTGAATAGTTTACAAAAACAAGAAGCTAAGCAGATAGAACAAAGAGAGGACTGGTTTCTTCTTGTTATAAAGTCATTCCAGGAATAAGAAGTAGAACCGACAAAAAGGGAGGAATTAAAAATACCTAGGAAGAGATTAGAAACGAAAGATGGCCTACTTCTAGAGATCCTTCATTAAGAGCGAATACAAGTTTGTTACTGAAAAGAGAAAATAGGTTGGGAAATTCAGAGCTTGGAGCATGCTTGGCCATAACAGATATTTTCCATAAATTTGAAAATCATCACCCCTCTGTCATTTTTTAGCTGATCTCGCTTAAAACTTTTAAATTCGCAGTTTATTTGTTTATAAATGAAAAGATACATTTTCTTAATGACCGTCTTTTATGTTCACCTGTATTTACTTTTGTCGGATTACGATGTAAAGCGGTTATATACGCATTTTCTGCTTTTCGTAGCGAATTTTGCATCAAATTTAAGTAATAATACCTTAAAATTATATTAAAATGGATCATCCAATTTTAAAGAGAATCCAGTTACACTCGCTAGTCAGGCTTGTAACAATTTTTCACAGGAGCATTTATGAATATTTGCTAAATTTACGGTTAGTTAAATAAATATATCACGCGATATTTCCCATCCACAGAGTATTTTATAGCAATACAAACGCAATTATTTATTTCTCTCTGTAACTGCCGTTGTTTAATTATCACCTTACCCGAAGATACGTAAATGACAGATAATTTTCATCTCGTCATTTTCAGTTAAAAAGTATTTCCATCATTTTAAAAATGCTCCTCTAATGAAACTAAGAACGAATTCGTTTAGATTTGATTAATGATAATAAAGATGGCGACTGAAAATCAGCGTAGCAGACGCAGCAGCTCGTACGGTATTATCTTCCATTCTTAATTACTGACAGATTGCACCTTACCTCTGAACTGGTAAGCATTTTAAGGTCCTCGTTCGCCATTTTCTATGTTACAGGGAGAACGCTGCTTGTTCACAATTTCGAATGCTATTGTCGTTATGCTTGGCACAGTTCGTTATTTAAGGGTTTTATTCCGACAGGGCTGATGCAAGGTGCAGTTAAGCGGGCTTTGAGCTCAGCCCGTTCTTCTCCACCATCCACGATGGGTTAATGAGCCATTCTCGAAAAACTGGCACCGGCGAAATGATGATTGCAAAAGCAAAAGACGATTTGGAAAAAGACAAAAAAATACTCAAGTAGAATACTTTTAACACAAATTATCTCACTGAAAAACTGAAAAAATAAAAGCGCTCATCGATAAATTATAAATTATTGGATAATAATTAATTATAATTTTACGTAAGATTATTTATTTTAATAGTACAGTGGTGATTGTATTAGTGAATTAAGCTCCCTCTATAGAAAAACAACTTTAGCCGATAATTTGAAGTATCGCCGGTATACGTAATAAACAATTTTTATGGCCCGTTATTTAGAGCTATTAGATTTACTTATTTTTTTGGGCGTTATGGTGAATAGGGGGGAGGGGGATTTGTGACGGAATTTTAAAATAAGCGGCGATTTGAAAGACCGAAATGTACTACGACAAAATCACTGGTACTAACGTCCGTATTGTAAATTGATCATCTGCAGTTTCCTGCTAAGTCATGTTTAAGTTCAATTTGTTTATTGCAGGGGAGCTTATCAGCTATACGGACGGTAATACAGCGCGAAAGGATTTTTTTTCCCGTAATTTATAGAATCAGAATTTAAACCAAGTGCCAAAATCAGGCCCTTATACAGGATGACCTTCTCCCAATATTTAAGGTCAAAGGTGTGTGGGTGCAGTCTTCTGAGCTTATTGTAAACGTTATCGCATTTCTTGTATAAGTATTAAATATGTGGCAGAAATGTAGGCCGATAATCGATAATTATACTAAGGTACTTTAATTGCCTGGTGTGAGAATGGGTTATGTAGAGATGCGGGTGAGAGATCCAATTTCTAGCATCGTGTCAACAACTATTGTCTGTTTCCAATACTGAAACAAATTCAGTCAAGCATGAAGTTTCACGCGTTGAGGATTCCGTATGTAAGTTAACGATGACTATAATTATTTAGTATGTAAGAAAATTTGTTTGGATAAACTTCCATTTTTATTTTATTATTTTAATTTAAGGGGAGGTTCACATCAGGACCGACCAAAAAATCGATTTTGTTTTTTTTCATTTTTTTGTAGTAAATTATATGTAGAATATATTCCCAAAACCGTTTGCTCGAATATATGTTTTTTTTTTTTTAATTTATGGAATAAAAACGAGACCCACCTTTTTAGTCAAAAATTGAAAGTTCGAGCAGAGTGTATTTTACATCAATATTTTTGAATAACGCGTGCATGTATCCATACTATGGTAAGTAGAGTTACCAAAAGTACCACCAGATGTCGCATGTATGCTATAACTCCGAAAAAATTTGAAGCTACGACTCTTGGTTTTGCCACGGTTATCGGAAAAAATACCAGTAAGGTTCTTAATGTTTGCGTGAAATCTTCTTTCTGATAGCTAGTGCCAATAAAAAAAGCAAAGAAGGAACCGTCAGATTTAGTTTATGGAAAGAAAGTCATGAAGAGACATGCACGGCAAACCATCATGGTAGTTCCGGAAAAATGGAAGTGGACGCAATCACAGAAATGTTATCTCGTTCTCAAGAATTACTCGGTATAAAGTATGACTCATACATTGGTGATGGCGATACGAAAACGTTTAAGGTCATATTAGATGTAAATCCTTACGACGACCCCATAGTAAGAAAAAAAGAATGCGTGGGCCATGTCCAGAAACGATTGGGAACTCGTCTCAGGGCTTTAAAAAAGAAAACAAAGAATCTCGGAGATAAAGGTACAGGTAAATTGACTGATAAAATAATTTGTAACTTAACAACATATTATGGATTGGCGATTCGACGAAATCCAGATTCGGCAGGGGTAATGAAGGATGCCGTGTGGGCTGTCTTTTACCATAATATCTCAACCGATAGAAATCCGCAGCACCAATATTGTCCGGCTGGAAAGGATAGCTGGTGTAAATGGCGCGTAGCAGAAGCCAACGGTACTCTTAAGTTATTTGAGCGCAAACCACCTCTTGCAGACAACGTTCAAAATGCAATCAAGCCTATATTTGAGTCTTTGTTATTGGATGATTTGATGGAGCGTTGCACTAGAGGAAACACACAAAACTCGAACAAGTCAGTGAACTCTTGCGTCTGGAAGCTCGCTCCGAAACACCTTCACTGCGGTACAAAGACTGTAGAAATTGCCGCTTACATCGCTACTAGTTTATTTAATGAAGGATATACAAAACTGTTAAAAATTATGGACATCTTAGGAATTACAGTTAGGCTCGAAGCCAATAATTTGCCCACTTAGCTAATACGAAACGCGTTACTGCGCCTGAGAGCAGTTTGTTAGAAGGAGCAAGGGCAGCTGTACTTTCGAAAAAAGCCGACCAACAGACCCTTCAGGAGCATTATGAACTTGAGGAAGGACTGATGTATGGCTCTAGAATCGCTGATTAGCCACAAGGTATATATTTTTTTATGTTAACACAGAAAAATCGCTGCTGAAATCTTTAATCGTGTTTCCTGAAAAATCGTGTTTTTCAAACTGTTGGCCAAGATTTCTCAAAAACTACTTGACGGATCGCCTTTTTTCTTTTTTCATTTTAAAGTAGATTTAAGTCATTGGAGCCCTTACTACAATCAAGATGATATATGCATATTTTTTTTTTTTACAGTACTTTAAAGAGCAAAAAATCGTGAAAAACTGTATGTAAAAATTCAAACGTCCGCCATTTTGGTAAATTTTGACTTTCATGGATGATTCTAGTAGGAGCTCCAACTACACTCACATAGTTTATAAAAAAATTTCGATTATTGATTTTTGAGTATTTTTGCAGGTGCTAGAGTGGCCAACAGTAAGGTACCTTTTTTTGAGACGGTCACGTTACAAGGCATGTCAAAAATTATTGTCGCAATATTTTTTTATTAAAAAATTATATTTTTTGTAGTTTATAACACACTAAGCAAGTGACAAAAAGTTTGAGTGTCTAATTTATTTCCCTCTATTAGAAAAAAATTCGAGAAAATTACGTCGTTTTGGGGCCTCCAGATGAGAACCTCCCCTTAATATCTTAATAAATTTCAGAGATATTTTCTAATAATAATTTAAAACAGTAAAGCAAAATACTAATTTGAATCGAAGGTTTAGAATAATTTGAAATGCAATGTAGTGGTTATGAAGAATAAATATATATATAATATATTTAAATAAATCCTTTTTTTATTTATTTAATCTTTATTTATTTTTTTAAATTATTGGTTTAGATTTAATAATACTAATATTAAGGTTTTATGATTTTTTAAAATGTATAATTTTATTAATCCCTACAACTATCTTTCTTGAATAGTCGACTGTTAAAGACATTAATAAATATATAAACGAAAACACGCAAAAAAGATTAATTAGAAATAATATAAATGCTACGTATTACTCTTCTGTGGCTGCTAGAATGTTGGGTGTTTCCTGCTGGCAGGTTGGTGTACGTTGGTGATTGCGTCCTGGATTCTCGGTGAACGGGAGGGGAGACACGGTAATCGAAATTATAGTTTACGAATTTTGTAAATGTCACTAATTTAAAAATCGAATTTCGATGCGATTTGGTTACTAGCACCTTGTTGGATCAAACTTTTTTCGGTTGCGAGACGAGAACTGGTTACTTTACCAAAAAAGGTCGATATAGTTACGTGATGTGACAAAGACTGTCGTTCTACTTACATGATATTTTAACAATTCGGTATTTTCTTTCGACTCGCTCAATACGTTAGACCATTATTATTATTTTTATTTATTTACTAGCATAGTGCGTTAAGTTGTTTAACTAATCGAAATGCTATTCGAACATGTTTTTCATCAGGCGGACGTACTACCTAAACAACGATGCGGTGAGTCCGTTCCTTTTATTACAGTTTATAACACTAACACAAGCCTTAATGAAAATAACCAAACCGAAACCTGGGATCCCGTTCCGTTTCTTAGCCCTCGTAGATCCGACCCAAATTCTAAAAACCGCTGTAGTCTCGTATTCCGATAAAGCAAAAAGAAAAATAACACCGATTAACAAACCCGTTTATTGCGTGCATTCAAGAAACCCACTTAAAACAAAACCAACATTTAAAACTAAAAAACTATAAAGTTCTCGAATCAAATCCGGTGTTTGGTGATTGTGCGCATGGGGGAGTAATATTAGCCGTTCGTGCGGATATTAACTTTCAACAGATAATGTTATCATCCGGTATTCAACCAGTAGCAGTCGAAATTCGTACATCAGCTTCACCCTCAATCTGTACCATATATCTTCCCCCAAGTTAGCAACTAAAGCTACAAGATACACAAAAATTTCCCCGCCACATACAATCGCAACATATATTTATAGGCGATTTCAATGCCCACTCCCCTCTATAGGGAACCTCTAAACATAATTCCGAACCGTATTTCGAAACTTTCAAAGTTGTCAAAAAGTTCAAACAGTCCCTCCCCTCTAGCGCCGCGACTATTGCAGCTAAAAATTTTGAATACGGTTAAATATATGCGTTTCGACGTATATTTTTCAAGTTTGGAACATTAAGGTTTGAACGTTTTGTTAAGAAAATAACTTATGGTTTCGTTCTTGACAAATAGCGATCTTTCTAATGATATATCGCATGCCTAGGGGAAAAAATATTTTTTTACAAAATTTCGAACTTCTGGCGCCCCGGTCTAATTTTAAAGCTGGAAATCCAGATGTTTCAAACTAGAAAAATATACGGGGATGGGCATATTTTTAACCGCGTTAAAAATTTTCAGCTGTAATACTCGCGGCGTTAGGTGGGGATACGTCATTTTTTGAGTTTTTTTGAACTTTTCGGTCACTTTACATAATTTTTGTACCGTAATTTTATGATTTTATGAAAGGACTACTGCATTTTATTAAATGTTTTGAATTTCAGCTTTATAGGTTTATCGGGGGATGAGTTATGATTTTTTAAGTGATTTTTGAGATTGTTTTAAATACCATATTATATATTCTTGATGGTTTTTTGCCACCCAGGGTAATCAGTCATTTTTAAGTTATAAATCGTTTTAAAAAGTATTTTAATTGTAATTTATGTTCTAAATTTGAAGTTTACAAGTCAAGCAGTTCGTGAGTTATTGATTTTTATTGGATATTTTGGTCATTTCTGAACCATCTTATTAGGATTCCGTACATTATATGTTTACGGAATCCCAAAAAAGGATTACGAGACTAAAGAATCGAGTTAAATATTGCAAACTCCACGCACAAATTTATCAGGAGCACATCACTAGGTGCGCATGAAAAGGCAATAATGATAAAATGGGAAATGTCGGTATATTCAGCCCCGGTGGTGAATATTTCGGAAAAGATCGAAATTATCTTATAGAGTAAATTTTTTTGTAAAACCTATACAAGGTTCAACGGTAATAGTTTTATTTAAACACCTACAGCGAAGGGAGAAACTGCCACACCAAGCACGGTGAAAGCTCTATCGGTAGTTAATAGATTGCTTTACAATCCAACGTCATCGGCGGACTGGTAAATCGTATTGCTCACTGTATCGAAGCGAATTATTTTGGAACAGCCACTATACTCGACTAGTTTATTGTATACATCCGCGTATTAATGTATGTATTTATATGACTTTGCGCATATCGTTTGCCTTTATAGCTTAAATTATAAAAAAAATTGGATCATTCAAAGCTCACCATGAAGATAAGATCACAACACAATAGACTTCTAAAATTTTCATGTTACCCCCCCGCCGCTCGGCACACACACACACACACCTACGTAAAGATATATACGAGGATGGTTCAAATATAAACCGGAATTTCGTCATAAAATTTTTTATTTTATACTTACAGTGCTCATATTTTTTAAAATTTTTCGAGATAACCCCCCTCGCACGCTACGCACTTTTTCCACCTCTCCGGCAATTTTTTTATTCCTTTTTCGTAAAAATCTCGCGGCTTGTCACATAGCCATTTGCGCACGAACGATTCCACCTCATCGTTGCTGTCGAAACGTTGTCCACCAAGTGCTTCTTTCAACGGGCCAAACAAATAATAATCACAAGGCGACAAATCTGGACTGTAAGGAGGATGTTCAAGTGTTTCCCAGCCAATTCGGCCAATGTCTCCATCGTGAGCCGAGCGGTATGTGGCCTGGCGTTGTCTTGAAGCAGTATCGCACTACGGATCGGAATTTCGCGCCTTTTTGTTCGATAGGCCGGTTTGACTGTGTTTTTTAGGAGGTTACTGTAATACTGCGCCGTCACAGTACGTTGTTCAGTTAGGGAATCGACTGCGATCACTCCCTTCATGTCCCAAAACACGGTACACAACACCTTCCCAGCTGACTGTGTAACCTTCGCTTTGACTGGCGCTCCCTCTTTTTTCTTCCGCCACTCCATAGACGAGCGTTTACTCTCCGGCGTATAGTAGTGTACCCAAGTTTCGTCCGTGGTGAATATTCGCCGCAATAAATTCTCTCCTTCCTCTTCATACCGCTGCAGGAGACGCGTACAAACTTCCCAACGAGTGAATTTCTGTTCAAAATTCAGAAGTC
Organism: Icerya purchasi; assembly: GCA_039619475.1. Lineage (NCBI taxonomy): Eukaryota > Metazoa > Arthropoda > Insecta > Hemiptera > Monophlebidae > Icerya > Icerya purchasi. Next base: position 135,024,906 of record CM077116.1, read on the forward strand.
TTGGCACCCATCTGGCTGCAATTTTGCGATAACCTAGCCGATCATGAATTATTGTCTCAATACTACCTATGCTGATGCCCAATTCGTCGGTCATATCGCGTACACGGACGCGTCGGTCAGCCAAAATGAGTTGTTCGATGGCTTTGACGTGTTCATCTGTAATGCTGGTTTTTGGGCGCCGCGCATGTGGTATATTTGACACCACTTCACGTCCTTTTCGAAACGCGGAACACCACTCGTACACTTGAGTTTTGGAGAGACACTCATCGCCGAACTGTTCGCGTAATTTTCGGTAAATTTTCACGGATTTTACGTCGTCTTTGACTACAAAACGAATAATGATGCGTTGCGCAACAGACACTGGTACTTCTTTTTCACTCATGGCTCTAACTACACTAAAAAGTGAGCTTACGCGGTTCTAATTGCTCTACACGCTTCGTAACAAACCGGTCTAGCTGCCAGTGCAACCACTTTTTCCACAATAAATTTTTCGCGCGTTTATTTAAAAATTCCGGTTTATATTTGAACCACCCTCGTATAGTCATTAATACATCTGATGGCCGAATTTGGCTCAAATTTATCGCCAACGTGAAAATTAATTAAAGAAATCATGAGTTTCACAATCACTTAAAATTCATACAAAAATAATACGCATGTAACACGGAAGTTCCAATTTCATGATTTTATTTTTCAATTTTGAAATTGTATTTTAGCTGACGTAATATTTAAAATCAATCGTCGTATAAACATCGTGTACAAACTTATTTCAATTTTTTTTTATTTAACGTGGTAAATAAGGGAACTGTTAAACTGAGTTTTTATTAAACCCAAAATACAAGTTTTGATCACTAACGAAAATAACCTCCATTTCTCAGAACAATTGACTTCTGGAAACCTTAAAACTCACTACAAATTTGTGAATTTTATCAAAATCGTTAGAGTTATTTCCGAGAATCTACTCCCATTTGCTTTAGGACTTCTTGTTCCTAATTGTGCCTGTTATATCCTATTCTTTCCTTCTATAACTATTATCCCTGCTATTGTTACCATCCTATTAACCATATCTGATCGTTTTAATATATAACTCTTCCTTTTCATTTCTAACTGTTTCTGGGTGAAGCTCCTTGATTGACGAACCCATAAAGAAAAAAAAATGAAAACCCCATTATGTATATACAAAAATTTAGTAACATATATATTAACTAAGCTCGTCCGCAACTGAACTGGCAGATCAATCAATGTGGATTGATAAGTTTAGAACATTTAGAGCGAGGTAATATGTGCAGAAAAATTACATTTCTGTATATAATGCGTTATTCCTCTTTTTACGTTGAACCATTCTCAACTTAACGAAAAATAAATGTTCACAATATACACAAATATTATTACAAATTATCGTAACGATGTCCTGTCTATTTGGGAATCGGCATAATGTTAAAATTAAAACGAACATAAATATATTTCATCACAAAAGAAAAATAAATTACGGTTTATCTGTTAGCATGGTAAATAAATTTATTATTTTTAATATCTCGATGGGTAATTAGGTGATTTACTAGCTGTTTAATAAACCTTAAAAGTATAGTGATCACCTAAACACAAATCGCTTCCTATTCGGCCAACGTGGGACTTAAATGTAAATAACTCTTATTTTTATCTGATTTTTAATTAACCAATTTATGCAAAGATTCTTTCTTTGCCTGGAAAACATGTCTGTCACAATAATCTCTGTTCAGCTGAAGGATCGCGATCTCTCCGTAACCTCTGTCTGTCACAATCTAACGAAAGTCAAATTTCGCTCCACTAGATTCTCTTGCTCTTAGTTAAAGAATTAGTCTCTCTTCTCTTTTATTCGTCATCTTCGTTATTTCTTACTAAAAGTATTATTTCGAGGTTGCAAATTTTATCTGTAAAATTGCCAATGTAATTAATAAAATTTACGTGAAATTAGCAAAAGATTAATTTTTCTTACCTACGCCAGAAATTAATATTTTCCTCATTTTGAATTAATATCTATCAAGGTAAACATTTGATTTAATTTTTTCCCCCATTTTTGGATGTATTTTACATTGACAGTTTCAGTTTTTTTCTTTTTTTTTTCGATTTTATTTTACCTTTCTTTTTTCTCCATTTCATTGACTAAAACTCTCACAAGTCGGTTAAATTATAAAAAAAAAACTTATAAATTATGCACTAAAACAGGAGTTCCCAACCAGGGGGGCATAGAGAGATGTCAAGGGAGACGCGAAAGAAAAATTAATTTAACGCGTAAATTAAACATCGGACGGGGGTGTTCAATAAATAATGTGACATGCCTTCGAAAATGATTTTATAGGCATCTGAAAATTTTCACAAATAATCAACAAAGTAAAATTATCACCATTTTTTGCATTAGTTGCGATGAATCCACCGACATCGTTAATTGTGAACAGTTAATAGTTTATGTTCATTACGTCAATAGAGATCACATTGAAGAAGAGATTTTGCACTCCCAATCCTTGACAGCAGGCACTGAATCTGAAGATATATTTAATTCAATATCTGATTTCATCGAAAAAAATGATTTGGATTGGAATAAACTCATTGGACTTTGCACAGATGGCACCCCTGCAATGATAGGTACAAGAGCATCGCCAGCCGATGAGCCAGGGAGGGGCAAGATGAGTTGCCAGCCGCCGGGGGGGGGGGGCAAGATGATAGAAAGAGGATATGAGTTATAGGAAAAATAAAATTTGTAAGTTGTAAAGGCTTAATATTTTATTAAACAAGAATAAAATCTTAATTAAAACATAAGTTTTCCAAATGGTTTATGATTACGCGCCTATGAATATTCATCAATGCCAGTTGATTAAAAAGTTCCAAGGCTCCAGGGGGGTGGGGGGCAGCTGCCCCTCCCTGCGCCCCGCTGGCGACGCCCATGGATAGATGTACGATCAGGCTTAGCTTAAAAGCTCAAGAAAAAGAATTCCGTGATAGTGTGTACTAATTGTTTTATTCATCGACAAGCTTTGGCTTCCAAAACATTGCCACAGAAATTACGCCAGACTTTGGACTTCGCTATAAAGATCGTAAACTACATCAAGAGTAGCGCTTTGAATAGTCGATTATTTAGTTTACTTTGCGAGGATTTTGATTCTGACACAGAGTCCTTCTATTTCACACACAGAAGTACGCTGGTTGTCTAAGGGCAACATGTTGGCTCGTCTTTATGAATTGAAAGAAGAGGTGTCATCCTCTTTCTTCAGTTCAAAGAAAAAAAGAGATTTTTTGCAAATGTTCAACAATGAACAATTTCAATGGAGGTTGACCTATTTAACTGATGTATTTGATGCCTTTAATCAGCTAAACTTGAAGCTTCAAGGCAGAAACGGCACTGTAATAAGTAACTATGATCATATTCAAGGTTTCATATCTAAGCTTCAACTTTGGAATCAAAAGGTATCTGCTGAAAATGTAATAATATCTTTTTCTCGTCTATTCAAAGCAATTAAAAATAAAAAGCTGGACGAAGATTTCAAAGTTGAAATATAAACTCATTTGCAAGCGCTGGAAAACGAATTTCACCGATACTATCGAGACATTAATTCAGAGTCACCAATATGTCACATGACCAGAAACTCATTTAAAACAAGTTCAGAAAGAATTTTTAGAAATAAAGGTTAATTCGACAACGAAAGATGACTTTCATCTCTTGACATTGTAGAAATTTTGGATCAAACGATTCCTTGTTAATTCCAAAGTTGCCTCTCTTGCTTTGTGAATACTTGTTCCTTTTTCTTCGACTTACTTATGTGAGGCAGGGTTTTCAGCTCTGGTTTTAATTAAAACTAAGCAGCGAAATCGTCTTGCCATTGATAGCGACCTGACGATAGCTCTGGCAGAAACTGAACCTAGAATCAACCAACCAGTGCAGAACATGCAAGCTCAAGTATCTCATTAGTACTTTAATTATAATAAACTATTTCGATAAAGAACGTTTTAAAGTTGGTTAAAGTTTATTTTCTACAACTTAGAATTAAAATAAATAAGTGTCATTAAAACAATGTGTGTTTTTTTTTTCAATGAAAAAATTAAGGGGGGCATAAAAATGTTATTTATAATTCGGGGAGGCTCGACGAAAAAAAAGTTGGGAAACTCTGCGCTAAAACATTACTACTAATCAGTGGTAATAAGATTAGCGCGCACAGACATTTCCATTTACATATATACTAGTTGACCGGCAACTTCACCCGTATATTAATACCCGTTTAAATCTGAATTTAAAAATTAATAAAAACTATTTTTACTTTATCCAGAATTTGTATATATATATATATATATATATATAACTCAGCCATTTTGGCCTCGCAAGGGGCCGTACCCCTTGACCCCTCTTGCTTTCATTTTTGTCTCTTTCTCTTCTGTACTTTGTATAAAATGATCAAAATTTACAACGTAATTCCTACTAACATCAACACAAAAAAAAAATAACATTAACACAAAGATCCTATTCTAACATTTAACTTTCAGTATATAAAATTAAGACATTTTTTCGTTGCATTTTTCGTTACATATTTCATTACATAAAATTGTGACATTTTTTAAATAACAATAACAAAAATCCTATAAAATATAACAAACGTTACATAAAATTGGGACATTTTGCGTTACATAAAATTGGGACATTTTTTTGGGACACTTTTTCTAAGAATTACGTTGTAATTAATATATGTATATATTACAGTGATCATTTTTTAAATCTTTACTTCCTTTATTAAAATATTCATTAGGGTCAATCGGGTGACATTTCTAGATATCCTGTAGCTTTGATTATTTTAAACATTTGTTTTTATTCCGTATTTAACATTTTCATCAAATCATTCCCTAATTCTATATTTCTATAAACAGCACATTCATTTACCCGCTAGATGCTGCCCGCAGCTACACCCGTCTATTAATACCTGCTTAAATCTTTAATTTTTTGCTTTTTTTTATACAGTGAACTTGGTATTTCCTTTAAAGCCTTATTTCTTCTGTTCAGTTTTTATTTCTTTTGAGAATATCCCTAATAATTAAAATGAATTTTAACCACAGTAGTGGGCCAGAGTTTAATGTAAACAATATTTCCCGCAGGAAATATTGAAACTCATATTGCAGAATTGTTTATTAATTTCTCTATAATTTTAAAATATTTTTTTTTATAGAATATTACTAATATGACTACACAATCACTAAATTTTGTATGCAAATATTCAAATAAAAATTAAAAATTTTTTGAATGTAACGTTTTTACGTAATTAGTACTTTCGAATGTCTAACTTATAAAGCTGTTTTGTGCGCTTCCATCCTTTTTACTGAAATACTTATTAGAGCTAATCTGAAAATCATATTACCTTTATTATTGTAATGGTTTGTTTTGAACTCTTTCTTGACCATTCCATTTTCCTCATACTATTCATTTTTTTTTTTTTTGATAAACCGTTCATCTACTTTCCCGCTTGCTTTTTTTACCTTTAAAAGTGAATTATGTATATTTTTTTTAAGGCAGTTATAAATGAATGTATGTAGGTAAAGATCCTTCATCTCTCTGAGAAACATATTTATCACCTTCCAACAAAAACAGTCTTCATATTCCGCTCAAGATTCCCGGTATTTGTATAACCTGCGTTTGGCACGATCTAAGAAAAAGTTTCGCTTAACTAAAGATCACACACAGCCATCATCTTAGAAATATATAAAATCAGTAATTATCACATAGTTCTCTCCTGTTTACCGTAAAATACTCCGTTATAAAACGGTTACAAATTAATCACACAGTAATTCTCCAGAATTACATATCTAATTGTAAGAGGACATGTTCTCCACCTGCGTATTGGTTTTGTTCTGCTTCTTTTGATCTCTCCATTGAGCATATGATAAAAAAACTATTTTATTACCACAGGAAAACTACAATAGTTGGGCATGGATTTAAAATTTGAATATAAATAATATTTTCCGCGGCAATTATTGTTTTTTTTCTTTTTTCATTGAATTACCGTGTTTAACTACTAAGGTTATCATGGTGAGAGATTCCTAGGCTACTTAAAGACCACCCAACAGTCCGCCATCCTGAATGTACTTCTTCAAAGTGTTATACGATTATTTGTTGTTTAATATTTTTGCTAACGATATGAAAGTGCTTGGGCGGACTGCCTTTAAAACTGCGACATTGAATTATGATGTACTGACAGATATTTTAATTCAGCACAATATGGACATGTGTTAGGGGAAGTTATCCTTTGCAGTATGTGGTCACGACTTTTAGCTGTATGCCCAATTCTTAGCCGATTGATCGTTGTGTATTCGACACGCGGGTTATTAGTCGGCGGCCACCATGGTTCGATCATCGGCTTTATTTGGCATAAGAACATAGTCTTGGACATCCATTCTTTGCTTCATTGCTCAGTTATTTTTTCTCGTAGGAACGTATCGAGCGTTGTTGGGCCTTCCGATTTATGCGGCATCGGGGATAACATAGCAGACCGAGCTTCTAGATTTGTGCGCTCATTCCCTGGGACTTAAAAATGTGCAATGACCCGCAGAAACTCGATCCGGTAGTCCTTCTGGTTTAACAATAGCAGAGCCCTTTGAATTTTTTGCGCGATTGATTCTTCTGCGTTATTATTTTGTAGACTTTGTATGGTGGTTAAAGAATCTGTAATAACCAGTATCTTTTTCCTTTGAGCTTTAGAACTGTGGTTCTCCTAGAGACAGAGCATTCAACATTTTTTTACAGGTTTCTTTATTTCTCCATAAAAACTAAAATAAAACGCTTTATTTTTTTTTTTAGATCTAACAGCTAGGCTCGGAGCGCGGCTTGTATATTAGGATCCTGTCGTAGAGATTTAATGATTTGAGTAATGCAAAAAGTGAAGAGACGAAACATAGTATTCTTACTTGCGCCAGAAATTAATAAAATGTCAACTTATATTTACCGCAATAATCCTTTTATTTTAATTGTTTACATTTAATTTATAATTACCGTAGTAACTACTTCATTTAAAATATTTATCATAGTAAATATTTTATTCAAGTTTTTTTTTTTATTTTGTCAAATGTATTTTACCTTTCTGGTTTCCCCACTTCATTGACAAAAAACCCCTTAACCCGGTTGCATCACACCGGAAACTTATAAATCATGTATTAAAAGCTTCCATAGGAATCAGTTTATCCACTAATGAAAACTAAAACAGTAGTTCGTGAGATTAGCGCGCTCAGATAGATAGACAAATTTTCTGACTTCCTTTTATTTATTTATATATATATATATTGTAACGGATTCGATACCTATAGCGCTATCTTTTAGCGGTGTTCGAATTATAAAAATATATTTCTCTGATTAAAATCATTTATTTCCTGATTTATCGAACACCGCGTTTTATTCGACGTAATCGCGGATCGTAGTGGGTATCGGAGATGCTTATCGGCTAAAATCGAAATTCCCGGGCACGGTCGAACAGACGACTGCGTCAGGTGAGACTGTGTGCGTGTGTATTGTAGGTAGCGGCCGATAGTGGAGAGTACTCTACGAGTCCGAGGCGAGTGCGCGTCGGGTAGCAGCTGAGCCGAGAACATCGAGCTGAGGGAAGTTTGTGAAATCCGTAGTCGCGTTATAATACGGGTTATAGAGATATTCTAGAAAATTCGACGGCGTTCGAATTAATTGATAAGGTACAGGGTAATTTCAGCGATTCAACTATGTCGCTTGGAATAGCCCACTGTGTACCGAGATCGTCGTGTGTGCATGGCACTATATCACGAGAGTGAATTAATTCGTTGCTCTAGTCTATAATGGTCGATCGTTTAATTGAGGGGTAAAAGCACGTCGCCGCGTGTATCGGTTGTACCCTAGTCATTGTTCATTTCTACGTGTATTCGGCACTGTTTTTTTTATGTAATTTTACGAGTCTATACCGCATTTCCTTTTCGCTTACGCTTTTATTACGCGGTCCCGTCGCTTTATTTGTGATTTTCTTGGAATATATATATTTTTTTTTAAAAGGTTTCTTATTGGACACGTGGTGAGCCCGTGACATCTCCAACGTGGAGACTCACGCTACGCCTTCGAACGGCGGATTTTCGCGAATTATATATATTTTTTTTTTTTTCTTTCGTAATAAAAGCCTAGAGCTCTGCGCGGCAGAGTGTCTATCCGGTGGTGACAAGCCGTTCTTGTCTCTGGAGCCCGATATTTTGGTTTATATTTTATTTTATTTTTTTTTTATTCAATTATGTTGGAATATCGATATCAAAAGTAGATTTACAACAAATGGCCCCCGTAACAGGAACAGTCTAATCAGGAACAATATCGATTTATTACAAATGGCGCTCGGAACAGTGACAGAGAGTAGTGATTTATAACAAATGGCGCCCTGAACAGAGACCTAGCAGTGAAATTTATTAAAAATGGCGGCCCGAACCGAGGACACGAGTTAGAAGACATCGTGCGCAAGGACCCTGGAGAAAATTGAAAAAAATCGATAAGTCATAAAAATTTTATATTTCTTATTTTTCTCGATCGTATTTACTCTTGTATATGTATTCGTTAGTCAGTTATCAGTTTTGGTATTTATTTTTAATTTGTTTTTTCACGGTATTTATTATTATTTGTCCGGTCAAAAAAAAATTATAGTAAAGTAAAGTAAAATGGAAAAAGACCAATTGGCAGGGATCACGATGCGACACCGGCAGTATCGAGAGCCCACTACAATTCCTGAAGACTCCAGCGACGACGGAGATGCGACAACTTCAGTGGTCGCTGATAGGTCAATGGACGACGACCCGGAGGCATATTTACCTCCGAGTCAGACTCGCAGGATTGTAGAGGACCAAGATCCGGCCGTTCTGGAATATATAAAAATGTTAATTGAAAAATTAGATAAAAAATTCGATAAGCAGAATGAACTATTAGATAAACTATTCAAGGGATTAAAAGGTGAAATAAAAAGCGAAATAAAAAACGATAATAAGAACAATGATATAATTAGTAGGAATAATGATAATAAAAAAGATATTGTTAACGATAACGAGATTTTTAAAAATAATGCTAATAATGATTTTGGAGGTGATAATAATGGCAACGAGGATAGTAGAACTAATAATATTAATTTTTACGAAGATCTTAAAAGTAAAACTGAAATAAACAACGTAAAAAATGTAAAGAACGAAACTAAGACACGTCGCAAGAGACATCGAAAAAATAAAATAGGCGAAAAGGTTGGAAAAAGTAATAAAAAATCAAAATGGATAGGAAAAAAATGTGCCGAAACAAATAAAAGAAAAAATACAGTTAAAATTATGAGTAAAAAACGTAAAAATGAACTGAAAAATAAGCAAAAAATTAAAACCAGATTTAATAACGTGATGCCCGTTGAGGTAAGCTATTGTAAGGTAGATAATTCTCGTCGAAAGGGACACGGCTCCCGTTACGGTTTCCGGTGCTGGAGGTACCGTCGAAAGTAATCAAGAGATCACGAGATTACCTGTTTTCCTGGATTGGTCGCAAAATTGTACGGAAGTTAAATTAAAAATAAATTCTAGTCTAAACTCGTTCGTAAAGTAAATTAAAATAAACTCTAGTCGCATAAAAAATTTTAAATGTAGGATAAGAATAACCACTGAACGAGTAAGTTGGAATAGTTGACCTAGTCAAAAAAATTGTCGACCTTAGGCCTGCACGTTAACTACAAATTGTTCAGTGTACTGTACGTTTATGTATTTTTCTTTAGTTTTCTCGGTCTTCGTTATTGCGAGATACTCGACGATTTAGGCACGACGGACGATATGGACGACATATTCCGTGATGCGATTTGTTTAATAATTGAAGATACGTTACGCGGAAAAAAAGAAACGGTTAACGATATGGTTTTTCGCGATTTCCGACGAATATTAGCCGTAGTTCGAGTGAATAACCGTTCGTGCGATTTGTTTGATCGATATGTCCGATTTTGACCCATACTGCGCTCCTGAGTCGTCCGAAGGTAGGCAGGACAACGCGGCGAGGTAACATTACGGTTTATATTTAATTTGTTTCGTGCCGATGTTATGTTGCGGAGATGTTCTCGCTCGCGTGCGCGGTTCGGACGACGTTTTGCGATTTTCGCTTGTCGTCCGACGTTTTGCGACTTTTATGGTTATGCGACGCGTGATTTCTTCCGCTGTCCGACCTTGATTAAAATAACCTGGATGTGTCTTAACGCCTGGCGTTTGGTTATGTTTTTGATGTTGTCAGCGTTTTCGAATTTCGTTGTTCGGCCGACGATTTCCGGTTTTGGTTTATCGTCCGACGATTTGCGATTCCCGCTTGTGGTTGGATGATTTGCGATTTTTCGGTTATCGTCGTGCGATTCGCGATTTTTTGATATCGTCCGACGATATTCTTTAACCATGCCTACCGTCAGGTGAAATTTTCCCGATTTTGTTTATCGTCCGACGATTTGCAATTCCCGCCGATCGTTCGTCGACGTCCCGATTTTGTTTATCGTCCGACGATTTGCGATTCCCGCCGATCGTTCGTCGACGTCCGATCTTGTTTATCGTCGTGCGACTTGTTATTTTTTTTACGATTATCGTCGTGCGATTTGCGATTGCCGACGATCTCCGATTTTGTTGTTTATCGTCCAATATTTACGGTTGATTAAATCGGTCGACGATTTTGTTTGTCTAACCGTTCGATTTACGATTTGAGTTGTCGTTGGACGATTTCTATGTTAATTTACATTTGTGTTTGTGTTTCGGTTTTTTCTTTTGCGTATTTATTGTTTTGTTATGGTGTGATTTGTCACAGCGGAAAGCGGTTAGAGTATTTTAAAAAAATCGGTGTGTACCGTGCAATGAAAAGTTTGCGGCTTCGTTTATGTATTTTGTTTTATTGCGATTAATTTGTTCGTATTGCGGTATTCGGATATCGCGTGCGATTCCCGCACGTTTCGTTTCGCAAACGGACTATAGGTTAATTTATCAATTCTTGAGCGTGTGTGAGAGTGGTGTGCGTGTATATCCGGTGCATATGAAGCGATATGTCTTCACGACCGAAGTTTTATAGGCTCCACGGAGAATTTTTGCAGTAACGTTTTGTTTTCCCCTGTTCGTTTTGGAAGTTCGGTTTGTTACGTTGATCAGAATCTTCATTGTTGTCCTCCTAATAGTCGTTCCTGGCATGATTTCATTTATCTATCCTGTTTACTGTTTGTCCTTTGTATTTTTTTCCTCATTTCGGTTGGAGTCCTCAGCGAGTCTCTTTCGTTTTTTTTTTGGTGTTTCGTGTATCGGGGCGCGCCCGATGGCCCGGCTTTGCTTTGGATTGGTAATCGCTTTGCATAGTCGAGCATGTTGTTTTGTCGTTTTCTTGAGATGTTCGCTGACTGCGTCCACCGTTTCTGGGTGTGCGTGTGCATATATTGCTAGCTTTTGTTGTGGGACCATGGTGGTGCCCTTGTCGTTTGGTGTTTAGTCGGGTGTATGCACACGACACCGTGTATCCTTTTCTGAATATCCTGTTCCTATGAATGATCAACGTGATTTTCGGTCTGTTTGCACTAGCAGCTTGGAGTAGCTAGGTGCGTGGTTTTCGTCAACCATCTTTTTTGTGCGTTCGTTTTATTTCTCCGTGGAACGTGATTTTCGGTCTGTTTGCACTAGCAGCTTGGAGTAGCTAGGTGCGTGGTTTTCGTCAACCATCTTTTTTGTGCGTTCGTTTTATTTCTTCGTGGATCGAATCGTCGGTGAGGTGATCGCTGTGAGACCTTTCCGTAATGGTCGTTTTAGGCGTTTGCGAATATTATTTAATTGTTTTGTTAGTTGTTAGCTGTTGTTTTTTTTTGAATTATAATCGTTTAGGCCAGTATGATGTTGCGTGGCGAAGATATATGTTTATATTTATTTCTATAAGGGATTATTTTATTGTATTTCGTGGTTTTCGCGGACTATTGGCTCCGAATAGGATCTATTGATTTATTTTGTTTTCCTCGTCCATTCTTTTTCTCCGCTGCTACCACTAAAGGCGGAAACTCTGGCGCGTTGTTCATATTTCTAGTACGGGGTATGAACCATCGAATTTTGTTTCTCCATTCAAATCCATTCAGATTCCCCGATCGGATTATTCCGTTTCCACTTCTACTCCTAATCTCTCCTCCTACACTCCTTACATTATTTTTCCTTCCTTTCTCATTCGTTCCTATCCTCAATATTTCATTCTTTCCTTTGATCGTCAATTCGACGGATCGGTAGTGGTCTCTGTCGATACGTTGACCCTGTGGGCGCTGTGAAAGCAGACGTGGCCATATGGTTCGCGAAGTGAGCAGAGTATACCTGGTACTCCGGTGAGCTATATTTTTATATACATGTATTCTTATCTCGTGGTCCGAGCGATTGGTGTTGTGGGTAGCAGATAATGCATACGGCCATAGCGTCCGATGGAAGTCTTGGGTGCGCCACAGAGTAGGAATAATTTTAAATCGGTTGGATTTGATGGCCACCGATTATAGTAGGCGAGTGGGTCTATGGAAACCCGAGACCGTTGTACTCGACCGACAGGCACATGTTTGCCGTTAAGCCATTCGTGCTTACTGACGCGGAGTACCTAGGTAAATTTGTAGAATATGGTGGAGATAGGCGACTGGGATCTCTATCCGTGATAGCGATTTATTGACGAACTTTAATTTCCCGTATTGCGGTTGACATATTTGTTTTCGTGTTCCTAGCGTCGCCTAAATGATATATGTATATTTTCTTCTCTCGAACTTCTGGTTCCTACCGAGGAACTCACATTTTAAGAGAAATACTATAGCAACAGAAGTATGCTCAGAACGCCATGCTTACAGTGGTAGAGTTCCTTACTTGTTTCTTCTCTTATCTATTTCGTTCTGATAACTTTTCCGTTTCTCCTTTTGATTTCACGGTTGTGCTCATCTATTTCTCTTTTCCTAACCTACGCTGGAGTCAGGGATGCAATGTCGGTCCGCGAGCTCAAATTATATTTATGATGAATTCGACTTCTTTTATTATTGCATTTAGCTGTCTGAATTGTTAAAATTTCTATGAATTGTTTTAAGTCTTAAGCTCCTGAAGTTTCAACTCTGGTCATAACCTCGTGTGGTCTCTGTGGTGAATTTAAGTGTGTATTATATTCGGGGTAAATGAGAGTGCGTGTGGGGACGCGAGCGGTGGAGTCTTGTTATAGTTCTGTTTCTCGGCAATGATGGGTCGAATCCGTTGAATCTCTAGCACTTGTGTTCTCATCCAAAAACCTGTTTTTGGATGAAAATGGAGGTGGGGCTGTGTAACGGATTCGATACCTATAGCGCTATCTTTTAGCGGTGTTCGAATTATAAAAATATATTTCTCTGATTAAAATCATTTATTTCCTGATTTATCGAACACCGCGTTTTATTCGACGTAATCGCGGATCGTAGTGGGTATCGGAGATGCTTATCGGCTAAAATCGAAATTCCCGGGCACGGTCGAACAGACGACTGCGTCAGGTGAGACTGTGTGCGTGTGTATTGTAGGTAGCGGCCGATAGTGGAGAGTACTCTACGAGTCCGAGGCGAGTGCGCGTCGGGTAGCAGCTGAGCCGAGAACATCGAGCTGAGGGAAGTTTGTGAAATCCGTAGTCGCGTTATAATACGGGTTATAGAGATATTCTAGAAAATTCGACGGCGTTCGAATTAATTGATAAGGTACAGGGTAATTTCAGCGATTCAACTATGTCGCTTGGAATAGCCCACTGTGTACCGAGATCGTCGTGTGTGCATGGCACTATATCACGAGAGTGAATTAATTCGTTGCTCTAGTCTATAATGGTCGATCGTTTAATTGAGGGGTAAAAGCACGTCGCCGCGTGTATCGGTTGTACCCTAGTCATTGTTCATTTCTACGTGTATTCGGCACTGTTTTTTTTATGTAATTTTACGAGTCTATACCGCATTTCCTTTTCGCTTACGCTTTTATTACGCGGTCCCGTCGCTTTATTTGTGATTTTCTTGGAATATATATATTTTTTTTTAAAAGGTTTCTTATTGGACACGTGGTGAGCCCGTGACATCTCCAACGTGGAGACTCACGCTACGCCTTCGAACGGCGGATTTTCGCGAATTATATATATTTTTTTTTTTTTCTTTCGTAATAAAAGCCTAGAGCTCTGCGCGGCAGAGTGTCTATCCGGTGGTGACAAGCCGTTCTTGTCTCTGGCGCCCGATATTTTGGTTTATATTTTATTTTATTTTTTTTTTATTCAATTATGTTGGAATATCGATATCAAAAGTAGATTTACAACAAATGGCCCCCGTAACAGGAACAGTCTAATCAGGAACAATATCGATTTATTACAAATGGCGCTCGGAACAGTGACAGAGAGTAGTGATTTATAACAAATGGCGCCCTGAACAGAGACCTAGCAGTGAAATTTATTACAATATATATATACGGATAGATATGTATATGTACATCAGTGGGGAATCCTCCAGTACTGCTAGTAATGCGTCATACCACAGTGAATTGAAAAAGTAAGAAACTGTCAGTACTTCTCTAGCAGCAGATATTAATGTTGCTCAAGAGCCAGCTTTTAGCTTGCCAATAAAAATCTGAGAAGTCGATGTGAAAAAAAACTTTAACGTACAAAACGACAGGTACTCATCAATGTCAGGCAATAGTGAATTTCGATGATCTACTCGTTTTTGCATTTTGTTAGGCCCTGTAAGTACTTCTCTAACATTACTGAGTCACTAAGAGTGCATTGAGAAGGATACATACACATACAACAACAGTGTAAATAATCAATCAGATTTGAGCGTTTAACGAGCCAGATACTACACCATTTTGAAGGACATTGCACATCTTTTGCGGCAAAACTGAAATTACGCAAGCGCTATTTTATTATAGAGAAATAACGTTTACCTGTCCAATTTATAAATACACTCAGCGAAATCTAGCGAAAATCTATCGGTTGTAGCAAACAAAAAACGGTACAGAAGCGGTAGTACAGTGAACCAACGGTTATTAGATTGAAAATTTAAAAAAGGTTATTAACGTTAGCAGACGTATTCAATTCACTTTCAAATAGATTCTTAATGTGATTTTAATTCTCTTCCAAATAGTATAATTTCAATTTTTTTTTTATTATAATACAAAAGAGCTGTGTATATTTCGCTTAACAATTCTTAAAGTTACTTAACAATCCTTTTTATGTATTTATTTATTCACTTTTTTTTTAAATTCGTTTTGCATTATTCCTTTTTGTTGTTCCCATAAATTATTTCCTTTATCAAAATTTAAATATCAGATTTCTTTTGCCTAAAATCAATTTTTTAATTTTTTAAATGTTAAAAAAAAAGTGGAATCTAATTTAATTTTTTGTGTAGTAGATCATACTACTGTATATCGAGTTAATTCCATTTCAATATTTTTCTATCATAGAGAAGTACCGGGGAAAATTAAAGGATTCAAAGCTGGTGTACATAGATATATAGATAGATAAAGATAGAAGCCATATCGTAGATATGTATATACATAACTCGGCTATTTTGGCCTCGCAAGGGGCTGTGCCCCTTGACTCCTCTTGCTTTCATTTCCGTCTCTTTCTCTTCTAGACTTTGTATAAAATAATCAAAATTTACAACGTAATTCTTACTGGCATCAACACAAAAAAAAAATAACATAACCACAAAAATTCTATCCTAACATTTAACTTTCATTATATAAAATTAAGACATTTTTTCGTTACATTTTTCGTTACATAAAATTGTGACATTTTTTAAATAACAATCACAAAAGTCCTATAAAATATAACAAACGTTACATAAAATTGGGACATTATAAATTAATGGGGGGTAGTCTAAGAATTACGTTGTAATTAATATATTGCGCATTTTCTTCAAAAGGGTAAAATAAGAAAAACTATTTGTCACATTTTGTTTTTCTTGTTTTAAATTTATAATTAAATAAGTTATTACGGCAAATATTCTCACCTTCCATCCATAACGTAGTCAAAGGAGGTATCATTAGTGCAGACTTCCTCAGATAGAATATTTTTTCAAATACCGAACGAACTCTTAATATTAGATCTACATTTTTTATTCCAGAAATGAAATTTTAACAAAATTGCTCATGTATCAACTAGCGCTTTTTGTTATTTTCAAGTTAGTTAATGTCGAATTATGAAAAATATTTCTGCATTACGGGATAATTCAAAATTTGTAACCATGACAACCGATAACTCTCTTGCCCGCTGGGAAAAGTTCTCGATGTATTACAACCTGCTATTACTTGATTCTCAGTTTTCATAATTTTAACCATAAATGAAAAAAAAAAACCCTATCTTTCTTTAATTTCATCTATAAATCTTTTTGAACTGCCCGAATATATTTCGTCTATTACAATTTTCTTTAGTACACGATAAATATAAAAAACTTCCGCAAACACAAGCAATTTAACAAAACTAACCGACTGGAATAGAACTTTCAGAGAACAGCGAGGAGTTTTAGATATATAAAGAAAAAAACTAAATGAGCAAAGACCAAATTTCCTAGCTATCCTATTCTGTTATTAACAACATTAACATAAATTAAATTAATTCAAGGTTAGACCGTATTTTTCCAGGAGATTTCCGAGAATATATGAACAATCCAGCTGCTGTTGCTGCTGCTGACTTACAGTAAAATACCTGCGCCCCTATGTCTTAAAGAATTGATCTTACGATAAAACCGGGCGCGCTTACACCTGTAATAGCACGTTATCCGCATCTGCTTTCGCTATTTATTTACACTGTCTGCAAATCTTTAGCCGATACTTTTTCATTTTTATTATATTCAAAACTGGCGAAAGCGCCGATAAATAATCATTTTTTTAACTAATCTAATATTGACACTTTCTAAAACATCTGCATACTGCATTGCTGCATGCGAATTCGATAATGTACATCGCTTTCCAGTACAAAAAATTAACTAATACAAATCAAATCTTCGTACAGTTCCAAAAACTGCTAAATTTCTTAATAGTGCACTCGAGTACACACTGTTTATTTTTCTTTTGGCGCTTGTCCACAAAAAGTATGTTCGACAAAAAAGTAACAATCGATTATTTATTTAAATCTGTATATGATCAGTAATAGAGATAGTGCAGGTACTAAGGGAATAACAACAAAGAAACAAATTCAAGAAAAGTAATTTTCCATATATAAGAAAAATATTTTAACTGATCGAATTTGAAAAAATATACTCGGCTAATAAAACAACCAATACTGTATATTTTTTCCGCTTTTTTAATTTTTCACCGATGCCCATTTAGACATTTTATTTTTTTTAAGGTTTTTATTAATTTATGCGCATAATAGCGTTGGTGGAAGATTTTTCAGGAGGAGGGGGTTATCAATTTTCTCCGACATTATATGGTAGGAGGAAATCGGATAACCGTTAAAAATGCTCTATACATATGTTTCAAGCACTGAAATGTTATACGGGCAGCAGAGGTTGCACAAAAGCTCAGTTTAAAACTTAAAAACGTCAGTAATTGTAAAAAACCTAAACAAATATTAGCCAAATATTATTTACTTTTAAATACGAATGTCAAATTACGTAAAAAGTTAAGTTTTGACCGTCATTCTACATTGCAAACGAGACTATAAAACATAAAATGTAAAAGTAAACGATACGGGTACCACCAAAATAGTATACAGAGTGATTTAAACAATTTTATGATAATCTTACATTAATTTTAAAATGAAGTATTTCGAATTATATAAAAAATTTCGATCATTTTAATATTATTCTATACGTTGCAAATGTTTGTACCATACACCTCACGCACTAAATGAGCAAGCAAATTAAACTTAATGTTAATCTTGCACCAACTTTGAAAATCGACTAATATCGAACATTTCGACCATTTGAAAACCATATTCTGCCATTGCGGCGAAGCTCAGGACTACATTCATCTATTTGTACGTCCGCTTATTAACAGATATGAATAAACTTCTGTACGGCGACGTTGACAACGACCTGATGAAACTGGTTGGACGAGCAACCAACTACAGTCGACCGGATGCGTGATAATGATAATCGCAAACACTTGCAAACATGGAAGACAACAAAAAGGGTACAGGAGCTGATTTCAACTTAATTTGTACGTTTTGTTAAAAATTTAATTAAGGCTTAAAAAGAATAAAATTTTTAACCCTTTTTTTTTTTTCAGTCTTTAAATTTCATATTTCTCTGTAGGTAGTGAGTTTACAACTGATTGTGTATTTTTAGAATTCCGTAAACTTATAATGTACACGGAATCCTAATAAGATGGTTCAGAAACGACAAAAATATCAAATAAAAATCAATAACTCACGAACGGATTGAATTGATCACAGACTATAACTAAAATTCCCTTCAAGGCAATCTACAACTTCAAGCTAACCGATTACCCTCAACGTCAAAAACCCCAAAAAACCGTCCAGAATATACAATATGGAATATAAAACGATCTGAAAAATCATTTAAAAGTGTATAACTCATCACCAGATAAACCTTTAAAACTGAAATTCAAAATATAAAACAAAATGTAGAAACTCTTTCATAAAAGCAAAAATTATGTAGACCCCCCCCCCACCCAAAAACTGCAAAAAAATTATGTTCACGTAAACAATAGCTCTAGTAAAAAAGTAGAGAAAACCAAAACGTATCTCAAAGTTAAGCACAAAGGGCCGCTTTATAGGAAAATTATAGCCGAACCAACAAGTTTATATTTAGGCCTTCGGGGTGCCGAAAGCTTGACAGTAATGAAAAAGATATTTTTTTTCAAGTATGTGATATATCGTTGGGAAGATCGCTATTTGTCATGAATGAAGCGGTATTTCATTTCCTTAAAAAAAATTTCGAAGATGGCGAGAAGTTCAAAAAAGCTCAAAAAATGGCGTGTCCAGCGCCACCAGTATTGTAGTTAAAAATTTTAAACTAGATTAAAAATATACGCATCTCCGTATCTTTCTCTAGTTTGTAGCATCCGGGTTTCCAACTTTGAATTTTGACCTTCGGGGCGCCAAGAGCTCGAAATTTTTGAAAAAAATATTTTTTTTTCCCGGCATGTAATATGTTGGCGAAAAGGTAACTTTTTGTCGGGAACAAAATCGTGTTTTATTTCCCTAACGAAACTTTCAAAGTTGACGGAAAGTTAGAAAAAAAGCATGAAAAAAATGGCGTCGCTCTCCCTCTTTGCAGCGCGAAAAATCTGATTTCTTTGTTTTGAATTTAGTATTATGTAAATATGTAAATTATAGTTACCTTTAAATTAACATACGGAATCCTCAACACATGAAACACCATGCTTGGCTGAACTTGTTTTTAAATTATGTGAAATAGTTAACGCGTTAAATGTTTTATTTCCACCGGGGATGCCGAATGTAATGATTTTTGCCGGTATTTAATGATTTCGCCTTGCAGAGATGCTAACCATAATTAGATTATAACAACGGTGGATTTAGACTATTAATAGATATATATATCTCTTATAAAGCTGCAAAAAAAAAAATGGTACAGCCCGTTCTATAGTAGCTGGAGAGTTTTTTTTTTTTTTTTCAATCAACGTGAGATCGTAAGAAAATTATAAAACCCTCAAAATTTTAAAATTAAAGACTCCAAACTCAGCGCTAATCATACTACACGGTAATGGAAAAAATTAAAAATTAAACGTTTCCGCTAAAGGCCTGGAATAATCGAACTGTCAAAAACTAATACGATTTAGTCTTTTCTACCAACTTTCCTCATCACCATCGACCGCTTCGAATGCTGCTACGTACAGCCATCATCATTGCACAATGCGATCAGCCACTTACACCCACCGACAACAGTAATTTTAGTTGCACTCTAGAATTCGCTGCACCTCTCAGCATATTTCCCGATAAATTATTGTTTTATTCATTTATTTTAAATTATACATCGTGTTTAATCTGCACGACACAGAAGACAACATTTTACCTTATCCAGATGTGCAACGGTAAAATTCAAACTACACCGTTTATGCACTTAAAATTAGTTGAACCTGTCATAGAGACTTTTGGAACGCCGACGAAATGCACCAATCCTATTTTTACCACATCCACCACACCCTGTTCATACACTTTAACCGAATTTTACCGATCACGGAAAATCGTCAAATTTTTCACAATCGAAGTCAGTGAATACAACCGAATTTTAGAACATGCAGAGAATTCGAACAGTTACCGGCCTTGATGCAACAATTAATTCCTGGAAATGAAGAAGGGCAAGGTCAAATGAAACGAGCTTCGTCAAAAAGCTTACAATCGAACGGACGTGTCTGCACAGGTCCTAGTAATCTCCGGAAAATAGTCATCCAAACGAACTTAAACAACTTTTACGATAGGTTTTGTCGAAGAAACGATGGCCGGATGTCGACAGCGACGACAGCTAATGTGCAGTTGCCGGTAAACGGAGCTGCTCGAGAATAGAGAAAGACGCATCAAATCAAGGCCTGGCGGTGATGTCGAAGCGGGGCGGAGCGACAACCCCGCAACGGGTAAGACGAGAAATCGTAGCTGAAGTGTACGTCAGAGCTGGACTTGATGAACAAGGTGACTGATGTCAAGGTCAAATAATATAACGTAGCATCGTGGCTGTGCTGAGCACACGTGCATTACGATTATCTCCGGAGTGTGTGCGTAATTTCAGCGAGGTACTGAGGAGTAGCCGTTCCGGCATCGGACACTTCAGCAACGGTGCGAAAATGACGCAGGATTCGTAAGGTTTACATGGTTTGGTGCAGCCGCAGATTATATACTTCAAGCCTGAAATCAATGAGTACTTAAAGGATCTGCAATGAATTGAGCAAGCTTGGGAAATAGGCTTAATAAAGTCGACTAAGGGGTTACATCACACGTTGAAAGCTTAAAATAGTAGATGCTTTGAAGAAATTTCGAGCAGTTTATGTCATATCATTTACTTAAATATATCGATTTTTTTTTATTACCAATTAACCTTTTAATGAAATGGCGGCGCTGAACATAACGCGTTTCAGCGAGCGGAATTTTGCAAACAAAGTTGCATATGAAAAACCAAACGAAATTAATTTAATTTCTACAGAAATACAAATAAGGGTTTTTCAAAATATGAAAATTTCAAAAGTGTTCAGTGGAAAGGTTTATATACACATCGGCCTTAATTAGTGTTTGTAATAATTCAGCTTTTCCCCTACGTATTTCTTTAGACAATAGAAAAATAAAACTTTTTCTAAAGGTTCAGGTCAACTAAAAAAATTGCCCTGCTACGCGAAAGTTTGAAAAAATTGACTTTGAGAAAAAAGGGCTTAAAGTTGGACGTTGAATGATTCGGTATGTTTAAATTAAATGCCAAAATTTTGTAACCGAGCGAAATTGTTGGAAATAGCGCGCAAAAATCTGTAAAACGACATACTATTAATAGGTATTTCATAATCAACTTTAGACAGGTTACAGTTTCTTTGTCGGCGCGCAAACACCTGTGCTGTCAGCCTCTATCATAAAGCGTTTTTTTTTGTATTCGTCACTTTGATGAACTTATTCTGATGCGATCGCTATTTTATCTTTTTATGCCCCAGAGTAAATAGGGTTTTCTTTTTTTGTTCATTACAAAAAATTAGTTACATACTCGTAATTTATCATGTACTATATCATTTTTAATTTGTGTACCCCCCCCCCCCCCCCCCCCACCAAAAAAAAAAAAAATTATCCCCATTATATTAAACTTTTTTACAATAACACGCAAAGTATTTTCATTCTATCTGCTGCGCGCTCTATGTGATATCAACAAAGGGTGTAAATACTTTGAACATTTTTATGTTTTTTTATTACTTTTTAAAAGTCCAACACAATCATCGAAAATTCGTTTTTTTTTTAAAGTTTTTATGATCTGTTAAAAAGAATGTTTGTACGTTCGTACACGGTCGAATTTCGATTTGGAAACGGACTCTTCATTTTTGATTTTTGCATGTTAAACAGTTTTTAATAGCTCTGTTCAGTATATTACATATTACGGATACATTTATTTCTCTGTTTAATTATTAATTCCAATCTATCGGAATGTCCAGGAGTACGAATTAATCTTTAATTAGGTTTACTTGTACTTGCATTGAACATACCGTGCAATATTAGCGTATGCCTGTTTTTTTCTTTTATTCAGATGGTACTGAAAAATTAAAAAAAAACCGCAGAAATTAAATTACATTTTATTTTTTTAATACCATGGGAAGTGTTGTTTCATCTTTCTTCTTGCCTTTTTTAATTTACTATTCTATAAAATAAAAGGAAGCGTCTGTGTGAGTGCACCTGTTTACTATGCTCGGAGTATGAAAATATATGTAAATCTGTTTCCTTATCAAAGGTCTATGAGAACTTTTTACCGATTTTAAACTATTACCGAAAGACCAAACAATATTAAAATCTGCGTTTATAAAGTAATTCGTAAAATGGTTTTTCCCTATTTTCTCTTAATGTATTTAAATTATAGTTAATTTTTTTAAACATTAAAAAATTACAGAAATTTTATCGACAAAATAAATTAGTCCATAAATGACTGGGGGGGGGGGCGATTGCCTCACCGAGAGCATTAATATTAAAAATATTCGAGTTTATTAATTAAGAGAATTAACGGATCGCAGGTTCTGTGTAGATAATTTGATAAATGATATCCATTCTCAAAGAGAGGAGAACTCTATTAAGGAAAGAATAAACAAATAAATTTAAAAAAAAAAAGGTAATTTGCTTAATGTAACAGGTTCGTATTGTCTCATTGTTGTTTAAAACGGATTTATTAAATGATTTAATCATATAAAGAGTATATTTGTCATTACCCATTGATAAAGAACGTGGTTGTTACCGGACTGCGTTTTAATCGAAATAAACTGCAATAAATTCACGATTTATGGAATCATTCGCGTTAAAGCGCGCCTGTCCAACACTGGGCCACTACTACACTCTTAACAGCCTCCCGTGGTACTTAACAGAAGAGGACATATTATTTTTTTTGCCGCACCGGCCAAACCTGGCCATAATTGGCATTTCTCATTAATAGTCTAAAAAGAAAAAGTAAAATAAATTAAAATTAAAAGCGATATTGCCTCCTCTCCCAGTGGAGATGAGGCAACTGATAATAATATACACTATATTAAATTCCACATGTATGTGTTCTTAAGAAATATCTGTCCACTGACGCGTGATATCCACTTCTCTTTCTTGTTCGGCATAAAGTAAACGAAGAGTTTTTAATCAGCCGCAATACCGAATATGAAATATGTTCTTTTTTTTATATTATTTTCTGTTTTGTTAATTTTCTTATATTAAACAGAGGGCCAATACGAAATTTCCAGACGATTTGCTGCCGGTATTTAAAATATTAATTTATATCGCATTATAGTATAAACAAGTTCAGTCAAGCATGAGCTTTCATGCACTGAGGATTCCGTATGAGAAAGTTAACAATGACTATAATTATTTAGTACGTAAGAAAATTTGTTTGAATAAACTTCCATTTTTATTTCATTATTTTAATTTAATATCTTAATAAATTTCAGAGATCTTTTCTAATAATAATTTAAAACAGTAAAGCAAAATACTAATTTGAATCGAAGGTTTAGAATAATTTGAAGTGCAATGTAGTGGTTATGAAGAATAAATATATATATAATATATTTAAATAAATCCTTTTTTAATTTATTTAATATTTATTTATTTTTTTAAATTATTCGTTTAGATTTAATAATACTAATATTAAGGTTTTATGATTTTTTAAAATGTATAATTTTGTTAATCCCTACACCTATCTTTCTTGAATAGTCGACTGTTAAAGACATTAATAAATATATAAACGAAAACACGCAAAAAAGATTAATCAGAAATGATAATTACTCTTCTGTGGCTGCTAGAATGTTGGTGTTCCCTGGTGACAGGCTGGTGTACGTTGGTGATTGTGTCCTGGATTCTCGGTGAATGGGAGGGGGAGACACGGTAATCGAAATTATAGTTTACGAATTTTGTAAATGTCACTAATTTGAAAACCGAATTTCGAGGCGATTTGATTACTTTGTTATCAAACTTCTTTCGGTTGCAAGACGAACTGGTTACTTTACTAAAAAAGGTCGATATAGTTCGGCGATGTGACAAAGACTGTCGTTCTACTGAGATGATTTTTTAACAATTCGGGTTTTTTCTTTCGACTCTCTCAATGTTAGACCATTATTAGACATTTATTTTTATTTATTTACTAGCATAGTGCGTTAAATTGTTTAACAAATCGAAATACTATTCTCATCTGTTTTTCAGCAGGCGGACGTACCATCAAAACAATGATGCGGCGAGTCCGTTCCTTTTATTACAGTTCATAACAACACCAACACAAGCCGTAATGAAAATAACCAAACTGAAGCCTGCGATCCCGTTTCGTTTCTTAGATCTCGTACTAACACTACTAACGCAAATTCTAACAATCCGAACCAAATTCTACAAACCGCTGCAGTCTCGTATTCCGATAAAGCCAAAAGAAAAATAACACCGATTAACAAACCCGTTTATTCCGTGCATTCCAGAGACCCACTTAAAACAAAACCAACTTTTAAAACTAAAATACTATAAAGTTTTCGAATCAAATCCGGCGCTTGCTAGTTGTGTGCATGGGGAAATAATTTTAGCCGTTCGTGCGGATATTAACTTTCAACAGATAATGTTACCATCCGATATTCAACCAGTAACAGTCGAAATTTGTACGCCAGCTCCACGGGGGTCTCTAAACATAATTCCGAACCGTTTTAAAGTTGCGAAAAAATTCAAACAGTCCCTCCCCTCTAGCGCCGCGAGTATTACAGCTAAAAATTTTGAACACGGTTGAACATATGCGCTTTGACATATACATATTTCTCAAGTTTGGAACATCAAGGTTTAAAAGTTTCGTTAAGAAAATAACTTATGGTTTCGTCCATCAATCATAACCGGGAAAAAAAAATTTATTTTTGAAACTTTCCAGTTTTCGGCGCCTAAGGGTACGAATTTAAAGTTGGAAACCCGGATGTTCCAAAGTAAAGAAATAAACGGGGCGCACATGTTTTTAACCTTGTTCGAAATCTTGAACTACAATACATAAATTATGTATAAGCGGGGCTACATGTCATTTTTCATAAATTTCAAACAGTTTCGATAAGAAAATGAAATACGGGTCCGTTCCTAAAAAATAGCGCTCTCTCCAATAATAATACGCTTGAAAAAAAATTTTTTTTTACAAAATTTCGAGCTTTCAGAGTCCAAAGCCATTAATTTTAAAATTGGAAACCTAGATATTCCAAGTCAGAGAAATATACATGGACGCCCATATTTTCTACTTTCCTCAAAATTTTTAGCTATAATACTCACGTCACAAATCAATTCTCGCGCTTTTTCGAACTTTTCGGCAACTTTGAAAGTTCCGCTAAGAAAATGAAATACGGTTTCTTTCCAGATAGATAGCGATCCTTCCAACAGTATATAACATGCCTTAGAAAAAAAAATTTTTTTCAAAATTTTGAATTTTCGGTGCCCGAGGGACTTATTTTAAAGTTGGGGAGCCGGTTGTTTCAAATCGGAGAAATATACGTGGAGTCGCATATTTTCGACCTTGTTCCAAATTTATAGCTACAATACTCCCGTTGCAAAGAAGGGGCTGGAAATTAGAGCTCGCGCTTTTTTGAACTTTTTGGCAACTTTGAAAGATTGGTTAAGATAATGAAATACGGTTTCGTTCTCGACAAATAGCTATCTTTTCAATGATATATCGCGTTATAGGTTTAACGGGTGACGAGTTATGATTTTTAAAGTGATTTTTGAGGTCTTTTTATGTACCATATTATATATTTTTGACGGTTTTTGGGGTTTTTTGCCGCCTACGGTAATCGATCATCTTTAAGTTATAGATCGTTTTAAAGATAATTTTAATTGTGATTTATGTTCCAAATTTGAAGTTTATAAGTCAAGCCGTTCGTGAGTTATTGATTTTTATTTGTCATTTGTGTACCATATTATTAGGATTCCGTTCATTATATGTATACGGAATCCTAAAAATATATATACATTTTATGAAATTGATTCATGTCGTCAAAATCGTGCGTTCGTTTCGGTAAAATATAGAAAAGATAGCAAAGGTGATTCGAATATTTTTTGGTCGAAAATTACGATTTCTATTTACTTTTTTCTACAACTTTTAACAATAATATTTACTCGACATTTTAACTCGACTTAAATTAAGTCAGTTTATTCAGCCTTATATTGAACTTCCGCTGCGTACTTTATTCGGGATTTTAGTGTAAGCTTACCCGAATGCGAAATTACACGTTATTAAAATAAACAAATTAGAAATGAGAAAAAACCTGTTTAATGTTCTATCTTAAATTCGTTTATCTGATTAGTTTTTGTCTCGGTAATAATTAGATCTTTTAAATGGCATAGTCCCCATATACTTTTCTCATTCCCGGTTGTTACTGGATTCTTTATTAATTTCTCTGTAATTTTAGTTTCTAAATATTCTAATAAAATATATATTTTTATAAAACGTATTATGCACTGCACAGTTAATAAATTATGTTTCAAATATTTAAAAAAAAAAGGAAAAGATATTATTCTAATTAATCCTTGCGATTAAGCGGTAATTCAATACAATGTCCATGTTATAAACTCTTTCTCCGAACTATCTTTTTTGCTAAAATACTTATTTGAGTCAATTGCATTTTATTTTTGAAAATCAAATTGCTTTTGTCGCTATAATTATTTATCTTTTACTTCCTCATTTCGTTTTCCTCATACCGTTTCCTTTGTTCTTTAAAATGTCCGATCTACTTACCTGCTTGGTAATTTTTATTTACTTACTTTTTTAGTTTTTATTTAAATTTATGCGAAGATTTTTTATCTCTCTAAGAAACATATTTATTGCCGTCTAACAAAAAACGATCTTCGCGTTCAGCTTCCCAGTTTTTCTGTAACTTGACAGTTGCGATCGAAAACTAAAGGGCACACGCAGCCATCTCATCTTAACAATACATAAAATAAATGATAATATCTTAGGATGAAAACTCGCAAAGATCGATTGGAATAGATTTCAAAATGCACTGGCATTCGTGAAGTCAATACCATGGCCTACCCTATGGATAAATATAATCTATTTTAGCAGGCCATTTTGACGGCTTTACAAGAATCAACCTCGCGAGCAACCCTATACAAAGGAAAACACAATCAAAGCCCTGGTGGAATAGTGAGTGTGAATTAAAAATTAGAAACCGTAATGAGGCTTTATGGGAAATTTCGATTAGAAGGCTCCATGCAATCATACACAGAGTATAAAAAAGTTGCTGCCGAAATACATAAATTTTTAAAATCAAGCAAAAAAGCTTCCTGGAAGAATTTATGTGGCAAATTTAATAAGAACACGCCTCTAAAGCAAGTTTGGTTCTTGGCTAATCACTTTGAGGACAATAGTATACCGAGTAACGCCATAGGTAATGCGGACTGGTAATAATAATAGAAAAGTAAATGGGCTAGAGTGGAGAAGTTGAAATTTAATAAAAGGGTAGTTAATATAAATGAAAGGTTTGGTTGATGGCCAAATGTTTTTGCGCCGGGCCAGAAAAAAAAAAAAAATCAACAACCGACACATAGTTATTTTTTTTTTACTTTAAGTATATAGAACAACACGTTATAAATCGGTTGCGAATTAGTCACATAGTATAATCACCCAAAATTACATATTAAAGAAAACATTTTCTCCGCCCACATACATAGCCGTTTTGTTCTGGTTCTTCCGACCTCTTCGTTAGGAACTTTATAAAAATTAATTTATTATCTTTAAAGTTACTGATATAATTATTTATTATCCGAAAGAAAGCATTTTTTTTTTTTTGGCTTGCGTCGGAAATTAAAATGTTTTCTACAGTTTATATTTACCGTAGTAATCGTTTTATTTAAATTTATTCGTATTCACCATAGTAAACAGTTTATTCTTTTTTTTTTATTTCATCGAATGTTTTTACCTTTTTATTTTTCAACCTTCATATTTTAAGCAAAATCACACCAGAAACTTTTAAATTATGCACTAAAAACTTTCACAGGAATCCATCTCTATTCACTGAAGAAAACTCGAATAAAGTTGGTTTGGTAATTCGTGAGATTAGCCTGCACAGACTGTTTTTTGACTCCCATTTATATACGCAGATATACAATTTACGTAATTATATTATTCATTTCTCTTAAATAATTTAAACCTGTTTTCAATTTTCTATTTTTTTTTTCTTTTTTTTTTTTTTTTTTTTTGTTGAATTAATTTATTTTGATATGGATATTAATGGTTTACGCTATTTTTAATGTGAGCCAGCGTGATTCAAATCTTGAGAAAAACAACGCTGTTTAAACTGTTATATTTGACTAGCACCTTTTCGTAATAAATATACGTAAAAAACGGGACTTTCAAATTCCGTATCTATCAAATATTTATTAGTCATACTACAGTGAAGAATTTCTATCTACATAATTAATATTGACTTTAAACATAATTAAGGGAACACCCGCTAGTACTAAAAATATACCACTACTTGTACTAATTGCATGTAATGGATAGTTACGTGTCGCTGCTGTCGGTTCCTAGGAACACTGGAGTAGTGCCTAGTAATGAGAGGACCGACGAAGCAGCACGATCTGCCTTGCTCCCGTCAACGCCAATGGACGCGGAGCTACTGTCATCAATGGCATATACATTTTTGAAGGCGTGCGAAAACCAGTGGAAAATTGAACGGGCAGCTGCTACAACATTTTTAAAAATCATTAAGCTCACAATTGAGAATCATGGTGGTCACTGGAAGGGACATCCCGATATGACTTTAAGATCCTCAGGCGGCTACGAATCGGCCACATTACTATCTGCCATAAACACATAATCGACAAAACACCGCCTCCGGGGCTACATGCCCCTTTTGCGGTCAGACAACCGTTCCGACAGTTTCCCACATACTTCTTATCTGTCAAAAGTCAACTGCGTTACGACAACAACCTGGCCTACTGAGAAACTTAGAACGGATCCTCTCAAATGAAGCAATTTCCATCACTAGAGTTATTGCCTTCGTTAAAATGAGCGGTTTAACTCAGCATATTTAAATGATCCTCCCCTGTGTGTGCTGCAATGATCATAGTAATTACACACAGCACATACAATTAAACAAGGGGGAGATATTGAAATAAAATACGAGGTATAATTTTCCTGTCACGAGCGAAGCGATTGTTTTAGTGGCGAATCCTCCAGTAATGAAATAAATAATATTTCCCGGCTTATGAATTTTGAATTTGGCTTTATTAAACAAGAAAACATTTCGATACTGGTTTCAAAAACCCGTTAATTAATTTCATACGAAAGAAAATCTTTATAAACAGATCGGTGAGATCGATTTTTTATTGTCTGCTTACAATGTGCTAGTGTGTTTGGCAATTTAACGCTATTACCAGTAGTTCGGGGACATCAAGTATTCCAACAGCCGAAAATGATGGCTATTTGTGGCGACTTTTCAGCCTTGTAGAATCAAAATATGCAGCAACAAAGTGACACCACATTCATCGATATTCTCAATTCTTTAAGAATCAGCGAAATTAAATCAGAACAGTTTTCGATGTTGCAGGTAAAAATTTAGTGATCGTGCAGGAAGTCCACTGCAACATAAATTTTTAATTATAATAAAATATTATAATAAAATGCATGTTTCGAATAAAAGCGTGGGCCATTTGTGTTTAAGGATATATGCCACAAATATACCGCATTTCATAATTAATAAAAATATAATTCATGAAAATCTCGCCATTTTGATATGAAATATATGCCACCACACTTTTATTCGAATTATTGTAATCGGAAACATTTTTTTATTTTGCATTCCTATTAAAATATTATGTTTTAGTAAAAGCATTTTTTTTGGTTTTTTCATTTATTTTATACCATACCGAT
This sequence comes from Icerya purchasi, assembly GCA_039619475.1. Lineage (NCBI taxonomy): Eukaryota > Metazoa > Arthropoda > Insecta > Hemiptera > Monophlebidae > Icerya > Icerya purchasi. Next base: position 135,054,890 of record CM077116.1, read on the forward strand.
CAAAAGCGGCAACCATTGGCATTACTGACACAAATCAAGGATAATAATAAAAACAAAACGAATTACGTATTAAATATTGTCTTCCGTTCCTTTGCATTGGACAACAACTAACAAAACACATTGATTTTCTATCTTATTCGAAGATGAACCATATGCGGGAATAATAAGAAAGAGGGTTAAAGATAACAATACAAGCTCCTCTTCAAAAATAACAATAGTAATCTTAACTTATAAATGATAAAAAAATGATAACGTGATAAAATCTGTTAAAAATTTAGCATAAGAAAGAAAAAAAAATCAGTATAAAGTTGCTTAAATAATACTGACACTGAATAAAGTCACATAAAATGATTATATTGTCGGAACATCATTCGAACGACTCGATGAATTTACATGTTACCACTATTATCTAGTGCCATATGACACGACATATATGCCGTTGTATGAGTTCTTTAATCATTAGTTTTCCAAAGCATGTACACCGTGGAAGAAATATCTGACTAATACTAGTTATATTCGGATTACTGTTGTGGGCTAATTTGTTATAAAGCTTGGTGTATTGATCTTTACGAACTTAATTCACATATGGAACAGCTCTATTTAACACATAAAACGAAACGTTAACCGTCTGCCTTAATATTCTTGTATGTAGTTGTTGCAAACGTTGGATATTGCTCGTTGTAGATGTTCCATAAACTTCAGGTCCGTATCTCCAAATTGAGGCTATGATCGTCACGTAAGTGAGCCTTTGACAGTTTAAAACGAGCCTACATAGATTTTCTATTAAAGATACAGCCTAAAATAACTTTTTGCCTATAATGAGCTACGTGAGCTCTCTAAGTAATACGTCAATCGAAAACCATTCCAAAATATCCGACTGCGTTACACATTTAACCAGCGTTTGCCTATTTAAATGTAATGGAAAACAAATCTTATGATTTAACGTGAAGGTAACCTGTTGACTTTTTTGATGTTTTACTTCGCATTTAATCGCTCGATCCTGAATTTTGTTCAGATATTCTTAGACGAATGCCGATGCACAAGAGTATACACGTGTCATCTGCAAACGTTGTTATTACTGTTGTTAAAGCAGGTATATCCGCTGTGTACATCAAGTACAGCAACGGCCCCAGTATACTGTCTTGCGAGACGGAGGCTCTGATGGCGAATTTATCCTAACACGAAAAAAACTCTGTCAGAAAGATACGCTGCAATATTAGCTGGAAGATATCATTTGGTATCCCTTATTTAAGTTTGAACAACAGACTCCCCGGTGTCATACTCGATTGAAGGTCTGTTCAAAATCGAGAAACGCCACACTGCAATACCAACCTTTTTCAATGGTTGCCGCTATTCGATCCGTTAATCTATGAACTTGATCGGTTTCAGGATTAAAAGTACGATGGATCCTTTCCAACATCTAGGATGGTAACCTAATCTTAGGATAGCGTTAAAGATGTAGGTAAATATAATGTAATTTCTTTATACGGTAACTTTTTTAATACTTCACACTAGTTGTCATATCCTGTCCTGGGACTTTTCTTACTGACAGTTTTTTAATACTAGCTTGCACTTCTCTAGGAAATATTTACATTTCGTTGGAAGGGTTAACCGAGCAGGTGAGCATAGGTAGTCATTAATTATGTTATCGTGATTACTATTATCCATATTTGGATGTGGTTGCAAGGTATTATATAAATTAACTCCGAGCGCTTCGACCTTCTCTTCATCCGACTTTGCCTATTCTCCATTAGATTTTCTTATTGGGTGAGAATTTCTTAGTTAACCAAGTTATGATTTAGTTGTTTTTCACAGCGACTTGTCTTCTGAGTTTAGCGAAGAAAAAAAAAAAAAATTGATATACCTATCACTTCTATATCCATTTATTTCGGTCCTTACGTTTTCTGCGCAGTTGGATACATATTCATAAAACGGTGCCCTATTCCGTTGCAACACCTAATACAAGTATTCCGAGGTTTTTGTATTAAATCTCTTATCTTTAAAGGTATATTATATTATATACCTAATTTTGCAGATTGCCTACTTTGAATTATAGCAGCTGCCTCACAAACATTCGGAATATCTAGTGTACTATCCTGAAGAACTGCTGTATCAACGTCAGCAGAAGTTTTAAAGTTTATGTTTAAGTTTACTGTTTTATATTTACTTCTTCAGAGAATATTTCCCAGTTAGTTTTTGTATTTGTGAATCTTTGTGAATGCTTTGCGAGTATTAGTTTTGTATCAAAACGTGCAATAACTAAAGCATGATCTGAATTTAGGCGTGGAATTATTTTTCAATCAACATGCAAATGATTCAAGAAACTTTGTGTTATAATAAAATTTAGAACAACTCTTGGTAACCTATTCGTGTGCATAGGCCAGTATGTTGATTTTGCAAAAGCGACTACCCGTAGGTTATTATGAGTAATTACTTTTTTTGTAACATACTGCCCCTGCGATCGTTTTTATTACAATTCCAACTTGTACTTCTAGCAATAAAGTGGCCTCCTATAATGAATTTAGCATTAAAACCCAGTAAAATGTTTCTGATTCTTTCTTTTGGGTAAAGAGACCCCAGGATGACAAGATATCGCTGCGACTGAGCAGTCACAGTCATTCGTTACTAAATTAATTGCTACAAGTTGATAAGCAAATGTCCTTTCAGTAGCGACTAAAAAATGTTTTACATTGGACCGTATTAGTAAACTTACTCCTCCGTAAGCTGCACCATCATCCGGACATGACGCAACATAACGAGTAAAATTATAAACACTCGGAATGTATTTTCGTTATAACGAGAAAAAATTATTTTTAACTTTTGAAATGTATACGTATTTTTGTATTTCAAGTGTATTTTGAATAAAACCTTTAAAAAATTTTTTTATTTATTTTATTTTTTAAATTAAACCTTAACTGCAGAAAGGATTCCCTGACATTTTCTTTGTCTATGTAAATGTATTAAATAAACTAATCCCACCCTTAACGGTTATCCGAAACTCCTATGAATTCAGACATATATTTCACTGGTACCAAGCTAAGCTACACCGCAGCGATAATTTAGGAAACCCATTACCGTTCTTTCCAAACGATCCCCTCCCCATTGTACTTAAGGAAAACGGAATTAACTGGAACTCTGACCTTGCACATCAGTATGTTGAACTCCCATGAGAGAATACTCGGATTGTTGCGGACTTATCCCTGCTGAGCGATCGCTCGAACCAGGATGTCACACTGCCGTCCCAGTACGTGGCGGAAAAAATGCAACTTTTTCCCAGCTACAGTCAGCTGCACACAGATAGTGCCAAAGAAAACCCCCTCAAGGGGTCCTCGCCGGTGGCTTACGCCTACGAGGTGAAGAGACTTGTTCATGCGCTTCGGCTCCACGACTTCTATTCAGTATTGGAGGGGGAGCTGTATGGTATTTTCTTCTGCTTGAGGGAATATCTGCAGTCTTATCCCCAACGTCGAAATGTATTTCTAATCACCAATTCCTTGCAATTTCCAGGAAACGATTTCGAAAAACCTTCCAAAAGTACTGATCTGTTCGGATTCTTTGGCAGCCATCACAAGCATTCAAAATACTCGGAAAAGAACGCAACATCCTCTAGCCAAGGGCATGGTTAAAATCCTACAGAACAGACCAAGCACTTAGATCAATTTCACATGGATACCGAGTGATTCTGGAATAATCGGAAACCAAGTAGCAGACCAGGCAGCGAAAGGGGCGGCGAAGATGATGCCATATCCACCAATACCAATACCGCAAAAGGATTTTACGAAACAAGTCAAGGCAAACCTCGACAAGCAGTGGCAGCAACAATGGTGGAACACTCCGACCACAGTGAAGCTACGAGCAGTCAAACCGACGACGTTACCATGAGCAGTCTAACTTCGCCAACATAGGCCACACTATCCTAACACGCAGTCACCTCTTTCGAAATCTTCCTCCACCAATATGTAGCACCTGTCGTACTCAATTAACAGTTAATCATTTTCTCACCGAATGTCCTTTGTACGCTCACCATAGAATCATAAGTAATTTATCAACAACTCTGCTCTCCATTCTTCAAGATGATCCCATGTCACTAAATCGACTCCTTCACTTCCTTTCCATCACTAACCTCATAAATAATATTTAAGCCTATATCCTTCACCGTGCCTCTGGCCTATGTAGCAGTAAATGGTACGAAAAAAAAATGTATATTCTATATGATTAAATGAAAAAGATACGACTACTTTGTATATTATCATCACACTCGTAAACGTGTTCAAAATTTCTAAGCTCTCTAGTTTCGTTACAAATAGTAGAAATTTTGATTACAAAATTTGGACTAAACATACTAACACAAAAAGTTAAATAAAATGCTGCGAGTTAACAATATTGTTATAAAACATTTATTTTATAACGGGATATTAATATGTCTATATTATAAAGCGGCAAGTCAAAAAGTCCGTAGATCGTTCTTTGTTTGTTGGAATGTTGATTTTATTTTTAATCGTCGTATTTTCGTCATAAGAATACAGAAAAAGTACAAAATCTACACAAATTTTAAATTTAAAGAACCAAATTTTGAAAAATATTCACATGTCTGTGTGCCAGTGACAGAAGAAAAAAAAAATCCGCAACAAAATTAGTAAATTCCCGGCCGACATTAGAATGTGGATTTTTTTTACTTTTTTAAGAATAACCAAATACATTTTATAGAAAAAAGAAAAGCGTATGATTTTTTTTTTTTTTTTGAAGTTTGGCCAACCGAGGGCAGCTACTCAGGACAACTGGACTATATTAGCGGTTAAATTTTATCTGGTCAAAGGGCGAATGCCGGGTTATGTAAGGAAAGAACTGCGAGACAAAAAATTGAAAAAAAGCTGGCAGCTCGTTTTTTAGTAGCTGGAAAGTTGATTTGTTCTTTGATCAAATTGTTTTCATCGTTACAATATAGAAAAACTATAAAAGCCATAAAATTTTAAAATGAATGACCCAAATTTTGAAAAATATATATATACATCGCAACAAAACAAATCACCATGTTCTGCAGCAGCTAGAGAATTCATTTTTTTCAATCAGCGTATTTTCGTTATTAGAATATGTAAAAAAATAAAAAATTTAAAACTTTTTAATTTAATGGCCTAGTTTTTAAAATTAAGGGGCCGAAGAACGTCGGTGGCTTAAATTCGCGACTTTCGACCGCTTAAAACTCCGTATTCGGTTTAACTGTTGAAATTGCCTGACCAGGTAAATACTATTGTTTTTAAAATCCGTATTTATTGAATTCGTTTTTATTAACTTCCCATTTATATAAATATAACTCTAGATGATGATCACGTACTACCCGTTCGTTACGTACAAATGTATAGTGCAGTTTATTGCAAATTGTGAGTCTGAAAATCACAATGTCCTTTCCGCAATCAATTTAGCGCTTGAAGCAAATAGCGGTAATGGTAAAAATTTTTTGTAACATATATATATATACTTTTGTTATGTTAAGTCATCATCATCATTATCTCTCTTCAACCATTCGGTTGGTGGGCAACCTATTCGTACATTGTAGCTGTACAAATATAGGTTATGTACTAGGTAATTGTTATATGCAACGCAAATGTACACGTACGCAAGATTACATTCGGAACTGCTGGTAAATTTTTGATTTATCGAGATAGAAAATTCAGTTCCGTGTGTGTCTGTTGTGCACTGACCTAGCGCGCATATGATGTTATACGTGGTGGTTTGCCATTGCCTTCCACATGAAATAGCGAGTACTTTTAATTTAATTTTTCGTAATAACTTCTGTCGTCGCCCGGGATCGAACCTGAGATTTCCGTAACGGAAGCCAAGCGTTCTAGCAACTAGGCTATCGCGACGATATTTATGTTAAGTAAATACGTAATTTCTACCTTCACTGTGAAACAACGGTTAGTGTCGATACGGGTCGTTCTAATGAAGCAGTTATAAATGAGGAACATCCGATTCCTGCAACTGAAGATCTTGCACCTGTACTGAAATATGCTACACTCTTAAGCAAAATTTATCTTCAGCAGGCGTATCATCAGATCGAGCTAGCACTGGAATCAAGAGAAATAACAATTTCTGGTACCTATTGGGTTTTTTTGCGTTACAAACGTTTAATGTTTGAACTAAAATGTCCGTCTGAGATGTTTTAACACATTTCAAAGAATATTTTGGCTGATTTAAATAGGGTTTTTAATTATTTGGACGATTTGCTTGTTATTGGCCGTGTAGTTGAAGAGCACGGGATACATCTAAAAGCTGTGTTACAGCGCTTAAATGATGCTGGATTGGTAATCGACAAAAGTAAATCCATTTTTGTAAAAATAAAGTGTCTTTTCTCGGATATTTAATTTGAAGATATGTCCCACACGTCAGAAAACGCAGTAGAAGTTTCGGTGGCAGCAGAAAATAATTCAGTAACTGTGCCAGTACGTCCTGTTCGAGTCAGACGTAAGCCTACATGGCAAGAAGATTACGTTTTGTAATTAGAATCTTTTTTACTTTTATTTTTGTACAAAAATAATAATAATAATAATAATAATAAAAATAAATTAAATTAGAATTAAATTAGGATTAAATTAAAATTAAATTAAAAAATGGTCTGTAATATATACTTTTGTTATGTTAAGTAAATATGTAATTTCTACTTTGATTGTGGAACAACACTGGTGAGGCAAAGATGGCGGAATCTCTTGATTATGGGTATACGTTTTTACGCGAATGTTAAAGATAGTATTTTTTACCGACTCGTGTTTTATTGTGTAATTAAATGTTACGGTTAATAAAGCAATGCATAGTTATTTATCGAACATTATATAAGTTTATTGTCTATTTTGAATTCTGAGAAAGAAAACGAATTTAATATATTATCAATATTAGTTGCCATTGAAGCGTAAATTTGAACAAAAAAGTACGGTTAATTTGTCATTTTAAAGAACAATAAAATATTTCCCCCACATGCATCATTACCCTTCTAGCAGTTTTCCATTATAATTCCTCGTATAAAAGCGTACGGCTGACCAATCAATATTTTAACTTTAATTACATTATTTTTTAATTCTATTACGGATAACCTGATACCGTTAAAATTTTCTAAGTTTCCTAGCAATCTCTTATCAGTTACAACGATAATGATTTTAAAGAAAAATCTACTATTACAACTAAAATTCTGGTATTTCTTCTCTTTTTTTTTTTTTTTAAATGTGTTCGATGACAACACTGGTATACGGATAAATAATTATCGCTTATAAAAAAAATGAAAAAAAATGTACAGAATCTGTTTGGCAATAAAACACACAAAGTATTAATAATTCTAAAAAATGTGACCTAGACATTTTTTTACCTAAACAGCAATTTTTTTTTTTTTCTTTTCCATCACAACTGACCAACTTTAGTGGTCATTTAGCGATTAATTTAATATGATAAAGAATCTTTTGCGGAGGGGTAGTACTCAGTAATACTTCCTCTAAACTTTATAATGGCTGAACAAGATCTAACGGCTTATTTCTCCACAATCTGCGTATTTCACCGGAATTATCCAGCAAATTGGTGGCAAGTGGATTTACATGAGTACTAAGTCAAGCGTCATATTTATTTGCTTATCTTTTGATTTCATCCTTCACAGACATGACGTTTAGGTCATTATGGAGGGTACAATTTGAGACGTACCAGGGGGCTGCAGTAATGGTTCTTTCAGTACCCTATTTTGATATCGCAGTATTTTCTGTAAGTTAGATGTTTTTGCGCAGCCCACCGTAACTGTATACCGTACAGCCAGATCGGTTTCAGATCTATTTTCTAACGACAACCCCGATCTCTCAGCTAACAGCCAAGACATGGTTCTAGTTTTAAACATCAAATGCTCGATTTTTTTCTGAATGCGAGTACATTGCCATTTGATATTACGACGTTATTTATTTTGACTGGCAATAGTGTTGTGGTGCTTCAAAAACTATATTGAAAATCGGGAATAATTGTATTACACCGTCAGGTTTTTGTATTGGCGGAATACGCACAGTTGACCATTGAAAACGTTTGGTCGCTTTCCCCATAGTGAGTAATCGTCGTTCTTGGTCGGCAAGAAACTCGATAGAAATGTTACAAGCGTTTCATTTTTATTTTCTCACAGTTCTTTACACAGTTGCTTAGTTTTTCTATTTATCTGCGTTTTAATAGCCGGATTTCTCGTCGTATTCCAGGTTTTTCGTAATTTCCGCTTTTCACGCACTAGTGTTAGTATATGTTTCGGAATATTATTAGACTCCTTCGAAGGTTCGATAGTGGGAGTGGCTAGCCACGCAGCATTTTGTATAGTTTTGGTCGAGTTTTGTACCGCTTTATTAATGTCGTAATTAGTTTCCAGCGGCATATTTAAACTTACGTTGCTAGTCTCTAGATATTGTTTAAATAAAGACCAGTTAGTTTTTTTTTTATTGCTAAGGTATGGCTCAGGTGTTTTTGTTATTGGCGAAATGCTCACCGTGAATATAACCGAAGAGTGGTCTGACTGTAGATCGAAACAAGAGTCTGCTCTCATATATAAAGATGGGATTCCTTTTGTTACAAAAAAATCTAGTAGATCAGGTTTTTTCCTGTGATCCTGAGGCCAGTAGGTAGGCTCCCCTAACCTAGATTCTGGCTAGAAATTACTTTTTACAGAATTTTCCACCTGAGATTATCCAAACGAGAGCCCCATTTTCGACTTTTTTGAATTCCAGTCTCCACCGGATATGTGAATTTTTCTCCCAATGACTTGAAATACTTAACGAATAGGTTTTCATCTAGTCGTTCATTTAGAGAGCAATACGACGGAAATGTTCCGTTAAATGATCATAATTTTACTGTACAAGCCTGTATTCGTTTTTCAGAAAAAATTTTCTTCTCGTAGTGTTTGAGGGTTTTTTTAATAATAATTTCCGCCAACGCCACGAGCTTTATTATCTGGCCTAAGACATGTGTAGACATCGTAGTTGGGAATATTGAAAACTGTTATGTGTTTCAGAGATGATTTTTAAACCAATATATTGATTTGCTACTTCTTCCGATTCTCGAAATGGATTTGGAATGCTGTTTTCTTTGCAGTACCAATAAACACCAATTCGTAAAGCTTTCGACGTCAACGGATATCCCCTATTTCAGCTAATCCTTTGATTCATTTGCATAATTCAATTTCTTTAGCTTTGCTTAGGACAGGTTTACGGTCAAGTTTTTTTTTTTACTAGTTTCGTTTGCAGCGATGTAGAAATAATTCGCTATCAGAGAAATCTGGGAAAGTAAAGGCGGATTCCAAGTAGAAAGGAACTGGCCCCCTACTCTTATTAGTGCCGTTGGGTTTAATACATTGTGAACCTTAACTTCACAATCCCCGACGCCCTGTCAAACATATAGGAACGGTCGTGTAGCGAAATTTACCTCATTTTAAGTGAAATATTGAAGGGTGGTGTAATTAGCTGCTATGGCGTTATTCCCTCAAACACCTTCTAATGTATAAATTTTCCGCTCATTTTACGTATTTGTAGACCGCTTCTTCTTCTGTATGTTTTCTTTTTTGTAATTCAAACCGATATAAACACGCATTAAATTGCTTAATTTTTTGAATAAAACGTATATTTCAAACGAAACTAGCAAAGTTTTCATTCCAGCCGAGAATGTTCTTTAATTTTTGTATTTAAATAACAGGTCAAAAACAACTCGATTATACATGGCACGATATAATTATTTCGCACATATTATTTGGCCGATTTTTTATTAACCGTAATTGAATAAACTAAAAAAATGGACATTATTTTGAAATATGCGTTGTATAGGAAAGAATAATTTTGTAAATATTCCTTAGTCATTGTGAAATTTGGGAAAATTTGCAAATTATTAAACAAACATTAGGGAAAAGTTGCTAGAACCAAATCAGTCGAGCTTTTTATCGGTACTTACTAATGTGGTTGTTGTGGAATACTTCCCCGCCCTTGATAAATGATAAATTTTTCTTCAATAAGGCTACGCTAAAAACAACTAAGTCTTTATTTTACACCTTGTCCTTTTTCCTTCCTTAACATATTACCAATATTTCTTGAGTACTTCTACTGACGCATTTTTATGGTTTACTGAAAACGATTTTTTTTTCCTACCCTGAGCGCGCCAGCGGCCTTGACCCAACAACAAGATAATTCAAGAGATAAAACTAAATAGCCAGGCGGTCAGAAATAGAACTCACAAAGGACAGCAGCAGCGGAACAACTGAAGGCAATGTGATGGAAAGGATATAGGTAGCGTCAAAGGGAGTAGGAAGATCAAAAGATAAAAGTTGGACGTAAAGAAGAGAGCGTTCGTTAAGGAGTGCAGAACATTCGAAAAGGATATGATTTAAATCACAAATACAAGATGGTTCAGAAGCATAAAGAGAAAAGAAAGGAGAAGGAGATGAAGCAGAATGATTGATCCTGAGTTTAATTAAGGAAACAACAGTGGAACGACGACAGGCAGGAATAGAATGAAAACAAAGGCGGGAAACGAGGAACCGGTTGAATAAGACGGTACTGCGAATGCGATTTGAGAATAACGACGATGGGTACATGTTCAACCAAAGTCTGGAATGATTAAAGCGTGATAGAAAAATAATGACTGAAGAAGGGAAAGAGTCGAGGAAAGGACCATCGCGTGCGGCTGAGCGAGTTAGAGTCAGCTGAGTCATTGACCGCTATATTGGAATGACTAGGAACCCATAGAAATTCTTTGAGAATGGAACGGGACCAGAACAAAGAGGAGACGAGAGATCGAATAGAGAGAATGATACCGTCGGAGGAATGAGAAGGAGCAGAGGAGATGGCTTGAAGAACGCCTTTAGAATCGGAAACGATCAGGAATTTGAGAACCCCCTCTTGTAGAGGATATAAAATAAACTTTTCTAACTTCCTCTTTATTATTTTCAAGTTTTGAATTAACAACTGCTTCAAGAAACCAATTTTTGTCAAACATTTGCATTTCAGTAATATTTATTAAGTTCATATCCTTTCCGCATTCATCGAACCATTTGGATCATAATTTTTTGTATCACAATATTTCACGCAAAATAGAGCAATAATATTATTATCTACAAATAAATCTAGACACACGTGGTTCGCATACAATATAATTTATAATTAAAATAATGTTGCACGTTCTTATCACAAAAAAGTTTAGTATCAACTACTTCTTTATTTCATACTCCATATTTTTATTCCCCTGTATTTGGTACCGTAATAATATTTTCTGGTATTTCATCTAATAGGTTTCTATTAATAATCTTGTTTCTTTTATTTTCTCCACTTTTCGATTTATTTCTTTTAGTTCTATATGTATGATATTTTTCCGTTAAAAATTTTAAAACCACGGCAATTACATCGGTCACAGAAACCGATTAAAAAACACCATTTTACAGGACTTTTTCAATGTTTCATATATTTCCGGATATGCAAAGTTTCAAAAATATTCTTTCCTAAAGAGATTTAAGATTGACGGAACGGTACACCGGATGCAACTGTCAGCCTACATCATATATTATAATTTTTACAGGGATTAATTTGCTCACTTAGCAATCATACTGAACTAGTAAAAGATTAATAATTTTGTCTATTTAACAACTCGGGTTTTCATTTAATTATCGTAAAACTAACGTAAACCTTTTACAAATAACAACCGTTCGAAATTAAAACAAAATGTCCGATAATTAAAATAAATTGCCCGATTATAAAAATAAACGCTGCACCGATAATTTTCCCGAATTCTTGTAAATTTTCCGTGAAAACCCCTAAAAAACGAATTTCCATCGCGGGCTATTTTACTGGCCCGTATTCTTTTCAATAACATATATCTAACATTTGTACAATTATTATTGCCTCCTTTTATGTAAATTACGTCATTATATAAGTACTTTTGTTTTCAGCAGTTATATTACGACATAAAACTTTGCCAGCCTATAATATACTAATATAAAATCACACAATAACACTTAAACGAACAATTATGCTGCTTCCTCTTATTTGTTCAACTGTCCTTGTTATCTCCATCATTTTATTGTTATTATTATTATTATTACTACTACTACTATTAATATTATTACTACTACTACTACTACTATTAATATTATTATTATTATTATTATTATTATTATTATTATTTTTATTTTCATTAATTATTATTTTTATTAATTATTATTTTTATAATTATATTATTATTATCTCCATCGTCATCATCATCGTCATTGTTATTATCGCACACCACTCAATTTACATTTCGGAACGAAACATTTTTCTTTTCGTATGTTTCCCGCAGTATCTTTTCCATGCATATGCTTCACTCCTATAACATCGATGCACGATATATTCACTCTGAATAGCGTCATAAATGTTGCAACTATTTCTTCCTTACCCACATGTATGTGACAATTATTACCGACATATCTTCCACGGCTCTGAGCTCTTACAAATCAGTTCTTCACCTTCATCCTTATCAAGTAGACTTTAAAAATCGGTAGAAAATTTGACAACTTTAACAGGGTGGACACTTTTTTTTTCAAAATCAATTTCCCTGACTTTTCCTTCTTTTCCAGATTTTTTAAGTTTTTTCCCCGATACAGCAAAAGCAATAGGCAACATATTTTTTATTATACTCCGATACATAGCGTTTTTTAACCCCTTAAGATAAACTCTCAAATCACTTAAAATTTTTACTTCTCGATAAAAAGTGAATAATATTCACATTACCGTATAATTAATTAAATCCAGCGAAAGATGTTTTTGGATTAATTTAAATTTTCTGTTTTTCCGAAAATTTTAAAACACAAGAACCGTACAATTAAAAATATTTAGTGGAAGTTTCATCTAAATTATAAGGCAGTAATATAAAGCTATATTCGCGTGTAGCAAGCTTAGATAGTCAGGTAAATAGACTTGCCCTCATACGTTTCCTCGTGTGGAATGCCTGCTACGGCAAAGTTCTAGATATTAGCATTTTGTAAGGAGATGTAAAAAATTATTTTACGTAGGTAACTCTTAATTAGTTTAAATGTATTAGAAATTTATATTTTAAGATATCTGGTAAATTAGCCCGTTATTTCGTAATATATAAAATAGAATTAACTCTGTATGTTTATATCCGCACAAATAGAAAATAACATGATCAACGATCCTAGCAATTTGATGTGTAGTACAGTATTTATGATCAAAAATAGGGTAAAAGAGGTAGTATATTTACACTCGTATTTCTTGCAATAATTAATTGCAAAACATTATACCGAAGCGAAAAGGTCCTCGAGGAGTCGAAATTTGCAAATTATCTATGTTACCTGTTAAATTGTTATTAGAACAACCCCATAACCTATTTTTAGCATTTGGATCGTCAACCAGCATGATCTTCGTGTGTAAATCAATGTTCTAATATCGGCAGCAAATTTAATATCTAGCAGTGGCTTCTATGCAGCATAAATATGAAAGGAGTTAATATTTTGATTCATAAAAAGAGAGATTAAAGTTTATATAGTGATCAATATCGAACACAATTTCTTTTTCAAACACGAAATCAACACACCTAGTTGCATTTAGTGCAAATTAACGTATTTCCGCCGCGAGGTAACAACTTTTGGGTTTTGCGCGGACGGTTTATATAAAATCATAAAGAGGAACCAATTTTTTCTATTGTTATTACGATTTGGCGGGGGGAGAGGGTATTTATACGTTTCGAAACAGTACTAATAAAAAGATACTGCAAAGAATGTCTTACAGAACTATTTTTATTTAGAACAAAAGTAGACTATTAAATCCAGCACAAACGTATTTTGATAAGTAAAAGTTATTACATTTTAGTACCGATTTTATTTATTGTAAATAGTGCCTATACGAATTTTCTTCAGCTCTAGCTGAAATGTGATTTTATTGACGAATTGCAGTGATTGATTGACAAAGCAATATTTTGTAAATTCCGCATTCACATTTTTAAAAGAAATTAAAAAAAAAAAACGTTCATGTTCGGTCTTTTCTAGTTCAGCTATTTGGTCCTATTCTCGTTCGATTCTTTTTCAAACCGTACTGTTTTATATTTACCCTGATCAGATCTACATACTTCCAGTAACATTTATTAACGTTTCCTGTGATTCGGGTGTTATTTACATTATTTTATTAATATAACGATGCGAGGAGATATTATGATGATAATAACAGAGTAAACCTTCAAAAAATGATTTTTTCTAGGTTAATTTTTTTTTTTTTTTTTGCAGTTCTCTACCTACCCTTATCTTAATCCAAGATGGTATTTTACGAACTGAGCAGCAGTTAGACGTGTCGCTCAAACTCTATCGAAGTATTGTCTAAAAGCTGCAAAACAAAAAAAAAAAATAATCAGCCAAAAAATCCACAAATCGTTCTGAAGTAGCTAGAAATGGATTTTTGTGTGTTTTCTTAAAAGCGTCGTATTTTACTTATAAAAAGTATAGAAAGGATGCACGATACCCACGAAATCTTAAAATTCAGCGGATCAACTTTTTATATCAAGCTGCGCAAAAAAATGTAAAAAAGTCTACAGTGTCCATATACATAAAGAATATTGAAAGGCTCTGTAGTACAATCCATATTCTAACAAATATTATAAAAAGATTCAAAGAAATATCCCTGCCAAACCACGGTATTCTCCGTTGTCATGCTCGAACATCTATACAAGAAATTTCTATGTAGCAATCTGTAGATTACGCACTGGGACAAACATGCTGCCTGCTTTTCTATATAAAATTCGGTGGATTGATTCCTCGTCCTGTACTCATCCAAGGGACGTAGATAAAGTGGCTGACGCAGATCACATGTTCTTAGAATGTTCTTATTACACTTCGCACATTTCTGATCTCCATCGAGCGTTATTATTACTGAATATCGCGAAAGATAAATAATATAACAGCAGCGATAAAAATATTACAATAAACAAAAAAATTATAAACTCTGCTGCATTTCATTATTATGCAGTTGAAAATATCCAATCAGGAAAAATCTCACAATGTTCGAGAACAGAAAAAGAAGTCGGAAAATCACATCGCGCAGATTAAACTAAGAACCGACCATTTTTTTATTTTTATTAATCGTTCAATTAGCCGAATTTGCACATTACAGTTATCGAGAATGTTCCTCAAGAAGAAAATTTATTATCAAAATTAAACACTCAATTAATTCAGAAAATGTAGAAATAAAACGTGAAAATTCAGCACACGAGCACTCGATAGGGAAATTAAGGCCGCGGGTATTTGCAGTTCACTAATTTGAACACTTACCGTAGTCGCACGGGTCCCTATTTTCGAAATATCGAAGCCTTAAAATGGTGCCGAAAATTATTTCCACTTTTTCTAAATTAGTTCGAGAGAATTTATCGATCACCTTTTGTACTTGACCGGATGATGCAACAGCCCTGCCTCACTGACAATTCACAATCCACCATATCATCTTGCGTGAAACAAGCGGTATCAAAAAAATTTCTTGAGGTTGAAGTTAATTTATGTACAGAAATTGAAAAACTCGGTCGTAAGTATCTTTTGTATTTTAAATAACACAAGTAATTTCTGTATAATCAGTTTCTCGGAAACAGCTTTAACACTAAATTTCACAAACTCACGATTTAGAGGTTTTCAGGTTCTAGAAATCATTTGATCAAGGCCTTATCTTTGATAAAATTCATATAATAGGACGAGCGTAATTCTAAAAATGTCCGCTTTAATGATCATTGTTCTGTCTACTTGATGGTCATAGCGCCGTTATGGAGGTATGGACTTGAATTACATGGGAACTCTAGTAAAAACAATCTCTTACAGATCCAAAGGCAACAGTCAATTATTCCCCGAACAATCACGTCAGCTCCAAAGTATGTTTCTAACTTAACCTTACATAATGACCTAGATATTCAATATGTTAAAGCAGCACACGTCGAATGGTATCAAAAATTCTTTGAGAAATTAAATACTAATCTGAATATAAATAGAATGTATATTAATACTCTTCCGAATAATTCAAGACGAAGACTTAGGAGGAGGAAATAGTGCCGTGACTCCCTTCCTATCACTTAATAGCATTTATAACTTAAATCACTCCGTGATATAAAAATATTTAAACCGTTACCTGTATAAGGAACATACTTGCTGTATGATAGTTACACATTATGTTAATCCTTTACTCGGAATAGCTTCTACCAGTACTCTATGGACAATGCATAACCGCATCTGTCGCCATAGTGTCGGGCTATAAGCTTTATATATTCCTGGACTCCTATAGGCGGTGCTTGAGTGCGTTTGCTGCATGGTGTCCAGGTGCTATATGAAATACATTCTTTAACCAGGGTCCTATGGGCAATGCCAAGTCGCATTGTGGCTATGGAGGTTGGATGCTGATATTATATATTTCCTAGCACATCCTCACAGCAGAATTGGTATCTCGGACCTAATTCTCTCGTTGGAGGAATTGGCCTGATTTATTTGGTAGGTTAAAGTGGAAGTCACTGGCGCTGTTTATGGCCTCTTAAAGCCGGTACAGTGAAAAAAAAAAGTGATCATTGTATTTTTTTGGGTTTATTACGAGATAAATATACTTATTTAATAACACTTGTTTAAAGTAAAGTGAGTTCCATACCCTTGACAGGGCGTTGGGATTGTGAAGTTAAGGTTCATAATGTACTAAGCCCAACGGCACTAATGAGAGTGTTTACACCGTGATAATTGAGAAATGGAAAACAGGTGAAGGAACAGCACATCTCATATTTATTTACAGGACGCTTTTAAATAAGTCAATTTTAACACGGGTCGTCATTTGTACATGGATGGATAATTTGTAATAATATTTCCAATTTATATGGGTTTTAAATTTGATTTCATTTTACGCCTCGTGGGAGACGCCTTTATCGTTTCCATCACTGCCTACTTTCTTTATTCGCTCTATTCCAACCCCTCCCCTTCCTCCCGGTGTATTAGTAATACAATAATTAAAACAAACTTTAAAGTTCGCGACAACGAACCACAATATTTGATGAGAATTTAGAAACTATCTCCGCAACATCACTCTGTAATTTGAATTTCTAAAATATTCGAATAAATTTCTTTATCGAACATTACAAATATATACAGCGTAATTATTAAATTACGTAGCCAAATGTTTTCGAGAAAAAAAAAAGTAATAAACATTGATACAAAGAATTATTTATAATTTAACGGTTTTTCGCAATCGATAGGATTATTCGGAAATTTGTTACAATGTCTATATTATGAGGCTGTTTAAATTGTTTACAAAAACATTTATTAAAGTTAACTCAGCGTTACTTCTGCAGATTCCTTCACTTTGATCTGTTTTTCATTTCCTTTTCATCATTCCATTTTCTTTATTCCGTTCGCTTATTCTATAAACTGTTGATCAGCCGTCCACTTCCTTGAGATTTAAACGTAAATAATTTTCAATAATTTTTTGCCGTTTCAATTATCATTCTTATGCAAACAATAAAGTAATAGTATTAGTGTTCGCATTGCAAGTTTTAACAAACGGTCAAGTTTCTTTTGTTTTGCTTACATATTTCTAATTTCTACTTGTACGGAACTAAAATGGCCGTTATTGCAGAATGGAACGTCAATTTTTAAATTAAAAAAAAAAAAATGTTTAATATTGAACTGACTGCGTAGCCAACAATATTCTATCAGAATTATATTTGTAATATAATTGGTAATAATAGTTGCTGCTCAATGAAGTATAGTGCAAAACGAATTCAAGGTGCAGTACATTTGTAATATAGAAGTAATATAAGCAGTTATGCATGGTGTACATAGTAATGTAAGAATTGATTCCAGGACGAAACGAAATTGCCGACGACTAAAAATAACAGACACTTTCCCGAATTATTGTACCCGAATATTCACTTCTCGAACCCACTCTTTGGAAACAAAAAAATTTCTCAATCTTATTTTTAGGTTTCCTCAAATGTACGTTTGTCGGTAAAACGGTTTTCCGTAAAATTTGAAGGACGGATAGACGACACATCGTTGAAAGGATTTGAAACTAATATGAAGCGACGTTGGGTGACACCACAAGAGATAAATTACGCACTAGCAAGCAGCAGTGTTCCAGCTGCTTGTTCTCGTAAACGTAATCCTGATATACACTCGTTCTTAAAAGAATTACAGGAGAAAAATCGAACTTCGGGGTAAGTGTAGCGGAGTTCAGCTGGAAGAAAAGGGTGAACACGCATTAATTAAAAGAAAGTGGCTGGAATTACATGAATACGTCATGACGAGCACAAAACTAGCAATCCCTCATCAGATTATTTCAGAAGGACCCTAGCTGGTTATAATGTGAATTTGTAATTTAATATACCTGCGGCATCAATGCGGAGTAGGTTAGGGCACCGTATTGGTCTCTATTATTTTTCTAATTTACACTGACTCGTTGTAGAAGCCTATTAAAAATGCAAAGGTATATATGTTTTTGCTGATGATATTGCCTTATTAATGGAACATAAAAATTTAGAGATCGCGAAAAAACTATTACAGAGGATATAGATAATTTCAATAAATGGGTTCATGATAGAAGATTGAGTATAAATATAAATAATCAAAATTATTACACATTCGGAACAGTACCAATCGTAAGGTACACGATCTGCGAATTATCCTTCATAATAATGATTGCCTACATGAATTTTATGTAAATATCAATATTTATGTTTTTGTCCACCGTTAGAGAACATAAATAACTTTAAATATCTAGGTATATATATATATATGTGTGTATATATATGTGTATATATGTATATATATATGTATATATCGGCAAAGCTTTGAAGTGGAAAAACACATTCAAAGTTTAAATTCAAAAATAAGACAGACAATTCCAGCTTTATATAAAATAAAACAAGTACTATCATATCAAACACTACGTATATATGTACTATAATTCAATAATTTTTTTTTTTTTTTTTCTTACAAATTACAACTGGCCAGAAGGCCATCCAGCAATTGGACTGTAACGCGAAATAACTTGTTAGGGGTTAGCATCTAGCGATGGACCCCACTGAAATTTTAGTAACATAAAACTAGGCTAGATCAAACGGTCGACTACTTTTTAACCTTCGAACATCAAGACTATTATCAAGAAGATTGATCGCCAAAACGTTTGTGTGAGACTCCAAGCGGCCTATGTATCGCTTAGCAGCTCGCTTGATCTCGTCTTTCACATATGGGATATTTAAGTCTTGATGTAGAGTATGGTTAGATACGTACCAGGGTGTGAGACTATCAGCCTTATAGCCTTGTTCTGGAACCGTTGTATCTTGTTTATGTGTGTATCTTTTGCACAACCCCACAACATTAAACCGTATGCCCAAACGGGCTTTATAATTATTTTGCACACTAAGAGTTTATTTTCCAATGATAAACTAGAGTACCTGCCAAGAAGCCAATTTAATTCTTGCAATCTTATATCTAGATGTTTTCTTTTTTGTATAATATGCTTTTGCCATGTTAATTTGCGATCCAAATGAATGCCTAAGTATTTTACATCTTTATCCTGCTTGATAACCACCCCATTTATTTTTAACGGCTGATACGTAAAATTTCGCAACGTGAAGTCTACTTGCGTACATTTACTTTCGTTTACTCTAATGCGCCAACGACTCAGCCAGTTTTCCACTTCCGATAAGAAGCCAAGGAAACGAAAATAAATAAAATAAGCAAAATACAGAAGACGTGTTTGAAACTTATACCCACTGGAAGCAGAACGTCTCTAGATCAACCTGGTGGAGGGAAAACAATGAATTTCCCCTAAACTGTTTTATTACTATTATAGATTATTAGAATTTAATGTTAATAATATACAATTACCATTCAAACAAAAAATTCGATTAACGAGACACCAAAGTGATACGTATTACATCTATCCCCGCGATGTAAATCTACGAATTGATAACACTGATGATTCAATTTTAATTAAATTAATATGCACAATCCCCTAATCATATATTAAACGGGAAAAAAAAACTAGTGTGCTGAAAAAGGAAGTAGAGAAATGGCTGAAAGAATGGCGCAAAGATTGAAAAACAAGTTACGCTCTAAAGCTCTCTACTTTATAATGCTTCTTTCTTTCTTTATTTTTTTTTGACTTTTTCGTATCTTTCCCTGATATTAGGTTCTCAAAGAAGTTCATGTTTTTCGATTTGAAAATATTAAGCCGCCTACACGTATACAGATGCATATTATGGTGCGTGTACGTATCTACATACATCTCAGATATAACGTTAGGTATACTAATAGTATGTTATATGAATAAGCTATAATAGTTTGTAATTTTGGTTTTCGGAATAAACGTTGATAAGAGCGTCAGGCACCCACGCAACGGGCATATTTGCCCCGTGAGATCCACAACTTATTTAAATAAAAAAATAAATTGTAGTGAGTAGAATTTCTTTTGGAAACAACGTCTTTGGAATACCGACAAATTTGAGAAAATTTCTGTTCAAGAAAATGGATTTGAGAAATTGTGGCAGTGAACGGTAAGAATTTACATTTTCAATGGCGAAGTAACACATGGTGCCACTCATGCAACTAAATAGATACCGTAAAATGAATACTCCTATAACACTGAAGTAATATAGACACTACACTGCACTTGTGGAACTAGAAAAGAGGAATTTCTCTAGTTGCCTAAAGTTCAGAACTGGTTCCTTATAAGTGGTAGATTTAGATATATCGCTAAAATATGCTTAATGGTGTAGTATCCCTACGGACCCCGTGTCTGCGTAAAATCAATTCCAAATCAATTTATCATTATTACTGTTACGAAAAAAAATATAAATGTGCTACACAGCACGGTTAACGGAAACAAAACTTGAATTAAACAAATTTATGTAAAAGATATGATATTCAACTTGAAAATAGAAAGACAAACAAAGAAATGAAATAAAGTGTACATTTTAAGCGCGAATACAAGGAAGCGAAATGCAAAACTAAAGAAAAATACGTGAAAAAATAATTCAGTAAAAAAGAAAAGAATATAAAGTTAAAAAATAAATAAAATGAAATCTGAATTCAAACGAAGCAATACGAAACAAAATTTATAAATTTCACAAAATAATAAAAAAGTATCGTGTTGTCCACGTAGCGACTTACTATTCTTACAAATAAATTTCAATATGTTCTTAATTCACAGTCATACTAGCTTTTGATTTATATATATATATATATATACACTCTTTTTTAAATATGTGTATTTATTCTTTTTTAATTTTTCATACTATTTTTTTTCCTTCCCTTTTTTCGAAATATACTTCCTGCGTTACAAAGCTTATATGATACATATGTAAATAGCCTATAATTAAAACTAGCTATATGACTACACAAAAAAAGAATCCTATTTTGTATATTCTCACCTTCGCTAGATACGAAAGATTGGTTATAATAATAATAATAACAATAAAAATAATGATAATAATAATAATGATAATAATAATAATAATAATAATAATAATAATGATAATAATAATAATAATAATAATAATAATAATAATAATAATAGTGATGAATATAAATAATAATAATTAACAATAATAAGTAACAACAATGGTAGGCAATAGTAATAGTAATAATAGTAATTGGATTAAATCAGAAATAGACACGTCACATATATATACATATATAATATATTGATGGATTTGTATTAACGAACTTACACATATTCACCCTTTCACACACAGATATCACATAAATATACTCACGCGTATGTACGCAAGTCTGCCTTTATTTTTCTTTCTTTTTTTTCTATTTCTTCTTTTCATTTCTTTCCTCTTCCCCATTCTTGCTCTCGCCCTTCCCATGTTTGTACATATAGTTTAAGTCTTTGCCAATTGTTGGGTTCGACACATAATATCAGTTTAAATTTCAGCAGCCATTGAGATGTCATTGTGCACGAAATAAAATATTGAGCAGGAGAGGCATGTCCATCCGCACACATATATTAAGTATTTTGTAAGGAACCTTATCTTTTTTTCCGCTCTACTATCTACTCGCTTGCCGTGTATTACTGTCAGGGTCATTACGGCACAGCGAACATAGGAATTATTATAGCTTACCTAATAGGTCATTTGTGTTGAGAAAAGTTAGCACTGTCTGAAAATGTTCTGGACAATTGCCTGAGAGAATGTGTAGCGGTTCGTCCTTATTTCCACTTAAACGTTTGCTTAGTTTCCGGATGTGCTCAACCGAAGGAACCACTACTGCATTGCAAAATGGGAGAGAAATCGGCGGAACGGCTCCATGGAGGATATGATTGTGGGATACGGATGTATGTCCCAGTCTCAACTTATTAAAGATAATTCTTTTTTGGACATTTGGATCGGTGGCCACCAAGGTGCCAGTGTTCGGTTTGATATTCCTTAGAAAGGTTACTTGTTGTGACCAGGATGAAATCCAATGTTCTTTCATACTTCTATGTAGGAAGGAACCATTTCTGGTTATGGGGCATCAAATGGTATAGGGGCAGACAACGTTGCCTTGGTGACCCGATCTGCAAATTCGTTTCCGGGTATTCCAACATGTACCGGAACCCAAAGGAACCCTACTTGCATCCCCTCTTGGGCAGGGCAATGTACCGTAGATTTTATTTTGTACACTAGTGGACCGGTTATGGTAAATGACCGAATAGCTTGAAGGAAAGCCAGAGAACCTGTAATAATTATATATTGTTTGTTGTCAGACTCACACCTCTCGCATGCTTCCAAACCAAAGAGGATTCCATATAGTTCAGCTTCCAATGCGGAGCAATAATCATGTAGCCTCACTGCTTGCACTTCGAGCTGTATATTAGTTCTCATTAAATGTACGATAGTTCAAGAGTGATAAGCCTACAATCAATGGGAAGTATTCCCATGGTGGTTCTTTTGGGGACAGGAGGAGATCCCGGGTGTATTCGTTTTTTTTCCAGCCAAGGAATTTAGGATATTAGGTATTGAATCATTTTGAAAGGTTGATGGAGGAATAGTAGTGCTCCTTGAGACAAAGTGGTATTGTGGATACCAGTATAGGTGATCATGGAAGGTGTAAAAGTTAAATATATAGGATAATGGAAGGATTCCTGCTAGCACACAGACACCCTCCGTGAGGGATGTTTGATGCGCCCCAAAGATGGTTGGATTGGTTCAGGTGATTTTATGATCTGTTTACTAGCCGAGTAGAACACCTGGCAGCCGTAGGTTAATCTGCTTAGGACAAATGATATATATACAGAAAGAAGTAGTTTAGGATTATTATTGTACTTATGATGTGATTAACATTTTAAAATAGCCGAGGTTTGATTACATTTGTGTTTGAGTTCTGCAATGTCAGGAGACCATGTCAGATGGGAAATTTCGCCGATTAAACCAACTTCTAACTCCAATTAATTCAGATTTTACTTTGTGCAACAATAATTAGAAGTAAATATATTGAAATTTTAAAAAAAAAGACTACTTTTACATTTTCTCAGTGCCTACATTATGGATTGTATTTCTATTAAAGCAGAAGTAATTTCACGTACACACCAATATACTATTAAACCGGAATTAAATAAACGATTGCATCGAGCAAAAAAAAATAACGAACGTATGTATACAACGAGGACACTATTCTGAATTACAAAATATTCATGCAACCGTGTCAACCGATGAGTATGATTTTCTAAACAAACTTTTTTACAAAGACAAATGTAAAAGAAATTCGTATAAATCAACGGATTTTCTATTTCAATAGTGCCAGAAACGATTAAATATGTAAAACTATTAAAAAGACTAACTGCTCTCTACGGCCCTATTCAACTCATTTATCACGTCTCTTGATCAACGCAGCTATGTATCTTGACGATCAGTCTGTTTGAGTTTTTAAAGAATTTAAATTTCATACTTTTCCACGCTTTTAACTATTTCGGAATTTCCAATGTTAGACGCGAAATTACTGAATACCTTTCTTTAGTGCCTACGAATATAAAATTTCAAGTTTGTGTTTTCGAGCTTATCCGGGACCTTGATTTTTTCGCGATTCCGAACGGGGTAGACATGAAATTGTCGAAAATCTTTTCTTAGCGAACGTTAAATAGGTGAGAGGGGTCTATGGAACAAATTTCAAGTTTGTATGCATTTCAGTTATAGGTACCTAAGTGATTTAGTTGACCTTTTATATATAAAAGATTACATGCATATACATATATACATACATATATATTAAACATTGAGATCTAATTTTTTTAAATTTGAGTAATAAAAAATTTTTATCTTAAATACCAAAAAAATAAATAAATAAATAGAACACGCTATTACGTGTTTTGAAGCTTTTCGAATTCCAAAAATATATTTATTTTATAATACATTTACGAAACAACAATAAATTGAAATTACATTTATACATATACGATCATTCCGCTATAAATACGCAATACTTGAAAGGAACACACTTATTGGAAAAGAGTAATAACGTTTACTACTTTTAAGATATAGCGTCGACATGGAGTATTTCGTAAAAGTAATAAACCTATTTACAAAATTTTAAAAATTCTAAAAACAAAATCTCTAAAAGGACCCGATTAGTTGTACTATCATTTAAAAAAATTAAATAACACAATACACTTATATTGAAATAACAAAGTTCAATTCAGTTTTATTACGTTTCTAGTTAAAATTCAAAAAAAAAAACTTTTAACAAAAAAAGTTATCACGTTTAATAATAAAATTGTCGAAAGGTCCGTAGTATTTCGATTTTTTTTTAGCGACATCTGGTAATCAAAAAATATAACTAATATATCAAAAATTATATTTTTCTTTTCTGACCTGGCTTTACTCTGTTCAGCATAAAAAAACTATATAATACCGACGCATTTACAATAACTTAACCATTTTTTTTTTCGTAGCTTTTTTTCATTTTTTAAATATACCCTCCCACGCTTATTGAAACACACAATTTTTATTTAACTAATCTGTCGTTTTTTTTGTTTTTTTTTTTTTTGCCTTGTCAACCATTTAATCAGCTAATATGTTAAACGTATCATATATATTTTTCAAATTTTAAAGTTCAATATTGCATCTTTTGAGGAATTGATAAAGTTGTTTACATATCTGGCCTAATGGATTTGTAAGAATGGATGCTGTATTTATCGGTAGCGTGTGATATTCCTGAGTTAATTTATTTATAAGTTCTTCTCGTTGTGTTTGGAATCGAGTTAAGAATCACGTTAATTTTTTAATAGAATATTAAATTAGATTTTATTCTATCTAAAACGAGTACAAAAAAAATTCAATTTCTCCCTTTTTCGCTCTATGATATTCTTGAGGCTAACTCTGGTTTTATAAAATCTACAAAACGCTACAGAGTAAATATGTAAATCGGAATTTCTGATTCAAACACCAATCAATTTATAAGAATGTTTACAAAATATCTGCTGCTAGCATAAGTTATTCCAGTGGAGATAATATTGAAAAAGAGTCAAATTTTTCACTGCGTCTACCGGAGCGTGAATTACCGACTTTGCGAACAACATTGTGAAAGCGGTAAATGCCTAAACCGTAGTCTAATTTTTCCGTTTATAAAAATGGCTACATGACTAGAGTGAAAGCAGTCTCAGCAGTAGGTACCTCCTTCCTTTCTAATACGCACTAACAGGTGTCGACGAACAATGGCCTTAAATTATCCGACTATACGTAAACGACCATTAATGGTAAACGAACCGTCAATGCGAGTCAGAATTAATTCTTTCTCACGCAATTGTCACTTATTTCGGCACAACTAAACTAATAGATTTTAGTTATTAGTGCTCGTTTCATTTCCCTGTCTATATTGCTGTATTTAGTAGCGACGTTTTCGATTTCGACAGAATTGATATCTTGAAAAAAAAAAAATCTTCATAGATATACCAGCTTTTCACATTCATTGCCTTATCCGTTAATACAACTGCATTATTTCAACTGTTTAATTATAAGCCTAACTTATACCGTATTATATACATATACACACACACACACACACACACTCATATATATATATATATATATATATATATATATATATATATATGTAATTGTTGTTACTCACGGCTCCGCTCATATATCAATACCCATTTACACTTGTATCTAGAAATTAAACATTCTTTTTGTTTTATCCAGAATTTATATGTATTCTAGTAAAAATTTTTTTAAATCTCTATTTTATTTTACCCCGCTTTTTTAAATTTTTACGCCCCTAGCCAAAATATTAATTAAAGTCAACTGAGTCCTATTTTTAGAGGTCCCGCAACCTTCATCATTGGACTTTTCTATTCCTTTTTACTATTTTCATCATATCATTCGCTCATTCTATAAACAACTCTCTTACTTATTCACTAGCCGTTACCCACGGCTTCACTCGTGTATTAATATCTGTTTAAATTTTTCATTTTGTCTCTTTTTTTTTTTATACGAAGAATTTTGTATTTCCACAAAGACTTCCTCCGTTCAATTTTACTTTCTTCTGAAAATATTACTAATACAATAATTAAAGTAAACTTTAAGTACATTCTACAATAGTAAATAATGCCAAGAGTCCCTCGTATTGCTTTTTGCCGTGCTCAACTGCAACGGCTATTACGGCATATGGTGAGGAAGTCTGATTCTGAATGACCTTTAAATGTATGCCACTGGCCCCGAGAAATCTTATAAGGACTTCAACTTGTGATAATAGCGCAGGTAATGTTTCTTGAGTTACCGGAGGTAGCTGGGCACAGCAGTTTTTAAATCATTCTGGACAAGCGAGGTGAAAGGGCATGGACAAAATAAACAACCTAGTATTGACGAAGATGACTGTGTATTAATGCTATGTGTCCTATTCGCAGGCGACTAATTCATATGAACTTTTTTCGCGCTACATTATCTGGTGGCTACCAAGGTTGTCGTCTTAGTCTCGGAAAGGGATCGCGCATTAGACTCATTAGTCGCTCCGCTCCTGCTCACAGTGATCCTATAAAACCCGAGGCAGTGAGATGGGGACACTAAATATGTCGGTTTTAGAATATACATATGGCTAACAGTGAACACTATTTTGTTGGCATGGTATATTATTTTCAGTTTGTAAGAATGTATGAAATAAAGGTGAAGTAACAGATTTAAATTAATAGCGCTGTCCGAATAATGTGCCCTTCTCTATTTTGACTCATCGAAAAGATCGCATACTCTCGATCAAATTGAGAAAATTCGCTTTTCTCCGGTAGCACCTAACAGGTTGCTATACAAAATCACCTTGTTAAAGATCAGAAAGAAAAACTGACATAGTTATTTGATTTTACTTCGGAAAATAATACAACATTCGATGTGGAATCATGTTATTGTACAAACAGGCTTGGATTTAGGGGGAGGGGCTAGGGGGTGTCGCCCCAAGCCCTGCCTTGTAGAGGGGCCCCAACAGGCTCCCACTTCCGATATGGATGGTTAAAGGTGCAATAATAGATGTTTTTCCAAATATTTATATTGCATATAGAATATTTGTAACTATACCGATCACAAATTGGGAGGCGGAAAGATCTTCTTCGATATTAAAAAGAATAAAAAACATGTACAGATTAACCATGTTAGATGCTAGATTATCGGCATTATCAAGATTAACGATCGAAACAGATTTTTAACGATATTATACAAGAATTTGCAGAAAAAAAAAATAATAATAATTCATTGTTTAAAATTATATACATATATATATATATATGTATATATTTTTTTTGACATCGAAAATTCTACCCATTGTCTGTATGATATTTAGTTTTGTTTACAGTAATAATTATATGTTAATTCGTAAATTTAAAATAATATAATTAAATTAAATTAAAGAAAATTTAGTTATTCTATAACACTGATAATTTGGTCACTTCCGAAAAGGGCCACTAATATTTTCGTAGTCCCGGACCTATCATATACTTAATCGGGGCCTGTGTGCAAACGATTTTCGCAAAAATCTTTTACAATTTTACTTTTAAGCTTTATTTTAGAACTATTTCATTTAAATGTTATTCCAACATAATAATACACACTTTGTTACGTATTGTAGCAAAAGGTTCGAAAACTTTTTGCATAATTATTTGTGTAATGATTTTTCATATGGATTAAAGTTGGAGATTTTGTATCGAAAAATTCTCATAAACATTAAAATAACAAATAAGACACAAAATCATCTAAAAATTACGTTAATAAGCCAATCTTTTTTTTTTTTTTTTTTTTTTTTTTGAAAAAAAGGGAAAAAAACACTGCGACAAATAGAGATTGGAACTCTTACACTCCAACGCCCGATGCGTTTATACATTCTACACCTATAGCCGCTTCGCTATAAATTAAAATTATTTAAAATACTTTTTGGAACGAAGTTCTTTTACGCGGCTTAGCGATAGGAATAAACTAGCAGAAATCGTCAGGTCACGAAAAAGCGTTATGCGTTCTCCAGGCGACCTTCACTCTCTTTCTCTTTCTCTCTGTCTCTTTATATTATATGCGGGTGTGCGTGTGTGCACGCGTGCAAGCGAGTATCGAGATTTGAGCAGCAAGCATTGTGCGTGGTCAGCTATATAACCTTAATTCTAAACACGTGTAAATTTTATTTAAACTTATTTTTTGTTTTTGTTTTAATTCATACGGGATTTATATACTGTGTGTAATTTTTTATCGTATACTTTATGAATGTCTTTATATTTGTATATCTACCAAAAAGTGAAAGGAACTTCGTTCCTACCGGGTGCCTAGATCCACTTCTTTTTTTTTTTATTTATAGTATTGTATATTCAATCGCGATAGCCTAGTTGCTAGAGCGCTTGACTTCCGATATGGAGGTCACGGGTTCGATCCCGAGCGACGACGAACTTATTACGAAGAATTAAATAAATAAATAAATAATCGCTAATAATCACGTGGAAGGCAATGGAAAACCACTACGTTCAACATCATATGCGCGCTAGGTCAGTACACAGCGGACCCACACGGGACTGCACTTGTAGCGCGATAACAAGCGGCTACTATCAGTTCCGAATGTAGTCTTCTTGCGTGTGTACACCTGCGTTGCATATAACAATTGCTTAGTACACTACCTATATCTGTACAGCTAAAAATGTACGAATAGGTAGTCGCCGACGATCAGTCGCACCGACAAGGCTAAGCCTTTAGAACAAAGAAGAAGAAGAGATATTCAAAACAGCAGTACGATGATAGCAATTCCACTGCAGCATCTACTACCCTGACGAGTCGTCGAGAGATTGAAATCGTTACTAGAGCAGTGAAATCGGAGCACATCCCATATATATGGCGATGAACCTTCGTTTGACTGAATTTGACTGAATTTGACTGAAGACGCGTGTACTCTACGTTCAAGATGACAGGAAGCACGGCTAATCTCAGTGGGCACAGATGTAGAGGTCAAGAAGTTATAGAAGGATGTGTCGAACGGAATCTTCCATTTCGCCCCAAACCTAATTCACGATTTAGGGTACAGTGCCGGATGCAGCGCAGTTCGCCATGATTCATCGACTCAGTAACTAAATTCTGTTTCTGACATTCAGTGTGCCCAAATGAATATCGATGGTGTCAGATTTGCTCAGTTAATCTCTTTGATGGAATACGGAAAATAATGATATTGATTTCGGATCGCTCATAAGTGATAACCTGGTCGATATGATTACGTTTTTGTCCAAGTCGTCTCACTATAGTCGAAGTATCACCAAAACTGCGTTGCAATTTTAAAGTATCGGGATATAATCATATTCACCGGGCACGTTTTATTATAAGTTTATGCTATTTTATGTTCGGTATGAGATTCGAATAAAGATAATGAATATTTGGGACTCCTAAAGCGCCATTTACAAGCTCATCACTGGCAGAAATATTACGTTTTAACAATACCGCGTATAACTTTTGATCATCCGGAAGCGAATGGTCCTTTGTTTATTAGAAATTGTATCAGTGTCAGTTATGAGTATAATATATCGGTAAGTATCGGTGAATCGCTCAGTAATCATTAAAATAAACATTACAAACAGGAGTTTCCTAAAGTAGCGGTACTTTTCATTTGCCTAATTTAAACCAGAAAAAAATTGGTCAAAAAATTTTTTATTAGATTATACGAAACATACGAGAACATTTACAATGATTTTAAAATTACAAGCTCATTTAATATGGATTCTTAATTGTTGCAAATTGAATTTGATATACCGAGACCGTAATTAAGGTATTAATGTTTACGAATGATTATCCTCCCTTTAAGATATATATATTTTACTGTGTAAGATATATTACTTCCTTAAAAAGTAATTACTTTTTACTTTTTAGCGCATTTTTATTAAATACTTTTCGAATAAATTACAAAGTCGGTATTTTTTTGACTACTTTTTTTTCTTTAATCTATTATGTTCGGCATTTAATTACACGGTTGTAATTATTAATAAATGCGCTATTATAATTTCCCAGTCGATGTACGTAGCATTTTTTTTCTTCAAGCGAACGCACTGATTTCAAGCGCGAGATAGGCTCGAATCTTACCATTCCACTGCGCAGCGACTAAATACTGCTACTCGCCTTTTGGAACACGTAGTCAGCGACTTGTGTCCATAGAAGACACCATTAACTAATTTAACCAACTGCGCAAAGCCAGACGAAATGTAAATCGCTATCGCTGGCGTGCTGTTCTTTCTGTCACAAAATATATTTACTACAAATCGAGTTTTTTCTTATTGATAAAATTACTTCTTACCGAATGAACGACATTAAAAATTTATTTCGAAATATTGACGCGTTCGCGGTTTTTTCGCTATTCTCACTAAATGTTATTTATTTTTCCTATTTTACCTTATAAATGCAATATTTTGTCTTCAAAAAAAAAAGCGAAAAGATAATACCAACTCCTTAGTTCTTTTTTTTTTTTTTTTTAGGGCCCGTCGAGCTTTATTTTAAAATTCTTAAAATTTATCCATCATCAAGACGCGTGCGTAAAAAATCGTTTTTTTTTTCATTTCTATCCACAATTATGAAAAAAATTAAATTATATATTAATCAAACGTTTCAAAAAATTAGACGCTTTAGAGCAGCAAAAAATTACTGTTTGTTTCGAAGCGCTGGTTTTTCTCGTTTATTTTTAAATACGACTTATTATATCAGCTCGGTCGCAGTGACCACACTGTAATTCATACAGAGAGACATGAAAAATGTAAACAGGAATTATAAAACACTAGCAATTTCGTCTATAGAGCAGTGTATTCATCTTAACGCAAACTTCTTACAGTAGCCAAAATCTTTATGTGTCCAGTTAACGCTTGGCTGGTGAAAAAATTAACATAATGTTTAGTGCCAATCGCGCCAGTCTTTCCTTAATACTGCGCGAAAAGATCTGTACACTAATCGTCTACCGAACTAGCACAACTGCAAAATGATATTGATAATTAATTGAGTGCACTTTCTGCGTTGTTAGAGCTGATATGGTGGTGGACTATGCTCGGAAACGTTTCTTTAAATGTTAGGTATTTATTTTAATTTATTAAAATATAAATTTACGCTTACTTATTGTTCGTTAACGAAGGGAATTTATTTATTTCATATTTAACGTAAATTTCGTACCATCTAGTATATTTCCTGCGTGTGGTATATTAGAAAAACTCTTGACAACGCGGTTCAAATACGAAAAAAACAGTAGTAAAATTTACACAAAATATCATCATCATCCATGGGACGCGCACAATTAATTTAACAATTAACGAAACAATTTCGAAGAATATTGAATTATTAGCTATACTCGTATTAAGAAAAATTCAGAAACATCGCACATTATTATTTTAAGCACAGAGCGTAAAGTCAATAAACGAACTGCACAGACACCAAAAACAGATGAATTTACCGGAATAATTCAAGTTATAAAATGGCATACAAACGCAATGTAATTCAATACTAGGGAACGTTAATTAAAAGTTAAAGAATCGCTATCAATAAACTGATCTGGCTACTGTTAAGTGAATGGGCTGCTGCTTAAAGGATATATAGTGACAGAGGTTTAAAATCCACTTTTGCAACTAACTGAGAAAGAAATTGTGAGCAATGAGAAATACATTACCACGTCGTATTACCAGTCTTTAATCCGTGGGTCGCAAAAATTTCTAAAAACTACTCGGATAAAGACTAACGGCAGGTACGTTAAAAGAAATATATATCGACTGAAGCAGTTTCATGGTGACTTTCACCGCTAAAGGTAATGTTATAGGGAGCTAAGAGGCAACGTTTCATTTGAGATTTCGAAGAGGAATGCAAAAAACGCTTAATTACGGATCATCACCGAGGCATATTTATCAGCCCTTTTAATCATAACTATTTGCAATAAAACAATCGTTTCGCCTTATAAATAATGAAAATTCTCTTTACGTACTCAAGCGATTTCCATCACAACAAATACAACTGCTCGAAAAAGAATGGCAATAATAATCGGAATTAAATTTAGTAAATCGTAAATATAATCCGTCGCAATTTCGGAGTGATTATTATAAAACTTTTCCGGAGCCGTAAAAATTATATCTACCAGCTCTACATCAGCGCCTTCAGAACGTTTATTTTCAAAGGCTGGTCATCTAGCCAACGATAGAAGTTAGAATTAAGAAAATTAGATCAAACATTAATGGACATTATCGATAAATAATTTTAATCATATTTCACTATTATTTTACACTATTATTACTTTTTTGTAAATATTTTAAGATTTCATTAATTTTTATTTTTACATTCGTCCGTTTTCTATTTTTTTTTTTTTAAATCATCAACTGTTTTATTTTATAATGCCAGATTAGAAGACGTCCTTCTTTTCAGAGTTTCAATTTTTTTAAATTATTTCATTAGTTCTTTTTATGTGTAATCCAATCTAGCCGTATTTTCGTTTCCCTTCCTATTAACTTTTATATTTTTCTTTTGCTAACCTACTTCTCTATTGGCATTATTTGATTACGAACAACTACTGTTACCTTTAATAATAAATGTCTTTATTTTGCAGTAAACTTTTTTGCAATAGTCAAAATATATTTACGTTCGGTATAATCTTTGAGGGGAGAAGAGGAGTTTTATATGTGATATAAACAACCATTATAATAATTAAAAAATTATTATCCGGGGGAAAAAGAGTATTTTTGTTTGTACGTTATTTTATTCTATTTCTAAACTTTAAATTTATCAGTTACATTTTTATTTATTCTTTCGCAATAAAAAAAAAAAAAAAAATTAAATTAGCTCCAATAACGAACATTATATATTCAAGAAGAAACAGTGATTCCTTTTAATTTTTAATATGTACACATAATATAAAAGTTCCGTAAAAACTTAATGATAATAGTTAAAAATGAAGTTAATCTCCGTTAATAGTTTACGAAAGTAAATTTATATGGAAATTTTCATTATGTATCAATCTTTATAAAACGTTATAAAAAACAAAGTCAGTCAAGCATGATGTTTCATGTGCGGAGGATTCCTTAAGTTAAATATAACCGTAATTTACATTCGCGAAATGTTTTAAATTCAACACAAAGATACCCAATTTATAATTTGTAATATCATATCTATATTTTTTTTTTCACGCAAAATTTCTGTAAATGTGTATATTTAAGTGCTTAAAAATTATCGTGTATTGTCTCGCTTTTCCGAATATTTCGTTATTCGAAATATACGTTATTCGTCACCGGAAAATAGAGAGTGAGCTTTCCATCGACACATGACACACACCGGAGGAATATATTTTTTCCCGAATTTTTTTACAGCGCTCCCAGGGTCCAAATATGTAATATATCGGCTATATTCTTCCTCTAAAGCGCTTTTTTATATTCATATTTAAGAAAATTAGCATTAAAATGATAAATAATTTACCAACAAGACCAAAAATAATGGCTCTTGTGTGCTTATTTAACTCACGTTTTAGATATTATGCTATTTTCCGTTACAATGGAAAGTCTCGCAGACGGTACATCTAAGCCCGATAAGAATGCTTCTCTAAACCAAAACACTTGACCCCCATCAGCTTACTAAGTAATTAAAGTAAATTATTCGAAAAGATTATATTTACAAGATTAAGAAATCGCAATGATGAAAATAATATAATACGCGATAATCAATTTGGTTTCCGACCTAAACTTAGTACAACCATACAACTAACTAAAATCTGTGATAAAATTACCGACAATTTCAATCTGAACAAACATACAGGAGTATTACTGATAGACATCGAAAAAGCTTTTGACACCACACGGATAGAAGGTACAATATTTAAACTAATTCATCTGAAGTACCCTTATTCTTTAATATGTATAGTAAAATCATATCTTTTAAACGGAAAATTTTATGTCAAACTGAATAGTTATGAATCACCCGAAAAGCACATAACTCCTGGTGTACCGCAAGGGAACATTTTAGGACCGTATTTATTTATACTACATTTAAACTACATTCCTAAAATCAAAGAGTCAGAAATATACCTATATATATATACATATACAGATCACACCAATAGTAGTATCATTTTATGGAACAGACGCAATAACACAAATAAATTGTAAAGAGCAGCTGAAATGATGATAAAATATTTTAGAAAGTATCAGATTAAAATAAACAGCAATAAAACGGAAGTCATTTTATTTACTAGAAGACGACCATGTATACGAAAAGAAGTAAATATCCAAGACAGACAAGTGAAATGGAAAGATAAAATCCAGTACCGAGGTTTAACACTCGATAAAACTTTCACGAAACTTATTAAAAATAAAGTTATAAAAACTCAGAAAGAGATCTGTTGTCTATAATCATATACTTTAATAGAAAATCGCATTTAACATCTGAAAATAAACTTATTATCTATAAACAAATCATCCTTCCCAAATATTATATGCAGTAATAATTTCGTCGTCTAGCAGTTGAATTATTTTTTTCAGGTACTTCAAAGAATTCAAAATCACTGTCTACGAATAGTACTAAATAAACCACGATACGCTAACATATATACTATGCACAAATATGTAAAAATATACATGCAAGAAATAATTACAGAGAAGACGTGGAAATTTTTTGAAACGTGCAGTGCATCTGACTCAATATTAATGAATAGTATAGGCAGTTCCTATGATTATAAAAACCCTAAAGCACAGATATAAAAAATGTAAACAAAACAGGATAAAGCACAGATACAAAAAATATAAACAAAAAAGGATAAAGCACATACTACCAACACTTAAATGAATAATTTTATGAAACTCGTGTGTTTGGCGATTGCATAATGTCTAAGTTATACATTTTGTACCTCATATTAATGTTAGTATAAATCTTCCTTTATTTTCTGGAAGGATTTACGCATGTATGCAGGTTTTCCCTTTATTGTTTTTTCCGCAAAACTAAGTTTAGTCATGTGCGACAAATAATAAGTAAATTTATAACAGACATGTTCTTATCTGATAAGGAAAAAAAAATCTAAATGTGTTATATTACTATATAGAAGTGTACAAATATACGTTTTTTTTGTTTTTTTTTGTTTTTTTAATATACGGTTGTTTATGTTTAAAACGTTTTTTTGGGGGGTTCTTCGATTCTTTACTCATGCTGCTAATTTCTTTTTTTTCATTTTTCTTTTAAAGTTCCCTGATCCGAAAGTGGAGTTTAATCAATGATAATTTTTTAATTTGATGAAACGGTTTGTGATTTTTGTTACACATTTTAAATTTTAAAATATTATTAAAATGCGAGTTGTGAATTTTTTAAGATTGATTTTTCAGGTCGTTTTAAATTCCATATCGTATTTTCTTAAAACTAAACATTATCTCTTATTAAAGAGAATTTTGTGACTTATGCGAAAAATGTAAATGTCATTCCTGAATTATTACAATATTTTTGTCGTTCCTCAATTGTTGGAATTTCCTACATTATACGCATATGGAATAACCCTAAGAACGAATTGTATAACATTCTCTGTTAATAATACATTATATACATATGTATGTGCGTATTCTGTACATAGATGTGTTTTGTTCACTTAAAGGAAACCGGAATGTCCGTGTTATCTCATTAACGTCGTACAGTGTAAGCCCGCGTATTCTCTTTCGCACAATACCGCGCCAAACGCACCAAAATAAACAACACGGGCATGGTAGAATGATTAAAAACAGTACACGCCGAACGCGCCAAATGTTTTCTATCCGTTGTCGGTAAATGAGAACTGCTCAAAAGAAAATGAATGCCGTGTTAAAGGACGTTCCGTTGTTCTACGCGTTCGCAGTATTGCATGAAATACGTAACCTAAGATTTCCAACTCTATGGTAGAGTCGTTAATTTGCATTGTGACTTCAAAAATAGTTTACAACGGCTAACAGAAAACTACGTACTCGAGACTGGACTCTAAGCGGGTCAACTTGCGCCTATACAAGTCAGAGTCCCCGATTTTTTTTTTTTTTTGGGTTCGTCATAAAGACATTGGCCCAAGAAGAGGGAGAAGAATGAGAAGCGGAATCAGATGTTTATGCGATCAGATAAGATAGGAAAGACTCAAGTGCTGGAATGACCGAGGGTGATGGCAAGGAGAGGACAAAAGATGAACAGTACGGAGTTGGAAGACCACTTGACAAAAGAGAAGAGTACAAGGAAGAACGTTCGGAAGCGATATAAGTGCACTCAAACAAAATGTGATTAGCGTCACCTATAAAGTTGTGAAAGGAAGGGTGTAGGGGACAGTGAGGAGAGGGGACCAGAGAAAAGCGAAATAGGGAAGCAGGAAGCAAACTGTGCCCAAAGCGTAGGCGACAGATTGCAGAGAGAGTTGAACGTCGTATGTAGGGAAAATTGAAAAACTATGGATAAGACGGTAGATTAGGCTGGATAAAGAGATAGAAGGAATCCGGATTTGAGAATGAGGAGGAATACGAATTTAACCATAGTTTGGAATGAGCTGAAGTGGAGAGGAGATTAATATTATGAGATGAAAAGATGCTGAGGAATTCACCGGTAGAAGAGGATGAACGAGCTAGTGTATCGGCCGACTCGTTACCCTCGATTCCAGAGTGGCCAGGAATCCACAGTAGGTCAATTTGGATAGAGTGAGAAAGGAAAATGTTGTGAATAAGAGAGCGTATGAGAAGGATTATGTAATCAACAGAGGAAGAAGGAAAAGAAGAGGAGATGGCTTGAAGGACACTGTGGGAATCCGATATAATAAGGACTTCATGCGAAACTAGGGAAGAAGCAACAAAAAGGACGGCACGCAGGATGGCAGTAGACTCGGCATAGAACACTGAACAAAAGGAAGGAAGTTTGAAGGTTTCGAAATAATTTGAGGAAGGACAAAAGAAGGCCGAGCCAACTCCGTTGGGTCCTTTGGAACCGTCAGTAAAGATCGCAAAATGATTAGGGAAAAGAGAGCCAACGGTGTTTAAGAATTCTGATTGGACAACATGATGAAGGAGAGGTTTGGTAGGGCAAGTTAGAAATAAACAATTAATAGGATGTAGGTGTGTGGAAAAATTGGAAGAAAAGTATGGCAACTTGTCGTATGAATAAATATAAGGAAAAAACTGAGAGAGTCGGGTGGAAATGAGAGATAGTATTGGCGTTTTGTTGGTGGCAAATCGCCAGTTGCGGTGGATATAAGAATAGGAATTAACAAGGGAAGAAGAAGAAATAGGAAGACGTTTGATTAAAAAGCGGTAACCCAGATAGGACCTTCGAACGAAAAGAGGAGGGATGAGTGATTCGGCATGTAGAGCGGGGATAGGAGTAGACTTTCTAGCTCCCAGACAGAGACGAAGACAAACATTTTGAACACGGTCTAGTTTGGAGAGCAAGGATCTGGAGGAATTTCCATACATAAAACAACAATAATCAAGGATAGAACGAATAAAGGATTTGTAGAAAGTCCCCGATTTCTAGTACTGTAGAAAACCAAACTTGAACATCATTCTCGATAGCTTTTGTTCGATAATTTTCCGTCTATATTTTTTATTTCATTTTATTTCTTTGGGCTCGTCAACCATATAGACATTAACCCAACGTAAGAAGAATTTTCCTATATTTTTTATTTGCAGAATCGGGATTTAAACCACAGGTTCTAGCCGAACGAAAACTACCTAATTAATTACGCTATCTGGCCAGCACGGAAGATTGGCCCCTAACTTATCACCCCAGCAAGTTGCCTACAACCAGCAGTGGATCGAAACGGGCATATCGTGATCGTGACCGTGATGTTTTAGCTACAATAACAATATGAGCCACACATCGCTCGAAAATAGATTCGAAAGATGACGACAATTTTTTCCACTATTTTCCGTAATTATTCACGAAAATTAGAACAATCTTAAATATTTTTATTCGCATCCGTTAATAAAGGCGAGGTTATAATTAAGAAGTCAAGCAGCCACCATCTAATAGCACACACAAAGAAAAAACAGATAACTTTTAAGTAATCGCAATATGTTGACCCATTATAATATACATTGGGAACTTTGATCACTGAGGTTTTATTTGCAACGGATGAGAAAAAAGAAAAAATCGAAAAACATTAAGAAACTTCCTAACTCTACGTGTCGAATTAAAAAATATTGACTACAATAAACATTCAATACAAAAAAAAAAAAAAAAAAAAAAAAAAAGCTCCTCTTAACCTGTATTTAATATATATTAAATGATTCACAAATGATCTATATAGTTGCCCCCACTTGATGGAAGTAATAATAATCTTAACGTAAATTTTTAACCGTAAACTGCGATGTAATTAAAGACTCTGTGGGAAGTTTATTGCGATACTAATAAATTTGAATAACTTAACGCGAATTAGTAATTTAAAAAAGTATGAACGATGTCGGTAACAACAAAATAAACGAAAAAGTGTAAATGTGCTCCGACAAAAACAAATTGGCTATATTAGTCGAATCGTATAAATTTAAAATTGAGTAATAATCTCACAGAAATAAACTGGAAGCTGACAAATGTAACATTTTATACACTATTAAAATTAGCCAAAAGAGATGCGCTTCCTCGAATTTCATGCAAAATCGTAAAAACTAAAACAAACTTTCCAAAAAATCCATGATAAGACGAGTTCAATTAGTTGACTTTTTCAACGTGATGCTACAAAATTATACAATGTTTAAACCAAAGGGAAACTTCAACTAAACAGTATACTAAAGTTTGAAAAAAGGATATAATTAGACCAAATTTCGTAGCGAAAAGCAAAAATTTATATTCGGAAAAATTAACAAT
Source organism: Icerya purchasi (assembly GCA_039619475.1). Lineage (NCBI taxonomy): Eukaryota > Metazoa > Arthropoda > Insecta > Hemiptera > Monophlebidae > Icerya > Icerya purchasi. The sequence continues at coordinate 135,094,148 of CM077116.1, forward strand.
TTGGTGCAGACAAAAGTCTACCATTTTATGAATTTCTGCAACTTCTTAAAAATACACGTGGAAATCGTTGCTAACGATGTCTACTAAATTTAATAGTTCTTCTAAAATGTCATTCAGGTCGAGTTAAAAAGAAGTTTGAATCACGATAGAAATACATCGGCAGAAACGAATTCCATATAAAGTAATAAGGAAATCGATAGACAACTATTACTTTCAATGTTTAAAACGTTTTACCCGCTACAGGGTTGTGTACAATCTTACTGAAAGACGTAGTGCACATGCCCGGTAACAAAGCGAAATAAATTAAATATAAAGTTCTGGAGAATATTATACGACAGACTTTAAATTACTATACCGATAAAAATCTCATTAAAAATCGGCATGAACTTAGACGGCATGTGTGGTATGTCATGAAGAATTCAAGTCCTATTCTATTCGCTACTTATACGAGTATCTGTGGTAAAGTAAATCTGAATATAATACGTGTGGGGTGCTCTAATATGCGAATAATGTGATCTTGAATTATTCGAGGACCCAGACTGCGGAAATAAGGTACATTAAAGAAGGTGTCGAGAAATTGAAGAAATACACTTACACACTTATTGCATCTGGAAATATCCAAGGACATAACGGAGGATTTTTACTAGAAGCATAGAATAAGCTATTTCAGATGCCCTGCGTCGATTTAAGTAGCTAGACGTTTACTAGTAACTCAAGCTGAAATGAAGAATTAAACTATGTAAAGAATGCCTTTCGAGAAGCCTAAACGGATTAAAATGGAGAAACTATCCAAAAAGCAAATACGATAATATGCAAATCTATAATACAGTCTTGTTATGCGAGTTACATTGCCCCGTTAATTGTAAATTTTACAACTACAATTTACGTATGAGGTCAATAACTGGACAGTAACTAGAAACCGGGAAGTAGGTCAGTTATAGTAATGTATGTAAGATCGACCGAGAGAGGGTGGTAATCAGTAGAAGGTAAAAATACTTAATAGGTATTGTCTACGCGGAATTATAGAAATAAAACCATCCGTCTATTATATTTAAGTGATGCGAATGTTTATAATTAACATTTTTTATGTCGGAATTTTATTTTAAAAATATAAAAAATAATCAATACCGTTTTAAAAATGATGTTAGGAACATTTTTTAAGAATCGTAATGATTAGGGCGGTTCTTCGGAGTGTTTTACGATTAACGTGAAATAAGTTGGTATTGTTATTTAAAAAAATTAGAAATATATAATTTATTAATTATCGGGATACATATTTATAAAAATTGAGGCGAATAGTGAAAGCACGCCTATTTTGATGAATACGCTTCAATATTAGTAAGTCTTGGTATCGTACTCGTATTTACTATGTGAAATACTGTACTTTCCCGAATATAATCTTACATTACCAATACACGTTAAACAGATATTTGCAGTAATTATTGTTGATAAATCCGAAAAAAGCGTTAAGAAATGAAATAAAAGCATTTTTCCACGAATTTAACTTCCAATCGACAAATGAAAAATAACTTCTTATATTTAATACTTAACGTTAAATCATTAAATTTAGCATAATAAATTATATAATATCCACCATTTTGCCATTTTATGTGATAATAAATGAAAGTTTTCAAATCACTTTCTATAACGCGACTCAAACTGAAAATATGTAATTTTCCGTATATTCTCATTTTAATACTTTATATTAATAAAAATAACGAAATAAATGATATACCTTAATAAGACTATATAAATCAACAGTGTTAACATATTAGTAGCAGTATTATTATTAAGCAAATACATGGAAGACAAAACGGGATTTCACAAAAAAAAAATCCGCTAAATTTTGCATAAAATCGTAGTTATCAAAATATTTTAAAGTATATAAAACTAAAGCACTATTCAGTTGCGATAACTATTGTTGAAATCAATATAGACTGAACTTAAAACTGGTGTATTCTCCTCGATTACACAAATAATCATTAGAATGAAACACAAATTTAGTAGCGTCCATTACGAAATTGATCACTTCATTAGTAAAATAAAAACAAATTGTAACATAAAACGATAATTAAAAACAGTATTGAACGAAATTCGTATAGAAAAATTTTCAATTATTTAACAATCGTTGTAACGATACATCGGGAAAAAAAAATCTTAACGTATATATATATTACAACGAACAAAGACAAACACGAAATGTATATTGGGATTTTTTTAATGTCTGATTCGCATCCGACCATTTACTTTTTAAGCTTTTTACACACGTATGAATTTAAATATTATAATAGAAATAATTTAAAAAATAAACACATTCTTCTAAATGTAGTCAGTCGCAATCAATTTTACTACTACGCAGAAAATAATAATAGTAGTATCAGTGGCGTTTAATGTTTGCAATAAAATATTGCGAATACTGAAAATCCGATGGCATTTTTAATGGCGAATATTGCAAAAATTTCTAATGTAAAATTTAATAATAAACGAGGGGCATCATACTTTAAAATGTGAACAGAACAGAAAAAAAGAAAAAAGAAACCGAACGCGACACAGTAACGCGACGTAACCATTCACAGCAACGCGACCGGTTAACCGACTGATGAAATAAAGTGGCTGAAGTCCTCGCCGTCGATAAACGGAAGAGAAATATCGACCGTTGTTATAGTCACCTAATCCCGACATCTTTTACTTTTCAATAGAACTCGGAAAATTGATGTTTGTGTGTAAGTTTGTAAATTAACCTCAATACAATTTCGTTAAACGTTTTTATCAATGAAAGAGGTTTCACGTGGCTCCGGATAAAAAGCGATTACATTGTATCCATTTATCTTTTCGAAATGAAAGATGTCAAGTTTATTTCAAATTCCGAATTCGCCGCATATCGAGAAATTTATTGAGCTGAACCTTTCACTTTTACGATTTTTCATCGCACGTCAAAGAATCGCATCGCTGTTTGCACAAAAAAAGTAATATCTCATTGATGGATAGATTTATGATAAGAAAATTTTAATAATAGATTACATTCTTTAAGGAATAATAACGGCGAATTTAATTTTTCACAACATACAAATGGATTCGATCAAAACGTAAATACACACACAAACGAAGATAGTTCGTTATATATAGATTTCCGTCATATTCACACGTCCATTAACTGATGATTGAATAATAATCCTAAAGACGTTATTCTAGATTCAAGTATGTCACATATACCATTTAGTTGTTTACTATTAATTTACAATATAATTAAAGTCGTATTTCTGTAATATACAATGAATCTTTTTTAAATATACATATATATTTTCGTTTATCTTCTTTTTTCCCCCGAATAATTTAGGATTATAATATGCAATAAACAATAAATCTTCTTTAAATATATATATATATATTTTAGTTTATCCCCCACCCCCCAATAAATCAGGGTTATAATATAAACTGTAACAGAATTTAAAAGCAATTTAGTATTGAAAATATCCTCTTTTATTGTAACCGCGGATGCAAGTATTGCAGACGCATTTTCAAATATAAATTATAAATGTAAATATTAAATACCTCGGTATATTTTAAATCAATATCTTCCCCCTTCCCCTTTTTTTGTTAGTGTTAGGAAGTCTTACCATTGAAAAAAATTACTTATACTACAGCGAAAACGTAATTTTAAACTTTCATGGTTCGTTGATACGTTAATATTTTCGGTAAAACCCTTGTTAAACATATTATGAGATAAGCATTGTCCATTTTCACAATCTGTGAAGATGGACGGTGCTTATCTCATAATACGTCTGACGAGGGTTTTACCGAAAATATCAACAGTCTTATACTACAGTAGTGATAATAGTCGTGTCGATAACTAACTAACAGAGAATTTACGTCAACTTTACCAGAAGCCGGTAGGAACATGAAATTGATTTTAAATCGAACAAAACCCCGTGTTTGTATAAAGAAAAAAGTTACACTCAATACTTTTCAATCATACGATATTACAAATGTAATTAATATACACATTCTTGATAATTATAGGTGGTACGCTTACATAAAATTAACTTTTTTAAATATAAGGTTGTATGATTTGGAACAGATGAAAAAAAAATTTAAAAAGGTTTAATCCACGTCAGGAATTGCCGTAAACTGTGATATACATAGTTGAGCTGAAAGTGATATAGGAAGTGTAAAAAGTGGACGAAAGTAATAATATTGATTATCGTGAGCCTTTGTTACGCAGTTCCATTACTAAGCTGGTGTTAAAGATTTTTATAAGTAAAATATACCTAGCGTGTAATGTGCGAAATTAGTAATTTCTATATACAATCACGAAGTACAGATTGGGATTTCTTACGAATCAATTGAAGTTGTACTTTTAAGCCAATATTATATTTAAGAATAATAGTACAGCCAAAAATTATCTTTTAAATATCGACACCACAGCTGCTCGATAATAAATTACTGTTCAATCTTAATTAACTTCGTTTACTTTGTTATTTACAACTTCATTTTTTTATTACTATTAATAAGAAGAAAGTGATCACAGTAAATAAGGAGTTTGTAAGGTGAGCGCGATAGCGTTGTATAACCAACAAGATTATGAAAATTCTTCGTTGATAATTTCAATTTCGCTAAAAATATTAATGATCAATCGTAAAACTTCGCAATAGTATAAAATTTGTTCATTATAAATTTTCCGATATTTGTAAAAAGTTTTATCGAAAGGGCTGAATACTTTTACAGTTAACATGATTAATATTTAAATTAAAATGCTTGTTCAGCACAATTAAGTATGGCATCTTTGCATGTGTCTCCTAGTGAACCCTGTACATCCAGCGTGGAAAATAAAGGGCCTGTAGTTGAATCTCTCATTTACAAAACTGAACAAAAGGCAATTAGGCTAGCATAGTTAATTAGGCAACAGTGTTTCGTTTGTTCGAGTGAAACTCGGTTCGAATTCTGCTGCCTCGCACAACGAAAGTATAAATAATTATTTTCACTTCAGATTAATGTCCGCATTTTGGCGAGGCCGAATAGAATAAAGTGAAAAATTGAAAGACAAAATCACGCGAAATTTTTTTAGCTAAAACAGACGAAGAAATTTTTCTAGCTGTTCACGATCACTGTTGTGCACGCACTTTTTCGATAATTTATATCGTTAATATCTTCAACAAAAAAACGATGCAAAATTACGATACTTTTAAGAATTGGTTGTTTTTATAATCCTCCGAGTTTAATTATTTTTAAAGAAGTATGTGTAAATAATATTCATAGCAACTACATGTATATTCCATCCTAGCTGGAATTCCACAGGGTGGTAGCGTCCTGGGACCGCTGCTAACAATTTGTATGCAGCAGACTCATCGACGAATGAAACTATTCAAGTAGCAACACATTTGTCGGTGGTACTATCGCTAAATTGCAAAACAATGTAGACCAGTTTTATCAGTGGGCGCAAATGTGGAAACTAGCTGTAAACCCGGAGAAGTCTACACATATTTCATTCTCCAACAGAAGATCGCACAACAAACGATTATTAACTGGCAATAAAGTGCTTCCAAAGGAAAACGAAGTGAGAGATACCTAGGAGTCTCTATGTAGATCAAAAGCTAACAGGGAGGCCTCACATCCAAAAGAAAAGAGGAGAACTTAACATCAGAATGAAACAACTCTACCGGCTAATATAAAACTGTATTGCGACCAGTACGAACCTACGCAGCGCAACTATGGGGATGCGCAAAGACGCTTAATAAACTAGTTACCCAGCGACTCCAGAACACTGTATTACGCTTAATTTATCGAATCCAATAAAATCATACATCGCGATCTAAAAATAAACACATTTATTAAGAGCATTTATTAGATAGCCTCACCATAAAAAAAAAAAATAATAATATAATAAAACAAACTTTAATAACAAACAATATAGAACAATAAATTAGATAAATACCTATTTAGAAACGTTTTCGGGCATAACCCATCATCAGCTAAGACAAACTTAAAGGAAACTTAAAACATACTGAAGTGAATATAGGGAATACATGTGTATATATAGTAGATGTAAAGAGGAATAAACATAGCAGGTATAAAAATCAATAGGTTGAAAATGCTAATAATTATATTAAACAGTGGATTATTATTATTATTGGTTGTTTGGTCATTTAAAATATTATTTTATATTTATTTATATAATAATTTTCAGCAATGTTCTATTACCTTTGTGATAAGTGGCCAGTATTCCCTATATTCACTTCAGTATGTTTTAAGTTTCCTTTAAGTTGGTCTTAGCTGATGATGGGTTATGCCCGAAAACGTTTCTAAATAGGTATTTATCTAATTTATTGTTCTATATTGTTTGTTATTAAAGTTTGTTTTATTATACAGTTTTAACAAACAGGATGTATTCACCTACATTTAAAAAAAATAATATTTATCAATGTTTTAAAAACATTTGAATACACACAGTTTAGGAGCTATGTGATGTTTCATAAAAAAATTGATTCCATTAAAATATTTCAGCAATTTAAATTGCAGAGGAATTATTAAAAAATGCTATTAAAAATATTCCAATAGTAGCTATTGTAAGTAATATTTGTTTTTAATTTTTAAATCCTCGTCAACTGTTGCAGTTTGCTACCGTGTAACTTAAAATTTATTTTATTATAGAAAGGAAAATCGAACGAATGAAAAAATAGAAACAGAGAGTTCACTTAAAAAGAAGTAAAAAAAATATCAATATGTATACAAAGTTGCGGACAACCGCCAACGTTTCCTATAAAGAGGGAGTACGCTATTTTCATAAACTTCGAGGTTTGGTTAGGCAAAATAATAAAGAAATGCGAATTGTATAAAAAAGTTAAATACAATGCAGAACGACACTATTATCATCAAAAGATGATACAAACCACCTACCCCCTAGAATTGGTACGTTTAGATGTATTCGAGTAGCTTTCACCATCCAACGGTGTAGACAAAATATTAGTAATAGTAGATTTTTCACTAGATTTATGAAGTTATACTCCTTAAGGAAATTAACCGGCAAGACTGTAATTTCTGAAATAAGCAATTTTATAAAAACATATAGGAAAATATCGGCTACATTGAGGTGACAACGCTTCGATATTTAGAAGCAAGGCCTGAAACTCTTTCTTCGAAGAAAGAGGAATTAAAGTAAGACATACCAGCCCGTATAATCCTCGAGGAAATCCCACAGAAAGGTATAATCTTGAGATAGCGAAACTTTTGAGAGAATATTTACCATGAAAACATACCATCTGGGCTAATGATGTAGCGGACGTAGAAAGAATCATTAATGAAACAGCCCACATCGTGATGCTCCGGTGCAAGTTTCATCAGGAGAAGGAGGCAAAAGATTATTTAGAAGCCAAATAGATTTTCCTCGTGGAAAGAAAAAATCACATCAGAAAATTATCGAAGAGGTGTGTAAAAAAACACAATAAAAGGCCAAGTAGAAGGGAAGTAGATTGTTTTCAAGGAATCTTAACATCTACAAAATGGGAGATAAAATGTACCAGAGAAATCACTGCCTATCAGACAAATGTGTATCAAGGACCGTTTATTAAAACATTAAATATTCGGTTATAATGTATATGAGTTAAGTGATAGGTATGACAAAAGTACAGGTCTACAGAACGTAGTTAATTTGTGCAGAGGGTAACTTACACCTACAGATGATTATAAAGCACGAATCTAGAATTTTTAAAAATTTTGAACTTTTTTAGAGTTCCTCCGGGGGGGGCGGTCTGGCGTGTTCTGTGTAGTGTGCGCGTGTACTTTGCGCATGAGTGTTGGCATGTGTACGGATGATAATTATATGTGTAGCCTGCACTGAGCCGCTGGTCGTTGCAATCGTATATGTTCCGGGTTTATCAACTGATAGAGAGTTGTTACATGGTAAAGCGACGTGTTGTTCATTTATGCTAAGCTGTTAATATATAAATATTTTTTCACAAAGCTACTACAGTTACGAAGTAAAAAAGAAAAATATAAACGAAAACGAGTGTAAAATTTTGTTTAACTAATTGTAGTCGAGACTTGGATTCAAATTCTAAATTTTAAGGGAGTTTCTAAGATCTTAGCCAATGGTAACAAATTTGAGGTAAAGAAAAAAAGAAATCAGAAGAGCCTACGCGAGAATCAGTCTATCGAGAAACCGATGGAAGCAGCGAGGTATAAACAACTTTACGTGGCAATCGGTCATCCAGGTGAAGCAGGCTGGAGTCGGCAGCGCAGGCAGCTGGAACCGGCGAACAACAGAGGTAAGTCACATTTTTATTATATTAAATTTTGTTTTTGAAGATAAATACATGTATATATATGTATATAAACACATTCCGCAGTCAGGAGCCATCTAGTCGGTCTGACTGCACATCATTCATATTCGTTACCCGCGTTAGTACGGTATATTTCTTTTGTTTTGCTTTTGTTATTCGAATTCGTACGAAGTATTGAACTGTATGTATGCGGCATTAGTTTTTGCAGAGCTCTGTATAATCGATAATTGTCAATTTATTCGGGAATTGCATTTCTGACCATTTGTATGGTAATCGTTAGTATATTTATATTTATTGATGCCTGTTCTGGTTGAGCCACGTAAACTTTCCGGTGCTATTTTGGTGGCTTGTGATCGAAACGCTACAATACCTACATATACATGTATAGCTAATGTGTCAAATGCGAATAATTTACACAATTCCTAGGCATTTTTTTAAAAATAATTAAAAGTCTTAAACAATATATGAAGGACATCCATATATATTTTTTTTAATTACGTACTTCACTGAATAAATTTGTAAATTTCATGAAAATGATGTAAAAAGAAATAAATTTGTTTACGTTGTTTAATAATTCCGAGCAAAATTTTAAATGAATGTATAGTTGAATAACACTGAAGTTATATGTCTTTTAAACAGTTTAACGACTTATATAAATAATCAAAGAAAAAAAATACAGATTTTTCCATATGTTACCTAAAATTCGTTTATATTATATGCTATAAGGATCACGTATTGTATCGGTAAAATACATAAAATACATATACAAGTTTTAACAAAATGTGTTTGTTAAACGGAATAATTAGGTACGAAATGGTATTACACGTTGAAATGTAATAAGAAATATGTTTTCCACCAGAGCGTTTTCTGTACGATGGACATAATATCTTGGAATTTTTAGAAACAGAATTGTTTATACTATGCATTTCAAGGTAAAAGGCTTTTACAACAATTACTACAAATTATCTATAATAAAAATTTATTAATTTTAAATACAAATACAATAGAAAAACAATTACGCGCGCTGTACTCGTAACCGCGAATTATTTCTGCTAACATCGGAACTGTTATTAAAATTAAAGCAATATTGACACATACCGAGTATTTAATATGATTACAAATAATGTAAATGGAACTACAAAATTTGAATAAAAAATACTCTGCAGAGAGCGATCACGAACGTCACCTTAGAAATTACTTTTACATACATTATATTTCAATATTTCTTTGATTTGTTTCTTTTTTTTTGCGTTCAACATTATTTACATTATCTCCTTTTAGATTTAAATAAAATTTCACAACTGATATTTTTTTTAATTCGCAAATGAATAATGTCAACTATGATTATCGATTATTTTTAATAACAATAATAATCTTTAATTTTGTATTATTATCAAGCCCATTACCATTATTAAATGTTTGAACTTCATTTTAAATTTGCTTAACTAAACTGAAATTTTTTTATTTAATGTCAGAGATTTTTAAACACTGATATTTCTAAGTTCAGTTAATCACTAAAATCATCGATTAATAACGACAAATATTTCTACAGAACGAAACTAATAATTAAAATGTCTACCTATCGTTCGGTTATTACTAAATAATTCGGTCCTGAAGATAGCGGAGTGAAGGTTGAAGCCGTCGATCTGATAAATTCTCTACAAATGTTCTTTTAATCGGACTCCTCGAAGGTTATCGTGATTCCATAACTTTGTTTAATTTTAAATGTCTACGCCTAAAAAATGAATACGATTGCGTTTCAAATATATAAAATTTAGTTAAGTACACTTAAGCTGCTTTAAATTTACTTAGTACGCATGCGTGTTCGACGGATTCCAAACTTTACCAGAATTAACTCTTAGCTAATCGCCGATAAAACGAAATGGTTTATACATTGTTCTGCATTTGTAATTATTAACTGTGTTATGACAAGAAAAAATTTTTCGTAAATGATTAAAAACGGGGTTGAGATTTTTTGGTTTTTAAATGTGTAGGATTTTCGACGAACTTAATTTCACATCAGGTACTAACGCATAAATCTTTTGCTCTATACAACTAAAATTCTAAGAAACGAAGAGTAACGAAACGTTTTTGGAAAGTTTTAACTTTTTTTTTTCTTCTCAATAATGATCTTACTTTAAACGAAAAAAATTAAAAACCATGAATTTAACTATACCGGATTGTAAACGCTTCCATTTATCTTCCTTCCTAACGATTTCCCGGTGCGGGGTCCGTTTGGTGGCACTGTCTTCTCCATTTTCTACGGTCCTCGGCGTCCTCTATCCCAACACTGACTTCCACCATGTCGTTGTTGACAGGGTCTATCCACCGTCTTCTCGGTTTTCCTCGTGGTCACTTTCCTCCAGGGTTATAATCCATTAACATCCTCACAGCGCTATTGTCTGTTTTTCTCATGATGTAACCGTACCATCGGAGTCTCGCTTCCCGTAATTTCAAATGTATAGGTTCAACTCTTATACGCTCCCTTATATTCTCGTTTTTGATATGGTCGAGGAGTGTGTGCTCAAGAGACCGGCGTAACATTTTCATTTCAGCCACATGAATATTTTTTTTTCATTTTTGTGGTTATCGCCCAACATTCAGCTCCATATAGCATTGCAGGTCTGATAATCGTCTTATAAATCCTCCCTTTGAGACGTATCGGTGTTCTCTTGTCACATAATACCCCGATTAGCTGCCTCCATTTCATCCATGCTGTTTGGACGCGGGAATCTATGTCGCATTGTGTATCCCCATCTGAGGTAATATTTGCGCCCAGGTATTTGAACTTAACGGTCTTCTTTAACACCGTGTTATCTATTTTGATGGACTTATCTGTAGGTGCTCCGCATTCCAAGTATTCAGTTTTCCTGATGTTAAGCTGAAGTCCATGTTCCTGTAATCTATTTTTCCAGATCTGTACGCGCTTCTCTAAATTGTCTTTGCTTTTATCCGCCAGGAAGACGTCATCCGCATATAGCAATGTCCACGGTACGGGAGTCTGCAGGTCTGTGATTATAGTATCCATACAAAGGATGAATAGTAGCGGCGATAATGCTGAACCTTGGTGCACTCCCACCATGACCTGGAATAGCGGTGAAATGCCGACGGGACATCGCACCACGCTGGTTGCTTTTTTGTAAACGCTTCCATTTATATATTGTTTTAATTTTTAATATGATCATTAACCTTCTCGACGGCGGTGTACTGCATACCGTTCACGTATCTGATGTGATGACGACATGGTTTTTCTAACGATCCGAATTTTTCAGTACCTTCCAAACTAGCGGAAGTCCAATTGCGATGGTATTCAGTTCATTCATATGTTTTCCCCTTAGGGGCATGGACATGGCGAATCATTTACTATTTTTAAACTTCTAAATGATTTGGCTTTTATCATTATCGTGTTTTTTTTGTATGGAATTTCCGAGTAAAAACTGATAATAAATGAATTTCGTAGAAAGTGTTTTAAACGATTATATAATAGTGACGAAAGAGAATTATACATATATAGAAGATAATTTTACCGGACTATTAAGACCTTTCTAAAGCAGACAATATAAGGATTTCGTTCTTACACGTACTCTAGGAATAATTACTTTTACATCGTTTATATTGGTCTAATACTAACTGGAAAAAAAACGCTTCATTATTCCCATTCAGTCGGCACTATGTAAAACCACTGAAAAATACGAGCAAAAGCGTTATTGCTAAAACTGGTTTTCTAGTATTGAACCAAGAAAAAAACAAGAATTAACGCGTATGTTGTTCGAAATAAGAAAAAAATTCCATCTCAATTTAGAACTAACATAAAGAATAGGAGGTGGCAGCAAGGTTTGTTAGTGAAGATATAACAGTATAGTCGGCTGCGTTCCCAAAAGAGTGGCGAGATTGGTTACTCTCATCTGTACGTCGTGGAAACTAGTACAAACTCAAATAAACCAGAAATTGTTGAAACATAGCTGATTATTCGCTAGGTAAAAAAATATGCAGTTTACCCTGATAACCGGAGTTGTATGACCATATTCTTCTTCCAAATTATAAACATAAGTATGCTGTAAATGCTCTCTCTTCCGGAATTATAAAGAAACACGACTACAATTTGTGGGAAAAAAAATAGTCGAAAATGGTGCTTCAGTTACGAAAAAATGTTTAAATACTCTAGTAAAATTTAAAAAAAAAGAAAAATTGGTCGCATATTAGCGACAAAAATCTATCCTACATCAAAAAAAAAAGGCACTGGAAAATTTCAAAAAACATCGATTATCGAAAAAAAATTTATACCTGTATTAGTTACTCTTTTTGGTCTTATTTTTTTACAGTTAAGAAAATTTTGTAATCAATGTATATAATTAATATAAAAAAAAAAAAAAAAATTGCATAATTTTATTTATTAGTGCAATAAAAATAGGGAAAATAATTTCTACAGGTCTGAAAATTTGAGAGCCGGTGTTGATGCTGATATGAAATATGTTTTAAACCAACGCTTCTATTTCATTCTTTTAAAATATCCCAATTTAGTAGAGTCGCAAAAATAATTTTCTTTATTTTTATTGCCTTAATAAATAAAAGCTTCGCTTTCATTTTTTTGATATTATTTTACTTTACAACTTTTAGTTACATTTGAACGATAAAAGATTTTTCCTCATTTCCGAAATATTTACTACAATTTTTAATGTAGTACAGATTATTTTTTTCTTTATTTACAAAGCGCTTTTGAATGAGAAAGTAAAAGAGAATGCAATTTTTTATATATCCATTTTAGTTGTAAATAACGCGACTGCTAAATTAATAGCCAGAAATAAGCATTTTATAACGCGGAGTATTGGGAAAATTTAGGTAGGGACTAACTTGACGATAACCTTTTCTCAAAAAAAAAAAAGAATGTTTAAAAAGATGAAGGTATCCGCAGCTTTGCTGCGAATTGTGCTGATATAAAAAATTCCGTACCACTACCTATCGAGATGGATAATTGCTACGATTTGTCAATTAATGTTTGAGCGCATGTTTTATCTTGCCTGTTTTCAACAAATGAACTTTATTAACAACCCTCATTATTCACTGTATCTCGATGGTGATTTAATGTTAGTTTCATATCGTTTTTGCTTATTTTTTTTCGGAATCACCTTAACTACTAATTTAAATTGTTAATTTTACATTCGATGGCTGAATTCCTTTAATTCATTTGAATTCATTTTACTTATAATACAAAAAAGGTCACGTGTCATAATAGGATAAACAAAATATTGACTTAAATGGAGGGATACGTATAAATGGAGTATTTTCGAAGTGACGCTTTACAAAATATTCTCATATTTTTCTATCTTGTAACAGTATCAGATACAGCGTAAATTTACGTTGTCTACTGTTGAGTTCAGGCATATACTTAATATATATAACTAAATTTAAGTACACTTAAACCCCAAGTCCCAAAGACCAATATGAGAACCTCAATCATAATTTTACTTATTTGCTAAGGCTAAGGTTAAGTAATATAAATTACAAACAGTACAAATGAAAGCTTTAAAAACATACAAGAAATATGTAGGTCAAATATGAGATAAAAGAAACAAAAAAAAGTATATAAGCTTAATGACAAAACACAAATAGCGATATTACAAAATTGTAGAAAACAATAAATAAAATTGCGAACACATAGAAAAAATCACTACAGATGACACAACGTAGTCAAAAAATTCTCAAATTACAATAAAGTGGGACAAATAACGTCATTGCAGAAATAATCAATTAAATAATGATTCGGACAAAAGAATGTGTATATCATTTTACACCCATGGAAGAATTAATAGAAGCATAATTAAAAAACTTAACTAAATAAAGAAGATAGAATAAATTACCGCCCCAGAAAAAAAAAAAAAATTAACGCCCCCTTAATGACGGTAATTATGAAAATTATAAACCGATCACGTTCATACCGATAATAAAAAAGTCATTGCGTATTATATAATTAAACATCTGGAAAGCTATTAGGAAGAAAATAATTTAATAAATAACAATCAGTTTGGGTTCAGGGATAAAAAAAAGTTATATACATTATTACTTAAAACGCTTATACCCGGTGATTTAAATATCTGGCATAATAGCTAACAGGGCACTAACGTGAAGTCACCATATTCATGCTGGTAAATCAAATAAACCATTTGTTTTTTCTTTTTATTTGGGCTACCCAAAAAATGAGCCATATGTACATTAAAATAAGGTAAGTTATAAAAAAAATTCTAAGGCCCGCAAGGGATTAGACCCAACCCGTGCATAACCCTTGCGGATTTTGGTTTAAATTTTGTAGTTTGTTATAAATTTTTGTTTTAAATTAGTAACTTAGTAAGTGAAAAATAAATAAATAATTTTATAAATTAAATTAATTCGGTTATTTTTTCGTTAGCTATGATGTTACAAAATTCATAGCACATGTACTGCACACACTATAGAAACATTTAAAAACATAGAAAACTGAGATAGTGATCCGAATTCTACTTATGTATACACTATGTAAAGATACTTGCATAAAGGGAAAGCATAAAAAGAAGAAAAAAAAATAGGATAAGAAATTATTTGTCCCTCGGAAAATTGCTTAAAAAACTATTTTTTTTGAATTCTTAAAGTAGGGCGTACCAACATAAATATTTTAAAAAGTATATCATTAGCGTTTGGAAATCGTATGGTTAGTATACTTACAATACTAAATAATCTAACGCAGTCAAAAATTGACTTCAAGAATAGAATTGCTTGTTGGTACATTCCAATGTTATTTTATTCCGTTTAGTGAAAGACACTTCTTCTAAGTTGAAACGATCCACCAGAAATCGAAAGGTCATTGCTTTGAAAATTTTACACCAGGAATTTTGGGTTAAATAGCTTAGTGATCGTTTTCATTCAGAACAGTTTTAATCGTCGCCGCTATAATTATAGAATTTCTAATTGAAATTATTTTTGTTTTCATTTTCTTAATTCATAGACTTTGTCAAATTTTCATGTAGTTAGACTAAAAGGTTCTTTAAAAACGTCATCTGGAAGTTTGATAGAAAACATGGAAGTGTCTATGAATTCTCCGTCGACATAGGGTCTTATTAAGGCGTGAAGTCTCTAAAAAAAAAAGAAAAAAGAAAAATCACTTTTTTTATTTTTTATTATTTACTGAATAAAATAAAAGCAATTTTTCTTCATTTTCTGACTCTGAATCTAAACCGAAAAGAACTTGCTCTTTTACGGCTATCTGGAAACTGATAAAGTAGTAGTTATATTTGTATTTGCAAAGAATGTTACATAGGGTACATGAATGAAAGATAAAAATTATAAATTATAAAATTTTGAAAAACGTAGTGAGAGAGAAAATGTGTGTGTGTTGTGAGATCTTGTTGTCGGTCGGGGATAAATAACCAATTATCGACTATCACAAGAAGCCAGCGGTCATGGAAAGGAGGAAAGAAATGAAAAAAACACCCGATGGAGGTTTTTTTTTGTCAGTCAATCGCTGTTTTACCTTTCTGCAGTATTATTGTTTTGGACTTTTCTCTGACCGTGGCATAGAGTAGTCTTCCGGCAGTCAAATCGTGAAAATCGATTCGATACAAAAAACCGTCGAAACGCACTAAAAAGTAAAAAGTACTCGCTACGAGGATGTAATATATCTTATATAGTAAAATATACCATAAAGATTCACGATAAAGGGGAATAATATTGTGATTATTCTTAAACAATATTCATAATTCAAATTGTAACAATTAAAAAACCACGAGTATAACAATACAATCATTCATTTTCTGAGAGAGAAGTATTGAGAAACATCAGGAATATTTTATATGGCTTTTAATTATTTGTTACAATTTGAATTTGGTGTATCGAAACTTTAATTAAGGTATGAATGTTGTTCAAGAATAATGTTCCCTCCCCCCTTAAGGTATATTTTATTATATAAGATATATTATCCTCTTATCGAGTACTTTTTACCTTTTGGTGAATTTTTATTAAATTTTTAGAATAAATCTTCCAATCGGAACTTTTACTTTTTAAAAAGCTGTTTCATTTTTCAATTTTTAGTACAAAAATATTTTTGACCCGTAATATGGATAGAGCAACCTAAAATATGGCCACTTTCTGTACTGTATAACACTGGGTATAGGTTAAAAAGGATAATTTTTAAATTCCGTCAGTAAATAACTTGTAAATTATCGTTTATCGCCCATCATTAATTTTAAAATTTTAGCTGTTCATATTCTCCGCATATATAATATATTCTAATGGAAATTTGTTGGCTAATTTTTATCCGGTCACATCGAGCTCTCTTAAGTTTATTTTAATAACTACTGAATACCGGTACTTAATAATACTCATCGGTGGCCATAAAGGACCAACACTGACCGGTACAATTTTTAATAAACAAAGGGTATAATTCGAACAGCAGTACATATGGTCAACAGTTATACGCAGTAACGTTAAGACGAGATTTTCCCCGCCGTAATTAACATTATTAATATTTTGATTTTTTTGGCTGGATAAAAATTAGCTTTTTTTCCAACTTGCTTTTCCACGTTTAAAATTAATAATATTTTAAGTGACAATGCGCCGTTCATTATATTACTAAAATCATCTCCGAAGAGAAGAATATTCTCCTTTTTTTTTATGTTTATATTAATGATTACCGAGTAAACCACCGATATACTCGTTCGGCGCACCGCCGACTGAGACACTTACGAACGAATAAAGAATCATTAAAATCAGCCGAAATAATGAAAAGTTGTGCGCGAACAAATATAAAAAAAATAAAAAACACATGTAAACATATGATAACTGCTTCTTTATAAGGCGACTAAAACAGAAAAATGAAACATTTTTTTGTTCTTTTAATTAATTTATTGTGTAAACACGCCAGCGGCATTGACCCAACAACGGGAAAAGCTAAAAAACTAAATAGCTAAGCAGTCCGAAATGGACGCAACAAGGGACAGCAGTGTAGGCACTACAGAAAATGAAGGAAAGGAGAGGATAAAGTAAACGTTATAGGGAGTAGGGAGACCTAATGTTAAGAGTTGACCGTATAAAAGGGAGCGTTCATTAAGAAGAACAGAACAATCGAAGAAAATGCGATCAGCATCATGTATACGAGGAGGATCACAATCGTGAAAAGAACAATAAGGAGATTGCGGCCGAGCAAATCGAAAGCGGGAAAAGGGA
The DNA here is from genome assembly GCA_039619475.1 of Icerya purchasi. Lineage (NCBI taxonomy): Eukaryota > Metazoa > Arthropoda > Insecta > Hemiptera > Monophlebidae > Icerya > Icerya purchasi. The sequence goes on from CM077116.1 coordinate 135,111,616, forward strand.
AGGAGAGAATGATTGATAAATTCGTAGACTTTAACGTGTATCCTTCCTGTCCTCTACCCGCGAAAAAAGAAAAAAAAAAAGCTTTATTCGTATTCGTTAAAGAATGAAAATTGCACACGCTTTACTAAACAAAAATTATTTTATTCTTTGTTTTACTGTATCGATTTAACTTCATTGGAAAGTGCGGTTTTTGGCTGGGACTCAAATTCGCATCAGTAGCGCAACAGTATGGCTAACGCAATGATTACCTGGCTATTGCAAAATCCGCTTCACGTTTTCCAAATTTTCAATTTCAATTATTAAAATAGGATCGCGTTAACTGATTCCAAATCCGCTATACCACATAATCACTGCAATATTGTTACTTCAATACCCTAGGAAAAGTCTGATCAATATTTCATGTTCATTATCAAACTACATACTCTGTTCCTGTTACTATAAAGTAGCGATCGTCATATCTGAAATTAAATCCGTGCAAGCCGGTTACAAAATTTCGCTTTTTAGATTAAGAGCCTGATTCCCATGCGTTATTTCTCCCAAACGAAAAGTCCGTGTAAAGTAAAGAATTATCGGAACAGATTGTTTACAATTGGCAACAAAAGTAGAAAATGGATTCGACATCCTTCGTATATAAAATTGCCATTTTATTTACAATTCGCTTCATAATATTTTACCTAATTCGTTTATTCGCGCGGTAAGAATTATTAACTAGCCTGGTGAAGTAAACTATTAAACACTATCGCAGTGAATCGCAGCGTTCTCATAAATTCCATGCTAAGATATCGCATCCGAGCAGTTATCCCCGAGTTATTTAAAAAACGAGTATTTAATCTGTGCCAGACTAATAGAAGACGTCCGAATAAAATTGACGTCGTGCAAAATCGAAAAGTTTTCGCGGATCATTAAAATTTAAAATGAAAAATTGACTTTTATTTAATCGTAAATTTAAAAAAAAAAAAAAAAATCAATAACGATATCAAAGCGAACATTTTCTAAGAATATTTTGAATAAAAAATTTAAACAAAATCTTATAATACGTGAAGTTTGCGAATTTTATACAAGAAATAAACATTTTACGTAACGAAAATACTAAATATTCTATATAAAGAAATAAACTTTTTTACAGTAATTTCAATAAACATACAAAAAAAAAAAGAAATATTTTAACTTAACTTGTGACTAAATAAGTAAATTAAAAACTTTTATTTTCATTAGGTAATAGACGTAATCGAAGAAATATTAAATTACCTGAAACGTTTTAACTGTTTTGTTTTGTTTTTTTTAGTTTTTTTCTTTTTTTATGGCTAGGGAATATTAGCCCTATTTGCCACACTATCTACTCTATATAACTGTTTCGTATTGTGACTTGATTTAAAATAAAATTAAATAAATTACAGCTGACAAATGTGTCGATTAAAACAAAGCATACGTTCGAAAACGTATGTTTTTAGTGACGTATTCCCTTGTGACGTTATGTCTATCTCTCGTTTTAGTCATCCGTGATAAAAATGATCAAGTGAAACGCTTTCTGACAAGCAGTTAACTTAATGACCAATAGGCCTCTTTTATTTCTTTAATATTTTTTTTCATTTTCTTTTTGGCTGTGTCAAACAAGAACATTAACCCAACGCAAGTGAAATTTCTGAAGTTACAATAAGCGGCAGCGAGAATCAAACTTAGTTCTACCTGAACGAAATACCACCATGATAGGTCCCCACCAGAAACATATTATTCCAGTCGCACTTTATATTGTAACCAAAACAAATATTTGGGGGGGAAAAAACAAATATCACAATCAAAAACCAGACAGAGTTCTAAAAATTATGATAAGAGCTGATAATAAATAACAGACTTAGGAGATGATACAACAGGAACAAGTCGGAGAACACGGAAGAAAATCGAACTAAACAATAAACAGGATATGTAAAACTTTAGAGAATTTCAGATAAGCATTATAAACATCGCAAGTCGGTATGCGACAGATTTAACTGCGGGGTTGGGAGTTAGAAAGAGGGAAGAAATTTTTGAGAATTTAAAGTAATTGCAATATCTTTCAACAAACGGTAAACAGCATATCCTTCGAGTTCGAATTATGAATTTCCATTTACACATTGAGAAACTATTCAAGGACTAATAACTTTTGATTTGCCCTGTTAACGACGCATCGTCAAGCTCGTAGATCAATTCGTGCACGCGGGGTGACATGCTTTCGCATAATCGCAGTTTTCGACACCAATGTGGCAGAATAATAGCAACGTCGCGTACGACCGCACGAAATTTCATAATTCTTACACTTAATTAAAACATAATGAAAAACGATCAATCGGTCCGGGAAAATAACATTTCTATCGACGTCAGTCAAAATCGAAACTATTTCCCTCCTCCTTCACGTCGAATTACGATACTGCAGCTCGCCGGTACAAATATGCATTCTGAAAATAAGGGCGACTCGGCGACTTTCCTTTTTTAAGGGAAACCATCAGAATTAAAAATGTGACATTTAATTTCATCATTCTTAGTTCATTAAATGGTACTTAACTACATGACAACATTTTTATTTTAAAAGAAACAAAAAGTCACGTTTTACTTAAGGAGGATATCGCCCTTTTCAAGTTACTAAATCTCGCAGACCATGTTGCACCCGTCGTCCCATAACGTAAATATAAAGCGAAGTATTATGTTACGATTTAGTAGTATGCACACCAATCTGCGTTCAAATCAAACCTAAAAATGCCTCAAGCTAATTCTACTTCAGGCAATAGTTATCTAGCTCGTTTGCAATTTCCATTTAAAGCGTTCCAAAATGGAAAGCTTCGATAAAAAAACAGGTACGTGCAATTTAACTCACTTTTCTTTTCAAAGTAACTAGTATTTTCATACAAAGAAAAAAAAAGAATAATTAACGAAATCATGCTTGGAAAAACGCCATGATCGCGACATAAACAGTGAAGAGAAGTAATCGAGGACTTTATCAGTATAACTTTTTTTTGCTCGTTAAATGAATAAGTTGGAAAGAGAACGTCGTTATGCCAAAAGACAGTTAGGGTTATAATTCAGGCTCGGTATTGTAATTATACTAAAAAAGACTGTAAATCGCGCTGTTTTAGCGAAGGCTGAGATCGAATTTAAATTGTTCAAAAATTTATCATACCGAGTTTGAAGAATTATCTAGCCAAATTCTCGATTCCGGTATTGAAAGCTTCCGCCACATCTAGAAAGACCATCGAGCAAACGTTTTTCTCCTCGAGTGCTTTTTCACTTACATATGAGTATAATTCTATATGGCTGATCTAAAACTGAATGTTTTGTGGCACGATGGAGTCTGTTCAACAAACTAGATTGATTACTACCGTTAAATTACAGCACAATACTAAAATCATATCTTCCGGAAAGATGTTTTCGTGTCGAATTTGAAGTTTGTTATTCTTCGAGTATTAAAGAAATAAAAGCTGGTGTCCTCCATCGGAGAACTGGGTCCAGTATTCTACTTAATTTACATCAGCGACATTCCATGTTCGACTGATGTGAATAACGGCAACAACTTTCGCTGACGATACGTCGGTTACGTGTATAGGCAATAATGTCGTCAAAGTAACTGGAAAATTGCAAAAATCCATAAATAATATATATGAGTGGTCCAAACGTTAGCAGATACAATTAAATGAAACAAAATCAACTCATATAAACTTCCCAAATAAAAAGACTTACCATTCATAATAAATTGCTGTTGTACAAACAAATACTGCAGCCAGTGTGGGGACCTGCGGTATGCAACTATGGGGGACTGTATCAGACCGACAAATATTGATATCATACAGAAATTTCAGAACAAAGTGCTACGTTGCATTGTCAACCTTGGTACATCCGTAATACGGATCTTTATAGAGACCTTCGTGTACCTTATGTCCACGAAGTGATCCAGAAGGTTGCGGTAAACCATAAGAAGAGATTACTCCTGCACTCAAATCCTGAAGTGTCTCAGCTTCTGGTGACGAACAACCTAAGTCGGCAACTTAAACGGGAAAAGCCTTTTTAGCTCTGCAATTAATGCTACTCGTACGTGAGATTGCAGAACCAGTCAAGATACCGTTTGATCCAACAGGAGAAGATCGTATTTATTAATTTTTTTCTTCAGATTTCACTTCATGAAGTCAAATTAAATAGCTAATTAGTATATTTATATTTTATACTAGGTGCTATGGAAAAAAAAAAGAGTAATTGAATTCGGAAAAAGAAGCAGACTTGAAAATGTTAATTTTAAAGAAGGTAGGAAGCTACTATCTGTTTTAAATTCGATATAAACAGCTATCGCTGTCTCTCGTGATAAACTCTCGAAACGAGAAGGCAGAGATTCGATATTGAATTCCACATCGATGGTTTCTAGCAATCCTTCCCCATAACCGAGGATTCCCGAAATCGATATACCTGAGTATAACGGTAATCCTTGGAATTTTTTTCGAATTGAAAAAATTTATTTTTTGACAAGACATACCGAACGTTAAAAAATTGTATTTCCTAAAGCCAACTTTAAAAGATAAAGCAGCTCTTTTCGAGATAAACGATCAGTCCTTTGTCGAGGCGTGGTCGACACTGTGTTACATCACTAGAAAAATAAACGGTCGATAATCAAAGCCTATTCTCCAGATCTATACCATCTGCGTTGAGTTAAAAACGACGCGGATATCTAAGAATTATTAAATTGCGTAAATGTAACCCTTTGCGGATTAAAAGTAGCGAATGAAGATCATGACAGTTGGCAGTGCTGGATATCGTTTCTAATATCGATGAAGTTGAAACACGTCGCGAACGGGTCAAGTCATTAACGGACAATGTGCCAAGTACCCTTCGTATGAGCAAATAAAATAGTTTCTCGAAATGTGAGTTTAGACCGTCGAAAGTCGCTCTCGTTTTTAAAAAAAGGTGAGAAAACTCTTTTAACAAATAAATATTCAAAATATAAAGCTACATTCGTTGCGTCACATCAGCAGTCGCGTGTATAATTTATAAATAACCTCATCCGCTTTGGAAATGTCCGGAATTTATTAAACGAACTCCAAATAAGCGTTCCGCTATCGTAAAATATAATAACCGGTTGTGTGCCTTGTGCTTTTCACCGTGCGGTCGAATGCAGAAATCAGAAATGCACAAATTGTAATCACTAACAAGATGATGCATCGAAATAATTACAAGTCTCTGCCGAAAGACAGTTTGGTTGCATCTTTTAAAATTGAAATGTAATCCGGATTCGTAAAAATTAGTCGAATCGGCTAGTCCGTCAGATAATGTTTGTTAGCAAGTTTCGGCAAATAATTTGATGATATTACCCACGACCGCTTTAAAAGTTATGCTTCGAAATAATAGTTATGTGTTGACACCAGAATTTCTGAACTCCGCTTCGCAAGTCACGCTCGTTACCGAAAATTTCATTCGAAAAAATAATTTGCCACGTTTTTTCGAACGAAACTACTATCATTGACATAATCCCGCGAACACAATTCGGCGTAACAAAACTAGTTCTTCTAGGATTCGTTCTAAGTTCTCTACATTTGAAATTCAAATATAGAGAACTTGTTCCCCGTTAACGACGTATGAAATACCCGCTAATGCTATTTGTGAGACGGCCGATGGATTTAAAGATTTATGTATGGTGGACGAAATCCCAACCATAATAATGTCAATATCCTAATAGGAGCAGAATGCTTTGCATTCTCCCCGAGAGAAAGTTATCCGAAGATTCCGTGACACTCACTTTGAATGGGTAATTTCCGGTTGTGAAAAAAAGGTTAATTTGCCATTATTTGGTCGCGTATCTGCGAAAGCGATCGATTTACAACTCGCTAAGTTTTGGAAAATTGAAGATGTTAATTCAAAAAAATAATTAAATCACGAGCATGTGTAGAACATTTTAAAATGGCATTTTCACGTTCGAGTGTTATTGTTCGATTACCTCTGAAGAAAAGTGATCGCAAAAGACTGTCCCCAAGTCGCGTAATCACGTTGTACGCTTATTAATTAATGTGAGAGTACTTAGAATTAGGTCATATGAAACTCGTTGGACCCATACTCGTTAATTTCAAAATAGCACATTACATTCCTCACCGCGTGAAATTCTTCGGCCTCCTAGCTTTACTACAAAACTGCGTCTAGTGTTCAATGGGTCCAGAAAATCCGATTCAGAAATTTTATAGAACGATCCCCTGGCAATTGGTTCGAAAATTCAGCAAGATTTATTCAATCCGCTCATTAAATTTTATCTATACAAATTTTATTTCGTTACTGATACTATAGAGAAAATGTATCATTGGTGTACGAGCATCTGACGATCGAAATTTACAAAAAATCATGTGGGGAGGAATCGTCAAAAGACCCAATACAGGAGTTTCTCCGCTTCGATTTTTTAGGCCCGTATTAAGCGAGAATATTCGTGAGTCGGATCCGGAAGCTTCTCTCGAGCTATAAGAGAAGATTTTTGAACGAATGATGTTCTAACGGGATGAGACGATTTGGACTTAGTAAACTGGCTCCAAGGTACATATGAGGCTCGAATGAGCGCATTTTTTTCTTCGAAAATATATGAGAGTAACTCAACAACTTTTCCTAATGCGTTGTAACCATCGTTGGTTTCGAATTTGCCGAAAATCCTATACACGTGTTGGGGGGGACTATCTTGGAATCCTCACTTCAAATAAAAATGAAAAAATTAAACGTGTTACCCAAGCCTATTTCCAAAAGAACATTACCGAATGAGATAAGTAGTATTTTCGATGCATTAGGCTTAATGTTACAAATTACAGTTACTTCTACTGGTACTAATCTGTTTCATTTGACTCAGTTAAATATAGAAAATATTAAACTATCGTATGAAGAATTCATAAAGAAACTCAGCTCCCACTTAAAGCATGAAAAATCAACCGAGAGGTTAATGATCAGGGTAAAGAAGAAATAAGCTTTCGATATCCCAAACGCAACCTGAATAAAAACGATAATAAGAAGATTCATGAGTTTACAAAACGTTTTCAAACTACTACACGTATCAAAACTTAAATTAATTCGCGTTCAAATAATTATAGTTGTTTGTTCTGCATTTATCGCGTTCAAATAATTTATACTATGTATATTAGCGTAATTCTCGTTCTTTTGTCGATTTATGTTAGCGACTAAGAAACCTCCCCCGGCACACGGGCAAGGCGGCCCGGCGCGCAGCCTCAACGTAACTAGCACCTCACTATCGTCACCGCTACGACGCTCCGACAGTGCGACCAGCGCGACAAAAACTACCCGTAACCTCGTTAACAGCAGCAACGCGGGTAAGACGACGTTGTTAATTTAACGCAACACACGCAACCGACCGCCACCACTATAACACAGTCCCGCAGTCAGCCGCGAATTCAGGTAACGCTGCATCTACTACTGATAACGAAACGACTAGCCCGTTATCTCTCAATCTCTCCAAAAGCGTAACGCCGATAATTGATAATAGCCAATTCCCGGCGCTAACCGGCGTATCGCGTGATATTTCTCAGCTCGGCAAAACAGCGCCGTTCTTATCATCCTTCTCTGGAAGTTAAAACGACAAAAACAAAGCAACCTCCTCCGCTGCGAAAACAATAGTCCTAATAACGAATATTCAACCGATAATAGACGAACAGGGAATTATATTCCCATAAATCGCTCCACACACCATAAGAGAGTATTTAGTAGCGCTGAACGAGCAGATAGGGAGCGCATCAAACATTTTAGCCGGATCAAAAATCAGCCAAGACAGGGTAATAATGTTCTTAAGTTCGATCGAAGTAACTAATTTAGTGTTTGGCAAAGGGTGAACGATTTATTTCGGAGGACAACCGGTTGTCGCGCGCAGATTACGAAATCCAAAAAATAGGTTGGTTTTGTCAAATGTATCCCCTACTATTCCGAATGACAAACTCTTGCAGAACCTTAGCAGTAACCTTGCAATAAAACCTCTGTCACAGATAGCAATCCTCCGGGTAAATCCCATGGATTCCGAATTTGATCACGTCCTAAGATGGTGACGTCAGCTTCATATCGAACACACTAGGTGTACAAACATGAGCCCTTCCTTATAAGCTATAACGGTAGAGATTACCGAATTTTCGCCCTCTTGGAGAATCATATGTGTCCTGCACGCAATAAGGACACAGACCCTCCTTTGCGGAGTACAATCAGAAAGCCTCCTTCCGGGGGCGACTATCGATTCCTTCAAAAATAGTCTCCATCAAGGTACCGAAAAAGGGAATCCCCTTCCCACGATACCCCAAAACAGCAAATAAGTAAACTCACAACAAGCCGGACAAGCGCAACTAGCCCTCACCAACGGCCGGATCACCGAATCACTACTCCAGTGAACCAAACTAACCTCCAACAGGAAGATAACGAGAGAACAAACCCGATTTTCAAATGGCTGCATCCCAAAACACTTGAATATTATGCAGGAGCAGAAGAGCCTACATTCCCTACACATTTTGTTCCAAATCGGATCATTCTGGACGAGCAAAATTACATCCCCGAAGGGCGCCCAGAACAGACTACAGACACATCCAACGCAGAAGTATCAATTCAACACCTACTCTCTGATGTTCAGATAGAAACATCTGAATGACCAATAGCGCAAAAGAAGAGGGCAGATATTGAGGAAATCATAGCACGAGCAAAGCATTTCTTCCAAGAAAACCAGGAACCTTTCATTCTCAACTATAACGACTTCCAAAAGTTCATGAAGCGTATCAGTACGTCGTCCAGCTACCTTAACTACGGTCAGCAAATTCACACAGGACACAGACGGATTATCGCACATGTTATCCCAGGTGAAGACCCTATATTGGAAGTAAGAACGTCAAAAACAGATGCTCGCGCATTATGAAGATTTTGAAACTCACACCCTCTGAATTGAAGTACACAACGGACGATGACCTCAGTTCCCAGACTAACTAATTGCAGTTTCATCAAGTCCCACACAAGGCACGTTCACTAAATTATAAGAGTTCAAATAACGTCTTCAGGAATACGAAGTAAGTACACCATACTCCAGTGGAACTGCAAAGCCCTCTACAACAATAAAACGGAACTAGAACATCTTATCGCAACCCACAACCCTGCGGTTATCTGTTTGCAAGAAACTCATCACTCTTCTCCCCTAGATCCTATTTTCCCAAATTACATCACCTTCCAGAAGGACTGCACTTTAGATAACCAAGCTTGTACGTGGCAACGCTTGCGCACGGCTCAATCCCAGCTCAGATGGTAACCATATCGACGCCTCTTCAAACGTTAGCGATATCTGCCTTAATACCAGGATATTCTAGTTGTGTGATATCCATATGCAATTTCTACTTACTACCGTGCAGCAACGTTAGCTATCCACAGCTATGCGCCACCACAAAGCAACTTACTTCTCCCTTAATAATCTTAGGAGACTACTTTAATAGTCACTCTCCGATTTGGGGATCGGCTTCAACAAATCACCATGGCTCGGCCATAACGGATATTCTCTTCAGTAACAATTATGTCTTCCTTCCGCCAATTGGTTCTACCCATTTCGACTCCACGGCGAAAACATTCTCAATAATTTACCTAGCTCTCTGCACCACCGCACTTTACCCAATAATTTCTTTCCGCGTCTTAAATGACCTCCACTCCAGTGACCACTTCCCCCTTATCATCTCAGCTGACATTGGTAGCTGTCGGCCTGTTCACCGAAATGACCTGACCGTTCAAAGGTACACGTTCCACAAAGGAAGACTGGAAAGGCTTCAAGGAAAGCCTGTTCATAAATTCTGAGCCCGGTCCATCCATTAAAGAGAACCTAAAGACATTTACGCAGGCGATGCACAGAGCAGCAAATGCAACAATCCCAAAGTCATCCGCAGATGTGCATTCACCCAGGGTACCCTGGTAGTGGAACGAAGTAAGAGAGGCAATAACGAACAGGAAGCGAGCCCGGAGAATGTATAAATCGACAAAAGCTGACCAGAATTTAATAGAATTCAAGAAGTGTAGATCTTCAGCCTATCACATTATCAGGGCGAAAAAACATGAAGCCTGACTCTCCTTTATGTCGTCAATCAATGACGCGTCGACCAACGCATCTACCTGGTGGAAAATAAAATCTCTTAAAGGAAGGCAGCGGCCACCAACTCCGATTTATATCAAGGCCGATAACAACATTATATCAGATATGAATCAGTAGCGTCCATACTAGCAAAACATTTCTCCGAAGCTTCCCCAACGAATTCTCATTCTTTCTCACCTTCCAACAGCATGGACCAGTACAATCGACCGTTCTCCTTGTCCGAGTTAAATTTTGCTTCGGACATCAAGCTGAAGGCAAGTGCACCGACTCACTCAATCATTACAGCCCCCCCCCCCCTCTACAAAACATCCTTAGGCCCCCTCAAATATCAAATGTAATACGAAGTCAAATAATGGAACAGTGGAACTAAGAACACATCTTCACCCCGCTCCACCACGAGTATATTATTGTGTGCTCAACCGCTTACGCCTCGGCCATACGCGACTATCCCACGACTATTTGTTGGAGGACGGTCACCCTCCAACCACTTGTCCGTTCTGCCGCGCACAAAAGCCACCGGCGGTTGATCATATTCTCATAAATTGTCCTACTACCAACCTTCCAGAACAAGACGCAGATTTGATCGAATTCAAAAGTGAACCAGAGAACGCAGTACTTCAATTCGTCAGGGACAATAGATTAAGCGCAGTCGAGACTCATGGGCCGTAATAGTCTAGATATTATACACGGCCCGTACTCTAACCAGAGTTGAGAGGCATAAATAAATAAAAAAAAACAAAAAAAACCATATTAACCCAAGTTATCAACGAAATTAATTTTAAGATACAAAAGAATAAACCTATAACAACTAGTGAGCCATCGTGTGTAACAACAGCCGGCAAAACGAAAATTATAAGTCAAACCCAACTGATGGCTACGGATGATGTATTAATAATTAGTAGTAAGGACGCGACAAAAACTATGAAAGAAATTACGGGTAAAATAAATCCACAAAAGAAAAATATACGCTTCACAAATCAACCAAATAAACAAAAATCGAGCAAAACTATTGTCGCGTATTTCAAAACGATAGAAAACCGAGAAGAGATGAAAAAAGACATAAATGTCTTAAAACTACAACACACAGAAATTAAAATAACATCAAAATTATTACCGACTATAAAAGTCCACGGGATAGATAAAACAACAAAGGAAGATTTAAAGGAAAGTACTGCACTTACAATAAGAAACAAACCAGTTTTTATTTCTATTAACGACAGAGCAGAATCTAGATCAAAAAAAACTTTTATTAGATTAAATAAAGTAGACTGTTACAAACTAATTAGAGAATCTCCAAATAGAATTCTATGCGGATTCTCGTCTTAAAGATATACGAAAAACGTACATCAGTTCGAGTATGTAAATATAAAACATACGGAAGGTTATCGAAAATTTGAAGAAAAACAGAAAAGATTAGGATTAGAATGCACAAAACTATAAAAAATGCTCGACATATGTTATGTCAGAGTACAATGGGAATACAAATAATCGAATACCTGAAGAAGAAACAAGACAAAAAGCATTAAACAATATCAGGCACATTTTAATGCTAGTGAACAGTGCGAAGCGTATATGAAACTCGCTAAGACACAAGCAGTTAAAGTTGGAACTGTTCCTAAACAGAAACAATATACACATAGCAGGTAAAAATCGATCAGAGAGTAAACATAAAAATTCTAAATTCTAAAATCTTTCGTTTGGATCTCCGAAATAATAAAGGTGAAGTAGCTTTACTGGTATGAAAAGACTTATTTTGTTTAAAAATTCCAACACCAAAGACAGAGAAAAATTCAATCGCTAGGAGTAGCAATTAAAATAGGAAAAGAGCTGCTTTACATTTATGTAGTATGTAGACCCCCTACAAGACCGAAAAGTTTTAAAAATGAAGTTAAACAGCTACTAAATACAAATACACAGGTTCTAATTATGGGAGATCTAAACGCGAAACACACTGTCTGGAACAACTTCAATTCTAATATGGCCGGAAAAATATTACTAAGTTTAGCAACAATAAATAATCTACAAATAAGTTTCCCTTATGCACCAACATTCTTTCCTAGAAATACAGCAAATAAACCAAGTGTCCTTGATATAGTTATTGCAAAAAATTTTAATAATTATACAACCCCGAAATCGATAGGAAACTTGTCCTCTGATCACAATCCAATCACTTTTACAATAAATGATCAAGTGCACTTTAATCAACCCATGCCAGAATTTAACTATAATAAAGCAAAATGGAAGGACTACAAAAAGCAGGTACAAACGCAAATAAAAATACCTTTAACACTAAACACTGCAATCGAAATAGATAAATATATTAAATATTTCAATTGCATAATACTGTCCGCGGCAAAAAATCGCATACCGTTAAAATTTCCGAATAAAGTAACAAGAGAAATATCGAGCAATACAGCAACCTTAATTAAAATTAAAAACTTTATTAGAAAGAAAAGTCAAAAAAGAAATAACATCTCAGTAATATATAAAACAATATACAATCATCTATGTAAACTAGTTCGAAATAAATTAATCACAGAGAGAAATAACCAGTGGAATAGATTTTTAAAAAGACTAACGCCGAAGGATAACTCTTTGTGGAAACTGAATAAATATTTTCGTAGAAATCATGCGGAACTGCCGCCGATCAAAATACCAAAAACAAACAATGAATATGCGTATGATCCCGAAAGTAAGGCAAAAATTTTAGTAGAACACTTTAGCAAAATACAAAAACAAAATATCACGGTTTATCTACTCATAATCATTTAATGAACATCAGAAGAACTATCAAATAACTACTTCGTGACAAAAGCAAATAACGCAACAAATAATTACATAACTAGCCCCAGCGAAGTTAATTTGCACTTATAAAAAGCCTAAAAAACAAAAATTCTGTAGGAAACGATAAAATTAGCATTAAAATGATAAAGAACTTACCAACAAAAGCAAAAATGGCTCTTGTGTGCTTATTCAACTCATGTTTTAGATTATGCTATTTTCCGTTACAATGGAAAGTCTCGCAGACAGCACCTATACCTAAGCCCGGTAAGGATGCTTCCCTGGTCGAAAACATACGTCCCATCAGTTTACTAAGTAACATAAGTAAATTATTTGAAAAGATTATACTTACAAGATAAAGAAAGCACAGTGATGAAAATAATATAATATGCGATAATCAATTTGGTTCCCGACCTAAACTTAGTACAACCATACAATTAACTAAAATCTGTGATAAAATTACCGACAATTTCAATCTGAACAAACATACGGGAGTATTACTAATAGATATCGAAAAAGCTTTTGACACCACACGGATAGAAGGTACAATATTTAAACTAATTCAACTTAAGTATCCTTATTCTTTAATATGTATAGTGAAATTATATCTTTTAAACGGAAAATTTTATGTTAAACTGAATAATTATGAGTCACCCGAAGAGCACATAACTGCTGGTGTACCACAAGGGAGCATTTTAGGACCGTATTTATTTATACTACATTTAAACAACATTCCAAAAATCAAAGAGTCTGAAATATACCTATATGCAGATGATACTACAATAGTAGCATCATCCTATAGAACGGGCACAATAGCAAATAGACTGCAAAAGCAGCTGACACGTTAATAAAATATTTTAAAAAGTGACAGGTTAAAATAAACAACAATAAAACGGAAGCCATTTTATTTACTGGAATACGACCATGTATACGAAAAGAAGTAAACATCCAAGGCAGGCAGGTGAAATGGAAAGATAAAATCCAGTACCGAGGCCTAACACTTGACAAAAGATTAACCTTCACGAAACTAATCAAAAATAAAGTTATAAAAGCTCAGAAAAAGATTTGTTGTCTATACCCATACTTTAATAGAAAATCCCATTTAACACATGAAAACAAACTTATTATCTATAAACAAATCATTCTCCCCAAAATATTATATGCAGTACCAGTTTGGTCGTCTACCAGTAAAAGTAATATTCAAGAACTCCAAAGAATTCAAAATCATTGCCTACGAATAGTACTAAATAAACCACGATACACTAACATCAATACTATGTACAAATATGTAAAAATACCGTACATTCAGGAAATAGTTACAGAGAACACACGGAAATTCTTTGAAACGTGCAGTGCACCTGACTTAATATTAATAAATAATATAGGTTCTTATGATTATCAAACCCTAAAGCTCAGATACAAAAAATATAAACATAGAAGGATAAAGCACATACTATTAACTTAAAGGAATAATTCTACGAAACTCTTGTGTCTGGCAATTGCATAATGTCTAAATTATTTGTATTTCGTATTAATGTTAAGCAAGTTGCGAATTTCGACTTCTCGAAGCGTACGTAATATTCGTTATAGAGTAAATTAGTATCCTTTATTTTCCGGAAGGATTTACGCATGGATGCAGGTTTTTTTTTTTATTGTTTTTCCCGCAAACTAAATTTAATTATTTACAAATAATAATAAGAAAATTTATAATAGACATGCTCCTATCCGGTAAGAAACACTCGTTTTCGGTACGGATAAAACAAAATTTAAATGTTTTATATTATTATATAGAAGTGTATAAATATACGTTTGTTGTTGTTGTATATGAAACTTAAAAATTCATTAGAAAAAAGAGATGTGATTTTTAAAACTATTAATAAATGAATGAGATGTCATTAAAATGATTGCTGATTAATGTTGGCAGGAGTAAAGCACAACAAATTGAAATGTAAAGAAAAAAATAAATATGATATCATAGCCCATAACTGAACCAAATTATTACAATAACAAGTTCATAGGTTTAACTATCGATTTAAATGCCATTACATCAAAAAAATGTTGTAATAATGACAAAAAAATAATTTACAACTGAAATTAAAAGAATAACCGAACATGTTTTAATTGTTAAAATACAAGCATTAACCCATAATAGCTGCTACTGTTCCCCAAACGAAGAAGAAATGAAAAGTAAAATCAATACACTCGAAGAATAGTCGGTTCAAAACAATAATAAAGATAAAATAGTAATTATGGGTGATTTTAATATAAGATCTATCACTTTGCGAAAAGTTAAATAAGAAAAAAAATGAGCTGAAAGTTTTGAGCAGTTTATTATGAGTAACGGCTTAACTGTTAAAAATAAATACGATATTAAAACTTTCGAAAATAAAAATGGCAATAATGTAATTGACCTAGTTATTGGAAATAAAAGGATACTAAAAAAAAATGTGTGTGATTTAAAAGTAAAAGAAAACACCTCGTCACAACATAAAACAATTAAATTCGAAATTTTTATGATTGTTAAAACGAAAAATAATATGCAAAAATAAAAAACAATAAACTACTTCTGAAAAGGAAATTGAAAAAATTAATATACAAATGAAATAAAATTAATAAACATCCGTATTTAATTAAATTGATAAAATAAAGAATTTAAAAGTACAAAAGTGAAAAAAAATTAACATTAAAAATACACGGTGGAATACAACACTTGAAAATTACAAGAGATTCATCAAGAAACTATAACTAGGCTAAAGTATGAAAGTAAATCGAAAAAAGAAAATTTAAGGACAACAATAATAGCCGATATATTATCGAAATTAAAGGAAAAGAGTTAGAGGTTGATATTAATATCGCGTATAAGCTTAGTGTCATTTTATATACTCGAATGACGTAAAAGCAATTAGTGGTGCTCTCATGTTATTTGATTAAAGGAAAAGTATGAAAAAGGAAATAGCTAAGAACAAAAACGAAACTTGAAAAACACCTTGAAGTTAACGAAACACAAAATAATTGTGGAAAGCAACAAAAAAAAAAAAGAATCACGCTCCCTTAATAAGTGAATGAACCGAACAAGTAACCAATGAAAAAGAAAAATATGAACTAATACGAGTATGCAACAAATTATTGCCAAACACAAACGATCCAATTAACGGTTACGCAGAGGTTAATACGAATACTGAAATTGGAAGCTACGAAGTAAATTTTACAATTAAAACATTAAATAATTAAAAAGCAAATAAAATGATCAAAATTGTAAATAAAAATCACGCTGATTTATTAACTACAATTTATAATAAATATTTGAAATTAAAAGGATTTCCACACTTCTGGAAAATAGGAAAAATAAAATTAATAAACAAACCCGATGCTGCTCCAAAATCCGAAATCTTACAGATCTATAACCCTACTATTCAACTTTGGAAAAGTTGTATGAAAAAATTATAGAATACGAAATTGAGGAAGAGGTTCAAAAAAGCGAGTGTCTACGCAGTTATCAGTTTGGATACGTACGGGGGGGGGGATTACAGTTACTTCTAAAATATTCCTCTAGAATTCCGGAGTCGTTCCGATAAAAAATGTTTCGTTAATATTATAAGAATTTAGTGTTCAATTAAAGGAGTTCAGAATCGCACATCCTTGTTCGTCGCTCAATAAAAGCGGAGATCGTCTAATCGGGTTTTGCGACGCTAGCGAGAAAGCGTATATTGTGCCACGATTCATCTAGTGCAGGTCGACAGTTCATCAACAACATTTTCCAGCTTAATTTTCGCGAAAACTCGGGTTTTCCCGATCAAGCAAATAACAATACCTCCTCCGCTGAAGTTGCAACGTTCTCTATTATTAACGAAAATGCTAGTTTCAGTTTTTAGGAACTTGAAAGTTAATTTCGGCAATGTTTTTTTGTTTTCCGATTCCGCCGTCGTTTTGAATTGGTTAGACCATTCGCTCGAAAGATGGAATGAATTTTCCTAGGCAATCGCGTTTCTTCGAAATTAGTTTCGGGAGACAGCTGATTTTACGTGAATACTCGCGAAAATCCTGCCAATTGGGGCTCGCGAAGAATTGCGTCATACCTGGTCGAACAGACCTAGCGTCATTAAAGACTATACTGATTTTCAAGCGTTTAAATTATTCAATAAAATAGAAATATGGGGTGATTGCCGGAATATAGACTTAAACGGGTATGCTCTAATTTAACTAGCGTTATTGAGGCAGCGTTAAATTTTGAAAAATTTTCTTCGTACATGAAGATATTGAACGTTATCATCGGTTATGTGTTAAGATTTTGTTCGAACTGTAAAGTAACGCCTGACAAACGAATCGAATCCCGCTTATTGACAGTCGCAGAAATGAAACAAGCTACTGTCTCGCTCATCCGGCATTCCCAGTCCTTATCGCTCGGGATGGAAATTCGTTCGTTCGAGATATTTGCTGATCTAATCAGAAACAACTCGTTGAAACGTATGTGCCAATTTTCGAACGATAGAGATGTCCTGTACGTAGATGGTCGGTTAATGAATTCCAGTTTTTCCATCGACGTAAAATATCCGATCATCCTTTCTTCGAAAAGTCACTTTTTTCGAATTGTACACGTTCGATTTCTACACTAAAATTATTTTTACACTACTCGAGCTTTCGTTGTGAACTTGGTAAAATCGCGCTTCTGCGTAACTGATGGATTGAATAAAACCGTCAAAAAAACATTACTTCGATGTGTTACTAGTGCGCGATTTAAAGGGATAGCGCAAATAATGGGCTAGCTGCCAAAGGAGTGCATTTCGTATTCCAGACCCTTCGACTTCGATGGTGCCGATTTTTGTGACCCTTTTACCACTAAGTGCATCACTCACCGTGCTTGCAAATTCGGCAAATGCTATGCAGCATTTTTCAACTGGCCTGTCAGATTCACATTGAGATGGCCTCTCTAACTTATCAAGCGCGAAATTCTTAGATCATTTCTGTCGCTTCATTGCACGCGGTGGCTTGCCTACTCGTGTATATTTGGATAACGTTACGAACTTTGTCGGGGCGCCAAAAATCAACTACTTTTATATATCGAAGATACTTTGAATTTTTCCAGCCCCCGAGGGATAGAATAGAGTTTCACATCATCTCATGACCCACATTACGGTGGAATCTGGGAAGTCGCGATACGTGTGGGAAAGTACCATCTGAATCGCGCAGTCGAAAACCTAATTATAGCTTATGACGACTATTCTACTGTCTTCAAGTCAATAAAGTCAATTTCAAATAGGCGTCCTATTTTACAAGTAGCCCGACCCCCATCAATTTTTTTGTCCTAAAACGTTAGATATATTGTTTGCGTTATAGAAGTGATGACAGGCATTTCTATGCAAACCGTAAATTAAATTTATTAGATTTGAATTATTTTTTTTATTAAAATGAAAAAAAAAAACAACTTATTTTGTGAAAAATGTCATGGTTAATTGGAACCGACTCTAAAAACATTTCACATTTTCTCAGATTCCAGAATAATCTTTCGGGGCCTTCCGCAAGGCTCATGTCTTAGCCCTACTCTCTTTAACATCTATTGCCACAGCCTAGCTACTCTTCAGATATCGTTTACTTCTTTATTCTTTTCCGATGATAAACTCATCTACTCTTCCTCGGTTAATCTTTCTTCCGCCGTCGAAGAACTTAACACATCTCTTTTCTTTCTTGATAATGCGTTATCCGATCTT
The DNA here is from genome assembly GCA_039619475.1 of Icerya purchasi. Lineage (NCBI taxonomy): Eukaryota > Metazoa > Arthropoda > Insecta > Hemiptera > Monophlebidae > Icerya > Icerya purchasi. The sequence continues at coordinate 135,130,192 of CM077116.1, forward strand.
CATCTTTCTATTTATCCTGGGAAATCAGCCGCTATGGTTTTCACTCATTGTCCTTATAGTCATTCCTCAGTCAACCTATCCGTGTGCCACCTTCCTATCCCATTAGTTAGTTCCGTCTCCTACCTTGGCATTGTTCTCATCAGTAACTTGTCCTTTCACGATCACATCAATTATCTGTATACATCGGCCCTCAAAACGGTTAATTGATTGAAGGCTCTCTCCTCCCGTAATTGGGGTGGAGATCCTTATATCCTTCTGATGCTATATAAGGTCACTATTCTTTCCAAATTCGATTATTGCTCGTTCCTTTACGTTAGTGCTCCTAAATATCTTCTCCTTAAGCTTGATAAAATTCATAACATGTGTCTCCGCTTTTGTATCGGTGCCTTGAACTCCTCTTCCATTACGGCCATTTTGGCAGAAACTGGTTCCTATCCTTTATTTATCTAGGTGAAAGATTTCATATCAAACGTCTTCATATTACCAATTCCTACTTGATGAATTCCTACCAAATGCTCTTACTTTACCTATAATTTTCCAGATTTATTTACTCGCCCAGTTTACTCTTTCTTCCTTCATATGTCAAGTCTCTTCCCTCTTCCGCTGCTCTAGACGAATTTAATTATGTTTCATCTTCGCTCTCGCCTTCTGATACTTTAATTTTCACAGGTGTCCCAAAGTCAGCTTTGGGGGTTGAAGCGGCTTTCACTCTGCCGGATTTCGGCTATTCTGAGACATTCAAACTTCCCTCCTTCTCCTCCATATTCCTAGACGAATCTATTGCGATCCTACAAGCAGTCCTTTTTATAGCCTCTACTAACAATATATCCAAGGTTCCCTTATCTGCTGATTCAAAAAGCGTTTTACAAACCATTGCAACTACCTTTCCTAAACCATCCGCTGATCCTATCGTACTTCACATACGCTCCTTAATTTCACATCTATTTCATTCCCGTTCTGTCCGTATTGATCTATTGTGGATTCCTAGTCATTGCGGAATTTCGGGCAACGAGTTAGTTACTCGTTGGCACGTTCGGCTGCTTCAGACGGTCGCTTTAGTCATTTTCCAGCCCAAAGTCTTCTTCTTCTTTCCTTTCGTTGCCACCACGACTATTGGTCTGATCTCTATCTTTCTTCATTTTCTAATCCTGCTTCCTTTTACTTATCCATACAACCCATTCCTCCTCTTTTTCCGTGGTTTCATAATTTCGCCAACATAAGGCGGTCAACTATCTCATCTATAATTAGGCTTGGGTTAAATAACAGTTTGCTTCCTACTTCGCTCTTCTGTTTCTCCATTACTCAATTTCCTCTTTGCCCGTTTGATCCGTCAGAAGCAAACTTCATTTGTGATGAGAATCAAATTTTACTTGAATGTCCTTTCATTTCTTCAGAACGCGCGATAGATTCCGGTCTTTTGCGTCGGCCTCCCTACGCCTTACAACGCTCGCAGCATCTTTTCATTTCCTTCTTCCTTGGTTATTCCTTTATTAGCTTCATTCAAATGTTCTATTTCTAATAATATTTTTCCTGTTTTAATGATTTTTGTTACTCGAAAGTGTACAATTTAGCGGCAGTACACTATGTAAAGGTACCTTTTTTTTTTTGTTTTTTTTTTTAGCATACCGAATCCAAAGGTATGACAGCACTAATAATCATTAGTGCTGTCGTCATACCTTTGGATTGGGGATGCTAAAAAAAAAAACAAAAAAAAAAAGGTATCTTTACATAGTGTACTGCCGCTAAATTGTACACTTTCGAGTAACAAAAATCATTAAAATCGGCCCATAGGAGCAGCGTAAGATGTGCGAGAACAAACATTAAAAAAAAACATTTCGCGACAAACTTATAATCTCTTTTAAAAAGTTAAGTAAGGTATAAATATATACCGCTCGGTAAAATCGTGAAATTCAATTTATCAATTTTATTTTTATTTCACCTAGAATTTATATTTACTATGGTGAACTCGATTTTTTTTTTTTTTTTTTTGTTCACTTTATACAGAATAAATTGTATACCTTTTTTTTCAAATTTATTGACAAACATCTTCATGAGTCGACTAAACTGTACCAAAAAAAAAAAAAAAAAACTTATAAATTGTGCATTAACACTTATTTCAGATTCTCTAATTCCTGACATTAGCGCGCGCAGACGGACAATAGGGGCAAAAAATATTTCAACAAATATATAAAAAATGCGTAAAAAACTTCAATTATCTTAATGTTAAAAGTATAAATTAATATATCCTTAGAATCTATAAACAATGAAATTTTTAATAAGAGCAACGCATCTGAAATTCCATGTTTACTTTCGTGAATGTTTAAACTATTAATTCCTCTGTTTTCGCTCGAACGGGACCGTATTATTAAAACTAAAACCTACCGTTCGGAATGTGTTTACATAATGAATCCTCGGAGACAAAAAGGATTCGAAGCACTATGCTCAGGCCTTCACTATTTTAATAATACAAACGTGGCTTCAACGAAAAACAGATATACCGGCTACGGTAACATCGCTTCGACAAATAAGATAGTTATTTGAAAAAATAAGGAAAAATAAGAAAAAAGTGAAAAAAAAACTAAACAAGGATCACAAAAAAAGTTATGATTACGGTGAGCTACGGATTTTTTTTTTTTTTTTTTTCATGTTCAAAATGTAATTAACTTACAGTTAACTTTACATCTTCATTCGTGAAATTGTCGAAGAGACACTGCGCTACATAATTAAACTTATATTTGGCAAGTTGAAAAAAGTCGATTTTTATTCAAACATATACATTTTTAATGCGTCATATACCTATTGTGCACACAGCGCAGTTGGTATGCATTCAATGAAATATTTTTTTCTTCATACACTGCCATCACCTTAAAACTTTATTAACAATAATGATAAATCGTTCAACTAAATTCCACAAAAATTAAGTAATTCTAACATACTACTTGAAATAATATTAAAAGGAAATTATTCAACTAAATTATCGATACGGCATGACGACACTGATTCAGGATAGTAGTTCTTTAACGATGCAGCAAGATATAGTAACTCGTCTTTTTGCTTAAAAATATCCTAATTAGCGATATATGTACACTATTTTACCATCCTTCGCAGTAACGCAATACCGGCTAATACAACAAAAATAGCGGGAAAAAATACAAGTAAAATTTAACCTGTAGTATAACAAAATATGTTCGCTAATGAAATTTTATCGAGTCATCCTTGAACATTTAATTTCTACTGTTACGGTTTCACATTATTGCATATAATCCTTAACGACAATAAAAGTCCACAACTAGGTGTTAACATATAGTAACAATCACCTACACTTCGCAAAACAAAAATAATTTATCTTTTATTTCGTGTTCCCTATAATCCTGAGAAGTTTATAGTATTGCATTCAGGTTTTAATTTTAATATTATCAGTTTTATATCTCAATATTTTCGGGGGGAAAAATAGGAATTCAAAGGTACCGCGACAATGTATTTTACCATTTCCACCGATTCGAAATTCATTGTTCTATTTACTTCATCGCGAACGTTAGTAAACCTTCGTTTTATTTACTTTACCAATACATCTGTACTCGTTGAAAAAAAAAAGTAAATATAAAATTACATTTATGCACAATTACAAAAGCATTAATAAGGAGTTTTCAAGTGTGTTTACTTTTTCATCGGGTACAAGTACCCGAAAGTAAAAAGGAATAATTATATATTAAAACTTGTAAATTATTATTTTTATTTGTCGATTAATGAGTAAGGCGATACTTGGAGAACTGTTGTAATTTTTGAATGAAAATAATACTGACACACAAAATAATACATATAAAACCCGATCGTGACGACTGAATTACACAATTCATCATAACAATAAAAACTATACTCTATAAATATAATTTAGTTTAATTTTTCCAACATTTTTATCCTTCTTTTCCATCTCCTTCGTAACTCTCACATACTCTCCCCTTCAATGCCGGTTTCAGTATTTCCTTTTAATATATATATATATATATATATATGACCTATCCAGTTTCTCTTCTGCTCTAATTTTTTATTTTATAACAGATTTAATTTTGTTAGTGGAAATATATCGAACTGAATTAATTTACGGATTTAGGATGCCAACGGTTATACAAACTTTTTGGTTGTCTTGCGTGGGAAGAACGATAGTTTGAAGAAATATTTTAACGTTAAGGGTCTAAGAGTTTCAGCAGGTCAGTTTCCGCGAGTAAGCTTGGTATAGGGCTGGATCTGAGGCTTTCTACGATGTACCGCATAGCTGTATTTTGAATTGTGTCCAGCTTTTTTAACTCTTTGTTCTTTCCACTGCTATAAAGACAATTGACCCCGCCTTCTTGGAATCATATAAATCAAAACCTGCGATACCACGACCGATAGGTGTAAAAAGCAAAATCCTACGTGCCGAATTAAACATCATGCTACACGAAATCATACATGGAAATGCATCAACAACTTTAGCAATACCGCCTTAAAACACATCAACGCTGATCTACACAGAAAAGTAAAGGATCGTTGGCAAGCAGAACGGGAACGACGTTTTTGTGGAAGCGAACTTTATGCTGTTAAACCGCTACTATCGAGCTGGCGAACCTCGTTCTAGCAAAACCGCACAGAAGAAGTCGTAATAGCTCGTCTAAGAATTGGGCACACTAGATTAACGCATAACTACCGTCTCCAAAACACCGAACTGCCTCTCTCTGTTCAAAATGCCAATGTCAACTGTCGGTACACCATATGTTAATTAATTGTCGGAAATACCAAAAAGAAAGACGGACCACCTGTTACGGTTGTAATAATTTAAAAATTAACTATATGTTAGCCGATAATGCGAATAATATTAGCATCTTACTAAACTTTCTGAAATTATGTAATATTTGTAATAAATTATAGTTTACAGTGATGACGCAAATGGTCAAGCTATCGAGCGCCGTTAAAAAATAAATAAAAAAATAAAACTTTTTTTTTATAACTCCGAGCAATGGCAGTTGGTGCTACTTCAAGCGGGGAAGTCAATTTTATTTCATTTTTAAATATAACCCAATATGTTATCATATGCTATCTTGGCCTTTGTTTTTTGAATAGCCGCCTCACATTCCATGAGCACATTCATTTTCTCTATAAATCCTGTCTTAAAAGACTTAATCTCCTTAAATCTCTCTCTCCCCTCAGATGGGGAGACGGTCCGTTTATTCTTCTAATTCTTTTTAAAGTCATTATTCAGTCCAAGCTCGACTATTGTTCCTTTATCTGCGGTAATTCCTCTAAGTCTCAAAAAGTGGTCGGTTTGTTGGTAGCGTAGGAAAAAATTAGTACAAACGGGTACTATTCGAAAGATAGCGAAATTTCCGATTTCACATCTGATCACTGCTCTTTCAACGGGAGGGGGAGATCACTGTGCATTACAGCAATGCAGTGGCGTAGCGTAGGCTTTCGCCGCCTGGGGCCGACCGGAAATTTGCCGCCCCCTCTATATTAATTATTAGTCACAAAAATGAGTAAGTCAAATAAAGCAGCTTTAAATTTTTTTATTAATTAAAAATGTATATTGCGTGTTTTTTTCATAGCAAAATCTTTTATACAATTATCAATATCAATATGAATGTCATATTCAATTGCCAGAATAGCTAAATTTGATAGCCTCAACGTGGACATAGTCAATCTGAGATAATTTTTGATTAACTTTAGTTTAGAGAAGCTTCTCTCGCAACTGGCATTACTGATGGCAGATGTTAAAAAAATTCTCAGCATTATGACAATGTTTGGTGAGCTATCTTCAAGTTTGGACTCGATAATATATTTTAATAAACCTAGAGAGCCGGACTTAATGGGCTCTTTTTTACAATCTGGGTCTGTTGTAGCTACGAAAGCTCGTAAACGTATGCGCTCAAGTTGAAATTGTTCTTTATTAATGTCTTGAGGAGCTTGATTTAAGTTAAGTTCGTCCACGCTCAATATCACTACAGGTCTTAAAAAATCATATTTTTGCGCTAGATTCTGCAGCTGTTGGAATCTTTCTCGAATTTCAGCAATTACTCCGTCTATTGAAGAAAACATTGTTCGCCTCTTTGAACAATATCTCAACACCTTTACTTCCGTCGTCAAATATATGCTTCCTACTGATTCGTCTTGAGGGTTCAAAAGAAATTTCAAGCTTTTCACATAAACTTCTGGCATATCTTAAAGCGTCATCCGCGAATTCCTCTCGCTTTTCTTCCAATGCAGTCTGTAAAGCACTTATTTTCTGAGCACATTGATGTATATTTAGTCCCTCAGTTTGAAAATTATTTTGAGCATCATTTACTTCACACAGTACCGGTTGCCAGAAGCCTAAGTAACATAAAAACGAATATGATTACATAGCGACTAATAAGCTTCCTGCATCTGTCTGTGTGTTCAAGCTTTCTTTCATTTCCATCAGTTTTTTCAGTGCAGTTAAAGTTTCTTTGTAATGATGTCTAATGGAATTTACAGCATCCCCTCTAGCGCTCCAACGTGTGTCCTGAACCCTCTTCAAACTTTTTCTTGTGGCTGAAAGAAGAACTTCCCACCGATGTGTCGACGTAGAAAAAAAAGCGTAGCAGCGTTCTTAGCGTACCAAAGAAAGTCATCGAATTTACCTCCTCTGAAGCTGCATGTAGGCAAACTAGGTTTAGTGAATGGTTTGAGCAAGGAACAAATTCGGCATTGGGATTGATATCCTTTATCCACTGTTGCACACCTGTGTGGCATCCAGCCATCGTGGCAGCATTATCGTAAGCTTGCCCTCTACAGTTCATGATGTCGAGCCCATCAGCCTTAAGTTTGCTTACTATCGTGTCACTTATACCTTCCGCAGTTTTGGTTTTCGTTTCGATGAAATCTATAAAAGATTCCTCTACTCTAACCTCGTGGTTTTCAATTATCACATATCGTAATGCTTGGCTTGTTTGATCTTTGTAGGAAATATCCGGGGTTCTGTCAAAGATCACGGAATAATATTTAGCCTTTTGGACACGACTATAATTACTTGGCGAACTTTTTTTCCTAAAATTTCTATGAACTCATTTTGAATTTGAGGTGACATATAAGTGAGAGAAATTTTTTGGCCTATTTTTATCCTTACTAAATGCTCTCTGAGGATCGTACTTTGCTAGAAGATGCACCAATTCTAAAAAGTTTCCTCTGTTAGTACTTATGTCATCTTCCCTGTGGCCACGTAACGCCAAATTTTGTTTTTCCAGAAATTGTATAATATCAAACATTCTTGTCAGAATTTCATGCCATTTTTTGGTTTCCTTTGACAATATTTCTTGTTCCTTTTTATCAATTGTTTGTTCTTTTCGAAGCTTCTTTTTCAACTCCTTCCATTTGCAAAATTTTCCGTTATGTTGAGCACTTAATTCATGATTAGCCACCTTGGGATTTAATTTCCATCAAGTATTAAATCCGTCGGTGGAGTAAAATTTCGACACATTTGATGGATTGGCACTTTCAAATAAACGACAACAGAAGCAAAACAATGAAGCTTTCGAAGGAGAATATGCCATCCAAGAGCGTAAAACTTTTTCGCCGTTTGGCAATATCCGGTAAAACCAATCTCTAGTCAACCGTCTCCTCGATAATACTTTTGATGTTGTAGAGTCCATGTCTGACTGAACCGTGGGTGATACTGTTGGCTCTTCAGAGAAATCTGTATTCATGTGTTGAACAATTTCAGGACCTCTCTGTATCAATAGCAACCTTATGTTTGAATCTATACTTTCAGGCCATTTCCCAATGTCGTTGAAATCAATATTTTGTTTGGGTGTCGGAATTTCAGCAATCACAGCAGAACTATTTGAATCTGACAAATTCGTACTATCAATCAAAGGTTGCAAGTCGTCAGTATCGGCTATTTGTTCTATTTGAGCTATTTCTTGAGTTCGAACAACACTAATCTCTGAAGAACTCACACTTGAAGGTCCTGGCGTAGACTCTGGCGTCTCCAAAAGTTTCACAAACTTCAATATAGCTCCTTCATTCTTCTTGATATTCCCCTCCTTTTCTTTCTTCTTATTCCGATAATATGCTCCACTTTCTTTTGTCCTTTTCATATTTAGTTAGAGATGTGCTATAAAAGAAAAAAAAAAATTGTTTATATATATACGAGTATATATAAAAAAAAAAAACAATTTTATGGCAAACTTTTACTGCCGATATATTGCACATGTATGATAATGAGCTTTTTTTACTATTTTTTCTTCGAAGGGGGCCCCTTATTCAAAATTAGTCCCGCGCCCTGTAAATCCTTAATCCGCCTAACATGACTCAAAAATATCGCATAACTTTAAAAAATGTTATATTTCAGTTTATAGCAGAATTTAAAGCAATAAGAATACTATCGATTTTTACATCATCATCATTGGAAATATAAACAAAATACGTAAAATATAATTCTAAGCCTTCAGAATGTACTGCAACTTAAAAGTAAAGCAAAAAAAAATCGTAAGCAATATCTAATCATTAAAATGACAGCATTTGTTTTCTTTTTGTGTACAAAAATACTTTTAATTTCACTTAATAGCAATCTTATAATTCCTAGTCGCCATTGTACGTTCTAAAATAGAAAACTTTTATCACATCGTAAAGAAAAGATTAAAGCGTAAGCACCTAAAACAAATAGTTTTCACTCCTAATACATAAAAACCCACCTGTTTATGGTTTTTGCAAAAATATTCTAATTAAATCGTCTCGAAACCAGTAAATGCAGCTTGGTAAAGCTAGACGGCTGTGGTCCAGTTCTAACGCATAAGCTTGTGCGATAGAGATGCAATTTGTATAGAATTAGGTTCTTCTTCTTCTTCTTCTTCGGGTGCCGTACGCTACATAGCGCGTTGGCGATCACTATCCCATTTGTCCACGTAGTCCGCCGGTCACCGCCAGTCGGAAAATGGTCTCCGCGTCTTCAATTCCATTCCATTGACACAGATTTCTGAGCCATGAGTGCCGCTTCCGCCCAATTCCCCGTTTTCCTTCCATTCTGCCAGTTATCACTAGTTTTGGAATTACATATTTCTGTCCTCGCAAAATATGTCCCAGATAGGCAGCTTTCCTGGATTTAATGGTCTCCATGATTTCTCTTTCTACTCCGGCACGTTTCATTACTTCTACGTTCGAAACCTTTTCTATCCATGGTATACGCAGCATTCTCCGCATTAACCATATTTCGCAAGCCTCCAGACGATTCATAGACCTGACTTTCAACGACCAAGTCTCAGCCCTGTTTCAAAAATGGCGTCGAGTTGGGATCATCGTCACATAGAAGCCATGTTTGACAATGTTACAAATTGTTATTTATTGTTCATTTTTGTACATAAAAACTACTATACATATTGGAAAATGAATAGTTACAACTTGTATAATATTTGACCAACTATTTTTGTGCATTTGTACAGAAATATCACCTTTACAAATAAAATTTGACAAGGAAGCACTTATTTATCTATTTAAATAAATTTAATTGAACTTAATTACTTACCTATTAGGCGAACGAAAGGAAAATGAAGAACGGTGAGAGATGAAATAGTAACAATTTCTATAATATCTACACAAGAGAAACTTCGGTACTTTACACCCGTTAAATTCTATAATATTAGACGAAATAAGTATGTATGTAAAATAAAATCTCGTAATCAAACACGTGGTATCGTAAATCTAACTTCAGTTTATTACATTCGTCATCTCCTCGATTTTCTCGAAGCACTGCCGGTCTTTATAAAATCATGTCTCTCACGACTTAACCGAATACCGAGTACACTTGTAACAATTAATAAAAAATAGCGCCATCGATGTTTCTAGAAAAATCTTAATGTTATTCAGAGCGGCGATTACCCTGCCTGTCTGCACTCTACGCATCAAAATCACGAACAGTGTCATAAAAAACATTTTTTTTTTTTTTTTCTAGCAGCTCATCGATGATGATCAGTTCCTTTCAACGAAACTGTTCTTGCACACTTTCTCTGTCTCCCATCCATATATATTCTCCGTCACTCATCTCATCACTGATTGTAAATTGTCGCCGCGTACTTAATTTACACACGCTTATGCAATTACAGAGCCTCCCGCATGTGCAACCACAATACATTTTTCTGAAATTCTTCACTATAATGCCGAAAACAAATCATAGATCGCGTCCCTTAAAACGTTTAGAATTTTCCGTTTCCGGAGAAACTTAGGGATAAAGAAATTATACAAACACTCTTATACATATAGAAATGCAAAGTTGTGTAAAAATTTCAAGTTAATCCATCCACTACTTTTCAGGTTTTGCGGCCATAAACATACGCCGTTTCATTTTTATATATATATATATATATATATATATATATCGATTTTTTTAAATTTTTGAATTAAAAAATCGCGGTGCTCGCCGCCGCCCCTTTTCGTATGCCGCCCGGGGCCATGGCCCCCTCGGCACCCCCCACGCTACGCCACTGCAGCAATGTACCATGAAGCAGCCATTTTCTGCGATTTTGGGTCGGTTTTATGTACATTATCTAACACTAAAGGAAAATGTTCCGCACTCGTGAATGTTCTTACAAATTGTAACTTATACGCGAAATAACAATGCAAATACGGTATATAAGCTGATGAAGGACTGAAATAGATTCGTGTTTTTCCGGACGATTTCAATCTAGTAGCTGAAAACGCGAATATTAAAATAGCAAAAGAGATGATGCAATTTGATTTACATCGGCCATGCACTGAGAATATGATAAAGGCTTTACGATGAGTATCGGTATAAATCTATGTAAGAAACCCATTGAGAAACGTAGGAAATAATACACACGTCAAATTTGTATGAGATTGCCGAAGCCGTACGCATATACTAAATGTTTTTTTGTAACAGTGAATGTAAATTGACGGGAAACATAAAAACCTTCAAATATCTTGGAGTAATAATAGACAACAACCTAACTTGGAAATTGCATGCGGAAGGCATTACAACAAGGACAAGACGGTCGATTGCAGCGATATATAAAACCCATACTCCCATTTAAAGCCTAAAAAATTTCTTCCGAGCAATGATATTATCTAATGTAGAGTACGCGATAGTGGCATGGGGAGGTGCAATTTAGCTCAGTGCGTAATAAAATAAAATCTATACATAAAAAAAAGTACAAAAATAATATCGAAAAATTACAGTTATTAAGGAATATTAAAATAGATTGGTGGAAGTGGTCTAGTATTTGAGAATTTTAAAGAGCACAAATTAAATATCGTACAACTACCGATACAAACGGAAGTTAGAAATACGAGAGCAGCGACAAAATTCACGTATTTAAGACTCAAAGCTAGGATCACTAAAGTTAACAAAATCACATAATCAATACCGAATGCTCGAGATATTTCCACCGGACATCTTGGAGTAAAATAATTTGAAATTGTACAAAGACATTACTGACTTTTAGTAATCATGCTAATTTCAATGTCTTAGAACGTAGGGTGCATTTTATTTTTTTATTAATATATTGTATAACTGAGCTGAATACCTGTAGATAGGGTTTGCCTTGCAGATTCCTTAAAATTTATTTAAAATCAAAACAAAAAAAAATCAACGTATGTACAGAAAATAAATTATGTGAAAATGTTGATGAATCGATGAATGACAGTATACAACAATAAAACAACGGAATATTTATAGATTGGTTTTATTAAACCTTTTTTTCACATTATCATTTTCCGCTGAAATAATTGTAATACAAAAAAAAAAAAAAATACAAGTTAATAGTAAAGTACAATTAAATTTGTATTCTTAAAATGCGGTTTGTGCATAGCAGTAAAAAGAATATTAAATACGAATGTTCGAGTTCTCGTTTCTAACAATAAATGTTACAAAAAAACAACTGAAAAATAGGAAATTCACTGTTTTATACACTATATTAATATTGAAATTTGCAATAATTGCGTAAATCACTTATTTTGCTAATATTAAATTTGAGAAACTGATTTATTAATTATGTTAAATGAATTCAAAAAATGAAAATTATCTAAACTTTTTACACCAGCTTGATAAAAATTTATTTTAAACGCTTAGTTATATGTACAAAATAATTATTCGTTAAATTGCAATTTGAATTAAGCGTGCCTTCGTAATTTTAATCTTATGAATATTTAAATGCATTTAGCTGCGCAATGAATACACGACAAAACTAATAGTTTTAATGAAAATAAATACATTGTTACAGATTGTTGCAATATTAACATATAAAAACTTTTTATACCACCGTTGTAACATTTCCAACTAGGTTGTCATTCTTAACCGAAACGGCGTATACTGTACCATAATTATTCTCTACAAGTCGAAATTAAATTATTTTCACAAATTGGGCCGGCAAAGAAAAATTTAAAAATTTAAATTTTATTAGGATATTGACTGATTCTTTAAATTGCGTTTAAAAACTTTTACAGACAAAAAAAATTCCGTTACTTGGGTAATTCGATAGTCCAAGGGTGGTGGATGATTAAGGGTAATTAATCGTTCTAGGAAAACGTAATAAACATTTACTCAACTTAGAATAGTAGCGGAGAATTTTTTTCAGAAACGCGCTACCGATGTCAATAATTTTAAATTTAATATTTATATGATTTTCTTACGTTTCCGTTAAAATACGTCTTTCATTATACATTTTTTAACGTCTATCAACAAATCACGAAAGGTTATTTATATACAGTACGGACACGGTAAACAAGAACAAAGTGAATGGTAGGTATCCTACCAAGTAATTCGGTTCTCACGATAGCGCTCGATTAAAAAACAGAAAGATGCACAACAGTTCCATTGAATTATATTTATCTTTTCGCTTTACATAAACATTTAAAATCTAGTTCCAACTTCACAATATGAAACCAAAAACTTTAAAAACTACTTAAACATTTCCATAAACATCTTCCTCGCCCAATTAGATTATTACGGCGCTGACTTCCTAGATAATAGCTTTTAAACGATTTACAGGTACTGGATAGGACACAGTCTTACTACATTCGTCGTTATTACGTGATATTTGCGATCAGTTGTTTTGATTACGTTTCGTTAAGTTGTTCCACGCGTATTCGAACAGAAAAAATGAATGTAATTATATAAGCAATAAATCGACTAGAAAACATTAATATATTAAAAATGATAACACCAACATGTTCCGGAAACACTGCTCTTCATATACTCATGGTGAACGTATAATTTTTAATATATTAATGTATTCTAGTCAATTTATTGCTTACAAAATTATATAAATTTTAAAAACATGTTTATAAAAAATCACACTTTATAGAAAAAATTAAGCTAACATCGCGCAACAATTACAATTATAACGACAATTCTTTCGCGCCTATCGAAAGGGAAATTTTTATCGTAAAAAACTAGGCTAAACGAGGTTTCTCGCTCAATTTTACGCTGCATATATCAGGGGCGGACCCAGAAGCACATTTGGTGGTGGTGGTGGTTGGGGGGGGGGGGATTATATAATTATGTAAAATCTTCTACGGTAGGCAGTAGATTTGAAAAATAGCCCTTGTTTCATAAAGAAAATCAAATAACGACCTTTATAGAAATGTTTAAAAATGTGTTTTAAAAATACATAATTATTACAATTTTTAATTTAAATTTTGTCTTATATTTAGGAGTGAAAAATAAAACGAAATTACAAAATCTAGCTAAAATGTTAATTTACAAATAGTAAGAAAAATAGTATTTTTATTAGACTTCACTTCTTATTTATTTTTGTTAGTAATCCGATCCGAATTCTTTGTCCCCGTGGGGAAATTTAAATATATATATATATATATATTTCTCATTAGTGATGCATTATTTATAATTCTGAAAGTCTTCTGGTTATGACTCCTTTAGTCAGGGGCGGATGCAAAAGGACATTTTGGGTGGGGGATTATATAATTAAGTAAAATCTTCTACAGTAGGCTGTAGATTTGAGAAATAGCCCTTGTTTCATAATGAAAATCAAATGGCGACCTTTATAGAAATTTAAAAATGTGTTTTAAAAATACATAATTATTACAATTTTTAATTTAAATTTTGTCTTATATTTAGGAGTGAAAAATAAAACGAAATTACAAAATCTAGCTAAAATGTTAATTTACAAATAGTAAGAAAAATAGTATTTTTATTAGACTTCACTTCTTATTTATTTTTGTTAGTAATCCGATCCGAATTCTTTGTCCCCGTGGGGAAATTTAAATATATATATATATATATATTTCTCATTAGTGATGCATTATTTATAATTCTGAAAGTCTTCTGGTTATGACTCCTTTAGTCAGGGGCGGATGCAAAAGGACATTTTGGGTGGGGGATTATATAATTAAGTAAAATCTTCTACAGTAGGCTGTAGATTTGAGAAATAGCCCTTGTTTCATAATGAAAATCAAATGGCGACCTTTATAGAAATTTAAAAATGTGTTCTAAAAATACATAATTATTAGGATTTTTAATTTAACTTTTGTCTTATATTTAAGGGTGAAAAAAATAAAACGAAATTATAAAAATGATACCTAAAGAATGGTAGTTTAGGAATAGTAAGAAAGATAGTATTTTTATTAGACATTTTAATTCTTTTTTATTTTTGTTACTAATCCGATCTGAATTCTCTTTGTTCATGAACATGTTTAAATACATATATATTTCTCATTGAACTCTATTTTTAATTAAAATTACAAAATAAAAATTAAAAATAAATAAAAATTGCAAAAGATCGACGACAATTATATTTAAAACAAAATAAAAACGTAACATTAATAATTTCACTAGAAAATAGTATTAAATATTAATTATTAAAATCCGTAGGTAAAATTCATACAATTTTTTTATAGCATAAATTAAGTTTCTCTGTTATAAAAAAATTTTTCGTAGAGGATTTGTTTTTTGGGGGGGGGGTGTCCCCTATTCCCCACCACCGTGGATCCGCCACTGCGTATATGTACACATCTTTAAGAACTTCCAGTTAAAAAATAGAGTAAAATTAAAAATATTTCATTTGCAGCGTGGTATTCGAAGGACACATCATCAGGTGGTGAAAAAAAATCTGAACAGCTCCACTAGAAACTATAGAGACACAACATTTGTTTGAGAAAATGCGTTTAACCCAGCGCGTGTTTACAATATTTTAGCCAAACAACAACAAAAATCGGCGAGATCATCATTTCAAGTGAAACGTTTAAAAGCTCTACCTCTACACGATAGCATTATAACTTTTTTGAATTTTGGTACCGTTCAGGCTACTTAAAAACGGTGTTTCACACACATACTTGCAAAGACACAGTGGTGCGCAGTGCATGGTCGCAACAATTACGTACAAGACAAAAATTTACGATAAACAGATTGCCACTTAAAAAGTGATACCGTAATAAAATACATAATACACGGGCATAATATTTTTCGCGCTACGAAGGCAAATTCCAAATTCATTAAGAAATTCTCGATTTTACAAGGATGGAAAACGACGGAATACTGGTTTTATTAGGCGTACTACCGCGAGACGTTCGAGTAGAACAATATAGGACATCGCCAATGTTGCTACGATTGCTTATTGTACGTTCCGAAGGGGTTCCTCGATGATTCCTACTCAACGACGCAACGCTAGTGTATATGCGTGTAAGTGTACGTAAGTGGTTGTTGTTAACGTAGCTAAAATAGCTACGGGCGAACAAACTGCTCCGAATATAAAGGAAAATACACAGGCAATTCGAAGAAAGACGGCCGTTTTATTACAAGTTTATTTATTTATTAATCGATCATCTCTTTAAAATAGTTCACGATACGAGGGTGAAAAAGGAAGTACAATATCATTAACGCATAACCTTATGCAGAGTAAAATTGAAACATTTATTATACTCGTAGGGAGAGGTACGTTACGACTTCTGTAACAAAATAACGGCCTTGAAACGACTGTTTTCGACTTGGATTTACCTGTGACAGATGCAAACTATGCTGTATGTTACGACGCATTATTTCATTTCCAATTCTGAACATTTTTTATCGTACCTACATTTATTTTTATAATGCGTTCAAAACTGCACATAAAAAGCGTACACATCGTAAAATGCAAAAAAAAAATTCATTTTTTATATACATACATACATATACATATGTATATATATATTTTTTCTTTTTGTAAACTGCAGTAACAGTTCTAATGAGAAAAAATAATTATGGCGTAAACTAAAAACATCAGTCCTACAATACTTTTGCATTTTTCGCGTACCTTATCGAATTTATATTAGTGAAAAGCGAGCGAAAATTATGACGTAGTAAGCTTGCGAAATAAATGAGCTACAAGCATGATGGGACATTTTGAAAATAAAACTAAAATAGAAAAAAAAACATCGAATACGAACAGCTATTATAAAAAATTAAAATAACGCGTCACTGTTAATAAAAAAACAGCATTAAAGGGTTTTCAAATATACAATACTTCACTATATTTGAACATATCAAACTTGAAATGCTTGTTAAACTTAATTAAGATTTTGTAACATATTAAGTAGTTATGCCTTTTAAACAGCACTTTTAACAACAATTCGGAACTAATTTTTATTTAATTCACAGTTCAATTTACAATTAAAACAACGTTAATTGTATCACTGTTTCCTAAAAAATAACCTATTTCCAACAAACATTGTATAATGTAATTTAAAATAGAAAAAATGCAAATATATGTATATGTGTATATATATATATATATATATATATATATATACGCGTGTGTGCGTATGTGTGTGAATTCCTCCCAACCCCGATAACACGACGGAAATCGCCTTTAGAATTAATAGTTAACCTTGAACGTGTTTGTTATCGTCTCCGCTCCGATGCAACATAGCACGGCAACTCGCATAAAAACCATTATCTACACATCTATTAAGCATTTGCTATTTCACATAATATGTGTTGTATAAAATTTCATTATAATTCCCACTACCAGGACACGCACAAACTCGCAATGTCGTCTGTCGTCATACTGTGCACCTTTCGTTATGTGCTTTCGAAAATACACATACATGTATGTATATTTCCCCGTGCAGATGAATAAACCTGTGTAGTAAAATCACTTACCCTCTCAATCACGATTTAAAAATCGTCCAGGGCATGATGCATCCTGCGTATACGCACAACTTCGAATACGCCCGAACGAAAAAAAAAACAACAAAAAACATCAAAAACAGATTTTCAAAAACACCGACGCACCTTCGCTTGGTTGTACTGGTGTGAAAGAAGAAAATAAAAGAAAAAAAAAAAGGAAAGAAAACAAATCAAATAGAGCTATTCACTACTTTAATTTTGTACACGCATGGATCACCGCTGGATGGTGAGCTACCGTTATATTAGCACACCGCTTACCCCGCGCCCTTTAGCTACTGTCGCAATCATCGCGTACGGCAAAACGTGATATGACGTCATTTTGCGCATGCGCAAACGACCGAAATTTTTCCATTTCAGTAATGACCCCCCGAGCAGCGATAACGCCGTCGTCCCGTCGGTACTGTTTCCGTAGCAGCGGGGCTCGCCGAACACGGTACGAAACGAGCGCCGAACACCCCGCCAACCGCCATCAAAAACCGCGTACACACTGAACAACCTGTCAATGTGTGTCAAACCCTTCTTATTAAATCGTAATTTCGCGTATTTTTAATTGCCGATTGATTAGTAAATGAGATATTATTATTTTTATTTTTATTATTATTATCATTTTAATTATAAAAAAATTGCACACACCTCCGCAACTATTTCCTATATATTTTATTATTGTAAAATTTAAAAATAACTCGCCGTCGCTAGAATGCATTATAGAGAAAGTTTTGTATATTCTATTTCCTCGAAATAAAAGTTACGTTTTAATTTACGCGCCTTGTAGGAAAGAAAACGCAAAGCCTAATCTTAAACGTAAAACGGATAAGTGAATGGTGTCACCATATTACATGGATATGATGAATATCCCGTTAAGAAGCAAAATGCGTAATTAGGACGGTTGTGCCTGGTCAAACGGTGAGTAGAAGCCCTACCAGCGGGGGAGAAATAATAGTGTAGCTGGATTTTTTCTTTTTTTCTAAATGCGTTGTAATTTTTAGATTTCTTTTTTTTCTTTTTTTTTTTTTTTAATAGGAGACTTTCAGATCCTAACCAGGAGAAAAATTAGCGCTATTGATTTCTCACGTTAAATTTTAGAGAGAGTTTTAAATCATTTTATATGCTTAATTAGAACTAACTAGCCCTAATTATTTTTTTTTTTTTTTTTTTTGGTTTTTGGTTTTTTTTTTCTATTCTCAAACTTAGCGTGAGGTTGTTGTTTTATTTCTAATTTAATACAGTTACTGTAGTGTTCACTACAGGAACCAACCAATTAAGTTTTTAGCTTCCTGTAATATCTCATTTTACAATATTTTCTAACACAAAAATTATTAACCGTTTCGTTCGTAATATTACCGATTGGCGTTAATTGGCAATATTAACTTTAAGGTCGTGTGCATTTTTGAATTATACGCTCACTGTTATGGTTCGACAAGATCTTCTTGTTCGTCTTAATTATTGAAAATAAAATATTTCTTCGAATCAGTAAATAATTCATTGTTTACTCGCCATTTAAGACGTTGGTAGGTATAGTGGAAGAAGTGTTTTCTATGTGTTCTCTTTTCTCGATAGTTATGTGTCATATTTTTTTAATATACAAAATGAGTTTATTCAGTTCGGTTGAATTCGAGTTTGAGTACTAATAATTTATGCAATATTTAAAATATATAAGTTCCTTCAGTCACGTCGTATTAGCAACTGCTTACATGTAGTTCAACAATTAAAGGTGTGGGTAATATAAAATTTTTATGAAGGGTCAATTTATGCTCGGAGTAAGTATAATACGAATGCGGTTATTTCTAACATAATAAAAATGAACGAACGAAAGGGTTAACACGTTTATAGTGATGTACTTGCATTATTATATAATTGTATCATTTTCGCGGTACGTAATTTCTTCAAGTGCGAATAAATTAAATTCATAAACTGGTTTGCAACTAATTCCGTAGCGTGTATAGGTTACCGAGTGGTTTATTTGCATGGTTACATTAATGTTCGACATTACCTTTTTGGAATTTTACATACTTTACAATTTTCAGTATCTACATTTTGAAATATATATATATATATATATATACATATATGAAATTTAGATAGAAATCCGAATGTACGCACTGCCTAAAACAAAAAAAACACGAAATTAGTGTAATAATTAATGCGTGAAGGAAAAAAATTTCATTTTTACTAACCGCTTCAATAACTAACAGTTGATTAATATTTCCGAATAATAAACTCTATTGATGCGAATAAAATTCGCGTAATCTATAATATCCTCGAAACAGAAAACAAAACAAAAATTTGAAACTCTTAAACTCCACAAGAAAAAACTTCTCGCTACGGCGTTAATTCTAGTTATAAATGTTATATTGCGAACCTCCAATTAACTTTAATTACACTTTAAAATCTAATTATTTCACCGTCACGAAAGAGTCCGTTTTTTTTTTTTTCTTTTTCAGATTAAATGTTCAGTTTACATCGTTCTCGTACGTTTTAATTAATTTATTTTAATTTTTTTGTTCTACCTTCAATAGTTTGCACAATTTAAAAAGAGGAAAAAGACACGAAAAAATGTATACCGTTCAGTCATTTTTCCAGCTATTTCAAAAATTTCTTCGTTTTTTTCAAAAAAAAACTGCATGTGCCGCTATTTATTTAATTATTTACTGATTGGCTGGCTGCGGTTTTACATGCACATTAATGCCTATTTCAAGAACGGTTCAGTCAGTTTTGTTTCATTCAGTTGTATGCTTCTTAGATCGATATGTTACTTTTAGAATCGTCGCTGCTAAATTCTAACCTCAATTCTGTTTTTTTTCTAATTAACGTGTTTTTTGAAATTCAATTTATAACTACAAAAATGTCGAAAAAATAACAACAAATAATAAACTCTGGCGACTGTCATTATTATTTTACATTAAAGTTTAGGCGACTCGTTGTAAATTTTATAGCATAATCAACATTTATTATTACAAAAAAATAACCGCTGTAGAGTTATATTAACTTATTCAAATTGTTCACGTTTTAGGCAAATAGATTTTCCTTACTTTTTAAATAAATAAGATATCTGTATTTAAAGTTCTATTATTTCATATATTCATTTCACTGTTAAATACTCGATAGAAAAATCGATTTATTACCATTTACCGAATTCGAATGAAGTAAAGTGTAGGGACACGTCTTTAAATCCTTGTACTGCTTTTAAGATCATGTATGTTTTTGGTTCTATTTGAGTACACTCTATGTTATTAGCATGACGGGCTATGCCCGAAAACGTTTCTTGAAATTGAGGTATTTACTTTAATTTATTAAAGTGTAAATGGGTACTTTTGTTTGTTACTGAGGTATTTATTTATTTGATCTTTATAAAAGTGCAAAAAAATTATCCCTTACAAGGATAACAATTTATAAATCACAAAGATGATTAAAAAAATTTTGTAACCCCGTTGTAATTTCTAATATAGCTTCTCTCTTGAAAGAGTGACTTTTTTCATTTTACACCTTTCTTTTAAAAATAGTTTCATCACCCTCTCTTTTCATGTTTTTCAATTAAATATTTTCCTTAATTGATAATCCGAAGGGCCTATTTTTTTTTTTTTGGGGGGGGGGGGGGGGTCGTCAACCAGAGACCTTTACCCAGAAACAATTAGAAAGGAAAATAAATCAGTTACATTTTGATGCGGTGTCAGATATTGTTGGCAGGAAGGAACTAACAATGAGAACAATATGTGGAGAAGAAAAAAGCAGGATATAGGAGGCACAATACAGAGTAGGAATACCAGTTCGCAGCAAATTGGAATAGAAAGCAGAACGCTCAACAGAAAAAGATGAACCCTTAATAAACTAAACACACGATCAGCATCGCAAACATGCTCTTCGTTTGGGTGGAGAACACAATATGGAGAGAAGAAACCAACGAATAACGAAAACGAGAGGAAGATGATAGAGTATGACTTAAGAACGTAGACGAATAATGGAACCACAACAGAACGACAAAATGAAGGAAACAAAGAGAACCACCGATTGGCAGGAAGACTAGATTGAACAGATTCAATAGTTATACTCGGAGGTGTGCTAATGTAGGAGTTTATTACTTTCAACGATTTTTTCAGTCGACATTTTTAAAAAATTTTTTGAAATACAATTTAGCTTTTTGGCAAACATTTGAATCAGTTTGGATAAAAATTCTTCTGACTTTCGACCACGCTCCC
This sequence comes from Icerya purchasi, assembly GCA_039619475.1. Taxonomy (NCBI): domain Eukaryota; kingdom Metazoa; phylum Arthropoda; class Insecta; order Hemiptera; family Monophlebidae; genus Icerya; species Icerya purchasi. The sequence goes on from CM077116.1 coordinate 135,151,507, forward strand.
GTTTGGCCAAAAGATGTTTTTTTTTGTGTTTTTTTTTTGTAATTAAGTGCGTCGACATAGGACCACCTTCTAGAAACAATTAAAAAAGAAAAATCTACCCCAGTCAGATATTGATGCGGTCAGAAACTGACAGAATGAAAGGAGAAAGAACTGAAATAATGGACCAAGAAAGAAGTGACAAATTTACTAGGAAAAGGTTTACTGGAATTACGTCCGATAGGCCAGTGCCCAGAATTTTGAGGAGGACGGGGTGTGAAAATTTTCGTCGCATATTTATTTTGTAAATAACAGTACATTTTTCACTAATATTCATACTATTAATAATTTCCATAATTTTGATTTATATATTATATTAATAATTTACATAAATGAATTACCGTATAAATATTAATAAAAATTACATATTTTATTGATTATACCTGTAATAAAAAAATTTGCATAAAATATTAATGAAGTACCTAAAGATATGGAGGATATTTTTTCTTTTTTCTTTGAAAGGTAAGAACACTCTAAAAAATCACCAATATTTATTTTTCATTTTTTTCCGATTTTTGTGTATTTATAATAACGATTTCAGTTCTCATGGAGAGGGTTTAACCCCCCCCCCCCGTGGTCACGGCCTTGATGTCCGATAACCCTAACGGTTCTCAGATAGTATTGTTTAATTTTATCCTTTTAATAAATTATACAATACTTTCCTTTTTAATTTTGTATTGGTAAAAAATTAAATTTTAATACGAGCGTTACAATAATCGACAAATTTAAGAAAAAATCGATATATTTTTAATCGGCATTTATAAATTTTATATCTTTATCCACTCAAACGTAATCCTTTTAGAACGATTTTATATATACTATTTTAAATGAGACCGAACGTTACTGAAAGCATTGGAAATATATACTTTTTTTTTTTTTTAACAAAAATACTCTAGAACCGTATACAATACTACGCTGAAGTAAATTTTAGATTATAGGAGATTGATCTCATTTGTCCTCCCCCTCCGCCCGAATTGGAGAGAACAAGCTGCAAATTAGAAAACTGAAACTTCGTTAAGACATAGATCTGGAACACTAAAGGAGAATATGCTCAGTAGTGGGGACATTTGGGCGTAGTAAAATGGGCAAGCGGTTAGAACATCACTGTCTTTCAACAGGTCAACTGTATATGATCTAGCCGCAGACGGAAAAGGGCACAGTGGTCTACATGCAAGATTTCTTCCTCGCACAGGGAAATATACAGGATTTCACATAAAAATACAATTTTACGTTTTATATATGACTAATACAAGTTACAACACAATTTATCTGAAGCAATTTGAATCGGTGTGTTTTCGATGATTGTTAGAAACATTGGGATATTTGAAAGGGAATTTTCTTTTTTTTTTTGAAAGGATAAGTTCTTATAAAACAATTGGAAATTATTTAATCTTCTAAGTTTAAATCCTTCGTAAGTACTGATAAATTAGAATTTCGGAGGTATAAGTTTTTGGTTAAGTCTTTTTTTTGGTATTTTAAAAATAACGCATATTTGTTTTAAAATAAATCTTTATTTATTAAGAGTTATATTTACGTCGAAATTTCACAAAACGTTTACAATTACATTCTGTTTAAATATGACGTTACGCAATATAAGTTTTTTATACGAACATTAACTATCCACAACTCACTCGTGACAATGTGCTCCAGTCGGATTGATGAATACCAGTTTAGGGTGAGTAGGCGAGTATCCGGCGCCTCAAAACCGGGTCTTTTCGGTTAAGGGAGTAAACCCTGAAAAAAAATCCAGCAGTAGGCAACGGGAAACCACTGCAGTAGTTTCCATGTATACCATGAAACCTACAGCTACCAAAAAGGTCTTGCCATGCGATCCGGCTAGTACCCGGCGTTCCGACGACCGGGGTCGGAATGAGAAATATGTGACCGGTCATGTGAGTGGGGTAAACCAGTCGCTTCATGGAAAAAATGCGACTGGAAAAAATTTTGCAAAAATCAGAACTGAAACAGCTACGTGGAATGATAGAGGACTTTTACAAGCCGGGAAGCTTCGTATTGCAGAATTGGAGATTGAAAGATTAGGAATTGCAATATGCGGGATATTGGAGACCCATTACTACCAGTCTGGTCATTTCCTTACAGGAACACTTCACTGCTCCAGCACGGACAGTTTTAGTGGCGTTGCTATATGTGTGTCAAAAAAATTTAACAGAATAGTTACGGGTTACAAAACCAAGAGCGACAGAGTCATGGCTATCAGATTAGAAGTTAGACCGGTTCCTGTTAATATTTTATACAAGTATATGCACCCACTTGCGCGGTGAGTGAAGAAGCAATAGAACTATTCTATAAAGATGTTGAAGAACTTATGAAGGACATATCCAACAGAGAAATTACAATCATAATGGGTGATATAAACGCTAAAATTGGTAGCCAGTTCGATACACAGTTAAGAAGAACAATCGGGAAGTTTGGAATAGGCAGCAGGAACGGGCGAGGTGAAAGGCTATTACAGTTCGCAATGGAAAATAAACTCAGCGTAATGAACACGATGTTTAAACATCATATACGGCGTTTGTGCACATGGAATGCTCCTGGCGACCGACACAGAAACCAGATTGATTACATTATGATACAGGAAAGATGGAAATCATCGTGCGATAATGTTGTAGCTTATCCTGGAGCTGAGTGCGGATCGGATCATAGACCATAAGTTATGATAATGCAGGTAAGACTGAAAAGCAAGTTCCATACCGTATCAAGAACAAGAACGAGGATGGAAATTACACGTCCAAAAGATTTTAAGCAAAAGTTTGAGCAAATAGTTGAAGACCACGAATCGAAGAATACCGATATGCAAATTCATCGAGCCGATCTACTGTGGCGTAATTTTAAAGATAAAACTATTCTAGCTGTACAGGAAACTCAACCGCAGAAAGAAGGAAGGAAACGTAAGCAGTGGATCTCGTCCGAAACAATGCAATTAATAGCGGATAGAAGAAAATTAAGAAACAGCACTTGTGCAAATGATTCGGAAATAGCCCGTTTATCCTCGAAAATTCGTAAATACTGTCGCAAAAATAAAAATACTTACTACTCAACCACATGCAAAGATATTCAGAATAATTCAAAGAAAAACGAACCGAGGAATCTATATAAAAAGATACGCGTAATTACTAGGTAATTTAAGATAAGAAGTTGGGCAATTCAGAACAAGCAAGGAAATATTCTAACAGAAAAACCGGAGGTAGCAGAGGCATGGAAACAATATTGTCAAGAACTATATAGTAATAGATCTTTAGAAAAAATAATATCAAATTCGTTATCAGAGCTTGAACCGAATATACTGCAATCTGAAGTAGAAGAAGCCATAGAGTACCTAAAACCAAACAAAGCAACGGGATGTAATAGAATACCGGCAGAAATAATTAAACAAATGGGTGATGCAGGAGTTTAAAAAAATTTGCGAAGAAATTTGACGAACTGGAAATTGGCCACAGAAATGGTGTGAGACTATTTATATACCGATTTTTAAAAAAGGACAAGCTACAAAATGTGAAAATTTTAGAACTATCTCACTAATTCCGCACGTCAGCAAAATAATGCTTCGAGTTCTGAATAGAAGGCTAACAGGATTCACGTCCAGATAAATTCCAGAGGAACAAGCGGTCTTTGTCAAAGGAAGAGGGACTCGGGAACAAATATTAACTATACGCCAGCTAACTGAAAAAACTAGAGAACATAATGTTCCGTTAGTGCTGTGCTTTATTGACTATTCAAAGGCGTTCGATAATGTACTCTGGGAAAAACTGTAGCCTGCGCTCATGAAAATGGGAATTCCGAAGCATCTGGTATATATAATAAAGCAATTATACGAGTATAATATAAATACAGTGCGTATTGAAAACGATGTAATGTCAGGAAAATTTAAGACAGAAAAAGGAGTAAGACAAAGATTACGGTGAGTACATCATGAGGCAAGTACTGGACGGATTGGAGGCTGGTATATCTATTGGTGGAAGGATCATTAATAATTTACGCTTTGCAGACAATCTAACGATTATAACTGACTCTGTTGGCGATATGAGAATACTACTGGACCGACTAGATAAGATAAGCACAAAATATGGACTAAAGATAAATAAGAATAAATCAAAACTGATGGTAATAGATCGAGGTAAATTAATACCGGAATCAGAAAAACAAATCCAAGATTATGAAACAGTGCATGAGACTATATATATTTGGGATCTCTTATTGAAGACAAAGGCACTTCAACGGGCGAAATAAAACGAAGAATACAACTAGCCCGGAATACAATGAGTCGGTTAAATAGAATATGGCGCGACTCTTCTATCACAATTACGATGAAAAAGAAGATAGTACGAAGTTTGGTGTTCTCTGTATTTATGTACGCGGCAGAGACATGGACGGTGAAAGCAAAAGATAAACAACGTATAGATAGCTTCGAAATGTGGGTTTGGAGACGTATGTTACGGATACCCTGGACAGCAAAGCAAACGAATGCTTCCATTTTACACACACTAGACATTAAGCATAGACTAACCGGCGATGTTTCAGCATATTGCGGTTCTTTGGTCATACTATGCGTAATGAACACTCCATGCTACAATCAATAATTGATGGAGAAGTGTAGAGAACACGCCCAAGAGGAAGATTAAACATTAAATGGACGGATATAATTAGAAATTTATTAAAGGAAAAATCAATTATCGAATGTAAACGGATGGCGGGAAAAAATTGACGATGCGGGGGATTACGACCAAAGAAGAAGAAGAATATTAAACCTATACATATATATATATATATACTTGTTAATATATTACTTGTTTTAAAATAAGAGTGCGGAAAAAACAGCATGAGAATTTTTCCCAATGACTGGAATACTCGTAAAGCATCACGAGACGTTCGATTAGAGCACTGAAAATCATGGAGTATCATGCAAAATTTTTAAAATAATAATTATAATAATAATAGTATAAAAAAGTTTTTTCGCAATTTCCGCCTACTACATTTCAAGTTTTAATTAAAACGAAAACTTCAGATCTCCCTCGATTTTCTACTATCGAACCTAGATATTTATACTGTTTCACAATTTCCACGCCATTAACATTATTCAATTCCGGGCGATTGTCGTTTTGCCTATCTATAATCATAATTTTCATCTTATCTTTATTAATTATTAACCTATATTCAGCGCTGCATTTTTCAAAATGACTTAGAGTTTACGTCATACTGCTTAAGCTACTGGCTATTAGTGTTGTGTCGTTTGCATACTTGAGGTTTGAAATCTGAACTCCTCCCACTGAAAACCAAAAGTCTTTCGAGTATGTATTTTTATTTATTCGGATTTTTGACGTACTTTTCTCGTATAGATTTGCGATTAAGCGCACTAAATATCTTGATGCTCCCATTTCAATCAAGATCGGACAGAGTTTACTCCATTGAACACAATCAAAAGTCTTTTTCATTTCAACATTATATTCATGCGCTTTTTCTATTAGTAGACGTATGTTCAAAATCTGCTCCCGTATAATTACGTAATATTTTATATGGTAGGCAGTAAATTTGAGAAATACCTTGTTTCATAAAGAAAATCAAACAATAACCTCTTTAGAAATTTAAAAATGTTTTACAAATACATAACTATTATAGTATAATTTAAATTTTTTTTATTTTTAGGTGAAAAATAAAAAAATTATAAAATCGTGGCTAAAATGGTAGTTTAGAATTTGAATAGTAAATTACTAGAAAAAATAGAACGATAGTATTTTTTATTAGACTTTAATTCTTTTTTATTTTTGTTAGTAATCCGATCCGAATTGTTTGTCCGTGAGCAAGTAAAACATATATATGTATATATGGTTCTTTTGTGGGGAAATTCCCCACTTCCCCGTGGATCCGACACTGGTACATTCCATGCAGCAATTCTATTTGTTTCAAAAGTCTTGAATTTCATTTTAGATTTTTCGATCGCATATATTTCACATTCTGAACCCGGATCTCAGAATGCCAGTCGCCAGTGGGGTCGAATGGCACATCAGATACTTGTTTGGACATTTCATAATATGCGCGGGAATATACTACAGTAGTTTCCGCTTTGCTTATTGTAGGATTACAGGTTTTCTCCTATAATACAGCCGCTCCTAACCTGGAGAATAAACGCTGATCAACAAGCCATTCCTACCATGAAATATAGACGCTGTTGGATTTCGCATGGGACACGCTTTGTTTGATTCCACCGTTAAGACCTGTCTGACTTGGAAGATCCTTCTGGTACTTACACTACCGTCAGCATAGCTCTTAACTTCCTAGCAATAATTAAGTCCCTCCACCTCGTCAAGGTGGTGTTTCCCGGAGGGGAATAAAAAGGGATAAATATCGTGACATCGTCTACGATGACACTGCCTGAAAATAACATTAAATTACGCCAGATCGAGCTAATGAATCAAGCAGTTCATTACCCTCAATATCAACATAGCTGCGGGTTCGTAAGAAATCGATTTATATGGAACGAGCGCTATATAATCTAGTGACGAGAGAATGAATCAGAATAATTATGAAGTCTGAGGAATAATGAGAAAGAGTAGAGCAGATGGACAGTAGCACATCCGTACAATCTGAGACTAGCAGAAATTTATTGGGACCATTTATGGAAGTGATGTACTGGATAGCAGGAAGGAACACTGTGGACTCTGCGATAAATATGGAGCAGAAAGAAGGCATTTATAAGATTCAAAATAGTTGAGTGATGGGACCAAAAGGCAGCTGCCATTCCGTCCGACGTTCCGAGGCCATTAGAAAGGATAACAGTGTGAAAAGGAAATGAAGGACAAAGTTATATTCTTGTCTGGTTACATTAGCCGGCAGATTCTTATGAAAAGCGGAAAGAAAGAATATCTTACGAGAATGTAGAAAATTGGAATAATTGACCTATCGTCTTTACAGTCGAAATTCTCTACTGTGTGCATATCAAATTTATCGATATAGAAATTTAACTTGATTCAAATGCGATTCTGCATTTTACGCATCGAAACGTTCCTTTTTTAAACTAATTACTACTTAGGTATAAAACACTTCAGTTAGTACTCCATAGCTGCCTTCGGAACTTTCCCAACTATCAGTTTACAAATTAAACGGCCTCTAGAAACTTGAAAAAAAAACATATCCGGGTTAGGGTCATTCTAATGCAGTTACATTCCACATCTTTATCTGAAATACTCTGTTTGTCTTTTCTCAAAAACAGATTCGTTTTGTATTCTATGCTTCGATAACACCAGTAAATGTTATACCGAAAATTCATGAACTTACTTCTTCAGCTATCGGAACTCGTACATTTAAACATCGGTTTCTCAAAAATGGACAAAACAACTACTCCCGGTATCGCTTTTCAACGACTTTTCTCGCTGATTCAGTGCAATTATTTCCTGATGATGGTTCTAAATCGACTTTTTTCGTAGGTTTTACCATTATTTCCTACTACTCGCTAAGTTTTTTTGCACTTTTATTTAATTTTTTTTTTTTTTTTTTACGAAACTTTCTCAATTGAAACCGGCGTAAAACTAGATCAAATTATTGTTTGATTCGAACCGGTTTATTAATCTCCTTAATAATACGCTCTCGCACGGTGCAATGTTTAATGGCAAGTGTCAACAGCTGCTAACTGAAAAAATTATATGTATATAATCTATCGCTGCAGATATAGAAAATCGGGTTCGCATTGTCGTCAAAACGGCCAAATAGCTGATCTGCCGGAGAATACTTATCTGAATATCCATCTACTTGTTTACGATGTCGTTTACGTATAAAAAACCACATTCTAAAGAACAGCCCGTTAAGATTCATCAAAGAAGACATCGTTCCGTTCATTTTCGAGGGAATAAGTCTCACTCTAGCGCACAGACCACACACACGCGAATCCTAATATCTCCCGAATAAATCTCCCCATTCAATACACACATTCCGCAAGACCGTCACAGATTCAACTATTTTAATTAAACGATATTCAGAATCTCAAATTCGAAATTCAGCCTTTGTCGCAGTGCGTATCTTGTAAATGAACAACTTAAATAAGTAAGGATATTTTTCTAAGTGTATTTTGAAAACACCATCTATGATTGTTTTTAAAAAAACAAAATACAATCCTACCTCCATTTTAATTTAAAATTAATAACAACAAATCAATGTGACGCGCAAGCTTTTTGAAACAATGTTAGGGAAATTTTCCTGAAAAAGATGTTTTTGAAATTCACTGAATACAGCGAAATAATTAATATTTTGTTATCTAAGGCGTATTTCTATTGTTGGAATTGATTTAAATGTTTCGTTCGATATTAAAAATGTTCCCAAAAGGTGGTGATCGCTCTACATTTAGAATGTACGAACACTGTGCTTCAATATGAACTTGAAAAACGAAAAAAAACATAAAACTTAAATGTTCCTTAAACAAATAAAATACATACTGTTTTTTTTCTCGGAAAAATCAAAGTAGAAAATACGTATGTGGAAAAGAACACAAGTATAAATTATTTCATAACAGTAGGGCGCTTTTTTTGAAACGAATTTGAACAAAAACGAATAATGTTTAGAACGATGCACGCACGAAAGGGAAACCTTAAAAAAAGGGTTATTTAAAAAAAAGTTTTTCAATTCGAACTAGAACGAAATGAAAGGAGAAAAATACGAAAGAACAGATTATAAAACAAAAATAAATGAAAGGAAACAAATAAGCGAAAATGAAAATAACGATTTAGCAGCAACGAAATACGTAAATATACAACAAACAATAAGATATTTAATAGCAACAATAACAATAATAATAAATAATAATACTGCAACAGCTAAGGAACGACCATCATAATACAGATAACACGAAGCGCAACCGAGCGATCAAACACGCTTAATTAATAAACTAAGAATAAACGAAAATTAATTAATTGAAAATAATAAAATAAGATAAATATATAAAAATTATCCACGCGCTATTATTAACATAAGAATATTTATAAAACATTTAGACCGTTGCCTAGCTATTCCAAATGAGCTGATCTGAATCAGTCTTCTTTCAGAATCGTTCCTTTTGGCGCGCTACCAATATAAGTATTATCCAACGAATGCGTATTTTACCGTTTTCTAGTAAAAAAATGTTTAGAGTCCAACGTTGCCGAACCCGATCAAACCTGCAAACGCTTACTGAGCGTTTTCGTACACGCTGTCACCGGATCTTATAGCGATAATATAAGAAAATTACTTTTAATTTCAACCCTCATTATTACGATAAATTCTATGTCGGGAAAACAGAAAGATCATTTGCTGTAGGATATAAAGAGCATGGTTATGCAATTAATTACGGGCACATAAATAAATCTACACGTTTGCTAAACATCATGGGCGTCGCTAGCGAGGGACAGGCGGCAGCTGCCCCCCCTGGAGCCTTGAAACTTTTTAATCAACTGGCCACAATGAGTATTCATAGGCGCGTAATCATGGACAATTTGGAAGACTTTTATAATAAAATAGTAGAACAATTTGCAAGAAATCCACGAAAATTATGTTTTAATTAAGATTTTATTCTTGTTTAATAAAATATTAAGCCTTTACAACTTACAAATTTTATTTTTCCTATAACTCATATCCTCTTTCTTTCATCCTGCTCCGCCCCCCTTGACGGCTGGAAACTCATCCCCCCCCCGGCTCATCGGCTAGTGACGCCCTTGCTAAACATATCATATTAGAAAAACGTCACATATGCAACGACATTAATGCAGACATGATGATTTTCAAAAATTATAAAAAATATAAATCAACTGGATTTCACAAAACAATTTTATATTGCTAAATTTAACAATAACAAAATATTAAATACGCAATTTCCGGGCAATAATCCATTATTAAATATTTAGAATAATTAATTTAGTTTTTAACATTTTTTAAATATCGACTTTTTTATATGAGAAATTTATCGATTTTATTATTTTGTTTGCATGTGTCTAGTTCACTTTATATTATTAAATGTTAATAGAGCCATGATTACGGATATATAATATCCGCAACTAGTTGTCTATTTTTATAATTGTAGTATAATTTTAATTGTGATTATATTTTGTTTTAAAAGTGTAATTTTCAGTTTATTAGTACCGTAATGAAAACACAAAAATACATGAAGATAACTTTAATTATGAACTGTGTATTATTTTTAATATTTAATTATTATACTGTTATTGACTTTTCTTTTTTTTTTTTTTGCTCATCAACACACATTACACCTGCATAAGTGTGCAGCAACAGTATGACATAAACGTTTTGCATACAGGTAACATAAAAAACCTAGTGGCAACACTAGAAAATAAATCTAATTATATTATTCATTATTCATATTTAAAATTTGCTATTAAAAACGGTTTACAATTTTGCAAAATGCACGGGGAAATTAAATTTGATTAGACATCATGGATTAAAAAATATATTGATCTCAATACTCATCTTTGTCAACAGGCAAAGAATGAGTTTCAGAAAAACTTTTACAAATTAATGACAAATGCATTGTATAGCAAATTATTAGAAAATATACACTTTCGGCCTCGTATTAAATTAACTTGTAGTAAAGTAAAATTTTCAAAATTGGTTGGTAAATCTACATTTAAAGATAGGACGGTATTCAGCGAGAGGCCGTTCTTGTATGCCGTGCATCAGCATTGAACTAAATTAACATTTGACAGGCCTTAATTTGTAGGTATGGCTGTGTTAGACATAAGTAAATGTATTATGTATAGGCATCATCATGATGTAATGTTGTTGATTTATGGATCTGAAAAGTTACAATGAAATTAGGAATAATTTACATTTATATGACATAGGTGATTATCCAATTAGCCACTCGTGTCATGGTTAAGTTAATAAAAGCCCTAGGTAAGTTTGAGGACAAAGCCAGTAGTGTCCAAAATGTGCGTTTATTGGGTTCTGTTCTAAGGTGTACACTATCAAATTTAGTGATAATATTATTATTAAAAAATGTAAGGGAGCGTCCTAGTCAATGGTAAAACACAATCTTGCACTTGATCATTATTGTTACTATATATTAAATAAATCAGTCAAGTATAAAACTAGTCACATCTGTTTTAATATACATAGTTATAGTCATGTACTATATATCATAAAAGAGTCCAAGTTAGCGTTATCAGAGGCAGATGATAAGTGATAATAAGTCCGCACAATATCCATATATTCCCTACAGGAATGTAGATGTAAATTTTAAAATCATTTTAATTTAGTTTTAAATTAACTCTCTGTATTTACTGAATGTTCTTTCATCCCTCTTTCAATGTAATACTATCGTCAAAATTATCTTGTAAATATTCTTTGATATCTTAAATTTCATAGGAAGCCTCCTTTCCAATCTTCACTATCCTCCCCTCCACCTTGGAAGTGCGCCCACGCAGCCTTCCTCTAAGGCATTTTACACCACTCATTGTATCCTACTTTATTGCTCTCATGTTGCCTTTCCCTTCTATCATGATGTTACTATGTCGCAGCTCCCCTTCTTAAACATTATACAGTGGAATTGTCATAGCCTATGAGCTAACAAACAAGCTTTAGAGCAGAGTTTCCCAACCTTTTTTTCGTCGAGCCTTCCCGAATTATGAATAACATTTTTATGCCCCCCTTAATTTTTTCATTGAAAAAAAAAACACACATTGTTTTAATGACACTTATTTATTTTAATTCTAAGTTGTAGAAAATAAACTTTAACCAACTTTAAAACGTTCTTTATCGAAATAATTTATTATAATTAAAGTACTAATGAGATACTTGAGCTTGCATGTTCTGCACCGGTTGGTTGATTCTAGGTTCAGTTTCTGCCAGAGCTATCGTCAGGTCGCTATCAATGGCAAGACGGTTTCGCTGCTTAGTTTTAATTAAAACCAGAGCTGAAAACCCTGCCTCACATAAGTAAGTCGAAGAAAAAGGAACAAGTATTCACAAAGCAAGAGAGGCAACTTTGGAATTAACAAGGAATCGTTTGATCCAAAATTTCTACAATGTCAAGAGATGAAAGTTATCTTTCGTTGTCGAATTAACCTTTATTTCTAAAAATTCTTTCTGAACTTGTTTTGGTAATTATAAGCTATCAACAACAAATGAGTTTCTGTTCATGTGACATATTGGTGACTCTGAATTAATGTCTCGATAGTATCGGTGAAATTCGTTTTCCAGCGCTTGCCAATGAGTTTATATTTCAACTTTGAAATCTTTGTCCAGTTTTTTATTTTTAATTGCTTTGAATAGTCGAGAAAAAGATATTATTACATTTTCAGCAGATACCTTTTGATTCCAAAGTTGAAGCTTAGATATGAACCCTTGAATATGATCATAGTTACTTATTACAGTGCCGTTTCTGCCTTAAAGCTTCAAGTTTAGCTGATTAAAGGCATCAAATACATCAGTTAAATAGGTCAACCTCCATTGAAATTGTTCATTGTTGAACATTTTCAAAAAATCTCTTTTTTTCTTTGAACTGAAGAAAGAGGATGACCTCTTCTTTCAATTCATAAAGACGAGCCAACATGTTGCTCTTAGACAAGCAGCGTACTTCTGTGTGTGAAATAGAAGGACTCTGTGTCAGAATCAAAATCCTCGCAAAGTAAACTAAATAATCGACTATTCAAAGTGCTACTCTTGATGTAGTTTACGATCTTTATAGCGAAGTCCAAAGTCTGGCGTAATTTCTGTGGCAATGTTTTGGAAGCCAAAGCTTGTCGATGAATAAAACAATTAGTACACACTATCACGGAATTCTTTTTCTTGAGCTTTTAAGCTAAGCCCGATCGTACACCTATCATTGCAGGGGCGCCATCTGTGCAAAGTCCAATGAGTTTATTCTAATCCAAATCATTTTTTTCGATGAAATCAGATATTGAATTAAATATATCTTCAGATTCAGTGCCTGCTGTCAAGGATTGGGAGTACAAAATCTCTTCTTCAATGTGATCTCCATTGACGTAATGAACATAAACTATTAACTGTTCACAATTAACGATGTCGGTGGATTCATCGCAACTAATGCAAAAAATGGTGATAATTTTACTTTGTTGATTATTTGTGAAAATTTTCAGATGCCTAAAAAATCATTTTCGAAGGCATGTCACATTATTTATTGAACACCCCCGTTCGATGTTTAATTTACGCGTTAAATTAATTTTTCTTTCGCGCCTCCCTTGATATCTCTCTATGCCCCCCTGGTTGGAAACTCCTGCTTTAGAGGGTCTACTTGACCTCTATAACATTCATGTTGCTTTGCGTCTTCGTAAACTTTTCAAAGGTATGATGAACAATCTACTCGTCTGGTGGCTGGAACACTGGTCCGGTCAACTGCACCAGTCTTTTCCTATCAAACGTCTACAAAGCTTTCCTATCAGACATCTACAAAGCTTTCCTCGTTTGATAATGTCCACCTTTTTACTCTATGCGCCAAGCTTCTTGTGCTTAATATTCCATCTAATTTCATGTTTCTTATTCTAAACCAGTTCCAAAATAGATCCCTCTTCCTCTCTATTCCCTCCCGCGGCATTTCCAGATGCATCTACTGTGGACTCCCTCAGGGATCTTGACTTAGCACCACACTTTTCAATATCTATCCTCTTAATATTGCTTCTCTCCCTATGATTTCCTCTTCTCTCCTTTTGGCAGATGATATCCTTATCTACTCCAGTTGTAGTGATGTGGCCGCTGCCAACAAAGAGATCAATAACTCTTTATCTATCCTTAGTATCTCCCTCTTCTCAATTCACCTTTCTCTCTCTCCTTCAAAGTCTTCCTCTATAGTGTTTTCCCTCCGCCCCTACAATCAAGCTTTGGTAAGTATTATTTAATTTAACATTCCAATTCCACTGGACAACTTTTTCTGCTACCTGGGTGTTATTCTAAACAGCCGACTCACTTTCCATGAACACATTAACTATCTCTATAATTCCTCCCTCATTTCCGGAAATCCCTATCTTCATCCAAATGGGGGGGGGGGGGGTAACCTTCTATTCTCCTAATCCTTTACAAAGCTATCATTCGTTCCAGGATTGATTACTGCTCCTTCATCTATGGAAATTCCACTAAATCTCTCCTCGCCAAACTGGACAAAGTTTAAAACTGCTGCCTTCAGCTGTGCATTGGAGCACTAAAATCCTCTCCTATTCCTGATATCCTCTCTGAATTTGCGATACAACCACTTTTAACCGCATATCGCAGCTTGGTTGCAATTTTCTAATTAAATGTCTTTCTGTGTCCTCATCTAATCTTATCTCCTCCTATCTTGGCATTAAAAACCAGTGGCGTTTTGTTCCTCATAAAATCCCGATCCTCTCTCTTGTAGCAGCCCGAGTCTCCAATCTTTCGCCTCATGTCTTTTCTTATTCCAAGCTTCCTTACTTTTCTCATGACTTTACCAGCACTTGGTAGACTATTAATCTCTTCTCTCTCCCTCTCCAGACCGGCTTTATTACACATTCTACAATCCAAGCCTAATTCCTCCACTTGCTTGATACATCTTTTCCTTCTCATCTAACATTCTTTACTGACGGTTCTAAAAATGAGAACGGGGTGGGCGGTACGTTTACCTCCCTCTGACTGCATCACTATGAATCCTTCAAGCCCCCTTCCTTCTGTTCTATCTTCACAATGAAGTCTATCCCCATTTTACGCGCAATCTCCTTCATTCCATCCATACGAGGGATCAGTAAATGTTTCATTGTCACCGATTCCAAAAGTGTTCTTCAAGCTATTTCTTCTCCTCCTTCTCATTCCTTCAACTTTATTATTCTCTCAATTCGTTTTCTCATATCCAATCTAGTTCCCTGTTCTCAGCCGTGGTTTCAATCCTCTTCTTATCAACGCTCCGCGATCGTTTCCTTAATCAGACTACGTTTTAATCACTTCCTTCTACCCTCTTTACGTTTTCGTTTTTCTCTGTCCTCCTTTCCCGATTGCCCCCTTCATAGTTCCATCTCTCCTCCCATATGTGATGCAAATCACATCTTCTTTGAATGCCCTGCTCTTGATTCTGAGCGCTCTGTTTTGTACTCCAAAATCTTAACACTGGGTCTTCCTGCTTTTTATAATTCTTCCTTTGTCCTTTCTTTCCATTTCCAGATATAATCCCTGCACTTCAATCTTTCCTAAGCTCTATTTCTAATCGTCTCTCTATTTCATCCTTTCCATAATTTCTGTAGTTGTTAGGTCAAAGCCGTTGGCGCGCCCAAAAGATAATATATAAAATAATATTATTATTATTTTCCCAGTCTTATTCCCCTTTTTTTTATTAAAAAAAATAAATAAATATATATTTAAAAAAACATCTATTTGGCAGTGTAATATACTTTACTGGTTTTGTTTTATTCTACGCTAGTTTGTTTTCATGGTAATACAACGTATTATATTTTAGTGTAATGTTATGTATAGAGTGATATGTTGATAGTAATACCAATCTAATCCTCCATTGACGGCTATCAGATAATAATAATGGGGGAATACGTTACTGGTTAAATTTCCCAATTTACCACTTAGTTGAAATAAGTATGACATTATTTAAAAGTAAATGGAAATGTTTATTACTCTATGAAAAAAATAAGTAAACAATACTATTACAATTGGCAAATGAAGATAAATTATTTGTACTTATATACTAAATAACAAAATCATTTGATTGGAGCAGGTAGTGTATCTGTTGGGAACCTTAAACATAATGCGCCGCAGTTTGCTACAGAGTACTTCTGATATACTCGTCTGTCATAGTACACATCTACATTAGGACCCGATTTGATAAAGTAATCTATTAACTCTCTGGGGGTAGATAAATTGCCAAAGCTGTCGAATCACTCAATTCTCCTTCCATTTTTCTGTACACAGTCCATTGGGTTCCCGCACCTTTTTTCGAATCTAAATTAATAATCGCACTTTCATTCGTCTTAGGCTTGGTAGGCAATCCATCTTGACTGAAAACTCCTCTAAAATTCGGATGATGATGGTGATGAAACTTGAAAATGCGCTTGGGATGGTGTAGGAAGTGATGGTGTTAGTAGATCCGGCATATTTGAAATAACGGCATCTCCATCCGAATCTTTAAAAAAATTTTGAATAAAATCTGCTGCTGTCGTTGTTGTATCGGAGTTTGTACTCGAGACAATATTGTTGCAATCATTCGTCGTGGATGAAATTGTATTTTTCTCGTTATGGACTTCACCAAACTGACTCATTTTAAATTATAAAAGAAACGGCTTTTCATTGAAAAATAATAATATAGTTTCAATATTTTAATCAACGTGAATTTCAACGCATGCACTACAACCTCTGAGAAAACTAATATGCTTTACAATTATTCAACGGCTTCAACGATCTTGTATACATTCTTACAAATGAAGAGTGTTGTGTGACATAAGCAAGCGCTAGTAGGGAACCCTGATGATAAGATGCATGTGTTTATAGGTATATTTTATGTTTATTAGCCAGAGATGATGAATCTTGAATTTTCTTCCGTCTGAATGATGCAATCATCTACCATTTAGAAAGTCGACATTTCTCAGGGGTAACATTTAAAAATATTCATTGAAAATAAAAATAAACATAATAGACGCGCGCGCGTGTGTGTGTGTGTGTGTGTGTGAAAGCGCAGTGTCCACGATCAGGATTCCAGTGGTGGCGTGTGTGGGCCTATGTAGATGATCGGATAATTAATTTCGAATGATCGTCTCGAATTCACCATGTGTCCCCATCATTCAGTTGCTGGAGCAGTCATAATTTTCGTTAATTATAAAAATAAAACAAAAAAACATCGAATGATCACGCTTCATTCGGTCGCTGGAACGTTCAAATATTTCTGTTAAAAATAAAAATAAAGACATCGAACGAACGTCTGGAATTCGCCCCCTGCACTCTGCGCCACCATTATTATCTGCTGGAATATTCAAAAATTTCTGTTAAAACTGCGGTCTTGCTTCCGAAGCCTCCCTCATAGAAGCACACCTCCACCGCCCACTGGATTTATTTCAGCGATATACAGCTACTTATTCTTAACTTAAAAAAACACATGCCTTCATACTATTTTTAAGATCAGCTTTTTCGAAATTTTTAAAAATTATATTCAGTGCTAATATTCAATGTTCATTAATATAAACGTTGGAAAATGGGATCATCTCCTTAGGAGATATACTTTATTTACTTAATACTACCGGATAAAAATTGGTAGGAAACTTTCATTAGAATATAGGGGAAAAATAGGAACACTTAAAATTTTAAAATAAAGGGAATTTCTGTTTTATAATAATATAATCACTCATGGCTTTACTCGTGTATTAATGCATATTTAAATCTGTACCTGGAAATTAATAAAAAAGTGTTCATTTTATCTAGAATTTCTATTTATGTAAAGATTCTTTCTCTCTTTGAGAAACATGTTTAACACCGTCCAAAAAAAAAATGGTCTTCACATTTCACGTACAGCAAACTACAGTAGTTGAATAAGAATTTCAAATTTGAGTATAAATAACATTCCCGGTAGTAAATATTAAAAATACGGTTTCCAATCTTGTCAATCGAATGCGTTTTCTGGAAGTTCCAAAGCTTAACATTGTTCGTATGCACTTTGGCTATTCTTTGCTGCCTTCCTCCAGATTTCGTTTTTCCTTGATTTCTTCTCCACACTGTCCTCTCCATTCGGATGATGCAGTTATTTGCGACGCCGATTATGTGTTTTTCCAGTGTTCATCTCTCTCCGTGAAGCGTTCTGCCTTATATTCTTATTTGCTTAAGCTTAAAAAAAAAAAAAAAAATATTGTAATTATTTGTTTCCTATCCCTTATTTACCACTTTTATTATATCATTCATTTATCCTATAAACCAGGGGTGGCCAACACGTCGACCGCGGTCGACCGATCGACCGCAAAGGTTTTGAAAATAGCCCACGAAGCTAAAGTTGAACAATTTGCTTTCACTTTAATTAATGTTTGAAAATCTTAATGCGATTATTTATTCTTACCAGAATAGACTATGCAACGTAGCCATACTGTTTCCACTTTTTCCAATGAGCAACGCAAGTGAATGTTAACTTTTAAATTAATTGTAGTCGTAACGCATGCGCATATAAATGGCAATCGCACAAAATGACGCAAAATCATGTGCCAGACAGCAAATAATGAGGTTATTACCCACGGTTCGTTTGAAGACAAATTTATATGTAATAAGTTTTAATTTAAAATTATGCTAAGAGAACTTCTGCCACAAATATGCACTCATATCTACAAACTAAAGGTGATTCATATCTTCTCAAAAATGGCTT
The DNA here is from genome assembly GCA_039619475.1 of Icerya purchasi. NCBI lineage: Eukaryota > Metazoa > Arthropoda > Insecta > Hemiptera > Monophlebidae > Icerya > Icerya purchasi. Next base: position 135,169,841 of record CM077116.1, read on the forward strand.
CTTGATCTTTCGTTTTTCTGCGATATTACTGAAAAATTACACCAATTAAACCTGCAACTAGAGAGTAAAGGTAAAACAATAATAGATATGATGAGCATTTTGAAGTCATTTAAAGAGAAACTAAATACACTTGCAATGCAATTAAAACGTCGTGATTTAAAACATTATCAAAATCTGGCTGATGAGTCTAAAAATAAAAAGAATTTTACAACAAATATGCCGATATTATTGCACTGCTTTTAAAAGAATTTGAAAGAAGATTTCTAACATTAAGTGAACTTGAAGATATTGCCAGTTTTTTGTCTTGCTCATTTAATGACATCGATGTTGAAAGTGTAGCTCAGAAACTAAACAACTTACTCGATACTACAAATTTAACAAGCTTTGAAGAAGAAATAATAAATATTAAATGTGACATAAATCTTAAGTCATTGGTTTCAGATTGTAATTTTTGGAAACTGATAAGAAAAAATAAATATCCAAATATATGGACAATTGTTACACGTTTCAATGACTTCTTTGGATCAACATATTTATGTGAATCCGCATTTTCATTTATGAATGTGATCGAAACAAGTTACTTTATTATCATCTTTTAAAGCTTGGTCTTCCTGCTCCTTTCAACGCCTCTTTGGTTCGTTCTCTACCTTTTCTCTCAGTTGTTCCTATTCTAGGGGTGTTCCTTGATTCCATTGTCGACAAAATAAAAATATAATTTCTATTCTATTCCATGCATCTATTCCACTTTGCTGGGCTAATGCTCTCTGGTAGCAAACCCAAGGGGGGTAAAAAAAAAAACGCAATTAACAGATCAACATTTGGAATCATGTTTGAGAATTGCCTTAAGTTCATATGAGCCAAATTTTGAGAAACTTGCTGCACTTATGCAAAATCACATTTTTATTCATTTGCTTATTTACGGTGTATTTTTTCTAAGTTAAGAAGTATTTCATAACGAAAAAAATAAAAAAAGGTATAATAAAATATGAAAAATAATGTGAAAAAGAAGTTGATTTTTAGCAAGAAAAAAATTCAAGTATAATGCTAAAAATTGTAAAATAAAATGTTTTTTTGACAAAAAAAAAATGTCGACTTTAAAGTTTATTATTAAAAATTTAATAAAATTGCACCAAAAAGTAAAAAATAGTCGTTCGATAAAAAATATATTTCAGAATGATACTATTGTAATTCTTATACAACATTAACTTTTTATTCGGTAAAAAATATATATTTTAAAGTGATAAACCTTAAGTGGTGACACAATCGTAATTCTTGTACAACGTTAATACCCTAATCGGAGTAAGCATCAAATTCATATTACAACATTAATTAAAAACCGCATTAAATAATCATTAAATTGTTTCTAACTATTGTAATATGAATTTTATGCCGACTCTAATAATAGTCCGAGAGCTCAGGGACCAGAACTGCAACAGTTTTAGAAAGGTTGATATTTTGACATTAGATTATGTAGAGCGGTTGCATATTCATAGCCTACCATCAGTCAGCCAGTTTCACTAACACCTGGCGCGTGGGCAGCTCCAAACTAGTAAAAAATACATGCACGATATTCCTGCTGTTGATAGTAAACCAATAGTGCTATACTTCTATCATAGAATATAATATTCTACGAACTATAGCAGACTGCTTAATATTTTAAATAAACTTTTAAATTACAATATATTTCACAATTACATACAAGCATTATACGGCCTAGTGTGCTATATAAATTAAGCGCACGGCGCGTCCTTCTATTGTGACTGCTGACGGCGTTTGTTGCATAAAAATAGCGACTGACTAAGTTTTTCATATTTTAAATGATATTTGCTGATTGTATACGAAATATGAGATTTTATAAAACAGTTGCACGAACAAAGAAAGCTTTTGATGACTTTAGCGCGTTGACTAACTGTACCCGCATAGTTTGTTAGTTGATCAATTATCTATAAACTGATTTTAAGATTTTATAAAACAGTTGCGACATACATGTATTTTTTACTAGTTTGGAGCCGCTCACGCGCCAGGTGTTCGTAAAACTGACTGAGTGACGGCAGCTTTTTTTTTTTGTTTTAATATAAAACAATATTAATATTATTTTATATATTATCTTTTGGGCACGCCAGCGGCTTTGACCCAAACACCTACAGAAATTATGGAAAGGATAAAATAGAGAGACGATTAGAAATAGAGTTTAGGAAAGATTAAAGTACAGGGATTATATCTGGAGATGGAAAGAAAGGACAAAGGAAGAATTGTAAAGAGCAGGAAGACCCAGTGTTAAGATTTTGGAGTACAAAACAGAGCGTTCAGAATCAAGGGCAGAGCATTCAAAGAAGATGTGGTTTGCATCACATATGAGAGTAGCGATGGGACTATGAAGGGAACAATCGGGAGAGAAGGACAGAGAAAACCGAAAACGTAAAGAGGGTAGAAGGGAATGATTAAAACGCAGTGTGATTAAGGAAACGATTACGGAACGTTGATAAGAAGAGGAATGAAACCACGGCTGAGAACAGGGAACCGACTGAATTTGAAGATAATGAGAGGCGGGATTAGAAAATAAAGAAGGATAGATGTCCGACCATAGTCGGGAATGACTATCTGAGGAAAGAAGGAGGATGTCCGGGGTAGGAAAATTACAGAGTAAAAGACCATTGTGGACGGTCAAATGGGCTAAAAATCAGCTAACTCGTTGCCCTCGATGCCGGAATGGGTAGAAACCCACAAAAAATCGATAGTAATAGAGCGGGATGAGAGTAGATTGGATATGAGGAAACGAATTGAGAGAATAATAGAGTTGGAGGAATGAGAAGGATCAGAAGAAATAGCTTGAAGAACACTTTACTATGGATATACAACCGCTACATAACCTAATGTCAAAATATCAGCCTTTCTAAAATTGTTGCAGTTTTAGTCCTTCAGCTCTTGGACTATAAGTATCAATGTTGTATAAGAATTAAGATAATATCATCACTTAAGGTATATCACTCTGAAATATATTTTTTATCGAATAACTATTTTTTACTTTGTAGTTCATTTTTATTGAATTTTTATAATGAACATTGAAGTCGGTATTTTTTCGTAAAATAACATTTTATTTTTGTTATATCTCATTAACTGCAACACATACGCGATTGTAAATAAAATAAAATTTAGAATATTTCCGTCGTTTAGAATTAGAAATTACATGCTTTCTGAGCTAATGAAAATACAAGTACTTATGTGTTGGCTAATATAAGAAATGTCTGCATTATGTATACTGACACATAAAATTTTTGTGTCAGTCTGTGATTTGCGAATATTTACAGTATAATTACTGCATTAAGTAAGAGATAAAAACGATTTTAATGTTTTAAACAATCCAGTTCAAGTTTCACTTTTTTTTAATCGACGAATTCTATTTCTCTTTAAAACAAAAAAAAAAAAAAACATCGTGTAAATACTGCATTTTTATTATAAAAATTAAAAAGCTTAAGTCGCGGAGCCCATCTTTCTAATGTATATACATGTATACTAAGGTATTTCGTCTTCTGCATACACCAACTACCAACGACTCGCTTACTTTGACTGCACCTCGCAGCACTGTTAATTTTTAGACTATCCAAACATTAAATGTTTATACTGCTATAAATTGTAATTTAGGAAAGAAATGTTGGATCACAACACCATACTTCAGCTCCATGAAGACTATCCACATTATGCAGCGCTATTTTAGGAACGAATTTTCTAAACCTACTCGGTGTTCTTGCATACGTCACTTTTGATTTTTTGGAATTTATTAATAATTTTGTGTCGTGTCCCTATCTGCAGACCTTATTCAGGACCTCCTGAATCAATCTTTCCGCAATTTCTAGTTTTGAGCAGTGTTATCGTAGATTTCCCCTCTCTGAACCTAGATTGGTTATGATGTATTAAATTGTTCCCTTCCAGGTACAATTTAAGTACATAATACTCAACCACTTTAGCAATAACTGATATTAACATAATTGATCTATAGTTTTCACAAAGTTTTTTATTCCTACTTTTGGGTATATTGGTCTTATTATCCCTACTTTTAACTCCTTGGGAAAGATACCTTCTTTTACCGACTCATTAATTGATTTTGTTAACAACGGAGCAACCTTTTTTGCATGTGTAATTACACCGTTCACCCGGAAACCATCATATCCTTGAGCTTTATTTGGCTCCATTCTTTTAATTATAGTTTCTATCGCATCATTCGTGGCTTCTGGTATGTAAAATGACGAAACCCTTGAATTAACATTGTCGGTCACAATAAAACTAATATCACAATTATGTTTCAACTTTTCAATAACATCCGCGTAGTAATTTTGAAATTTACAAATCGCATTGCCGTATCGATCGAAATTCTTCCCTATTACCTCATCTATAATTATAGTCTTTTTTTTTTACACACTATTCGATCAATTATCTTCTAGGTTTTCTATGTCATTATTCGCTTTTTGTAATTCTTGTTGATAGTAATTTTCTTTTTCTTGTCTTATTTCCTGCTTTACCAAATTCCTGTATTTCTAATATGTCCTGTGGGGCACGTTGTAACTAGAGTCATCTTCTCTAGTAAGTAGTCACTTGACCGCCGTAAAGTGCTAGCCCCACTGGTGGAGAAACGAAACAACAACCATGTGAGTTCTGTACGTCCACGTCATGCAGGGTGGTCATCTTCTATTTCGGCGGGCTTAGCGATGATTAGAAGAGCTAAATCGGAACTCACAAAATATACAGCTGATAGGAAAACGGAGGAGGGTTCACTTGCCGAAGATGTTCCTTCTAATAAACATCGTTAAGCTTCTTACTGCATTAACAACAACAGACTATCAGAAACTCGCTCGTGACATATGTGCCCCAGTCGGATTGATGTATATCAGTCCAGAGCGAGTAGGCGAGTATCTGGCGCCTTAAAATTCGGCTAAGGCAGTAAACCATAACAGAAAATCTCCAGGAAGGCAAGGAGAAATCACCTGGATCACTTTTCTCAAGAAAACTATTCTAATGGTGAACAAAGAGAAAAATACGGCACTCTCAGTCTCCGGCAGACCTTAAATGGTCCGAGAGTGCTAAGAATCCTCGGATGGAAAATTTTGAGAAATACAAGAAGCTCGAGGAAGGAGAAAAAGAACCTGGATAGAAGATGCGAGAGAATGAACGGGAATTCGGATACCGGAACTGCTACACAACATGGCCGACAGAGAAATCGCCGGAAGAATAGTCGCTATCATCTAATGCAGATACAGCACCAACAAGAAGAAGATTTCTAATATAGTTCTTTACATTTCCTATATGAATTATTCCCTTTACGTCTTTTGTAGTGTAGATCTATAATATATATGAAGTTCAATATTTTCCTGTTCATCCAAACTGCAATGGGCTTGTATCTCCTGTCCCCCTTTGTCCGTCTAGTCAATTTGCACTCGTCATAAAGTTTATTGAATACTGTTTATAAATTATTTACTAATTCTTCGACTCCGCTCTTCCCTAGCAAACCCTGCCACATTTACTTTATCTTTTAACAAGTTTTGATTCAAAAAAATTTTACTAATGTTCTTCACGTCCTCGTCTCTACCTGCCATATATTTTCTGACAACGTATTTATTATAAGTAAGATGAACTAATATATTTTTCTTATCAAGAAAGTACAGAAAAAAATTATAATTCCATTATTAATTTGCGTGACTGATAAATTATTCAAGTAGTTTAGAAGGGTCCGATTAAAATTTTATCCAGAGTTTAATATAATTCAAACAATTTTTATTGGGAAAAAATAAATTTAAATTTTAATACTGAATTCAAATTTAAAATCGATGAATTAAGTAAGCCGTTGTTCTCCTATCTGTTTTTTTCGATTTTCTTTCATGTTATTAGTTCTTGCTATTATTATTATTATTATTATTATTATTATTATTATTATTATTATTATTATTATTAGTATTAGTATTAGTATTATTATTATTATTATTATTATTATTAACATTATTCTTATTATTATAATTTTTTTGATTATTAAGCTACGTCTGAATATTATCTCTACCATTTTCGTCTCGCTATCACTACCTTATTTCCATCGCCAATTCCGATAATTTTTATATTTATTATTCGTTCCTTTACTTAACGCTGTCCGCTGCTTAATTATTTAACTCTGAACCGAAGTGCACTTTCTCGTCGCGCTGTTTTACGTCTATCATTCCTTAATCTCTGCCTATTGCATTTCCGTTTCCTATTTACTCGATTCGTGTATACAACGATATTTCTCATGAGCAGACCGCTGTTATTCTCAAAGACCTTTTTTCCGTTCATTGATAAATGAACCAATTAGTGTAGTCCTCATTTCTACAACATAATTATCTTCTATTTTTTATGTTTCTGTTCTGTTTATTTTCGTTCGTCAATTACCATCCTTATGAAGCTATCTTAAGCGACTTGCTCTGGTTACCTTCGCTGGAACGGCGAAGTCGAATCCGTGTTTTTTCCTAAAATCAGTCGAGTCTCTATCTCCGTTCTGTTCGGTTCCAGTCTTTTCAGGTTTCTTCGATCTTCGGAGTTTTTCTGCTGCATTCAGCAGTTCGAAGTGACACTCGTCAACCGAGCTAATTTTTTAGACTCGTCTCGTGGAATTCGTAGTTGTTATTACTTTATTTAATAATAAATAAAGAACTACGAACCACTTTCGGGCCGATGAGGAAATAAAAAAAAGGATATTCTTAAAGTTGATCTTTTTGTTCTTTTATTCGTTTACATTCGACCGCGAGTGAAGGAACACAACATTATTATTTCGGCGCAGTCGTTAGGATACGCAAAAGATTTTCGCGTTAATCACTAACGAAACTCGTCGAAAGTATCGTCTCATCATTATTCGACTTGTCGATTTACGTCCGCCATCGTCGTTCCTCTACAGTTAATCGGTTGTTTCGGTCGAATATACCGTTTTGGGATGTACGCAGATTTCAGCGACGTTTACGTAGAAATCCATCTCATCACGGTACGAGCGACGCTCAATCTGCCGGTGAGTCTACTTACTATTTTTTTAAATCTCCTTTTTTCTGTAAATTGTTGCTTTTATTATCCTATTATTCTCTGCTAAATTCCTAACTAAACGGTATACACGCTTATATGTAAAAAAAATAAATATATATATATATAAAAATAAAATGGCTAATTCATCGCAAGATCCGTTATATTCATTAGATTCTTTAGCTAAATTAGTACCTAGAGAATTTTCTGGTAATCGCGAATTATTACCTGATTTCTTATCTAATGTAAACAATGCGTTTCAATTAGCACATGAATCTCAAAAAATGCCTTTATTACACGTTGTCGCTAGTAAAATCTGTGGTAGTGCGAAAGCGCACCTAATAAATTGCTCGTATAATTCTTGGGAAGAACTGAAAAATAGATTAAAAATTTTATACCAAGACAAAAAACACTATTTGCAATTAACTGCAGAGCTAGCAAATATAAGACAAGGGCACAACGAGAATATCACTCGATATTTCTCGAGGTTAGTTAATTTGATAGATCGTATTCTACAATAATATACTTTCCAAATGGCGAACATTTAAAACCCGGTCAAATTAAATCAATAAAAGATATGACCATGAATCGTTTCGTGCTTCATAGTAATCAAAAAATTAACTCTTGAGATAGAAAGAATTTTCTACGTTAAACGAATGTTTTAGCGCTGCTTTATGTGAAGAAAAAGCTTTGAACATGCAAGAAAACGTTTTTCTAAATATTCATACAAAAAGAATTGTAAATTTTGTGGACTGAATAATCACAGTTCTAACGAATGTTATAAGGCGAATAAAATCCTTTATGCTGATAATAACAACTTTCGTAAATATGATAATAAAATGGAAAATAAACCTCCTGACAAAAGTTGTGGATATTGCAAAAATTTGAGACGTAATATCGAAGAATGTAGAAAATTAAAGTACAAAAATTAACAGAATCAGCGTACTTTAAACTCCTCTCGACTTCCGGTCAGGAATACCGAACCGCGAAGTGCCAACGAAATACAGGTATTCAAACAATGAATGGCTAATATATGTAATGTAAGCAATGCAATGTACATATATATCGAATGTACATCAAATTTTGCAAAAAATAATAATTTCAAATTTTTATTCGATACTGGAGTAAACAGATATTTAAATAAGGCCTCTAGTTTTGAAGGCAGTATATATTAAATTTTACGACAATGAAAAGATTCTTCTAAATGGTATACATGCTCATTCATCTATCGAGACATTAGGCTACACTTTCATTTCTTTAAATTTTGGAAACATAGTATTAATGGTTAAATTTCATATTGTTAATTGTTCAACGAACTTACAGAAAATACAGCGATATCCAAATAGGGTACTGAGAACCATTTCTACAGCCCCTGGTACGTCTCAAATTATACCCTCCGTAATGAGACTTAAACGTCATGTTTGTGGAGGATGAAAACAAAAACAGGCAAATAAACATGTCGCCCGACTTAGCATTCATATGAATTCAGTTTGTTAACAATTTGCTGGATAACTCCGTTGAAATACGCAGACTGTGACGAAATAAGCCTTTAGACCTTGTCCAGCCATTATCAGAGGGAGTACTACTGAGTAGTAACCCCTCCACAAAATATTCTTTATCACATTAAATTATTAGCTAAATGATTACTAAAGTTGGTCAGTTGTGATGAGATATTAAAAAAAAAAAAAAATTATTATTATTAACATTATTCTTATTATTATAATTTTTATGATTATTAAGCTACGTCTGAATATTTTACAAATAATTAGAAGCACAATTAAGAACTTTAATGAATCGTCATTGAAACTTTAAATAAATGAAGAGAAACTAAATAATAATATTAACATAATAAATTCCTTCATTAGAAAAATCGCTGACGCGCAGGAAAAATTATTTGTTTCTTGGATGATCACTGATCATGTCAATATTTCGACGGAATTATCAAATGAAATAAATGTAGAATTCGATAATCTAATAAATTACATTCTCTTTTCAAGGAAAGATAAAGGATCTTCTACAAGAATGTGTGAAAGCGAAGACTCCAAATGGTCAAGAATTTCCGCTACCATTAGAGTTGAAAAAAATATGTATAAATATTACGAAATAGCGAAATTGAACGTATTATTTTACGGTAATTTACTTATTTTTGCGATAGATATACAACTAGAAATATAAGCTATACCGCGTTGTTCCTTTTCCTATATTTCTAATTTTTCCTCAAAAACATGTTTTATTTCATTAAACCTAAATTCAACTATTTAATAGTGAATAAATAACAAATTACGCCATGTTCGACGACATGATAGTTGTATCGAAGTTAATAAAGCGAATTACGTATATGTAAGAAAAAAGTAATTCATCAAATTAATAACGATTCACCCTGCGAGTTATCATTGCTATTAAGCCGAACTGCTCGTATTCTAAACGGTTGTGAAAAAATTGCGATTAACTACAGACCACCTTATGGAATAAACTAATCGATAATAGATGGCTATTCGCTACCTCGAGGTTTACAATGGTATCGATCTATTGTTCGAAAACTGGTGAATCCTCGGATGTCAAATTGTTCAACGTAGGAATCTTAAAAATAAAAGCTGGCTATAAAGGTTACACGCACTTACAACAGTTGTTAGTAACTGTGACCATGCAAACGTACCAACACATTATTCCTTCGATAAATCTAAATTTATATCAGTGCTGTATCGAAAAGGGTACAATCAATTATACCACCAGGCTGAATCCCGTCAAGCTGGATCACATGGATCTAGAAGAACTAGAATTTATTGAACATATATGTTATTGTTAGATTGCCGTTAATGATAGAAATTACAGCATGTAGATAAACCAAAAGAAATTATGTAATAATTAGATAAATTCTTGCTAAAGTCCTGAAAAGGACTATTTCATACAGTAGATCGTAATTTCGGATTAATAAAATTAAATAACAAAAATGTTCGTTTACAAAACAACTCACTTCGGATCCGGATAAAAGTTAACATAACAATAACACGAAAAAAAAAAACCGGTAAAAGAAATACAGCATCACCTTGGTGGAAAGAAAAAGACGAAAGCTATATCTACACAAAAAATATCGCTGGCTATTAAAATTTATACATAAAAATTATAAAAAAGTAAACGAAAATAAAGATCAAATAATGTAACATACAATAAAATGGAACAAAAAAATTAAGTAAACTAAAGTAAATAAACAAATTACGCAAACTGCAATTGTAATCTAAACAGCATTCCCCCACCAGTGAGCGTAGGGAACGTTAATCTAGGGTTGATTCGCAAGAAGTACAACGGATGAAATAGCTCGCTTCTTTACAACACCTTCTGAGAGGACCGCTACTGTTCGAACAAGTCCTTCTGAATCCGGATATAACTCCACGATTTTTCCATACTTCCAGAAAGTAGGTTTAAGTAGATCGTCCTTTAATAATACAATATCATTTAACGTTAAGTTAGATCTCGAGGTCTGCCACTTATTTCTGGTTTGAAGCTGAGACAAGTAATCTCGGCTCCAAGCAGACCAAAAGGAACGCACCCGACGTTGTAAATCCAAATATTGTTGACCAATTTTGGTTCCAGCTGTAGAATCTGTTTCAGGCGGTGCACAAAGTGAATCACCAATAAGTAAATGGCCCGGTGTAATGATTTCAATTTCATTATTATTGGTCGTATACGTCAATGGTCTAGAGTTGAGAATAGCTTCAATACGAGCAAACACAGTAGCATAGGTTTCAAAATTATACACTTGTTCTTTCATAACACGAACAAGATGGTGTTTGGCTGATTTGACAGCGGCTTCCCAGAGTCCGCCAAAGTGTGGGGCTCGGGGTGGGATAAAGAGTCAGCGGATATTTTCAGATAATGCATAGTGGGTTATTTCTGTACTGTTCAACTGAAGACAATTACTGCTTCCAACAAAATTTGTTGCATTGTCAGAATAAATGTGGGAAGGCCTTCCACGTCTAGCCACAAATCGGTGCAAAGCATTTAAAAAATCTTCCGTTCTCAAAGATGAAACAATCTCAATATGGCATGCCCGTGACGAAAAACATACAAGTATGGCCGCATATATTTTGAAATGAACCCTTGACCTATGTCCAACGGCCTTACAATCAAAAGGGCCCATGAAATCGATTCCAACATGCATGAAAGGTCGGCTAGGATTAATTCGAGCAGCTGGAAGCTGAGCCATCAATTGAGTCTGTGTCTCAGCCTTATATCGGATGCAGGTAACGCAACGGTGAATAACTCCCTTTATTACATTTGTAAGGTTTCCATGAAAATGATATCGTGCACGTAAGTGGGCTGTCAAAAAATTCCTAGTAGCATGATAAAATTTGAAGTGCAGGTGTCGAACCAATAGAATCGTAAAATGATGATTGGCAGGTAATATGAGAGGATGAATCTTATCATAAGATAAATTTGCTTTCTGAAGTCGACCTCCAACTCGAATAACTTAATTAGCGTCCAAAAAAGGCATCAACGATCTTAAAGGGCTGCGCTTACCCACAGGTTCCAGTCGTTCTAATCGGGCATATTCCGCCGGAAAAGTTGTTTTCTGAATGAGTCGGATGATAGCTATGTGAGCATGGTTAACAATCTCGGTAGTAACAGCTAATGCCGGCTTCATATGTAGTCTAAAGGATCGAGCTAATGCGACAATGCGCGATACCGTAAATATTAATCGGTAGTATGAAGAAAACCGATGCAGAAATGAATCATCCAAAAGTATTCTAGAATCGGCAGCAACATTACATGCAAGCTTGATTGCAGCTTTTTCTAGGTTAAAAGCAATGTCAATAGTCGGCATGTGTGAAGACTCTAAGGATTCGGATAAAAGGAAAGAAGGACCGTCAAGCCACAACCGGGACTTCAGTAACGATTGAGCAGATATACCACGTGTTGCAAGATCGGCTGGATTTTCTTTAGTCGGCACATACCTCCACTGATTAAAGGGTACAAGTTCATTGATATTGCAAACACGGTTAGATACAAACGTTTTCCATTCCTTCGCCGGTTTTGCTAACCATGAAAGCACCACTTATGAGTCCGAAAAAACAAGGCAGGCATGCATAGGTATGGACAGAATATCGGCAACTCTTCTTAATAACTTGGCCAACAATAAGGCTCCTTGAAGCTCGAGCCTAGGTATAGTCAGAGCTTTGATTGGAGCTACTCGTGTTTTTGCACATATTAAACGGGAACACATTTCTCCACTGCTGCTTGAGTACAATACATAAGCCACTGCAGCATAAGCATGCTCGGATGCGTCACAGAAGCCAATCAGTTTGGTGCTAACAATGTCATGGAGAGCTGTATAAGGCCGTGGAATTGCAAAATACTTCAGATCTTTCAATTCAGCACAGAAGGTTCTATATTGAAAGTTTAGTTCATTAGGAACTGGTTCATCCCATGATAATTGTAACCGCCACAACCGTTGTAAGAACAATTTACCACGGATGGTAAATGGTGAAACGAATCCTAATGGATCAAATACAGACGCGATCTGAGATAGAATAATACGTTTTGTTAGAACTATCGGTAGTTCGTTGGCATTCAGTGTCGGTTTGATGTAAAAATTATCCTTAGCTGACGTCCAACCCAGACCCAAAACGCAAATATATTTTTCTTGAGATAAATCGATGTTTAGGTCTGTTTCAATCTTGTCTGCATCAATAGTCTTCAATACATCAGGAGAATTTGATTGATATTTCCTTAAAATAAATTTAGCTGAAGCTAATGTCTCATGAATATCTTGCTGAAGCTGTAAAGCCTTTTCTAAAGATGACGCTCCTGTTAACAGATCGTCCATATAGAAATTATGTCGGATCGCAAAGGCAGCTTCTGGTTTTTCTTTTTCTATAGAGTCGGCTAAAACACTTAAACATTTAGTTGCTAAATAGGAGGCTGGTGCCGTCCCATAAGTTACAGTATTTAACCAATACTCGGTAATTGGTTGTGATTTCTCTTCTCGCCACAATATCGCTTGAAACGGCTGATGGTTGGGGTGGACAATAATTTGACGGTACATCTTCTGGATATCAGCGACAAATGCAAATCGATGAGTACGAAACAAGATTAAAATATCGAATAGTTCCTTCTGGATCACTGGCCCGGTTAGAAGAAGATCGTTCAGGGAGAAACCATTTGTGGTCTTCGCGCTGGCGTTAAAAACCACTCGCAATTTAGTAGAAGTGCTAGAAGGACGCAAAACTGCTCGATGCGGAAGAAAATATAAGGACCTTAAGCTTTCTGGTTTAGGCTGCATGTGACCTAACAAAAGGTATTCCCACATGAATTCATTATATAACACAGTAGAATCAGGATCCAAAGATCGCTCCTTACGATTTAACCACTTTTGAGCTTTATTAAATGAGTTACCCAATTAAACTGATCTGGATTTAAAAGGTAGATGAACAACAAACTGACCAGTTTCGTTTCTTGTATAAGTTTCCATAAACTGCCGTTCGCAATCTTCCATTTCAGATGTTACTGACTTGGCCTTAGGTACTTCTTCAATTTCCCAAAAGCGCGACAACTTTTCATCAATACCTTCAATGGTTAGAAATGAAAAGGATGAATCAGGAATAGGCTCCGTTGGAGTACTAACCGTTGGTCCACTCATAACCCATCCAAAATAGGTTTCTCTTAAAGTTAAAGTGTCGATCCGATGAGTTCTATTCAACAAGCAAGATTCATAGTACTCAGCACCAATGAGTATATCCACCGCTGGTATATTAACGACTTTCTGCAAGAAAATTGGATCCGCTAATTTAAATTGATCCAACAGTTTTGGATTTAAGTTCGTAGATAAATTGGATACTGAGTAAGGCAACGACGATTGGGGCACAATATTTGCCTCAATGTTTATTTCAAACGGTTCATACTTGGAAACCAGTTTCAAGATACATGTATGTGAAGCACATACTGCATTGCCTCCGACACCATGAATACGAGTTTCGACCATTGATTTATGAGTTGGTAGTTTAAGTTTTTTAACAAAGGTATCAGTTATCAATGTTACCTGTGAACATCCATCCAACAGAATTCGAGCTTTCGCTGTGGCCTTACCATACTCAACAATTGCTAGCGCGGTCGGTAAAATAATGGTTTTATTGGTTTTTATCGCACCTAAACAAGATAGATTAAAGGCAGTTCGACTTTCCAATGGTAAACTAGGAGTATTACCTCTCGGTTCAGAAGCCGGTTTTACATCGAAATGCAGTAACGAATGATGTTTTTTAGCACAGAACTTACAACCTAAACGCTTACAAAAATTAGCAGTATGATTGAAACCAAAACAATTTAGACACAGATTATTATTACGAATTAAATTAAAACGTTCTGCTGGAGTTTTTGACAAAAACGTTGAACATTCTATTAGTAAATGTTGGTCATTGCACGCGCTATACATGCAGGTTTTTTCGATGATGTAACATTAAATGATGATTTCTTGAATGTTTTGTCCATAATTCTTCGCTCTAAATATGGTTCGTTATAACATTTTTCAAAATCGCGCGTCTCAACGTTAATGGCTCTGATTTCTATAAACTGCCTAATTTGATTAAAGGATGGAAATGTTGTATTGTTGGTAATACTATTTTCAAAATCTCGTTTAGTGCCATCATCAATTTTTGTGCCAAAATAGTATGACAATATAGTGGACCAATTTTCCGTTTGCTCGCCACAAATTTTAAGTCCTTTTAATGCTTGATCGGTTAAATCTAACACACGACGAAGTTCCGCTTCATTTTTCGCTTTTTTGATATTAAACAAGTCGTAAAGGTGTGATTTAACAATCATTCGCTTGTTATTATACCTAAGCGTAATTTGTTGCCACACTTCGTCATAGGCGTCTTCAGATAATTCTACATCTGCACTAATCGCTTTGCCTCACCCGTTAGCGCACTTTTGAGATAATATAGTTTCTGCACTTTTGTTAAATTGGTATTATTATGCACTAAATTTAGATATAAACCTTCAAAGGCTAAATATGTTTTTATATCCCCATTAAAGGAAGGTACTTCTATTTTAGGTAGCCTAGGCGTTGCAGTTGCATTAAGCTCGGTATCTACTGATCGGTTTAATATTGATAACCGAGACGAACTGTACTGAATAACTTCGCGACTTGACTCGACTAAACTTGTATACTTAACAAACAAATTCGATATTTCCTCTCCTTGATTGAAAATTTCCTCTTCGTGCTTTTTAAACTCTGCCTTGTCCGCATCGATTAATTCTAACAGATTAAACTGAATATTATTAAATTCGGTTCTTGCCGCGTTTGCTTCATTTAAATACGATTTTAAAATCTGTGCACTTTTTTGATCTACTTTTTCCTTTAATATGGCCTCAATAGACGAAAACGCTTTTTTAATTTGATATACTGTATATCTTCGTTTATTGTTTAATTTATTAATATTATCTAAAACTTTCGGATCCATTATACGATATAATAATGATTGTACTTACAGTTTTGCTGGTTATAAATTATCCGGCTCTCGGAGGACCAAATGTTATTGTTAGATTGCCGTTAATGATAGAAATTACAGCATGTAGATAAACCAAAAGAAATTATGTAATAATTAGATAAATTCTTGCTAAAGTCCTGAAAAGGACTATTTCATACAGTAGATCGTAATTTCGGATTAATAAAATTAAATAACAAAAATGTTCGTTTACAAAACAACTCACTTCGGATCCGGATAAAAGTTAACATAACAATAACACGAAAAAAAAAACCGGTAAAAGAAATACGGCATCACCTTGGTGGAAAGAAAAAGACGAAAGCTATATCTACACAAAAAATATCGCTGGCTATTAAAATTTATACATAAAAATTATAAAAAAGTAAACGAAAATAAAGATCAAATAATGTAACATACAATAAAATGGAACAAAAAAATGAAGTAAACTAAAGTAAATAAACAAATTACGCAAACTGCAATTGTAATCTAAACAATATATTGGTGCAATTCGGAAACAATCCAGACGAAGAACTAAAAGCTCATAATTCCGAAAAATTTCCTAATAGAACTTTTATACACACCAGCGTATCCGTAATAATTTTCCGAATAGGAATCTACCTGCTTTATAAGTTAATCGTTTCATTCAAAACAAACTGTAGTAAAAGTCAAGGAGTGTCTCGGACAGGTCGTCAACATTTTTCCAATTTACGTCATCGAAAAGAGATAAATTTACCAGAATCGTTACCGCTGTCCGAAATGCCAAATCCAGAAAGCTCAGAGTGTCCTTATAACCTTCGACCAAGAAAAAGATGATCAGTCAATGAAGATAAACGCGAAATGAGAACAGAAATTATATATATGTGTATGTATATACATATATTGTTGTTGTTGTTTTTTGCATCTTTGCGCATATGTTTTTATTCTCTCCGTTTCCTAAAATTGTACCTTGTTTAAATTTGATCAATCTAAAATTTTCTATTTTTTGAAAAGATAAAATAAGATCATTTAAAGAAAAAAAATCTACGATCTCCTTTTATTTTATTTTTTTAGGGGGAGATTGTTGTACTCCTACCTATTTTTTTTTTTCGGTTTTCTTTCAATTAACAACACGGCTACAACTTTATCTACATCTATTGTTTCATATCCGCATCAAAATGTTGTCTATCAGGTACCGACACGAACGTAATACACTTTACTCCGAACACGCATTTCATTCCTTTTTCAAATAATGTTCCGTCTTCCCAAATTACTAATAATCATATAAAAGATGAGGATGTAACCGACGACAATACAATATTATCAAATTACTCGAAAGACGCATTACCGACATCGTTGCACATAGAGAACGACTGGCAGATTCCTAAAAAGAAGGCTAGGAAAAGACCATTGGACGAACAACAAGTAAATAAGTCACGTATGAAACAGAATAGGTTCCAAAACTTGCAAGTCGAAGACGAAGTTACACAAAATGATAATTCGATTGCACAGCCGGCTGACAATGTAACAAAAGAACCTTCTCCGACACCCATATTCGTACACGATATAATTAATTATTCGGGAATGTTAAAAAAAATAATACAGACGTACTATGAAAACAAGACTTCAGAGCAAAATCCTTGAAAGAAAACGCTGTCAAAATCAACGTACACTCTCCTGACGATTACAGAACTACCACACTTACCAACTAAAACACGAAAGAGCGTACAAAGTCGTAATTCGGGGTTTACATCCCTCTTTCACAAATAGCGACATTAAGCAGGCTCTTGAGGAACAAAGATTTCAAGTCAGCTCTGTCTTTAATATTAAAAATAAAAAAACTAAAGAACCTCTGCCGCTACATTTCATCGAGTTGCAGCCGACCGATGACATTAAACGGATATATGATCTCGATTTATCATTACATTCACAAATTAGAGTAGAAACAACTCACGTAAAAAGAGACATAGCCCAATGTACTAGATGTCAAACGTATGGACACACACGATCATTTTGTAATCGGTCCTATAAATGATGCGCGGGTAATCATAATTCAGCTGATTGTAAAAAAGGAAAAAGACTTACCGGTTCTAATTATAAAGTATGCGAGGTATATCGCAAATTATACACCCTGTCAAGAAAGTATCGGGAATTGTCAATTTAAATCTCCCGGGTAATAGCTAGGCAGATAATTTTTTTTTTCCAGGTTGGTACAACTGTTTTGTATTATGATGCCTATTTTTAGCGCGATCTGTCAACCAGTGTGTTTACAGCAGCTGTTAAAATCAGTCGACCTTGAAGTGTTTTGTCGAAGTTTTACAATGAGTGAACATATTGAACAACGTACTTGTGTTAAATTCTGTGTTTCGAACGAAATTTCTTGTGCCGATACACTGAAAATGTTACAGAAGGCTTTTGGTGAATCTGCTTTATCAAAAACGCGGGTTTACGAGTGGTACAGAGCGTTCAAGGATGGTCGGGAGACGGTCGAAGACATGCCTCGCTCTGGACGGCCTTCAACGAGTGTGACCGATGATAACGTCGATAAAATCAAGGAAATCGTTGCTGAAAATTGTCATGTGAGCTTGAGAGAGATGGCTCATGGATTGGGCATGTCACACGAGAGCGTACGTACGATTGTGCACGAAAAATTGGGTATGCAACGCGTTGCGGCTCGGCTTGTTCCGAAAGACCTGAATTTCTTTCAAAAAAAGTACCGAGAACAGGTAGCTGCAGACATGCTGGATCGAGCCAATTTGGATCCTACCTTCTTGGAAAAGATAATTACTGGTGACGAGACATGGGTGTACGAGTACGACACGCTTACGAACCAGCAATCGTCCGAATGGCGGCCAATTGGCGCGCCAAAGCCGAAAAAACCTCGCCAAAGCCGATCGAAAGTGAAGATCATGTTGATTGTTTTCTTCGATATTCGAGGCGTGGTACACTATGAATATGTGCCAGCCGGACAGACAGTCACCAAAGAGTTTTACTTAAGTGTTTTGAGACGTTTGAGAGAGGCTATCCGTCGTAAACGTAACGATTTGTGGGTCGACAATTCTTGGATTCTCCATCACGATAATGCGCCGTCTCACAAAGCCATAATTGTGAATGAGTTTTTGGCCAAACACTCGGTAAATATCATCGAACAACCGCCGTATTCACCAGATTTAGCACCCTGCGACTTCTTCCTATTCTCAAAACTCAAATTTCCGCTACGGGGAATGCGCTTCGAATCGATTGATGACATCAAGACGAATGCGACGCGAGAGCTAAAGGCCATCCCGGAAACCGCCTATCAGAAGTGCTTTGCCGAGTGGAAAAAGCGTTGGCATATGTGCATCGCTTCGAATGGATGTTATTTTGAAGGTGACAAAATAAATTTGGATGAAAATTAAAAATTGTTCGTTTTATTTAACAATTCCCGATACTTTCTTGACAGGGTGTATAATGCGAAATATAATGCAAAGCAAACGCTTGCTGACAAACCGAATCTTCCCGCAAGTTACAGTAATGTTATGAGTGATATTATCCATCAAAGTGGGCATAAAGCTCAGTTATCGTACGCGAAAGTTACGTTAGGAACCAACGGCGCCAATGCAGTGCTTAATCTTAGCGATAATGTTTATAACGGTGTTGGTTTCCAAAATGGTGGTAGTAACGAAAGGAATAACCGCTTCGCACCTAGCCTACCGGTATAGATGTAATATTAAATGCATTTTTGAACGAATTTAAAAATCATGTTTCAACAGTTAATGAATCAGAACACGATGATATTAAATTTATTCTCTTCAGTCGTGAATAAAACACTAGTAAGTAGTGGCTACCTCATTAAGAATTGCACTTTGGAACGTTAATGGCGCTTTACAACGTAAGTTAGAAATAGAGCTCTTTTCAAAATCTCACTTCATTGATATACTGCTCATATCAGAAACACGTTTCACAAATAAGACGGTTTTTAATATTCCCAACTACGATGTGTACACTTGTCTTAGGCCAGATAATAAAGCTCACGGCGTTGGCGGAAATTATTATTAAAAAAACCATCAAACACTACGAGGAGAAAAATTTTCTGAAAAACCAATACAGGCTTGTACGGTAAAATTATGCTCATTTAACGGAACTGTCGCTATTTCCGCCGTATATTGCTCTCCAAATGAACGACTAGATGAAAAACTATTCGTTAAAGTCATTGGGAGAAAAAAAGTTCATATCCGGTGGAGACTGGAATTCCAAAAAGTCGCAAATGGGGCTCTCGTTTGGATAATCCCAGAGGGAAAATTCTGGAAAAAGTAATTTCTATCCGGAATCTAAGTTCCTTCTCGGGGGGCGGGCTTACCTACTGGCCTCAGGATCGCAGGATAAAAACTGATCTACTCGATTTTTTTGTAACAAAAGGAATCGCATCTTTGTATATGAGAGCGGACTCTTGTTTCGATCTACAATCAGAGCACTCCTCGGTTATATTAACTGCGAGCATTTCGCCAATAAGAAAAACACCTGAGCCATACCTTATCAATAAAAAAACCAACTGGCCTTTATTTAAACAATATCTAGAGATTAACGTAAGTTTAAATATGCCGCTGAAAACTAATTATGGCATTGATAAAGCAGTTCGAAACTTAACACAAACCATACAAAATGCTGCGTGGCTAGCCATTATCATTATAGAACTTTCCAAGGGGTCTAATAATATCCCAAAACATACACTAACACTAGTGCGTGAAAAGAGAAAACTACGAAAAACCTGCAATGCGACGAGAAATCCGGCTATTAAAACGCAGATAAATAGGATAACTAAGCAACCGCGTAAAGTACTGCGTGAAAATACAAACGAAACGCTGGCAACATTTCTATCGAGTTTCTCGACGACCAAATACGATCATTACTCACTGTGCAAAGCAGCTGTTTTCAACGGCCAACTGTGCGTATTCCGCCAATACAAAAACCTAACGGGGTAGCTGGGTTCGCACTAATTTCGATAAAGCGGCTCTTTTTGCCACTTATTTTTACGATCTATTTACACCGAATCCTCAAGCTGCTAACTCCACAGATATCCTTGAATACCTGGAAAAACCGCTGCAAATGAGTCTCTTACCTATAACACTGGTTCCGGATTTGACTTATTTGCAGCGGAACTTTTAAATGAGTCACCACGTAAAAGTATTGTATTTATAACACAAATATATAACGCCGTCCTTCGTAATCAATATTTTTCACTGGCTTGTAAGTTTTTGCAGATAATTGTTATACCGAAAACTGGTAAACCCTCCAAGATGGTTTCATCATATAGACCTTTTTTTGCGCATTTCTAATTATGCAGAATTTTCCAGCCGAATTTGTTACTTTCTCTGATCGTTTTACATTAAGCTAACTTCTGTCTCCAACATTATTTATTATTTTACCGCTTTACGAAAAACGTTATTTTAAACTTTTGTCGCATATCTGTTTAACCGTCGCTTTTTCTAACTAACAATCCTTTCTCCTTTTAAACCTCAAGTCCTTAATTCTCACTCTGCATATTCTGCACAGCGGCTAGCGCACTCATTTTCGTTTTGGTCATACAATCTTCATCGCGCAAAAACGAGCTTTATTAAATGGTTTATGAAAAGACAATCGGGACTCGATTAACAAATTGACAACAACCCATAATCAAATTCTAAAAGATTCTTAAGAAAAATAAGTGAAATTGACGGCGATTAAAATCAGCTATCCCTTATCCGAGCGACACTCATTCAATTGGCAAAATGCAACCACGCGTTTCTCTAGATCAATATTTCTCCACCTTTTTTTCTTTTTTTTCGTTCTTGACCAATAAAACTTAATAATTCTGCCTCCCATAGTTTTTCGCTCTTCCTATACTTACTACACTTGCACGCTGCAGCTAAGACAACAAAAGTAACAAACGCTAATAGTTTATTATAGGAAAGGGTTGTCACGTTTCGGCTTAAATGTTTCAGTTTTAAAACTGGTTTTGTACTTATTCCTTTATTTTCCCCTAATATCTGAAATGAAGTAAATCACGCCAAAAAAGCATTATTTTCTTTAATTTCAGTATTACGTGCTAAAAGACAGAAGCACTGCCAAAAAATAAGAAAATATACAGCTGCAAGGCACACAAAAAAATTTAAAAAATCATTATCACGAGTTCGACGATTTAATATAAAAACTTAAAAAATTATTCACATAAATATCATAATTAAAACGTTCTTTCAAAACTCTGTGATAATCGATTACTCCAAGTGTTAAAAATCGCAAAAAAAGAAAAAAAAAAAGCGAAGAACATATACAATATCGAATTTGAAAATGATAATTACAACCCTCTTTTCACAGAAAAAACGAAGTGCAGAAAAAGATTTTTAAAATTCTTTTTTAAATATGAAACAAATTAAAAGTAAATTTTTAAACATGGTAGTGGATGGGGCAGTCGGAATATTCGAAAATTACAAAAGTCGCTTGTACAGACGTCGGTTAAGGAATTTTTTTATAAGGACGATAAACTGAATATTTTTAGTTAAGGAAAGATAAAAAATTAAAAGAAAAACTATTGGTTTTTTTCTATTTTTAAAATGATTTTATGTGCAATCGGATATGTAATAAGAACTAAAACACTTTTTAATAAAAGAGTGTAAGAAAAAAATTTAATTTCTTCGTTTTGGATATTTATAGTCAAATTTCTTTTTTCCATTTACGCACTGTAATCAGAAAATGCTACTAAAAGAAGAAAAAAAAAAAAAGGATAATGCTACTACGTAATAATTATATTTTAGTTTTGGTTTAAACGTGGAGTAACTCGGTTGTTTTGCGCGTTATCGTGTTCGTCAAAATGAACAAAAAAAATCCCGGGGACAAAATCATTTGGGCGAACAATTAATTAGTTATAATTTATTTAATTATTTAATTTCAATAAAAAAAATATTTTTTTTTATAAACCAATATTTTATAAAATAAAAAGAAAATAAATATTGAAAAGAAGTAAAATATTATTAAATGTAGTCATAAATGTATAGTCAACAATAATTGTCAATGGCCTGGAGTAGTTTCCCAACCTTTTTTTCGTCGAGCCTTCCCGAATTATAAATAACATTTTTATGCCCCCCTTAATTTTTTCATTGAAAAAAAAAACACACATTGTTTTAATGACACTTATTTATTTTAATTCTAAGTTGTAGAAAATAAACTTTAACCAACTTTAAAACGTTCTTTATCGAAATAATTTATTATAATTAAAGTACTAATGAGATACGCTTGCATGTTCTGCACCGGTTGGTTGATTCTAGGTTCAGTTTCTGCCAGAGCTATCGTCAGGTCGCTATCAATGGCAAGACGATTTCGCTGCTTAGTTTTAATTAAAACCAGAGCTGAAAACCCTGCCTCACATAAGTAAGTCGAAGAAAAAGGAACAAGTATTCACAAAGCAAAAGAGGCAACTTTGGAATTAACAAGGAATCGTTTGATCCAAAATTTCTCCAATGTCAAGAGATGAAAGTCATCTTTCGTTGTCGAATTAACCTTTATTTCTAAAAATTCTTTCTGAACTTGTTTTGGTAATTATAAGCTATCAACAACAAATGAGTTTCTGGTCATGTGACATATTGGTGACTCTGAATTAATTTCTCGATAGTATCGGTGAAATTCGTTTTCCAGCGCTTGCCAATGAGTTTATATTTCAACTTTGAAATCTTTGTCCAGTTTTTTATTTTTAATTGCTTTGAAATCTTTGTCCAGTTTTTTATTTTTAATTGCTTTGAATAGTCGAGGGGGGTCCAGGTTTGACCCCCCCTCCGAAATGCCTGCGAAATAATAACAGCTTGAATTAAATGGACCGAAATTCAGAATAAATTTATTTCTTTTCAATTTTTGACAAAAGAAAAAAAAATTAAAATTTTTATGAATTCTATGGAATGACTATTTTTTATTTATTTTTATTGTAGTGTTTAAATATTGCATATACAATAATTGACTACAAGGCTTTAGTGTACCATTTATAAATAAATATATTTCATGATGATACACACACACACACACACACACGCGCACACACATATATATATATATATATATTTGTATAATTATAAAAATATTTTCGTATCCCCCCCCCCCGAAATTTTGGTCTAGATACGGCCTTGTTGGTGGCCACTCAAATATAATTTTTAAATTTCCGGACTTGCTGGTTACTAGAATTGTGCAAGAATTCACACAAACGTTCTCCAACTTGTATAATAACATACCCAACAAATAGAAGCGAAGGCAAATAAAATGTCAGTAGAAATTTAAAAAATGCAGATTAAACTTTTTATTTTTCCAAAGTTGTTTTATTCGCATTTTAAATATTTCACTGTTATAATGACCACTAACTAACTTAAGTAATATAATATGCTTACTTTATCAGAAAAGTTAATAGTAATGTTTATAATAGGTTAATTGTAGTAACCCTTTTTCATTTAAATAGTTCTGACTTATAAATTTATTTGACGTCTAACATTTACTTTTGTAAAATTATACACGCTGACTTCGAGAGCTTTACAGAACTTAAACCCCTCCAAAAGTTTTACTGAGAGGGTTCATTAACCTTCTCAATAAATTGAAATGCTTAATAAAATTTTTTTTATACATTTCGTTAAAATTTTAAACTAAATATACTGGCAATAAATATAATTATTACTCACCATGAAAATAGTTTTGCCATTTTAGAAAGTCTTTTAATTGAAAAATTAAATGGAATTTTTTTTATTGTAATTGATAATGTTTGAATGACGCAATACACCTATATAATAATATGTGAAGAAAAAACTTTGTACCCATTTTTAAGCACACTGCGCATACGGAGGAGTGTGAGATTTGGCAAAGTTCACATGGAGAAGGAATGCAGAAAGATAAAATTTATATATAACATCTGTTGCGAATACATTAAATAAAATAAAATGAAATATTCATTGTTTACGTTTATATACTGTAAAAAATTAGCGCTTTCAAAACTTTCCGAGCTTGTCCTTCGACCTCCAATCTTCTAGTTTATAAACAGATGAATGCGAAGGCTAAATTTGTTTTTAAATCTGCCAAAAAAGATTCCTGGAAGAAATGTTGTTCCTCTTTCTCCCGTAACACTCCTTCTTCTCAAATTTGGAAGATGGCGAGAGCTTTTAAAGTCTCCCGTTCTGACCATTCTATATCTTCGAATGTTCCATTGCAAAAGTTAATTCTTTTTTTAGACTCCATTTCTCCTTCGTATGTACTCAGCTCTGAAGAACTTTTCCCTCCTTCATTTTCCATTGACTCCTCTCCTCATTTCCTCACCTTACCCTTCAACATTAACGAACTGCGTTATTCGTTAAACAATGCTAATGAGTCTTCCCCAGGGTTAGATGGTATACCTTATCGAGTTCCTAAATATTTGTCCAACCAATCTCTTCAAATTCTTCTCAATATTTTTAATTCTATTTTATCCAATGGCTCTCTGACTCTCTCTTGGAACTTCTTCGTGATTATTCGAGTCCTTAAAAAAGATCCTTTTTCCTTACGTCTAATATCCCTTGCTCCATGTCTAAGGAAACTTTTCGAAAATATCCTAAATAGATGTCTTATTTGGTGGCTGGAAAGTAATGATTTACTTCTCAGTAACATGTTCGGTTTCCGTCCTGGCCTTAGTCCCTCCGATTGCATTAGTTTCTTTATTTCGGACATTTATAAGTCATTCTAAAATAAAAATTATACTTTAGCTGCATTTCTTGACATTTCCAATGCTTTTA
The DNA here is from genome assembly GCA_039619475.1 of Icerya purchasi. Classification (NCBI taxonomy): domain Eukaryota; kingdom Metazoa; phylum Arthropoda; class Insecta; order Hemiptera; family Monophlebidae; genus Icerya; species Icerya purchasi. The sequence continues at coordinate 135,195,072 of CM077116.1, forward strand.
ATAATGCGTATCTTCCTACCTTACAAAATAAAATGCTTTCCATTAATCTCCCATCCTAATTTATTTCAATTGTTATTCGGTTATTCCAGAATCGTGCGATTCATCTTTCTACACCTCCCGACTCTACTTCCAGAAATGTGTACAATGGTCTTCCACAGGGTTCCTGTTTAAGTCCTACGCTTTTCAATATATATATATATTCTTAATATAGCCTCCCTCTCAATAGGGTCGTCTTCCCTTTTCTTTGCTGATGATATCCTTCTATATTCCACTTCTCACGATCTTAGCTCTGCAAACGAAGAAATGAATAATTCCTTGTCAAGATTAAATGACTACACCTTTTTATTTCACCGTCTAAATCCGCTTGTATTAATTTTACTTATCGACCTTTTAATCCTTCTTTAATAAACCCTTCTGTAAATAACATTCCTATCCCCTTAGTTGAAAAATTTTGTTATCTTGGTCTGATCCTAAATAGTCGTCTCTCCCTTTTTCGAGCAGATTAACTATCTCCACACGTTAGTAAATAAAAGACTAAATCTCTTTAAATCTATTTCATCAACAAGATGAAGAGGAGATCCTGGTACCTTAATTGTCCTATATAAAACTATAGTTCATTCCAAACTAGATTATTTTTCGTTTATCTATGGTAACTCCTCCAGATTTCTCCTTTGTAAACTGCATCGGGTCCGGAATTGCTTCCTTCGTTTATGTCTAGAAGCCGTTAAATCAACTCCCATTCCTGCAATACAACTGAATGTAATGTTCCCTCTTTACCAATCCGTAGATCTCACTTGGGATATCGTTTCCTTTTAAAGCGTCTTCCAGTTTCTTCTTCAAAATTTATTTCATCCTACTCACCCGTACTTTAGAATTGGCGATTCACTTCCAAAAAAAATTCCCCTACTTTCTCATATCTCTTCTAATCGACTTGCTAAATTTCTTCCACAAATTATAACCCACGACAAACTTCCTCACTTTACCGTTCATTTTACAGATTTTCTTTTTCTTCCTAATTTATCTTTGTTGTCCCCTTACTCTAAATCCCTTCCACAACCTAATCAAGATTTCCTTAACACTATAACTCTCTTTTTCCTTTTCATTCTCTTCTTTATACTGACGGATTGAAGGGTCCTCACGGCGTTGGAGCATCCTTTCTATATTCTGTTCACAACTACTTTGAAAGTTATAGACTTCCTACAACTTGATCTATAAAAAATAGCGGAGTAAATGCGAGTGAATTAGGAAAGAATGATTTGTAACAAGACCATATACATGGGGCGAGGGGCATTAAAACTGAAATAGTTATTATAAATGCACAAAAATCTGAAAAAATCAAAAATTTAAAATAAATATCGATGATTTTTTAGGGCGTTCTTACATTTAAAAAAACGAAAAAATATGCTCCATATTTTTAGGTACTTCATTAATATTTTATGTAAAATTTTTTATTACGAGTATAATCAATTACGTACGTAATTTTTATTAGTCATGTTTATACAGTAATTCATTTATGTAAATTATTAATACATAAATCAAAATTATGAAAATTATTAATAGTATGAATATTAATGAAAAATGTATTATTTATAAAATAAATATGCGAAGAAAATTTTCACACACACCCCCTCAAAATTCTTGACACGGCCCTGATTTGTAATTGATTTAATTCCTCACAATAAAATTCACTCTAAGAGGAAGTTTATTTAAAAATACGCTAAGCATTTCGATTATATACCTATAGCGTCCATTCTAATTGATATATTTACCTAATTTTTTTTTATTCTTTTCCTAAATACAATAAGAAAGAGCGAATCTATGTTTAAAACTTATATGTATAATTTTCTCAGGTAAAATCGGCTTTATTCACACGTGATTTACACATATTACAACAACAAACAAAAGAGGCTAAACAACAGCTTACGACAAAAAAAAAAAAACATTTTCTATAGATTAAGATAAGTAAAAACGTATATCTTAATGAAGATTTTTTTTTTTTTTCTTTTTTTGATAGTTTACAACGAAAAAGCATCCGTTAATAGAATAGAGCTCTATTGGGAATTTAAAATATTTTGAATGTTCGTAATTTGTCATGTCGAAAATTTGATTTACCGGTTCCCATATATTAATAGAGAATAAGAGAAACAAACACTATTGATCCAATAGAACGGGAGTTTCTGTTGTGTGAGTATTATGAAACTGCAAATATTGAACAGTGTAATTTAATTGATCATGTGATTCGTGAAACTTTGCATCATGATACTGAATCTAATGTTTTTTATTTAACCGCTCATGCAGGTTATTGCAAAACATGCACACAAACAGCAATCATTCACAAATTAAATTCGCTTAATCTTCGTTATATTGCGACAGCGTTCAGTGGCACAGATTCAGCTCTATTACTTGAAGGTAGAACTTTACACAATGTGTTTAAATTGCCTATACATATTTTGTTAAATTCTATAGCGAATATTACCGCAAAAAGTAGCTGCAGACGTTATATGAATTCATCATTATTGATGAAGTTTCCAAGTGCCCACTGAAAGTGTTGAAAATCATAGATAGATTATTACGGGATCTATGAGATGAAAATGATGAACAAAAACCGTTTGGAGAGAAAACGATACTTCCTCGTGCGGTGATTTTCAGAAAATCTTACCAGTTTTCCCACATGGATCACGTACAACTTTAATTGAAAATTATGTCACGAGTTGGCATAAAATTGTTTATTCTCATAATGTTACGTTTACTCATAATATGAGACACTTACCAAGTTTGTCAGATTCTTGAAAAAAATTGGTAATTTCCCTCAGTTTGGTGAAAATATTATTGAAATACTTCAGCAAATTAACGAATGATGAAAATGATATTATTAATGAGGCGTTTGAAAATATTCCCGAAAACATACTCTCAGATAATATATTAAAGTCAGTTATTTTAGCAGCTAAAAATGATGATTGCACTTTTATTAATACTAATACACTTAAACGAATACCTGGTGAACAGAAAACACGTCATAGCTATGATAAAATAATTTTCGATGATAATAAAATCAATAACTATCCAGTAGAGTTTTTAAATTCTTTGACTATATTAGTGTCGTTTGCCATCACACATAAATATTAATATTGAAAGTTAATTGCATCGTTTTACTGATCAGAAGCTTAAATACAAAGGAAATATTCGTCAATGGAACAAGAATGCGTATCAAGTTTATGTATCGCAATGCTATCGGTTGTAAAGTTTTAACTGTAATCGTACGCAATGAGAGAATTTTGATTCCATGTATAAATTTAACATATTCCGGTTCTATTTTACCATTTAACTTTCAAATTATACCTGCGTTTACGATGACAATAAATAAGTTTCACGGACAAACATCCGAAAAAATTTCAATTTTATTGAGGCATCCAGTTTTTACACATGGTCAATTGTAGCGCAGCAAGTAAAGTTCGATCATTCGATGGTTTGAGACTATATTATATTTCCGAATATAACGGTCAAGAGCATTTAGCAAACATTGAAAAAGTTTTTATACCCAAATGTTTTGAAACATTAAATTCATTTTCAAACTATTTAAGTTCAATGGGCAACATTTATTTTTAAGTGCCTGGCTTTTTTTTTTGATTCAATAAAAAATATATTAGAAATAGAAAGCACATATTCTTTATTTTATTTTTCATTTTTTGTATTAATTGTTTACTTGAATCTATACTAATATATAAAGAGGTGGTAATATGTTTGTAAGTTTGGATGTAGGAGGTAATCTCCGAAATTAATTATCCGATTTTAAAAATTCTTTCACCAATATTTAGAATGGGGACTTTCAGGGTAGGCATAGGCTATATATTATCCCGTTAAAATAAAAGGGCTTTTTGTGGTGACCAATTATTCATATTATCATCCCGTTAATCCCGTTAAAATAAAAGACGACGAAAAAATGGTCGAGCGATGGATCGCATGGGTTTTTCCGGTTTTTTTTGTTTTTTTTTAAATAAAAGAGCTTTTCGCGGCGACCAATTTTTCAACTAAAGTCGACGAAAAAATGGTTGAGCGATGGATCACACTAATAATGTTTGTAAGTTAGGATGTAGGAGGTAATCTCCAAAACTACTCATCCGATTTCGAAATTTATGTGATTTTTGAATAAAATTACTTAGTTGGAGAGAATGATACAATTTTGTATATTGAGTTTTTACTAATACTGTTACAGTCGCGAACTGAATTTCACGCAGGCGTAATTTAACAAATTAAGTAATTTTTTAGAACTGTATTTCACGCGGGTAAAACATAGGCAAATTAACTGTTTAGCCTTGGCGAAACCTGGCCAATATATTAATAAGAAAAATCCAAGGAAATGTCAAAAAAACACGTTATTGTTTTTTAAATATAGCTTAGCCAAGCTGTACTTTATTTTTCCGTATTTGTACTTGCTCGCAGCTGCCGTAATAGAACAAAATTCAAAAAGATTATATGCAACAATTATAGAGTTGACAAAATAACCTCAATAACGTTAAAACTTCAAAATTTAATGAATTACGATCGAATTTTGACCACTGGGCAACCACTAGTTAATATAAACATACACAAATAACTTTTATGAAACATAATATAAAAAAAAAAAAAAAAAATGTAAAAAACAAAAAGAAATAAAAAGTGAAAAAAGAAAATATATTTTATTTATTGTATATAGTGCACGTTTTCTTCAAATAACTGAATCACATCTGTGACTGTGCTCATGCTTTTAATGATTACATCTGCAATAACTGACTAAATTTTCTTATCCATGCAAACTGGTAATTTCCATTTCATCCCCCTAGAACAACTTTGATTGCATATTTGTTGATTTTTTCAATGCCAATTATCAGCCTGTACAAATTAATAATTAAAACACTATTAATTCTCCTGAATGTTTTGATATCTGTTAGCAATCTAGCTGGTATTATATATGTCTAAAATTGTATACCTGTTAAAGAATCCTGTACTACCACGTAAGGTATGGATTTTTTATAAACTTTGATAAAACTGCATACATAAAACTGTTTTTTGTTGTTTCTACATCATATGGACTTTTTATAAAGACAACTGCATGGCAATCAATTATTTTTTTAGGCAGCTTCACTGTTGTTGAATTGATTTTTGTCAGTTGGTTATTAAAATATTTCTGATAACAGTGGAAGTTGCAGCTGTTGTGAATACGGTGATAAGTGTACATTTGAAATTATTTGTGCTAGTAATTAATAATGTAAGTGTTTGTAATATCAGAGATATTATTTCTGGAATATTAATGACGTTATTAGTATCACAGTAAATTGGTCTTCAAAAACTGTTTGAATAAATTTAACTGTAGTAAATGATATTTCAGTTGTTCCTGCTATTGTGTTATCCATAACAAAACACAATCTTTTGTACTATTTTACTGAATACAAAACTTTTTATTTTTACTCTCAGAGTTTAAAAATGTTTTAAGTAAAAACACAGATATGATAAGATTCTAAATGTACAGCAAACAACTAATACTACTCAATTGTATAATTACGATCAAAAAGATATTTTTAATTCAAGTTTTAGAATGAGGTGTGGTCAGACAATATTGCATCGGAAAATTGCATTCCTTTGGTGTATTGACTGTTTACAAAATGAAATATGTTATCATAATCCCTATAAATGAGTGCCAAGTGTGTTCTTATAACAATATGTGATATAATAAACACTGTATGTGTGCTAAGAGGTGGTGTCAGTATGTGGAAGATTGAGGTTTGTTCTTATTGGTAGTGTGAGTAGTTTGAATGACCTTTAAAACAATTTAATAAAATAGAGCAGAGTTGTGTAGCAGAAAAACAAAAGAGCGGAGGTTAATTTTATAAAACCAATTTCAGGTTAGTGGAGCTCTAGAGTGGGAGAGTTGAGGTTGATTTTTGGAGTTGGAATAGTATACTTTAGTCAAATTTGAAAAATAAGTATTGAAATGTTGAACTTGCAGAACAGAAGAAGGTCAAGACGAGTGGCATAATATACCTTGGTTAAAATTTGAAAAAGTAAGTCAGATTTTGAACTTGAACACTGGAAATAAGGTTACTTTGCAGCCATGGTAGACAGTTTATAGATTTTGGAGTCAGATTGTCTAGCTCAGAACATTTCTTAACTATTCACAATAGACATAAACTGATGCAGACAATTATGAAGGGTAAAATAGAAGGCTGCAGATGAATATTATGGATGAAAAACTTGGAACAATGAATGTGCTAATCAACAAACAGATTACTCTAAATGTTACAGTGCAGAGTCATTATCTACAAATTGCTGCGAGCCTTTACAGAAATGGCACTATAAAAAAGAATAAGTAATCATTGCATGTAAACTCATTTTATTTCTAATGGAATATTTTTCAAACGAGGAAGATAATTTATAAACAGTAATTTTAGTCAACAAATAAAAAAATTCTGGTAAACTAAATTTTCGTAAGAACAATTACTTTTCCACTTTATTTTTATTATTAATTACTTTCACATTTAATTACAATTTCTATTTCTCAATTTCTTAAAATAAATAGATGTATAATTTTGTTTTTATATTACAAAATAACACAATTAAAATATGTTCTTTAAATGATTTTCTTGAATTTTTATAATTTATTGCTGAAAACTAAATAGTAATCAAAAAATAAACTATTCTCCAAAGTATTCCAATTTTTCAGGAACAGATGTAGTAGTTATGAAAATAAAAATGTTTTTTATAAGTGCAAGGCTACAATATTCCAACTAAAATTCACAAAGCCATGAAAAAAATTGAAAATATTTTACAAGTTCAATAGAAGGAAGTAGGATATCGCATGTGCAAAATTGATTTAGTTCTTTAATATGAAAATTATAATTGTTTCTTTTTCCTTAGGAATTAATTCAGAAATTCCAAAAAATTATACAAACAGTTGTGTATTATAAACGAATTAATGAACTGTAGTAATGATGAAAAATATGTTATAATCACAATTATCTGTGCTAGTATTATAAACTAAAAACTACGTTTATTTATTCGATTATATTAAGTAACTTGGAAAATTACAAAATACATCTTTTGCTGAAAAATCAACTGGGTTTCACAAGAGAACTAATCTAAGGAAAACATATAAATTTAAATCTGTGAGACAGCTTTCAAAATAATATTTGAACATCCACTTTTCATCTCTTCTACAGTAGTTCTCACACACTTGATCTCGGAAGTCACTATAGTTTACTGCTTAAACTGAAATATGCAGTAGAGCACAACTCTCCTCTTATCATTTTGTACATTTTATACTGCATGTCAAAAATTCAATTCTTTGTTTAATTGAATTCTGTGTGTAAACAAACTACATGTGTATACATTAAATATTCCGAAAATAAAATAAAGTAATAGCTGTTTTTATAAAAAAAATGTACCCAAGGGAAAGTAAGAAGAGGTTAGAAACTCCCCATAGTGATTTTTAAATTTTTTTGTAACGTCATTTAAAAATGCAACATTATTATTTTTAATATTTTTGCATTATATTTAATAACAAAAGGATAATTTATGTAACTATAGACACATTAATATTATTTCTATCAGTGTTCTTATAATGTATAAATTCTACATAAGCTTTTTTTATTTAATCATTTTACTGGTTGATCATATCAGTATGATACTATACTTATAAAGTATCACAATTCCAAATTAAATTAATCTGATATAAACTAGATGTTCAGATTTGAGAGTTTTTCGGAATCATAAATTAAATTTTATAAATAAATCACAAAATATATAGGTCATTATATCCTGAAGCATTTTAAATCGAAGATAATACGAAATTTTTGAAAAATAAATTTTAAAACACAATACGGGAAAGTAAATAACTTTTAGGAATAACATTTTTTTTTTTTTGCAATTTAAATACTTGATTGGTATTTCCTCATTAAATTCCCAAAATGTTTCTCTAAATCTGCTTCTAACCTAATTCAATATCAATATATATTTACTGTATTTATTATTTGAACACATTGTTTAAGTATATTCACGACAATAATACATTTTTTACACTTAATTAAACAATTATATATAATTTTTATATAATTGTTTTTAAGTGTAAAAAATTTATTAATGTCGTGAATATATATTTAACTTTCCAAATATAAGAAACAACAAAATACCAAATATAGTATTAATGTTCAACATTACAAGGTAAAATAAAGATGAAATTTTAAAAATAATGTTGAAGTAATACAAAATAAACAAGTGTAGTAATTTGAAAAAAGCGCGGCATATTAAATAAATAGACTAAACTGACATATCTTAATAAACTGGATATTTTGTTGCAGCGGTGTTAGGAAATTCATGTACGAGTTGGAAATGAGGCACTCGCTGTGTAAAATAAAATTCCGCGATAAAGTAAGGAACAAATCCTCCCGAGTACCATACTTCGAAAGGCTTTACGACATAAACGTTCAATATTATTGGCGTGAACCCTACTAACCGGATTAATTTGCACTTTTAAATGATTTAATCAAAGTACACAATAAACGATACTTTGTAAAAAAAAAAACATAACGCAAAACTAGGGGTAAATGAACTTAAGGGCTAAAAAATTTAACAAAAGAAATCGGCAAAAATTAATTTAACCTGAAATATGGAAGATCACGATGTCAAATATAAAATGGATGATTTCTTTTTCCGTAAATCTCACCAAATCGAAGTATAAGGACTTACGCAGTGTGTCGCATAATTGAATTTCGACCCGCATAATTTAAAATTTTTAAAAACGCGAAAAACTGTTATATTGAAAACATACATGCGTTAAGGAAAATCAGAGCGACAGGTTGTATTGTGAACGATTTCAAGGGGCGCCAATAAATCATGTCATTTAGTAGACAACTACAACAGTTGCAATGGACTTGGAACAGACATAATCACGTTGTTTTAAAATTTGTAATTAAAATTTAAATTAAATTAAGACTTCTTTATTAACAAAGAATTCGTTAAATGTCCTTAAAATAGATACTTAAAGTTTTTTAAATAAAAAAAAATTTTTAAATAATTCTTTTAAAACTACTAGTAAATAATTGCACGAATTACTCTAAAACTATACTTTATATTTTAAAGTTAGATAAAAATTTTTACAATTAATTTTCAAAAATATATGTATATCGCAAAATTGTTTTAAGTTTTTTTGAAATTGCATATTATTTTGTTCACTAAATTACTCGCATTATGTTTGAAACATATTAGAACACAAAAAGTAACAATTTATATTTTTATTTAATTTTCATTAAGATATAAAATAACGAGGAAACTAGATATTGAACTAAAAAGTAGCGACTTCGTACATATTAACATGAACTTCAAAGGAGCAGAATAAACTGATGTGAATAATGTAAATATTACCATTGCTAATTCATAATATAAAAATGATTTCTTAAATCTAGATTAAGAAATTATGATTAAATTTTTTATTAACTTAAAAAAATTTAAAAACTTTTATATAGTTAATTTTGCAGACATAATAGAAATCCAATACAGTTGTTGTAGTACAAATGTTTAAATAATTTTGATTACCTTTATGTCCTGTTTATTTAATAGGTCGTAAAAAAAATTAACTTCGAAAAATTACTTCAACGTATTTTATATTTGTGTTCATTTTTTTTGTTATTTAAAATAAAATGTACTATAAAATGCTTAACATTTTTATTACGACTCCGCTTTTAAACTGTGAATTCCAGCGGACTATTCCGTAATAATGTTATCAAAATTTCCAATACTCATTTATATATAAATTAATTATAATACTAACTTATCAACTACTATATTACCTTAATTATATATTTCATACATAAAATATGATTTAAAAATTTTTCAATAAAATAATAAATAGATAAAAACCCGTACACTTAAGTAATACCTAAAATAAATTATACGCGCTCACCATAATAACGTAATTTAAATAAAGTACGACAAAAAGCAAACGAACTCAAATAACACTAAAAACAGAAACACGTACGCTTCGCATAATGTTATAGAATAGTTATTAGCAGATGTTGATTAATGAAAATTAAGGCAAATATAAATTATGACATTTTTGAATCTGCGCTTAGCAGGCAAACCCATTTGTATAATACGTATACATCGACTTTTAATAAAAATATTTTATTTTTAAAATAAGTATTAAATTAAAAATTATTTCCAACAGATTTACTTAGTTTATTTATACATTACTACACGATATAGAATATTAAAAATTCATTAAATTTCAGGTTTTAAAAAAGATTCACAGGAAATTCTTTAAAAGTAACATATCGATTTAGAAGTACAATTACACCGTAAACCTAAAAAAAAATGAAATAAACAAACTTTTAACATTGGACAAAATTGTGATTTATTTTAATAGCTGTGCATTAAAAAGTTTGTTCGATGGCGTCTCATGAAACTTTGAAAGCTTTAGAAAAAGTCAGACCTATTCTATCTAGAGATCATTATGAAGCTAAACTACGGGTACTAAATCTTTATAAAGCTTGGATTCGCAGTGTTCCTTTAATCGGTAGGAATTTATTCATTTTACTACTATTTTGTATCGTTTGAAAATATTAACTATAAAACTGAAATTATGAGATATTAAATAAACAATTTCTAATGATTCTAATTAAGTGTAGTCACGATAAATAAACCTTTACCAAGTTGAATGTTTAAACCTCAAATTGATTGCAGTTTGAAATATACAGCTGTTTTAGTTCGTTATAAATAAAATAATTTACATCATATTTATTTAATAATTTGTAATGTTACATTTTTTATTGGAAACATGTATAATTATTTTGAAATACAATTCGTTAAATGTTTATTAAACGTGTGACAGAGTTCTTACAACTTTTATAATATTAAAATAAACCAGTTTTATTTCAGTTGAAAGAATGAAACTACCGAGAACAGAAAAACAAGTTATGGAAAAAATACGAGAAGAATTTTATAAAAATAGTAATATGAAAGATGTCAGAGTTATCGATATTGCAGTAACGAAGGTAAATCTTGAAATAATTACCGTATTGTTCCTCTATAATTAATAATGTATGAATTCATGGAATAATTTTTATTATTTACAGTTTTTAATAAAATACATCTGGTGTCATTATAGGGTCAGATGGAATTAAGAGAGACCGTAGAAGTTTGGAAACAGACTTGTCATGTAATGGCGTATTGGAAGGACACCGAAGAACCGAAACCCAAAGACTTTTTATCGAAGTTCATCAGTGGTCCTGATTAAATATGTGTCGTATATTAATTTATGTAACTTCGATATATGTTTAGAAAGATCAGTTACGTAACGTGTTATATCGTTAAAAATTATTTTCATACCAATTTTCAATAGAATAAACTGATTTATGGTATTTGTAGAATTATCGATAACGCAGTTTTGCGAATAGCTCCGTTGTTTTCCAAAATATATATTTTAAATTAATTTGTAATCTTCATGTTTTTTTCTTTTCGAAAAGTATATTTCACGTAAATCACAATATTGTATTCCATCAAAATTGCAATATTGTTTTCAGGCATCAATGCAGCATTAAACAATTCTTTTGCATAGAGCAGTAGTCCGCGCTTAACTCTTTATGTTACTTCCTAAAATACTGTTTTTTAACCGGAACATTATTTATCGAATTTTATTACTTTATTTCATATAGTATTCAAAATGTATTTTTAAAACCGAATTCTAACAAAAGTTATCACACGTGTATTCCTTATATTTTTATAATGTTTCTTACAATATAAACAATGGAAATATTTTTTGCGAGCGTTTACTGGCGAAAGGATTTTTATTGTTTGTGGAAAAATTAGGTCTTAAATATATATTTATCTTGCATCGTAATTCCTTATTCGATTCTCTTTATCTCGTTTTACGTTTCTAATCGTTGTTTTTCTTTAAATTATTACGTCACTTTCGAGCAGTGGTATATTCAAGGAACAATTTACACTGATTTAAGCAGTTTTATGTGCTTACTTTGACTGAATGTGAAAACGGCAATTGTAAAAAAGGAACAAACGACGAAGTCGAGACTTTTCAAAAAGAAACTATTAATTACAGTTAGGGTAGTTTGTATTTGAGTACCGAAAAACTTAGTAATGAAAATACATTCGAAATATAATGCAAACGTGGACAATTTATTCTATTAACAATCCTACCCTAATTTTTATTTTAAACATTTTCTTAATATTAAAAAAATATTAAAGTATACTGGTGGGCGTTTAATATATGTAAGTAGCAAAAAAAGGGTATCTGTGTAATTTTTATAGACACCGATTGTTAACATTATACATTTTTTTTTTCTCGGTTTATTTTATCTGCCCCCTCCTGCCAGAAAGATGTGGTCGTCGATGTTTGTTTTTCCAGAAATACCATTTAATTAGCATATCTATTTAAACAGTTATTTACGTAACAATAATCTCAAAGCGAATGAAAGCTTGAATTAGTGTTCTGATACGAGTTGTAATATGTTCAATTGTGTTATTATTAATCTAATGTTCAATGCCTAAAATAATTTATACCTGGAAAAATGTCATCGATAAAATTAAGGATACCTGAGGAATCGTACGATTTTAAAAACAGTTCCGTATAAATTTAATACCAACAATATTGAAAACATTCAATCTTCTTTAAACTTCCTTCAATAGTACGGTTGAAATTATCTGCTTCGAATTTTTCTTAAGTGTCTCTGTCTTAGGATGTATATTTTATTTATATTTATGCGATCAGTTTATAAATTTCGCTACTTACATATTACAGGGAGATGTCTAAAAAACTATTGTATTTCATTATATTACATTTCAAATGAAAAAATTGTACAATTTTTTAATTTAACAATGCAAGAAACCAATAATAAATAAAACATAAACGAAACTTGACGTAAATAATTTACGGACAACTGCGTTTAGAAAATAAAATGCATTCTTGAATTAAATATATTAAATTTTCTAAACGCAGTTGTGTCCGTAAATTATTTACATCATGGTTAATCACTGCGACAGTTTTAAACGTTTTATAATAAACGAAACGTTTTATTGTCCCTCGGTTACACGCATTACAGTAAATAAGTTTCTACTATTATTCAGTTATTACAAATAAATTCAACTAAAAAAATGAGGTGACAAACGTAAATAATTCGGAATAATTGTCAATAGAAAAAAAACATTACAGCCATCAGTAAAAATAATCAACAATGAGCAAAGGTTACAAGGAGCACTAAATTTATATCTAAAACCAAAGTAAAAATGAATTTCTGAGCTCTCAAAATATATTTTTTGGACTCAACCGTATAAAACATCAAAATTAATACGAGTTTTAGTTATTTCCGAAAATTATTTATTATGAGCATTGTTAAACATCCAATTAGATATACCGCAAATCAAAGTTTTTGGTATTTCATAATTAATTACTATTACAAAATTAGCGTAATCTATTCTGAATAAAAATTGGCCGTAATTAGTTATTTCTAGTAATCAGAAAAATGATTTATGCAATTGCGACTCTTTAATAAACGATTATTTAAATAACAATGATCATAACAAACAACTGCGAAATAATTGGAATTGCCAAAAGAATCGAATTACTTTTCAAGATCTCAGAATCAGTGCTGATGATTTAATTATTTGAATATCTGGATGATGGTTTAAATCTTTTAAACAACGAGTAGTAGATTCATTTTTTCCATTTACTCGTATTTATGTACTATTTATTATTTACTCATGCATATTATTTGTATTGTAATATACGTATATTATTAAATCTTACAGCTCTTCAGGTATTTAAATATTAAAGCTATTGCATTCGTGTAATGATTCAAACTAATTACCCGAAATCTTAATAAATAGTAATCGGATTCTTCGTTAAATCCGATTATTTCGTAATTTACATTATAATTATTATCCACTATAATAATAAAAGTTATCAATTTCTAAATGCCCGCAATTACAGAAATAAGTTAATGAAATTAATTTTACTAGAAGTAATCGGTAACACCTAACTCTAGTTAAGAATAGATTACGCGCAATTCTCAAAAGGAAATCGAATATGCGAAATCATTCAAATTAGAAGGAAACAGTAAAATATGTATCACCAAAGAAGCATGACCAGAATCTAGGATTACTGAAATTGGAATATACTAAAACATATTGTAAAATTAGATAAAACGAAAATTTAAATTTAAAAAGACACAAGAACTGCGATTATTAGAACAATTCTATGCATTTATCTATATAGCACACGAAATAAACATCTATTTCACGCAAAAACAAAAACAATCAATAATACGTAAAAAAATCAGAATAGAGCACAAGCGTTTTGTGAAGATAAACAGTAATAAATTTATTTTAATACCTAAAAATTTACTATATTACGAAAAAAATAAAACTGTTTAAAATAAAATTATAGACTTCAAAATTTTTGTATTAAAATTTAATCAAAATAATAAAAAGTAAAAAATAATATATTTCAGTTATTTACGTTACAATATGATTATTCTTAAGCAACATTATTACTTATCAAAGTTGGCACCAAATTCAAATTGCAACAAAAAATAAAGATCGCATTAAATACTTCTAAAGTTTATAATCCTCGGCTAACAAAAAGACTGTGCTATTATACTCATTAAATTGTTTCCAAATATTGCCGTAATTCGAATTTGGTGTTGATTCTATTAAACAAAACCGCGTCCGCCGGGGAGGGCGGGATTAAACCCCTCCCATTAGAACTGAAATAGTTATTATAAATACATAAATATCTGAAAAAAATTTTAAATAAATATTGATGATTTTTTAAGGTGTTCATACACTAAAAAAGAAGATCTGTTCCATATTTTTGGGTAGTTTAATAATATTTTATGCTAAATTTTTTTTTGTAATTAATAACGTATGTAATTTTTATCGATGTTTATATAGTAATTCATTTATTTAAATTATTAATATATAAATCAAAGTGGTATAAATTATTAATAGTACGAATATTAGTAAAAAATGTATTATTATTCATAAAATACATATGCAATGAAAATTTTCAACCCCCTCCCAACTTCATAATTCTGGGCACTGTCCTGCTACTAAGTATTAATGTTATTTAAGAATAATCGTATTATTTTTATGCATATTGCTCTAAAATATATAATTTTTTATCAAACAACTAGTTTTTACTAATTGTTGCATTTTTATTAAATTTTTTGAGTAATTCATTTTTATTAAATTTTTATTAAACTTTAAAAATAAATCTTGAAGTCGGTAATTTTTTTTTCAAAAACAGTTTTATTTTACAACTTTTCGTTGAAATATTTTTAAGCGATAATGCGAAGAGGCCAATCTAAAATATTGCTACTTTCTGTCAGTGGCGTAGCTGAAATCTTGGTCCCCCGCGAAAATCTCAATAGGGCCCCCATAAGGGTATCAAATAATTACTTTTTCCTTTATTTTTATCTATTATTATTTTTTTAGTTAAAAACAAATCAAATTAAATAAAAAGATACATAAATAAACATGTAAATTATATTTGATAGAGATAATTTATTTGAAATATAATTTTTTATTAAATTTATTAATAAATGTAATTTTTAAAACTTTATGGAGATAAATAATTACGAAAGTTATAGAAGTTTTAAGCAGATTATATTGATGTAAATGAAAATAATTGTACTCGTATCTACAACTCTTACATTAAAAATTATTTAAGTTGAAATATTGTTACGGAAGCGTTGTAAACTTTTTGCATTTTTTGTTGCGAACTTGTCGAATTGAGCTTTTTATCCCTTTCAAATTCAATTGATAATATAGCTAAACCGGCCAATCGCACTTGTGCCATTGTGATACGCAAATAATTTATTATTATTTTCAGTTTAGAGAACAATGTTTCTGCCTTCGCTACTGTAACAGGCAATGTTAAAAATAGTTTTATAGCTATTAGAACATCAGGAATATTACTCAAAAATGATGAGTGATTTTTCATTATATATTTAAAAAGGTCACTAATGAACATATTTTCTAATATATTTTTGTGAATTAAATTTCGAAGTAGCAAAAGCTAATGTATAAAATTCGTTGATAATTCATTAGAATAAAAGTTCATTAGCTCTTGTGATGCTTCAATCAACTTATCATCTTTCACCTTTTGGAGATTGACTGGGAAAAGACAACGAAAACGCTGGAATACTGATCTTATTCCTTCCAATCGACTGCTTAATTGTGCAATAATTAGGTCAATGTGAGCATTGAAAACTTATGTTTTGAACAAGTGTCCAGCATTCGTAATTATTTCTTGAGCTGATAGTTAAATAAAAAATGTTTTTTTTTGTTCGTTTTGGTCTTTTTTCTTGAAATTCTATATATATTCCCCAACTTTCAGCTAAAACTGAAGCTTCTTGAACGACGTCTTCAAAATTATTCCTCAATCCTTTAACATTTTCAAGTGCTGTTTTTACAGTAAATCAATATTCTTTGACTGTAATTGTTTTGACACTAAATGTATCATCTCTAATATAACTTGCATTCCATGACTAGAAAAATAATAAATTGAAATTTATTTATATGTTTATATAAAGCCTTGGCATCATTTTTTGTCTCTTTATCTTTGACTATCATGATAATTTTTACTTAAACTTTCATGATTTGTCTAAAACCTGTTCGAAAAGCATAGATAGCATCATGTTTCGATGACCATCTTGTTCCACACAATTTCTTTAATATGGGATATTTTAAAGAATCTTTGGACATCACATATTTTCTGAATTTAAAACACTGTTGGTGCCCCGTATGCAGCCATAATATTTCTATTTAAATTGTGTGGTGATTGAGCTGCGCCATTCGCTAAATCGTAAATAAAGGTTATATTTTGTATGAGAGATGGACAGAAAAAATATTAATATTTTATTTATTGCCCTATCTCTCATGATTTTCAACCTAGAGCTGTGAGAGCCATAAGAGGTTATAATCTTATCCCTTCCTTACCGAAATAATGCCTCGCAGAAAAACGAATTTGGGTCATCGTACTCGCCACACAGAAGGATCGAGAACACGGATTTTGCGGGTTGTATATCGTGTCAAAATTTGAGCTCAATCAGTGCAGAACTTTTTGAGTTTATGAAGCGTATACAAACCAACTTAACATTTTTCACCTGTTCCCAATTACATTGTTTATTAACAAAAATATAACTCTTGCTTCCAAATGACGTCATTTGGTGCAGAAATTGTGACTGCTCAATTCATGCTAACTTTAAAAATCAAAGGACAAATATATCACAAAGCTGGCTCCCTGCTCCCATTCACAGATAGTGACCATAAATTCCTTCAAATGTACTTTATCGGTGATGATAGAGATGAAGTCGATGCGCGTTTGTGGAATACAAATCTCGCTAAGAAGATCCATCATTTCGCAACTACAGGAGCTCCTTCACGAAAGGAACAATTTGGTGCGTTTGTTCAAAACAGCAATTGATATGATGCCATCAGATACCCACAAAATTGTCATTTACACAGACAAAACGCCCGCTGGAGAACATGTCCGGAGATATAATGCTCCAACTATAGACGAAGTAGCAATTGTCATAGTTGGAGATCAGTTCCAACCTAGAGATATTGTTCTCCATCGAAGAAATGATCAGTTGATAAACGTTGCAGAAACTCACCGTTGTTACGATACTTTGCAATATCCAGTTATCTTCTATGATGGTGCCGATGGATATCATTTCAATGTGAAGATGATAAATCCAATGAATGGTGGAGAAATCAATAAAAAGTGTAGCGCAATGAACTTTTATGCATACCGCTTAATGATTCGGAGGAACGAGGATAATTATATTTTGAAATGCCGTCAGTTGTTTCACCAGTACATTGTGGATATGTATGCAAAAATTGAAACGAAACGTTTGCTATTCCTTCGTTTGAATCAGACCAAACTCCGCTCCTCCGAAGATTACATTCATTTGCGAGATGCTCATACATAGGCAGTCCACGTCACATGCAGGAATATGCTCAGGATGCAATGACATATGTTCGTCATTATGGACGTCCAGACTTATTTATCACCTTCACATGCAATCCAGCTTGGGACGAGATACAGCAGCTGTTACTTCCTGGGCAATCAACCATGGATAGGCATGACATCACAGCGCGTGTTCCAGACAAAAGCTTAAGTCGCTGATAGATTTCATTGTGAAGCATGAAGTGTTTGGATCTGTGCGCTGCTGGATGTATTCGGTAGAATGGCAAACGAGAGGATTGCCACATTCACATATACTAATCTGGCTCTACGATAAAATAACTTCAGACGAAATCGACGATGTGATATGCGCTAAGATTCCACGGGCCGACGTAGATAAGGATTTGCATGCAGTTGTTATCAAAAACATGATACATGGACCATGCGATACACTAAATCCGAATTCACCATGCATGGTAGACGGGAAATGTTCTAAGCAATATCCTCGAGCATTTGCAGCTAATACAGTAACAGGAGAGGATGGATATCCTCGGTATAGAAGACAATCAACTGAAGATGGCGGGAATTCGGCAACAATACACACGTAAAATAGTGTTATTAATGTAGACAACTGTTGGTTGGTTCTATGTTCACCTCTGTTGTCAAAAACATACAAAGCGCACATAAACGTAGAATACTGTAATTCCGTCAAATCAATTAAATACATCTGCAAGTATGTGAATAAAGGCAGCGACATGGCTGTTTTTGGTGTGCAACCAGAAAATAGTGACAGAAATGCAGTATAAGTTATCGATGAAATTACACAATACCAGGCTGGAAAATACATAAGCAGCAATGAGGCTGCATGGCGATTTTTTTTAATTTCCTATGCATGAACGCAATCCAGCTGTGGTTCACCTAGCAATACATTTAGAGAATGGACAGCGTGTTTATTTCACAGATGCAAATGTGCAACAAAGAGCCCTTAATCCACCTGGTACAACTCTAACTGCTTTCTTCACCTTATGTCAGGAAGACGCTTTCGCCAGAACACTGATCTATTCAGAAGTGCCCTCTTATTACACGTGGAATGAAACTAAAAAAGCATTCATACGACGCAAACGAAGGGAACCAGTCGACGGTCAACCTGGAATTTTCAGAGAAAATACAATTGGTAGACTTTATACAATGCATCCTAATCAAAATGAATGTTTCTTCCTTCGCATGCTGTTGGTAAATGTGCCTGGTCCTAGATCTTTCCAACAACTGAAAATTGTTGACGGTGTCACACATGCCACTTTCCACAGTGTGTGTCAAGCTCTGAATGTATTAGAAAACGACGAACACTGGGATATATGTATTAATGACGCGTGCAACACTGCACATCCAAACCAAATTCGCGCATTATTCGCAATTATATTGACCGTTTGCTTCCCTTCATCTCCCATAGAGCTATGGGAAAGATATCGATCGCATATGGCTGAGGATATTTTGCATAGAGTACGCCTAGAAAATGCCAATATGACCATGGAATTTACAGAAAGCATCTAAAACGAAACATTGATAAATATTGAAGACAAGTGCTTAGCTATTCCAAATAAAGTTCTTAGTTAATTGGGAATGCCAGCACCCACCCGAGCTGCGACTATTTCATTTCATGTAGATTTGCGCCGTGAACAGAGTTACAACACTGGTGATCTCCAGTCATATGTCCAATCAAACGTTCCCAAATTAACGTGTGAACAGAAGGGCATTTATAATCGCATAATGCAAATGATAAATAACGGAGTTGGGGGGACCTTCTTCTTGGATGCTCCAGGAGAAACTGGGAAAACATTCTTTATCAGATTGATTTTGGCAACGGTTCGATCAAAAAATGACATAGCCTTAGCTCTCGCTTCGTCTGGAATAGCTGCGACATTGTTACCATGGAAGGACTGCTCATTCAGTTCTGAAGTTGCCATTGAACATGCAATTTATGGAGACTCCTACGTACAATATTTCAAAAGCATCCGGTATGGAAAAAGTATTACAAAAATGTAAACTCATTGTTTGGAATGAATGTACAATGGCACATAAAATATCGCTTGAAGCACTTGATCGATCGTTGCGAGATTTGAGTGGAAACGTTCAACCATTGGCGAATGCATTGATATTGCTCGCAGGAGATTTTAGGCAAACATTGCCTGTAATTTCTCGATCAACACCAGCGGACGAAATAAATGCTTGCCTGAAATATTCAACATTGTGGCGATGCGTATGTACATTGCAGTTGACTACGAATATGCGTGTCCAGCTGCAGAACGACCAAACAGCCGAGGTATTCTCACGACAGTTACTGGACACTGGGGACGGACAGCTGCCAGTCGATGAGACGTCAAGAAGAATATAATTTCCTGATAATTTTTGTAATTTAGTAACATCGAAAGAAGACCTTATCGATAAAGTATTTCCGAATATTTAGATTAATTATCGGAATCACGATTGGCTTAGTGAACGAACTGTCCTTGCCGCGAAGAATAAAGATGTCTATCTACTTAATAATGTTATTCAATCCAGCATTCAAAGTAAAGAAATTATATATAAGTCGATAGACACCGTCATGGAAGAAAATGAAGTAGTTAATTATCCAACAGAATTTTTGAACTCGCTTGATCTACCAGGGATGCCACCACACCTATTAAAATTGAAAATAGGTGTGCCAATTATCATGTTGTGGAATATTAATCAGCCAAAATTTTGCAACGGCACGCGACTCGCAATTAAGAAATTGATGAACAACGTAATGGAAGCAACGATTTTAACGGTGCCTTTCAAAGGTGAAAATGTCCTCATTCCTCGAATTCCTATGATCCCGACCGATACACCATTTCAATTTAAAAGATTGCAATTCCCCATTCGATTAGCGTTCGCAATCACAATCAAAATAAAGCTCAAGGTCAATCTTTAGAATTGTGTGGTTTAGATTTAGACGCGGATTGCTTCTCACATGGACAACTATATGTTGCGTGTTCCCGTGTTGACCAGCCACACAGCCTTTATATTTACGCAGATAATGGAAAAACAAAATATTGTATACCCACAAGTATTGCAAATTTAACCTTCGATGAAACGTATGTTTTGTTTCGTTTCTCATTTCTCATCCATGCAACCACAATGTGCCACAGTGAAGCGTGGCAGGGTACAGCTAGTATATATATATATATATACGATTCATTTGTGAACGACTGGCTCAGATGAGAAAGAGGAATAGGGGAAATTATGCCACAGCCTGTTTAAATGGAAGCAGCAGGCAGAAAGAAGGGCTTCAATGTACAACTTTCTAACCATAGCCAATAACAAGCTGTAATTTAATTCCTTCTTAGTAATGTTTCAAAATTAACTTGTACTGGACGCCATGTCAGTAATATCCAATATTTAAAATATGACGCGTGATCAAAATGTTACTAAGAATAACAATCTTATACACATGAGCCAAAATCATGCATATACAAGCGCGCACGCACACCCACGCAGACATATGAATATGCATATGTGCAACTGTGTTCGTAGAAAGAGTTCTAACAGTTGTCATGAAATTCACAAATCGGAGAATTTTAAGGTCTAGCAATCAATTTTTAATGGAGGTCTTATTGTTGAGAAAATTCCACATAATGAGCAATTGTGAAACGGGGCGACTAATATTTGTTTTAGTGGTAAATAAAAACAGGTATAAAATCTATAAGCCACAAATATCGTTACAAAGTATTATTTTCCTGTGGTAATTGTAAATTTTCTAAGAAGAAAACTAAATTCCATATTAGGACAGAGTTCATGCTGTATTGCTGTAATAGTTCTTTTCTGGGTTATTCTAATATGTTTATTTCTGGCTTATTAATGAATAGAAAAATAAATTCGCTTATTTTCCATTTTAAATAGGGAATATGAATTTTGTAATAAAATAATTTCATTTACGACATTTACAAGGCGATTTTAAATAAACTACTGTACATATTTAAAATCAGAAAATAGAATTCCATGCGCAATTGCAGCATTCATATTTTTTATTTATTGTAGTATTATTTTTAAATGTTTGCGAAAACTGCTGAATATTCTTCAACTGGACTGGAGGCTGAAATAAATCTGAGCAAGTTTACAGCTTTTTAGAATGACCAGAGGACTCTTTGGAGAACTGGTACGATTTATTATCTAGTTACGAATATAAGGGAAAAATATTACTATAGTGATTATTTCTATGCACAAGTAGGGCTGTCAAAATTATAATTAGCCTCATCATTTTATGCATTGGTTATGTGGTTTTTAAGTTGTTTTCGAGAATATGTAAATGTAATATATGTGGCGCCGTTTAAACCTCCCTTCGTACTATATATATATATATATATATATATATATGTATATATATACATCGCTGTTCATGTTAAACTTTATTCCTAGTGAGGAAACAGAAGGAAACACTTGTTAGCATATGTGTACCATAGGTAACTGTCATTATATATATGCTAGTATTAAAGAATATATACCGATAGTCGGAATTATAAAGATACATTTAATATCAGATCGAGCTGAAATTGAAATGTTTCTAATTACACAACAGATGAAAAAAAAATTAAAAAATCATAAACAGTTTAATTGCTGAGTAGAATTTTACTTATACACAAGCACTTCTCTACATGTGGGATACATCATTGCGGAGGGAAAGGAAAATTGTGTTATGTTTTCCTAAAAGGGGAAAATTGGCCAGTAGAAAAGATAAACGCTTGAAAAAGGGGGAAAACTTTTGATTGTTTAATATTTTGCTATGGACAATTGCAAAAAGTTTGTGTTGTAAGTTAAAATTTCCGCGATCATTGGTGTGTTACAATGTCGCAATGAAAGGTACAAATTTATCATTAAACATGTCATTTTTACAAGTGGCCTTAACGTTTGCACTCATTTTGTTTCTCTCAAAGATATCGATTACATATTTATCGACGTCAAAGTGCGTACTCTTCGATCTGGAAGTGTAGTTTGCACACTGATTTAACTGTGCATCAGGAAGAAAATATCAAATGGATTAGGGCTTTCTTTTGTTACTTTATTTTTCCTTTTTTTATTGAAATATTGTTAAAATGTTAAATCTAGAATTACAAGATTTGCGAATGGAAATTGTATGAAAAATAATGTATTAGATGAAAAAAGCTGGAAGAGTTAGGAAGAAGAATTTTCCATTCTGACTGTCGCTGTAATGTTTTTTAAAAGTTACGCTTTTGTACTGTTTGAAATAGGAACGAATGTAATTAAATAATTGTCCTAGTGTAGAAAAATGGTAGACGGACGACTATTAATAGGGTAGAAGACGTAAACAATAAAAACGGTGAAGAAGAAAATTGAAATTAGTAAGAAAAATGTAAAAAGAAGACCAACAACACCAGGTTTTCCCAGGCGGTCACCCATCCAAGTACTAACCTGGCCCGATGCTGCTTAACTTCGGTGATCGGACGAGAACCGGTGTTTTCAACGTGGTATGATCGTTGGCCGAGAAAAAGTTTCGTACTTGTCCTTCTATATTCCGGTTGCCACTTCTTCTTTGTACTAAATAATAAATTTGTTCAGAATGAAAATTACACTAGTCTGCAAAAACAAAAAAAAATTCTCTCCTGATTTTTATGTATAATTATCACTAATTTGATATTTCTGAATAGAAATATATTGTATAAAAAATTAATATTCACGTATCAATTTTTTTAATGGAATTTTTCGATAAATATCTTTTTTTTGCTTCAAATTTAAATTATATATTTTATAACTGATACAATATTAAGTAAAACTTGTTACAAATCATCGAAAACCATTAGATAATCTAATTACTTGCTGTTATTAGTATTTCACTTTCTAGTTTTCTTCTTTTTCATATTTTCTATTGGAGTTTCGCGACGAATCGACCAACAAAAATCGGCAAGCACTACTTCTGAACATTTCCAGTTGTAGCGCCTCTCTATGTGTAATATGTCTTGATGAAACCGTTCACCATGTTCATCTGATACTGCTTCAAGATTTGAGGGGGAAGAAATCTAAGTGAGAGTCTAAAAAATGAATTTTAAGGGACTTGTTGCATTTCAGAGCTTTATATGCAGAAAGAAGTTCTTGGATGATTTCCTGGTAGTTTTCATTTTTTTTGTTCCCAAGAAAATTATGACACACTTCTACGAAAGCGGTCCGTGCTCCTTTTTCAGCTTTCTTCAACGTACTTATTAAATTCGAGTCCTTCATAAACGCTCCTATTTGGCGACCCACCAAGATTCTTTCTTTCAATTTCGCGTCGCTTATTCGAGGGAATTTGGTTTTGAGGTATTGAAAGCCTTCACCACCTCCATTCGTAGCTTTCACGAAATTTTTCATAGGACCCAGCTTTATATAGAGTGGTGGTAAAAAAATTTTCTCACTTTGAACTAAAGGTTCTTCTTTTACATTCTTGACTCCAGACATCAAACTCGTTCTTTTTGGCCAATTGTTCACTACGTATTGCTTATCTTCTGCGCGACTGTCCTACTCGCATAAAAATCAATAAAAGTTTGTGTATCCTCCTTGCAATCCAGTTAACATTGCTACAACTGTTAGATCAGCACAGATGTTTCACGTGTACTGTGAATATTAAATTTTTTCCAATAACAACTTCATATTTCCATAATTTTCTTTCATGTTTGTTGCATGTGAGAGGGCAATTGAAGGATATTTATTGCCATTGTGAAGTAATACAGCTTTGAAACTGATTTTCCTACCAATCAATAAAACGTCGCCATTCCTCCGATCCTTCAGGAAAACCCATTTCTTGTAGAAGTCCTTTAGCATCATTACAAAATACCAAATAACCCTCTTTGGTTAAATATCTCATGAAATCTTTCGGTCTGTTACGAAAATATGAGACCTTCGTATTTTTATCTGACAAATACTATTGTTGTAATCTTGATCCGAGAAGTTGAGCTTAGATTTTGAGAGTCCTAAATCGCAAACAAGTTCATTTATATCAGATTGGGTAAAAGTCTGTATATAATGATGAAGAAGTAGAGGAAATACTCGATTGACTAGGTGTAGGATAAGCGTTTCCATCATCCGCCGTTTCGTTGCTGTTCATACGCACTGGAGGAAATCATCATTGCTTCGAGGAACAGGTTTTTGTGTAGATGGAATGTTCGGATATTGAATTTTATCCTAATTTTTTTCCGTAAATCCTTTTGTCGTAGTCATGCAGAAATAACAATCGTTTTCATGTTTTTCAGGTTCGTGCCAAATCATGGGCCTTGAGAATGGCATGGTCTGATGACTTCCTCCGAGGCAACCTCTTAAAGTTCTGCAGCAACTATTGCAGCATATTTTCGGGAGCCAATATTTGTCTCTTTCATCGACCGGAAACCCAAAATAACGCAGATAAACACTTTTAACCAAATCAGATAATGTACTTCGTTGAGATTTAATGGTAAATTCACCACAAATGTAGCAAAATGGGTCTGGAGAGTCTTTACAGGTCTTTTACATTTTGTACCTACAACGAAATTAAATTTTCTTTAAAATCAGAACAATGTTCTAATCATGTGATTTTATTATTCTCTATATTTCCTAGAAAACATAAATTTGTGCTACACGTATCAATATAATTCAAAACTTACCAAAATATTCGGCATAAATCAGAAATTATCACTATACAACTTTTTAACGTACTCAGCGCTACGGCGTCGCAACGAGTATTGCACAGGGGTATGCATTAGTATTAAAACCCCGTCAGCTGATATCGTTCTCTCTCTTTCTATCAGTGCGTGTCGTTTTTGTGTGTACAAATATGATCTGAACTGAATGAAGCACCGTTAATGCAAGAACGACAGACAAGATATATATAATTTTGTGCTATTGAAAAAAAAAACATTTTAAATAAATATATACGTGATAGCAAAAAATGGAAAACAAATCTGGATTCATCACGTTAAACACTATTCATATTCATCACATTTTTATTTAGAGGAGAATTTCTTTGCAGACCAGTGAATTATCCGTTCGCAAATAGATTTCATTCTTCAATTACCAGCATTAATATAACTATTAATACAAAACCAATACTACTCTATTAACCCCCCCCCCCCCCCCCTTTTTACTCCTTAAATATTCAAATCTCACGCTAGCACTCACACACAACCCATCAACCGCGTCACTTTTATTTCTTCTGAAATGAGAACAACAAACAAACCATGAATATATTCACTGTTTTTCAACGGTAAATACAATTTTTTTCCGAAAACTTATTTCCAGTCTTGTCACTGAAAATAGGTGCCGCAGTAAAAACGAGGAATCTCTGAATCATTCACATTAGCCACTATCAAAAAACGAATAATCGTTTTAAATATTAGTATTTCTAGCTTATCCAAACGAAAATAAATCAGTTCTATTTTTCTGATTAAATTGATGGGATGAGTATAAAATACGAAAGAAAACAAGAGGAATAAATAGAATAGTTGACACATTTGCTTACCTTACTGTCGTACACATCGTAGGAAATTGAAAATAAAATGTGAAAACACAAATACTCCAATTCGGGAACTAAGCGCACTAAAATGGCCAGTAAAGGAAATCAGATTTAAAAAGCTTCCTAAAATTTAACATTTCAAGTCAATTACATTTCCATATGTTCTTCGGGAGATAACGAAATTAGTACACCAGACGGATTCAATGCAGAGAATGGGAAATTTAAATCTGTGAAATATGCCTATCCCATTTTGATGTTAAGAGGAGAAAGACAAATAATTCGCAGCTGTAATATAGCAAATGCTATTAATTTCGACAATATATATATATACGATTCATTTGTGAACGACTGGCTCAGATGAGAAAGAGGAATAGGGGAAATTATGCCACAGCCTGTTTAAATGGAAGCAGCAGGCAGAAAGAAGGGCTTCAATGTACAACTTTCTAACCATAGCCAATAACAAGCTGTAATTTAATTCCTTCTTAGTAATGTTTCAAAATTAACTTGTACTGGACGCCATGTCAGTAATATCCAATATTTAAAATATGACGCGTGATCAAAATGTTACTAAGAATAACAATCTTATACACATGAGCCAAAATCATGCATATACAAGCGCGCACGCACACCCACGCAGACATATGAATATGCATATGTGCAACTGTGTTCGTAGAAAGAGTTCTAACAGTTGTCATGAAATTCACAAATCGGAGAATTTTAAGGTCTAGCAATCAATTTTTAATGGAGGTCTTATTGTTGAGAAAATTCCACATAATGAGCAATTGTGAAACGGGGCGACTAATATTTGTTTTAGTGGTAAATAAAAACAGGTATAAAATCTATAAGCCACAAATATCGTTACAAAGTATTATTTTCCTGTGGTAATTGTAAATTTTCTAAGAAGAAAACTAAATTCCATATTAGGACAGAGTTCATGCTGTATTGCTGTAATAGTTATTTTCTGGGTTATTCTAATATGTTTATTTCTGGCTTATTAATGAATAGAAAAATAAATTCGCTTATTTTCCATTTTAAATAGGGAATATGAATTTTGTAATAAAATAATTTCA
Source organism: Icerya purchasi (assembly GCA_039619475.1). Classification (NCBI taxonomy): domain Eukaryota; kingdom Metazoa; phylum Arthropoda; class Insecta; order Hemiptera; family Monophlebidae; genus Icerya; species Icerya purchasi. The sequence continues at coordinate 135,222,583 of CM077116.1, forward strand.
TTTACGACATTTACAAGGCGATTTTAAATAAACTACTGTACATATTTAAAATCAGAAAATAGAATTCCATGCGCAATTGCAGCATTCATATTTTTTATTTATTGTAGTATTATTTTTAAATGTTTGCGAAAACTGCTGAATATTCTTCAACTGGACTGGAGGCTGAAATAAATCTGAGCAAGTTTACAGCTTTTTAGAATGACCAGAGGACTCTTTGGAGAACTGGTACGATTTATTATCTAGTTACGAATATAAGGGAAAAATATTACTATAGTGATTATTTCTATGCACAAGTAGGGCTGTCAAAATTATAATTAGCCTCATCATTTTATGCATTGGTTATGTGGTTTTTAAGTTGTTTTCGAGAATATGTAAATGTAATATATGTGGCGCCGTTTAAACCTCCCTTCGTACTATATATATATATATATATATATATATATGTATATATATACATCGCTGTTCATGTTAAACTTTATTCCTAGTGAGGAAACAGAAGGAAACACTTGTTAGCATATGTGTACCATAGGTAACTGTCATTATATATATGCTAGTATTAAAGAATATATACCGATAGTCGGAATTATAAAGATACATTTAATATCAGATCGAGCTGAAATTGAAATGTTTCTAATTACACAACAGATGAAAAAAAAATTAAAAAATCATAAACAGTTTAATTGCTGAGTAGAATTTTACTTATACACAAGCACTTCTCTACATGTGGGATACATCATTGCGGAGGGAAAGGAAAATTGTGTTATGTTTTCCTAAAAGGGGAAAATTGGCCAGTAGAAAAGATAAACGCTTGAAAAAGGGGGAAAACTTTTGATTGTTTAATATTTTGCTATGGACAATTGCAAAAAGTTTGTGTTGTAAGTTAAAATTTCCGCGATCATTGGTGTGTTACAATGTCGCAATGAAAGGTACAAATTTATCATTAAACATGTCATTTTTACAAGTGGCCTTAACGTTTGCACTCATTTTGTTTCTCTCAAAGATATCGATTACATATTTATCGACGTCAAAGTGCGTACTCTTCGATCTGGAAGTGTAGTTTGCACACTGATTTAACTGTGCATCAGGAAGAAAATATCAAATGGATTAGGGCTTTCTTTTGTTACTTTATTTTTCCTTTTTTTATTGAAATATTGTTAAAATGTTAAATCTAGAATTACAAGATTTGCGAATGGAAATTGTATGAAAAATAATGTATTAGATGAAAAAAGCTGGAAGAGTTAGGAAGAAGAATTTTCCATTCTGACTGTCGCTGTAATGTTTTTTAAAAGTTACGCTTTTGTACTGTTTGAAATAGGAACGAATGTAATTAAATAATTGTCCTAGTGTAGAAAAATGGTAGACGGACGACTATTAATAGGGTAGAAGACGTAAACAATAAAAACGGTGAAGAAGAAAATTGAAATTAGTAAGAAAAATGTAAAAAGAAGACCAACAACACCAGGTTTTCCCAGGCGGTCACCCATCCAAGTACTAACCTGGCCCGATGCTGCTTAACTTCGGTGATCGGACGAGAACCGGTGTTTTCAACGTGGTATGATCGTTGGCCGAGAAAAAGTTTCGTACTTGTCCTTCTATATTCCGGTTGCCACTTCTTCTTTGTACTAAATAATAAATTTGTTCAGAATGAAAATTACACTAGTCTGCAAAAACAAAAAAAAATTCTCTCCTGATTTTTATGTATAATTATCACTAATTTGATATTTCTGAATAGAAATATATTGTATAAAAAATTAATATTCACGTATCAATTTTTTTAATGGAATTTTTCGATAAATATCTTTTTTTTGCTTCAAATTTAAATTATATATTTTATAACTGATACAATATTAAGTAAAACTTGTTACAAATCATCGAAAACCATTAGATAATCTAATTACTTGCTGTTATTAGTATTTCACTTTCTAGTTTTCTTCTTTTTCATATTTTCTATTGGAGTTTCGCGACGAATCGACCAACAAAAATCGGCAAGCACTACTTCTGAACATTTCCAGTTGTAGCGCCTCTCTATGTGTAATATGTCTTGATGAAACCGTTCACCATGTTCATCTGATACTGCTTCAAGATTTGAGGGGGAAGAAATCTAAGTGAGAGTCTAAAAAATGAATTTTAAGGGACTTGTTGCATTTCAGAGCTTTATATGCAGAAAGAAGTTCTTGGATGATTTCCTGGTAGTTTTCATTTTTTTTGTTCCCAAGAAAATTATGACACACTTCTACGAAAGCGGTCCGTGCTCCTTTTTCAGCTTTCTTCAACGTACTTATTAAATTCGAGTCCTTCATAAACGCTCCTATTTGGCGACCCACCAAGATTCTTTCTTTCAATTTCGCGTCGCTTATTCGAGGGAATTTGGTTTTGAGGTATTGAAAGCCTTCACCACCTCCATTCGTAGCTTTCACGAAATTTTTCATAGGACCCAGCTTTATATAGAGTGGTGGTAAAAAAATTTTCTCACTTTGAACTAAAGGTTCTTCTTTTACATTCTTGACTCCAGACATCAAACTCGTTCTTTTTGGCCAATTGTTCACTACGTATTGCTTATCTTCTGCGCGACTGTCCTACTCGCATAAAAATCAATAAAAGTTTGTGTATCCTCCTTGCAATCCAGTTAACATTGCTACAACTGTTAGATCAGCACAGATGTTTCACGTGTACTGTGAATATTAAATTTTTTCCAATAACAACTTCATATTTCCATAATTTTCTTTCATGTTTGTTGCATGTGAGAGGGCAATTGAAGGATATTTATTGCCATTGTGAAGTAATACAGCTTTGAAACTGATTTTCCTACCAATCAATAAAACGTCGCCATTCCTCCGATCCTTCAGGAAAACCCATTTCTTGTAGAAGTCCTTTAGCATCATTACAAAATACCAAATAACCCTCTTTGGTTAAATATCTCATGAAATCTTTCGGTCTGTTACGAAAATATGAGACCTTCGTATTTTTATCTGACAAATACTATTGTTGTAATCTTGATCCGAGAAGTTGAGCTTAGATTTTGAGAGTCCTAAATCGCAAACAAGTTCATTTATATCAGATTGGGTAAAAGTCTGTATATAATGATGAAGAAGTAGAGGAAATACTCGATTGACTAGGTGTAGGATAAGCGTTTCCATCATCCGCCGTTTCGTTGCTGTTCATACGCACTGGAGGAAATCATCATTGCTTCGAGGAACAGGTTTTTGTGTAGATGGAATGTTCGGATATTGAATTTTATCCTAATTTTTTTCCGTAAATCCTTTTGTCGTAGTCATGCAGAAATAACAATCGTTTTCATGTTTTTCAGGTTCGTGCCAAATCATGGGCCTTGAGAATGGCATGGTCTGATGACTTCCTCCGAGGCAACCTCTTAAAGTTCTGCAGCAACTATTGCAGCATATTTTCGGGAGCCAATATTTGTCTCTTTCATCGACCGGAAACCCAAAATAACGCAGATAAACACTTTTAACCAAATCAGATAATGTACTTCGTTGAGATTTAATGGTAAATTCACCACAAATGTAGCAAAATGGGTCTGGAGAGTCTTTACAGGTCTTTTACATTTTGTACCTACAACGAAATTAAATTTTCTTTAAAATCAGAACAATGTTCTAATCATGTGATTTTATTATTCTCTATATTTCCTAGAAAACATAAATTTGTGCTACACGTATCAATATAATTCAAAACTTACCAAAATATTCGGCATAAATCAGAAATTATCACTATACAACTTTTTAACGTACTCAGCGCTACGGCGTCGCAACGAGTATTGCACAGGGGTATGCATTAGTATTAAAACCCCGTCAGCTGATATCGTTCTCTCTCTTTCTATCAGTGCGTGTCGTTTTTGTGTGTACAAATATGATCTGAACTGAATGAAGCACCGTTAATGCAAGAACGACAGACAAGATATATATAATTTTGTGCTATTGAAAAAAAAAACATTTTAAATAAATATATACGTGATAGCAAAAAATGGAAAACAAATCTGGATTCATCACGTTAAACACTATTCATATTCATCACATTTTTATTTAGAGGAGAATTTCTTTGCAGACCAGTGAATTATCCGTTCGCAAATAGATTTCATTCTTCAATTACCAGCATTAATATAACTATTAATACAAAACCAATACTACTCTATTAACCCCCCCCCCCCCTTTTTACTCCTTAAATATTCAAATCTCACGCTAGCACTCACACACAACCCATCAACCGCGTCACTTTTATTTCTTCTGAAATGAGAACAACAAACAAACCATGAATATATTCACTGTTTTTCAACGGTAAATACAATTTTTTTCCGAAAACTTATTTCCAGTCTTGTCACTGAAAATAGGTGCCGCAGTAAAAACGAGGAATCTCTGAATCATTCACATTAGCCACTATCAAAAAACGAATAATCGTTTTAAATATTAGTATTTCTAGCTTATCCAAACGAAAATAAATCAGTTCTATTTTTCTGATTAAATTGATGGGATGAGTATAAAATACGAAAGAAAACAAGAGGAATAAATAGAATAGTTGACACATTTGCTTACCTTACTGTCGTACACATCGTAGGAAATTGAAAATAAAATGTGAAAACACAAATACTCCAATTCGGGAACTAAGCGCACTAAAATGGCCAGTAAAGGAAATCAGATTTAAAAAGCTTCCTAAAATTTAACATTTCAAGTCAATTACATTTCCATATGTTCTTCGGGAGATAACGAAATTAGTACACCAGACGGATTCAATGCAGAGAATGGGAAATTTAAATCTGTGAAATATGCCTATCCCATTTTGATGTTAAGAGGAGAAAGACAAATAATTCGCAGCTGTAATATAGCAAATGCTATTAATTTCGACAATATATATATATACGATTCATTTGTGAACGACTGGCTCAGATGAGAAAGAGGAATAGGGGAAATTATGCCACAGCCTGTTTAAATGGAAGCAGCAGGCAGAAAGAAGGGCTTCAATGTACAACTTTCTAACCATAGCCAATAACAAGCTGTAATTTAATTCCTTCTTAGTAATGTTTCAAAATTAACTTGTACTGGACGCCATGTCAGTAATATCCAATATTTAAAATATGACGCGTGATCAAAATGTTACTAAGAATAACAATCTTATACACATGAGCCAAAATCATGCATATACAAGCGCGCACGCACACCCACGCAGACATATGAATATGCATATGTGCAACTGTGTTCGTAGAAAGAGTTCTAACAGTTGTCATGAAATTCACAAATCGGAGAATTTTAAGGTCTAGCAATCAATTTTTAATGGAGGTCTTATTGTTGAGAAAATTCCACATAATGAGCAATTGTGAAACGGGGCGACTAATATTTGTTTTAGTGGTAAATAAAAACAGGTATAAAATCTATAAGCCACAAATATCGTTACAAAGTATTATTTTCCTGTGGTAATTGTAAATTTTCTAAGAAGAAAACTAAATTCCATATTAGGACAGAGTTCATGCTGTATTGCTGTAATAGTTATTTTCTGGGTTATTCTAATATGTTTATTTCTGGCTTATTAATGAATAGAAAAATAAATTCGCTTATTTTCCATTTTAAATAGGGAATATGAATTTTGTAATAAAATAATTTCATTTACGACATTTACAAGGCGATTTTAAATAAACTACTGTACATATTTAAAATCAGAAAATAGAATTCCATGCGCAATTGCAGCATTCATATTTTTTATTTATTGTAGTATTATTTTTAAATGTTTGCGAAAACTGCTGAATATTCTTCAACTGGACTGGAGGCTGAAATAAATCTGAGCAAGTTTACAGCTTTTTAGAATGACCAGAGGACTCTTTGGAGAACTGGTACGATTTATTATCTAGTTACGAATATAAGGGAAAAATATTACTATAGTGATTATTTCTATGCACAAGTAGGGCTGTCAAAATTATAATTAGCCTCATCATTTTATGCATTGGTTATGTGGTTTTTAAGTTGTTTTCGAGAATATGTAAATGTAATATATGTGGCGCCGTTTAAACCTCCCTTCGTACTATATATATATATATATATATATATATATGTATATATATACATCGCTGTTCATGTTAAACTTTATTCCTAGTGAGGAAACAGAAGGAAACACTTGTTAGCATATGTGTACCATAGGTAACTGTCATTATATATATGCTAGTATTAAAGAATATATACCGATAGTCGGAATTATAAAGATACATTTAATATCAGATCGAGCTGAAATTGAAATGTTTCTAATTACACAACAGATGAAAAAAAAATTAAAAAATCATAAACAGTTTAATTGCTGAGTAGAATTTTACTTATACACAAGCACTTCTCTACATGTGGGATACATCATTGCGGAGGGAAAGGAAAATTGTGTTATGTTTTCCTAAAAGGGGAAAATTGGCCAGTAGAAAAGATAAACGCTTGAAAAAGGGGGAAAACTTTTGATTGTTTAATATTTTGCTATGGACAATTGCAAAAAGTTTGTGTTGTAAGTTAAAATTTCCGCGATCATTGGTGTGTTACAATGTCGCAATGAAAGGTACAAATTTATCATTAAACATGTCATTTTTACAAGTGGCCTTAACGTTTGCACTCATTTTGTTTCTCTCAAAGATATCGATTACATATTTATCGACGTCAAAGTGCGTACTCTTCGATCTGGAAGTGTAGTTTGCACACTGATTTAACTGTGCATCAGGAAGAAAATATCAAATGGATTAGGGCTTTCTTTTGTTACTTTATTTTTCCTTTTTTTATTGAAATATTGTTAAAATGTTAAATCTAGAATTACAAGATTTGCGAATGGAAATTGTATGAAAAATAATGTATTAGATGAAAAAAGCTGGAAGAGTTAGGAAGAAGAATTTTCCATTCTGACTGTCGCTGTAATGTTTTTTAAAAGTTACGCTTTTGTACTGTTTGAAATAGGAACGAATGTAATTAAATAATTGTCCTAGTGTAGAAAAATGGTAGACGGACGACTATTAATAGGGTAGAAGACGTAAACAATAAAAACGGTGAAGAAGAAAATTGAAATTAGTAAGAAAAATGTAAAAAGAAGACCAACAACACCAGGTTTTCCCAGGCGGTCACCCATCCAAGTACTAACCTGGCCCGATGCTGCTTAACTTCGGTGATCGGACGAGAACCGGTGTTTTCAACGTGGTATGATCGTTGGCCGAGAAAAAGTTTCGTACTTGTCCTTCTATATTCCGGTTGCCACTTCTTCTTTGTACTAAATAATAAATTTGTTCAGAATGAAAATTACACTAGTCTGCAAAAACAAAAAAAAATTCTCTCCTGATTTTTATGTATAATTATCACTAATTTGATATTTCTGAATAGAAATATATTGTATAAAAAATTAATATTCACGTATCAATTTTTTTAATGGAATTTTTCGATAAATATCTTTTTTTTGCTTCAAATTTAAATTATATATTTTATAACTGATACAATATTAAGTAAAACTTGTTACAAATCATCGAAAACCATTAGATAATCTAATTACTTGCTGTTATTAGTATTTCACTTTCTAGTTTTCTTCTTTTTCATATTTTCTATTGGAGTTTCGCGACGAATCGACCAACAAAAATCGGCAAGCACTACTTCTGAACATTTCCAGTTGTAGCGCCTCTCTATGTGTAATATGTCTTGATGAAACCGTTCACCATGTTCATCTGATACTGCTTCAAGATTTGAGGGGGAAGAAATCTAAGTGAGAGTCTAAAAAATGAATTTTAAGGGACTTGTTGCATTTCAGAGCTTTATATGCAGAAAGAAGTTCTTGGATGATTTCCTGGTAGTTTTCATTTTTTTTGTTCCCAAGAAAATTATGACACACTTCTACGAAAGCGGTCCGTGCTCCTTTTTCAGCTTTCTTCAACGTACTTATTAAATTCGAGTCCTTCATAAACGCTCCTATTTGGCGACCCACCAAGATTCTTTCTTTCAATTTCGCGTCGCTTATTCGAGGGAATTTGGTTTTGAGGTATTGAAAGCCTTCACCACCTCCATTCGTAGCTTTCACGAAATTTTTCATAGGACCCAGCTTTATATAGAGTGGTGGTAAAAAAATTTTCTCACTTTGAACTAAAGGTTCTTCTTTTACATTCTTGACTCCAGACATCAAACTCGTTCTTTTTGGCCAATTGTTCACTACGTATTGCTTATCTTCTGCGCGACTGTCCTACTCGCATAAAAATCAATAAAAGTTTGTGTATCCTCCTTGCAATCCAGTTAACATTGCTACAACTGTTAGATCAGCACAGATGTTTCACGTGTACTGTGAATATTAAATTTTTTCCAATAACAACTTCATATTTCCATAATTTTCTTTCATGTTTGTTGCATGTGAGAGGGCAATTGAAGGATATTTATTGCCATTGTGAAGTAATACAGCTTTGAAACTGATTTTCCTACCAATCAATAAAACGTCGCCATTCCTCCGATCCTTCAGGAAAACCCATTTCTTGTAGAAGTCCTTTAGCATCATTACAAAATACCAAATAACCCTCTTTGGTTAAATATCTCATGAAATCTTTCGGTCTGTTACGAAAATATGAGACCTTCGTATTTTTATCTGACAAATACTATTGTTGTAATCTTGATCCGAGAAGTTGAGCTTAGATTTTGAGAGTCCTAAATCGCAAACAAGTTCATTTATATCAGATTGGGTAAAAGTCTGTATATAATGATGAAGAAGTAGAGGAAATACTCGATTGACTAGGTGTAGGATAAGCGTTTCCATCATCCGCCGTTTCGTTGCTGTTCATACGCACTGGAGGAAATCATCATTGCTTCGAGGAACAGGTTTTTGTGTAGATGGAATGTTCGGATATTGAATTTTATCCTAATTTTTTTCCGTAAATCCTTTTGTCGTAGTCATGCAGAAATAACAATCGTTTTCATGTTTTTCAGGTTCGTGCCAAATCATGGGCCTTGAGAATGGCATGGTCTGATGACTTCCTCCGAGGCAACCTCTTAAAGTTCTGCAGCAACTATTGCAGCATATTTTCGGGAGCCAATATTTGTCTCTTTCATCGACCGGAAACCCAAAATAACGCAGATAAACACTTTTAACCAAATCAGATAATGTACTTCGTTGAGATTTAATGGTAAATTCACCACAAATGTAGCAAAATGGGTCTGGAGAGTCTTTACAGGACTTTTACATTTTGTACCTAAAACGAAATTAAATTTTCTTTAAAATCAGAACAATGTTCTAATCATGTGATTTTATTATTCTCTATATTTCCTAGAAAACATAAATTTGTGCTACACGTATCAATATAATTCAAAACTTACCAAAATATTCGGCATAAATCAGAAATTATCACTATACAACTTTTTAACGTACTCAGCGCTACGGCGTCGCAACGAGTATTGCACAGGGGTATGCATTAGTATTAAAACCCCGTCAGCTGATATCGTTCTCTCTCTTTCTATCAGTGCGTGTCGTTTTTGTGTGTACAAATATGATCTGAACTGAATGAAGCACCGTTAATGCAAGAACGACAGACAAGATATATATAATTTTGTGCTATTGAAAAAAAAAAACATTTTAAATAAATATATACGTGATAGCAAAAAATGGAAAACAAATCTGGATTCATCACGTTAAACACTATTCATATTCATCACATTTTTATTTAGAGGAGAATTTCTTTGCAGACCAGTGAATTATCCGTTCGCAAATAGATTTCATTCTTCAATTACCAGCATTAATATAACTATTAATACAAAACCAATACTACTCTATTAAACCCCCCCCCCCCCTTTTTACTCCTTAAATATTCAAATCTCACGCTAGCACTCACACACAACCCATCAACCGCGTCACTTTTATTTCTTCTGAAATGAGAACAACAAACAAACCATGAATATATTCACTGTTTTTCAACGGTAAATACAATTTTTTTCCGAAAACTTATTTCCAGTCTTGTCACTGAAAATAGGTGCCGCAGTAAAAACGAGGAATCTCTGAATCATTCACATTAGCCACTATCAAAAAACGAATAATCGTTTTAAATATTAGTATTTCTAGCTTATCCAAACGAAAATAAATCAGTTCTATTTTTCTGATTAAATTGATGGGATGAGTATAAAATACGAAAGAAAACAAGAGGAATAAATAGAATAGTTGACACATTTGCTTACCTTACTGTCGTACACATCGTAGGAAATTGAAAATAAAATGTGAAAACACAAATACTCCAATTCGGGAACTAAGCGCACTAAAATGGCCAGTAAAGGAAATCAGATTTAAAAAGCTTCCTAAAATTTAACATTTCAAGTCAATTACATTTCCATATGTTCTTCGGGAGATAACGAAATTAGTACACCAGACGGATTCAATGCAGAGAATGGGAAATTTAAATCTGTGAAATATGCCTATCCCATTTTGATGTTAAGAGGAGAAAGACAAATAATTCGCAGCTGTAATATAGCAAATGCTATTAATTTCGACAATATATATATATACGATTCATTTGTGAACGACTGGCTCAGATGAGAAAGAGGAATAGGGGAAATTATGCCACAGCCTGTTTAAATGGAAGCAGCAGGCAGAAAGAAGGGCTTCAATGTACAACTTTCTAACCATAGCCAATAACAAGCTGTAATTTAATTCCTTCTTAGTAATGTTTCAAAATTAACTTGTACTGGACGCCATGTCAGTAATATCCAATATTTAAAATATGACGCGTGATCAAAATGTTACTAAGAATAACAATCTTATACACATGAGCCAAAATCATGCATATACAAGCGCGCACGCACACCCACGCAGACATATGAATATGCATATGTGCAACTGTGTTCGTAGAAAGAGTTCTAACAGTTGTCATGAAATTCACAAATCGGAGAATTTTAAGGTCTAGCAATCAATTTTTAATGGAGGTCTTATTGTTGAGAAAATTCCACATAATGAGCAATTGTGAAACGGGGCGACTAATATTTGTTTTAGTGGTAAATAAAAACAGGTATAAAATCTATAAGCCACAAATATCGTTACAAAGTATTATTTTCCTGTGGTAATTGTAAATTTTCTAAGAAGAAAACTAAATTCCATATTAGGACAGAGTTCATGCTGTATTGCTGTAATAGTTATTTTCTGGGTTATTCTAATATGTTTATTTCTGGCTTATTAATGAATAGAAAAATAAATTCGCTTATTTTCCATTTTAAATAGGGAATATGAATTTTGTAATAAAATAATTTCATTTACGACATTTACAAGGCGATTTTAAATAAACTACTGTACATATTTAAAATCAGAAAATAGAATTCCATGCGCAATTGCAGCATTCATATTTTTTATTTATTGTAGTATTATTTTTAAATGTTTGCGAAAACTGCTGAATATTCTTCAACTGGACTGGAGGCTGAAATAAATCTGAGCAAGTTTACAGCTTTTTAGAATGACCAGAGGACTCTTTGGAGAACTGGTACGATTTATTATCTAGTTACGAATATAAGGGAAAAATATTACTATAGTGATTATTTCTATGCACAAGTAGGGCTGTCAAAATTATAATTAGCCTCATCATTTTATGCATTGGTTATGTGGTTTTTAAGTTGTTTTCGAGAATATGTAAATGTAATATATGTGGCGCCGTTTAAACCTCCCTTCGTACTATATATATATATATATATATATATATATGTATATATATACATCGCTGTTCATGTTAAACTTTATTCCTAGTGAGGAAACAGAAGGAAACACTTGTTAGCATATGTGTACCATAGGTAACTGTCATTATATATATGCTAGTATTAAAGAATATATACCGATAGTCGGAATTATAAAGATACATTTAATATCAGATCGAGCTGAAATTGAAATGTTTCTAATTACACAACAGATGAAAAAAAAATTAAAAAATCATAAACAGTTTAATTGCTGAGTAGAATTTTACTTATACACAAGCACTTCTCTACATGTGGGATACATCATTGCGGAGGGAAAGGAAAATTGTGTTATGTTTTCCTAAAAGGGGAAAATTGGCCAGTAGAAAAGATAAACGCTTGAAAAAGGGGGAAAACTTTTGATTGTTTAATATTTTGCTATGGACAATTGCAAAAAGTTTGTGTTGTAAGTTAAAATTTCCGCGATCATTGGTGTGTTACAATGTCGCAATGAAAGGTACAAATTTATCATTAAACATGTCATTTTTACAAGTGGCCTTAACGTTTGCACTCATTTTGTTTCTCTCAAAGATATCGATTACATATTTATCGACGTCAAAGTGCGTACTCTTCGATCTGGAAGTGTAGTTTGCACACTGATTTAACTGTGCATCAGGAAGAAAATATCAAATGGATTAGGGCTTTCTTTTGTTACTTTATTTTTCCTTTTTTTATTGAAATATTGTTAAAATGTTAAATCTAGAATTACAAGATTTGCGAATGGAAATTGTATGAAAAATAATGTATTAGATGAAAAAAGCTGGAAGAGTTAGGAAGAAGAATTTTCCATTCTGACTGTCGCTGTAATGTTTTTTAAAAGTTACGCTTTTGTACTGTTTGAAATAGGAACGAATGTAATTAAATAATTGTCCTAGTGTAGAAAAATGGTAGACGGACGACTATTAATAGGGTAGAAGACGTAAACAATAAAAACGGTGAAGAAGAAAATTGAAATTAGTAAGAAAAATGTAAAAAGAAGACCAACAACACCAGGTTTTCCCAGGCGGTCACCCATCCAAGTACTAACCTGGCCCGATGCTGCTTAACTTCGGTGATCGGACGAGAACCGGTGTTTTCAACGTGGTATGATCGTTGGCCGAGAAAAAGTTTCGTACTTGTCCTTCTATATTCCGGTTGCCACTTCTTCTTTGTACTAAATAATAAATTTGTTCAGAATGAAAATTACACTAGTCTGCAAAAACAAAAAAAAATTCTCTCCTGATTTTTATGTATAATTATCACTAATTTGATATTTCTGAATAGAAATATATTGTATAAAAAATTAATATTCACGTATCAATTTTTTTAATGGAATTTTTCGATAAATATCTTTTTTTTGCTTCAAATTTAAATTATATATTTTATAACTGATACAATATTAAGTAAAACTTGTTACAAATCATCGAAAACCATTAGATAATCTAATTACTTGCTGTTATTAGTATTTCACTTTCTAGTTTTCTTCTTTTTCATATTTTCTATTGGAGTTTCGCGACGAATCGACCAACAAAAATCGGCAAGCACTACTTCTGAACATTTCCAGTTGTAGCGCCTCTCTATGTGTAATATGTCTTGATGAAACCGTTCACCATGTTCATCTGATACTGCTTCAAGATTTGAGGGGGAAGAAATCTAAGTGAGAGTCTAAAAAATGAATTTTAAGGGACTTGTTGCATTTCAGAGCTTTATATGCAGAAAGAAGTTCTTGGATGATTTCCTGGTAGTTTTCATTTTTTTTGTTCCCAAGAAAATTATGACACACTTCTACGAAAGCGGTCCGTGCTCCTTTTTCAGCTTTCTTCAACGTACTTATTAAATTCGAGTCCTTCATAAACGCTCCTATTTGGCGACCCACCAAGATTCTTTCTTTCAATTTCGCGTCGCTTATTCGAGGGAATTTGGTTTTGAGGTATTGAAAGCCTTCACCACCTCCATTCGTAGCTTTCACGAAATTTTTCATAGGACCCAGCTTTATATAGAGTGGTGGTAAAAAAATTTTCTCACTTTGAACTAAAGGTTCTTCTTTTACATTCTTGACTCCAGACATCAAACTCGTTCTTTTTGGCCAATTGTTCACTACGTATTGCTTATCTTCTGCGCGACTGTCCTACTCGCATAAAAATCAATAAAAGTTTGTGTATCCTCCTTGCAATCCAGTTAACATTGCTACAACTGTTAGATCAGCACAGATGTTTCACGTGTACTGTGAATATTAAATTTTTTCCAATAACAACTTCATATTTCCATAATTTTCTTTCATGTTTGTTGCATGTGAGAGGGCAATTGAAGGATATTTATTGCCATTGTGAAGTAATACAGCTTTGAAACTGATTTTCCTACCAATCAATAAAACGTCGCCATTCCTCCGATCCTTCAGGAAAACCCATTTCTTGTAGAAGTCCTTTAGCATCATTACAAAATACCAAATAACCCTCTTTGGTTAAATATCTCATGAAATCTTTCGGTCTGTTACGAAAATATGAGACCTTCGTATTTTTATCTGACAAATACTATTGTTGTAATCTTGATCCGAGAAGTTGAGCTTAGATTTTGAGAGTCCTAAATCGCAAACAAGTTCATTTATATCAGATTGGGTAAAAGTCTGTATATAATGATGAAGAAGTAGAGGAAATACTCGATTGACTAGGTGTAGGATAAGCGTTTCCATCATCCGCCGTTTCGTTGCTGTTCATACGCACTGGAGGAAATCATCATTGCTTCGAGGAACAGGTTTTTGTGTAGATGGAATGTTCGGATATTGAATTTTATCCTAATTTTTTTCCGTAAATCCTTTTGTCGTAGTCATGCAGAAATAACAATCGTTTTCATGTTTTTCAGGTTCGTGCCAAATCATGGGCCTTGAGAATGGCATGGTCTGATGACTTCCTCCGAGGCAACCTCTTAAAGTTCTGCAGCAACTATTGCAGCATATTTTCGGGAGCCAATATTTGTCTCTTTCATCGACCGGAAACCCAAAATAACGCAGATAAACACTTTTAACCAAATCAGATAATGTACTTCGTTGAGATTTAATGGTAAATTCACCACAAATGTAGCAAAATGGGTCTGGAGAGTCTTTACAGGTCTTTTACATTTTGTACCTACAACGAAATTAAATTTTCTTTAAAATCAGAACAATGTTCTAATCATGTGATTTTATTATTCTCTATATTTCCTAGAAAACATAAATTTGTGCTACACGTATCAATATAATTCAAAACTTACCAAAATATTCGGCATAAATCAGAAATTATCACTATACAACTTTTTAACGTACTCAGCGCTACGGCGTCGCAACGAGTATTGCACAGGGGTATGCATTAGTATTAAAACCCCGTCAGCTGATATCGTTCTCTCTCTTTCTATCAGTGCGTGTCGTTTTTGTGTGTACAAATATGATCTGAACTGAATGAAGCACCGTTAATGCAAGAACGACAGACAAGATATATATAATTTTGTGCTATTGAAAAAAAAAACATTTTAAATAAATATATACGTGATAGCAAAAAATGGAAAACAAATCTGGATTCATCACGTTAAACACTATTCATATTCATCACATTTTTATTTAGAGGAGAATTTCTTTGCAGACCAGTGAATTATCCGTTCGCAAATAGATTTCATTCTTCAATTACCAGCATTAATATAACTATTAATACAAAACCAATACTACTCTATTAACCCCCCCCCCCCCCTTTTTACTCCTTAAATATTCAAATCTCACGCTAGCACTCACACACAACCCATCAACCGCGTCACTTTTATTTCTTCTGAAATGAGAACAACAAACAAACCATGAATATATTCACTGTTTTTCAACGGTAAATACAATTTTTTTCCGAAAACTTATTTCCAGTCTTGTCACTGAAAATAGGTGCCGCAGTAAAAACGAGGAATCTCTGAATCATTCACATTAGCCACTATCAAAAAACGAATAATCGTTTTAAATATTAGTATTTCTAGCTTATCCAAACGAAAATAAATCAGTTCTATTTTTCTGATTAAATTGATGGGATGAGTATAAAATACGAAAGAAAACAAGAGGAATAAATAGAATAGTTGACACATTTGCTTACCTTACTGTCGTACACATCGTAGGAAATTGAAAATAAAATGTGAAAACACAAATACTCCAATTCGGGAACTAAGCGCACTAAAATGGCCAGTAAAGGAAATCAGATTTAAAAAGCTTCCTAAAATTTAACATTTCAAGTCAATTACATTTCCATATGTTCTTCGGGAGATAACGAAATTAGTACACCAGACGGATTCAATGCAGAGAATGGGAAATTTAAATCTGTGAAATATGCCTATCCCATTTTGATGTTAAGAGGAGAAAGACAAATAATTCGCAGCTGTAATATAGCAAATGCTATTAATTTCGACAATATATATATATACGATTCATTTGTGAACGACTGGCTCAGATGAGAAAGAGGAATAGGGGAAATTATGCCACAGCCTGTTTAAATGGAAGCAGCAGGCAGAAAGAAGGGCTTCAATGTACAACTTTCTAACCATAGCCAATAACAAGCTGTAATTTAATTCCTTCTTAGTAATGTTTCAAAATTAACTTGTACTGGACGCCATGTCAGTAATATCCAATATTTAAAATATGACGCGTGATCAAAATGTTACTAAGAATAACAATCTTATACACATGAGCCAAAATCATGCATATACAAGCGCGCACGCACACCCACGCAGACATATGAATATGCATATGTGCAACTGTGTTCGTAGAAAGAGTTCTAACAGTTGTCATGAAATTCACAAATCGGAGAATTTTAAGGTCTAGCAATCAATTTTTAATGGAGGTCTTATTGTTGAGAAAATTCCACATAATGAGCAATTGTGAAACGGGGCGACTAATATTTGTTTTAGTGGTAAATAAAAACAGGTATAAAATCGATAAGCCACAAATATCGTTACAAAGTATTATTTTCCTGTGGTAATTGTAAATTTTCTAAGAAGAAAACTAAATTCCATATTAGGACAGAGTTCATGCTGTATTGCTGTAATAGTTATTTTCTGGGTTATTCTAATATGTTTATTTCTGGCTTATTAATGAATAGAAAAATAAATTCGCTTATTTTCCATTTTAAATAGGGAATATGAATTTTGTAATAAAATAATTTCATTTACGACATTTACAAGGCGATTTTAAATAAACTACTGTACATATTTAAAATCAGAAAATAGAATTCCATGCGCAATTGCAGCATTCATATTTTTTATTTATTGTAGTATTATTTTTAAATGTTTGCGAAAACTGCTGAATATTCTTCAACTGGACTGGAGGCTGAAATAAATCTGAGCAAGTTTACAGCTTTTTAGAATGACCAGAGGACTCTTTGGAGAACTGGTACGATTTATTATCTAGTTACGAATATAAGGGAAAAATATTACTATAGTGATTATTTCTATGCACAAGTAGGGCTGTCAAAATTATAATTAGCCTCATCATTTTATGCATTGGTTATGTGGTTTTTAAGTTGTTTTCGAGAATATGTAAATGTAATATATGTGGCGCCGTTTAAACCTCCCTTCGTACTATATATATATATATATATATATATATGTATATATATACATCGCTGTTCATGTTAAACTTTATTCCTAGTGAGGAAACAGAAGGAAACACTTGTTAGCATATGTGTACCATAGGTAACTGTCATTATATATATGCTAGTATTAAAGAATATATACCGATAGTCGGAATTATAAAGATACATTTAATATCAGATCGAGCTGAAATTGAAATGTTTCTAATTACACAACAGATGAAAAAAAAATTAAAAAATCATAAACAGTTTAATTGCTGAGTAGAATTTTACTTATACACAAGCACTTCTCTACATGTGGGATACATCATTGCGGAGGGAAAGGAAAATTGTGTTATGTTTTCCTAAAAGGGGAAAATTGGCCAGTAGAAAAGATAAACGCTTGAAAAAGGGGGAAAACTTTTGATTGTTTAATATTTTGCTATGGACAATTGCAAAAAGTTTGTGTTGTAAGTTAAAATTTCCGCGATCATTGGTGTGTTACAATGTCGCAATGAAAGGTACAAATTTATCATTAAACATGTCATTTTTACAAGTGGCCTTAACGTTTGCACTCATTTTGTTTCTCTCAAAGATATCGATTACATATTTATCGACGTCAAAGTGCGTACTCTTCGATCTGGAAGTGTAGTTTGCACACTGATTTAACTGTGCATCAGGAAGAAAATATCAAATGGATTAGGGCTTTCTTTTGTTACTTTATTTTTCCTTTTTTTATTGAAATATTGTTAAAATGTTAAATCTAGAATTACAAGATTTGCGAATGGAAATTGTATGAAAAATAATGTATTAGATGAAAAAAGCTGGAAGAGTTAGGAAGAAGAATTTTCCATTCTGACTGTCGCTGTAATGTTTTTTAAAAGTTACGCTTTTGTACTGTTTGAAATAGGAACGAATGTAATTAAATAATTGTCCTAGTGTAGAAAAATGGTAGACGGACGACTATTAATAGGGTAGAAGACGTAAACAATAAAAACGGTGAAGAAGAAAATTGAAATTAGTAAGAAAAATGTAAAAAGAAGACCAACAACACCAGGTTTTCCCAGGCGGTCACCCATCCAAGTACTAACCTGGCCCGATGCTGCTTAACTTCGGTGATCGGACGAGAACCGGTGTTTTCAACGTGGTATGATCGTTGGCCGAGAAAAAGTTTCGTACTTGTCCTTCTATATTCCGGTTGCCACTTCTTCTTTGTACTAAATAATAAATTTGTTCAGAATGAAAATTACACTAGTCTGCAAAAACAAAAAAAAATTCTCTCCTGATTTTTATGTATAATTATCACTAATTTGATATTTCTGAATAGAAATATATTGTATAAAAAATTAATATTCACGTATCAATTTTTTTAATGGAATTTTTCGATAAATATCTTTTTTTTGCTTCAAATTTAAATTATATATTTTATAACTGATACAATATTAAGTAAAACTTGTTACAAATCATCGAAAACCATTAGATAATCTAATTACTTGCTGTTATTAGTATTTCACTTTCTAGTTTTCTTCTTTTTCATATTTTCTATTGGAGTTTCGCGACGAATCGACCAACAAAAATCGGCAAGCACTACTTCTGAACATTTCCAGTTGTAGCGCCTCTCTATGTGTAATATGTCTTGATGAAACCGTTCACCATGTTCATCTGATACTGCTTCAAGATTTGAGGGGGAAGAAATCTAAGTGAGAGTCTAAAAAATGAATTTTAAGGGACTTGTTGCATTTCAGAGCTTTATATGCAGAAAGAAGTTCTTGGATGATTTCCTGGTAGTTTTCATTTTTTTTGTTCCCAAGAAAATTATGACACACTTCTACGAAAGCGGTCCGTGCTCCTTTTTCAGCTTTCTTCAACGTACTTATTAAATTCGAGTCCTTCATAAACGCTCCTATTTGGCGACCCACCAAGATTCTTTCTTTCAATTTCGCGTCGCTTATTCGAGGGAATTTGGTTTTGAGGTATTGAAAGCCTTCACCACCTCCATTCGTAGCTTTCACGAAATTTTTCATAGGACCCAGCTTTATATAGAGTGGTGGTAAAAAAATTTTCTCACTTTGAACTAAAGGTTCTTCTTTTACATTCTTGACTCCAGACATCAAACTCGTTCTTTTTGGCCAATTGTTCACTACGTATTGCTTATCTTCTGCGCGACTGTCCTACTCGCATAAAAATCAATAAAAGTTTGTGTATCCTCCTTGCAATCCAGTTAACATTGCTACAACTGTTAGATCAGCACAGATGTTTCACGTGTACTGTGAATATTAAATTTTTTCCAATAACAACTTCATATTTCCATAATTTTCTTTCATGTTTGTTGCATGTGAGAGGGCAATTGAAGGATATTTATTGCCATTGTGAAGTAATACAGCTTTGAAACTGATTTTCCTACCAATCAATAAAACGTCGCCATTCCTCCGATCCTTCAGGAAAACCCATTTCTTGTAGAAGTCCTTTAGCATCATTACAAAATACCAAATAACCCTCTTTGGTTAAATATCTCATGAAATCTTTCGGTCTGTTACGAAAATATGAGACCTTCGTATTTTTATCTGACAAATACTATTGTTGTAATCTTGATCCGAGAAGTTGAGCTTAGATTTTGAGAGT
Source organism: Icerya purchasi (assembly GCA_039619475.1). Taxonomy (NCBI): domain Eukaryota; kingdom Metazoa; phylum Arthropoda; class Insecta; order Hemiptera; family Monophlebidae; genus Icerya; species Icerya purchasi. The sequence goes on from CM077116.1 coordinate 135,242,435, forward strand.
CCTAAATCGCAAACAAGTTCATTTATATCAGATTGGGTAAAAGTCTGTATATAATGATGAAGAAGTAGAGGAAATACTCGATTGACTAGGTGTAGGATAAGCGTTTCCATCATCCGCCGTTTCGTTGCTGTTCATACGCACTGGAGGAAATCATCATTGCTTCGAGGAACAGGTTTTTGTGTAGATGGAATGTTCGGATATTGAATTTTATCCTAATTTTTTTCCGTAAATCCTTTTGTCGTAGTCATGCAGAAATAACAATCGTTTTCATGTTTTTCAGGTTCGTGCCAAATCATGGGCCTTGAGAATGGCATGGTCTGATGACTTCCTCCGAGGCAACCTCTTAAAGTTCTGCAGCAACTATTGCAGCATATTTTCGGGAGCCAATATTTGTCTCTTTCATCGACCGGAAGCCCAAAATAACGCAGATAAACACTTTTAACCAAATCAGATAATGTACTTCGTTGAGATTTAATGGTAAATTCACCACAAATGTAGCAAAATGGGTCTGGAGAGTCTTTACAGGTCTTTTACATTTTGTACCTACAACGAAATTAAATTTTCTTTAAAATCAGAACAATGTTCTAATCATGTGATTTTATTATTCTCTATATTTCCTAGAAAACATAAATTTGTGCTACACGTATCAATATAATTCAAAACTTACCAAAATATTCGGCATAAATCAGAAATTATCACTATACAACTTTTTAACGTACTCAGCGCTACGGCGTCGCAACGAGTATTGCACAGGGGTATGCATTAGTATTAAAACCCCGTCAGCTGATATCGTTCTCTCTCTTTCTATCAGTGCGTGTCGTTTTTGTGTGTACAAATATGATCTGAACTGAATGAAGCACCGTTAATGCAAGAACGACAGACAAGATATATATAATTTTGTGCTATTGAAAAAAAAAACATTTTAAATAAATATATACGTGATAGCAAAAAATGGAAAACAAATCTGGATTCATCACGTTAAACACTATTCATATTCATCACATTTTTATTTAGAGGAGAATTTCTTTGCAGACCAGTGAATTATCCGTTCGCAAATAGATTTCATTCTTCAATTACCAGCATTAATATAACTATTAATACAAAACCAATACTACTCTATTAAACCCCCCCCCCCTTTTTACTCCTTAAATATTCAAATCTCACGCTAGCACTCACACACAACCCATCAACCGCGTCACTTTTATTTCTTCTGAAATGAGAACAACAAACAAACCATGAATATATTCACTGTTTTTCAACGGTAAATACAATTTTTTTCCGAAAACTTATTTCCAGTCTTGTCACTGAAAATAGGTGCCGCAGTAAAAACGAGGAATCTCTGAATCATTCACATTAGCCACTATCAAAAAACGAATAATCGTTTTAAATATTAGTATTTCTAGCTTATCCAAACGAAAATAAATCAGTTCTATTTTTCTGATTAAATTGATGGGATGAGTATAAAATACGAAAGAAAACAAGAGGAATAAATAGAATAGTTGACACATTTGCTTACCTTACTGTCGTACACATCGTAGGAAATTGAAAATAAAATGTGAAAACACAAATACTCCAATTCGGGAACTAAGCGCACTAAAATGGCCAGTAAAGGAAATCAGATTTAAAAAGCTTCCTAAAATTTAACATTTCAAGTCAATTACATTTCCATATGTTCTTCGGGAGATAACGAAATTAGTACACCAGACGGATTCAATGCAGAGAATGGGAAATTTAAATCTGTGAAATATGCCTATCCCATTTTGATGTTAAGAGGAGAAAGACAAATAATTCGCAGCTGTAATATAGCAAATGCTATTAATTTCGACAATATATATATATATACGATTCATTTGTGAACGACTGGCTCAGATGAGAAAGAGGAATAGGGGAAATTATGCCACAGCCTGTTTAAATGGAAGCAGCAGGCAGAAAGAAGGGCTTCAATGTACAACTTTCTAACCATAGCCAATAACAAGCTGTAATTTAATTCCTTCTTAGTAATGTTTCAAAATTAACTTGTACTGGACGCCATGTCAGTAATATCCAATATTTAAAATATGACGCGTGATCAAAATGTTACTAAGAATAACAATCTTATACACATGAGCCAAAATCATGCATATACAAGCGCGCACGCACACCCACGCAGACATATGAATATGCATATGTGCAACTGTGTTCGTAGAAAGAGTTCTAACAGTTGTCATGAAATTCACAAATCGGAGAATTTTAAGGTCTAGCAATCAATTTTTAATGGAGGTCTTATTGTTGAGAAAATTCCACATAATGAGCAATTGTGAAACGGGGCGACTAATATTTGTTTTAGTGGTAAATAAAAACAGGTATAAAATCTATAAGCCACAAATATCGTTACAAAGTATTATTTTCCTGTGGTAATTGTAAATTTTCTAAGAAGAAAACTAAATTCCATATTAGGACAGAGTTCATGCTGTATTGCTGTAATAGTTATTTTCTGGGTTATTCTAATATGTTTATTTCTGGCTTATTAATGAATAGAAAAATAAATTCGCTTATTTTCCATTTTAAATAGGGAATATGAATTTTGTAATAAAATAATTTCATTTACGACATTTACAAGGCGATTTTAAATAAACTACTGTACATATTTAAAATCAGAAAATAGAATTCCATGCGCAATTGCAGCATTCATATTTTTTATTTATTGTAGTATTATTTTTAAATGTTTGCGAAAACTGCTGAATATTCTTCAACTGGACTGGAGGCTGAAATAAATCTGAGCAAGTTTACAGCTTTTTAGAATGACCAGAGGACTCTTTGGAGAACTGGTACGATTTATTATCTAGTTACGAATATAAGGGAAAAATATTACTATAGTGATTATTTCTATGCACAAGTAGGGCTGTCAAAATTATAATTAGCCTCATCATTTTATGCATTGGTTATGTGGTTTTTAAGTTGTTTTCGAGAATATGTAAATGTAATATATGTGGCGCCGTTTAAACCTCCCTTCGTACTATATATATATATATATATATATATATGTATATATATACATCGCTGTTCATGTTAAACTTTATTCCTAGTGAGGAAACAGAAGGAAACACTTGTTAGCATATGTGTACCATAGGTAACTGTCATTATATATATGCTAGTATTAAAGAATATATACCGATAGTCGGAATTATAAAGATACATTTAATATCAGATCGAGCTGAAATTGAAATGTTTCTAATTACACAACAGATGAAAAAAAAATTAAAAAATCATAAACAGTTTAATTGCTGAGTAGAATTTTACTTATACACAAGCACTTCTCTACATGTGGGATACATCATTGCGGAGGGAAAGGAAAATTGTGTTATGTTTTCCTAAAAGGGGAAAATTGGCCAGTAGAAAAGATAAACGCTTGAAAAAGGGGGAAAACTTTTGATTGTTTAATATTTTGCTATGGACAATTGCAAAAAGTTTGTGTTGTAAGTTAAAATTTCCGCGATCATTGGTGTGTTACAATGTCGCAATGAAAGGTACAAATTTATCATTAAACATGTCATTTTTACAAGTGGCCTTAACGTTTGCACTCATTTTGTTTCTCTCAAAGATATCGATTACATATTTATCGACGTCAAAGTGCGTACTCTTCGATCTGGAAGTGTAGTTTGCACACTGATTTAACTGTGCATCAGGAAGAAAATATCAAATGGATTAGGGCTTTCTTTTGTTACTTTATTTTTCCTTTTTTTATTGAAATATTGTTAAAATGTTAAATCTAGAATTACAAGATTTGCGAATGGAAATTGTATGAAAAATAATGTATTAGATGAAAAAAGCTGGAAGAGTTAGGAAGAAGAATTTTCCATTCTGACTGTCGCTGTAATGTTTTTTAAAAGTTACGCTTTTGTACTGTTTGAAATAGGAACGAATGTAATTAAATAATTGTCCTAGTGTAGAAAAATGGTAGACGGACGACTATTAATAGGGTAGAAGACGTAAACAATAAAAACGGTGAAGAAGAAAATTGAAATTAGTAAGAAAAATGTAAAAAGAAGACCAACAACACCAGGTTTTCCCAGGCGGTCACCCATCCAAGTACTAACCTGGCCCGATGCTGCTTAACTTCGGTGATCGGACGAGAACCGGTGTTTTCAACGTGGTATGATCGTTGGCCGAGAAAAAGTTTCGTACTTGTCCTTCTATATTCCGGTTGCCACTTCTTCTTTGTACTAAATAATAAATTTGTTCAGAATGAAAATTACACTAGTCTGCAAAAACAAAAAAAAATTCTCTCCTGATTTTTATGTATAATTATCACTAATTTGATATTTCTGAATAGAAATATATTGTATAAAAAATTAATATTCACGTATCAATTTTTTTAATGGAATTTTTCGATAAATATCTTTTTTTTGCTTCAAATTTAAATTATATATTTTATAACTGATACAATATTAAGTAAAACTTGTTACAAATCATCGAAAACCATTAGATAATCTAATTACTTGCTGTTATTAGTATTTCACTTTCTAGTTTTCTTCTTTTTCATATTTTCTATTGGAGTTTCGCGACGAATCGACCAACAAAAATCGGCAAGCACTACTTCTGAACATTTCCAGTTGTAGCGCCTCTCTATGTGTAATATGTCTTGATGAAACCGTTCACCATGTTCATCTGATACTGCTTCAAGATTTGAGGGGGAAGAAATCTAAGTGAGAGTCTAAAAAATGAATTTTAAGGGACTTGTTGCATTTCAGAGCTTTATATGCAGAAAGAAGTTCTTGGATGATTTCCTGGTAGTTTTCATTTTTTTTGTTCCCAAGAAAATTATGACACACTTCTACGAAAGCGGTCCGTGCTCCTTTTTCAGCTTTCTTCAACGTACTTATTAAATTCGAGTCCTTCATAAACGCTCCTATTTGGCGACCCACCAAGATTCTTTCTTTCAATTTCGCGTCGCTTATTCGAGGGAATTTGGTTTTGAGGTATTGAAAGCCTTCACCACCTCCATTCGTAGCTTTCACGAAATTTTTCATAGGACCCAGCTTTATATAGAGTGGTGGTAAAAAAATTTTCTCACTTTGAACTAAAGGTTCTTCTTTTACATTCTTGACTCCAGACATCAAACTCGTTCTTTTTGGCCAATTGTTCACTACGTATTGCTTATCTTCTGCGCGACTGTCCTACTCGCATAAAAATCAATAAAAGTTTGTGTATCCTCCTTGCAATCCAGTTAACATTGCTACAACTGTTAGATCAGCACAGATGTTTCACGTGTACTGTGAATATTAAATTTTTTCCAATAACAACTTCATATTTCCATAATTTTCTTTCATGTTTGTTGCATGTGAGAGGGCAATTGAAGGATATTTATTGCCATTGTGAAGTAATACAGCTTTGAAACTGATTTTCCTACCAATCAATAAAACGTCGCCATTCCTCCGATCCTTCAGGAAAACCCATTTCTTGTAGAAGTCCTTTAGCATCATTACAAAATACCAAATAACCCTCTTTGGTTAAATATCTCATGAAATCTTTCGGTCTGTTACGAAAATATGAGACCTTCGTATTTTTATCTGACAAATACTATTGTTGTAATCTTGATCCGAGAAGTTGAGCTTAGATTTTGAGAGTCCTAAATCGCAAACAAGTTCATTTATATCAGATTGGGTAAAAGTCTGTATATAATGATGAAGAAGTAGAGGAAATACTCGATTGACTAGGTGTAGGATAAGCGTTTCCATCATCCGCCGTTTCGTTGCTGTTCATACGCACTGGAGGAAATCATCATTGCTTCGAGGAACAGGTTTTTGTGTAGATGGAATGTTCGGATATTGAATTTTATCCTAATTTTTTTCCGTAAATCCTTTTGTCGTAGTCATGCAGAAATAACAATCGTTTTCATGTTTTTCAGGTTCGTGCCAAATCATGGGCCTTGAGAATGGCATGGTCTGATGACTTCCTCCGAGGCAACCTCTTAAAGTTCTGCAGCAACTATTGCAGCATATTTTCGGGAGCCAATATTTGTCTCTTTCATCGACCGGAAGCCCAAAATAACGCAGATAAACACTTTTAACCAAATCAGATAATGTACTTCGTTGAGATTTAATGGTAAATTCACCACAAATGTAGCAAAATGGGTCTGGAGAGTCTTTACAGGTCTTTTACATTTTGTACCTACAACGAAATTAAATTTTCTTTAAAATCAGAACAATGTTCTAATCATGTGATTTTATTATTCTCTATATTTCCTAGAAAACATAAATTTGTGCTACACGTATCAATATAATTCAAAACTTACCAAAATATTCGGCATAAATCAGAAATTATCACTATACAACTTTTTAACGTACTCAGCGCTACGGCGTCGCAACGAGTATTGCACAGGGGTATGCATTAGTATTAAAACCCCGTCAGCTGATATCGTTCTCTCTCTTTCTATCAGTGCGTGTCGTTTTTGTGTGTACAAATATGATCTGAACTGAATGAAGCACCGTTAATGCAAGAACGACAGACAAGATATATATAATTTTGTGCTATTGAAAAAAAAAACATTTTAAATAAATATATACGTGATAGCAAAAAATGGAAAACAAATCTGGATTCATCACGTTAAACACTATTCATATTCATCACATTTTTATTTAGAGGAGAATTTCTTTGCAGACCAGTGAATTATCCGTTCGCAAATAGATTTCATTCTTCAATTACCAGCATTAATATAACTATTAATACAAAACCAATACTACTCTATTAACCCCCCCCCCCCTTTTTACTCCTTAAATATTCAAATCTCACGCTAGCACTCACACACAACCCATCAACCGCGTCACTTTTATTTCTTCTGAAATGAGAACAACAAACAAACCATGAATATATTCACTGTTTTTCAACGGTAAATACAATTTTTTTCCGAAAACTTATTTCCAGTCTTGTCACTGAAAATAGGTGCCGCAGTAAAAACGAGGAATCTCTGAATCATTCACATTAGCCACTATCAAAAAACGAATAATCGTTTTAAATATTAGTATTTCTAGCTTATCCAAACGAAAATAAATCAGTTCTATTTTTCTGATTAAATTGATGGGATGAGTATAAAATACGAAAGAAAACAAGAGGAATAAATAGAATAGTTGACACATTTGCTTACCTTACTGTCGTACACATCGTAGGAAATTGAAAATAAAATGTGAAAACACAAATACTCCAATTCGGGAACTAAGCGCACTAAAATGGCCAGTAAAGGAAATCAGATTTAAAAAGCTTCCTAAAATTTAACATTTCAAGTCAATTACATTTCCATATGTTCTTCGGGAGATAACGAAATTAGTACACCAGACGGATTCAATGCAGAGAATGGGAAATTTAAATCTGTGAAATATGCCTATCCCATTTTGATGTTAAGAGGAGAAAGACAAATAATTCGCAGCTGTAATATAGCAAATGCTATTAATTTCGACAATATATATATATATACGATTCATTTGTGAACGACTGGCTCAGATGAGAAAGAGGAATAGGGGAAATTATGCCACAGCCTGTTTAAATGGAAGCAGCAGGCAGAAAGAAGGGCTTCAATGTACAACTTTCTAACCATAGCCAATAACAAGCTGTAATTTAATTCCTTCTTAGTAATGTTTCAAAATTAACTTGTACTGGACGCCATGTCAGTAATATCCAATATTTAAAATATGACGCGTGATCAAAATGTTACTAAGAATAACAATCTTATACACATGAGCCAAAATCATGCATATACAAGCGCGCACGCACACCCACGCAGACATATGAATATGCATATGTGCAACTGTGTTCGTAGAAAGAGTTCTAACAGTTGTCATGAAATTCACAAATCGGAGAATTTTAAGGTCTAGCAATCAATTTTTAATGGAGGTCTTATTGTTGAGAAAATTCCACATAATGAGCAATTGTGAAACGGGGCGACTAATATTTGTTTTAGTGGTAAATAAAAACAGGTATAAAATCTATAAGCCACAAATATCGTTACAAAGTATTATTTTCCTGTGGTAATTGTAAATTTTCTAAGAAGAAAACTAAATTCCATATTAGGACAGAGTTCATGCTGTATTGCTGTAATAGTTCTTTTCTGGGTTATTCTAATATGTTTATTTCTGGCTTATTAATGAATAGAAAAATAAATTCGCTTATTTTCCATTTTAAATAGGGAATATGAATTTTGTAATAAAATAATTTCATTTACGACATTTACAAGGCGATTTTAAATAAACTACTGTACATATTTAAAATCAGAAAATAGAATTCCATGCGCAATTGCAGCATTCATATTTTTTATTTATTGTAGTATTATTTTTAAATGTTTGCGAAAACTGCTGAATATTCTTCAACTGGACTGGAGGCTGAAATAAATCTGAGCAAGTTTACAGCTTTTTAGAATGACCAGAGGACTCTTTGGAGAACTGGTACGATTTATTATCTAGTTACGAATATAAGGGAAAAATATTACTATAGTGATTATTTCTATGCACAAGTAGGGCTGTCAAAATTATAATTAGCCTCATCATTTTATGCATTGGTTATGTGGTTTTTAAGTTGTTTTCGAGAATATGTAAATGTAATATATGTGGCGCCGTTTAAACCTCCCTTCGTACTATATATATATATATATATATATATATGTATATATATACATCGCTGTTCATGTTAAACTTTATTCCTAGTGAGGAAACAGAAGGAAACACTTGTTAGCATATGTGTACCATAGGTAACTGTCATTATATATATGCTAGTATTAAAGAATATATACCGATAGTCGGAATTATAAAGATACATTTAATATCAGATCGAGCTGAAATTGAAATGTTTCTAATTACACAACAGATGAAAAAAAAATTAAAAAATCATAAACAGTTTAATTGCTGAGTAGAATTTTACTTATACACAAGCACTTCTCTACATGTGGGATACATCATTGCGGAGGGAAAGGAAAATTGTGTTATGTTTTCCTAAAAGGGGAAAATTGGCCAGTAGAAAAGATAAACGCTTGAAAAAGGGGGAAAACTTTTGATTGTTTAATATTTTGCTATGGACAATTGCAAAAAGTTTGTGTTGTAAGTTAAAATTTCCGCGATCATTGGTGTGTTACAATGTCGCAATGAAAGGTACAAATTTATCATTAAACATGTCATTTTTACAAGTGGCCTTAACGTTTGCACTCATTTTGTTTCTCTCAAAGATATCGATTACATATTTATCGACGTCAAAGTGCGTACTCTTCGATCTGGAAGTGTAGTTTGCACACTGATTTAACTGTGCATCAGGAAGAAAATATCAAATGGATTAGGGCTTTCTTTTGTTACTTTATTTTTCCTTTTTTTATTGAAATATTGTTAAAATGTTAAATCTAGAATTACAAGATTTGCGAATGGAAATTGTATGAAAAATAATGTATTAGATGAAAAAAGCTGGAAGAGTTAGGAAGAAGAATTTTCCATTCTGACTGTCGCTGTAATGTTTTTTAAAAGTTACGCTTTTGTACTGTTTGAAATAGGAACGAATGTAATTAAATAATCGTCCTAGTGTAGAAAAATGGTAGACGGACGACTATTAATAGGGTAGAAGACGTAAACAATAAAAACGGTGAAGAAGAAAATTGAAATTAGTAAGAAAAATGTAAAAAGAAGACCAACAACACCAGGTTTTCCCAGGCGGTCACCCATCCAAGTACTAACCTGGCCCGATGCTGCTTAACTTCGGTGATCGGACGAGAACCGGTGTTTTCAACGTGGTATGATCGTTGGCCGAGAAAAAGTTTCGTACTTGTCCTTCTATATTCCGGTTGCCACTTCTTCTTTGTACTAAATAATAAATTTGTTCAGAATGAAAATTACACTAGTCTGCAAAAACAAAAAAAAATTCTCTCCTGATTTTTATGTATAATTATCACTAATTTGATATTTCTGAATAGAAATATATTGTATAAAAAATTAATATTCACGTATCAATTTTTTTAATGGAATTTTTCGATAAATATCTTTTTTTTGCTTCAAATTTAAATTATATATTTTATAACTGATACAATATTAAGTAAAACTTGTTACAAATCATCGAAAACCATTAGATAATCTAATTACTTGCTGTTATTAGTATTTCACTTTCTAGTTTTCTTCTTTTTCATATTTTCTATTGGAGTTTCGCGACGAATCGACCAACAAAAATCGGCAAGCACTACTTCTGAACATTTCCAGTTGTAGCGCCTCTCTATGTGTAATATGTCTTGATGAAACCGTTCACCATGTTCATCTGATACTGCTTCAAGATTTGAGGGGGAAGAAATCTAAGTGAGAGTCTAAAAAATGAATTTTAAGGGACTTGTTGCATTTCAGAGCTTTATATGCAGAAAGAAGTTCTTGGATGATTTCCTGGTAGTTTTCATTTTTTTTGTTCCCAAGAAAATTATGACACACTTCTACGAAAGCGGTCCGTGCTCCTTTTTCAGCTTTCTTCAACGTACTTATTAAATTCGAGTCCTTCATAAACGCTCCTATTTGGCGACCCACCAAGATTCTTTCTTTCAATTTCGCGTCGCTTATTCGAGGGAATTTGGTTTTGAGGTATTGAAAGCCTTCACCACCTCCATTCGTAGCTTTCACGAAATTTTTCATAGGACCCAGCTTTATATAGAGTGGTGGTAAAAAAATTTTCTCACTTTGAACTAAAGGTTCTTCTTTTACATTCTTGACTCCAGACATCAAACTCGTTCTTTTTGGCCAATTGTTCACTACGTATTGCTTATCTTCTGCGCGACTGTCCTACTCGCATAAAAATCAATAAAAGTTTGTGTATCCTCCTTGCAATCCAGTTAACATTGCTACAACTGTTAGATCAGCACAGATGTTTCACGTGTACTGTGAATATTAAATTTTTTCCAATAACAACTTCATATTTCCATAATTTTCTTTCATGTTTGTTGCATGTGAGAGGGCAATTGAAGGATATTTATTGCCATTGTGAAGTAATACAGCTTTGAAACTGATTTTCCTACCAATCAATAAAACGTCGCCATTCCTCCGATCCTTCAGGAAAACCCATTTCTTGTAGAAGTCCTTTAGCATCATTACAAAATACCAAATAACCCTCTTTGGTTAAATATCTCATGAAATCTTTCGGTCTGTTACGAAAATATGAGACCTTCGTATTTTTATCTGACAAATACTATTGTTGTAATCTTGATCCGAGAAGTTGAGCTTAGATTTTGAGAGTCCTAAATCGCAAACAAGTTCATTTATATCAGATTGGGTAAAAGTCTGTATATAATGATGAAGAAGTAGAGGAAATACTCGATTGACTAGGTGTAGGATAAGCGTTTCCATCATCCGCCGTTTCGTTGCTGTTCATACGCACTGGAGGAAATCATCATTGCTTCGAGGAACAGGTTTTTGTGTAGATGGAATGTTCGGATATTGAATTTTATCCTAATTTTTTTCCGTAAATCCTTTTGTCGTAGTCATGCAGAAATAACAATCGTTTTCATGTTTTTCAGGTTCGTGCCAAATCATGGGCCTTGAGAATGGCATGGTCTGATGACTTCCTCCGAGGCAACCTCTTAAAGTTCTGCAGCAACTATTGCAGCATATTTTCGGGAGCCAATATTTGTCTCTTTCATCGACCGGAAGCCCAAAATAACGCAGATAAACACTTTTAACCAAATCAGATAATGTACTTCGTTGAGATTTAATGGTAAATTCACCACAAATGTAGCAAAATGGGTCTGGAGAGTCTTTACAGGTCTTTTACATTTTGTACCTACAACGAAATTAAATTTTCTTTAAAATCAGAACAATGTTCTAATCATGTGATTTTATTATTCTCTATATTTCCTAGAAAACATAAATTTGTGCTACACGTATCAATATAATTCAAAACTTACCAAAATATTCGGCATAAATCAGAAATTATCACTATACAACTTTTTAACGTACTCAGCGCTACGGCGTCGCAACGAGTATTGCACAGGGGTATGCATTAGTATTAAAACCCCGTCAGCTGATATCGTTCTCTCTCTTTCTATCAGTGCGTGTCGTTTTTGTGTGTACAAATATGATCTGAACTGAATGAAGCACCGTTAATGCAAGAACGACAGACAAGATATATATAATTTTGTGCTATTGAAAAAAAAAACATTTTAAATAAATATATACGTGATAGCAAAAAATGGAAAACAAATCTGGATTCATCACGTTAAACACTATTCATATTCATCACATTTTTATTTAGAGGAGAATTTCTTTGCAGACCAGTGAATTATCCGTTCGCAAATAGATTTCATTCTTCAATTACCAGCATTAATATAACTATTAATACAAAACCAATACTACTCTATTAACCCCCCCCCCCTTCCTTTTTACTCCTTAAATATTCAAATCTCACGCTAGCACTCACACACAACCCATCAACCGCGTCACTTTTATTTCTTCTGAAATGAGAACAACAAACAAACCATGAATATATTCACTGTTTTTCAACGGTAAATACAATTTTTTTCCGAAAACTTATTTCCAGTCTTGTCACTGAAAATAGGTGCCGCAGTAAAAACGAGGAATCTCTGAATCATTCACATTAGCCACTATCAAAAAACGAATAATCGTTTTAAATATTAGTATTTCTAGCTTATCCAAACGAAAATAAATCAGTTCTATTTTTCTGATTAAATTGATGGGATGAGTATAAAATACGAAAGAAAACAAGAGGAATAAATAGAATAGTTGACACATTTGCTTACCTTACTGTCGTACACATCGTAGGAAATTGAAAATAAAATGTGAAAACACAAATACTCCAATTCGGGAACTAAGCGCACTAAAATGGCCAGTAAAGGAAATCAGATTTAAAAAGCTTCCTAAAATTTAACATTTCAAGTCAATTACATTTCCATATGTTCTTCGGGAGATAACGAAATTAGTACACCAGACGGATTCAATGCAGAGAATGGGAAATTTAAATCTGTGAAATATGCCTATCCCATTTTGATGTTAAGAGGAGAAAGACAAATAATTCGCAGCTGTAATATAGCAAATGCTATTAATTTCGACAATATATATATATATACGATTCATTTGTGAACGACTGGCTCAGATGAGAAAGAGGAATAGGGGAAATTATGCCACAGCCTGTTTAAATGGAAGCAGCAGGCAGAAAGAAGGGCTTCAATGTACAACTTTCTAACCATAGCCAATAACAAGCTGTAATTTAATTCCTTCTTAGTAATGTTTCAAAATTAACTTGTACTGGACGCCATGTCAGTAATATCCAATATTTAAAATATGACGCGTGATCAAAATGTTACTAAGAATAACAATCTTATACACATGAGCCAAAATCATGCATATACAAGCGCGCACGCACACCCACGCAGACATATGAATATGCATATGTGCAACTGTGTTCGTAGAAAGAGTTCTAACAGTTGTCATGAAATTCACAAATCGGAGAATTTTAAGGTCTAGCAATCAATTTTTAATGGAGGTCTTATTGTTGAGAAAATTCCACATAATGAGCAATTGTGAAACGGGGCGACTAATATTTGTTTTAGTGGTAAATAAAAACAGGTATAAAATCTATAAGCCACAAATATCGTTACAAAGTATTATTTTCCTGTGGTAATTGTAAATTTTCTAAGAAGAAAACTAAATTCCATATTAGGACAGAGTTCATGCTGTATTGCTGTAATAGTTATTTTCTGGGTTATTCTAATATGTTTATTTCTGGCTTATTAATGAATAGAAAAATAAATTCGCTTATTTTCCATTTTAAATAGGGAATATGAATTTTGTAATAAAATAATTTCATTTACGACATTTACAAGGCGATTTTAAATAAACTACTGTACATATTTAAAATCAGAAAATAGAATTCCATGCGCAATTGCAGCATTCATATTTTTTATTTATTGTAGTATTATTTTTAAATGTTTGCGAAAACTGCTGAATATTCTTCAACTGGACTGGAGGCTGAAATAAATCTGAGCAAGTTTACAGCTTTTTAGAATGACCAGAGGACTCTTTGGAGAACTGGTACGATTTATTATCTAGTTACGAATATAAGGGAAAAATATTACTATAGTGATTATTTCTATGCACAAGTAGGGCTGTCAAAATTATAATTAGCCTCATCATTTTATGCATTGGTTATGTGGTTTTTAAGTTGTTTTCGAGAATATGTAAATGTAATATATGTGGCGCCGTTTAAACCTCCCTTCGTACTATATATATATATATATATATATATATGTATATATATACATCGCTGTTCATGTTAAACTTTATTCCTAGTGAGGAAACAGAAGGAAACACTTGTTAGCATATGTGTACCATAGGTAACTGTCATTATATATATGCTAGTATTAAAGAATATATACCGATAGTCGGAATTATAAAGATACATTTAATATCAGAGCGAGCTGAAATTGAAATGTTTCTAATTACACAACAGATGAAAAAAAAATTAAAAAATCATAAACAGTTTAATTGCTGAGTAGAATTTTACTTATACACAAGCACTTCTCTACATGTGGGATACATCATTGCGGAGGGAAAGGAAAATTGTGTTATGTTTTCCTAAAAGGGGAAAATTGGCCAGTAGAAAAGATAAACGCTTGAAAAAGGGGGAAAACTTTTGATTGTTTAATATTTTGCTATGGACAATTGCAAAAAGTTTGTGTTGTAAGTTAAAATTTCCGCGATCATTGGTGTGTTACAATGTCGCAATGAAAGGTACAAATTTATCATTAAACATGTCATTTTTACAAGTGGCCTTAACGTTTGCACTCATTTTGTTTCTCTCAAAGATATCGATTACATATTTATCGACGTCAAAGTGCGTACTCTTCGATCTGGAAGTGTAGTTTGCACACTGATTTAACTGTGCATCAGGAAGAAAATATCAAATGGATTAGGGCTTTCTTTTGTTACTTTATTTTTCCTTTTTTTATTGAAATATTGTTAAAATGTTAAATCTAGAATTACAAGATTTGCGAATGGAAATTGTATGAAAAATAATGTATTAGATGAAAAAAGCTGGAAGAGTTAGGAAGAAGAATTTTCCATTCTGACTGTCGCTGTAATGTTTTTTAAAAGTTACGCTTTTGTACTGTTTGAAATAGGAACGAATGTAATTAAATAATTGTCCTAGTGTAGAAAAATGGTAGACGGACGACTATTAATAGGGTAGAAGACGTAAACAATAAAAACGGTGAAGAAGAAAATTGAAATTAGTAAGAAAAATGTAAAAAGAAGACCAACAACACCAGGTTTTCCCAGGCGGTCACCCATCCAAGTACTAACCTGGCCCGATGCTGCTTAACTTCGGTGATCGGACGAGAACCGGTGTTTTCAACGTGGTATGATCGTTGGCCGAGAAAAAGTTTCGTACTTGTCCTTCTATATTCCGGTTGCCACTTCTTCTTTGTACTAAATAATAAATTTGTTCAGAATGAAAATTACACTAGTCTGCAAAAACAAAAAAAAATTCTCTCCTGATTTTTATGTATAATTATCACTAATTTGATATTTCTGAATAGAAATATATTGTATAAAAAATTAATATTCACGTATCAATTTTTTTAATGGAATTTTTCGATAAATATCTTTTTTTTGCTTCAAATTTAAATTATATATTTTATAACTGATACAATATTAAGTAAAACTTGTTACAAATCATCGAAAACCATTAGATAATCTAATTACTTGCTGTTATTAGTATTTCACTTTCTAGTTTTCTTCTTTTTCATATTTTCTATTGGAGTTTCGCGACGAATCGACCAACAAAAATCGGCAAGCACTACTTCTGAACATTTCCAGTTGTAGCGCCTCTCTATGTGTAATATGTCTTGATGAAACCGTTCACCATGTTCATCTGATACTGCTTCAAGATTTGAGGGGGAAGAAATCTAAGTGAGAGTCTAAAAAATGAATTTTAAGGGACTTGTTGCATTTCAGAGCTTTATATGCAGAAAGAAGTTCTTGGATGATTTCCTGGTAGTTTTCATTTTTTTTGTTCCCAAGAAAATTATGACACACTTCTACGAAAGCGGTCCGTGCTCCTTTTTCAGCTTTCTTCAACGTACTTATTAAATTCGAGTCCTTCATAAACGCTCCTATTTGGCGACCCACCAAGATTCTTTCTTTCAATTTCGCGTCGCTTATTCGAGGGAATTTGGTTTTGAGGTATTGAAAGCCTTCACCACCTCCATTCGTAGCTTTCACGAAATTTTTCATAGGACCCAGCTTTATATAGAGTGGTGGTAAAAAAATTTTCTCACTTTGAACTAAAGGTTCTTCTTTTACATTCTTGACTCCAGACATCAAACTCGTTCTTTTTGGCCAATTGTTCACTACGTATTGCTTATCTTCTGCGCGACTGTCCTACTCGCATAAAAATCAATAAAAGTTTGTGTATCCTCCTTGCAATCCAGTTAACATTGCTACAACTGTTAGATCAGCACAGATGTTTCACGTGTACTGTGAATATTAAATTTTTTCCAATAACAACTTCATATTTCCATAATTTTCTTTCATGTTTGTTGCATGTGAGAGGGCAATTGAAGGATATTTATTGCCATTGTGAAGTAATACAGCTTTGAAACTGATTTTCCTACCAATCAATAAAACGTCGCCATTCCTCCGATCCTTCAGGAAAACCCATTTCTTGTAGAAGTCCTTTAGCATCATTACAAAATACCAAATAACCCTCTTTGGTTAAATATCTCATGAAATCTTTCGGTCTGTTACGAAAATATGAGACCTTCGTATTTTTATCTGACAAATACTATTGTTGTAATCTTGATCCGAGAAGTTGAGCTTAGATTTTGAGAGTCCTAAATCGCAAACAAGTTCATTTATATCAGATTGGGTAAAAGTCTGTATATAATGATGAAGAAGTAGAGGAAATACTCGATTGACTAGGTGTAGGATAAGCGTTTCCATCATCCGCCGTTTCGTTGCTGTTCATACGCACTGGAGGAAATCATCATTGCTTCGAGGAACAGGTTTTTGTGTAGATGGAATGTTCGGATATTGAATTTTATCCTAATTTTTTTCCGTAAATCCTTTTGTCGTAGTCATGCAGAAATAACAATCGTTTTCATGTTTTTCAGGTTCGTGCCAAATCATGGGCCTTGAGAATGGCATGGTCTGATGACTTCCTCCGAGGCAACCTCTTAAAGTTCTGCAGCAACTATTGCAGCATATTTTCGGGAGCCAATATTTGTCTCTTTCATCGACCGGAAGCCCAAAATAACGCAGATAAACACTTTTAACCAAATCAGATAATGTACTTCGTTGAGATTTAATGGTAAATTCACCACAAATGTAGCAAAATGGGTCTGGAGAGTCTTTACAGGTCTTTTACATTTTGTACCTACAACGAAATTAAATTTTCTTTAAAATCAGAACAATGTTCTAATCATGTGATTTTATTATTCTCTATATTTCCTAGAAAACATAAATTTGTGCTACACGTATCAATATAATTCAAAACTTACCAAAATATTCGGCATAAATCAGAAATTATCACTATACAACTTTTTAACGTACTCAGCGCTACGGCGTCGCAACGAGTATTGCACAGGGGTATGCATTAGTATTAAAACCCCGTCAGCTGATATCGTTCTCTCTCTTTCTATCAGTGCGTGTCGTTTTTGTGTGTACAAATATGATCTGAACTGAATGAAGCACCGTTAATGCAAGAACGACAGACAAGATATATATAATTTTGTGCTATTGAAAAAAAAAACATTTTAAATAAATATATACGTGATAGCAAAAAATGGAAAACAAATCTGGATTCATCACGTTAAACACTATTCATATTTATCACATTTTTATTTAGAGGAGAATTTCTTTGCAGACCAGTGAATTATCCGTTCGCAAATAGATTTCATTCTTCAATTACCAGCATTAATATAACTATTAATACAAAACCAATACTACTCTATTAACCCCCCCCCCCTTTTTACTCCTTAAATATTCAAATCTCACGCTAGCACTCACACACAACCCATCAACCGCGTCACTTTTATTTCTTCTGAAATGAGAACAACAAACAAACCATGAATATATTCACTGTTTTTCAACGGTAAATACAATTTTTTTCCGAAAACTTATTTCCAGTCTTGTCACTGAAAATAGGTGCCGCAGTAAAAACGAGGAATCTCTGAATCATTCACATTAGCCACTATCAAAAAACGAATAATCGTTTTAAATATTAGTATTTCTAGCTTATCCAAACGAAAATAAATCAGTTCTATTTTTCTGATTAAATTGATGGGATGAGTATAAAATACGAAAGAAAACAAGAGGAATAAATAGAATAGTTGACACATTTGCTTACCTTACTGTCGTACACATCGTAGGAAATTGAAAATAAAATGTGAAAACACAAATACTCCAATTCGGGAACTAAGCGCACTAAAATGGCCAGTAAAGGAAATCAGATTTAAAAAGCTTCCTAAAATTTAACATTTCAAGTCAATTACATTTCCATATGTTCTTCGGGAGATAACGAAATTAGTACACCAGACGGATTCAATGCAGAGAATGGGAAATTTAAATCTGTGAAATATGCCTATCCCATTTTGATGTTAAGAGGAGAAAGACAAATAATTCGCAGCTGTAATATAGCAAATGCTATTAATTTCGACAATATATATATATATACGATTCATTTGTGAACGACTGGCTCAGATGAGAAAGAGGAATAGGGGAAATTATGCCACAGCCTGTTTAAATGGAAGCAGCAGGCAGAAAGAAGGGCTTCAATGTACAACTTTCTAACCATAGCCAATAACAAGCTGTAATTTAATTCCTTCTTAGTAATGTTTCAAAATTAACTTGTACTGGACGCCATGTCAGTAATATCCAATATTTAAAATATGACGCGTGATCAAAATGTTACTAAGAATAACAATCTTATACACATGAGCCAAAATCATGCATATACAAGCGCGCACGCACACCCACGCAGACATATGAATATGCATATGTGCAACTGTGTTCGTAGAAAGAGTTCTAACAGTTGTCATGAAATTCACAAATCGGAGAATTTTAAGGTCTAGCAATCAATTTTTAATGGAGGTCTTATTGTTGAGAAAATTCCACATAATGAGCAATTGTGAAACGGGGCGACTAATATTTGTTTTAGTGGTAAATAAAAACAGGTATAAAATCTATAAGCCACAAATATCGTTACAAAGTATTATTTTCCTGTGGTAATTGTAAATTTTCTAAGAAGAAAACTAAATTCCATATTAGGACAGAGTTCATGCTGTATTGCTGTAATAGTTATTTTCTGGGTTATTCTAATATGTTTATTTCTGGCTTATTAATGAATAGAAAAATAAATTCGCTTATTTTCCATTTTAAATAGGGAATATGAATTTTGTAATAAAATAATTTCATTTACGACATTTACAAGGCGATTTTAAATAAACTACTGTACATATTTAAAATCAGAAAATAGAATTCCATGCGCAATTGCAGCATTCATATTTTTTATTTATTGTAGTATTATTTTTAAATGTTTGCGAAAACTGCTGAATATTCTTCAACTGGACTGGAGGCTGAAATAAATCTGAGCAAGTTTACAGCTTTTTAGAATGACCAGAGGACTCTTTGGAGAACTGGTACGATTTATTATCTAGTTACGAATATAAGGGAAAAATATTACTATAGTGATTATTTCTATGCACAAGTAGGGCTGTCAAAATTATAATTAGCCTCATCATTTTATGCATTGGTTATGTGGTTTTTAAGTTGTTTTCGAGAATATGTAAATGTAATATATGTGGCGCCGTTTAAACCTCCCTTCGTACTATATATATATATATATATATATATATATGTATATATATACATCGCTGTTCATGTTAAACTTTATTCCTAGTGAGGAAACAGAAGGAAACACTTGTTAGCATATGTGTACCATAGGTAACTGTCATTATATATATGCTAGTATTAAAGAATATATACCGATAGTCGGAATTATAAAGATACATTTAATATCAGATCGAGCTGAAATTGAAATGTTTCTAATTACACAACAGATGAAAAAAAAATTAAAAAATCATAAACAGTTTAATTGCTGAGTAGAATTTTACTTATACACAAGCACTTCTCTACATGTGGGATACATCATTGCGGAGGGAAAGGAAAATTGTGTTATGTTTTCCTAAAAGGGGAAAATTGGCCAGTAGAAAAGATAAACGCTTGAAAAAGGGGGAAAACTTTTGATTGTTTAATATTTTGCTATGGACAATTGCAAAAAGTTTGTGTTGTAAGTTAAAATTTCCGCGATCATTGGTGTGTTACAATGTCGCAATGAAAGGTACAAATTTATCATTAAACATGTCATTTTTACAAGTGGCCTTAACGTTTGCACTCATTTTGTTTCTCTCAAAGATATCGATTACATATTTATCGACGTCAAAGTGCGTACTCTTCGATCTGGAAGTGTAGTTTGCACACTGATTTAACTGTGCATCAGGAAGAAAATATCAAATGGATTAGGGCTTTCTTTTGTTACTTTATTTTTCCTTTTTTTATTGAAATATTGTTAAAATGTTAAATCTAGAATTACAAGATTTGCGAATGGAAATTGTATGAAAAATAATGTATTAGATGAAAAAAGCTGGAAGAGTTAGGAAGAAGAATTTTCCATTCTGACTGTCGCTGTAATGTTTTTTAAAAGTTACGCTTTTGTACTGTTTGAAATAGGAACGAATGTAATTAAATAATTGTCCTAGTGTAGAAAAATGGTAGACGGACGACTATTAATAGGGTAGAAGACGTAAACAATAAAAACGGTGAAGAAGAAAATTGAAATTAGTAAGAAAAATGTAAAAAGAAGACCAACAACACCAGGTTTTCCCAGGCGGTCACCCATCCAAGTACTAACCTGGCCCGATGCTGCTTAACTTCGGTGATCGGACGAGAACCGGTGTTTTCAACGTGGTATGATCGTTGGCCGAGAAAAAGTTTCGTACTTGTCCTTCTATATTCCGGTTGCCACTTCTTCTTTGTACTAAATAATAAATTTGTTCAGAATGAAAATTACACTAGTCTGCAAAAACAAAAAAAAATTCTCTCCTGATTTTTATGTATAATTATCACTAATTTGATATTTCTGAATAGAAATATATTGTATAAAAAATTAATATTCACGTATCAATTTTTTTAATGGAATTTTTCGATAAATATCTTTTTTTTGCTTCAAATTTAAATTATATATTTTATAACTGATACAATATTAAGTAAAACTTGTTACAAATCATCGAAAACCATTAGATAATCTAATTACTTGCTGTTATTAGTATTTCACTTTCTAGTTTTCTTCTTTTTCATATTTTCTATTGGAGTTTCGCGACGAATCGACCAACAAAAATCGGCAAGCACTACTTCTGAACATTTCCAGTTGTAGCGCCTCTCTATGTGTAATATGTCTTGATGAAACCGTTCACCATGTTCATCTGATACTGCTTCAAGATTTGAGGGGGAAGAAATCTAAGTGAGAGTCTAAAAAATGAATTTTAAGGGACTTGTTGCATTTCAGAGCTTTATATGCAGAAAGAAGTTCTTGGATGATTTCCTGGTAGTTTTCATTTTTTTTGTTCCCAAGAAAATTATGACACACTTCTACGAAAGCGGTCCGTGCTCCTTTTTCAGCTTTCTTCAACGTACTTATTAAATTCGAGTCCTTCATAAACGCTCCTATTTGGCGACCCACCAAGATTCTTTCTTTCAATTTCGCGTCGCTTATTCGAGGGAATTTGGTTTTGAGGTATTGAAAGCCTTCACCACCTCCATTCGTAGCTTTCACGAAATTTTTCATAGGACCCAGCTTTATATAGAGTGGTGGTAAAAAAATTTTCTCACTTTGAACTAAAGGTTCTTCTTTTACATTCTTGACTCCAGACATCAAACTCGTTCTTTTTGGCCAATTGTTCACTACGTATTGCTTATCTTCTGCGCGACTGTCCTACTCGCATAAAAATCAATAAAAGTTTGTGTATCCTCCTTGCAATCCAGTTAACATTGCTACAACTGTTAGATCAGCACAGATGTTTCACGTGTACTGTGAATATTAAATTTTTTCCAATAACAACTTCATATTTCCATAATTTTCTTTCATGTTTGTTGCATGTGAGAGGGCAATTGAAGGATATTTATTGCCATTGTGAAGTAATACAGCTTTGAAACTGATTTTCCTACCAATCAATAAAACGTCGCCATTCCTCCGATCCTTCAGGAAAACCCATTTCTTGTAGAAGTCCTTTAGCATCATTACAAAATACCAAATAACCCTCTTTGGTTAAATATCTCATGAAATCTTTCGGTCTGTTACGAAAATATGAGACCTTCGTATTTTTATCTGACAAATACTATTGTTGTAATCTTGATCCGAGAAGTTGAGCTTAGATTTTGAGAGTCCTAAATCGCAAACAAGTTCATTTATATCAGATTGGGTAAAAGTCTGTATATAATGATGAAGAAGTAGAGGAAATACTCGATTGACTAGGTGTAGGATAAGCGTTTCCATCATCCGCCGTTTCGTTGCTGTTCATACGCACTGGAGGAAATCATCATTGCTTCGAGGAACAGGTTTTTGTGTAGATGGAATGTTCGGATATTGAATTTTATCCTAATTTTTTTCCGTAAATCCTTTTGTCGTAGTCATGCAGAAATAACAATCGTTTTCATGTTTTTCAGGTTCGTGCCAAATCATGGGCCTTGAGAATGGCATGGTCTGATGACTTCCTCCGAGGCAACCTCTTAAAGTTCTGCAGCAACTATTGCAGCATATTTTCGGGAGCCAATATTTGTCTCTTTCATCGACCGGAAACCCAAAATAACGCAGATAAACACTTTTAACCAAATCAGATAATGTACTTCGTTGAGATTTAATGGTAAATTCACCACAAATGTAGCAAAATGGGTCTGGAGAGTCTTTACAGGTCTTTTACATTTTGTACCTACAACGAAATTAAATTTTCTTTAAAATCAGAACAATGTTCTAATCATGTGATTTTATTATTCTCTATATTTCCTAGAAAACATAAATTTGTGCTACACGTATCAATATAATTCAAAACTTACCAAAATATTCGGCATAAATCAGAAATTATCACTATACAACTTTTTAACGTACTCAGCGCTACGGCGTCGCAACGAGTATTGCACAGGGGTATGCATTAGTATTAAAACCCCGTCAGCTGATATCGTTCTCTCTCTTTCTATCAGTGCGTGTCGTTTTTGTGTGTACAAATATGATCTGAACTGAATGAAGCACCGTTAATGCAAGAACGACAGACAAGATATATATAATTTTGTGCTATTGAAAAAAAAAACATTTTAAATAAATATATACGTGATAGCAAAAAATGGAAAACAAATCTGGATTCATCACGTTAAACACTATTCATATTCATCACATTTTTATTTAGAGGAGAATTTCTTTGCAGACCAGTGAATTATCCGTTCGCAAATAGATTTCATTCTTCAATTACCAGCATTAATATAACTATTAATACAAAACCAATACTACTCTATTAACCCCCCCCCCCTTCCTTTTTACTCCTTAAATATTCAAATCTCACGCTAGCACTCACACACAACCCATCAACCGCGTCACTTTTATTTCTTCTGAAATGAGAACAACAAACAAACCATGAATATATTCACTGTTTTTCAACGGTAAATACAATTTTTTTCCGAAAACTTATTTCCAGTCTTGTCACTGAAAATAGGTGCCGCAGTAAAAACGAGGAATCTCTGAATCATTCACATTAGCCACTATCAAAAAACGAATAATCGTTTTAAATATTAGTATTTCTAGCTTATCCAAACGAAAATAAATCAGTTCTATTTTTCTGATTAAATTGATGGGATGAGTATAAAATACGAAAGAAAACAAGAGGAATAAATAGAATAGTTGACACATTTGCTTACCTTACTGTCGTACACATCGTAGGAAATTGAAAATAAAATGTGAAAACACAAATACTCCAATTCGGGAACTAAGCGCACTAAAATGGCCAGTAAAGGAAATCAGATTTAAAAAGCTTCCTAAAATTTAACATTTCAAGTCAATTACATTTCCATATGTTCTTCGGGAGATAACGAAATTAGTACACCAGACGGATTCAATGCAGAGAATGGGAAATTTAAATCTGTGAAATATGCCTATCCCATTTTGATGTTAAGAGGAGAAAGACAAATAATTCGCAGCTGTAATATAGCAAATGCTATTAATTTCGACAATATATATATATATACGATTCATTTGTGAACGACTGGCTCAGATGAGAAAGAGGAATAGGGGAAATTATGCCACAGCCTGTTTAAATGGAAGCAGCAGGCAGAAAGAAGGGCTTCAATGTACAACTTTCTAACCATAGCCAATAACAAGCTGTAATTTAATTCCTTCTTAGTAATGTTTCAAAATTAACTTGTACTGGACGCCATGTCAGTAATATCCAATATTTAAAATATGACGCGTGATCAAAATGTTACTAAGAATAACAATCTTATACACATGAGCCAAAATCATGCATATACAAGCGCGCACGCACACCCACGCAGACATATGAATATGCATATGTGCAACTGTGTTCGTAGAAAGAGTTCTAACAGTTGTCATGAAATTCACAAATCGGAGAATTTTAAGGTCTAGCAATCAATTTTTAATGGAGGTCTTATTGTTGAGAAAATTCCACATAATGAGCAATTGTGAAACGGGGCGACTAATATTTGTTTTAGTGGTAAATAAAAACAGGTATAAAATCTATAAGCCACAAATATCGTTACAAAGTATTATTTTCCTGTGGTAATTGTAAATTTTCTAAGAAGAAAACTAAATTCCATATTAGGACAGAGTTCATGCTGTATTGCTGTAATAGTTATTTTCTGGGTTATTCTAATATGTTTATTTCTGGCTTATTAATGAATAGAAAAATAAATTCGCTTATTTTCCATTTTAAATAGGGAATATGAATTTTGTAATAAAATAATTTCATTTACGACATTTACAAGGCGATTTTAAATAAACTACTGTACATATTTAAAATCAGAAAATAGAATTCCATGCGCAATTGCAGCATTCATATTTTTTATTTATTGTAGTATTATTTTTAAATGTTTGCGAAAACTGCTGAATATTCTTCAACTGGACTGGAGGCTGAAATAAATCTGAGCAAGTTTACAGCTTTTTAGAATGACCAGAGGACTCTTTGGAGAACTGGTACGATTTATTATCTAGTTACGAATATAAGGGAAAAATATTACTATAGTGATTATTTCTATGCACAAGTAGGGCTGTCAAAATTATAATTAGCCTCATCATTTTATGCATTGGTTATGTGGTTTTTAAGTTGTTTTCGAGAATATGTAAATGTAATATATGTGGCGCCGTTTAAACCTCCCTTCGTACTATATATATATATATATATATATATATGTATATATATACATCGCTGTTCATGTTAAACTTTATTCCTAGTGAGGAAACAGAAGGAAACACTTGTTAGCATATGTGTACCATAGGTAACTGTCATTATATATATGCTAGTATTAAAGAATATATACCGATAGTCGGAATTATAAAGATACATTTAATATCAGATCGAGCTGAAATTGAAATGTTTCTAATTACACAACAGATGAAAAAAAAATTAAAAAATCATAAACAGTTTAATTGCTGAGTAGAATTTTACTTATACACAAGCACTTCTCTACATGTGGGATACATCATTGCGGAGGGAAAGGAAAATTGTGTTATGTTTTCCTAAAAGGGGAAAATTGGCCAGTAGAAAAGATAAACGCTTGAAAAAGGGGGAAAACTTTTGATTGTTTAATATTTTGCTATGGACAATTGCAAAAAGTTTGTGTTGTAAGTTAAAATTTCCGCGATCATTGGTGTGTTACAATGTCGCAATGAAAGGTACAAATTTATCATTAAACATGTCATTTTTACAAGTGGCCTTAACGTTTGCACTCATTTTGTTTCTCTCAAAGATATCGATTACATATTTATCGACGTCAAAGTGCGTACTCTTCGATCTGGAAGTGTAGTTTGCACACTGATTTAACTGTGCATCAGGAAGAAAATATCAAATGGATTAGGGCTTTCTTTTGTTACTTTATTTTTCCTTTTTTTATTGAAATATTGTTAAAATGTTAAATCTAGAATTACAAGATTTGCGAATGGAAATTGTATGAAAAATAATGTATTAGATGAAAAAAGCTGGAAGAGTTAGGAAGAAGAATTTTCCATTCTGACTGTCGCTGTAATGTTTTTTAAAAGTTACGCTTTTGTACTGTTTGAAATAGGAACGAATGTAATTAAATAATTGTCCTAGTGTAGAAAAATGGTAGACGGACGACTATTAATAGGGTAGAAGACGTAAACAATAAAAACGGTGAAGAAGAAAATTGAAATTAGTAAGAAAAATGTAAAAAGAAGACCAACAACACCAGGTTTTCCCAGGCGGTCACCCATCCAAGTACTAACCTGGCCCGATGCTGCTTAACTTCGGTGATCGGACGAGAACCGGTGTTTTCAACGTGGTATGATCGTTGGCCGAGAAAAAGTTTCGTACTTGTCCTTCTATATTCCGGTTGCCACTTCTTCTTTGTACTAAATAATAAATTTGTTCAGAATGAAAATTACACTAGTCTGCAAAAACAAAAAAAAATTCTCTCCTGATTTTTATGTATAATTATCACTAATTTGATATTTCTGAATAGAAATATATTGTATAAAAAATTAATATTCACGTATCAATTTTTTTAATGGAATTTTTCGATAAATATCTTTTTTTTGCTTCAAATTTAAATTATATATTTTATAACTGATACAATATTAAGTAAAACTTGTTACAAATCATCGAAAACCATTAGATAATCTAATTACTTGCTGTTATTAGTATTTCACTTTCTAGTTTTCTTCTTTTTCATATTTTCTATTGGAGTTTCGCGACGAATCGACCAACAAAAATCGGCAAGCACTACTTCTGAACATTTCCAGTTGTAGCGCCTCTCTATGTGTAATATGTCTTGATGAAACCGTTCACCATGTTCATCTGATACTGCTTCAAGATTTGAGGGGGAAGAAATCTAAGTGAGAGTCTAAAAAATGAATTTTAAGGGACTTGTTGCATTTCAGAGCTTTATATGCAGAAAGAAGTTCTTGGATGATTTCCTGGTAGTTTTCATTTTTTTTGTTCCCAAGAAAATTATGACACACTTCTACGAAAGCGGTCCGTGCTCCTTTTTCAGCTTTCTTCAACGTACTTATTAAATTCGAGTCCTTCATAAACGCTCCTATTTGGCGACCCACCAAGATTCTTTCTTTCAATTTCGCGTCGCTTATTCGAGGGAATTTGGTTTTGAGGTATTGAAAGCCTTCACCACCTCCATTCGTAGCTTTCACGAAATTTTTCATAGGACCCAGCTTTATATAGAGTGGTGGTAAAAAAATTTTCTCACTTTGAACTAAAGGTTCTTCTTTTACATTCTTGACTCCAGACATCAAACTCGTTCTTTTTGGCCAATTGTTCACTACGTATTGCTTATCTTCTGCGCGACTGTCCTACTCGCATAAAAATCAATAAAAGTTTGTGTATCCTCCTTGCAATCCAGTTAACATTGCTACAACTGTTAGATCAGCACAGATGTTTCACGTGTACTGTGAATATTAAATTTTTTCCAATAACAACTTCATATTTCCATAATTTTCTTTCATGTTTGTTGCATGTGAGAGGGCAATTGAAGGATATTTATTGCCATTGTGAAGTAATACAGCTTTGAAACTGATTTTCCTACCAATCAATAAAACGTCGCCATTCCTCCGATCCTTCAGGAAAACCCATTTCTTGTAGAAGTCCTTTAGCATCATTACAAAATACCAAATAACCCTCTTTGGTTAAATATCTCATGAAATCTTTCGGTCTGTTACGAAAATATGAGACCTTCGTATTTTTATCTGACAAATACTATTGTTGTAATCTTGATCCGAGAAGTTGAGCTTAGATTTTGAGAGTCCTAAATCGCAAACAAGTTCATTTATATCAGATTGGGTAAAAGTCTGTATATAATGATGAAGAAGTAGAGGAAATACTCGATTGACTAGGTGTAGGATAAGCGTTTCCATCATCCGCCGTTTCGTTGCTGTTCATACGCACTGGAGGAAATCATCATTGCTTCGAGGAACAGGTTTTTGTGTAGATGGAATGTTCGGATATTGAATTTTATCCTAATTTTTTTCCGTAAATCCTTTTGTCGTAGTCATGCAGAAATAACAATCGTTTTCATGTTTTTCAGGTTCGTGCCAAATCATGGGCCTTGAGAATGGCATGGTCTGATGACTTCCTCCGAGGCAACCTCTTAAAGTTCTGCAGCAACTATTGCAGCATATTTTCGGGAGCCAATATTTGTCTCTTTCATCGACCGGAAACCCAAAATAACGCAGATAAACACTTTTAACCAAATCAGATAATGTACTTCGTTGAGATTTAATGGTAAATTCACCACAAATGTAGCAAAATGGGTCTGGAGAGTCTTTACAGGTCTTTTACATTTTGTACCTACAACGAAATTAAATTTTCTTTAAAATCAGAACAATGTTCTAATCATGTGATTTTATTATTCTCTATATTTCCTAGAAAACATAAATTTGTGCTACACGTATCAATATAATTCAAAACTTACCAAAATATTCGGCATAAATCAGAAATTATCACTATACAACTTTTTAACGTACTCAGCGCTACGGCGTCGCAACGAGTATTGCACAGGGGTATGCATTAGTATTAAAACCCCGTCAGCTGATATCGTTCTCTCTCTTTCTATCAGTGCGTGTCGTTTTTGTGTGTACAAATATGATCTGAACTGAATGAAGCACCGTTAATGCAAGAACGACAGACAAGATATATATAATTTTGTGCTATTGAAAAAAAAAACATTTTAAATAAATATATACGTGATAGCAAAAAATGGAAAACAAATCTGGATTCATCACGTTAAACACTATTCATATTCATCACATTTTTATTTAGAGGAGAATTTCTTTGCAGACCAGTGAATTATCCGTTCGCAAATAGATTTCATTCTTCAATTACCAGCATTAATATAACTATTAATACAAAACCAATACTACTCTATTAACCCCCCCCCCCTTCCTTTTTACTCCTTAAATATTCAAATCTCACGCTAGCACTCACACACAACCCATCAACCGCGTCACTTTTATTTCTTCTGAAATGAGAACAACAAACAAACCATGAATATATTCACTGTTTTTCAACGGTAAATACAATTTTTTTCCGAAAACTTATTTCCAGTCTTGTCACTGAAAATAGGTGCCGCAGTAAAAACGAGGAATCTCTGAATCATTCACATTAGCCACTATCAAAAAACGAATAATCGTTTTAAATATTAGTATTTCTAGCTTATCCAAACGAAAATAAATCAGTTCTATTTTTCTGATTAAATTGATGGGATGAGTATAAAATACGAAAGAAAACAAGAGGAATAAATAGAATAGTTGACACATTTGCTTACCTTACTGTCGTACACATCGTAGGAAATTGAAAATAAAATGTGAAAACACAAATACTCCAATTCGGGAACTAAGCGCACTAAAATGGCCAGTAAAGGAAATCAGATTTAAAAAGCTTCCTAAAATTTAACATTTCAAGTCAATTACATTTCCATATGTTCTTCGGGAGATAACGAAATTAGTACACCAGACGGATTCAATGCAGAGAATGGGAAATTTAAATCTGTGAAATATGCCTATCCCATTTTGATGTTAAGAGGAGAAAGACAAATAATTCGCAGCTGTAATATAGCAAATGCTATTAATTTCGACAATATATATATATATACGATTCATTTGTGAACGACTGGCTCAGATGAGAAAGAGGAATAGGGGAAATTATGCCACAGCCTGTTTAAATGGAAGCAGCAGGCAGAAAGAAGGGCTTCAATGTACAACTTTCTAACCATAGCCAATAACAAGCTGTAATTTAATTCCTTCTTAGTAATGTTTCAAAATTAACTTGTACTGGACGCCATGTCAGTAATATCCAATATTTAAAATATGACGCGTGATCAAAATGTTACTAAGAATAACAATCTTATACACATGAGCCAAAATCATGCATATACAAGCGCGCACGCACACCCACGCAGACATATGAATATGCATATGTGCAACTGTGTTCGTAGAAAGAGTTCTAACAGTTGTCATGAAATTCACAAATCGGAGAATTTTAAGGTCTAGCAATCAATTTTTAATGGAGGTCTTATTGTTGAGAAAATTCCACATAATGAGCAATTGTGAAACGGGGCGACTAATATTTGTTTTAGTGGTAAATAAAAACAGGTATAAAATCTATAAGCCACAAATATCGTTACAAAGTATTATTTTCCTGTGGTAATTGTAAATTTTCTAAGAAGAAAACTAAATTCCATATTAGGACAGAGTTCATGCTGTATTGCTGTAATAGTTATTTTCTGGGTTATTCTAATATGTTTATTTCTGGCTTATTAATGAATAGAAAAATAAATTCGCTTATTTTCCATTTTAAATAGGGAATATGAATTTTGTAATAAAATAATTTCATTTACGACATTTACAAGGCGATTTTAAATAAACTACTGTACATATTTAAAATCAGAAAATAGAATTCCATGCGCAATTGCAGCATTCATATTTTTTATTTATTGTAGTATTATTTTTAAATGTTTGCGAAAACTGCTGAATATTCTTCAACTGGACTGGAGGCTGAAATAAATCTGAGCAAGTTTACAGCTTTTTAGAATGACCAGAGGACTCTTTGGAGAACTGGTACGATTTATTATCTAGTTACGAATATAAGGGAAAAATATTACTATAGTGATTATTTCTATGCACAAGTAGGGCTGTCAAAATTATAATTAGCCTCATCATTTTATGCATTGGTTATGTGGTTTTTAAGTTGTTTTCGAGAATATGTAAATGTAATATATGTGGCGCCGTTTAAACCTCCCTTCGTACTATATATATATATATATATATATATATGTATATATATACATCGCTGTTCATGTTAAACTTTATTCCTAGTGAGGAAACAGAAGGAAACACTTGTTAGCATATGTGTACCATAGGTAACTGTCATTATATATATGCTAGTATTAAAGAATATATACCGATAGTCGGAATTATAAAGATACATTTAATATCAGATCGAGCTGAAATTGAAATGTTTCTAATTACACAACAGATGAAAAAAAAATTAAAAAATCATAAACAGTTTAATTGCTGAGTAGAATTTTACTTATACACAAGCACTTCTCTACATGTGGGATACATCATTGCGGAGGGAAAGGAAAATTGTGTTATGTTTTCCTAAAAGGGGAAAATTGGCCAGTAGAAAAGATAAACGCTTGAAAAAGGGGGAAAACTTTTGATTGTTTAATATTTTGCTATGGACAATTGCAAAAAGTTTGTGTTGTAAGTTAAAATTTCCGCGATCATTGGTGTGTTACAATGTCGCAATGAAAGGTACAAATTTATCATTAAACATGTCATTTTTACAAGTGGCCTTAACGTTTGCACTCATTTTGTTTCTCTCAAAGATATCGATTACATATTTATCGACGTCAAAGTGCGTACTCTTCGATCTGGAAGTGTAGTTTGCACACTGATTTAACTGTGCATCAGGAAGAAAATATCAAATGGATTAGGGCTTTCTTTTGTTACTTTATTTTTCCTTTTTTTATTGAAATATTGTTAAAATGTTAAATCTAGAATTACAAGATTTGCGAATGGAAATTGTATGAAAAATAATGTATTAGATGAAAAAAGCTGGAAGAGTTAGGAAGAAGAATTTTCCATTCTGACTGTCGCTGTAATGTTTTTTAAAAGTTACGCTTTTGTACTGTTTGAAATAGGAACGAATGTAATTAAATAATTGTCCTAGTGTAGAAAAATGGTAGACGGACGACTATTAATAGGGTAGAAGACGTAAACAATAAAAACGGTGAAGAAGAAAATTGAAATTAGTAAGAAAAATGTAAAAAGAAGACCAACAACACCAGGTTTTCCCAGGCGGTCACCCATCCAAGTACTAACCTGGCCCGATGCTGCTTAACTTCGGTGATCGGACGAGAACCGGTGTTTTCAACGTGGTATGATCGTTGGCCGAGAAAAAGTTTCGTACTTGTCCTTCTATATTCCGGTTGCCACTTCTTCTTTGTACTAAATAATAAATTTGTTCAGAATGAAAATTACACTAGTCTGCAAAAACAAAAAAAAATTCTCTCCTGATTTTTATGTATAATTATCACTAATTTGATATTTCTGAATAGAAATATATTGTATAAAAAATTAATATTCACGTATCAATTTTTTTAATGGAATTTTTCGATAAATATCTTTTTTTTGCTTCAAATTTAAATTATATATTTTATAACTGATACAATATTAAGTAAAACTTGTTACAAATCATCGAAAACCATTAGATAATCTAATTACTTGCTGTTATTAGTATTTCACTTTCTAGTTTTCTTCTTTTTCATATTTTCTATTGGAGTTTCGCGACGAATCGACCAACAAAAATCGGCAAGCACTACTTCTGAACATTTCCAGTTGTAGCGCCTCTCTATGTGTAATATGTCTTGATGAAACCGTTCACCATGTTCATCTGATACTGCTTCAAGATTTGAGGGGGAAGAAATCTAAGTGAGAGTCTAAAAAATGAATTTTAAGGGACTTGTTGCATTTCAGAGCTTTATATGCAGAAAGAAGTTCTTGGATGATTTCCTGGTAGTTTTCATTTTTTTTGTTCCCAAGAAAATTATGACACACTTCTACGAAAGCGGTCCGTGCTCCTTTTTCAGCTTTCTTCAACGTACTTATTAAATTCGAGTCCTTCATAAACGCTCCTATTTGGCGACCCACCAAGATTCTTTCTTTCAATTTCGCGTCGCTTATTCGAGGGAATTTGGTTTTGAGGTATTGAAAGCCTTCACCACCTCCATTCGTAGCTTTCACGAAATTTTTCATAGGACCCAGCTTTATATAGAGTGGTGGTAAAAAAATTTTCTCACTTTGAACTAAAGGTTCTTCTTTTACATTCTTGACTCCAGACATCAAACTCGTTCTTTTTGGCCAATTGTTCACTACGTATTGCTTATCTTCTGCGCGACTGTCCTACTCGCATAAAAATCAATAAAAGTTTGTGTATCCTCCTTGCAATCCAGTTAACATTGCTACAACTGTTAGATCAGCACAGATGTTTCACGTGTACTGTGAATATTAAATTTTTTCCAATAACAACTTCATATTTCCATAATTTTCTTTCATGTTTGTTGCATGTGAGAGGGCAATTGAAGGATATTTATTGCCATTGTGAAGTAATACAGCTTTGAAACTGATTTTCCTACCAATCAATAAAACGTCGCCATTCCTCCGATCCTTCAGGAAAACCCATTTCTTGTAGAAGTCCTTTAGCATCATTACAAAATACCAAATAACCCTCTTTGGTTAAATATCTCATGAAATCTTTCGGTCTGTTACGAAAATATGAGACCTTCGTATTTTTATCTGACAAATACTATTGTTGTAATCTTGATCCGAGAAGTTGAGCTTAGATTTTGAGAGTCCTAAATCGCAAACAAGTTCATTTATATCAGATTGGGTAAAAGTCTGTATATAATGATGAAGAAGTAGAGGAAATACTCGATTGACTAGGTGTAGGATAAGCGTTTCCATCATCCGCCGTTTCGTTGCTGTTCATACGCACTGGAGGAAATCATCATTGCTTCGAGGAACAGGTTTTTGTGTAGATGGAATGTTCGGATATTGAATTTTATCCTAATTTTTTTCCGTAAATCCTTTTGTCGTAGTCATGCAGAAATAACAATCGTTTTCATGTTTTTCAGGTTCGTGCCAAATCATGGGCCTTGAGAATGGCATGGTCTGATGACTTCCTCCGAGGCAACCTCTTAAAGTTCTGCAGCAACTATTGCAGCATATTTTCGGGAGCCAATATTTGTCTCTTTCATCGACCGGAAACCCAAAATAACGCAGATAAACACTTTTAACCAAATCAGATAATGTACTTCGTTGAGATTTAATGGTAAATTCACCACAAATGTAGCAAAATGGGTCTGGAGAGTCTTTACAGGTCTTTTACATTTTGTACCTACAACGAAATTAAATTTTCTTTAAAATCAGAACAATGTACTAATCATGTGATTTTATTATTCTCTATATTTCCTAGAAAACATAAATTTGTGCTACACGTATCAATATAATTCAAAACTTACCAAAATATTCGGCATAAATCAGAAATTATCACTATACAACTTTTTAACGTACTCAGCGCTACGGCGTCGCAACGAGTATTGCACAGGGGTATGCATTAGTATTAAAACCCCGTCAGCTGATATCGTTCTCTCTCTTTCTATCAGTGCGTGTCGTTTTTGTGTGTACAAATATGATCTGAACTGAATGAAGCACCGTTAATGCAAGAACGACAGACAAGATATATATAATTTTGTGCTATTGAAAAAAAAAACATTTTAAATAAATATATACGTGATAGCAAAAAATGGAAAACAAATCTGGATTCATCACGTTAAACACTATTCATATTCATCACATTTTTATTTAGAGGAGAATTTCTTTGCAGACCAGTGAATTATCCGTTCGCAAATAGATTTCATTCTTCAATTACCAGCATTAATATAACTATTAATACAAAACCAATACTACTCTATTAAACCCCCCCCCCCTTTTTACTCCTTAAATATTCAAATCTCACGCTAGCACTCACACACAACCCATCAACCGCGTCACTTTTATTTCTTCTGAAATGAGAACAACAAACAAACCATGAATATATTCACTGTTTTTCAACGGTAAATACAATTTTTTTCCGAAAACTTATTTCCAGTCTTGTCACTGAAAATAGGTGCCGCAGTAAAAACGAGGAATCTCTGAATCATTCACATTAGCCACTATCAAAAAACGAATAATCGTTTTAAATATTAGTATTTCTAGCTTATCCAAACGAAAATAAATCAGTTCTATTTTTCTGATTAAATTGATGGGATGAGTATAAAATACGAAAGAAAACAAGAGGAATAAATAGAATAGTTGACACATTTGCTTACCTTACTGTCGTACACATCGTAGGAAATTGAAAATAAAATGTGAAAACACAAATACTCCAATTCGGGAACTAAGCGCACTAAAATGGCCAGTAAAGGAAATCAGATTTAAAAAGCTTCCTAAAATTTAACATTTCAAGTCAATTACATTTCCATATGTTCTTCGGGAGATAACGAAATTAGTACACCAGACGGATTCAATGCAGAGAATGGGAAATTTAAATCTGTGAAATATGCCTATCCCATTTTGATGTTAAGAGGAGAAAGACAAATAATTCGCAGCTGTAATATAGCAAATGCTATTAATTTCGACAATATATATATATACGATTCATTTGTGAACGACTGGCTCAGATGAGAAAGAGGAATAGGGGAAATTATGCCACAGCCTGTTTAAATGGAAGCAGCAGGCAGAAAGAAGGGCTTCAATGTACAACTTTCTAACCATAGCCAATAACAAGCTGTAATTTAATTCCTTCTTAGTAATGTTTCAAAATTAACTTGTACTGGACGCCATGTCAGTAATATCCAATATTTAAAATATGACGCGTGATCAAAATGTTACTAAGAATAATAATCTTATACACATGAGCCAAAATCATGCATATACAAGCGCGCACGCACACCCACGCAGACATATGAATATGCATATGTGCAACTGTGTTCGTAGAAAGAGTTCTAACAGTTGTCATGAAATTCACAAATCGGAGAATTTTAAGGTCTAGCAATCAATTTTTAATGGAGGTCTTATTGTTGAGAAAATTCCACATAATGAGCAATTGTGAAACGGGGCGACTAATATTTGTTTTAGTGGTAAATAAAAACAGGTATAAAATCTATAAGCCACAAATATCGTTACAAAGTATTATTTTCCTGTGGTAATTGTAAATTTTCTAAGAAGAAAACTAAATTCCATATTAGGACAGAGTTCATGCTGTATTGCTGTAATAGTTATTTTCTGGGTTATTCTAATATGTTTATTTCTGGCTTATTAATGAATAGAAAAATAAATTCGCTTATTTTCCATTTTAAATAGGGAATATGAATTTTGTAATAAAATAATTTCATTTACGACATTTACAAGGCGATTTTAAATAAACTACTGTACATATTTAAAATCAGAAAATAGAATTCCATGCGCAATTGCAGCATTCATATTTTTTATTTATTGTAGTATTATTTTTAAATGTTTGCGAAAACTGCTGAATATTCTTCAACTGGACTGGAGGCTGAAATAAATCTGAGCAAGTTTACAGCTTTTTAGAATGACCAGAGGACTCTTTGGAGAACTGGTACGATTTATTATCTAGTTACGAATATAAGGGAAAAATATTACTATAGTGATTATTTCTATGCACAAGTAGGGCTGTCAAAATTATAATTAGCCTCATCATTTTATGCATTGGTTATGTGGTTTTTAAGTTGTTTTCGAGAATATGTAAATGTAATATATGTGGCGCCGTTTAAACCTCCCTTCGTACTATATATATATATATATATATATATATGTATATATATACATCGCTGTTCATGTTAAACTTTATTCCTAGTGAGGAAACAGAAGGAAACACTTGTTAGCATATGTGTACCATAGGTAACTGTCATTATATATATGCTAGTATTAAAGAATATATACCGATAGTCGGAATTATAAAGATACATTTAATATCAGATCGAGCTGAAATTGAAATGTTTCTAATTACACAACAGATGAAAAAAAAATTAAAAAATCATAAACAGTTTAATTGCTGAGTAGAATTTTACTTATACACAAGCACTTCTCTACATGTGGGATACATCATTGCGGAGGGAAAGGAAAATTGTGTTATGTTTTCCTAAAAGGGGAAAATTGGCCAGTAGAAAAGATAAACGCTTGAAAAAGGGGGAAAACTTTTGATTGTTTAATATTTTGCTATGGACAATTGCAAAAAGTTTGTGTTGTAAGTTAAAATTTCCGCGATCATTGGTGTGTTACAATGTCGCAATGAAAGGTACAAATTTATCATTAAACATGTCATTTTTACAAGTGGCCTTAACGTTTGCACTCATTTTGTTTCTCTCAAAGATATCGATTACATATTTATCGACGTCAAAGTGCGTACTCTTCGATCTGGAAGTGTAGTTTGCACACTGATTTAACTGTGCATCAGGAAGAAAATATCAAATGGATTAGGGCTTTCTTTTGTTACTTTATTTTTCCTTTTTTTATTGAAATATTGTTAAAATGTTAAATCTAGAATTACAAGATTTGCGAATGGAAATTGTATGAAAAATAATGTATTAGATGAAAAAAGCTGGAAGAGTTAGGAAGAAGAATTTTCCATTCTGACTGTCGCTGTAATGTTTTTTAAAAGTTACGCTTTTGTACTGTTTGAAATAGGAACGAATGTAATTAAATAATTGTCCTAGTGTAGAAAAATGGTAGACGGACGACTATTAATAGGGTAGAAGACGTAAACAATAAAAACGGTGAAGAAGAAAATTGAAATTAGTAAGAAAAATGTAAAAAGAAGACCAACAACACCAGGTTTTCCCAGGCGGTCACCCATCCAAGTACTAACCTGGCCCGATGCTGCTTAACTTCGGTGATCGGACGAGAACCGGTGTTTTCAACGTAGTATGATCGTTGGCCGAGAAAAAGTTTCGTACTTGTCCTTCTATATTCCGGTTGCCACTTCTTCTTTGTACTAAATAATAAATTTGTTCAGAATGAAAATTACACTAGTCTGCAAAAACAAAAAAAAATTCTCTCCTGATTTTTATGTATAATTATCACTAATTTGATATTTCTGAATAGAAATATATTGTATAAAAAATTAATATTCACGTATCAATTTTTTTAATGGAATTTTTCGATAAATATCTTTTTTTTGCTTCAAATTTAAATTATATATTTTATAACTGATACAATATTAAGTAAAACTTGTTACAAATCATCGAAAACCATTAGATAATCTAATTACTTGCTGTTATTAGTATTTCACTTTCTAGTTTTCTTCTTTTTCATATTTTCTATTGGAGTTTCGCGACGAATCGACCAACAAAAATCGGCAAGCACTACTTCTGAACATTTCCAGTTGTAGCGCCTCTCTATGTGTAATATGTCTTGATGAAACCGTTCACCATGTTCATCTGATACTGCTTCAAGATTTGAGGGGGAAGAAATCTAAGTGAGAGTCTAAAAAATGAATTTTAAGGGACTTGTTGCATTTCAGAGCTTTATATGCAGAAAGAAGTTCTTGGATGATTTCCTGGTAGTTTTCATTTTTTTTGTTCCCAAGAAAATTATGACACACTTCTACGAAAGCGGTCCGTGCTCCTTTTTCAGCTTTCTTCAACGTACTTATTAAATTCGAGTCCTTCATAAACGCTCCTATTTGGCGACCCACCAAGATTCTTTCTTTCAATTTCGCGTCGCTTATTCGAGGGAATTTGGTTTTGAGGTATTGAAAGCCTTCACCACCTCCATTCGTAGCTTTCACGAAATTTTTCATAGGACCCAGCTTTATATAGAGTGGTGGTAAAAAAATTTTCTCACTTTGAACTAAAGGTTCTTCTTTTACATTCTTGA
Source organism: Icerya purchasi (assembly GCA_039619475.1). Taxonomy (NCBI): domain Eukaryota; kingdom Metazoa; phylum Arthropoda; class Insecta; order Hemiptera; family Monophlebidae; genus Icerya; species Icerya purchasi. The sequence continues at coordinate 135,281,171 of CM077116.1, forward strand.
CTCCAGACATCAAACTCGTTCTTTTTGGCCAATTGTTCACTACGTATTGCTTATCTTCTGCGCGACTGTCCTACTCGCATAAAAATCAATAAAAGTTTGTGTATCCTCCTTGCAATCCAGTTAACATTGCTACAACTGTTAGATCAGCACAGATGTTTCACGTGTACTGTGAATATTAAATTTTTTCCAATAACAACTTCATATTTCCATAATTTTCTTTCATGTTTGTTGCATGTGAGAGGGCAATTGAAGGATATTTATTGCCATTGTGAAGTAATACAGCTTTGAAACTGATTTTCCTACCAATCAATAAAACGTCGCCATTCCTCCGATCCTTCAGGAAAACCCATTTCTTGTAGAAGTCCTTTAGCATCATTACAAAATACCAAATAACCCTCTTTGGTTAAATATCTCATGAAATCTTTCGGTCTGTTACGAAAATATGAGACCTTCGTATTTTTATCTGACAAATACTATTGTTGTAATCTTGATCCGAGAAGTTGAGCTTAGATTTTGAGAGTCCTAAATCGCAAACAAGTTCATTTATATCAGATTGGGTAAAAGTCTGTATATAATGATGAAGAAGTAGAGGAAATACTCGATTGACTAGGTGTAGGATAAGCGTTTCCATCATCCGCCGTTTCGTTGCTGTTCATACGCACTGGAGGAAATCATCATTGCTTCGAGGAACAGGTTTTTGTGTAGATGGAATGTTCGGATATTGAATTTTATCCTAATTTTTTTCCGTAAATCCTTTTGTCGTAGTCATGCAGAAATAACAATCGTTTTCATGTTTTTCAGGTTCGTGCCAAATCATGGGCCTTGAGAATGGCATGGTCTGATGACTTCCTCCGAGGCAACCTCTTAAAGTTCTGCAGCAACTATTGCAGCATATTTTCGGGAGCCAATATTTGTCTCTTTCATCGACCGGAAACCCAAAATAACGCAGATAAACACTTTTAACCAAATCAGATAATGTACTTCGTTGAGATTTAATGGTAAATTCACCACAAATGTAGCAAAATGGGTCTGGAGAGTCTTTACAGGTCTTTTACATTTTGTACCTACAACGAAATTAAATTTTCTTTAAAATCAGAACAATGTACTAATCATGTGATTTTATTATTCTCTATATTTCCTAGAAAACATAAATTTGTGCTACACGTATCAATATAATTCAAAACTTACCAAAATATTCGGCATAAATCAGAAATTATCACTATACAACTTTTTAACGTACTCAGCGCTACGGCGTCGCAACGAGTATTGCACAGGGGTATGCATTAGTATTAAAACCCCGTCAGCTGATATCGTTCTCTCTCTTTCTATCAGTGCGTGTCGTTTTTGTGTGTACAAATATGATCTGAACTGAATGAAGCACCGTTAATGCAAGAACGACAGACAAGATATATATAATTTTGTGCTATTGAAAAAAAAAACATTTTAAATAAATATATACGTGATAGCAAAAAATGGAAAACAAATCTGGATTCATCACGTTAAACACTATTCATATTCATCACATTTTTATTTAGAGGAGAATTTCTTTGCAGACCAGTGAATTATCCGTTCGCAAATAGATTTCATTCTTCAATTACCAGCATTAATATAACTATTAATACAAAACCAATACTACTCTATTAAACCCCCCCCCCCCCCTTTTTACTCCTTAAATATTCAAATCTCACGCTAGCACTCACACACAACCCATCAACCGCGTCACTTTTATTTCTTCTGAAATGAGAACAACAAACAAACCATGAATATATTCACTGTTTTTCAACGGTAAATACAATTTTTTTCCGAAAACTTATTTCCAGTCTTGTCACTGAAAATAGGTGCCGCAGTAAAAACGAGGAATCTCTGAATCATTCACATTAGCCACTATCAAAAAACGAATAATCGTTTTAAATATTAGTATTTCTAGCTTATCCAAACGAAAATAAATCAGTTCTATTTTTCTGATTAAATTGATGGGATGAGTATAAAATACGAAAGAAAACAAGAGGAATAAATAGAATAGTTGACACATTTGCTTACCTTACTGTCGTACACATCGTAGGAAATTGAAAATAAAATGTGAAAACACAAATACTCCAATTCGGGAACTAAGCGCACTAAAATGGCCAGTAAAGGAAATCAGATTTAAAAAGCTTCCTAAAATTTAACATTTCAAGTCAATTACATTTCCATATGTTCTTCGGGAGATAACGAAATTAGTACACCAGACGGATTCAATGCAGAGAATGGGAAATTTAAATCTGTGAAATATGCCTATCCCATTTTGATGTTAAGAGGAGAAAGACAAATAATTCGCAGCTGTAATATAGCAAATGCTATTAATTTCGACAATATATATATATACGATTCATTTGTGAACGACTGGCTCAGATGAGAAAGAGGAATAGGGGAAATTATGCCACAGCCTGTTTAAATGGAAGCAGCAGGCAGAAAGAAGGGCTTCAATGTACAACTTTCTAACCATAGCCAATAACAAGCTGTAATTTAATTCCTTCTTAGTAATGTTTCAAAATTAACTTGTACTGGACGCCATGTCAGTAATATCCAATATTTAAAATATGACGCGTGATCAAAATGTTACTAAGAATAATAATCTTATACACATGAGCCAAAATCATGCATATACAAGCGCGCACGCACACCCACGCAGACATATGAATATGCATATGTGCAACTGTGTTCGTAGAAAGAGTTCTAACAGTTGTCATGAAATTCACAAATCGGAGAATTTTAAGGTCTAGCAATCAATTTTTAATGGAGGTCTTATTGTTGAGAAAATTCCACATAATGAGCAATTGTGAAACGGGGCGACTAATATTTGTTTTAGTGGTAAATAAAAACAGGTATAAAATCTATAAGCCACAAATATCGTTACAAAGTATTATTTTCCTGTGGTAATTGTAAATTTTCTAAGAAGAAAACTAAATTCCATATTAGGACAGAGTTCATGCTGTATTGCTGTAATAGTTATTTTCTGGGTTATTCTAATATGTTTATTTCTGGCTTATTAATGAATAGAAAAATAAATTCGCTTATTTTCCATTTTAAATAGGGAATATGAATTTTGTAATAAAATAATTTCATTTACGACATTTACAAGGCGATTTTAAATAAACTACTGTACATATTTAAAATCAGAAAATAGAATTCCATGCGCAATTGCAGCATTCATATTTTTTATTTATTGTAGTATTATTTTTAAATGTTTGCGAAAACTGCTGAATATTCTTCAACTGGACTGGAGGCTGAAATAAATCTGAGCAAGTTTACAGCTTTTTAGAATGACCAGAGGACTCTTTGGAGAACTGGTACGATTTATTATCTAGTTACGAATATAAGGGAAAAATATTACTATAGTGATTATTTCTATGCACAAGTAGGGCTGTCAAAATTATAATTAGCCTCATCATTTTATGCATTGGTTATGTGGTTTTTAAGTTGTTTTCGAGAATATGTAAATGTAATATATGTGGCGCCGTTTAAACCTCCCTTCGTACTATATATATATATATATATATATATATATGTATATATATACATCGCTGTTCATGTTAAACTTTATTCCTAGTGAGGAAACAGAAGGAAACACTTGTTAGCATATGTGTACCATAGGTAACTGTCATTATATATATGCTAGTATTAAAGAATATATACCGATAGTCGGAATTATAAAGATACATTTAATATCAGATCGAGCTGAAATTGAAATGTTTCTAATTACACAACAGATGAAAAAAAAATTAAAAAATCATAAACAGTTTAATTGCTGAGTAGAATTTTACTTATACACAAGCACTTCTCTACATGTGGGATACATCATTGCGGAGGGAAAGGAAAATTGTGTTATGTTTTCCTAAAAGGGGAAAATTGGCCAGTAGAAAAGATAAACGCTTGAAAAAGGGGGAAAACTTTTGATTGTTTAATATTTTGCTATGGACAATTGCAAAAAGTTTGTGTTGTAAGTTAAAATTTCCGCGATCATTGGTGTGTTACAATGTCGCAATGAAAGGTACAAATTTATCATTAAACATGTCATTTTTACAAGTGGCCTTAACGTTTGCACTCATTTTGTTTCTCTCAAAGATATCGATTACATATTTATCGACGTCAAAGTGCGTACTCTTCGATCTGGAAGTGTAGTTTGCACACTGATTTAACTGTGCATCAGGAAGAAAATATCAAATGGATTAGGGCTTTCTTTTGTTACTTTATTTTTCCTTTTTTTATTGAAATATTGTTAAAATGTTAAATCTAGAATTACAAGATTTGCGAATGGAAATTGTATGAAAAATAATGTATTAGATGAAAAAAGCTGGAAGAGTTAGGAAGAAGAATTTTCCATTCTGACTGTCGCTGTAATGTTTTTTAAAAGTTACGCTTTTGTACTGTTTGAAATAGGAACGAATGTAATTAAATAATTGTCCTAGTGTAGAAAAATGGTAGACGGACGACTATTAATAGGGTAGAAGACGTAAACAATAAAAACGGTGAAGAAGAAAATTGAAATTAGTAAGAAAAATGTAAAAAGAAGACCAACAACACCAGGTTTTCCCAGGCGGTCACCCATCCAAGTACTAACCTGGCCCGATGCTGCTTAACTTCGGTGATCGGACGAGAACCGGTGTTTTCAACGTGGTATGATCGTTGGCCGAGAAAAAGTTTCGTACTTGTCCTTCTATATTCCGGTTGCCACTTCTTCTTTGTACTAAATAATAAATTTGTTCAGAATGAAAATTACACTAGTCTGCAAAAACAAAAAAAAATTCTCTCCTGATTTTTATGTATAATTATCACTAATTTGATATTTCTGAATAGAAATATATTGTATAAAAAATTAATATTCACGTATCAATTTTTTTAATGGAATTTTTCGATAAATATCTTTTTTTTGCTTCAAATTTAAATTATATATTTTATAACTGATACAATATTAAGTAAAACTTGTTACAAATCATCGAAAACCATTAGATAATCTAATTACTTGCTGTTATTAGTATTTCACTTTCTAGTTTTCTTCTTTTTCATATTTTCTATTGGAGTTTCGCGACGAATCGACCAACAAAAATCGGCAAGCACTACTTCTGAACATTTCCAGTTGTAGCGCCTCTCTATGTGTAATATGTCTTGATGAAACCGTTCACCATGTTCATCTGATACTGCTTCAAGATTTGAGGGGGAAGAAATCTAAGTGAGAGTCTAAAAAATGAATTTTAAGGGACTTGTTGCATTTCAGAGCTTTATATGCAGAAAGAAGTTCTTGGATGATTTCCTGGTAGTTTTCATTTTTTTTGTTCCCAAGAAAATTATGACACACTTCTACGAAAGCGGTCCGTGCTCCTTTTTCAGCTTTCTTCAACGTACTTATTAAATTCGAGTCCTTCATAAACGCTCCTATTTGGCGACCCACCAAGATTCTTTCTTTCAATTTCGCGTCGCTTATTCGAGGGAATTTGGTTTTGAGGTATTGAAAGCCTTCACCACCTCCATTCGTAGCTTTCACGAAATTTTTCATAGGACCCAGCTTTATATAGAGTGGTGGTAAAAAAATTTTCTCACTTTGAACTAAAGGTTCTTCTTTTACATTCTTGACTCCAGACATCAAACTCGTTCTTTTTGGCCAATTGTTCACTACGTATTGCTTATCTTCTGCGCGACTGTCCTACTCGCATAAAAATCAATAAAAGTTTGTGTATCCTCCTTGCAATCCAGTTAACATTGCTACAACTGTTAGATCAGCACAGATGTTTCACGTGTACTGTGAATATTAAATTTTTTCCAATAACAACTTCATATTTCCATAATTTTCTTTCATGTTTGTTGCATGTGAGAGGGCAATTGAAGGATATTTATTGCCATTGTGAAGTAATACAGCTTTGAAACTGATTTTCCTACCAATCAATAAAACGTCGCCATTCCTCCGATCCTTCAGGAAAACCCATTTCTTGTAGAAGTCCTTTAGCATCATTACAAAATACCAAATAACCCTCTTTGGTTAAATATCTCATGAAATCTTTCGGTCTGTTACGAAAATATGAGACCTTCGTATTTTTATCTGACAAATACTATTGTTGTAATCTTGATCCGAGAAGTTGAGCTTAGATTTTGAGAGTCCTAAATCGCAAACAAGTTCATTTATATCAGATTGGGTAAAAGTCTGTATATAATGATGAAGAAGTAGAGGAAATACTCGATTGACTAGGTGTAGGATAAGCGTTTCCATCATCCGCCGTTTCGTTGCTGTTCATACGCACTGGAGGAAATCATCATTGCTTCGAGGAACAGGTTTTTGTGTAGATGGAATGTTCGGATATTGAATTTTATCCTAATTTTTTTCCGTAAATCCTTTTGTCGTAGTCATGCAGAAATAACAATCGTTTTCATGTTTTTCAGGTTCGTGCCAAATCATGGGCCTTGAGAATGGCATGGTCTGATGACTTCCTCCGAGGCAACCTCTTAAAGTTCTGCAGCAACTATTGCAGCATATTTTCGGGAGCCAATATTTGTCTCTTTCATCGACCGGAAGCCCAAAATAACGCAGATAAACACTTTTAACCAAATCAGATAATGTACTTCGTTGAGATTTAATGGTAAATTCACCACAAATGTAGCAAAATGGGTCTGGAGAGTCTTTACAGGTCTTTTACATTTTGTACCTACAACGAAATTAAATTTTCTTTAAAATCAGAACAATGTTCTAATCATGTGATTTTATTATTCTCTATATTTCCTAGAAAACATAAATTTGTGCTACACGTATCAATATAATTCAAAACTTACCAAAATATTCGGCATAAATCAGAAATTATCACTATACAACTTTTTAACGTACTCAGCGCTACGGCGTCGCAACGAGTATTGCACAGGGGTATGCATTAGTATTAAAACCCCGTCAGCTGATATCGTTCTCTCTCTTTCTATCAGTGCGTGTCGTTTTTGTGTGTACAAATATGATCTGAACTGAATGAAGCACCGTTAATGCAAGAACGACAGACAAGATATATATAATTTTGTGCTATTGAAAAAAAAAACATTTTAAATAAATATATACGTGATAGCAAAAAATGGAAAACAAATCTGGATTCATCACGTTAAACACTATTCATATTCATCACATTTTTATTTAGAGGAGAATTTCTTTGCAGACCAGTGAATTATCCGTTCGCAAATAGATTTCATTCTTCAATTACCAGCATTAATATAACTATTAATACAAAACCAATACTACTCTATTAACCCCCCCCCCCTTCCTTTTTACTCCTTAAATATTCAAATCTCACGCTAGCACTCACACACAACCCATCAACCGCGTCACTTTTATTTCTTCTGAAATGAGAACAACAAACAAACCATGAATATATTCACTGTTTTTCAACGGTAAATACAATTTTTTTCCGAAAACTTATTTCCAGTCTTGTCACTGAAAATAGGTGCCGCAGTAAAAACGAGGAATCTCTGAATCATTCACATTAGCCACTATCAAAAAACGAATAATCGTTTTAAATATTAGTATTTCTAGCTTATCCAAACGAAAATAAATCAGTTCTATTTTTCTGATTAAATTGATGGGATGAGTATAAAATACGAAAGAAAACAAGAGGAATAAATAGAATAGTTGACACATTTGCTTACCTTACTGTCGTACACATCGTAGGAAATTGAAAATAAAATGTGAAAACACAAATACTCCAATTCGGGAACTAAGCGCACTAAAATGGCCAGTAAAGGAAATCAGATTTAAAAAGCTTCCTAAAATTTAACATTTCAAGTCAATTACATTTCCATATGTTCTTCGGGAGATAACGAAATTAGTACACCAGACGGATTCAATGCAGAGAATGGGAAATTTAAATCTGTGAAATATGCCTATCCCATTTTGATGTTAAGAGGAGAAAGACAAATAATTCGCAGCTGTAATATAGCAAATGCTATTAATTTCGACAATATATATATATATACGATTCATTTGTGAACGACTGGCTCAGATGAGAAAGAGGAATAGGGGAAATTATGCCACAGCCTGTTTAAATGGAAGCAGCAGGCAGAAAGAAGGGCTTCAATGTACAACTTTCTAACCATAGCCAATAACAAGCTGTAATTTAATTCCTTCTTAGTAATGTTTCAAAATTAACTTGTACTGGACGCCATGTCAGTAATATCCAATATTTAAAATATGACGCGTGATCAAAATGTTACTAAGAATAATAATCTTATACACATGAGCCAAAATCATGCATATACAAGCGCGCACGCACACCCACGCAGACATATGAATATGCATATGTGCAACTGTGTTCGTAGAAAGAGTTCTAACAGTTGTCATGAAATTCACAAATCGGAGAATTTTAAGGTCTAGCAATCAATTTTTAATGGAGGTCTTATTGTTGAGAAAATTCCACATAATGAGCAATTGTGAAACGGGGCGACTAATATTTGTTTTAGTGGTAAATAAAAACAGGTATAAAATCTATAAGCCACAAATATCGTTACAAAGTATTATTTTCCTGTGGTAATTGTAAATTTTCTAAGAAGAAAACTAAATTCCATATTAGGACAGAGTTCATGCTGTATTGCTGTAATAGTTATTTTCTGGGTTATTCTAATATGTTTATTTCTGGCTTATTAATGAATAGAAAAATAAATTCGCTTATTTTCCATTTTAAATAGGGAATATGAATTTTGTAATAAAATAATTTCATTTACGACATTTACAAGGCGATTTTAAATAAACTACTGTACATATTTAAAATCAGAAAATAGAATTCCATGCGCAATTGCAGCATTCATATTTTTTATTTATTGTAGTATTATTTTTAAATGTTTGCGAAAACTGCTGAATATTCTTCAACTGGACTGGAGGCTGAAATAAATCTGAGCAAGTTTACAGCTTTTTAGAATGACCAGAGGACTCTTTGGAGAACTGGTACGATTTATTATCTAGTTACGAATATAAGGGAAAAATATTACTATAGTGATTATTTCTATGCACAAGTAGGGCTGTCAAAATTATAATTAGCCTCATCATTTTATGCATTGGTTATGTGGTTTTTAAGTTGTTTTCGAGAATATGTAAATGTAATATATGTGGCGCCGTTTAAACCTCCCTTCGTACTATATATATATATATATATATATATATGTATATATATACATCGCTGTTCATGTTAAACTTTATTCCTAGTGAGGAAACAGAAGGAAACACTTGTTAGCATATGTGTACCATAGGTAACTGTCATTATATATATGCTAGTATTAAAGAATATATACCGATAGTCGGAATTATAAAGATACATTTAATATCAGATCGAGCTGAAATTGAAATGTTTCTAATTACACAACAGATGAAAAAAAAATTAAAAAATCATAAACAGTTTAATTGCTGAGTAGAATTTTACTTATACACAAGCACTTCTCTACATGTGGGATACATCATTGCGGAGGGAAAGGAAAATTGTGTTATGTTTTCCTAAAAGGGGAAAATTGGCCAGTAGAAAAGATAAACGCTTGAAAAAGGGGGAAAACTTTTGATTGTTTAATATTTTGCTATGGACAATTGCAAAAAGTTTGTGTTGTAAGTTAAAATTTCCGCGATCATTGGTGTGTTACAATGTCGCAATGAAAGGTACAAATTTATCATTAAACATGTCATTTTTACAAGTGGCCTTAACGTTTGCACTCATTTTGTTTCTCTCAAAGATATCGATTACATATTTATCGACGTCAAAGTGCGTACTCTTCGATCTGGAAGTGTAGTTTGCACACTGATTTAACTGTGCATCAGGAAGAAAATATCAAATGGATTAGGGCTTTCTTTTGTTACTTTATTTTTCCTTTTTTTATTGAAATATTGTTAAAATGTTAAATCTAGAATTACAAGATTTGCGAATGGAAATTGTATGAAAAATAATGTATTAGATGAAAAAAGCTGGAAGAGTTAGGAAGAAGAATTTTCCATTCTGACTGTCGCTGTAATGTTTTTTAAAAGTTACGCTTTTGTACTGTTTGAAATAGGAACGAATGTAATTAAATAATTGTCCTAGTGTAGAAAAATGGTAGACGGACGACTATTAATAGGGTAGAAGACGTAAACAATAAAAACGGTGAAGAAGAAAATTGAAATTAGTAAGAAAAATGTAAAAAGAAGACCAACAACACCAGGTTTTCCCAGGCGGTCACCCATCCAAGTACTAACCTGGCCCGATGCTGCTTAACTTCGGTGATCGGACGAGAACCGGTGTTTTCAACGTGGTATGATCGTTGGCCGAGAAAAAGTTTCGTACTTGTCCTTCTATATTCCGGTTGCCACTTCTTCTTTGTACTAAATAATAAATTTGTTCAGAATGAAAATTACACTAGTCTGCAAAAACAAAAAAAAATTCTCTCCTGATTTTTATGTATAATTATCACTAATTTGATATTTCTGAATAGAAATATATTGTATAAAAAATTAATATTCACGTATCAATTTTTTTAATGGAATTTTTCGATAAATATCTTTTTTTTGCTTCAAATTTAAATTATATATTTTATAACTGATACAATATTAAGTAAAACTTGTTACAAATCATCGAAAACCATTAGATAATCTAATTACTTGCTGTTATTAGTATTTCACTTTCTAGTTTTCTTCTTTTTCATATTTTCTATTGGAGTTTCGCGACGAATCGACCAACAAAAATCGGCAAGCACTACTTCTGAACATTTCCAGTTGTAGCGCCTCTCTATGTGTAATATGTCTTGATGAAACCGTTCACCATGTTCATCTGATACTGCTTCAAGATTTGAGGGGGAAGAAATCTAAGTGAGAGTCTAAAAAATGAATTTTAAGGGACTTGTTGCATTTCAGAGCTTTATATGCAGAAAGAAGTTCTTGGATGATTTCCTGGTAGTTTTCATTTTTTTTGTTCCCAAGAAAATTATGACACACTTCTACGAAAGCGGTCCGTGCTCCTTTTTCAGCTTTCTTCAACGTACTTATTAAATTCGAGTCCTTCATAAACGCTCCTATTTGGCGACCCACCAAGATTCTTTCTTTCAATTTCGCGTCGCTTATTCGAGGGAATTTGGTTTTGAGGTATTGAAAGCCTTCACCACCTCCATTCGTAGCTTTCACGAAATTTTTCATAGGACCCAGCTTTATATAGAGTGGTGGTAAAAAAATTTTCTCACTTTGAACTAAAGGTTCTTCTTTTACATTCTTGACTCCAGACATCAAACTCGTTCTTTTTGGCCAATTGTTCACTACGTATTGCTTATCTTCTGCGCGACTGTCCTACTCGCATAAAAATCAATAAAAGTTTGTGTATCCTCCTTGCAATCCAGTTAACATTGCTACAACTGTTAGATCAGCACAGATGTTTCACGTGTACTGTGAATATTAAATTTTTTCCAATAACAACTTCATATTTCCATAATTTTCTTTCATGTTTGTTGCATGTGAGAGGGCAATTGAAGGATATTTATTGCCATTGTGAAGTAATACAGCTTTGAAACTGATTTTCCTACCAATCAATAAAACGTCGCCATTCCTCCGATCCTTCAGGAAAACCCATTTCTTGTAGAAGTCCTTTAGCATCATTACAAAATACCAAATAACCCTCTTTGGTTAAATATCTCATGAAATCTTTCGGTCTGTTACGAAAATATGAGACCTTCGTATTTTTATCTGACAAATACTATTGTTGTAATCTTGATCCGAGAAGTTGAGCTTAGATTTTGAGAGTCCTAAATCGCAAACAAGTTCATTTATATCAGATTGGGTAAAAGTCTGTATATAATGATGAAGAAGTAGAGGAAATACTCGATTGACTAGGTGTAGGATAAGCGTTTCCATCATCCGCCGTTTCGTTGCTGTTCATACGCACTGGAGGAAATCATCATTGCTTCGAGGAACAGGTTTTTGTGTAGATGGAATGTTCGGATATTGAATTTTATCCTAATTTTTTTCCGTAAATCCTTTTGTCGTAGTCATGCAGAAATAACAATCGTTTTCATGTTTTTCAGGTTCGTGCCAAATCATGGGCCTTGAGAATGGCATGGTCTGATGACTTCCTCCGAGGCAACCTCTTAAAGTTCTGCAGCAACTATTGCAGCATATTTTCGGGAGCCAATATTTGTCTCTTTCATCGACCGGAAGCCCAAAATAACGCAGATAAACACTTTTAACCAAATCAGATAATGTACTTCGTTGAGATTTAATGGTAAATTCACCACAAATGTAGCAAAATGGGTCTGGAGAGTCTTTACAGGTCTTTTACATTTTGTACCTACAACGAAATTAAATTTTCTTTAAAATCAGAACAATGTTCTAATCATGTGATTTTATTATTCTCTATATTTCCTAGAAAACATAAATTTGTGCTACACGTATCAATATAATTCAAAACTTACCAAAATATTCGGCATAAATCAGAAATTATCACTATACAACTTTTTAACGTACTCAGCGCTACGGCGTCGCAACGAGTATTGCACAGGGGTATGCATTAGTATTAAAACCCCGTCAGCTGATATCGTTCTCTCTCTTTCTATCAGTGCGTGTCGTTTTTGTGTGTACAAATATGATCTGAACTGAATGAAGCACCGTTAATGCAAGAACGACAGACAAGATATATATAATTTTGTGCTATTGAAAAAAAAAACATTTTAAATAAATATATACGTGATAGCAAAAAATGGAAAACAAATCTGGATTCATCACGTTAAACACTATTCATATTCATCACATTTTTATTTAGAGGAGAATTTCTTTGCAGACCAGTGAATTATCCGTTCGCAAATAGATTTCATTCTTCAATTACCAGCATTAATATAACTATTAATACAAAACCAATACTACTCTATTAAACCCCCCCCCCCTTTTTACTCCTTAAATATTCAAATCTCACGCTAGCACTCACACACAACCCATCAACCGCGTCACTTTTATTTCTTCTGAAATGAGAACAACAAACAAACCATGAATATATTCACTGTTTTTCAACGGTAAATACAATTTTTTTCCGAAAACTTATTTCCAGTCTTGTCACTGAAAATAGGTGCCGCAGTAAAAACGAGGAATCTCTGAATCATTCACATTAGCCACTATCAAAAAACGAATAATCGTTTTAAATATTAGTATTTCTAGCTTATCCAAACGAAAATAAATCAGTTCTATTTTTCTGATTAAATTGATGGGATGAGTATAAAATACGAAAGAAAACAAGAGGAATAAATAGAATAGTTGACACATTTGCTTACCTTACTGTCGTACACATCGTAGGAAATTGAAAATAAAATGTGAAAACACAAATACTCCAATTCGGGAACTAAGCGCACTAAAATGGCCAGTAAAGGAAATCAGATTTAAAAAGCTTCCTAAAATTTAACATTTCAAGTCAATTACATTTCCATATGTTCTTCGGGAGATAACGAAATTAGTACACCAGACGGATTCAATGCAGAGAATGGGAAATTTAAATCTGTGAAATATGCCTATCCCATTTTGATGTTAAGAGGAGAAAGACAAATAATTCGCAGCTGTAATATAGCAAATGCTATTAATTTCGACAATATATATATATATACGATTCATTTGTGAACGACTGGCTCAGATGAGAAAGAGGAATAGGGGAAATTATGCCACAGCCTGTTTAAATGGAAGCAGCAGGCAGAAAGAAGGGCTTCAATGTACAACTTTCTAACCATAGCCAATAACAAGCTGTAATTTAATTCCTTCTTAGTAATGTTTCAAAATTAACTTGTACTGGACGCCATGTCAGTAATATCCAATATTTAAAATATGACGCGTGATCAAAATGTTACTAAGAATAATAATCTTATACACATGAGCCAAAATCATGCATATACAAGCGCGCACGCACACCCACGCAGACATATGAATATGCATATGTGCAACTGTGTTCGTAGAAAGAGTTCTAACAGTTGTCATGAAATTCACAAATCGGAGAATTTTAAGGTCTAGCAATCAATTTTTAATGGAGGTCTTATTGTTGAGAAAATTCCACATAATGAGCAATTGTGAAACGGGGCGACTAATATTTGTTTTAGTGGTAAATAAAAACAGGTATAAAATCTATAAGCCACAAATATCGTTACAAAGTATTATTTTCCTGTGGTAATTGTAAATTTTCTAAGAAGAAAACTAAATTCCATATTAGGACAGAGTTCATGCTGTATTGCTGTAATAGTTATTTTCTGGGTTATTCTAATATGTTTATTTCTGGCTTATTAATGAATAGAAAAATAAATTCGCTTATTTTCCATTTTAAATAGGGAATATGAATTTTGTAATAAAATAATTTCATTTACGACATTTACAAGGCGATTTTAAATAAACTACTGTACATATTTAAAATCAGAAAATAGAATTCCATGCGCAATTGCAGCATTCATATTTTTTATTTATTGTAGTATTATTTTTAAATGTTTGCGAAAACTGCTGAATATTCTTCAACTGGACTGGAGGCTGAAATAAATCTGAGCAAGTTTACAGCTTTTTAGAATGACCAGAGGACTCTTTGGAGAACTGGTACGATTTATTATCTAGTTACGAATATAAGGGAAAAATATTACTATAGTGATTATTTCTATGCACAAGTAGGGCTGTCAAAATTATAATTAGCCTCATCATTTTATGCATTGGTTATGTGGTTTTTAAGTTGTTTTCGAGAATATGTAAATGTAATATATGTGGCGCCGTTTAAACCTCCCTTCGTACTATATATATATATATATATATATATATATGTATATATATACATCGCTGTTCATGTTAAACTTTATTCCTAGTGAGGAAACAGAAGGAAACACTTGTTAGCATATGTGTACCATAGGTAACTGTCATTATATATATGCTAGTATTAAAGAATATATACCGATAGTCGGAATTATAAAGATACATTTAATATCAGATCGAGCTGAAATTGAAATGTTTCTAATTACACAACAGATGAAAAAAAAATTAAAAAATCATAAACAGTTTAATTGCTGAGTAGAATTTTACTTATACACAAGCACTTCTCTACATGTGGGATACATCATTGCGGAGGGAAAGGAAAATTGTGTTATGTTTTCCTAAAAGGGGAAAATTGGCCAGTAGAAAAGATAAACGCTTGAAAAAGGGGGAAAACTTTTGATTGTTTAATATTTTGCTATGGACAATTGCAAAAAGTTTGTGTTGTAAGTTAAAATTTCCGCGATCATTGGTGTGTTACAATGTCGCAATGAAAGGTACAAATTTATCATTAAACATGTCATTTTTACAAGTGGCCTTAACGTTTGCACTCATTTTGTTTCTCTCAAAGATATCGATTACATATTTATCGACGTCAAAGTGCGTACTCTTCGATCTGGAAGTGTAGTTTGCACACTGATTTAACTGTGCATCAGGAAGAAAATATCAAATGGATTAGGGCTTTCTTTTGTTACTTTATTTTTCCTTTTTTTATTGAAATATTGTTAAAATGTTAAATCTAGAATTACAAGATTTGCGAATGGAAATTGTATGAAAAATAATGTATTAGATGAAAAAAGCTGGAAGAGTTAGGAAGAAGAATTTTCCATTCTGACTGTCGCTGTAATGTTTTTTAAAAGTTACGCTTTTGTACTGTTTGAAATAGGAACGAATGTAATTAAATAATTGTCCTAGTGTAGAAAAATGGTAGACGGACGACTATTAATAGGGTAGAAGACGTAAACAATAAAAACGGTGAAGAAGAAAATTGAAATTAGTAAGAAAAATGTAAAAAGAAGACCAACAACACCAGGTTTTCCCAGGCGGTCACCCATCCAAGTACTAACCTGGCCCGATGCTGCTTAACTTCGGTGATCGGACGAGAACCGGTGTTTTCAACGTGGTATGATCGTTGGCCGAGAAAAAGTTTCGTACTTGTCCTTCTATATTCCGGTTGCCACTTCTTCTTTGTACTAAATAATAAATTTGTTCAGAATGAAAATTACACTAGTCTGCAAAAACAAAAAAAAATTCTCTCCTGATTTTTATGTATAATTATCACTAATTTGATATTTCTGAATAGAAATATATTGTATAAAAAATTAATATTCACGTATCAATTTTTTTAATGGAATTTTTCGATAAATATCTTTTTTTTGCTTCAAATTTAAATTATATATTTTATAACTGATACAATATTAAGTAAAACTTGTTACAAATCATCGAAAACCATTAGATAATCTAATTACTTGCTGTTATTAGTATTTCACTTTCTAGTTTTCTTCTTTTTCATATTTTCTATTGGAGTTTCGCGACGAATCGACCAACAAAAATCGGCAAGCACTACTTCTGAACATTTCCAGTTGTAGCGCCTCTCTATGTGTAATATGTCTTGATGAAACCGTTCACCATGTTCATCTGATACTGCTTCAAGATTTGAGGGGGAAGAAATCTAAGTGAGAGTCTAAAAAATGAATTTTAAGGGACTTGTTGCATTTCAGAGCTTTATATGCAGAAAGAAGTTCTTGGATGATTTCCTGGTAGTTTTCATTTTTTTTGTTCCCAAGAAAATTATGACACACTTCTACGAAAGCGGTCCGTGCTCCTTTTTCAGCTTTCTTCAACGTACTTATTAAATTCGAGTCCTTCATAAACGCTCCTATTTGGCGACCCACCAAGATTCTTTCTTTCAATTTCGCGTCGCTTATTCGAGGGAATTTGGTTTTGAGGTATTGAAAGCCTTCACCACCTCCATTCGTAGCTTTCACGAAATTTTTCATAGGACCCAGCTTTATATAGAGTGGTGGTAAAAAAATTTTCTCACTTTGAACTAAAGGTTCTTCTTTTACATTCTTGACTCCAGACATCAAACTCGTTCTTTTTGGCCAATTGTTCACTACGTATTGCTTATCTTCTGCGCGACTGTCCTACTCGCATAAAAATCAATAAAAGTTTGTGTATCCTCCTTGCAATCCAGTTAACATTGCTACAACTGTTAGATCAGCACAGATGTTTCACGTGTACTGTGAATATTAAATTTTTTCCAATAACAACTTCATATTTCCATAATTTTCTTTCATGTTTGTTGCATGTGAGAGGGCAATTGAAGGATATTTATTGCCATTGTGAAGTAATACAGCTTTGAAACTGATTTTCCTACCAATCAATAAAACGTCGCCATTCCTCCGATCCTTCAGGAAAACCCATTTCTTGTAGAAGTCCTTTAGCATCATTACAAAATACCAAATAACCCTCTTTGGTTAAATATCTCATGAAATCTTTCGGTCTGTTACGAAAATATGAGACCTTCGTATTTTTATCTGACAAATACTATTGTTGTAATCTTGATCCGAGAAGTTGAGCTTAGATTTTGAGAGTCCTAAATCGCAAACAAGTTCATTTATATCAGATTGGGTAAAAGTCTGTATATAATGATGAAGAAGTAGAGGAAATACTCGATTGACTAGGTGTAGGATAAGCGTTTCCATCATCCGCCGTTTCGTTGCTGTTCATACGCACTGGAGGAAATCATCATTGCTCCGAGGAACAGGTTTTTGTGTAGATGGAATGTTCGGATATTGAATTTTATCCTAATTTTTTTCCGTAAATCCTTTTGTCGTAGTCATGCAGAAATAACAATCGTTTTCATGTTTTTCAGGTTCGTGCCAAATCATGGGCCTTGAGAATGGCATGGTCTGATGACTTCCTCCGAGGCAACCTCTTAAAGTTCTGCAGCAACTATTGCAGCATATTTTCGGGAGCCAATATTTGTCTCTTTCATCGACCGGAAACCCAAAATAACGCAGATAAACACTTTTAACCAAATCAGATAATGTACTTCGTTGAGATTTAATGGTAAATTCACCACAAATGTAGCAAAATGGGTCTGGAGAGTCTTTACAGGTCTTTTACATTTTGTACCTACAACGAAATTAAATTTTCTTTAAAATCAGAACAATGTTCTAATCATGTGATTTTATTATTCTCTATATTTCCTAGAAAACATAAATTTGTGCTACACGTATCAATATAATTCAAAACTTACCAAAATATTCGGCATAAATCAGAAATTATCACTATACAACTTTTTAACGTACTCAGCGCTACGGCGTCGCAACGAGTATTGCACAGGGGTATGCATTAGTATTAAAACCCCGTCAGCTGATATCGTTCTCTCTCTTTCTATCAGTGCGTGTCGTTTTTGTGTGTACAAATATGATCTGAACTGAATGAAGCACCGTTAATGCAAGAACGACAGACAAGATATATATAATTTTGTGCTATTGAAAAAAAAAACATTTTAAATAAATATATACGTGATAGCAAAAAATGGAAAACAAATCTGGATTCATCACGTTAAACACTATTCATATTCATCACATTTTTATTTAGAGGAGAATTTCTTTGCAGACCAGTGAATTATCCGTTCGCAAATAGATTTCATTCTTCAATTACCAGCATTAATATAACTATTAATACAAAACCAATACTACTCTATTAAACCCCCCCCCCCCTTCCTTTTTACTCCTTAAATATTCAAATCTCACGCTAGCACTCACACACAACCCATCAACCGCGTCACTTTTATTTCTTCTGAAATGAGAACAACAAACAAACCATGAATATATTCACTGTTTTTCAACGGTAAATACAATTTTTTTCCGAAAACTTATTTCCAGTCTTGTCACTGAAAATAGGTGCCGCAGTAAAAACGAGGAATCTCTGAATCATTCACATTAGCCACTATCAAAAAACGAATAATCGTTTTAAATATTAGTATTTCTAGCTTATCCAAACGAAAATAAATCAGTTCTATTTTTCTGATTAAATTGATGGGATGAGTATAAAATACGAAAGAAAACAAGAGGAATAAATAGAATAGTTGACACATTTGCTTACCTTACTGTCGTACACATCGTAGGAAATTGAAAATAAAATGTGAAAACACAAATACTCCAATTCGGGAACTAAGCGCACTAAAATGGCCAGTAAAGGAAATCAGATTTAAAAAGCTTCCTAAAATTTAACATTTCAAGTCAATTACATTTCCATATGTTCTTCGGGAGATAACGAAATTAGTACACCAGACGGATTCAATGCAGAGAATGGGAAATTTAAATCTGTGAAATATGCCTATCCCATTTTGATGTTAAGAGGAGAAAGACAAATAATTCGCAGCTGTAATATAGCAAATGCTATTAATTTCGACAATATATATATATATACGATTCATTTGTGAACGACTGGCTCAGATGAGAAAGAGGAATAGGGGAAATTATGCCACAGCCTGTTTAAATGGAAGCAGCAGGCAGAAAGAAGGGCTTCAATGTACAACTTTCTAACCATAGCCAATAACAAGCTGTAATTTAATTCCTTCTTAGTAATGTTTCAAAATTAACTTGTACTGGACGCCATGTCAGTAATATCCAATATTTAAAATATGACGCGTGATCAAAATGTTACTAAGAATAACAATCTTATACACATGAGCCAAAATCATGCATATACAAGCGCGCACGCACACCCACGCAGACATATGAATATGCATATGTGCAACTGTGTTCGTAGAAAGAGTTCTAACAGTTGTCATGAAATTCACAAATCGGAGAATTTTAAGGTCTAGCAATCAATTTTTAATGGAGGTCTTATTGTTGAGAAAATTCCACATAATGAGCAATTGTGAAACGGGGCGACTAATATTTGTTTTAGTGGTAAATAAAAACAGGTATAAAATCTATAAGCCACAAATATCGTTACAAAGTATTATTTTCCTGTGGTAATTGTAAATTTTCTAAGAAGAAAACTAAATTCCATATTAGGACAGAGTTCATGCTGTATTGCTGTAATAGTTATTTTCTGGGTTATTCTAATATGTTTATTTCTGGCTTATTAATGAATAGAAAAATAAATTCGCTTATTTTCCATTTTAAATAGGGAATATGAATTTTGTAATAAAATAATTTCATTTACGACATTTACAAGGCGATTTTAAATAAACTACTGTACATATTTAAAATCAGAAAATAGAATTCCATGCGCAATTGCAGCATTCATATTTTTTATTTATTGTAGTATTATTTTTAAATGTTTGCGAAAACTGCTGAATATTCTTCAACTGGACTGGAGGCTGAAATAAATCTGAGCAAGTTTACAGCTTTTTAGAATGACCAGAGGACTCTTTGGAGAACTGGTACGATTTATTATCTAGTTACGAATATAAGGGAAAAATATTACTATAGTGATTATTTCTATGCACAAGTAGGGCTGTCAAAATTATAATTAGCCTCATCATTTTATGCATTGGTTATGTGGTTTTTAAGTTGTTTTCGAGAATATGTAAATGTAATATATGTGGCGCCGTTTAAACCTCCCTTCGTACTATATATATATATATATATATATATATGTATATATATACATCGCTGTTCATGTTAAACTTTATTCCTAGTGAGGAAACAGAAGGAAACACTTGTTAGCATATGTGTACCATAGGTAACTGTCATTATATATATGCTAGTATTAAAGAATATATACCGATAGTCGGAATTATAAAGATACATTTAATATCAGATCGAGCTGAAATTGAAATGTTTCTAATTACACAACAGATGAAAAAAAAATTAAAAAATCATAAACAGTTTAATTGCTGAGTAGAATTTTACTTATACACAAGCACTTCTCTACATGTGGGATACATCATTGCGGAGGGAAAGGAAAATTGTGTTATGTTTTCCTAAAAGGGGAAAATTGGCCAGTAGAAAAGATAAACGCTTGAAAAAGGGGGAAAACTTTTGATTGTTTAATATTTTGCTATGGACAATTGCAAAAAGTTTGTGTTGTAAGTTAAAATTTCCGCGATCATTGGTGTGTTACAATGTCGCAATGAAAGGTACAAATTTATCATTAAACATGTCATTTTTACAAGTGGCCTTAACGTTTGCACTCATTTTGTTTCTCTCAAAGATATCGATTACATATTTATCGACGTCAAAGTGCGTACTCTTCGATCTGGAAGTGTAGTTTGCACACTGATTTAACTGTGCATCAGGAAGAAAATATCAAATGGATTAGGGCTTTCTTTTGTTACTTTATTTTTCCTTTTTTTATTGAAATATTGTTAAAATGTTAAATCTAGAATTACAAGATTTGCGAATGGAAATTGTATGAAAAATAATGTATTAGATGAAAAAAGCTGGAAGAGTTAGGAAGAAGAATTTTCCATTCTGACTGTCGCTGTAATGTTTTTTAAAAGTTACGCTTTTGTACTGTTTGAAATAGGAACGAATGTAATTAAATAATTGTCCTAGTGTAGAAAAATGGTAGACGGACGACTATTAATAGGGTAGAAGACGTAAACAATAAAAACGGTGAAGAAGAAAATTGAAATTAGTAAGAAAAATGTAAAAAGAAGACCAACAACACCAGGTTTTCCCAGGCGGTCACCCATCCAAGTACTAACCTGGCCCGATGCTGCTTAACTTCGGTGATCGGACGAGAACCGGTGTTTTCAACGTGGTATGATCGTTGGCCGAGAAAAAGTTTCGTACTTGTCCTTCTATATTCCGGTTGCCACTTCTTCTTTGTACTAAATAATAAATTTGTTCAGAATGAAAATTACACTAGTCTGCAAAAACAAAAAAAAATTCTCTCCTGATTTTTATGTATAATTATCACTAATTTGATATTTCTGAATAGAAATATATTGTATAAAAAATTAATATTCACGTATCAATTTTTTTAATGGAATTTTTCGATAAATATCTTTTTTTTGCTTCAAATTTAAATTATATATTTTATAACTGATACAATATTAAGTAAAACTTGTTACAAATCATCGAAAACCATTAGATAATCTAATTACTTGCTGTTATTAGTATTTCACTTTCTAGTTTTCTTCTTTTTCATATTTTCTATTGGAGTTTCGCGACGAATCGACCAACAAAAATCGGCAAGCACTACTTCTGAACATTTCCAGTTGTAGCGCCTCTCTATGTGTAATATGTCTTGATGAAACCGTTCACCATGTTCATCTGATACTGCTTCAAGATTTGAGGGGGAAGAAATCTAAGTGAGAGTCTAAAAAATGAATTTTAAGGGACTTGTTGCATTTCAGAGCTTTATATGCAGAAAGAAGTTCTTGGATGATTTCCTGGTAGTTTTCATTTTTTTTGTTCCCAAGAAAATTATGACACACTTCTACGAAAGCGGTCCGTGCTCCTTTTTCAGCTTTCTTCAACGTACTTATTAAATTCGAGTCCTTCATAAACGCTCCTATTTGGCGACCCACCAAGATTCTTTCTTTCAATTTCGCGTCGCTTATTCGAGGGAATTTGGTTTTGAGGTATTGAAAGCCTTCACCACCTCCATTCGTAGCTTTCACGAAATTTTTCATAGGACCCAGCTTTATATAGAGTGGTGGTAAAAAAATTTTCTCACTTTGAACTAAAGGTTCTTCTTTTACATTCTTGACTCCAGACATCAAACTCGTTCTTTTTGGCCAATTGTTCACTACGTATTGCTTATCTTCTGCGCGACTGTCCTACTCGCATAAAAATCAATAAAAGTTTGTGTATCCTCCTTGCAATCCAGTTAACATTGCTACAACTGTTAGATCAGCACAGATGTTTCACGTGTACTGTGAATATTAAATTTTTTCCAATAACAACTTCATATTTCCATAATTTTCTTTCATGTTTGTTGCATGTGAGAGGGCAATTGAAGGATATTTATTGCCATTGTGAAGTAATACAGCTTTGAAACTGATTTTCCTACCAATCAATAAAACGTCGCCATTCCTCCGATCCTTCAGGAAAACCCATTTCTTGTAGAAGTCCTTTAGCATCATTACAAAATACCAAATAACCCTCTTTGGTTAAATATCTCATGAAATCTTTCGGTCTGTTACGAAAATATGAGACCTTCGTATTTTTATCTGACAAATACTATTGTTGTAATCTTGATCCGAGAAGTTGAGCTTAGATTTTGAGAGTCCTAAATCGCAAACAAGTTCATTTATATCAGATTGGGTAAAAGTCTGTATATAATGATGAAGAAGTAGAGGAAATACTCGATTGACTAGGTGTAGGATAAGCGTTTCCATCATCCGCCGTTTCGTTGCTGTTCATACGCACTGGAGGAAATCATCATTGCTTCGAGGAACAGGTTTTTGTGTAGATGGAATGTTCGGATATTGAATTTTATCCTAATTTTTTTCCGTAAATCCTTTTGTCGTAGTCATGCAGAAATAACAATCGTTTTCATGTTTTTCAGGTTCGTGCCAAATCATGGGCCTTGAGAATGGCATGGTCTGATGACTTCCTCCGAGGCAACCTCTTAAAGTTCTGCAGCAACTATTGCAGCATATTTTCGGGAGCCAATATTTGTCTCTTTCATCGACCGGAAACCCAAAATAACGCAGATAAACACTTTTAACCAAATCAGATAATGTACTTCGTTGAGATTTAATGGTAAATTCACCACAAATGTAGCAAAATGGGTCTGGAGAGTCTTTACAGGTCTTTTACATTTTGTACCTACAACGAAATTAAATTTTCTTTAAAATCAGAACAATGTTCTAATCATGTGATTTTATTATTCTCTATATTTCCTAGAAAACATAAATTTGTGCTACACGTATCAATATAATTCAAAACTTACCAAAATATTCGGCATAAATCAGAAATTATCACTATACAACTTTTTAACGTACTCAGCGCTACGGCGTCGCAACGAGTATTGCACAGGGGTATGCATTAGTATTAAAACCCCGTCAGCTGATATCGTTCTCTCTCTTTCTATCAGTGCGTGTCGTTTTTGTGTGTACAAATATGATCTGAACTGAATGAAGCACCGTTAATGCAAGAACGACAGACAAGATATATATAATTTTGTGCTATTGAAAAAAAAAACATTTTAAATAAATATATACGTGATAGCAAAAAATGGAAAACAAATCTGGATTCATCACGTTAAACACTATTCATATTCATCACATTTTTATTTAGAGGAGAATTTCTTTGCAGACCAGTGAATTATCCGTTCGCAAATAGATTTCATTCTTCAATTACCAGCATTAATATAACTATTAATACAAAACCAATACTACTCTATTAAACCCCCCCCCCCCTTTTTACTCCTTAAATATTCAAATCTCACGCTAGCACTCACACACAACCCATCAACCGCGTCACTTTTATTTCTTCTGAAATGAGAACAACAAACAAACCATGAATATATTCACTGTTTTTCAACGGTAAATACAATTTTTTTCCGAAAACTTATTTCCAGTCTTGTCACTGAAAATAGGTGCCGCAGTAAAAACGAGGAATCTCTGAATCATTCACATTAGCCACTATCAAAAAACGAATAATCGTTTTAAATATTAGTATTTCTAGCTTATCCAAACGAAAATAAATCAGTTCTATTTTTCTGATTAAATTGATGGGATGAGTATAAAATACGAAAGAAAACAAGAGGAATAAATAGAATAGTTGACACATTTGCTTACCTTACTGTCGTACACATCGTAGGAAATTGAAAATAAAATGTGAAAACACAAATACTCCAATTCGGGAACTAAGCGCACTAAAATGGCCAGTAAAGGAAATCAGATTTAAAAAGCTTCCTAAAATTTAACATTTCAAGTCAATTACATTTCCATATGTTCTTCGGGAGATAACGAAATTAGTACACCAGACGGATTCAATGCAGAGAATGGGAAATTTAAATCTGTGAAATATGCCTATCCCATTTTGATGTTAAGAGGAGAAAGACAAATAATTCGCAGCTGTAATATAGCAAATGCTATTAATTTCGACAATATATATATATACGATTCATTTGTGAACGACTGGCTCAGATGAGAAAGAGGAATAGGGGAAATTATGCCACAGCCTGTTTAAATGGAAGCAGCAGGCAGAAAGAAGGGCTTCAATGTACAACTTTCTAACCATAGCCAATAACAAGCTGTAATTTAATTCCTTCTTAGTAATGTTTCAAAATTAACTTGTACTGGACGCCATGTCAGTAATATCCAATATTTAAAATATGACGCGTGATCAAAATGTTACTAAGAATAATAATCTTATACACATGAGCCAAAATCATGCATATACAAGCGCGCACGCACACCCACGCAGACATATGAATATGCATATGTGCAACTGTGTTCGTAGAAAGAGTTCTAACAGTTGTCATGAAATTCACAAATCGGAGAATTTTAAGGTCTAGCAATCAATTTTTAATGGAGGTCTTATTGTTGAGAAAATTCCACATAATGAGCAATTGTGAAACGGGGCGACTAATATTTGTTTTAGTGGTAAATAAAAACAGGTATAAAATCTATAAGCCACAAATATCGTTACAAAGTATTATTTTCCTGTGGTAATTGTAAATTTTCTAAGAAGAAAACTAAATTCCATATTAGGACAGAGTTCATGCTGTATTGCTGTAATAGTTATTTTCTGGGTTATTCTAATATGTTTATTTCTGGCTTATTAATGAATAGAAAAATAAATTCGCTTATTTTCCATTTTAAATAGGGAATATGAATTTTGTAATAAAATAATTTCATTTACGACATTTACAAGGCGATTTTAAATAAACTACTGTACATATTTAAAATCAGAAAATAGAATTCCATGCGCAATTGCAGCATTCATATTTTTTATTTATTGTAGTATTATTTTTAAATGTTTGCGAAAACTGCTGAATATTCTTCAACTGGACTGGAGGCTGAAATAAATCTGAGCAAGTTTACAGCTTTTTAGAATGACCAGAGGACTCTTTGGAGAACTGGTACGATTTATTATCTAGTTACGAATATAAGGGAAAAATATTACTATAGTGATTATTTCTATGCACAAGTAGGGCTGTCAAAATTATAATTAGCCTCATCATTTTATGCATTGGTTATGTGGTTTTTAAGTTGTTTTCGAGAATATGTAAATGTAATATATGTGGCGCCGTTTAAACCTCCCTTCGTACTATATATATATATATATATATATATATATATGTATATATATACATCGCTGTTCATGTTAAACTTTATTCCTAGTGAGGAAACAGAAGGAAACACTTGTTAGCATATGTGTACCATAGGTAACTGTCATTATATATATGCTAGTATTAAAGAATATATACCGATAGTCGGAATTATAAAGATACATTTAATATCAGAGCGAGCTGAAATTGAAATGTTTCTAATTACACAACAGATGAAAAAAAAATTAAAAAATCATAAACAGTTTAATTGCTGAGTAGAATTTTACTTATACACAAGCACTTCTCTACATGTGGGATACATCATTGCGGAGGGAAAGGAAAATTGTGTTATGTTTTCCTAAAAGGGGAAAATTGGCCAGTAGAAAAGATAAACGCTTGAAAAAGGGGGAAAACTTTTGATTGTTTAATATTTTGCTATGGACAATTGCAAAAAGTTTGTGTTGTAAGTTAAAATTTCCGCGATCATTGGTGTGTTACAATGTCGCAATGAAAGGTACAAATTTATCATTAAACATGTCATTTTTACAAGTGGCCTTAACGTTTGCACTCATTTTGTTTCTCTCAAAGATATCGATTACATATTTATCGACGTCAAAGTGCGTACTCTTCGATCTGGAAGTGTAGTTTGCACACTGATTTAACTGTGCATCAGGAAGAAAATATCAAATGGATTAGGGCTTTCTTTTGTTACTTTATTTTTCCTTTTTTTATTGAAATATTGTTAAAATGTTAAATCTAGAATTACAAGATTTGCGAATGGAAATTGTATGAAAAATAATGTATTAGATGAAAAAAGCTGGAAGAGTTAGGAAGAAGAATTTTCCATTCTGACTGTCGCTGTAATGTTTTTTAAAAGTTACGCTTTTGTACTGTTTGAAATAGGAACGAATGTAATTAAATAATTGTCCTAGTGTAGAAAAATGGTAGACGGACGACTATTAATAGGGTAGAAGACGTAAACAATAAAAACGGTGAAGAAGAAAATTGAAATTAGTAAGAAAAATGTAAAAAGAAGACCAACAACACCAGGTTTTCCCAGGCGGTCACCCATCCAAGTACTAACCTGGCCCGATGCTGCTTAACTTCGGTGATCGGACGAGAACCGGTGTTTTCAACGTGGTATGATCGTTGGCCGAGAAAAAGTTTCGTACTTGTCCTTCTATATTCCGGTTGCCACTTCTTCTTTGTACTAAATAATAAATTTGTTCAGAATGAAAATTACACTAGTCTGCAAAAACAAAAAAAAATTCTCTCCTGATTTTTATGTATAATTATCACTAATTTGATATTTCTGAATAGAAATATATTGTATAAAAAATTAATATTCACGTATCAATTTTTTTAATGGAATTTTTCGATAAATATCTTTTTTTTGCTTCAAATTTAAATTATATATTTTATAACTGATACAATATTAAGTAAAACTTGTTACAAATCATCGAAAACCATTAGATAATCTAATTACTTGCTGTTATTAGTATTTCACTTTCTAGTTTTCTTCTTTTTCATATTTTCTATTGGAGTTTCGCGACGAATCGACCAACAAAAATCGGCAAGCACTACTTCTGAACATTTCCAGTTGTAGCGCCTCTCTATGTGTAATATGTCTTGATGAAACCGTTCACCATGTTCATCTGATACTGCTTCAAGATTTGAGGGGGAAGAAATCTAAGTGAGAGTCTAAAAAATGAATTTTAAGGGACTTGTTGCATTTCAGAGCTTTATATGCAGAAAGAAGTTCTTGGATGATTTCCTGGTAGTTTTCATTTTTTTTGTTCCCAAGAAAATTATGACACACTTCTACGAAAGCGGTCCGTGCTCCTTTTTCAGCTTTCTTCAACGTACTTATTAAATTCGAGTCCTTCATAAACGCTCCTATTTGGCGACCCACCAAAATTCTTTCTTTCAATTTCGCGTCGCTGATTCGAGGGAATTTGGTTTTGAGGTATTGAAAGCCTTCACCACCTCCATTCGTAGCTTTCACGAAATTTTTCATAGGACCCAGCTTTATATAGAGTGGTGGTAAAAAAATTTTCTCACTTTGAACTAAAGGTTCTTCTTTTACATTCTTGACTCCAGACATCAAACTCGTTCTTTTTGGCCAATTGTTCACTACGTATTGCTTATCTTCTGCGCGACTGTCCTACTCGCATAAAAATCAATAAAAGTTTGTGTATCCTCCTTGCAATCCAGTTAACATTGCTACAACTGTTAGATCAGCACAGATGTTTCACGTGTACTGTGAATATTAAATTTTTTCCAATAACAACTTCATATTTCCATAATTTTCTTTCATGTTTGTTGCATGTGAGAGGGCAATTGAAGGAT
The DNA here is from genome assembly GCA_039619475.1 of Icerya purchasi. Lineage (NCBI taxonomy): Eukaryota > Metazoa > Arthropoda > Insecta > Hemiptera > Monophlebidae > Icerya > Icerya purchasi. The sequence continues at coordinate 135,309,477 of CM077116.1, forward strand.
ATTTATTGCCATTGTGAAGTAATACAGCTTTGAAACTGATTTTCCTACCAATCAATAAAACGTCGCCATTCCTCCGATCCTTCAGGAAAACCCATTTCTTGTAGAAGTCCTTTAGCATCATTACAAAATACCAAATAACCCTCTTTGGTTAAATATCTCATGAAATCTTTCGGTCTGTTACGAAAATATGAGACCTTCGTATTTTTATCTGACAAATACTATTGTTGTAATCTTGATCCGAGAAGTTGAGCTTAGATTTTGAGAGTCCTAAATCGCAAACAAGTTCATTTATATCAGATTGGGTAAAAGTCTGTATATAATGATGAAGAAGTAGAGGAAATACTCGATTGACTAGGTGTAGGATAAGCGTTTCCATCATCCGCCGTTTCGTTGCTGTTCATACGCACTGGAGGAAATCATCATTGCTTCGAGGAACAGGTTTTTGTGTAGATGGAATGTTCGGATATTGAATTTTATCCTAATTTTTTTCCGTAAATCCTTTTGTCGTAGTCATGCAGAAATAACAATCGTTTTCATGTTTTTCAGGTTCGTGCCAAATCATGGGCCTTGAGAATGGCATGGTCTGATGACTTCCTCCGAGGCAACCTCTTAAAGTTCTGCAGCAACTATTGCAGCATATTTTCGGGAGCCAATATTTGTCTCTTTCATCGACCGGAAACCCAAAATAACGCAGATAAACACTTTTAACCAAATCAGATAATGTACTTCGTTGAGATTTAATGGTAAATTCACCACAAATGTAGCAAAATGGGTCTGGAGAGTCTTTACAGGTCTTTTACATTTTGTACCTACAACGAAATTAAATTTTCTTTAAAATCAGAACAATGTTCTAATCATGTGATTTTATTATTCTCTATATTTCCTAGAAAACATAAATTTGTGCTACACGTATCAATATAATTCAAAACTTACCAAAATATTCGGCATAAATCAGAAATTATCACTATACAACTTTTTAACGTACTCAGCGCTACGGCGTCGCAACGAGTATTGCACAGGGGTATGCATTAGTATTAAAACCCCGTCAGCTGATATCGTTCTCTCTCTTTCTATCAGTGCGTGTCGTTTTTGTGTGTACAAATATTATCTGAACTGAATGAAGCACCGTTAATGCAAGAACGACAGACAAGATATATATAATTTTGTGCTATTGAAAAAAAAAAACATTTTAAATAAATATATACGTGATAGCAAAAAATGGAAAACAAATCTGGATTCATCACGTTAAACACTATTCATATTCATCACATTTTTATTTAGAGGAGAATTTCTTTGCAGACCAGTGAATTATCCGTTCGCAAATAGATTTCATTCTTCAATTACCAGCATTAATATAACTATTAATACAAAACCAATACTACTCTATTAAACCCCCCCCCCCCTTCCTTTTTACTCCTTAAATATTCAAATCTCACGCTAGCACTCACACACAACCCATCAACCGCGTCACTTTTATTTCTTCTGAAATGAGAACAACAAACAAACCATGAATATATTCACTGTTTTTCAACGGTAAATACAATTTTTTTCCGAAAACTTATTTCCAGTCTTGTCACTGAAAATAGGTGCCGCAGTAAAAACGAGGAATCTCTGAATCATTCACATTAGCCACTATCAAAAAACGAATAATCGTTTTAAATATTAGTATTTCTAGCTTATCCAAACGAAAATAAATCAGTTCTATTTTTCTGATTAAATTGATGGGATGAGTATAAAATACGAAAGAAAACAAGAGGAATAAATAGAATAGTTGACACATTTGCTTACCTTACTGTCGTACACATCGTAGGAAATTGAAAATAAAATGTGAAAACACAAATACTCCAATTCGGGAACTAAGCGCACTAAAATGGCCAGTAAAGGAAATCAGATTTAAAAAGCTTCCTAAAATTTAACATTTCAAGTCAATTACATTTCCATATGTTCTTCGGGAGATAACGAAATTAGTACACCAGACGGATTCAATGCAGAGAATGGGAAATTTAAATCTGTGAAATATGCCTATCCCATTTTGATGTTAAGAGGAGAAAGACAAATAATTCGCAGCTGTAATATAGCAAATGCTATTAATTTCGACAATATATATATATACGATTCATTTGTGAACGACTGGCTCAGATGAGAAAGAGGAATAGGGGAAATTATGCCACAGCCTGTTTAAATGGAAGCAGCAGGCAGAAAGAAGGGCTTCAATGTACAACTTTCTAACCATAGCCAATAACAAGCTGTAATTTAATTCCTTCTTAGTAATGTTTCAAAATTAACTTGTACTGGACGCCATGTCAGTAATATCCAATATTTAAAATATGACGCGTGATCAAAATGTTACTAAGAATAACAATCTTATACACATGAGCCAAAATCATGCATATACAAGCGCGCACGCACACCCACGCAGACATATGAATATGCATATGTGCAACTGTGTTCGTAGAAAGAGTTCTAACAGTTGTCATGAAATTCACAAATCGGAGAATTTTAAGGTCTAGCAATCAATTTTTAATGGAGGTCTTATTGTTGAGAAAATTCCACATAATGAGCAATTGTGAAACGGGGCGACTAATATTTGTTTTAGTGGTAAATAAAAACAGGTATAAAATCTATAAGCCACAAATATCGTTACAAAGTATTATTTTCCTGTGGTAATTGTAAATTTTCTAAGAAGAAAACTAAATTCCATATTAGGACAGAGTTCATGCTGTATTGCTGTAATAGTTATTTTCTGGGTTATTCTAATATGTTTATTTCTGGCTTATTAATGAATAGAAAAATAAATTCGCTTATTTTCCATTTTAAATAGGGAATATGAATTTTGTAATAAAATAATTTCATTTACGACATTTACAAGGCGATTTTAAATAAACTACTGTACATATTTAAAATCAGAAAATAGAATTCCATGCGCAATTGCAGCATTCATATTTTTTATTTATTGTAGTATTATTTTTAAATGTTTGCGAAAACTGCTGAATATTCTTCAACTGGACTGGAGGCTGAAATAAATCTGAGCAAGTTTACAGCTTTTTAGAATGACCAGAGGACTCTTTGGAGAACTGGTACGATTTATTATCTAGTTACGAATATAAGGGAAAAATATTACTATAGTGATTATTTCTATGCACAAGTAGGGCTGTCAAAATTATAATTAGCCTCATCATTTTATGCATTGGTTATGTGGTTTTTAAGTTGTTTTCGAGAATATGTAAATGTAATATATGTGGCGCCGTTTAAACCTCCCTTCGTACTATATATATATATATATATATATATATATATGTATATATATACATCGCTGTTCATGTTAAACTTTATTCCTAGTGAGGAAACAGAAGGAAACACTTGTTAGCATATGTGTACCATAGGTAACTGTCATTATATATATGCTAGTATTAAAGAATATATACCGATAGTCGGAATTATAAAGATACATTTAATATCAGAGCGAGCTGAAATTGAAATGTTTCTAATTACACAACAGATGAAAAAAAAATTAAAAAATCATAAACAGTTTAATTGCTGAGTAGAATTTTACTTATACACAAGCACTTCTCTACATGTGGGATACATCATTGCGGAGGGAAAGGAAAATTGTGTTATGTTTTCCTAAAAGGGGAAAATTGGCCAGTAGAAAAGATAAACGCTTGAAAAAGGGGGAAAACTTTTGATTGTTTAATATTTTGCTATGGACAATTGCAAAAAGTTTGTGTTGTAAGTTAAAATTTCCGCGATCATTGGTGTGTTACAATGTCGCAATGAAAGGTACAAATTTATCATTAAACATGTCATTTTTACAAGTGGCCTTAACGTTTGCACTCATTTTGTTTCTCTCAAAGATATCGATTACATATTTATCGACGTCAAAGTGCGTACTCTTCGATCTGGAAGTGTAGTTTGCACACTGATTTAACTGTGCATCAGGAAGAAAATATCAAATGGATTAGGGCTTTCTTTTGTTACTTTATTTTTCCTTTTTTTATTGAAATATTGTTAAAATGTTAAATCTAGAATTACAAGATTTGCGAATGGAAATTGTATGAAAAATAATGTATTAGATGAAAAAAGCTGGAAGAGTTAGGAAGAAGAATTTTCCATTCTGACTGTCGCTGTAATGTTTTTTAAAAGTTACGCTTTTGTACTGTTTGAAATAGGAACGAATGTAATTAAATAATTGTCCTAGTGTAGAAAAATGGTAGACGGACGACTATTAATAGGGTAGAAGACGTAAACAATAAAAACGGTGAAGAAGAAAATTGAAATTAGTAAGAAAAATGTAAAAAGAAGACCAACAACACCAGGTTTTCCCAGGCGGTCACCCATCCAAGTACTAACCTGGCCCGATGCTGCTTAACTTCGGTGATCGGACGAGAACCGGTGTTTTCAACGTGGTATGATCGTTGGCCGAGAAAAAGTTTCGTACTTGTCCTTCTATATTCCGGTTGCCACTTCTTCTTTGTACTAAATAATAAATTTGTTCAGAATGAAAATTACACTAGTCTGCAAAAACAAAAAAAAATTCTCTCCTGATTTTTATGTATAATTATCACTAATTTGATATTTCTGAATAGAAATATATTGTATAAAAAATTAATATTCACGTATCAATTTTTTTAATGGAATTTTTCGATAAATATCTTTTTTTTGCTTCAAATTTAAATTATATATTTTATAACTGATACAATATTAAGTAAAACTTGTTACAAATCATCGAAAACCATTAGATAATCTAATTACTTGCTGTTATTAGTATTTCACTTTCTAGTTTTCTTCTTTTTCATATTTTCTATTGGAGTTTCGCGACGAATCGACCAACAAAAATCGGCAAGCACTACTTCTGAACATTTCCAGTTGTAGCGCCTCTCTATGTGTAATATGTCTTGATGAAACCGTTCACCATGTTCATCTGATACTGCTTCAAGATTTGAGGGGGAAGAAATCTAAGTGAGAGTCTAAAAAATGAATTTTAAGGGACTTGTTGCATTTCAGAGCTTTATATGCAGAAAGAAGTTCTTGGATGATTTCCTGGTAGTTTTCATTTTTTTTGTTCCCAAGAAAATTATGACACACTTCTACGAAAGCGGTCCGTGCTCCTTTTTCAGCTTTCTTCAACGTACTTATTAAATTCGAGTCCTTCATAAACGCTCCTATTTGGCGACCCACCAAAATTCTTTCTTTCAATTTCGCGTCGCTGATTCGAGGGAATTTGGTTTTGAGGTATTGAAAGCCTTCACCACCTCCATTCGTAGCTTTCACGAAATTTTTCATAGGACCCAGCTTTATATAGAGTGGTGGTAAAAAAATTTTCTCACTTTGAACTAAAGGTTCTTCTTTTACATTCTTGACTCCAGACATCAAACTCGTTCTTTTTGGCCAATTGTTCACTACGTATTGCTTATCTTCTGCGCGACTGTCCTACTCGCATAAAAATCAATAAAAGTTTGTGTATCCTCCTTGCAATCCAGTTAACATTGCTACAACTGTTAGATCAGCACAGATGTTTCACGTGTACTGTGAATATTAAATTTTTTCCAATAACAACTTCATATTTCCATAATTTTCTTTCATGTTTGTTGCATGTGAGAGGGCAATTGAAGGATATTTATTGCCATTGTGAAGTAATACAGCTTTGAAACTGATTTTCCTACCAATCAATAAAACGTCGCCATTCCTCCGATCCTTCAGGAAAACCCATTTCTTGTAGAAGTCCTTTAGCATCATTACAAAATACCAAATAACCCTCTTTGGTTAAATATCTCATGAAATCTTTCGGTCTGTTACGAAAATATGAGACCTTCGTATTTTTATCTGACAAATACTATTGTTGTAATCTTGATCCGAGAAGTTGAGCTTAGATTTTGAGAGTCCTAAATCGCAAACAAGTTCATTTATATCAGATTGGGTAAAAGTCTGTATATAATGATGAAGAAGTAGAGGAAATACTCGATTGACTAGGTGTAGGATAAGCGTTTCCATCATCCGCCGTTTCGTTGCTGTTCATACGCACTGGAGGAAATCATCATTGCTTCGAGGAACAGGTTTTTGTGTAGATGGAATGTTCGGATATTGAATTTTATCCTAATTTTTTTCCGTAAATCCTTTTGTCGTAGTCATGCAGAAATAACAATCGTTTTCATGTTTTTCAGGTTCGTGCCAAATCATGGGCCTTGAGAATGGCATGGTCTGATGACTTCCTCCGAGGCAACCTCTTAAAGTTCTGCAGCAACTATTGCAGCATATTTTCGGGAGCCAATATTTGTCTCTTTCATCGACCGGAAACCCAAAATAACGCAGATAAACACTTTTAACCAAATCAGATAATGTACTTCGTTGAGATTTAATGGTAAATTCACCACAAATGTAGCAAAATGGGTCTGGAGAGTCTTTACAGGTCTTTTACATTTTGTACCTACAACGAAATTAAATTTTCTTTAAAATCAGAACAATGTTCTAATCATGTGATTTTATTATTCTCTATATTTCCTAGAAAACATAAATTTGTGCTACACGTATCAATATAATTCAAAACTTACCAAAATATTCGGCATAAATCAGAAATTATCACTATACAACTTTTTAACGTACTCAGCGCTACGGCGTCGCAACGAGTATTGCACAGGGGTATGCATTAGTATTAAAACCCCGTCAGCTGATATCGTTCTCTCTCTTTCTATCAGTGCGTGTCGTTTTTGTGTGTACAAATATTATCTGAACTGAATGAAGCACCGTTAATGCAAGAACGACAGACAAGATATATATAATTTTGTGCTATTGAAAAAAAAAAACATTTTAAATAAATATATACGTGATAGCAAAAAATGGAAAACAAATCTGGATTCATCACGTTAAACACTATTCATATTCATCACATTTTTATTTAGAGGAGAATTTCTTTGCAGACCAGTGAATTATCCGTTCGCAAATAGATTTCATTCTTCAATTACCAGCATTAATATAACTATTAATACAAAACCAATACTACTCTATTAAACCCCCCCCCCCCTTCCTTTTTACTCCTTAAATATTCAAATCTCACGCTAGCACTCACACACAACCCATCAACCGCGTCACTTTTATTTCTTCTGAAATGAGAACAACAAACAAACCATGAATATATTCACTGTTTTTCAACGGTAAATACAATTTTTTTCCGAAAACTTATTTCCAGTCTTGTCACTGAAAATAGGTGCCGCAGTAAAAACGAGGAATCTCTGAATCATTCACATTAGCCACTATCAAAAAACGAATAATCGTTTTAAATATTAGTATTTCTAGCTTATCCAAACGAAAATAAATCAGTTCTATTTTTCTGATTAAATTGATGGGATGAGTATAAAATACGAAAGAAAACAAGAGGAATAAATAGAATAGTTGACACATTTGCTTACCTTACTGTCGTACACATCGTAGGAAATTGAAAATAAAATGTGAAAACACAAATACTCCAATTCGGGAACTAAGCGCACTAAAATGGCCAGTAAAGGAAATCAGATTTAAAAAGCTTCCTAAAATTTAACATTTCAAGTCAATTACATTTCCATATGTTCTTCGGGAGATAACGAAATTAGTACACCAGACGGATTCAATGCAGAGAATGGGAAATTTAAATCTGTGAAATATGCCTATCCCATTTTGATGTTAAGAGGAGAAAGACAAATAATTCGCAGCTGTAATATAGCAAATGCTATTAATTTCGACAATATATATATATACGATTCATTTGTGAACGACTGGCTCAGATGAGAAAGAGGAATAGGGGAAATTATGCCACAGCCTGTTTAAATGGAAGCAGCAGGCAGAAAGAAGGGCTTCAATGTACAACTTTCTAACCATAGCCAATAACAAGCTGTAATTTAATTCCTTCTTAGTAATGTTTCAAAATTAACTTGTACTGGACGCCATGTCAGTAATATCCAATATTTAAAATATGACGCGTGATCAAAATGTTACTAAGAATAATAATCTTATACACATGAGCCAAAATCATGCATATACAAGCGCGCACGCACACCCACGCAGACATATGAATATGCATATGTGCAACTGTGTTCGTAGAAAGAGTTCTAACAGTTGTCATGAAATTCACAAATCGGAGAATTTTAAGGTCTAGCAATCAATTTTTAATGGAGGTCTTATTGTTGAGAAAATTCCACATAATGAGCAATTGTGAAACGGGGCGACTAATATTTGTTTTAGTGGTAAATAAAAACAGGTATAAAATCTATAAGCCACAAATATCGTTACAAAGTATTATTTTCCTGTGGTAATTGTAAATTTTCTAAGAAGAAAACTAAATTCCATATTAGGACAGAGTTCATGCTGTATTGCTGTAATAGTTATTTTCTGGGTTATTCTAATATGTTTATTTCTGGCTTATTAATGAATAGAAAAATAAATTCGCTTATTTTCCATTTTAAATAGGGAATATGAATTTTGTAATAAAATAATTTCATTTACGACATTTACAAGGCGATTTTAAATAAACTACTGTACATATTTAAAATCAGAAAATAGAATTCCATGCGCAATTGCAGCATTCATATTTTTTATTTATTGTAGTATTATTTTTAAATGTTTGCGAAAACTGCTGAATATTCTTCAACTGGACTGGAGGCTGAAATAAATCTGAGCAAGTTTACAGCTTTTTAGAATGACCAGAGGACTCTTTGGAGAACTGGTACGATTTATTATCTAGTTACGAATATAAGGGAAAAATATTACTATAGTGATTATTTCTATGCACAAGTAGGGCTGTCAAAATTATAATTAGCCTCATCATTTTATGCATTGGTTATGTGGTTTTTAAGTTGTTTTCGAGAATATGTAAATGTAATATATGTGGCGCCGTTTAAACCTCCCTTCGTACTATATATATATATATATATATATATATATATGTATATATATACATCGCTGTTCATGTTAAACTTTATTCCTAGTGAGGAAACAGAAGGAAACACTTGTTAGCATATGTGTACCATAGGTAACTGTCATTATATATATGCTAGTATTAAAGAATATATACCGATAGTCGGAATTATAAAGATACATTTAATATCAGAGCGAGCTGAAATTGAAATGTTTCTAATTACACAACAGATGAAAAAAAAATTAAAAAATCATAAACAGTTTAATTGCTGAGTAGAATTTTACTTATACACAAGCACTTCTCTACATGTGGGATACATCATTGCGGAGGGAAAGGAAAATTGTGTTATGTTTTCCTAAAAGGGGAAAATTGGCCAGTAGAAAAGATAAACGCTTGAAAAAGGGGGAAAACTTTTGATTGTTTAATATTTTGCTATGGACAATTGCAAAAAGTTTGTGTTGTAAGTTAAAATTTCCGCGATCATTGGTGTGTTACAATGTCGCAATGAAAGGTACAAATTTATCATTAAACATGTCATTTTTACAAGTGGCCTTAACGTTTGCACTCATTTTGTTTCTCTCAAAGATATCGATTACATATTTATCGACGTCAAAGTGCGTACTCTTCGATCTGGAAGTGTAGTTTGCACACTGATTTAACTGTGCATCAGGAAGAAAATATCAAATGGATTAGGGCTTTCTTTTGTTACTTTATTTTTCCTTTTTTTATTGAAATATTGTTAAAATGTTAAATCTAGAATTACAAGATTTGCGAATGGAAATTGTATGAAAAATAATGTATTAGATGAAAAAAGCTGGAAGAGTTAGGAAGAAGAATTTTCCATTCTGACTGTCGCTGTAATGTTTTTTAAAAGTTACGCTTTTGTACTGTTTGAAATAGGAACGAATGTAATTAAATAATTGTCCTAGTGTAGAAAAATGGTAGACGGACGACTATTAATAGGGTAGAAGACGTAAACAATAAAAACGGTGAAGAAGAAAATTGAAATTAGTAAGAAAAATGTAAAAAGAAGACCAACAACACCAGGTTTTCCCAGGCGGTCACCCATCCAAGTACTAACCTGGCCCGATGCTGCTTAACTTCGGTGATCGGACGAGAACCGGTGTTTTCAACGTGGTATGATCGTTGGCCGAGAAAAAGTTTCGTACTTGTCCTTCTATATTCCGGTTGCCACTTCTTCTTTGTACTAAATAATAAATTTGTTCAGAATGAAAATTACACTAGTCTGCAAAAACAAAAAAAAATTCTCTCCTGATTTTTATGTATAATTATCACTAATTTGATATTTCTGAATAGAAATATATTGTATAAAAAATTAATATTCACGTATCAATTTTTTTAATGGAATTTTTCGATAAATATCTTTTTTTTGCTTCAAATTTAAATTATATATTTTATAACTGATACAATATTAAGTAAAACTTGTTACAAATCATCGAAAACCATTAGATAATCTAATTACTTGCTGTTATTAGTATTTCACTTTCTAGTTTTCTTCTTTTTCATATTTTCTATTGGAGTTTCGCGACGAATCGACCAACAAAAATCGGCAAGCACTACTTCTGAACATTTCCAGTTGTAGCGCCTCTCTATGTGTAATATGTCTTGATGAAACCGTTCACCATGTTCATCTGATACTGCTTCAAGATTTGAGGGGGAAGAAATCTAAGTGAGAGTCTAAAAAATGAATTTTAAGGGACTTGTTGCATTTCAGAGCTTTATATGCAGAAAGAAGTTCTTGGATGATTTCCTGGTAGTTTTCATTTTTTTTGTTCCCAAGAAAATTATGACACACTTCTACGAAAGCGGTCCGTGCTCCTTTTTCAGCTTTCTTCAACGTACTTATTAAATTCGAGTCCTTCATAAACGCTCCTATTTGGCGACCCACCAAAATTCTTTCTTTCAATTTCGCGTCGCTGATTCGAGGGAATTTGGTTTTGAGGTATTGAAAGCCTTCACCACCTCCATTCGTAGCTTTCACGAAATTTTTCATAGGACCCAGCTTTATATAGAGTGGTGGTAAAAAAATTTTCTCACTTTGAACTAAAGGTTCTTCTTTTACATTCTTGACTCCAGACATCAAACTCGTTCTTTTTGGCCAATTGTTCACTACGTATTGCTTATCTTCTGCGCGACTGTCCTACTCGCATAAAAATCAATAAAAGTTTGTGTATCCTCCTTGCAATCCAGTTAACATTGCTACAACTGTTAGATCAGCACAGATGTTTCACGTGTACTGTGAATATTAAATTTTTTCCAATAACAACTTCATATTTCCATAATTTTCTTTCATGTTTGTTGCATGTGAGAGGGCAATTGAAGGATATTTATTGCCATTGTGAAGTAATACAGCTTTGAAACTGATTTTCCTACCAATCAATAAAACGTCGCCATTCCTCCGATCCTTCAGGAAAACCCATTTCTTGTAGAAGTCCTTTAGCATCATTACAAAATACCAAATAACCCTCTTTGGTTAAATATCTCATGAAATCTTTCGGTCTGTTACGAAAATATGAGACCTTCGTATTTTTATCTGACAAATACTATTGTTGTAATCTTGATCCGAGAAGTTGAGCTTAGATTTTGAGAGTCCTAAATCGCAAACAAGTTCATTTATATCAGATTGGGTAAAAGTCTGTATATAATGATGAAGAAGTAGAGGAAATACTCGATTGACTAGGTGTAGGATAAGCGTTTCCATCATCCGCCGTTTCGTTGCTGTTCATACGCACTGGAGGAAATCATCATTGCTCCGAGGAACAGGTTTTTGTGTAGATGGAATGTTCGGATATTGAATTTTATCCTAATTTTTTTCCGTAAATCCTTTTGTCGTAGTCATGCAGAAATAACAATCGTTTTCATGTTTTTCAGGTTCGTGCCAAATCATGGGCCTTGAGAATGGCATGGTCTGATGACTTCCTCCGAGGCAACCTCTTAAAGTTCTGCAGCAACTATTGCAGCATATTTTCGGGAGCCAATATTTGTCTCTTTCATCGACCGGAAACCCAAAATAACGCAGATAAACACTTTTAACCAAATCAGATAATGTACTTCGTTGAGATTTAATGGTAAATTCACCACAAATGTAGCAAAATGGGTCTGGAGAGTCTTTACAGGTCTTTTACATTTTGTACCTACAACGAAATTAAATTTTCTTTAAAATCAGAACAATGTTCTAATCATGTGATTTTATTATTCTCTATATTTCCTAGAAAACATAAATTTGTGCTACACGTATCAATATAATTCAAAACTTACCAAAATATTCGGCATAAATCAGAAATTATCACTATACAACTTTTTAACGTACTCAGCGCTACGGCGTCGCAACGAGTATTGCACAGGGGTATGCATTAGTATTAAAACCCCGTCAGCTGATATCGTTCTCTCTCTTTCTATCAGTGCGTGTCGTTTTTGTGTGTACAAATATTATCTGAACTGAATGAAGCACCGTTAATGCAAGAACGACAGACAAGATATATATAATTTTGTGCTATTGAAAAAAAAAAACATTTTAAATAAATATATACGTGATAGCAAAAAATGGAAAACAAATCTGGATTCATCACGTTAAACACTATTCATATTCATCACATTTTTATTTAGAGGAGAATTTCTTTGCAGACCAGTGAATTATCCGTTCGCAAATAGATTTCATTCTTCAATTACCAGCATTAATATAACTATTAATACAAAACCAATACTACTCTATTAAACCCCCCCCCCCCCTTCCTTTTTACTCCTTAAATATTCAAATCTCACGCTAGCACTCACACACAACCCATCAACCGCGTCACTTTTATTTCTTCTGAAATGAGAACAACAAACAAACCATGAATATATTCACTGTTTTTCAACGGTAAATACAATTTTTTTCCGAAAACTTATTTCCAGTCTTGTCACTGAAAATAGGTGCCGCAGTAAAAACGAGGAATCTCTGAATCATTCACATTAGCCACTATCAAAAAACGAATAATCGTTTTAAATATTAGTATTTCTAGCTTATCCAAACGAAAATAAATCAGTTCTATTTTTCTGATTAAATTGATGGGATGAGTATAAAATACGAAAGAAAACAAGAGGAATAAATAGAATAGTTGACACATTTGCTTACCTTACTGTCGTACACATCGTAGGAAATTGAAAATAAAATGTGAAAACACAAATACTCCAATTCGGGAACTAAGCGCACTAAAATGGCCAGTAAAGGAAATCAGATTTAAAAAGCTTCCTAAAATTTAACATTTCAAGTCAATTACATTTCCATATGTTCTTCGGGAGATAACGAAATTAGTACACCAGACGGATTCAATGCAGAGAATGGGAAATTTAAATCTGTGAAATATGCCTATCCCATTTTGATGTTAAGAGGAGAAAGACAAATAATTCGCAGCTGTAATATAGCAAATGCTATTAATTTCGACAATATATATATATACGATTCATTTGTGAACGACTGGCTCAGATGAGAAAGAGGAATAGGGGAAATTATGCCACAGCCTGTTTAAATGGAAGCAGCAGGCAGAAAGAAGGGCTTCAATGTACAACTTTCTAACCATAGCCAATAACAAGCTGTAATTTAATTCCTTCTTAGTAATGTTTCAAAATTAACTTGTACTGGACGCCATGTCAGTAATATCCAATATTTAAAATATGACGCGTGATCAAAATGTTACTAAGAATAACAATCTTATACACATGAGCCAAAATCATGCATATACAAGCGCGCACGCACACCCACGCAGACATATGAATATGCATATGTGCAACTGTGTTCGTAGAAAGAGTTCTAACAGTTGTCATGAAATTCACAAATCGGAGAATTTTAAGGTCTAGCAATCAATTTTTAATGGAGGTCTTATTGTTGAGAAAATTCCACATAATGAGCAATTGTGAAACGGGGCGACTAATATTTGTTTTAGTGGTAAATAAAAACAGGTATAAAATCTATAAGCCACAAATATCGTTACAAAGTATTATTTTCCTGTGGTAATTGTAAATTTTCTAAGAAGAAAACTAAATTCCATATTAGGACAGAGTTCATGCTGTATTGCTGTAATAGTTATTTTCTGGGTTATTCTAATATGTTTATTTCTGGCTTATTAATGAATAGAAAAATAAATTCGCTTGTTTTCCATTTTAAATAGGGAATTTGAATTTTGTAATAAAATAATTTCATTTACGACATTTACAAGGCGATTTTAAATAAACTACTGTACATATTTAAAATCAGAAAATAGAATTCCATGCGCAATTGCAGCATTCATATTTTTTATTTATTGTAGTATTATTTTTAAATGTTTGCGAAAACTGCTGAATATACTTCAACTGGACTGGAGGCTGAAATATATCTGAGCTACTCTCGTCTCCGAGGTACTAGTGATAATGTTAATAATCAAAATAGCAATAATAACGATAACAATGGTAAAATTAGTACTAGTTATGATTATAATTGAACAATAATGAAGGAGAAGAAAACGGATAACACATAACACAATGGAAATGGGACGAGCGAGTAGAGTAGTCAGTTTAACTGTTGACTCCATGATAGGCGTCACCAGCGGCGGTCAAGTGATGAAGCTACCCTCCTCCGCTGGAATCTTGAAATTTTGTAATCAACCGGCCATGATGAGTATTCATAGGCGCGTAATCGTGCACAATTTGCCAGAAACCCATGAAAATTATTTTTTAATTAAGATTTTATTCTTGTTTAATAAAGTATTAAGCCTTTGCAACTTATAAATTTTATTTTTCCTATAACTCATATCTTCTTTCTATCATCTCCCCCCCCCCTTGGCTACTGGCAACTTATCTTGCCTCTCCGGGGCCTATCGGCTGACGACGCCCTTTGACTCCATACAAGTAATATCGTGCATTGTAAGCATTTATCAAGTAGTGATATGGAATTATAAAATGTAAGCACTTCAAGTATTTAAGTTCAACAAAAATAAGCGATGCTGTTTTGCAACACAATACGATGTGGGAAATTGTTTTTCAGGAAAACCAGCTCATGTTTGAAAGCGCACTTTCATCTGTAGTAGAATTTTCTATTAAAGATTTAAAGAAAGGTTACAACTAATTTAAGTTGTCATTTTACTGAAATCAGCATCAAATGCAACTCGCTATGCAAATAAATTTTCAAACGTACTGCAGTACGATAAATAATTATGCTGTCAGCAGACGACGTCTCAGAGTCAGAAGCAGTTCACAGCTTTTAAGAATAACCAGAGGACTCTTTGGCAAACTGGTACGATTTATTATCTAGTTACAAATATAAGAGAAAATTATTACTACAGTGATTATTTCTATGCACAAGTAGGGCTGCCAAAATTATAATTAGCCTCATCATTTTATGCACTGGTTATGTGGTTTTTAAGTTGTTTTCGAGAATATGTAATGTAATATATGTGGCGCCGTTTAAACCTATCTTCATAGTAATTTCGTTTCTGGTATTATTATGTCTAATTTTAAACGATTTTTTTGAATTTCTTTCCAAAATTGATTAAATTCATTTCTCATACATGATAAAATTCAATACACTGTTTCAATTAGTTTACGGGCATGAATAAAATTTAATGAATCTTCTTGTAACGTAGCATTTACTACGCTGTCTGTTTCACCAAAAATTTTAGAAAATTAAAATTAAAATGATTATAAGGCAATGTTAAAACCTTTCTAGTCTGATTTCTTTCAACTTCTGACAATTCATTCGTAATTTTTATATAGCTAAATAGTTATCAGAACTAAAGAAACTGACTTAAAGCGGATAGACTAACGATGTGAACAAAATGGTCCCAAATTTTCATTCTTTTTTTCTTTTAGATGCTAAAAAACTGGCAAACGTTTTGGTGAATTCTTCATAAACACTGTTATTTCTTTTAAACAGCTTAAAGTATTTCTGCATACTTTCACATTATTAACTACATTTTGAATAACAAGATTTAGCGTGTGTGTCATATAATGTACGAAAACTGTCCTTGGCTATGACTAAAATTCTAATTCGAATGTTACGAGATAAATGGCTGTCATATTGACCGCTCTATCGAAGTAATGATCATTATATTTTGAACTGGAATATCAAATCATGCTAGAACATCGTTCGATTACAAACGGTTTGATATATTTAATAGGTTTAGCGTTCAGGAAATCAATTATAGAAAAAAATTTACCTGTATTTTAATTAAATGCTTAGAATGAGCGAAATATATGCATGTAGTAAAATTATTGTAATTAAAGCACTTGTATGAAATTAGTTATAAAATAAAGTTTAAAATTAACTTTTTAACTTCAGTGGATGGTCGCCCGTTAAAAAAAAAGGAATAAAAAATGATTTAAGGGTGAGATGATTACAACATTTTTCCTAGAACTTGCATACACCGAAATGTTGGATATTAATTAGCAAATCGTGTTCTTTCATTGATAACTTTTTTTTCAAATTACATTGCAATAGTAGTATATTTAGATTTTTGTTAACAATTATGAGCAACTAGAACGCTAGAAAAGAATAATCACTTCAAAGACGATACTTTCATGTCGAAAGTAGACGATTTAACGGTTTTTCGGATTTTTCGACATGGCCTACCAGTAGAAAAAATCTGAAAAAATACATTCTCGATAATGTATTTTTTCCCGTTCTGCAAGATAAAAAAAAAAACAATACTGACCGTTCCAACATCGGAGCATGGTCAAAATTGCGTTTTAAATATTAAATAATTTTTTTTGAGATCATGTTGACACTTAATCTTTCTTAAAAAAATTCCACCTAAAAGTTATTAGTTGAAGAGTATTCAGGAATTTTTTCGGTGTTTTGTAATCATTAGATCGCGGGAAAAAAAATAAAATGTAAAATTCGATGTTTTTGAAGCTCCTAGGGCCCAAATAATTTCAAAAAAAATTTTAGGACCTACGATCCGGTTCATCCTTTATTTTGTGCATCAACAAACACTTTTTCACACAATATAAAAAAAAATGAGGGAATTTCAGCCATTGTTAACAGGGGATATCCTTTAATAAAAGCGTGTTAGAAGTAAAAAATAATTACTCGATAAGAACATATACAGAAAATATACTGGCCATAAAGAGAGATATTATGATTATTCTTAAACAACACTTATGACTTAATTACAGTTGGCATCCCACATAATTATTGGTTTCTATAGGCGAAATAGTGAATAAATAATTTTCACTGACGAACATAAGCAATAAAAGCTTGGTTGGAATGTTGACACTGGCATGGTTTCTGTTCAAAATAATGCTTTTTTGAATTAGCAACAACAGCGAAAAAATACGATCTATAGATTATTTATTAATATTATTAATTTAGAAATTTAAATAAATTATACATCACCAAGTTCTATGTTGACGAAAAATAGAAATATTCTACTTAACACGTATTTTTAATATCATTATCTTACATAAGTTATATTAACAACAAAAGCACTTATCTTATTCAACAGAAAATTCTAGACATTCCTAATGCTCAAAGCAATTCGAAGGTTACGAACATGTTGTTGCAGTTGAAATCGAAGAAGTTTTTATGATCTTCTGTTATTTTCCATCTTCACATGAGCTAACCTATTTCTTAGACTTGGTATCTCAATTTATATTAATATACAGCAAAAGAAGTTAATTGTTATATGCGACGATTGCAACATCCGCAATCGGATGTGGAACAGCCGTGCTATTGCTCGAAAAGATTTAACGTTTTCGAGTAATTTATTTTGAACCATAACTTATATATATATTGCTAACGTACGAGATGAAATAACATTTTCTAACATCAATGGTAATAGCGTCATTGATTTAACAATGATTTTCGGACGACCAAACGTTATCATTGAGTGGACTGTGAATAATATAGCAATCCACTCAGATCACAATCCGATTCATTTCAAAAAACAGCAATTGTTCTTGGACGTTCTTATGGGATGAATATCAATCATCGTTTGATAATGTATAAAATGTTGGTTATTCCGTTATTTATTTATTGCTTATTTGTCTTCGAAGAGGTCTAGGCTGTATTCACACTGCACGCGAAGCGAAAAGAGTTGCGAAAAGCGAAGCGATGCGATGACGTGTTCAAGTTGCTAGCAATTACAGGCAAGCGAGTAAGCAGTTGAGTTTTTGGTGTCGCAGCAATTATGTCGTTCCATTTAAACCTCGTTTATAAATTTTTATCGGAGAATAGTGCTTTAAAAATTAGAAGAACACGTAAGTGGGTGCATGAGAAGTCAATCATGCAAGAAGTACGTCAGGAGAATATCACCATTTGTACCGTCACCTACGAGAGGATGAAGAGCGGTTTTGGAGCTACTTCAGAATGAGTACAACTACTTTTGACTAGATTCTATCCCTAATTTCAAATACAATACAGAGGCAGAACACTAATTTCAGGGTGGCCATTTCGGCAGAAGAAAAGCTTATGGTTGTTACTATTAGGCGAGTAAGACATTTTTATTTATAAAAGTTCTCTTAATGTGTATTCCTGAGCGCGGAAATGTACAAAATTCAAAACAATTTTCGTTGACAGGAGTAAGTTTGCAGATTTATAAACTTTGAGATGGTCTCAATTTCTTCTCTCGACGAAGAAATTCACGATGATGATAAAAGAAATAAATAAAAATTAAAATTAATTGCTGAATTTTTTACCCTCAACTTCACATTCTTGGGTTAGCTCATTCCAGCAGAGGCGGACAATGTCCCTGTTGTGGTAGTATTTGTTCCTTTGATCCCACAGTGCCGGACGTCGGTGCACGCCATTAATCAACTTTTCCATGTCCATAGTAAATATAGGTATTCGATAGAATCAAAATAAATACAAATACAAAACAATAAAATACAACCAACAGAACATAGAATCAAAACAATAGAACAGACGCATGAAATTCGCGAGAACTCGCTTCAAATCACAACGCATATTACTATTAACGATTGCATCAAATGGAAATTTCTGTTCAGAGGCATGAATTGTTTTCCGCTAAATAACGAAAATGTATCCAAGTGTTCATACACGCGGCGAATATTGTCATGGCATTCAAGTATTCGGATGTTGAAGTTTCTTTTTTTATTTAATAACCAGCTGACCCAGCGAACTTCGTACCGCCTTAGAAAGTAAATGCTGCGTTAACTTATTAGCTGAATTAAATTCAGTTTTTTATTAAGATAAAATGAATACTCGAAATGAATTAAGTTCAATAAATGTACAAAAATCAAAATGAAAAGTGTTTTTGAATTACATTAAAATAAATGTAATTCACGAGGCAGCAAGGCATTACTATTCGCCTTAATAACAAAGAGCAGTATACTCCATCAAAATGGCTCTTCTTCTTCTTGTATACGCTTCTCCATTACTGAAGGTTAGCGATACATCTGGCAGTCTATTCCCTTAATATGGCCCCTCGAAATAGATTCACCGTCCTGCTTCCAAGCCATCTTCGAAAGTCTTTTATCCATGAATTATATGGTTTTCCTACCGATCTTTTTCCATCAATTCTTCCTTCTACAATAAAATGGTCCACAAACGACAAAAATATTCAATTATACGATAGTTCGGAAATGATTTGACTTATCAGAATTGGATCATAAATTACAATTAAACTTCTATCAATGACAATTTACAACTTTAAGCTGAGCGATTACCCCCTGAACGGCAAGAAACCGTCTAGAATATATAATATGGAATTTAGAACGACCTGTAAAATCACCCTTAAAAAAATCATAACTCACCACCAGATAACCCTTTAAAAACGAAATTCAAAATATAAAAGAAAACATAGAAGCCCTTTCATAAAATCCAAAAATTACAATTGAAAAATTGCGTTGGGCCAAAAACATCAAAAAACAAAATGAATTTTCTTCACAAATTTTGTTTTAAATTTCGTATTCTGCTATTCGGTGCGGAGATAAATCCAACAAATCGAACATCATAAAAATCGGTCCAGTCGTTCTTGCGTTATAAATGACCCAACACATCCAACTTATAAAAAAAAAAAAATCATCGAAATTTTTTTTTAAATTTTGTATTCTGCAATTCGTTGCGGAGACAAATATCCAACAAATCGAAGATCACAAAAATCGGTACAGCCGTTCTTGACTTATAAATGGTGTAACTAATCAGATATTGTTTTATTTACACAGATTTAAATTAATTTAAGTATCGGTTTTAATTTTTAAGTTGTTTTCGGTTTTTTTTTTCTTTTTCTTTTTAACCATGGGGTGTTCATTCATAATTATATATTGTATTTAGTTATGTATTTATTCTATTACATAATAAATTTTCTCCACCGGTTACATCCGGATTGGGGAGCAAAAAAAAAAAAGAAAAAAAAGAAGCGTAACATTGAAAATATTAGAAATATTTAATGTGGTTTTCAATTATTGTTGCATTTTGAATACGGTATGGACTTTAAAAAGTTCATGTTGTTTAGGAATAATCATAATTATTTTTTACTTTTTAGTGAATTTTCATAGATTTTTTAAATAAATCGTTTAGTCCGTATTTCTTTTAAACAATTTTTTATTTTTATAATTTAACTATTTTACAAGTACATTTATCCCATAATGTTGATCTTTGGTGGCGCTATCTAGTTTGTAGTAAATTAATATACAGCGTTTTATTTAATTAGCAATAGATAGCGAGCGTTATTAAAATATTGCACTATAACCAGTTATCGATTTCAGTTATTTTTTATTTTTCCAAAAAAGAAAAAAGTTATCGATGATTACGGATTAGTCAAAATGAACTCATTTTTTCTTCTTGGCTCGAAAATTTCCCCCTCCGGTTTATTCTTTCTTAATTTCATTTAAATCTATTTTCCTATACTGTGTAAAGCTATTTTTAATTCAGCACTAGATATACAGAATCCAATTTATACGTGAGCACTGGAGCACAAAATATTCCCTTTTTATTATTAAACAAATTCGTAAAAATTGGTCTCTTTTTTGTTGTAATTTTCAAATTTCGTTTAAAACGCCCTTTTCGAGACTAAATTTATGTCGTAAGTGTACATCTTTAATTTGCATTATTCAGGAAATTAGCAAAATAACGTCGTTCAGTTAATAGCTGGCATTAAAATTTACCCGCTTCCTATTATTTATATATTCAACATTGTATTCTTTTTATTTCGTCGGTTTTGTCATTCGCTCTTTCATGTAAGCATTCTCTCGTGATAGTGTTCTAAAATTTTTTGACTTTTTACGGCATTGGTTAAATTTTGTTACCGCCGATGTTGTAATATAAAGAGACACTCGAATTCCACTCTAATTAAAAATTTCCTTAGTACGATTATTATCTTCTTAATCTTTATTAAATTCAGAACTAACTTATTTTAAAATAAATTAACAACAGAATCAGTAGTTGTAATCATTTCTTTTCGTTTATAGTTCCTGACTAGGACTTTTCTTGACACGGAATCGAACCGGAAAGCCAAGAAAAAAAGCCGTTATTTTTTAGAATTTATGGTTTTCGAAGTTTACGCTGAAGGCAAAAATATGGAAAGTGATGCCAAGTTTAAATAATTCTACGGAATATTTCTACTTCCATTCATGACTTACTATTGCGTCTATATTGACCTACTCGTACACCGCTGTTCTCTTAGGCGAGCATTAAAATTAGAAAAACACGTTTTAATTTTCGAACAATAAAATTGTCCATGAATATTTTTCAGCTACGCAATTGCGCGTATCGGATTAATTTATATTAAATATTTTTCGAACAGAAAGAAATAAAGTTACATTATCACAACGTGCGACACATTATCAAAGTAACATCTTACGGCTAAAACTAGCATGTCGTAACGTTCGTGAATAATTAAAAATACATACAGACTACGTTAACTTGCAGAAAAAATATAATAAAAGCTTCCACACAATAGGCGCGACGAAAACAAAACTAGCATCTTCTAATACTATACGTATTAAAAAAGTAGGCATAAAATTATTATACAGAGTATATTTGTTTGCACGGTGTTTATATATATATATATACATACAAGAACTGTACGGCGACGATTCGCGCCCACTTCAAATGGATAATATTACGCAAGAAGCAGCACCAAAGATAGAAATGTGGGAATTAAGAAACGCTATCAAAAAAGCCAGAAAACATAAAGCCATGGGCGAAGATTCCGGCAAACTCAACATGTAAAAGTCTACGAGAGACGATTACTCGGGCCAGAGATAGATTAATTTAATAATGCATGCAATCTCTTGTCTCAAGAGACGCAACCATGATGATGATGATGATATATAAAAATGCGGTCGAACTGCTTACGACCGTAAGCGTTGCTAACCAGCTAGTTGTCATGTTTTTGCCGAGAGCTGAAATTTTTTAAAATCAATAATGCATATATATAATAAGTTTAATACCCTTGATAATGGAGTTAAGATTCATAATGTACTAAGCTCTAAGACTAAGATGAGAGTGAGGGGTAGAGTCTTTCTCTTGGTCACCTTTACTTTCCGAGATTTCTCTAGTATCAAAATTAATTTCAGAATCCGGATAAACCTGGGGGCGACTTGGATCTGAAACGAGACAACTCCTGAAAACTCTCATCTATTTCTAGCTTGGTAGTTAAGCACCTTAACGATAAGCCAACTTTCCTACTGAATAAAGCGTATACGTTTTTAATGTTCGTTCATTAATACAACAATCTATCTCGCTGATATGTAGTAAAATATATTTAATACTAAATTAAGTCATCTCTATTTTAAATTGAACAACAACATTTATTAAAATGTTTGAGAATATGGTAGTTTTATAATGTAAAATTGTTTAAACATGCAGTTTGTGTTTTTAGCGGTTACAAATATTACAATAAAGGTCTATATTTTTTTCTATGTAATTAAGTATTGGCTCTGGACATTCGCAACTTGGCCGGTTTCCTTAACTTTCAATTATTATTTTTATATATTGATTTCTCTTATTATGCTTATCATCTCTTCACCGCTTCCAAAGAAATTATTATATTTAGGATTAAATTACCGATGGGTGATTAACATTTTTGTACATTCATTTATACGAGATACTTTCGTTTTAATAAGACGCTTAATTTCTAATTAAAATTTTAATGTTAATTCGGTTTATTAATTGGCATCAACTCCCTCTCCATATCGGGGCGTTGATTTTATTTGAATCAAATAATTATTCTGAACGCTGAGCTCAGGAGTTTAGAGGAAATTATGCATTTTTCTAAAAGTACGTTTTAATATGACTATCGTTACAGTTTCGTGTTTGTATTATTGAGTTCTATTTAATCTTTTTATAATTTCTGAACAGTCTTATTATGATCATTCGATGCATTCGTATGTAATGTTAAAAAGAAGAAAAGTCGATATCAGTATTTTTTTAAGCGGAGCAGCGACTTTTAATTTGTGTTTTTACTAAATTAAAAGATCTACCGTTTACCGACTTCAAGCATCAGCTTAAATGCCATTTTAATGACACCTGCAACAACGATTGGCAAAATTTACCTACAGAAAATAAATTACGCTCCATAAAATCGTCCACGAAATCATGGCTTTCCTTAAGCCGAGAAAGCAGAAAACAGAAGGTAACGTTATACTGACTTGGGCACACTCGCCTTACACACACACATATCTATTAAATAAAGAACCTGCGCTCCAGTGCCAATGTGATTGTCAGTTGATGATCATTATCTCGGAAACAGCGCAGAATACTATCCGATTGAAAGGATTGGTTGTGCGATGAAGAATTTTAATCGATTATTCAATTTCTAAAATCTTCTAATTTGTTAAAGAGCTGTTGTAATATTTTGTTAATCTTCGTTAATATTTCTTTATTTTCTTTTTTTTTCCCCCTTGTTTTCAATTTTCTTAATTTTGTAATTTCTTGCCGTGTCTTTAGCCTAAGTTACTGTATACGAGACACGTAAAGTAAAGTAAAGTAAAGTAAAGTAAATAAATAAAATAAATAAAGATCTCTTTTTTCTTAAGATTGTACGTAATTAATGTAATTCTCTAAGTAGGAGGAGGGCTATTTTATGTACCTGTGCGCAGTCATCATTTCCTTTTGTTGTACCATCACGTTTCTATTGCTTTCGTTGTTGCACATTTGATAATTCATATTCAAATGACTTTAATAATTTCGTAATAATATTTCATTTTGACGACGCTCTGATTAACTGTAATTAGTAATATATTAAAAAGTAAAAAGATCTGTTCCATTATCGAAAAAAGTTGATTTCGGCTGCATACCACATCATTAAAATATTTGAAAATGCAACGTGGGAATAATGCTGCTCAGGAATGGGAGGCCTGGGGATAGGAGTGGACCAGTTGGGAAATTCACGGCGTAAAGAAAATTGTTTTTTAATTTATTTTAATTTATTTATTATTATTATTATTATTATTATTATTATTTTTTTGACAAAAACCCGTAAAATTACTC
Source organism: Icerya purchasi (assembly GCA_039619475.1). Taxonomy (NCBI): domain Eukaryota; kingdom Metazoa; phylum Arthropoda; class Insecta; order Hemiptera; family Monophlebidae; genus Icerya; species Icerya purchasi. Next base: position 135,333,788 of record CM077116.1, read on the forward strand.
GAACCATATTTCAGTATACCCATCCGAATTGACTGTTTTTATCGAAGAAAGTTAATTTTAAAAGAATGTGTCCATTCGAATGGCTAATAAAGAATTTTGAAAAATAATACACATTTTTATTCCAAAATCAATTTTAATCACCAGACAAGAATAAAAAATTGGAAAATGAAACCGAATCGGTTAACTTTTTTTCGAATGAACCGTAATGAAACGTACAACGATTCTAGGCCAGCTACTACGCGTTAGCAGTTTTCATTAATTTTAATATTACGGACGATTCCGCTGTCAGTAAAATGATTAGTAAAATTGATAAACTGCGGATTCTAGATATATTTTTATTATATGCTTGTTCCTTTGCTGCTTGAAGTATAACTAAAAGAAGATTCGATTTTTTAGGACTACTACTGGAAAAGAACAAAAAAAAAAAAAAAAAATTATTTTGCGACTTTGTGAAATAATTATACGGAATGAGAATATTTTTATAGTAATTATCGCTGAAAATGTTTCTGCATCAGATTTTTAAATTTTTTCCTTAAGAGATTTGCTTCGTTATTTTCAATATAAGAAAAACTTATAACATAATTTTGAATTTTGACGTATTTTTTATCTCGTGCAATTTGCAAGAAAGTAATAAAGTTGGACTTTCACAAGTTCAGTGGATTTATTGCTATTTATATCTCTTACCCTATTGAGAAAGAAGAACAAACCTCTTGTATAAAAATTAAATGTGATAAGTCACTAAATTATCGCATCTCTTGAAACTAATTGTTATCTTGATTACGACGATCTTCATGATTATCTGTAATAATTACTGTATTTACTCGCGTAATTTACGTACTTTTTTGCTGTTTTTAACCTGCCAAAAAAGAATTAAGCGGGAAATCTGATCAACCTGCATTTTGCGGGTTATATGTGTGTAGTTCAAGATTACCTCTTACCTAAACAAAACACTCATTAAGTGAAATCAGAGTTACCTTTATTTCGAAAAATATATTTATACAATAATTAACTACATTACGGTAATTTATAAATTCGAGTACAGGTAATTTACTTCTAAGAAATTTTAGACATTGTCTAGTAATGTTGAATCTATTAATGTATTTTAATGACGAAAATATGGTTTACATTATTTCACCAAAAAATGTGTCCAAAAATTCGGGTGTGTAAATTACGCGAGTAAATACGGTAATAGTATAGAGAAAATTTATTTCTCTGCCTGTCGGTTTGCAGTTCTAAATAGATTGTTTATAAATATAAGTGATTTTACATAGTGCGTATGAAATCTGTAATCGTACTCTCTGTGTTCGGTAATCATTTGTTTTTTATTTTTCATTTTGAAATAATACACGAAATATTTCGTTAAAGGTTTTTTAAGACGGAAGAACGAAAAATGAAACGTTTCAATAGGAGAAAAATGTGGCTAAAATAGTATTTGTTTAGCCGAGTAAATTAATATATAGATGTCGCTAGTAGTGTTACCTTGATCAACCAATGGTGGTATTGCATTTCTACATATATATATATATATATATATATATGTATATATATGTATTAATGACTTTAAAAAATCAAGTTATATACCATCTGTGCCGTCCACGTGCATTATGGAAGTTAACAGTAATTTCAACGCAAACTGTAAATAAAATTTATCGATTCTGAACATTTTTTTGAATACCGCGAAAAAAAAAACAGATTATTTTAATAAAAGATGACGTAGCTAATTGAACCTGACTCTCCTATAAGAATTATAGAAGTCATCTTGGGATTCAAGAGGTATCCCCCGGTGGCGAAGTGTTTGGGGGATCGAGTATTATACTTGTAAATGTATGCATACGACTTAGACCATGTAGAGACTCTGTATAGCTGTCGAATACTCGTCCTTTATAAAAAAAAAGTCGATTGCAGACAATTATGTTATCATTACCGAATGAAATAAATGTTTTATAAGTGTGTCACAAAAACATTAGCGATTTCGCTAAATGATTTTCTTATTATTATCGCCGGAGTAAGGTATGATATAGTCGTATATAAATATGGATGTTATTATCGTATGTTTAAAACATTGGATAAATTAGATCCCAAAACAAAAAGCCGAAGTCAAAGATGTCTTAGGATTAATTATCAAAAAAGTAAACATTCGTTGATAAACTGTAAATTATATTCATAGCAGCCATTAATCATTTCTTTCCTCGTCTAATATTTTTCGAGTTTTACAGTGGAATTCCGGAAGTGTCCGCTCAAATAAATATGTCTCAGAAATTCTCTTCTGTCCTTAAATCATGTTGACATTGTGCTTTTGGTAGAAACTTGGCCGTTAGCTGAAAAATAATTTATTACTGCAAATCACTCTTGTTACTGTGACGATAGGGAAGATGGAAACGACAACGCTGCTATATTAATTTAACAAAAAAAAAAAAAACGTTACTCACAGTTTAGTAAAAGTTTGGCCGACAGTAGCGATAATAATTCCCGCTCTAATATCGTATGTATTTCAGTTAATTTCAAAGGAGTTCTCGGTATTTTCGTATTACAACTACTCTCCTCTTAACCTTCGTGTATCGAACTCTCGTCCTTTATTCCTAATGTCTTAAAAAAAAACCTGCTTCCTGACGTACACTTCTTTTCGGGAAATTTCAATGCTCTGCACACGATGTTAGACTGCGCCCGAACTAGCAACGAAGTTCAAGCGATCCTAGACGTTCTTTTTACTCAGAGCTCTTTGTTTATTAAACGATGGTTCCTGAATAACCAATTTAATAATCGCGCGAAGTTAATTTTGGTCTCTCTAGAAATCTGTCTTAAGAGTTCATACGATGTCCCCCCCCCCCCCCCCCAGTTGTAGCGATCGTTACCGTGAAATAACTGAAATTCACAATCAAAATTTCAATCTTACTGATCCTCCGAACATGTCTGGTTTTGCTAACAAGAAACTGTAGAAGTTCAAAGACGGAGATTAAGTTCCGAAACCTGGTGGAACATTACACGGAGGTTGTTAACTCCGTCGCTTCGTCATAGCACAAATAAACAATTTATTACGATGTTTTAAGATCTGCTCTGGATCGTTCTGACTTCATGAGGTTCCAGCAGAGGAAAACGAAAACCATCTCTCCTTGGCGGGACAATGATTGTCGGAGTAGAATTAACGAACGTAACATTGACTTAAGAAGGTTCGGGGACAAGAAGGTACTATAGGGGGGGGGGGGGGTCATAGCTTGTATGTAAAACGATTGATTTTTAAAGATGCCGGAAAGAACCGCGTGGGAAATTAAGATAAAAGGGTATAGCCGGGTTTATATGGGAAATCTGTCCTTGCGGCTTTTTCGACTCGCACTTGGAGGATCATTTTGGTGTCGAATAAAAAAAATTTAGCCAAATTTTCAGCTCTTTATCTCAAACGAACTTCGAGTCTTTCAAAAAAACCTAGTTTTTCGATTTTATTTTTTTTTTTTTCATAGTAAAATTCAAAATTAATGAATGGTGATTTTTTCCCTTATTCTTAGGAATAAAATACATGAAAAAATATTATGATCATAATTTTTAAACAAAAAGCCGATTGATTTTTGGCGACGGAAATAATAAAATTTAAATCCTTTTTTTCAATGTCTTTCTGGAGGGTGTCACTCACCAAATTTTGTCAGAAAATGTCTTTTATACTCCTCTACAATCAGGATTTTTTTCGAAATTTTTTCGAAAGTGGTGGAACAATATGAAAAAAATTGAAAAGTAATTTTTTTCATAATTTTGCGTTTAAACAAATTTAAATATTTTTTATTGTTAAAAAATTCATAAAAAATAATTTTTGTTAATGAAAATTAAGAATTACATTGCTAAAAAAATTTTTTTCAACATTTTACTGCAAAGTGATTGTATGAAGAGACCTTTAGAAATTACATAAAATATAGGCTAGCGCACTACATTGCCATCTACGGAGATTTTTTCCTTGTTAATAGTAAAATTAACACAGGCGAAAAAAAATGTTTATTTTTGTTTATTTTGTCATATTTGTTTAAATTCCGTATATCAATTCCGCTTTTAGTGTTATTTCTTATAAAGGCACAATTTTTAGTTGTTTTCGGCTATGGCCAGTCATTTTTATTTACCGCCGCGTAACAAAAGAGGAAAGGTGGCCGCTCGTCGACCGTTTGCGATCGAGTCTTTCCGCCTGTGTTTTTGTTGTTCGCTCATTGTTGAAGTAACTCCTTGAGTCGCCTGTTTATTGATGAAAAAGTTAATGTCGTTGTGAATGAAGACAGTGACGAAGACCAACCTTACTTAAAACATCATCATAAATTGTTGAAAATTATTATATCTAATGTCATTTAAAATAATTATATGTTAAACGGTGTCTAAATTATAATAAAGAGTTACTTTAATAATCGAAATTTTTGTCTTCATTGGATTGAGATTGGAAAATTATTCCCAATAGCATGGAAATATTATATAATCGTCTTTATGTACCATTTAGCATGGAATAATATTCATTTAAAAACTCTTTAATCATTTTTTACACTCCTAATAACTTTATGCAGCATATGTCTTCGTTTTTAATGATTTTCTTTATGTTTTTTCTCTGCTAAAATCGTATTTTCGTTAAAGAAATCTCCGTAGATGGCAATGTAGTGCGCTAGCCTATATTTTGTATAAGTTCTAAAGGTCTTCATGCAATCACTTCGCAGTAAAATGTTGAACATTTTCTTTTTTAGCAATGTAATTCTTAATTTTCATTAAAAAAAATTATTTTTTATGAATTTTTTAACAATAAAAAATATTTAAATTTGTTTAAACGCAAAATTATGAAAAAAATTACTTTTCAATTTTTTTCATATTGTTCCACCACTATCGAAAAAATTTCGAAAAAAATCCTGATTGTAGAGGAGTATAAAAGACATTTTCTGACAAAATTTTGTGAGTGACACCCTCCAGAAAGACATTGAAAAAAAGGATTTAAATTTTATTATTTCCGTCGCCAAAAATCAATCGGCTTTTTGTTTAAAAATTATGATCATAATATTTTTTCATGTATTTTATTCCTAAGAATAAGGGAAAAAATCACCATTCATTAATTTTGAATTTTACTATGAAAAAAAAAAAAATAAAATCGAAAAACTAGGTTTTTTTGAAAGACTCGAAGTTCGTTTGAGATAAAGAGCTGAAAATTTGGCTAAATTTTTTTTATTCGACACCAAAATGATCCTCCAAGTGCGAGTCGAAAAAGCCGCAAGGACAGATTTCCCATATAGACCCGGCTATACCCTTTGGCGATCATTTTAATTAGACTAAATATAGAAAGTCGTGAACTACCGGTAGGTGTTATATCATCGTTCAGAATCCCTTCCGCAGCCTAGTATCTTTCCTTTTCCACAAGTATTCCGGCTTGTTGTTCGCTGTACGCAGGTTGTAGCTATTATATGCAAACTGCGAATCTGACATTCCCGTATAGTTTTTGAACACTTTTCCAATTTATCGGCGTATAATAATGACCATGTTCCTACCGATTTCGTAAATGCCACGTTAATCATCTATTGTTGGGCTGCAACAGGTTTGAGAATTGTAGGACTATATGTTTTGAAGAATTAATCGCTAGTAACTTCTTTCCCCGATACAATCTGTGCATCATCGTTTATGTTTCGCAAGCGCCATTTCATTTATATAGTATTTAAATTTGTTTGTAAAAAGTAGAATTTTCGAGATAAACTTTTGTGGGTGCATTGTGGCCAAACGGTTCATTGTCGGGCGAGAAGAAAAACAAAAGCACTTTTACGTAGACTGTAATTTTAAAATTCATACGTTATTTTCATCAGACATTTATAGTAATATTCTGTGTGCAACACGAGTGTGTATAAAAGATTGTGAGACTGATTAGGATCACTGGAATTGTAATCGTTATATAAATGCGATCCGAAGTTTATGTTTTTGTCCGTATATCGGTATGCATTTCACGGTAGTACATGCATACTTGCCATTATTTATCTATGCGAGAATAACAAACGATTATTTTTTATTTTTGCAATAATTTGTATTCGTCGACGCTAGCTAATTTAGTAGTCCGATTGTCACGGTGAATTATTAATCAATTTTTGTTTGCGAATAAAGTGGGAAATATTTTAAGAAAATTCTTCGAAAATCAGTTGCTGGTTTTCGTGTAATATTTTGTAAACTTCATTTCATCGCGTTACCATTGGCGCACTCAAGGGAGGTGCCACGGGGCCATTGCTCCCCCCAAAACATCTTCGAAATCTTAATTTCGTTTTGTAATGTTTTGTTTTACTTAATTTTTTTTAAAAAACATACATGTTTACTTTTTACTTATATTACAAGTATGTATAATGTTATATACTTTTAGCTAATTTTTTAAAAATAAAATTCGTATACTTATCTAATTTGTGCTTATTACAAACATAATGTTATCTATTGTTATTATTTTTTAAAAAATAAAATTCGTCAGTTTTGTAATTTTGTTAAAAATAATCGTTAATTTTGTATTTTTTTTTATTTTAATTTACAAACCACAGAAATAGATAGGTACTTAATCGAGGTACCGAGTTACCACCCTCTAACTCATCTTCTAAATTCTAGCCCCGACCAAAAAAAAAATCCTGAGTGCGCCTTTGCGCGTTACCAAAGCGATTTTGGAACCCTCGTGAAAAAGGAAAGTATCGGCTGTATCATCGATTTAGAGGATAGACATGTAAAATGGTGGAATATGATGAAAAAAAAACTTTCAAAATTCTCAAATTGATTGCAGATGAGTAAGTGTTTAATCGAGGCAGCCTATGAACGGGTGTACCTTGGCGCCTCTTATTTAGTTATTTATTTGCGTGTAATCATTCTTAATAAATTAATTTTTTCTAAGAAATTCACTCGGTACTGTACGTAATTTTTATTTTGATGACCCGAAGTATAAGATTTTTAAAAATACTTGAAAAAAAAGATACACATTATACATGCAAAGAACATTATTGTAACTTAACGATTGTATCTAACTCTTCTTCGACAGAATCTTTGAGTGGTTCTGCTCGAGCTGTTAACTGACACGACGGTCGGTTTAGAGATATTCTAACGTTGAAGGCGGTTAGTGGCAAAACCGAAAATTTCTTCGATGCAAAGTTATACCTGTCCAGTTCACCGAACGTCACGAACACAGGTGACACAACGGCGAATCGTTACACAATGACACCGATAATGGTAACATCCTGCGTGAGTCATAAAATGATAACTGTTCACGAAACGGTGCATTGATTTTCGCGCATCTTCAAGGAAAATGCAGTGGGCTGCGAAGGATGTAATACCGTTTTCGGTACTTATTATGTAAAATGCGTGTTCAACGGGCCCACATGTAAAACCGCGCGTCCTATACCTAGGTTCGCGCCTATATTTATATTAAATCGTTTACCTGCGGCGATGACACAATAGGTTTCGGGCGGAGGAAAGGTTTATTATAACACTTGACAGATCGATTTTTGAGTCGTCGAGCGAGCAAGCAAAACTGGAGATGCTCGCGCAGAACAATGCGATAGGATTTGTACCGATGCTGTTTCTTTCAGTGTTAATCTGCAAACAACAAATAAGAGGAGCCGTCAGTGTGTGTAAGGCGACTACGTCAAGAGTACCGTTAAGTTTTTGGTAGTCGCGCTGGAAGCGGCAGAGGCCACCGTAATTATTGAACCGTTTTTCTGTCAATTGTGAGGCAACCTCCAGCCATCTAGTGGCAATCAATGTGAGTGCAATATGCCGTTGGATGCGGTTCGACCTGCATTTCAGTGGAAAGGCCAGCTCCCGCTCATTTTTCTTTCTCATCCGCTAGAATAGACTTCCCGTCGCGTCGCAAATTCGGGGAAGGCCGTCGCTTCGCTGCAATTTCAGAATTTTACCTACCGAGTGGACTGAACCACCTTTCTCTTTCCGTAGGAAAAACTCGCGAGTCCTGAAAGAAAGTGTACGGTTATTGTCTGTAATTCGTGCGTAATTCGTAAACCTGCCCAGCTGTTACTTTTTTCTGCGAAAACTGTTTGGTCGAACATGTTTCTAATAAACAAATATATTATGGCCACCTACTTAATTGACTTCCATTAGTTTCGATGAAACCGGCGTTTTTTTTTAACTTCTTGGTCGACCGTAGTCGAACAAATATTTTCCCGCCTGAAAATCGACTAGCCCAGTTCGGCTTCAAAATACAAATCGACTTCTTAGCAATTTTGGAAATATAATAAAATTATATGATATCAGTAATAGCAGTTATTTTATCGATTACACAGTTACCTATTGCAATTGAAAGTCGCTTGAGGTAATGATAGGAATTAATATGCATAACCTCTGAGCTACGACGCCAATAAAAATGTTTTAAATGTAAAATTTTTTTCCAACTCGTCTTATAGGATATGATAAAAATTTATAAATTTAAAAATTCAAACGAATATTCTAAAGATAGAAATATTAATATGATTCTGTTCCGCACTGTTATGGTATGTTATAAATCTTATTGAAAAGTAAATAAATACACACTTTAAACCACAAAATTGTTATTTAATTATTTAAAATAAAAATAATTAAATAACAATTTTGTGGTTTAAAGTGTGTATTTATTTACTTTTCAATAAGATAGAAATATAACAAGTTCCGTAGGAATTTTAAGTGGACTTTTAAAAAGATACTCTTTATGAAGTCTTTCGTTTTTTTTTTCACAGGGAGTTTCGCTTCTTTCTCTTACAAATGCTTCGCTACTACGTGTACATTACGTTTGCCAGTGATACGCGAATAATTTTATCTACAGAGAGTGAAAGATCCGTTGTTTCGTAATGTTTTTATTAAACATTTTTAAAGAAACAGGGTCAGTTAAATGTGCTGTTTCGTGTACTGAGATTATGATTCCGTAATATTTATATTCACGTAATATACTAATTTCTAAGGGGATATATTGTCAATTTTGAAGTTGTATGTCGGGGATCAGTATTGTATCAGATTTATACACACGACTTCCCAGAAAATATTGATACAACCACAGCTATAGCGTTTGCTGATGATACGGCTATTTTATCAACTCACCGAGATAACATCATAGCCATCGAACAGCTTCAAAGCAATCTGCTATGTGTGGAGAAATGGCTTAAACAATGGAGAGTTGCACTAATCAAAGTCCAAACAGGTTTTGTTTACCTTAAAAAAAAAAGGGCAAAATTTTCCGATCCAGCTGAATGTGCATTCATCGACTTGAGAACCACGTCAATCGGCTAGCAGCTAATCTTTTGCAGAATAGCGTACGATTCAGACTATTGAAACGACACAGCCGAATTGGAATTTCGTCCGTAGTCACTAATTTGTATAGCTCAACATAGTCCAATAAATAACGTACATACAAATAATAGGAAACGTTCCCCCATGGTTTACATAAAATAACATTACTACTTATTGTTCAAATGAACAGATTGTACGCAGATAAAGGAAGAATAAATACAAATATGTCGTATATATACGCAAAACTTTCCCATAAAGTTTTTAGAGAGCTTAAAAATTTTCGGGTAATATTAATCTCGATTTTTCAAAATTTTTTCAAACTCCGAAAATTTCGTTAAGAAATCCAAAAATGGTTTCGTTACCTAAAAATTTGGTTATTTTATTAAATAATAAAAAAAAATTACGCAACGATGAATTTGACTACTTCTAAAAGCACATACACAAATAACGAATTCACAATTAAAACTGCAGATAACGAAATCTAATCTTAAACTTCAGTCAACGCGCTATCAGAGTAAAAAAAGATAGCGGCCATACAGTTTTAAAGCCGCATTCTAAATGAAGGACAGTTGCGAGTATGTAACTTGTTAAATACGGCCAAATCAAAAATAATACGTTAAGCGAAATATATTTTTTTTTTTTTTTTTTTTTTTTTTTTTGGAGAAAGGAGAAAAATATGCATTTGGCTGATGCTAATATGAACACCGTTCTATCCTATAGCTAACAGGATGTTTAAATGTATGTCGTAAGTAAAAGAAGTCTTTTAATCTTTTAGTTGCTATTTCGGAATTATCGAGCAGTGTCGTGAAAAATAAGGTTTATTTTTCATTCACAGCAACGGAAAATATGTTACCTATTAATAAACGAAAACCTTTTAGTGTTTATTATTTGTTGTCAAGTTAAAGTTTGGGTTGTCATCTTTCATAAACAAGCGCTTAGTTGTACACACTTAAAAAAGAAATCGCCGCTATGTAAATAGTTTGTTTTCGCATGTGTAACAACCTCATTTTAATTCGACTTTTAGACCGGCACCGTAATTTATTTTTAGCTTTTTTGAAAGAAAAAAAAAAAAAACATATCTTACATTCACTATCTACATATCGTATATAAATATAAAATTGATGAACGAGTTTTTGTAATTGGAGAAATGAAAAATAGTTTTTCCGCAAACTGAGAAAAATGTTTAATCATTACACTTTAATTAAGTATTCTTAAATTTCTTGTTGCTTTCTTTTTCTTAAAAATTTGTTACGATTAAAAAACTAGACATTTGTCCTGCCATTTTTGGTCTAGCGTTAGAATGAAAGATCTGTGTTCGAAATTAACCGGCAGTCAAAAATATTAATTATAACAACTAAAAATAAGTATAGAAAAGATAGACCCAAGTAAGTAGACAAGTTTAAAAAAATTAACTTCATTAAAAATCGATGAGATTCATCATTAAGCCTCAGTATAAGACAAAAGTTTATAAAATGTTACATCCAGCCGATTTTATTATACGGTGCAGAAACAGCGACATATACAAAAGGAACAATGGGATGATATTTGGAAGCATGCGAAATGTGGATACATAGGAGAACCATGAAGATATCATGGACAAGGAAGATCACGAATGATGAAGTATTACAAAAGACAAACACAGAGAGACAAATATGTGATGTAATAAAACAAAGAAAATCCAGCTATTTCGGTCAGGTAATATGAGGGAAGCAATACGAATTGCTACGCCTAATTATACAAGGAATGATTATGGGAAAAAGAGGACGAGGAAGAAGAAAGACGATGTGGATCGACAACATACGAGTATGGACCGATAAAATAACAATGAGAGGCTTGGTGGACGCAGCGGCCAAACGTGAGATATGATATTTCGCCAACAATGGATCGTTAACGCGCATACATCTGCCTATGACAACACGAGAAGAAGAAGAAAAATCGATGAACTAGACAAAGAAGCAACGTTTAAATAATTAATCAGCAACAAAAATTGTAAACTATGCGAAAATTATAAGAAAGCATACACATATATATATATATGTATACAGTTGTGGTGAAAAGTTTCCGACCAATCATAATTTTGTGATTTAATAATGAAAAAAGAGGTGTAAAGTGAAAATGTGAGTACATCATCTTAAGGTACTTTTATCACACTATTCAAAAGTAAAATGCGAACATTTTATCAAATTATTATTAATTATTTATAACAATAACATTTTAGGCATGTTCAAAAGTTTATTTATCATAACAATTATTATAAAATATACATGAAAAAAAAAACAAAACACAGCAACTTAAAAAAAAAAACACATTCTCCGTGGTGATAAACGATATACACTTCTATCAATACTTAGTAGCCGTACCCTTTGAAGCTATTACGGTGGCACATCAGCGTGGCATCGATTCGATTAGTTTGACGATTCAATCTTGAGGGATATTTGTCCACTCTTCTTGAACTTTCTCCCACAAAACATCTTTATTGGGACAATTTTTAGTTCCTAATCTTACTTTTAACTCCTGCCATAAATGTTCTATAGGATTTAAGTCTGAAGATAATAATCGGCCATTCTAAAACTCGAATATTTTTTGTGCTGAAAAACTTCTAAAGGAGCTGCGATCGATGTTTACGATCATTGTCTTGTTGAAAAATCCATGCTCCAGGTAAATTTCGACGGGCATAAGGTAGTATTTGTTCCGATAGAATATATCTATATATAGCGGCACTCACGACACCTTCAATTTTGAAAATCGGACCGACGCCTTTCCATGAAAATGTACGCCAAAGTATTATACTACCTCCAACACGCTTTACAGTTGGTGTTTGATATGGAGAATCATTTATAGTGTTTTTTGGTCGTCGAACATACTTTCTATCATCATTTCCAAACAAATTGATTTTAGCTTCGTCAGATTTTTTTCCAATCTTCTGTTGTCCAGCTCTGGTATTTTTTCGCGAATTCTAATTCGGCTTTCTTACTTTTTTTTTTACTGATCGATGGATTTTTAACTCCAACGCGTCCAAAAAGTCCCACTGTTTTCCGTCTACGTGAAACAGTACTTCGGCTAATATTAGCCAAATTTTCGTTACGTAATTCACGTGCAATGATCGCAGCATTTTTTTTCACGTCTGCGACAGCCTTTCTTTTAATCATTTTATCGACGCGATTTGTTGTTCTTTGCGGCCTTCCAGAAACCGGTTTATCATTTACATGTAGTCTTCCATTTATTTATTATATCCTTAACAGTCGATTTTCCTATGTTCAAAAGATTGGCTATTTCACGTGAAACTTTTCCTTTGTTGTGCACTTTCAAAACTACTTCACGTTTGTCTAAAGACATGCGTTTCGACATCTTGACTGAGTAACACCGAAACAAAGAGAAGTCGCTAGTATTTACATACATGTCTGCGATCAATAATGTACAAAAAACGAAACAAATGATAGCTCCCAGAAAGTTGGCCTGAAATTTATGAACACGCATAAAATATATCTTTTGTTATAAATAGTTGATAACGATTAGATAAAATTTCTGTATTGTACATTTAATTAGTACTATGAAAGTACTTTAAGATGATGTATTCGTATTTTGACTTTGCACGTTTTTGGCCGGAAACTTTTGACCACAACTGTATATACACACACACACACACACACACACACATATATATATATATATATATATATAGTTAAATCTCTGTATTCGCGAATATAGAAAACCGCGAATGTAGAACGGAACAACCAATAACAATTAAGGAATCACGCTTAGTACTTACTTAGGGCGATATTAAAACACAGTTGAGTTGGAAATATTTTAATGTATAACGTTACTGTAAAATATGTGCACATGTAAGAAAATAAAAGCACTAGTTTAGTTCAGAAATTTGATAACGAGTTAATTAAATTATTATTTATTTAATGAACGATAATGTACTGTATGTTATTTATTTTTTTATTTCACTCATAGTGCACGTAATGTAATACACACTGTAATAGCGTGAATATGGAAAACTTTTGGTCGCAAATATACAAAAGATGTCGCAAAATATTACACTGCGAATAACGAAATCGTGGACGCGGGAACCGTGAATAAGGAAATTTGACTGTGTTTAAAAAACTTGACTCTTAGAGCTTCCGGAGAGAGCAGCCCCCCTCTCGATCTTTTTTCATCTCAACAGCTTTTAGAAGAATCGCTTTCAATTGACTACATCATTCTTAGCCGTCTTGTACAAATAAAATTTTATCGCTCAATCATAAATAAGTCAGAAATTCAGCTAGTCACTTGATGATTGGACCGTCGTGTATCTTATATACATGGTGACAGACATTGTAATGGGACATTTTTTGTAATGTATCCCGGGCTGAGAATGACATAGTCGTTAATATAGACTAGCTGCTGCTCTCAGCTTCGTTTGTACTCCAGTACCCGTTTAAACAGAAATGAATATTTGTTTAAACTTTATCTGGTTTATATATACTGCAGTAAGGACATTTTATGTATATAAAAAAAAAATATATTTTATCCGGTATGCTTTACAGTTATTTTTTTCTCACTTCGTTGACAAATTATAAATTATGCATTAAAACTTTCCTCTCAGGAATCAGCCTATCCACTGGTGACACCGAACTAAATCGTTTCGACAGTTCCTAATATTAGCGCGCACAGGTAGACGGTTATATTTTTCGACTCTTTTTGTTTGCCCGGAAATTTGATTGACACTTTTATGTTATCGCATATATTAAAAATAATTTTTTTTTTTTTTAAAACAATTTAAAAATTCTCTTTTTTTACTAGAAGAAAAATAACAAGCAAAAAAACAGAGAAGAATGAAAAAATGCATGTTTTAAAAAGAAAGAAAAAGAACGCGGATACTGTTGTCTTACTAAATGGACATACCGTTTTTAAGAGACAAATTCTTTATTCCGTTTAAAAGACGAGAAAGAGAGACCTCCCATTTTGACGAATAAGAAACAAATTTTTCTCTGGCAATAACTCACCTTATCGCTACATCGGATTGTGGATGAAATAACTAGCGAGAAATTTTAGTGAATGTTTATTTGGTATATTAAAAAATCGATAGATTTTGCTGATTACACACACACACAGCATGGCTACACATAAACATAATATTTTCGCGCATTGATACACCTATCCGACTTGGAACAAAATGATTATTACTTCGTGAACGTACATAATTTTTTTGGAATTCGTGGCTCAAAATCAAACGGTATCCACACAAAGATCTACATATTTCATTCAGTTGCGTCTATGTGTTTTTAGCCGTCTTTCGATGTGGTAATTTTATTGAGGAAATAATTATTGTACATTATCAATTTAATAAGTGAAATGGATTTTTATTTAAACAACATTTACGTAAAAGTCATCAAAATAAAAGTGACGTATAAAACAATTACGTACCGCGAATGCACTCGGAGCAATTGTTTCAGACGGCATTTTTTTATTTTCAGGTTCATCCGATTTAGGAGAAAACTCCTATAAAAAAGTGATGAACGGGACTTCTTATTTTGTTTTCTTTTTTTTTTTTTCTGTTTCGGTCTGATGGGCAACCATTAGACCACCGGCCACTATTCGAGAGATGGTTTCGTTCGTTTCAGAATAAAAATCTTTGAAATATTTATGCGTGTGGTTGTAAGACACTAACGAACCCTTCTTAACAGGTAAAAAAGACCCTATTTTTTCTTTTAAAGCAATTGTCTCCATTTGCACGTTATTGATGGATTTTTTTCAATTTCACTTCAACAGTCCACAATCGATTATCCAGTGTTATGTGGCTGCTAATTGCGTGTACTTTCGTACGTTTAAATATTTGCCGACGTGCGATTTGCTAACACGATCGTAATCGATTTGTCAACACGAAAAATGTTTGCGACAGTAATTAGCCCCGTTTCAATTCGTTTTGGTTACAGGTAGAAAAAGTGTATTATCTGAATTATTTATACAGGCAATAAAGAAAGGGGGAAGATGTCGGAAAAATTAGGAAAACGCATTTGGGAACTGCGGATATTTTTTTAAAATTCGTTTTATTTCCCGAGTAAATTCTTTTGAATAAAATCGGTATTTCTAAATAACAGTGTAAAATTATGGGCAAAAAACGGGAAATATTATTTACCGCTAGGGTAAAATCGATATTGACACTAGAGAATTATAGCTGAACAGCATTTTTAAATTTCAATAAAAACACGGTCACTTATAGACACATTAAATATAAACAAACACGAAAAAACGGAAATTTATTAATTAATAAAGATGAAACTAAAAATTACCGGACATGTTTTGTTACATTACCAAAGTCGTAAGTTTCTCGGTAACGATATAAAGGTGACGCAGAAGTATCAAACAGAAAAGAGTTATTGAGCAAATAAGAATGAATTTAAATAAATGTTTTCTGCAAAAAAAAATAGTTACGTTATTTTAGATAATAAATGGGGGGCGGGGGAGGGGGCGGCACTGAACCTTAAATTATAACCCTACTTACGCAGTCATGGGTTTTTATTATGTACGGACTTTTCAATGGGTGTAAATTTGTCGCTTCGAATTTCATTCTGTAAGTGAATTTTTAATTTGACCCCGTCCGTTTTTAATCGAATGCACTTTTGGAGTGAATTACAAAACTGTAATAAATCCCTGTCTAAGGCTTTACAATAAAAAATTTTACGTTCGATGTGCATAGAAGAACTCTATTATTTATTTGATCCAATCAACCTTTAAAATTTTTACGTTTGCAATTATACCGGGATAATGGTATTAATTGGATTTTTAAGTTTAGGATCTATATGAAATACACATATATATATATATATAGGCAGAACAAATAATAATTTACTCAAGTAACCGTTAAAATAATCAATTACAGATGAAGCCAAAAAAAAAAAAAATTAGATCGCTTTCAATTTGCTAGTATCATGTTTAAAAGCTGAAGCGGTTCAATGTTCAAATATATCGTGATAAATAACTGCTTACAAAGATAAAATTTCACAAGAATTACATTTAAACATTTTTTTTTATTTATCGGCGTAAAATGTTCATTAGAATACCGAGATGTAGAGCGGATTTTCGCATAATTTGTAATTTGCAAACTACGTTGATATTAAAGCGGTTAAAAATTTCACTTGTAGCATAAAATTCAAAAAAACAATTTACGCTCGGTTAGTTAATTGACGAAATATGTTTTTTTTTTTTTTTTTTTTTTTTTTTTTTTTGGGCGCATCAACTATGGACCATTGCCCAGACACAATGGGAAGAAGAGACAACTAACTAGAACCTAATTCGATTGGAGACAGCTGAAATAAAGGAACCAAGGACAAGAACAACAGACTGGGAAGGAAGGGACAAGATGTAAGACGCACAGTAAGGAGTGGGAAGACCCAGCTTTATAAGGTGAAGATAGAAAAGAGAACGCTCCGCAGAAAGAGCAGAGCACTCGAAGAAAATGTGATCAGCATCACAGACAACTGCTTCATCTGGATGCAACGGACAATGAGGAGAGGGAAGCAAAGAGAAACGATAGCGTGAAGAGGGCAGCAGTGTGTGATTAAAGCGCAGGCGGACAATAGAGGAAATTATAAATCGTGGAAGAGAGGAAAACTCCGAGAACCATGGATGAGAAGGAAGTGTAGGTTGGATTGAAAGGTAGAAGGAACGATTGTTGGAAAAAGAAGAAGGGTACACATCCGACCAAAATCTGAAGTGAAGCTTCTTAATTAGGGGTAATAGATTAACAGCCGGGATTTTTTTAAAATAGAAGCGAGAACGAACAGCAACCTGAGCCAAAGCATCCGCCATTTCATTACCCTCGATGCCTCTGTGACCAGGAACCCACAGCAAGTCAATGTGTATAGAGTGATGGAAAGAAAGATTATAAATGAGAGATCGTATACGAAGAATGAAGAAGTCAGAAGAGGGAGGAGGAAGCGGTGAACTGATAGCCCGGAGAGCACCCATGGAGTCAGAAATGATTAGATCGTCGGAGGACGAACGATTGGACGAGATATGTATGATCGCACGAAGGATAGCCATCAATTCGGCCGTAAAAATAGAACAGAAAGATGGGAGGCGAAAGGATTCGGAGAAATTGGAGTCGGGAAGAATAAAAGACGATCCGACCCCACCGGGTCCTCTGGAGCCATCAGTAAAAACAAGAGCATGAGAAGGAAAAAGACAACTGACTGCGAAATTCCTGTTTAATGACGGTCTGAGGCATAAACTTGGAAAATTTAGGGAGAAAATGTACTTTGGGAGGGTGTAAGAGGTCGAAATAATTGAGTGAGAAGTACGGAAGATTATTGCTGGATATAATATGGGAGGAGAAATTGCTAAGACGTTGAGAAATAGGGGCTAAGATAGGGATTTTATTAGAAACAAAACGCCAGTTCTTGGCAATGTAAATGTAGGAAGGAATAAGTTGAGACGAAGTGAAAGGTAAACGTTTGGAAAGGAATCGATAGCCCAAATAAGACCTTCGAACTGAGAGGGGAGGTATGTTAGATTCCGCGAGCATTGCTGAAATGGGAGAGGATTTGAGAGCACCGAGGCAAAGACGGAGACAGGAGTTTTGTATTATATCTAATTGACGAAATATGTTAAAAACCTCACTATAGGGATCATTTATTTTCTAGAACCTGTTCGATCTAAGTGTTTATACTTTGCGAGAAAAACGAAAAAAAAGTGCGATCGTGTCCCGGTCCCGAAATTTGTACAGCCTCATTATAGTGTACTATTTAAAATTATTTGTAGGTACAAAAATAAAAATTTCGAAGAAACAATAAGTTTTTAGTTAGGTTTTTCTTTTTTGTTTCTATTTCATAAAACAATTTGAAATTATTTAGTATTTTAAATTCATAATTTAAAATCATTTGCTAAGTACGGCTAAGTTAAAATTTCGAAGTAATAGGTTTCTGTTAAAAAACTTTTTTTTTTTTGGTAATTGTACAGAAAATACCATTTGGAATTATCTTCCTATCGAATTAGGAGTGTTTTCGGAATAATCGATCGGCCGAAGTCTTATTGTTGAGAAAATTCTACGAAATGAACAATTGTAGAGGGACCAATGCTTGTTTTTTAGTGATAAATAAAAATAAATATTAAAATTCATCAGCCAGAAATATTATTACAAATTATCGTATATTTTTTGAAGTAATCACCCTTTGCAAGTTTTCAGAAAAAAAATGAAATTTAACAAAGAATTCGCGTTGATCAGTGTCCATGTGCCAGGCAATTTTTGAGTATAATTTTTTTTTTTGGGGGGGGGGGGGGAAATATTCTTTTAAATCCTAGTTAGAGGGACACATGTAGATGGTAAAAAGTATGATGGCCATCTGAAAGCGGTAACTCTTCAAAATGGCGGCCAATCAAAGATGGCGGTCATCCCGATTCATATATTAGATCATAACTTGGCTCCTAATCGTTCGATTTCGATTTTATTTTTTTATAAACGAAAGCTCGTTATATTTCCAACAACTTTAGTTCAGTAAATTTTTTTTGTATTTCCAAAAATTTTTGTGAAATAATGGAAAAAAGAATATTTTGGTTCTCAAAAATATTTTTAGCCCGAATTACTCGAGTGATAATTAATTTTTACAGGGAAATGCTTCAAATAAAGAATGAAGATAATTTTATAAACTTTACAATGAAATTTTTACGAAAATTGTGTCGGTGATACAAAGCGAGATATGATATTTTTGGTACCGAAAAACAGTCGTGAAAATTACGTCATTACGTTTTAACTACGCCGCGTGACTCATTCTGCCTCTATCGTTATATTGAACCCGCGAGTAAATGTTGTAGAATCTTTTATAGTTTGGTAACATTGAAATTAGTGATATCATTTTATTTTAATTACCTCGATAAATATGAAGACAAGTATCATTTTTACCTGTTTAATCTTCGAAATCGTTGTCTGAAAATTCATCAACGTCTTCAATCGCATAATATTCTTCTTGTAATTCGGATCTCATGTTGTCGCAATTTGTTAGTGTCTAGTTTTCGGATATCAATAAGTCGAATTCGGTTTTTTCCCACGTTTCAAGTAAATATTAGTATCTTTGATACTCAAGGAAACATAAGCACACAAAATCAGAACGTCTGTGTCATCTGCGGTACATATAACATTGGCAAAATACCTCGAAGCGTGCTGAATGTGTAATATCATTCTGGTACCGTCTTCCTCTTGTTTTGCAAATTTATTCTTGCTTTGACTGCTTTTTAAAATTCCTCTCCAATTTTGGATTTTATACCCACTCTTTAGAGAGCAAAATTAAATTCCTTCATCAGGACCTCTGTGCAATCTTTCGACATCTTTAATAGATCTATCGTAGGTATAAAAAAGGACATCTATTCTTTTGCTATCGGCTCCCTCCTTCAACACTTCAAATAAAACTAGATGCGAAATTTTTTCAAAAGTGTGGTTTTCTGCATATAACTTTTGGAAGAGTGTCATGACATCAATTATTGTTGCTGATTTAGCAAATACTTGGTCATCAAGAGTAATTTTGTTCTCGAAAAAGTCTGCGAGAGTACTTTTATTTGTTTTTTTTGAAGAACCACCAGGATTTGTCAAACTCTAAGGCAAGGGGCCTAAGGAATGGCTGAAATTTCGTGCATATCTTGGCTACGGTTTTCAGCTATTAAAATGATATTGCCGAAGAGATTTCTATCAGCTTTCAAAATAACTTCTTTATTTGCAGATTTATGTTTCATTTCCTTGGAGGTTTTGAAAGTTTTTAGTTGAATTTTTGAAATTAGATCGAAAAATCCGTCATTTCTTTCCAAATGATCGTGTTTAAAATCTTCATTACTTTTTCCCCTTTTCCTCTTGCAAATAATAGATCATTTTGTACATCTGTTGATGCCTCAGCTCCTGCGGATAGTTGCACAGTATTCGGTGGGTTCTTGTCAAAAGGATTCGTCCATTCAGTTTCTAATAATTCAATTAGAGAAGAGATTTGCTTCTCGTCTCTGCAAATTTGTGTTTTATGAAGATCAGGATGGTCGACATTTTTATTTTGATTAAATTGCATAATCTCTCCCATTTTACCTAAAGCTGACGCTCGAAACTCTGCTGTTAAGTAATATTTAGATATTGTTCTAGGTTTCAAACTAAAACCTTTTGTTCCGCCTGCTGTTTGTGTATGTTTATTCACCGTTTCTTCTAGCGCTTGATCAACGGGTATTCTTGCAAATGGATTTGTGACCTAAGCTGGACAGAAAATTGTCCAGATTTAAATAACTCAAAAAGCGCAGGATCTTTATTTTTTAGGCAAGATAGCTCGGCAAAATGGATTGATAAGTATCGAGCGTAGTTAATTTTATCCAAACTTAAACACCAAGGTATCATTTGTTCTAAACAATAAAGGTAGAGTATCCAGTTACCCGCTCTATGAGCTCGAATTAAGCCTAACAAAATCTCTACCAAGTCGACATAAAACATCCAAAATGATGATAGTGAGCCATTTTCGTTTTTTAATTTATTCAAATATTCCTCAAATAAGCTTACAACGGTATTAAATTCTTTCTTCTTAAGAAGTGTTTAAAAACTATCCTGAGAAATATTTTTAGAAAATGAAGTAAATAAATCGTTCACTTCTTCAAGTGTTGAAGGAATTTGCGTGTTTTTAGTGCAGATGTCATCCAAAAAATTGCTCCAAATAATTCTCATGAAGGCTTCATACACGTATTTATGTAATCTAATGGTGCTATCGTACTGTTTTCCATCCAGCACTTGAGAAATGGATCCTTCTGAAATAGGACCCGATTCAACTGTCAATTCTTTGAGTCCTGCATTACCGAATAATTTTCCAATTATCGATAATAGATTACAAATTATATGAAAATTGCCCATCATTAGAAATATATCCTCAAATAATAACCTGATCTAGAACAACGACGATGTTCTCTAAATTCAAGTTCGATTTTATTTAATTACTTTATCGTAAAATTTCGTAGACTGTGGACATGTCAGTTGCGGGTTTATTTATTGATGGTAAGTAAGCAACAATGTTACGTGAGACAGTTAAGTTGTTTCTTGTCATTATATTGAATCTTGTCCAAGAGCTAATAATTTGATTATTAGGATTACACTGCCTGGTTAAAATCCAAAAAATATTTTTACGCCTCGACTCTGTAAAAAAATTGAATCATTCTGGAGGAAGAATTCTAGGAGGATCGTATCTTTTGCCTGCGATATAATCGGGAATAGATGAACTGAAGGCATTTATTGTATTTATTTTTTTTTCTATCTTCATTATGAATTGTCAATCGCGGAAGTTGACAAGAATCTGACGTACTCTGGATTATGATTCCATTATTCGATGCGATGTTCGCGCTCTGCCGAGAGTCTCTTCATTTCGATAAATATTGTCAAATGCAACAATTGTTGGGACACTCGAATGGATACTATAAGGCACAGGAATGTGGCCATCTTTAACAGAAGTAATTTTCTATGGGTGTAATGACGCGTCTATTTCAAACAATTTGGTATAACCGCAGCTGTGCCCATTCGATTTAGCATTGAAATAAGCTCGACATTACCTGTTAATGATTTTACAATCATTGCAAGTAAGATATGTTTCGGAGTTGAAATTTTTCCTTACGAAATAGCATAAATAATATCTTAAGCAAGCATTCGAGAAAATAATTCAACAAGTATGGTACTTCAATAGTTTCGGAATGTAATTCAGAAGGAGATGGAGGCCAAGCAATTTAATTACCATCAATTGTTTTCACGTCTTCTTTTATTTTTTTAGCTACTCGGAAAATCTCACTATTTTCAATATCAGGAGTAGCTTTATCAAGCTGATTTTTCGCTAAAATATATTTTTCAAAAAGCTTATCGTACGATAAATTATCAGGTATGATGTATACAGTACGGTTTATCTATTTAAAACGTAGTGAACTTCCAAACTCTTTTTCAAGACTGTAAGTAAAATTGCATTTTGTTGACTTTTCTATCATCTTTTTTATAGGCGGGAAAGTAAGAAATCAGTTCTGAAATGATTTCTCTGTTCTTGTAAACATTTTTCTTTTCAAACATGTCACTACAGTAACCGATATCCTGATTTTTCAATTTCGAGATAAGGATCGGCCGTTTTTGGTTTTAATGGCCGTTTTCTAAGGTAACTTCTATAACATGACCTATGAAAATGGGCTTCAGCTGTGACAATATCCCTGGAAGTTACAGCTAAAATTTACATGTCTTGTCGTTCTGTGGCAGGGTTTCTTAGTAACTCGTCCGATCGTAAGGTTACTGCTTGTGTTAAACTTTCACGAGTTTTACTATCTTTTACGTACTAGTTATCTTTGTCGAAAAAAATACAAATTTTCTTATAGACAACATGACGTGACGTGTCACGTGGTAAAGAAATTCTACTTACCGAAAGCGGATTAATACAATGTGAAGAAAGAAAGTCCTGGTTCATCAAAAGCATCGGAAGATGTACTGGATTCAACCGGTAATTTTAAACTTTTTGGATGAGTAAACCTAGCGTGGCACTCTCTGTGATATTTCACTTTTAAAAGGTCACTTTCAGTTAAAATTGAAACATTCAAAATAGAAATAAATTTTCGTTTTTCAGTGGCATCACGTAAAACCGACCAATAAAATAAATCTCGCGGCGAGAGCACTGCACTTTTTTCACGTGAACCATCACAAATTATGCACTTCGTTTGTTTTAGTTTTTTTTCTTTTAGATTTAGATTCATTATACCCCGACATTGTAAAATCAAATTTATGGAATCAACATGCACATAACGCATTCGGTCGAGAACTGATCTTCAAATATCTACGCTTAAACTGATTCTCAAAAGTAATGAATCACTTTCAAATGTATTGGGAATATATCGCAAATCAGATGAATGTTGACAGTTTTAACTTCCGGTCAAAGGATGTGTTCGTAGTTAATGAGTTACGCGTCTTCATATATTTATACTTACGTGATGACGTAATTTTCACGACTGTTTTTCGGTACTAAAAATAGCATATCTCGCTTTGTAATACAGATACAATTTTCGTGAAAATTTCATTGTAAAGTTTATAAAATTATCTTCATTCTTTATTTGAAGCATTTCCCTGTAAAAATTAATTATCACTCGAGTAATTCGGGCTAAAAATATTTTTGAGAACCAAAATATTCTTTTTTCCATTATTTCACAAAAATTTTTGGAAATACAAAAAAAATTTACTGAACTAAAGTTGTTGGAAATATAACGAGCTTTCGTTTTAAAAAAATAAAATCGAAATCGAACGATTAGGAGCCAAGTTATGATCTAATATATGAATCGGGATGACCGCCATCTTTGATTGGCTGCCATTTTGAAGAGTTACCGCTTTCAGATGGCCATCATACTTTTTACCATCTACATGTGTCCCTCTAACTGGGATTTGAAGGAAAATTTGCCTCCCCCAAAATTATACTCTCCTATTCTATTCGGGCACATGGACTAGATTTGTTATAATATTTCTGATTGTGAATTCTGATTTATTCCAGGTTTAATAGTGAATAACGAATAATTCGCTAATTTACTATTTAAAACAGTAAATTGAAATTTCACGATAAAATAAATTTATTTATGATATGGCAATTTTAAGTATTACGCAAAAATTAAAATACCATTCAGAATTTAAAAATAGATATTTCATCATGTCGTGTACAATACGTTTTCTCTCTCTCTCTCTCTCTCTATATATATATATATATATATGTATGTATGTATGTAAATTTCATGAGTTTATTAGTTTGACAACATGGTCACTGACAACCGTATCCATCAGGTTCTCCTGTACATTTAGATAAATGCTGGTGATCTTGTCTTTCGCTGCATTGGCATCTATCGTCAATATACATTTTTTACTTAACACGATTTGCTTGCGTTCAACCACAGCCAGTGTGTAGTCTGTCTAATGTTCTCCACCTTCTGGCCGTATACTTTCCTTTAGAGACGCAAGACCTGTTCCACTATTCTTCCGTTTATCATTCCGTATGGTAGTTGATTTACTTGTCAACATGGTGCCATTATGTATGAAGGCCTTCGAGATTTAAACTTTCAGTTCAATACTGTATGACTAAAAATTAGGTGTCGAGGCTCTGTTTCGACAGCAATAAGAATTTTTGGAGTAAATACCATATGCCAGATATGAGGACTCAACCTTTGGTCTAAGACATTCAGTTACAATAAAGCATGCGTCATTTAGGGTCATATCCACTTTCCTTGTATGCGCTGAGTGGCTTCAAGATGAACTTGTCCCGGCTGTCGTTCTGAGAATTTCCGGTCTGTCCTCTCACTTTGACGAAATCAGCTTTCTGATGACGCTGTTATAAGTTGCCGCTTTCATCTCTTTATGCTTTCTCGTTGCTTCCTGTATGTTAGTGAACGGTCAGCGATTAGAGTCAGATATTTTTGGATGTGTTTAGGGATAATAGTACACACCACGTTAGCTTTTTAGCCTGCATTTTGATTTGATACCTAAGTTTTCTCTGAGTTTGAGTTTTGAATTATTAGCCTTGCAGTACTCATCTAGTTCGTTCAATGCGTTTTGCAGCTTATCCTGAACATCGGAATGTGTTTCTTTTCGAACTGCAATTTCCAAGTCATCAGCACGTAGAAAATGTTCCGTGTTTTTACTTATTCAAATGGTGTATCTGCTGGACAGCGCGGGGAAGCCGGTCCACTACCTTTGTCCGTTCTGTTGATTTTTCCATCGGCTGTTCTTTTCTCGATGAGACACGGAAAACTTTCTTCCTTCTAACGTAAGGCTCGAAGTATTTTTGCGAAGGTGAAACTTTTACTTAAGTCACATACGTTTTCTTTAGAAGTTTAATGCGATTAACTGTGCCCTAAGCTACACTAAAATTCCTAAATACAGCACAAGTAATATGTTTTTTTTTTTCTGGTAACCGTTTTCCGTATGCTAGGTTAGGTTTTTAATATTTGGCTTTCACTTGACTTACCACTATAGAAACCGGCTTGTTCAGGGATTAAGTGGCCGTCGATTATACCTTAAGTACGCTTTAGCAGCAATCTCTCAAACACTTTCATTGTTTGACGTAGTAATGATATTAGTTGGTTACACGGATTATCCAATAGGCAGTGTAGGCAACTGCCTTGGGGCTCCGCATCAGCTAGGGGCCCGCGCTCCGTGAAAATTTTTTTTTTGAAAATGTTTCTCCGGCTGAAAATTAAATTTGAAGATTTGTATGTAGCAAACCCTCAATGACAATATTATTGTTTTGCTTTTTTATATTACATCGTCATATTTTTACTGGTTTTGAGACCATTTAATTAGAATATTTTTGCAAGCACCATTAACAGGTTAAGTATTAGGAGTGAAAACTATCTATGTTTTAGGTGCTTGCACTCTAATCTTCTCTTTATAATATGATAAAAGTTTGTTATTTTTGAACGTACTATGGCGACTAGAAATTATAAGATTGCCATTAAGTGATATCAAAAGTATTTTTGTACACTGAAAT
Source organism: Icerya purchasi (assembly GCA_039619475.1). Taxonomy (NCBI): domain Eukaryota; kingdom Metazoa; phylum Arthropoda; class Insecta; order Hemiptera; family Monophlebidae; genus Icerya; species Icerya purchasi. Next base: position 135,359,497 of record CM077116.1, read on the forward strand.
GAAAGCAAATACTGTAATTTAAATTATTAAGTATTGTTTGTGTTCTGGACAGGCTAGCCAGGATTAAGGAACAGCTACTTTAGTGAATGCACAGGAAAGTGAAGCCGAGGTCGAAGTCCAATAACCACACCATAACGTAGTCCATCTAAGAGTAGAATACCAGAATGGCATTGGCTTATGGAAAAATATTACCAACGAAATACAAGATTTTTGATGTGCTGGAGATCCTAACGAATGTTAACACTTTGAGTGTGATTTTTCTGCTTCAAGTCTACAATACGACGATAGCAAAAGTTTTTTTTTCTCAATTTATGTTTTTTCGGAAACATATAAGTGGTGGTAAAATTAAACGAGAATACATGAGCCATTCTCGTTTAATTTTACTACTATTTATATGATCGGAAAAATGCGTCGCATCGAATTCAATCGCATGAGAATAATGCAACGCAACGAGTATGTGTACAGACACTGATTAGTAGACGACGTATTCACGGACGAATCGACACCTCTTTGGGAATTACATTCAACAAAGAAAGAGAATACTGGATGAAAGTTTTACAAAGAGTGGTGTCAGTGATTAAATTTTTATCATCCCGTGGATTAGCATTTCGTGGTGATAATGAAGTTTTCGGTTCTCAACATAATGACAACTATTTGGGAATTTTAGAGTTAATCATGGAGTACGACCCGTCCTTTAGTTCTCATTTAGCCAAATATGGTAATGTAGGAAAGGGAAAACAATCATATTTGTTTTCAATGATTTGCGAGGAACTTATTAAAATATTGGGAAGTAAGGTTTTAAAATTCATTGTTAATGAAATTATTGAAACCAAATATTTCTCAATAAGCGTCGATTCGACACCAGACATATCTCAAACTGATCAGTTGACTATAGTGCTGAGATACGTTACATCAAATGGAGAAGTAGCAGAACATTTTCTTACATTTATTCCTATAGAAAGTCACAAAGGGGAAGAACTAGCCGTCATAATTTAAAATTTTTTAAACCAATATAACACCGATATAAAAAATTTGAAAGGCCAGTCTTACGATAATGCGTCAAATATGTCTGATTGTTACAATGGTCTACAGACGCATATTAAGAAAATAAATCGTCTCGCACACTACGTTTCATGTGCAGCGTACTCAATGAATTTGGTTGGAGTACGTGCTGCGGAGAGCTGCGTTGAAGCAATCTCATTCTTCGGATTAGTATAGGCTTTATACGAATTTTTTTCGGCGTCAACTCATTGCTGGGCAATTTTTTTTTTTTCATTTTTTTAAATGGTGTATTTAGAGAGAAAAAAAAATGTGTACAAAGGTGCAGGGAACTAGCGTGCTTAAATCAGGAGTGAGTACATGTGCGTGTTCAGCTAAAATAACGTATTAATCAATATAGAATCGTGTGTGTGGTAGTTTCCTGCGAAATGTACTTAAACTAAGGTGGTAAAAGGATGAAAAATATAGTCCCTTCACTCACCAAGCGTGTGTGTTGATAGATGAGTTTTTTAAATTATAACTTAAAGTAACTTAAAAATATTATGTGCAATGGTTTAATTCTTTTTGGATATTTACAGGAAGTGCATAAGATAGAAAAACACCATGCTACATTTGCGGTTTCACGATTGAATTTGAGTTTAGGGAGTTAATAGTGTATTAGTTTCCATTTATGAACTTCCTGCGAATCGCAGACTCCATATACAACAAGAGATTTGTAGAATTTTCTCTAGTGATGCTTAGTGATTGGGGGCTATTAATGTTATATTTGGATCTAAGATCCTCAAATCTGGAACAGTAAAAAAGATGTTCAATGTTATCTTCAACACCAGAGGTGCATATGGTGCACTCAGGGCCACCAGAAAGACGGGACCTATGTAAGTAGGAGCCAAACTTTCCGTGCCCTGAAAGCACCTGCGCATTGTAAAAATTAATGTTTAAGTTTATTAATTTTGATCTGTCAAAAACTTTCAGGAAGAACATGTATGTCTTCCTTCCAGTTTGACAACTGCCCCACCTCTGCTGCCATATTGCAAAGAGTGTGGCATTAATATGGTTTTTAAGAATTTTTAGACTTGGGAAAAGACCCAAACTGGAAAGATCGGTATCTAGGAATTGGATATTCTCAACACGGGATATATCTCCAACAACCCTGTATTCAGAGATGATGGAGGCACCCGTGACAAAAAGATCCAGTGGAAGAATGTTTGATATGACATTAGCAGCAGACGTAGGGCAGATTCTGTACAAAGAGGAAATATTTAGAAGAAATTTCCTCTGGTGTTTGCCAACCGCATTTAAGGTTTTGTTATTTATATAAATGACAGATCCATACCTGTAAAGGAACTGAATCAGACCCTTATACAAGATGACCCATATTTAAGGCCAAAGGTGTTAGGCTGGAGTCTTCTAAGCATATTGTAAACGTTATCGCATTTCTTGTATAAGTATTCAATATGCGGTAGAAATGTGAGCCGATAATCAATGATTATACCAAGGTACTTTAATTGCCTGATGTGCGGAATGGGCTGCCTAGAGATGAGATTGAGAGATCGAATTTTTTGAACAATTCTCTGATCACCAAATACTATAAATTGGCATTTCGCGACAGAGAATGTTAAGCCTAAATTGTTAACGACTTGTTCTAGGTATTGACAAACAACCTCAATTAGTTTGAAGTCATAGTACCTATCAATACTGAACGAAATACATAAGTCGTCAGCGTAAGACACTAATTCATATTTTTTGTTCGAAAAGGACATGAATTCATCCATAAGGTAGTGTATTCTAGAATATAGAATATTCCAAAGTGTGGGTCCGAGGACTGAACCCTGGCGATGGAATCATGATGTCCAGGACGGCATATCTATTTTCGATGTAGCTGATGATTATATTAATGATATAAGGATTTACTTGAAAATTCTTGAGAATTTCAATAATAGCAGACCACCTGCAGTTGTTAAAAGCTCCCTTGATGTCAAAGGAGATGACAACCACAGAGTGGCCAGCTTTCCTTTGAGACTTAGTGTCAGAGACCAGCTTATAGAGGGCACCCTCGGTAGAGAGCCCTCTCCTGAAACCAAACTGGTTCTGGTGGAAAATACTCCTGCTATCAGCTTCTTTTAGTAGGATTTCATTAATTACCCTCTCATGTACTTTGCCGATGGAATTTAATAATGATATTGGACGATAGCCTAAGAGGGTGTTGAGGTCTTTTCCAGGCTTGGGAAGCAGCTTAATTTTAGCCACTTTCCAGCAGTCCGGAAAGAATTGAAAGAGTAAGCACTTATTTATTATTAAACATAATAAATTAGGAAAATTTAGATTTAAGAATTTGACGATTTTATTATTTATTTTATCATATGTAGGTGCTTTTTTATCGATTAATTTTTGGACTATTACTGTAATGTCACTAGAGTTAGTCGAAGGAACTTCAGCGCCAATGGTGGAACTTGGGGAGAGCTGATTATCCACAACTTTAGGGAAAATGTCACTAATGTCAGGAATTGTATGCTGTTTGTGTTTATTGAATATATATTTATATGGACGCCCCCAGACCGTACTATTCTGGATGAGTAGACGCCAGGCGTGTAGTTTTGACTTTGTAATTGAAAGTTTATATTCCTTATTTAAAGCCCTAAGTGTAGCATCCAAAAAAAATGATTTGACCTTATTTTTGCATTTGTTTTTCTTTTTGCGTACATTATCAATTTTATTTTTAAGTCGTTGTAGTTCCGGGTTCCACCAGCCCACCACTGGAGTGGAGGCCTCAGATTGTGACATTTTGGCTATCTTGGATAGATAGTCGTTAATTTTAGAAATTTTTTGGTTCAAATCAGTGGCACTAGTGCAAGCATCAATGTCACGTTGAAGAGTATTAATATAAGTATAATTAATGTTTTTTGAGAATAGATTAAGATCTAGTCTCCTAAACATATTTGTTTTAGGTTTAGGAATATTGAAAGACATAATGGAAGTTATATTACGGTGTGGAGTTAGGTCAAAGTGTCTTATTGAGAAGGTAACGAATTTTTGAGTTCTGCTATGTACGATGAGGTAATTGATGATGCTCTTTCCATTGTAATTAATAAACGTGGGTTGTTTGCTATTTTTAATGACTAGATCATTGGACAACAGAAATTCAGAAAATTCTACAGCATTGCTATTATTTGGCACCCTATCCTCCATACATGGCAACCTTATATTAAAGTCTCCAATGAGGACTGGGGCAAACTGGTGATTTGATTTTATTATACGATCCATTTGATCTAGATGTGAGCTGGGGATAAGTAACAGGCAATGAATATATAATTTTTAATTGTCAGAACTATGATATTATTGCGATTTAACAGTAATCTATGTTGGATATTGTTTTTTATGATAAGTGCTATTCTGTTATTATAGTATGATATGAATTGATTGGAGATAGAGGGAGCACCTTTATATAAATATGGTTCAGCAATTACCCCAAGGTCACTGTTAGAATCTAGAATGCCCTTAATAAAAAGGAGCTGACAAGCATAGCAGTTATCTACGTTTAAATAATTTAATTTAATATCCAAAGTCTGTCCTGGATCTTAGATTTTTGACCGCCTTGGTGAAATGGGGGCAATTCTTGTTAGGGGTAGCATGGTCAATGCTACTTATGCACTTGCCTACTACAGAGGAATCAGCTAGATTATCGTATATGTCTTTAAAATTACAATGTTTACAAATGTTGTAGTATAAACAGTTTACGCATGTGTTCTCCTTATGTTTATTGACGAAACTCAGATACGCTTCTTCAGTCCTGCAGAATTTCTCCGTGTGACCGTACCTGCAGCACTTTCTGCAATAGCGGGGTGAGGTAGAATCTGCGAAGGCTAACGATTCCCACTTAATTCGGATATGCCGATCTTCGGGTAGACTTTTATAAATTTGAGGGGTAAGCCTCATGTAAATCCTGCTTGCCCGTTGATTCGATACCTTGGTAACAGTAACGGGTACCTCATTGAAAGTATCAATGAAGTAATCTTTAACATCATCCTCAGAGATGTTATTTGTGCGAAAGATCACTATCGTTGGATCTAGCAATTTCTCATCATGTACTTTTGTGTGTTTGATTCTGTCAGAAATCAGGGTTTTTAACTTCTTCGAATCATCCTTACTATTAGTGTTAATGATGACAGTGTTCTTATTAATTTTTTTGTAGAAAGTAATATTCAGTTTCTCCTTTGATGGGAAAATTTTTTGTTTAATTTCTTTGTCAAATTCATCTGAGTTTTCAGTTTTGACAATAATCTTGTTCTTATATATTGGTTTTTTATTAGCGACAACGTCGCGAAATGAAATTCCAGGTTTGCTGGTTTTGCTAGGGGTATGTAGCACTTGACGTACCATACTTTGAATATCCGATTGTTTTTCCTGTAGTATTTGCTTAAGGCTCATTATCAAGCCATTAGACTGGGTTACCAATGTGTCAATTTCAGCGGCGATTCTAAGATCGCCTCCTTTTCGATCTTAGTAACTGATTTCCCTTTGAACTGGAATCTTATGTTGTTAGTAAGCTGGGAAACCTGTTTAAAGAGGTCTCCCCATTGCTGGGCAATTATGCTCAAACATCTTGACATAGGTGATAAACGTAAGCAATACTCTTCATTAGTTCTGAAAAGAGTATCCGACACAAGGTGATGATTTGCAAGGGCCGATGAGACTAAATCTTTGTCAAAAGGTTACCACAGTTTCCAAAAAGCTTTGGAGTCCATTGCTGGCGATGAGACTCAGACATCACAAGTGATTCATAAGGCCAGATGTCTATTAAAGGATTTGGAAAAAAAAGAAAATTCCGTAATGGCTGTATTCTGGGCTGAAATACTAGATCGAATCAATGGCGTCAGTATATCCTTACGAACAACAACTATTGAACTTCAAACGGCAGTCGATCTTTTAAATTCGCTTTTAGATTTTTTTACTTTCACAGCGAGAATTACTTGCCGGTTACGAGATGAAGGCAAATGAAAAAACTGATACCCAATACAGTGATGAAATTCAACGTGTGCGAAGAGGGAAAAGGCATCACGATGACGGATCTGCAGAATACGTTGTGCACAGAGCAGAAGAGAAGTTAAAAATTGAAACTTATTTGCCTATACTAGACACGCTGTGTAGAGAATAAGCTTCCCGGGAAATTAATTCTCTGTTTGGATTTCTAACAGATTTCTCGACTAAGTCTAATGATGAAATTAGAGAGGCTTGTACAACGTTTAGAAAATATAATTCTGGGGACATTGAGCGCCCGTTTATAGACAATATGGTACAGTTCAAGTACTTTATATTAAAATTAGGGGATACCGGAAAAGGTAAAATTGTACCTCCCAAGGAATCGTATAAATTGATTTTTGGTAATAAAGCACAATCAACTTTCCCGAATGTAATGATAGCATTGCAGATATGTAGAAGTCTGATGATTACGAGTACAAACGCTACGGATGAACGTAACTTTTCGAAATTAAAACTAATCAAAAACTGTCTTGGTTCGTCGATGTCTCAGAACGGTTTAAATTCATTGGCGATAATGGCGATTGAAAATTATATATAAGAAAAGGTTCACTTCGAAGATGTTTTAAACGATTTGGTATCTAAACCAGTTGGAAGAGTTCATATTTAAACATATTTTACTTCACAAAACGTTTTAATAAAAAAATACACATATTTTCCTTTCATTTGTTTCAATTTTTAACTTCCTGCTAAGAAAATTGAAAATTTTCAAAAATTCGAAAAGTTATTGTTTTCACCTCAATTTTCAAAAATTGAGTTTTCCTTAAATCTCCGGGTTTCTAAGTCCTAGGAAGCTATTCGGACTATATTTACGATGGTGTCCTAATGTGTGTGTGTGTGTGTGTGTGTGGATGTAAACCTTTTATAACTTTTGAACGGTTTGATCAATGGAAAATCGGTTTGCGGTATTCGAAAGGGTTCTACTAAACTAAGATTTTCTGAAAATTTGAACCGATTCGTTGAGAAATCTCAAAAATAAAATTGTCAAAAAAATTTTTTTTTGAAATAACTTTTAGACTTTTGTGCCGATCAATTCCAAAAACTAATCAGCTCTATTCCCTAAAAAATTACGTCAAGCACCGTAAATCGCGCATCAATCGGTTGATTTGTTCGAGAGATATCGTTGACGAAAATTTTTTAAAAAAGTGTTTTTTTTTAAATAAATCATCTTTTTGTGCTTAAGAGACTGCGTCGAATACCGTCAACTGCATGACAATCGGTTGATTCGTTCAAAAAATATCGCAGTTCAAAAATTTCAAAAAAATTGTTTTTTTTAAAATAACTTTTACATTTCTTGTTGGATTGTTTTTACTATAGTTCTATCTTTCTGCGCTTGAAAACTGCGTCGAATGCTGCAAACCACATTTCGATCGGTTGATTTGTTCAAGAGATATCGAAATTCAAAATTTTCAAAAAGTGTTTTATCAAATAGTTACGAGATTTTTGAGCTCGTCGAGCTCAAAAATGTAAAAAGGTAACGTGGCCCTGAGACGTGCATTGCCTAGGGGCCCCGGTATAGTTAATCCGGCCCTGGTTACAGTCATTTCCCAGTTTTAAAATGGTACTATGTGTGATTTTCTTTACGGTTTCGGCACTGATTCAAAGGTAAACCTGTGAAATCCATTCAACTGCTTTTGAGCTTACTAGCTACAATTGGTCGGGCTATAGATTCCGTTCATTCCAGCTGTCGCTTTTTTTTCTTTATCTTTTTTATTATATAAGTTAATTCATCTAGTATAAATGGGTTTTTCGAAATAATTATGCTTTTCTTTGAGATGGCGTATTAATTTGATCTTTTGAACAACTTTCTCTTCTGTTTTGCCACTTTTAACAAACACGTAGCTATTTTTCATTCGGTGTCAAGTTTGAGTGCGCATTTTTATTTTTTGAAAACTAGTTTTCGTCTTTTCAACATTAAGGCGTCTTCTAAAGGGAATTATGTTAGGCTTGATTACTGGGTTTATTTTGAGCATACCAAGATGATGCTACGTCGTCCTTAGTACGAGTAGTACATCCAAGACCTGTTTATGGTGCATAACGTTTGTGGAATCGGACCCGAAAATTAGGCCCGAGTTGTATCTACGACGCCATCGTCTCTCTGAAAGCTTTGGATCATTTATCAAGAAATAGCCGTCCCACTGTTCGACCTTCCAGGAACCTACACGTGGTGCCCCTGAACACTGTGTTTTTTTTATAAGCTCATCGTGGTTAAATTGAGAAATTTTTCCGATAATTTTGAATTCAAAGCGTTGACTAATACTTCCAGCAGCGAGACGCTGCGTACCAAAGCAGAGTTATGCAATTGTACCTTTCGTATTACGCGCATATTATTGTTTTATTTTTTAATGTAAAACTCGTGAATATCTTTATATATGTATATAATTTTTCTGTGCGTGTGTTTGTGACTGAACTCCTCCTAAACGGCTGGACCGATTTTGATGAAATTTTTTGTATGTGTTCAAGTGGATTCAAGAATGGTTTAGATTCACAATTCGGTCCACTGCACGAAATATGAGGTTTTAAATAGCTGAGATGAGACCAGCGGCACAGAAATGTATACGGGACGAATAAAAAAGAAATTAATAAAAAATTAATTTTTATAAAATTATAAATAAAATGATTATCACGGCAAAAATAAACTAAACCTAAAAATTTAAATAAAATGATTACTATGGTTATTTTATTAATTTTTGGTGTAAGTAAATACAATGCTTCTGTTACTTCACTTTTTGCGTTATTGAAATCATTAAACTTCCATGACATAATCTAAACATTTAAGTCGCGCTCCTATCTAGCTGCTGTACTCATTACGGAGAGTTAAAAAAAAAGTGGTGTTTTCTAAAATATCCTGCAACGGAATTTACTACCGGGAACGTTATTTATATTCAAATTTGAAATCTTTACTCAACTACGTATAGTTTGCTGTTGTGGTAATCAATTAATTTTAATAAAATGCTGAAGACAGAGAGGTCGGAAGAAAAGTTGTTGTTGATGTTGGAATGGCAGAGAGCGCTGCAATTGCGGTGTCGAATATTCAAAAATATTTCATTGTGAGTATGTAATTAAAATCATTAAATTATCTGAAAGCCCATAACTAACGGCTAATTCATTTGGTTAAAAAACTTAACGATCTCATTATTTTTACTACAAATCTACATATTCCAAAATTAAACAAACCTAGAGCCAAAGAACACGGTAATACAATAAATGACGTAAATGTCGCTTCGTCTGTGTTACAAATATCCCTGTCAAGAAATGATAACCAGTGGAAAATAGTGCCCAATTAAAGAAGAAGGCCGTATTATTCACCTACCACCTCATCAGATGATGCACCACGTCAGCAAAAATTTGCAATTTGCAATTCGCCTAGCATTTACTATGTCTATTAATAAATCACAAGGTCAAACAATGACAATTTGTGGCTTAGATTTAGAAAATCCTTGATATGTTGCGTGTTCGAGGGTTGACAAACCATCGAATTTGTTCGTTTATACCCCTCAAGGATTAACTAAAAATATTGTACATCCAATGGCATTACGATAATTTTATTTTTTGTACATTAAAAAAAATATACCTGTTATGAAAATAGCTTGAGTTTTATCTTTTTTACCCTTTAATTAAAACAAGTTTTTTAGTTTCTATTCAACATAGCTTCTATATTCAACTTAGCTCATAGTATACACATGCTCACACGCAATCGATAGGTCGAATTGTGGTAACTGTACACGTTATGACGTTACGCATTTAAAGAGTTATTTGGTGACGTATTACGATTTTTTTAAGGGTGATTTTTGAGGTCATTCTGAATTCTATATTACATATATATTATACCCCCATAATAACTTGAATGACATGTCTGTGGAGGATGAAATCAAAAAACAAGCAAATAAACATATGAACCCACTTGCTGACAATTTTCTGGATAACTCCGGTGAAATACGTAGACTGTGGCGAAATAAGCCTTTGAACCTTGTCCAGGTTCAGAGGGAGTACTACTGAGTACTACCCCTCCACAAAACATTCTTTATCGCAATAAATTAATCGCTAAATGACCACTAAAGTTGGTTAGTTGTGATGGAAAAAAAAAATATATATATATTCTAGACGGTTTTTTGCCGCCCACCCTGTAATTGTTCAGTTTAAAGTTGTAAATTGTCACAGATAGAAGTTTAATTGTAATTTATGATTCAATTGCAATCAGTCAAACCGTTTCCGAACTGTTGTAGAAATAGATATTTTTGTCGTTTCTGAACTATCTTATTGGGATTCCGTATTTTATAGTGTGTACGGAATCTTAAAAACCGGTATAAATTTACTTTAAGAAATTAGAGATCATTAGAAACACGTTTTTTCGTGTATAGCCCATTATCACCTAACTGCATAGGGTACACACTTTTTAAAAAGTATATAAATTGAGTATTTACTTTAAATTTTTAATATAAATTTATACTGATTTTTGTTACTAAGGTAAATAATGCCTTGCTGCCACGTGAATTATATTCATTTCAATGTAATTAAAATTTTGTCTTTTTGGTTTTTGCACATTTGTTGAACTTAATTCATTTTGAATATTAATAAAAACTAAATTTAATTCAGTTAATAAGTTAACACAAAATTTATTGTTTCTATGGCGGTACGAAGTTCGCCGGGTCAGCTAGTATAAATATATATATATATATATATATATATATATATACCTTTAATTGATCTGTAAGTTCAGAATAAATCTGAGCCAAGTTCGTTAAACAGTGGAATAAAAACTTGGTTGACACGGCTCAGCTTAATAACGGGGATACATGATTCAAAGATGGTACCCTTCATTCAGAGAGACGATGGCGTTGTAGATACAACCCAGACATAATTTTTGTGTCCGATTCCACAAGCGTTATGCGCCATAAACAGGTCCTGGATGCACTATCAAGGACGTAGCATTGTCTTATTATGCTCAAAATAAATCCAGTAATCAAGCCTAACATAGTCGCCTTTAGAAGACAGTTTAATGCCGGTAAATTCACGAAAATATTAAAATAAAGTCTAGCGCAAAGACTATTTAAGCTACATTTTCTCCTTGCTTTTGTTATTACTCGCCATTATGATAACAAGGCTGCTAGTCGCGCTAAAATGCAGTCCATACTTTTTAAACATTCCACAGGGGAGATACTATCGTCTTACTCTTTTTTTTTTTTGCAACATTTCATGTGTAGCTGCTAAACAAATTTTTTATAGTGTGATTTTCAGTTGTTTTGTTAATTAACGGATATAGTTTATAATATGGAGATTTGCTATAAATGGAATTTCTTAATTCGTGACCATTGTGTAACTGATGCAGTTTTGGACAATACAAAAAATTCCGAGCAAACCCGTTCTATTCTGTAGAATTACAATTACAATTTTATGTACAACATCAACGGCCATTATTGTTTTTTATCGATTTTTGCTAATGAAATTACACTGGTTGATGATGTTAATTGAATTATTAAACCTGTACAATTCCGAATAAAGATGGTGAAGCGAATAATTTACCTAACCGTCACGTATTTCAACTAATTACAGATATCATTGAATAACAAAGAAGAGGAAAAAATGGAAAAATCGACATGCATTCATGATCCATCGTAAATTTAGGAAACATTAATTTACCGTGTCTAGCCGTTCTAGATAGCACTGGTATTTGTACTTACTTCCATGGTTCACACTTGAGATTTCAAAGAAGCAGAGGTATCGGTTGTGGCGTATCTTTCTTTACGATAAGCTTTTAACGATTTTCCAACGCTGATAATCGTTTTTTTGTACATCGGAAAGAACAAAATTACAAAAACAAATAAACGATAAATCGAACAATTATTATTATTACGTTACGATAGTAATTAACAACGGGGCAATTTAAAAAAAATGATTTTGATATTTTACTTTAAAGTAAATCAATCATTTTAGTCCGAGGAAAAATCTAGTGCGGGAGGCTGTGTTACTTTCTAAAATCGTGTGTCGTGAACTGCAGAACCAGCTAAGAAGAGGATCCGGTCTACTCAGACACGGGGACGAGAACTTCTTTCAACAATTAATTTTTCACTCGGACATTGTTTCGAATCTGAAAGAACCGGACCGTTTGCAGTACAAAAGTCTATCTCCATTTTAAGTAAGGATTAATAAAGGTACCAGTGGATATGAAACTCGAAATTAATGAAAAAAGAGGTAAAATGGATTTCCATCCGAGACTGACGGCGTACAACTAGAATAACAGCGGTAGTGCGGTTATTGTGTGACGTTTAAACCGATGTCGTTCCAGCAAATAAATATGGCTTATTTGCTAAGCAATCGATGAAAGACGCAGGAACTACACTACCTCCGTTCAGCACTTCTTTGTCGCTGGCGGACATTTGTTTAAATTTCATTTCTCTTTTCGTTATATATTATTATTATTATTATTAATAATATTATTACACTTCTTTGGCAATGAGGAAACCTGCAGCAAAGTGCCTTTCCAATCGTTACGGTGACTTATTATTCTTCCGAGTACAAACCGTTTTGTTATTAACAATGTCGGATCTAAAATACGCGGTCTAATCGCATGCAGTCGTAGCCTATTTTGGGGCGCGCGCAAAACGAATGGACTCTCCCGTTTAAAGGGTCGTCGTGGTTGTTTACGGGCTGGCTGTTTACAATTTGTACTAGAAGTCGGCGGCTGGAAAGCTACACACACACACACACATACACAATTAGGTGCATACGTATTTCTCAGTTCCGTTGGATGACTCAAAGGATGACCAATGTACGTAATCAGTCTGCAGACGTCTCATCATTGCCCGGACGTCCGCTTACCTAACACTAAACAACCCTTCTTTTCCGTATTTGGACAATTTTCAAAGTGTTCTCGCCATTGACGTCCTCGCGAAGTTGCTGTGGCACACGGCGCACGTCTTTCTCTTCTCGTACTAATTTGATTTCCTTCCCGTTTAATATAGACGGGGAGTGGTGCAGGAAAAATAATGCGGCACGCATCGATTTACGCGAAAGTGTCGATTGTGCGAGATCGGTTTTTGTTCGGAACGTCCGAGATGGTTTACCGTTGTAGAACTGATCGGCCACCGAAATACTTCAAACACTTCGGCGGTCGGTTTAGCAGCGGCGTGTGACAAATTTTGTTACCGGTTTGATCTCTTCTTGTTTTATTTTTTTCCCCCTTTAGTCGGGGACGTTTGGCATGCGGACCATTTACGTTTTAGGGAAAAGGCGGTATGTTAAGTACCGCGGAAAAGGAAAGGGTTGGGCGGAAGAAGAGTCGGTTCGTAAGGATGGTGAGAGGTAACCGCGAGATCTAAAAGGTATGCGATTAAACGAAATTTTACAGAAGGAACGTTCAAGTTTTAAAACAAGATAGGGTGCAGGATATTTTGTTGAGATGAGTTAGCATTTTGAGGATAAATGAAAGACATTTGGTTCGCTAGGAAGTAAATGATTAGCAGTTCAGGAAGGTCGGTACTGCTGCCGGTGTTTTTGGATTTAAAGAGTTTCAAGTCAGAATAGTTTTGATGTTAGGGAGACAGCTGTCCTTTAATTTTTTACGGCTGTTGCTAATTTTTGGAGGTGGAAGATATTTTCGATTACTGTGTAAATTAATGATCTCCTGAAGACTTGTTTTACACGATGACTTCGTTTCTAATTGAAACACCACGATCGAGTTTACGAGATTTTCCAAAGTCGACGGAACAAAAAACGTGGGTCAAAAAAAAAGGGGGGGGGCATAGTCACAGAGCGGATGGGAAAGATCTTTTAAAAAGACGGGTGAATACAACTTCCGTGATAGACTCTACATCTCAACCGTAAGTGTACTCCCAAAAGAAGCTTAGGTTACTATTCTTCTTTTCGGCATTGTCTTCAGAATTTTACGGTATATATTCTTAGTTTTGGCCTATGCTTTAGATATGCATCAGACAAATATAACTATTGTAACTGACTCCATGCTTGCCGTGAAAAATGTAGAAGACAAAAAAACGCAACCGTATAATAGCATTCATCTATGAGGTCCTTGCAAAAAAGCCGATCTCCCATTAAATGGATATCGGGACATTCGGACATTTTGGAAAGCACAGTTGCCGACGGAGCAGTAAAGGAAGCAGCGCACTGATGCGACTTCTCTGAATACGAGGACTCCACTATCGGACGCTAAATATTTAATCAAAAAACTTTTCTGGATCCTGTGGCAAGACAAATGGACTAACTCCGGATCATCACACCTTCCCCTCATCGAAGACAACGTTTATCAATGGAACCACTTTCCCTCGTTTCGTAAGAAGCAGACACTGCTCTGTGTTAGCCTTCGCATCAATGGCCACATTTTATCTAGATTTCCTGCTCCGCTATGCTCCTCATGCAACGTCCTTATCACCGTTACTCATTTTATCGTCCCAATTACTCCAAAGCCTGCGGCTCAAGCACAAACTACCTCCTAACCTTAAATCTCTATAAGACAATTCTACAACTATCATATCCCTTCTATCCTTTCTTTAAGAATTTGGACTAATTAAAAAAATATAATGCCAACTTTCCGCAATTCTAGCCAAAGATGATGTACATGGTGTGTTAAATAAATAATAAAAAAAAAACAAAACAAAACATAAAAGCACTGGTACATTCCCGCTCTGTCCGTATTGATCTATTGTGGATTCCTAGTCACTGTGGAATTTCGGGCAATGAGTTAGTTGACTCGTTAGCACGTTCGACTGCTTCAGACGGACGCTTTATTAGTCATCTTCCAGCCCAAAGTCTTCTTTCTCTTTCTTTCGTTGCCACCGCGACTGTTGGTCTGGTCTCTATCCTTCTTCATTTTCTAATCCCGCTTCCTATTATTTATCCATACAACCTATTCCTCCTTATTTTCCGTGGCTTTTTAATTTTCCCAACACGAGGCGGTCAACTATCTCATCTATAATTAGACTTCGGTGTAATCACAGCTTGCTTCCTTCTTCGCTCTTCCGTTTCTCCATTACTGAGTCTCCTCTTTGCCCGTTTGATACGGCAAAAGCAAACTTCACTTGTGATGCGAATCACATTTTACTTGAATGCCCTTTCATTTCTTCAGAACGCACGATACTGTATTCCGGTCTTTTACGTCTTGGACTCCCTACGCCTTTCAGCGCTCAGGCATCCTTACTTTTTCTTCTCCCTTGGTTATTCCTTTGTCAGCTTCATTCATATGTTCTATTTCTAATATTTTTCCTATATAATCATTAGTGCTGTCATACCTTTCATTGGGTAACGTCCTTAGCTGACATGTTCAGATAAAAAAACAAAAAAGAATTAGTAGTTACAGATAGTGTGTAGTAATCGGTATTTCCTTTAAAGAAGTGTAAATCCACCGTTCCTAAATACATAATACTAATTGTAAGTGCAAGAGACGGTGATGCGAAAAATCGATATGGCGGTATCAGTATGATAAATGCAGCGTCAGCAGCCGTACTACATTCGTCAAAATGTTATCATGATGGTTCAAAGAGGGAGAAAGTATCTCTCGCATATATTTTAGAAATTCAAGCGCTTTCAAATCGATATTACAAAACTGCTCCTAGAATTTTGATCGTAACCTCTTTTTTTTACAACCTGCAAAAACCCTTTTACCTCCGAAACAGTGTGTTTGACTTGGGCGATGAGTGCAACGGGTTTGGAGTAACTTTAATCTGCGTGATAAAAGATTATTTTTTAAAACGTTATTTTCAAATTATAATGAAAATATATATCTTTCTAAAATAAGAAATTTTTTTATTTATACCCTTTTTTTTTTTCTTAAATAAATTTTGCGCGAACATTCTTACTGTTTTTTTCCGTCATAAAACGCCGCCAAATTGGCTTTGCTCCCAAAGAAAGCCGTGGTATTGTTGACGTATTTATACAATTCAATCCTAAGACTGCAATATGTTCCTGTGCTATGGAAATTTGCTAAAGTTCTAATGGTGCTGAAACCAGGTAAACCTCCTGAAGATGTGACATCATACCGTCCTATTTCGCTCCTTCCAATACTTTCTAAAGTTTTCGAAAAACTCATATTAAAAAGATTACAAAAAATTATTGTCAACAAAAAGATTATCCCCAATCACCAATTTGGATTCCGTTCTGGCCATTCTACAGTGCAACAGGTTCATCGAGTCGCAAAACTAATAGAAGAATGTCTTGAAAATAAGATGATATGCTCAGCCGTCTTCCTCGATGCCAAGCAGGCATTTGACAGAGTCTGGCACTCAGGGCTGCTATATAAATGTAAGCAAATTCTACCGTTAGAATACTTCAATATTTTGATGCCGTACTTAGAAGAGCGTTATTTTCAAGCAACTGTTTACAACAGCCAATCACAGATATATAAAATCCAGGCAGGTGTTCCGCAGGGAAGCATCCTGGGACCACTTTTGTATTCTATATTTACTAGTGACATCCCAGAAACCTCGTTTATTGCTACCTTTTGCTGATGACACAGCAATTATAGCTACTCATCACTGTCCCATTACGGCTACTCAGCAGCTTCAAAGTGCTATCGACCAGACAGTGGATTGGTTTCACTAATGGAAAATAGTAATAAACGAGTTAAAAAGTAGTCATATTATATTCACCAAATGGCGTATTAACCGAGAAAAATATCAAGTGACTATTAATGGAAAAATTACACCCCAAAGCTCTTGTGTCAAATATTTAGGAATTCATTTAGATCAATCCTTAACTTGGTTACCGCATATAACAGCGAAAAAAACAGAACTAAATATCAGGACCAGACAGTTATACTGGCTGCTGAGGCCAATGGCTCAACTATCTATTAACAACAAGCTGCTGCTATACTCTATGATATTGAAACCAATTTGGCTATATGGTTGCGAGCTTTGGGGTTGCGCTTCGAAGTCCAATAAACAAAAATACAGCGATGCCAAAATAAAATTCTACGCATGATAATCGGTGCCCTGTGATTCGTGTCGAATGATACGCTGCACAAAGAACTGCGGATAAAATATGTAGAGGAAGAAATAATTCAAGTTATTCAGAATTATCTGTCAAGACTGAAAGTCCATGGAACCCCATTAGCAGCAGGACTGCTAATTCAAGAAGCCAATAGAAGGCTCAAGAGAACACGCATCACCGATTATATGTAAAGTGTTGCAGTTTTAATTATAAACACATGAGAGCTCGGTTGCTGGACTGACTCTTGTATAATTAATTCATTAGTTCATTCATAGCATCTGGTCGATGACGATACTTCTCGTCAGTTCTAGATCATAAGAGAGAAAAAAAAAAAAAAAAAAATTGGCTTTGGAACTTCCCGATCTAGCGGCCCAATGGCATTTACAGCCAGGCAAAATAAAAACGTAATTCCATTATCTATAGCGATCCTTTAAGCGTACTGCAATACAAACCTGATATTAAAATCAATCCGTACATTTGGAAAATTAAAAAGCTAATACTAAATTTCCACTGGTCAAGTCTAAACGGTAGTAAGATTCGGCTAGTCTGGATCCCAGCACACATTAGAGCATTGAGGGCAACGAGATTGAGGAAGCATTTAGTCAGACAGCAAACTCGGATATTAAACTTCCTTTCACGGATCTCAAATACTATAGCAGAAAAACGGCAATTTGTAACACCCTCCAACAATTAATACTCACTGACCAAAGCAAGGGCACCGAATACTCTTTTCGTACTTCTTCAAACGTCGCAGCGAACCCTGATTCTCTCTTAACCCCTCTCCGGAAATCATAAGTACTACAAACAGATACCGAGCGAATCACTATAATCTAAATACCTCCTTGGCTCGAGTCGGCCTTATCACAAGTACTAATACAAGACCTGAATCATGTTTTCTGTCAGTGTCCAAAATACAACATGATTTGAAGCGTTCCAAGATTTAGCTACCAATCAATATTATCCCGATTCTTACCGATCCTTAAATCAGTGTTTGTAAATCAGATTTTAATTTAAAATTTTGAATTATAGATTAAAAAATATTGTTATATAAGGTTATATTATATGTAAACTGGGGACACTCGAATTGCGCACCAAACCCTAACACAGTGACAAGTCACACACGAATTGCGCACCAGACCCGAAATAGCCCACCCACTGACAACTCGAATTGCGCACCGCTTTTAAAAAAAATACTCTGATTTTATAAAATCGATGAAGGAATAAAATGAGTAAAAGTCGCTCTTTCAGTGACTTCCAAAATATGTTATCGTAATGAAACGTTTACTACTTGGAATAATAACCGAACTACATTTCAGTCGATTAAAAAAGCCTTTAACGTTTGCGAAAAATAGGCTACTATCCCGTTAGCAGTACGATTGTTATTCGAAATATTTTTAACAACCTCTAGGGAACGCACTCATATTTAAAGAAATGTTGCATAAAATAGAATAATTTTTGCACGAATATTATATAAAATAACGTAAATTACCATAATATTTCTAACTGAATCAGTAGAATTTTCAGCGCACGGCATATTATATTTCATGAAGCTTCTATTTCACATTAATACAAAATACTTTCATATCAACTGATTAATGTACATAAAATATAAATGTGACCATATAAAATTTTCGAGTTTGACAAATTAAATATGTTCTTATAATATAGAGTTACTTACGAGTTTGAGGGAACCGAGTTTCGGGAAAGTTTCAGTTCAGATTTTATTTTATCCATTAATCAGTGTTCAATCTCAGTTCTAAATTGTCATTTGAATTAAAACCAATTTGTTAAAAATCGTAATTTTTTCATTTAGTGTACCATCAAACAATACATAGTATTCTACTTGAATTTTAAATGACAACGCAAAAATTCACCATTAAAATAAAATCCTATTTAAAACAATTTAATAAGAAAACTTACAATGATAATAATTACGCAAATAAATAGTGTCAGTACTCCTACCTTTTTTCTTTAAATGTTAGTTGGATTTAACAAGATAATTTTCCTTCGTCAAGTTTTTATAATTTGTAGTTTCATTTTAAATTTTAAATTTCAGGAATAATATCGGTTGGTGATTTATGCATTTTGAAGTAATTTTTAGATAATTTTAAATTTGTCATATTACATATTCTTAACTCGTTGCGCGACTTTTAGCGCTCAGGGGTTAGAAGAGTTGTTCGAACGTTAGCATTTTTTGAAAGAGCATTAATACTATTTTTGTATATAGCTTTACATTTTAACGTGTAAGCGTCATAATTTTTCCTCATAAAAAAACATCAAAAATTATCATCCGGCTTATAATAAGTACATAACAGTAATTCGACACTGTTTAAATTACTGCTTTATTTTTAATCATAGAAATAAAATGATGTTTCAAAATTGTTATTTTACAGGGACTTTGTAGAAATCAAAAACTGTTCTAGAAATATTCATCCCCATAATAAAACTGTTAACACTGATAATTGCTTAACACATTAATGGTAACACGAAATTAACATTAACGTGTATATATGAAAGTGAAATATTTTATTAAAAATAATAACTTACAAATAAGGAAAAATTTTAGCTGCCGCTATGTCAAAAGGTAGTAGTATACACGTTTAATCATAAATATAATTCGTTTGAAACTAGAAAGATAAAAGATCACAAATGTAGACAATTAGGAGTAAGCTAAATTACTGAAAGTTGAGCTAATTGGTAAATTGCAAAAGCCGGAATCAATTTTTAATGATTAAAACATAAATATAACACAGTTATTTATCGGAAGTACTTGTTTTAAAAACAAAAATGGAATTAGAAGTTTAAACAATTACGTATTTTTAAAATTAATCTGGCGTATTCTCAAATATTTTTTAATAAACCGTTATACAGGAAATATTTTTAATACATAAGCAGAGGTAGTATTTTTCATTAGTAGATTATAAAAAATTAATTGTCAAAAATACGATACGTAAAAATGTTGAAAGTTATCGAACATTAAAAATATAGTACGATCAAGCGCCATCAGTTTTGGAAACCCTTAGTCCAGCGAACAGCGATTATGGTTCGAGCGTCGTTTTTGTTTGTTTTTTTATATTTCATACCGGCAAACTTCCGGTGCGTAATTCGTGTGTGGAGATTACATACCTTTTTTTAACCATCGACTCAGGTAAATAACGGTGAGCAATTCGAGTGTGGCCTGTAAATTCTAGGTGACTTTTGCGAATAATTCGCACCGTTAGTGGTCAGTTGTGTAATATAATAAAGTGGAAATAGGTAAATGTAAATATTTATCAATTCAAAAAATTTTATTATAAAAAATAATGATCAGTCTTACTGTAAATGATATTAACATTTTTTTTTTTTTAAATTAATTTCACAAAACTTCTTTAAAAACTAATGTTGGAGGTTATGCCGTGATCATCATTTACTTTTTGTCCGTATGAATCTTCAACACAAATAAAGATATCTTTAAAGGGGCCCGCTCTATTGGGCGCAGGCGAACTCAGACCTTTTTACAGACTACCTGTGGTGATTTTCAGGTATCATCCGTTAAACGTTATCACATGTGTGTTAGCGAAAAACACGAGTTACCATATAAGGCGTAAACATTTTTTTTAACACATAAATAAACACATTTATGTTAATACTGGGCGAGAAATAATATAAGGTGTAAACATTTTTTTTAACACATAAATAAACACATTTATGTTAATACTGGGCGAGAAATAATATAAGGCGTAAACATTTTTTTTAACACATAAATAAACACATTTATGTTAATACTGGGCGAGAAATAATATAAGGCGTAAACATTTTTTTTAACACATAAATAAACACATTTATGTTAATACTGGGCGAGAAATAAATACAGGATATTACAAATTAAAAATTAGATATCTTCGTTTCGAATTTAGTATTATGTAAATGTAAGTTATGGTAATCTTTAAATTAACACACAGAATGTTCAGTACATGAAACATCCTGTCTGACCGACCTCTTTTTTTTTTTTTTTTAATTCGTTTTGGAAAATTTTCGCGTAAAAATTGTAATAGAGACAGTAAAAAAGAAGCTTTCAAACCTTGCATTTTTTGAAATATTCGCGATAAATGCACCGAGGGGAAATTCTATTAAAAAGAAAAATGAATAATTTGCTTCCGTATATAAATAGGCAAAGACAAAACAGTTCAATACCTTTGTCTCCTCTGTTTATTAATCGATTTTCTTCTTTTTTTTTTCTGTTTAGTAGCTATTGATGATCTTTAGTGTTATCAGTACATCAAATTTTGGAAAGAGTTATACTTTTTTTTTTCTTATTTAAATAAAAAATTAATACAAAAAATGAAAAAAGAAATCGCCGCGGCCGGTAAAACTGTTCTTATTGAAATGTTTTAATTTTTCTTAATAATCATCATTATTGTCTTTTTTACAAAGTACTAAACCTTAAGGTGTCATTTGATATCAGTAAATGAGGAGTTTTAAATTGTGATTTACTGTTATTTTATTGAATTTATTTTTTATACAATTATTTTAATGGTACTGAATTGTTTTATAGTATAAGTACATATAAAGGAGTATATGTTCTCAGATATGTAATGAAGAAATGTATAAGAGTGGAAAAAAATTTTTGGAAATATGTAAATTCATATATATTTTCCTCAAATTTTGAATGATAATTACGGTCGAATTTGGACCAATGGGCGAACGCTGGTATTTATAAACACGTGACTGAAGTGGCAAACTGCAAATATATGTGATACATCTACAGCGAAATGATTGCAAAATAATTTAATCAATTCAAAATAACACTCCTATTGAATAGCATGGATTCATCAAATTAAACGACGAATTAAAATCACGGTTTTTATAATCATTTTGTACTTACCTGAAATTGCGCACAAGCAAAAATATACAAATTGACACATTTCCCGTGTTTAGAATTAACTTAAAATTATTAATTACTTAGTAATTATATAATGAATCATTAACCTTAGTGTGGTGAACATTAACGTTCCAAGTCCGAGTAAAAGCAGTCAGTGGGATGTTTTTATACATGTAATAATTGAAAGTTTTTAGGATATTTATTAATTAATAAACTGTGACGTACCTTGGCGGATAGTTATCGCAAAATTAAAAATACAGTAACGCGATTTTTTTTTTTTTTTTCTAGCTACTAATGCTTAATTAGTATCCTACATGTGTATGCCGAGTGCAGGAGTAATCACATTTTTTTATAATCTTTTTATACCTACCTGGGGGGTCGCATCGTTTCGGCCGCAACATGATTCGGCCTCGCTACGTTTCGACTTGGTCCTTTTTCCAAGTAGACCTTTAGTGAAATTTTCATTATTTTTCATCTAATAATATCATACTTAAGGCGTAAAGTAACCATTGAATCAAAAAAACACCCGTGAAATTAGTAATTAATTTATTTAAGAAAATAAACCAGCGGTTTTCAATGCTTCTTTTGCGTTCGTATATCGCAAAAAAATTATTTCCTATTATAAAGACTTGAAGTGCTGATTACGTATTCGTTTAGCGGGTTATTTCAATAAAAAACTTCGGAAAAAATTAGTAGATCATGGCAATAATTTCCCTCTGTGACGGATTTTCTGCTTTAAAAGAAAATCGACGTGCTTTATCCTAATTTCAGCAACTAAACCATATCTGAAGAACTCGAATTTAAAAAATAGATGTACCCGCATACTAAAAAGCCTGAGCATTGTTTATCACTTATTCTCGCACACTGACATGTTAAATACAGTGCAAGCTCTACGAATAATTTCCGATACATAATAGTTTCAATTATTAGCTTGCAACTGAATGCAGTGATTTCATAAATTCTGACACTAAAATACACCGTGTCAAAGTAAAATTATTCCGGAAAAATTCGGCTTATCATTGGAGGTGTTCGATTCAAAAATGTGCCCTCAATACTCTGACAAATCAAACTTTCCTAGACTCAGCGAATATTTAGAAAAAAAACTTCAATTTTCCTAAAATCTGCGAGGAAAAAGCGGAACATTACGAGCAAACTGTAGCATCGCGACTATGACCTCGAGACTAACTACTCCACCGCCTGTTACCGTCTTGGCGTCAGATAGTTGGCTACACGTTCCCGGATTTTGACTTTATTTTTCCAGATGCTTCAAAATCGTGAGCTATAGCAACCTCGGCAATTACAATCTATGATAAGCGTTACAAATTCTAAATTTTATTCTAATGGAAACCCTAAGTGTTCTGGAGAAATGCAGGCTATTAAGGAAGTTTCTTCTTACATTCGATAGACAGGAAAATCCTCGAGTAAATATTTAACACGCACAGATTTTCTTTCTTTCGTGAAGTATATTAGCGCATACAGTATGATGACAGCACTGCGAAGCAATATTATACTGCAATCAGCGGAATACAACTCAAAAATAGCCGTTACGTGGGACCTTGGCCATTAACAGACGAACCGGGTGGCAACAGACCCTAAATAATTATGCATTTCTTAAGCCCTAGAAGGACAATTACAGCCTAAAATCAGAAATTAATAATTGTATTCGTGCTTTTTTTTTAACCCAGAAAAAGCTTACCGGTAGTATGGTGTGTTTATTAAGCTAAAGAACGGCGTAATTAAGGAAACGTGGGTAATCCTAAACTTTCTTTTAAACCGACTGATCAAGCTTTGTCTCTGATATGTCTTCTTCCTTCCTAATTGAAAATGATATACCTCATGGTTCTGCGTTATAATATTATACTATATATCAATGGCATATCTGGCACATTGCACTTATTTATAAGTGATCTCTGTATATCCCTTTTCCTTTTAACCTTCCGTCCAAAGTAAAATCAGTCCTTCAAATAGCAATCAATAAACTGAAAAATACGGGCATGAAATTCTCTTTGGTAAAATTTGTCTGTGTAAAATTTGACAAGAGGTGCCTGCATATCATTTCGATTCGAAAATAACTTTTTCCTAAGGAATACACCACTTCCACGGTAAAATTCTCGGGTCTCATGTTAACTGTCTGGTCGTATTCGTAATCTTAAGAATAAGAATAATAAGTGTGAAATTCTTAAATATACTAAAGTGTCTTTCCAGTCCCAAATACAATATAGATTCCGAGCTCCTACCAACTGTATACAAATTCCTTGCCTCAAGTAAAATGCTAACTAAAAAGCGGATGAAGCCATAATGACATATCCGTGTTTCGCGATGAAATGTATTTATTTACACGTTCTACTCGACGGATATTTAAATATTACGTCAATTCGTACAGGGTCTCGTAACACAGATGATTAATATTATATTTGTCGGCCTTATGAAAATTTGTTTTTATCGTTTTTTAAAATCGAGAATACTTCAACGTAAAAACGAACAATGTAATGTATAAAGAAAAATCTAGTTTTCCTGTACAGATTACTGCTAAATATTTCACTGTCTGCGAATCTTATTAATCCACTGATTGACTTGCAAGTTCAGATCCGTAAAGATCAGTAAATATGTACGTCATTAAATGAGCAATTTTTTTATTTATTCATAAACTGGGTTCTCGGAAATGGTACTAAGGATTTTGATAAAATTCACGAATTAGGAGATTTTAAAACCAATTGTTCAGCAAATGGAGGCTATTCGTGTTAGTAATCTAACTTGTATTTCGAATTTAGTGAAAAATTTAACAATTCGCTAATTTAACCATGTTACGTAGGAAATTGAAATTTCGGGATGAAATTAATTTATTAACGATATATTTACATATATGGGGCAATTTTAAATATTATCTAAACCAAAATACGCATTCAATATTTGAATAATAGAGTTACGTAATTGTAACTTTCGTATTATTACGAATTATTGTTATAGTTTTAAATTTTTTTTTTTTTTTTTTAAATAACCGTAAAGGGTCCCACGAGGCCAATGCCCAAACACGTATTATCTTTTATTGTATAAATGTAACGTACAACGTAACATCAACGTCCGACTATAAGCTAAGCTATTACTATTATTATACATAGCGGCATATCTACTAGAATAGCCACACACCACGAACGAGTGAAATAATACAAGAAAATCTTCATAAATCAAGCTAATATCTTATCCTATTATTAAAATGCGAATACACTTCCGATCTGGAAATTTATAACTAATAATATTATTATTATAGGGTATATATTCTACGGTATCACCGCAAACATATTCCAACGCATACAAGCAACCAGACAGTACAATCAGGCAGAACAAATACAACACAGAAGAAATAATCATATCTCATACATTAACGCTCTATTAATGTTAAAATAGAACAATATATCCGAATAACGGCTATGGCTAACGCAACATAGTTAACTATAATAAATACTCCATACAAATATCAAATAGGTAATTATGCTCTATTGTGTCACCCAATGCACGCAAGCCCGAATATCCTTTTATATTGCATTTAGAGGGTGACCAAGAAATCTGCAAATTATTACTCCTATCCTTGCAATCATGCAATTAACCAAATTTTTATTTTTTCCTTCCAAACTGCTAAATGCTGTTCTATCCCGATTTCCTTCAGTACTCTTATAAATTCATTAATACATTTTCTTCGACATTATTTATTTTATTATTTACCCCCCCCCCCCCCCCCCCCCCCGCCGCGGAATTTATACCCTGGTACTTCGCTTGTTTGTGAAAGTCATGAATATATAGTTTGATTAATCTGCACATTCGGAATAAATCCGAGCAAAGTTCGTGCATATGATAATAATTTTAGAAAGGTAGCTTTCAAATCTTACGCATAAATGATCTTCGAATGATTAACTTTCACCTGCATCAGTTATCGGTTTTAAATTCGTTGCCATTTATTAAACCGTACGTTAGGAATTGAGAATCATCGCGATGTTTTGTAAAAGAATTTATATATACCAAGTTTGCCGGAATTTTGTGACAATTTATCTTTTTTGTTGAGAACTGTCGGCCCGGTGGCTCTAAAATTATTTCGAAACACATCACTGTTGTTTTTTGTTTGTTTTTTTTTCCCACTTTTCATTAGTAATCTTCTAGAACACACCATTTTATGGAGTCCATTTAAAAATATATAAAATGTTTTTTTTTTTTTTTAAACAGTGTACCGCCTTCGTAATAAAAATGAGTAGTGTGCGAAAGGGGATAATATAATTATTGTCAAAAGAGCATTCATTTTTTGAAGTTGGTGGTACCAAATTCAAATTGTGACAATAATAAAAACCGAATTAAACATTTCTGCTATTTTCAGTGACTTATAGGAAATTAACTCGTTTAATATGGTTTTTAATTGCTGCAATTTGAATTTGGTGTACCATGACACCTATTAAAAGGCATAAATGTTGTTTAATCGTAGTGTCCTTCTTAAATGGAATATTTTACTGTTATCATTTAACTTTTTTGTACATTTTTATTAGATTATTAGAAGTAAATCTCGAAATCGGTATTTTTTTTTTTTTTTGTAAGAAATTTTTATTTCACAGAATTTTCATTGTAAATATTTTTTTGATCGATGATACAAATAGATCAATCTGAGAAATGCTGCGACGTTCTGTACCGTATAAAGCTAGGGGAATATTGTGGTTCAAAATAATGTTCAAATTTCGTCAGTAATGAGCTTATAAATACGGTTTTAGGATTCTCAAATTAATCATTAATAATACACGTTAATATTCACTTGGCGCGCTTATCATCCCTTTAATTTTAAAATTTCGGGTGTTTGCACTTTTCCTAATTTTAATGAAACATTTTTGGCTAAATTTTTGTCGAGTTATAGCAAAGTTTATGCATACTCTCTAAGGAGAATTGTTTTTATTCTCCGATACTCATTGGTACTCAAATGGGTTCCCACCAAGACCCGTACAATTACTGATAAACAAAGGATATCTGTTTTAGAGTCACTCTACATGAACAAAAGTTATACGTAGTATTCAGGGGCATGATAAGTTTGTAAATGATGCGCTACATAGGGAAGTTTCAAATTCGTTTTCTTTACTTGAATCTACATTATGATAATAATTGACGTTGATAATATTTCAACATTTTTTATCCGGCTGTATTAAAAATTTTTTTTTTTTCAAATTATGTTTTAACTGATTAATTTACGAGTGTTGACTGTGTTTGTTAGAATTGTTTTACTGAAAATTTCTTTTTTTTTTTCTTTTTTTTTTTCTTTTTTTTCTTTTTTTCGTGGGTGCATTGACCCAACAATAAGAAAACTAAACTAAAAAATTAAATAACTAGGCGGTCCGAAATGGACGCAACAAAGGACAGCATTGCGGACACTACAGAAGATGAAGGAAAGGAGAGGATAAAGGAAGAGTGAGACCTAATGACAGGAGCTGACTGTATAAAAGGGAGCGTTCGTTACGAAGAGCAGGACACTCGAAGAAAATGTGATCAGCATCACATGTACGAAGAGGATCACAATCGTGAAGAGAACAATCAGGAGAAGACGATAGAGCAAATCGATAGTGAGAGGAGGGGAGGAGAGAATGATTGATCCGGAGACGAATTAGGGAGACAATAGAAGAGCGACGACCGAAAGGAATAGAATGGAACCAAGACAGGAAGAGATGCAATTTTTTTTTTTTAAACACCCTTATTTTAACTGAGCGTCTATGTTTAATTTTGCTTAACATATATAGTAGTGCTACCATCACCCGGCGGGATACATTTTCCTATAAACAAAGGGTAGCGTTAGAATCGGACTAAATAAAAATTATACCTGGACAGACTAGAAAAAACATACGTGCATACGTGACGAATTCGGGCGTACCGGTTTTGCGAGCCAAATTCTCTTTATTTCGACATGATTGATGACTTTAGATGATGAAAATGATTTTACGAACAAGAAAGAAATTTTTCTTTAGCAACAACGTATTTTATCACTATACAGAATTGGTAGATGAAATAGGAAACTGGCGGGCAATTTTAGGAAATATTCAGAATATTGCAAAAAATAGTTCCAGTTTCGCTAAACACATACCACACATAAACATAATACTTTCACTTATTGATATTCACTTATCATATCCAAGATAAAGATCTATTTATTCCATTTAGTGTTGCACTTATGCGTTTATAACTTAACTGGTGCCTTTGTATTCTGTTGATTTTATTGGTACTATTATATTAGATTAATTAAATAAGTTAAATGGATTTAAATATTATTTTAAGCATCAGATGGAATAAAAAATTTAGTACATAGTTATTACAAATAAAAAAAATCGTGATAACAGAAATAACATGTACTACGAGCAATTTTGTTCCGAGTTTGAAAAAAATAAATATAAAGGCAACCAAAATATTTTTTTGTTTTTGTTATTCATTTCATTTATTTCGTCTTCTTTATTTTATAAGTAGCATATTAGTGCATGGAACTGTTAATTTTGCTCGTTTCATTACTAGTTTTAGTTTTTTGTTAATTTCCATTTTTTAATTATTTCTTTTCTATTGTATAATTTTTTTATTTTGTCTCGCTTTAATTATCCTTCTGTTTCTTTTCTGCCGCCTTCACGGTTTCCTGATCAAATGAACTTTTCGTTAGAAACAGCCCTTCATGCTTGTTATTTTAAAGAGACGCGTTGGACGGTGTTTAACTATACCGGGCCAATGTATGTTTCTTTAATCTTTCAGGTTGTAATTCACAGGTTATTGACTTGATTACTTTTTTATTACATATTATACGCGAACCATAGCTTTAAAGTTATAGTAAGTTTATATAATAATATGATGCATAATAATTTTCTTTATTTGTTGTTTTCATTTAATATTATTTCTTATCTCTTTTCCTTTCCCCTATATTTCGTCCTATTTCTGCAGGTTCAATCTTATTTCTTTGTTTTCCTTTGCTCCTCTACGTCTAATTCCTTTACTCCTCCTTTCTGTCGTTTCTTGTTCGGTGGTCAAGATTTGCTTTTATATTACTTCCTATTTTTGTTTCCACACGATACACAAGTTTAATATTTTCCAATGGAACTGTCGTAGTCTAAGAGCCAACCAATAGTCATTGGA
This sequence comes from Icerya purchasi, assembly GCA_039619475.1. Classification (NCBI taxonomy): domain Eukaryota; kingdom Metazoa; phylum Arthropoda; class Insecta; order Hemiptera; family Monophlebidae; genus Icerya; species Icerya purchasi. Next base: position 135,388,457 of record CM077116.1, read on the forward strand.
GGGAATACTTGACTTTTGTGAAATTATCAGTTGTTTCTTACGTGATCATTGTTTCGTGCATTAAAGGGTATTCCGATAATTCTATTCGTATATCGCTATTCTCTGCGCGGATAATTGTTCTCGCCTACAACTTACTGATAAGCATCCGAAATCGGTGAGCTCGTTCCTTATATTTGATTAAATTAACTATTACTTGCGGTTCACGTTTCTTATCGATTCGTTTCGCTGTTTTATTTCTAATTTTATTTTCGTGTTTTTTTTGTTTTTTTTTCAATAATTTACGGTCATCCCATTTATAATTAATTTTTATATTAGCTGATGAGTTCGTCTAAGGGAGGTCGCACGGCGGCATCCTCCAGACCCGCACTTTCTGTCAATGTGATTGAGGTAGATACTTCCAACAAACGAAAACCCTCCAACCCAGTCTCTCCAAAAGCCGATTTGCATGTTAAGGAGTTCCGTCTCTCGCAAACAGACTTAGTTAGTTCGGCGAACTCGGTTATAAGCAATGCTATCGAAAATTTTAAAATTAAAGACGACGATAAAGACAATCTTAACGTCAGGAAAGCTGAAAATAATATTAATAATACAAATAACAAAGATAACAGCAACAGTAATGAAGGTAACTTCGCTAACAGTAACATTCTAACTTCACGTAACGTCGATCATTTCCCTAGCAGCTTCACCGGTTCTATCCAAGTTATGCTTGAATCTCTTTCCGATAAAAATATCTCGGTAGTCTGCATCCTCTTGCAGCTGCTAAATTTTTATTCCGCAAGACTACTGCAATTAATGAAATCGTGTGAGCCGGCAGCAATAGGCTCCGGTTATTTTTTACCGATATCTCCGCCGCCAACGATTTTCTGCTAGACTCAACTTTTTTAGATAGTCATAAATTAAAAGCATATATTCCTAGTTCTCTTCTTTTTTCTTTTGGAATTGTTCGAGATATTCCCGTTGATTTCTCTGAAGATGATCTCCTTAATGATGTCTCTTCGTTGGTACCTGTTATTTCTATACGGCGCCTCAAAAAAAGGAAAGAGGATAAACTCTGTCCCATTCCCCTAATCGAAATCAAGTTTCTTTCCAATAAAATTCCTGATTTTGTCCATTTCTTCCATCTTCGTTGCCCGGTTGAACCTAGTGTCAGACAGTGTCGCTCTTGCTTCCGTTTCGGACACACAGAAAAAATGTGCCGTAGCAAACCTAGATGTGTTAACTGTGGTGACTCCCACCGAGCTAATGAGTGTCCCCCTTTACCATTAAAATGTCTCAACTGTGAAGGCTCTCATGATTCCACTAACCGCCAATGCCCAGTCTTTCTTGAACAACTGGAATTAAAAATATTTATGGCATTCGAAAATATATCCTTTAGTGAAGCCTGACAACTAAAAAAGGAAAATCGTACTTCGTCTGCGTTTTCTTTCGCTGATATCGCCAACAGAAAAATAAATCCTAGTGTTTCCCGTGCCAAGTCTAATAATTTATCTTCCAGTTCTTCTCCTTCGTCGTCTCTCTCAATGCCTAAATTAATGCCTCGTCCTAAATCGCCCACTTTTCACAAATTTTCTTCTCCGAACCCTCACTTCAATTCTCCTTCACAATTTCCTAGTCTGCCTTCTAATCGGTGGGCTCTTAATAGATCCGCCTCCTTCTCTTGCAATTCCACTCCCAACAAAAGTAGCCATTTCGCACTTAGTACCGTTAATCCTTCTTCCTTATCGTCCTTTCATTTTCCTCCCACTACTTCCTTCCCATTAGTTTCCTCCTTATCCGAAAGTTTCTTGGAGCTTTTGGCATCTAAAAACATTGCCTCTTCTCCTTCCCTTGCTGAATCATCCTAATTGATCTGCTCTGGATTCCGAGCCACCGCGGCATCGTTGGTAAAGTTATCTTACCGATTCTTTGGCATGTCTAGCTGCTTCATAGACAGATTCCCCTCCCAATGTCTCTGTCTTCTTTCTTATCGTTTTCACCATGACTTTTGGACTGATCTTTATCCGTTTCTTTTCTCCAATCCTAACTCTCTTTACCTTGCTATACAACCCTCTCCACCCACTTCTTCCTGTTTAATAATTTTCCCTGCATCAGCTGTTCTGTTATTTCTTCCATAATTCGCCTCCGCTTTAATCACAGCCTGCTTCCTGCCTGTTTCGTTTTAATATTATTCAGTCTCCCTTGTGTCCCTTGCATTCTCCTATCTTAAATTTGGCCTGTGATGTAAATCACCTTCTTTCGAATGCTCTTCTATCTCCTCGGAACGCGCAGTCCTTTATTCTAATTTGCTCGACTCCTTACTGTGCCCACTACATTCTTGCTCTTCCTTCTCTTTCTATTGTTTCTGTATTCTGTTTCTAATCGCTTCCTGATACAACTTACAAATCCTTACGTTTCATCATTCTGTTAGTCATTTGTGCTGGGTAAATGTCCCGTGTTGACGCGCCCAAGGAGAAAAAAAAAATTATTTTGTTCCACTCACGGTACAAATGTGTCCATTAAAAGTATGCACAAAAAGAGTAAGCACTTAACATTAATTCTTTGCAGTTGGCATCGAATTCAAATTGAAACAATAATTAAAAACTTATTAATGAATGCATATAAATAGTATACATTTATTCATTTTCTGCAAGTTGAGTAATATTTGCGCCAAGTTGATTTGTTGCCGGTTCCAAAAAGGTACAGTTATCGAAGAATAATCATTAGATTAAGTATATTACTCTGAAATATATTACCTTTTATCTACTTATTTTTTTCTTTTTTAACTTTTATAAGAAAGTTTTTACCGCCGGTATACTTCTGCATGAAAAAAGAACCACTAAAATCAGTCTGTATATACGTAACCAAATATAAAAAAAAAAAAAAAAAGGGACGAACATTAATCGTTTTCCGGGAAGTCGGTAATGCTAAGCAATATTACACTTTTTTTTTTTTAAAATTTTAAAATAAGTTTGTGAGTCTCACTGGGCAAGTATGCTCGTTGAGTGAGTGCCCGACCTTCTTATTATCGTTTATTCAGGTTGAACACGTTACAAAATTATTCATACGTATTATACACATCGAAATTATATAAACCTTAATTAATATATGTCTTAGTAAATATATATAACTCATATATATATATAGGTGTAAAGAGAAAAGAAAAACCATACACATACCTACATTCACTATAACAGTCATATATAACAATATCTTCTTTATGAATTACGAACAGTAAGTTATAAGAGGAGCGACACAAAAACAACAACATGGAATACATGTTATATCAGTAGCTGCATGATTGAAACTATTTAGGAGTGAGGAATTCGGACGCAGTTTGTTTTTATTCTTTGCACCATTCCTTCAGCCATTTCACCACCTCCTTTTTTCATACACTAATATGCTATTTTCGTTTATAATAAGTTTCTTTATAAACGGTAAAAAAATTAATAATTAATAAAGCTATTTATAATATATTATAAATAATAACATAAAAGGAATAGATATTTTTTCAATAACCCGCGGTAGTCTTTTTGCTAGGTAAAGTAAGCGCTATGTGTTATTGAAAAAGGACTTACATACATTTTCGCGATTATATTGAAAATCTTTTGAAATATTGAAACAATTCAAATGTGACACACATATATTTTAGGCTGCAATTTACAGTCTACGTAAATTGCATTAAGGTCTGTTGAGCATTAATTAAAATCATTTTCGCGAAAGGCGGATTCATAGAGACGAAAATATTCTTGTGCATATGATGAAGTCCTAAAACCTGTAAATAAGACCGATTTGTAAAACCGTGAAAATCGTTGCCGAAATGAAGTGTCGATCGTTGCATTCGTAAAACGCGTCTCGCTATTTCATTTTAGTTGTCCCGCAAAACCGTCGTTTTGTCGACTGTCAAAAATCACCTTTGGCTCGCAAAACCGGATTGCTGGACAAACACATAACTGTTTCCTTCTGAAGACGGTAAAAACAAAATAGGCAGAATAGGAGACAAAAGATCATTTGCGGAGCGCGAAAAAAAAAAAGGAGGGAAATAACAATTTCCTGCGGAAAACAAAGGAAAAAGAAAAGAATGACTGTAAAAATTGAATATTAGAAGCTGAAAAGCAAATTGTGAAATGTTCTCGGTATTCATCGAGGACACTTTCAAATGAACAGAGTCTATTTCAGTGACAGAAGGTAATAAATTACTTACTGGATAGCCGCGAAATATGCAATATGTAGGAACAAAGGATGGCTACTAGCAGCAGTGACGAAAATAACATACCTGCTGAATAAGGGCCAAGTCAGTTGTGATAAATCGAAATAATCATCGCTTTCATAGGTAGGAAAAATTATAAAAAACTCCGACGACAACACAATAGTAGTTTACCAGAGCTCTTTGTTTGCCATCCGGTTTCTTGCAAAAAAAAGATGGACAAAAACGATAGGCGTTGTTTTCATTTTCCGAAATATTTCGGTCTCCGAAGTGTGTCTGCTATTTATGAAAGTAAAAAGAAAAAAGGACGAAATTATAACCACGATTATAGAAAGACTCCGATACGTGTTAACTTTTACTTTTTCTTTTTATCTTTTTTAAATTTTAAATTCTACTAATTTATAGTATTTTGTTTTTTCTTATTTTCTTTTTTTTTACAATGTTGAATTGAACCTTATTATTATTATTATTATTATTATTATAATTATTATTTTAAATATTATCTTCAGTAATTTTTTACCGATAGTTTTCGGGAAAAAAAGTTCTTGAAGCAACTATCAATTATGAAAATTAAGTGTTCAGGCTGCAATTTGTATTTTGCTAAAGAATTAAGAGGTTATATCACTTTGGAGCCCGAAAATAAAGGCTGTTTTCAAGAATTTGTTTTTAAGCATTGTTTTATAATAATCATAACAACCAATATACCAATCACTCAAGCAATTCTTCAGAAGTATGATAAAACTTTTTATATAAAATTTGTTACAAAACGGCAGCTGTAGGAGCGCGCGAATGAAAGTACATTTTTGAAAGGTTCTTCGCGGCGAGCAGTAGAAGTTCCTTGGATCAGCATCCGGAAGCATAAAATTTTTTTTTCCATAAACTACATGAGTTTAGATAGTGAAGTACACACTATTATAATTTTATGATTTTTTTTTTCCCACAAATTAACAAGACTTTAAACAGAACACTCGAATTTTTGCCAAAAAATCGACTTTGATTGTTTATAAAAAAAAATCCTTTTGACCAATTTTGAAAATCATGTGTACTTCACTAGATAATCACACGATGAAGTTACAGTTAAATTTTCAAGTCGATCAGATGAAAACTCTTCGAGTTCTGCTGCTCGCCGATTTGAAACACATGTTTTTGAGAAAAACGCAATTGAATTTTGAGAAGACTGTAACTTTTGGAAATCTAATAATGTGGCGGATAAAATTTTTTTTACCTTTACTCTGCTATCCCAGCACTATATAATTGCCCTTCCAGTGTCGCATTTTCTTCTTCTTTCTCTTTTCTGGCCGAAGTAAAGCTGCGTCGAGCCTCTTTTGTAATGTCGGAGATAGAGTCTTCGGCGGCCTTGATCCGATGTTTGTCAGTTTGCAGATACGATGATCTACGCTTCAGTGTTCTTCTAGAAACTTCTGCGTATCCTTTTGTTACAGTGGCACGGAACACATTGTACCGTCTTACCGTTTTAGATCGCTGTATCGACGATAGAAGCGAAATTTGCTGTTTTTACGCTTCAAAGTTGTATCAGAAAAATTAATTTTACATGTATTTCCGAATCTTTATTATGCAAAAAAGTTTTTGGTTATGAATCTAGGAATGTTTTAGAGTATTTTAAGCCAATAAAAAAAAAAAACGGGAAAAAAAATTTCAAAGTGGTATAACTCCATTAACTTTCGATTAAGCTTGTTTAGGCAGAAGCCACGCGAGCTCAACTATTCTTTTAAAATACTCTATAGATCGGAAAACACCTGTGCAATATCAATTTTCTTAAGGTGTAAAAGTTTTTTTGGACGGTAACCTAATTGAACGTTTTTCGACGTACGCTACAGCTTAATTTTTTTTTTGTTTGTTTCTCATGGCAAAATAATTATATTTTTATTTTCTATTTTTAATATGAAATGTCGGTAAAATAATTTCTCTTCCGAAGAAATGTGGTTTTGTCTTATTTATACATAAAAACTTTTGTCCATGTGGACTGAATCGAATGATCGTTTTATTTGAAACTGCACCGTCAGTAGTGTTCCATTACTAATGGATATGAGAAGTAGTTATTGAAATAAACTTTAAAAACAGTTTTTTTTTGAAAAACACCGTGTTTATAATATAGGCTAGACTGGGGGGAGGGGATAGCAAAAAAATTGTCATAAGAATATGGAACGAAATGGGACTATCGGTAATTTTACATATCCTTTCGAAGAAAGCAACTCTCTTGTTTAATTTGCATATTAAAGATTCTTCACGTGTTATAGCCTACGACGTCATTACTGTTTCCACCATGTTCTCGCTTACAAATATGCATTTTTTAGTACAAACAGCGGATTTGCTCGAACGCCTTAACACAGCGCAACCAAATTTATACAGCAACCTAAAACTAGCGTTAGCGCCTTGGACGGAGCTTCCAATCGGATTTAACTCGATCTTACTAGAAAAATGATTGCACCAATGATGTTCGGCCTTTCGGGAACTTATTTCAAAGAATCCAGATTATAAAATCATGTTCACTGATGGATCTAAAATGAAAAATCGAACCGGTTGAGCAGTTCGAAACAATTCGGTGCTCGTTTTATTTTCACTCTACTCCATTTTGGCTGCCGAGCTTTACGCTGTTTTCATTGACATCCTTGGCCTTCCTTCGGACAAAAATTTAATTTTCACCAATTGTTTAGCTTGCTCAAGTTTTATGAGAAACTTCACCTCATAGCAAAGGACTTTTGTTTTGCCAAATACATCTTATCGAATAATCTTCGTGTCCGGGCCACAGTGGTATTATATGCAACGAATTTTAGTGTAGACCACGCTGTCAAAATGACAACATACTTAAACGGGGACACACGAATTGCGCACCAAGCACTTTTAGATGCAAATGGGGTTTAAATTAAGTGCTTATTGGAAATGTTTATTGCGATGCAAAGTTTTTGTTGTTTATTGTATATTTTAAATTTCAGGAATAATATCGGTTGATGATTTATGCATTTTGAAGTAATTTTTAGATAATTTTAAATTTGTCATATTACATATTCTTAACTCGTTGCGCGACTTTTAGCGCTCAGGGGTTAGAAGAGTTGTTCGAACGTTAGCATTTTTTGAAAGAGCATTAATACTATTTTTGTATATAGCTTTACATTTTAACGTGTAAGCGTCATAATTTTTCCTCATAAAAAAACATCAAAAATTATCATCCGGCTTATAATAAGTACATAACAGTAATTCGACACTGTTTAAATTACTGCTTTATTTTTAATCATAGAAATAAAATGATGTTTCAAAATTGTTATTTTACAGGGACTTTGTAGAAATCAAAAACTGTTCTAGAAATATTCATCCCCATAATAAAACTGTTAACACTGATAATTGCTTAACACATTAATGGTAACACGAAATTAACATTAACGTGTATATATGAAAGTGAAATATTTTATTAAAAATAATAACTTACAAATAAGGAAAAATTTTAGCTGCCGCTATGTCAAAAGGTAGTAGTATACACGTTTAATCATAAATATAATTCGTTTGAAACTAGAAAGATAAAAGATCACAAATGTAGACAATTAGGAGTAAGCTAAATTACTGAAAGTTGAGCTAATTGGTAAATTGCAAAAGCCGGAATCAATTTTTAATGATTAAAACATAAATATAACACAGTTATTTATCGGAAGTACTTGTTTTAAAAACAAAAATGGAATTAGAAGTTTAAACAATTACGTATTTTTAAAATTAATCTGGCGTATTCTCAAATATTTTTTAATAAACCGTTATACAGGAAATATTTTTAATACATAAGCAGAGGTAGTATTTTTCATTAGTAGATTATAAAAAATTAATTGTCAAAAATACGATACGTAAAAATGTTGAAAGTTATCGAACATTAAAAATATAGTACGATCAAGCGCCATCAGTTTTGGAAACCCTTAGTCCAGCGAACAGCGATTATGGTTCGAGCGTCGTTTTTGTTTGTTTTTTTATATTTCATACCGGCAAACTTCCGGTGCGTAATTCGTGTGTGGAGATTACATACCTTTTTTTAACCATCGACTCAGGTAAATAACGGTGCGCAATTCGAGTGTGGCCACTTAAACCCAGTATGCTAATATCGCAATAATGACAACAGATTTGAAATTCCACGACACTTGGTTGGAACTCTCCTCTTCTGATAAACTAAAAGGAATTAAACAATCTTCAGTGTTATTGTCAACCTCACTAAGATCTAACCATAGGGAGGAAACTGCTCTCATACCTTTTGGAACACTTACAAACCTTATTTTTTTACCGCTGCAATGATCTACTGACCGTTCAACACCTCCTCATTGACTGCTCACGGAGTACAAAACGATACGCTCAAAATTTTCACTCTACCGCCATCACGCCAGGCTTCTCAGTGATGATGAAGGAGTAATTTCCCGACTAATTTCTCAAAGCGACAGATTTCATAACTTTTTACTGTAATAAAACTCTTCGCCGTGTCTCTAGCCTAGTCGCTGTATATAGCACGTTCAAAATGTATATAAAAAAAGTCAATTATGTGGGAAATTCAGATGGCTACCGTAGTAAATTGCGACGTGCACTAAAATGGAATTGTACCGTATTGAGACACATTTTGTCCCTGCCGCTAGATTTGAGGCTCGAAATTATTTCAATTTATTGTTTAGTCTTTTTCTTTGGCACCGAAATATAATAATTCCCTACAAAACACATTAAATTTAAAATTTGCGGAAGAAATAATACTGAAGCTATTTTAAATTTAATCCAAAATGAAATTTAACATAGTCACGTTGTTTTTTGTAAAAAATCTGTAGAGTGTTCCCGCCAAAAGTGGAGTTTCCGAAATAAAACTTCTGCAATACTTGTAAAGTAGTGTGTTTTAATTAACTCGTGATACAGCTTATTTCCCTTAATAGCATGTTTTCCAGATGCTCCAGTAAATCCGCTCGTTTTCCATACTCACGTAAATCGCAGTCTATTAACGTTTGCACTGTTTCTTAACCGAACAGAGATGTAATCATTTCATCTGAAAACCGAGGTTTACAAGTAATGTTGTTTTCGAAATATTATAATAACATTTGCCTCGTAAATATATATATACATACATACATATATATATATATATATATATATATATATATATATATATATATATATATATATATATATATATGTATATATATACTAAGGGATTGGTCTGGCTGGCCGCTTGGCGGCCTCTTCCTTCAAACTTTAAATTGTGTTATTTTATAAATTTTTATAAAGACTGCAGCGTTCACATATGTTTATTTTCTTTTTTTTAAAAAAAGAAGTACATCAATAATAGGTCAATTAAAAAGTGAAATTTAGATTAAAATATCAGATAAGCTGAAACCGCTAGCAGGGTAATATATTACATTGAATTCTTTTTGGAGACGTTAGTATGTAAGTTAAAAAGAAAATCGATACCGTAACTCACATAGAACCGGCTGTAGAAGTTTTTAAAAAATTTTTGCTTAAAACTTGATTTTCACATTTTTCAAAATTTGGGCCCTTTAATTAAAATTTTTTGGGGGTCTCGTGTTTTCCCTATATTGCAGTGATTAATATACATCATTTCAAAAAAAGAGTGACCCTCCAGCTACTGTGGGTTTTTTTTTTAGTTTCCAGTCTTACCGTTTTATGAATGTATTTTCCCAAATTTTGGTCCCTAAATATCAAAATTATTCGAACTTCATTATTTTCCTATATTCTGGAGACCTTATTATGTAGGTTAAAAAGAAAATTAATACCGTAACTCATATAGAACCGGCTGGGGAATTTTTTCTTAAAACTTGATTTTCACATTTTTCAAAATTTTAGTCCTTAACTTCAAAATGTTTGGGGTTTTATAATTTTCTTATGATCTGACGAAGAAAATACGTCGATTAAAAAAAAAAATAACAACTCTCCAACTACTATAGAATTTTTTCTTGCAGCTTTATGAGACAGATATACTCTTATTTCAAAACTTTACTCTGTTTTCTTTTGATTACTTTTCGAAATAATAAAGATATCAACTGCTTCTAGGCGAATAAATGGCATTCAGATATTAATCGTATTACTGAAAAAAAGGTGAAATAAAAATGCGTCAATATCGTTTATGTCGGACGACACGGCGGCCAGGCAGAGATATACGTAAACCTCGCTAACTCGAACGGGCTATTTAGAGTGATTGTTATCGCTACTCGGATTACCTGGAATCAGCTGCTGCTGCTGGAACCCTTGCCATCGCGTGCGACACGATACAGGTGTTATGTGCCACAAATCCCGTTCTCCTGAAATGCTTCTTGCAGCATCGCTGCGAAGTATGTCAGTAATGCGTTACTTCAGATCGTCCTTCCACGTGACCTTCCATAATTGTGGACGCCTTTGTTTATAAATCGGCACGGTGATGTTCAATTTCTATGTCGCTTAATTTGCGTCAAGCACACTACGTTCGAATAGGCCGGCTTGCCGTTAAATTTCAAAAATCGGAATTCTCTTTTGTAATTTTTGCTTAAGATCCTTGAGAGGTTATCTCTTATAAGAATTAAAAAAAAAATCCAAAACAAGCTTGCACCGAGAAATTAATAATAATATTGTAACGTCTTGCCCACAGTTTCGCCTAAAAGACTCTCTCGTTGGGAAAAAGATAAAAACCGTACTAGCAGTTATATACTGGCAACTCTGTGCGCCCGATGAATAATCCATTAATCAGGGGCCTATGATGTCCTTACGACTGCCACTCCATTTTCGAGTGTGATCTAGACATATCATTGTTTAATTCCTCTTTCGCAGAATCTCACTCTCGAACTTGGCGAACTTCCGAATTTTCCGGCTTACATACACACATATTAATCAACACGCGCTGAACTGATATTGCGTAATTAAAAATAAAAAATATGTTGTACGTAATACATTTTTTTAAAAATTGGCTCAAGAAAAAAATGTTTTTTTATTGAGATCGTAGAAAGTACGCTATTATCTCTATATTTTTAAACGGATGTATTATTATTACCCGACAAGGGGGTTTTCAACTAAGTAGTTATCCAAAGTTATCTACGCAACGAGTTTAAATAGAGGAATTTAAATTACAGAATAGAAGAATTGACTATCCATTTTTCTCGTTTTTATTTATCAGCTATGGAAATCTCATAGTCGAGGGAAAATTCTTATTTTTCCGAGTTTATCTATTTATTTAGTTGTTTTTTTTTTTTTACTATGCTAAAAATGTTAACCAGCAAACTGTGAACATCAATCGGAAAAGTTTCTTGTTGTTCTATATAAGGTATACACGATTAGAGCTGTTGTTTAAAAAATTGTTCATATTTAATCGAGTATTTACGTTTGTTATCTTATTTCAACGCTTTTCTTTGCTTACTCGTACGCAATTATTTTAATTAGTACTTTTGAATGCTTGATGAACACACAGATATTATATATTGCTTTGTTTATTTTAGAGCGCTAAGCTAACGTTGGCTGGAGCGACTAAAAAAATTTTAAAAAAACAATTTAAAAGCAATAATATTATCCTTTGATAGAAACGAAGATTGTATATGCACGTAACTTTTGGCGTAAACGGCACTGACGATTTCAATGAAATTTACGGAATCGTAGATTTTTAGGGATTTAGGTAAACCGATATTGGGCCGTTTCATCGAGAAAATTCTACTAAATAAAAATTTTAAAAGATTCTCTCGCGTTACAAAAAAGGAATTTAAAATTCGTAAACCCGAAATATTATTCACGCAAATTGTAACTATGTAACGATGTTCTGTACATTTGAATTGACATTTGAAATTTGTTGCGTGAAACGTAAATAGAAATATATTTCGTCATGAAGCAAAGATATTACGCCTTTATTTATTTTCAATTAACAGAGATTTGTAATTCCAAAATGGCTTTAAAGATTTCGAAGAAATTTACAAATTAGTGCCTTTTAGGGGTTTAGATAAATCGACCTGGTCGAGAAGTTTTATCTTCGAGAAAATTCTATGAAAGTTACGGGGAGTTGATAATTCGTAATAATATTTCTGCTTATAAATTTTAAATTTTTTGTATTCTTTGTAACGCGAGAATATTTCAATTATCTGGAAATCAATAGCAAGGACCAGCGTGAACAGCAATTCGATACAATGGATATTAAAAGAAGTAGAAAAGTAGACGTATGAAACATTTCTTCTAATATATTAATGCCTCATATACGTATATAATTATTTGTTTTTGCGTTCAAAACTCGGAAAAATAAATTTGAACTTATGCACATTTTGTATTTCGTGAAATGCCGGATTAGAAAAATAGTTATCCTCTCCGTTTTGGTCTTCGAAATTACTGTATTACTTTACTTACTTTTTTACGTAACATTGGGGCCCAAAAATATTTAAATCCGTTCAAATTATTGAAAGCGATTAATGGGGCATATGGTTACGAGACTGAGGACATGATGGAGCGAAAAAAATTTTTGCTAAAATTATTCATCAAATAAAAATCCACTTCCGATTTTTAAAAGAGAGTGTTGTAATACATCTTTGTTTCCGGTGTTCATTTGAACTTTCGTTGCCGGAGAGTTGAGGCATCTTTAAAACTGGTCATCGTTATTATTTGTTTTTGCTGAAAAATTGCGTACCGCTGGTGTTGCTAAGTCGAGTTTTAAGAAAGCTTCAAAATTACCCGAATAATGTCATTTTTACCGTTTTTTTCTTGTTTAATTTAGTTGATAATTCGACATTAGTGCGAATTAGTAGTGGTGACTTTTATATAAAATTCTTACCTTCCCGCATCAGGATTTTACCACTTTTACTCCTTGCATTGACGTATAAATTTAGAAATTAACGAGAACACGGTTGCGTCTTCTATAATTAATACACGTCATGGGCGTTGCCAGCGGGGGACAGGGGGGCCGGCTGCCCCCCTGGAGCCTTGAAACTTTTTAATCAACTGGCCATGGTGAGTATTCATAGGCGTGTAATCATGAACAATTTGCCAGCCTGAATATAGTTCTTTTGTTAGCCTCCCTACATCTCCTCAATTTTTTATCTTTTCCCTATATAGTGTACAATTCTCTGCGTTGGGTAAGTTCCACTGTTGAAAGAAAAAAAAAAGAAATTATTACGAATAACGGTAGCAGAGAAAAAAAGTAAGTTTAGCGATGCAGTAATAAATGAATTCCGCGTCAAAAACTGCGGAGAAATCATGAAGAATACTGAGTCATCGCCGAAAGGATGAAGAAAAATGTTCTCTTCGGGACAAGTATTGTAGAATCGCTATTTATATTTATCGTGTTAACCATGGGCTTACCTATCTATCTATACATATACATATAAATAGGCAAAAACAGAACAATTCAGTACCTTTTTCTCTACTCTGTTTATTAACTGATTTTCTTTTTTTATTTAGTAGCTATTGACAATCTTTAGTGTCACCAGTACACCAAATTTTGGAAACAGTTTTTTTTTTTTTCTTATTTAAATAAAAAATTAATACAAATATATCTGTTCTTATTAAAATGTTTTAATTTTCCTTAATATTCATCACTATTAACTTTTTTACAGTGTACTAAATTTTGAGGTATCATTTCAATAAATGAGGGTTTTTAAATTGTGATTTACTGTTATTTTATTGAATTTATTTTTTATTCAATTATAACGGTACTGAACTGTTTTGTATTGTAAGTACATATAAAAGTGTATGTTCTCAGATATATGTACAATGAACAAAGTATATAATAGAACAAAAAAAAAAATTTTGGAGATCAGCAAATTCATATGTTTTCCTCAAATTTTTAATAATAATTATGGTTGAATTTCGACCAATGAACGAACACTTGTGTTACATATATATATATATATATATATATATATATATATATATATATATATATATATATATATATATATATATATATATATATATATATTAAACATTATTGTTCAGGTGTTATGTACTATGTTAACATATTTAGCGTATAGCAATATGGCTACCCTGAGCAAGCACAATTGATATATATGTATGTGTGTTTACTTTTTGGCATTATCATGATTACAATTACGATTACAAAATATGTCGTTGATATATAATTTGTTATTCATAAAATTATAAGTTTACACCGGTGTTTAGTTATTGTTAAAACATCATGTCAAAAACATGATAAATTGGCTCAGTCGACAGTAATATACAAATTCGAACCTATTTAGTGGGTAAATATAATTTGTATTTACAGCAACATCATTTAATTACGATTACAATGCCGAGTGATAATCAAACGTCGTCATCGGACAAAGAATCAAAAACGGATAAAATGTTAACCGCTTTACAAGCACAAAACCAAGCTTTACAGATGTCAGTATAAACATTTAAATCAAAACCGGCAATTACTGCACAACTTCGTTTCCCAAATCCGTTTGATGAAGACCAAAAAACATTTACAGATTATCTGGATCGTTTAGATACTTATTTCACAGTTCATAATGTAAATTCAGAAAATAAAAAACTCACATTTATTTCAATGTTAAAACCAAAGCATCACCACTTATTAAAATCATTAGGTTCGAACACAGAAAAAACTTGCGATGAAATACGACAGGTTCTTCTCAATTATTTGCAGCCAGAATCACTAATTATTCCAAGTACGCATATTTTTTTAAGGTTAACGAATCCGTCAGTACACATACTTATATGAATTATGCTGTTTGGCAATCCCTTGTAATTATGAGGATAAATTCTCGGAACGTATTTTGTGCGGCGTATTCGTATCGGGGGTTGCGCTCCAAAATTGTATTAGACCCGGTTATTTTGTGAAGATAACAGACCACTCGAAAAGACGTTTGAAATGACGCGTGCTATAGAGCGCGCTGAATCGGGTGCGCGAGATATATTACAAGATTCTACAATAAATTTAGCACCAGTAATTAGTAATAATGTACACAACGTAAATACAACATGTAGCACCAGGTTAAATTAAGAAGGAAATCAGCAAAATACAAAAGCTAATAAAAACAAACATGTTCAGAAAAAACGGATGTTACAGTCATCTTCAAAAGATATTGTGTGCTCTCGATGCCGAGGAAATCACAAAGTTCCTGACTGCAAAGTAGATCCAAAATCGTTGTATCGTAATGGGTGTTTAACACAAGGTCATATTGACATTGTTTGTAAAGGTAAAAATTTAAAAAATAATTCGTTTAACTGTGTAGAGGAAGATAGCGGTAATGAGGATGAAGACATCTTCTCTGTTTATCATATGAACCGAATCTACACCTGATACTGATGCACCGATTTACACAAATGCCAACTTACATGGTAAACCATTTATTTTTGAACTTGATACGGGTGTGCGAGGAACTTTTATTAGCCAAGCTGATTTTGATAAATTTAACTTACCTCCAGCAACTTTACGTGAAGTGAAATTACAACTACAACCTTATGGAGAAAATTGTCCGCTTATTAAAGTATCTGGTTGTGTGACTACCGAAGTTAGTTATACGGGAGTAAATAAACAACTTACTTATTATGTAGTTCCAGGAAACCGATCGTCACTTTTTGGTTGTACACGGATGAAAGCATTCGGGTTCAAGTTGACACCTTCTGAGAATATATACAATGTTGTTAGGAATGAACTAGTAAACCCACCAAAGTTGCATGTGTTGCTAGAACAATATCAAATCGTATTTAACAATAATGTGGGTAAAGTATCTAATTTTGAATGTGACTTAGAACTACATCCAGAGGCTAAACCTGTTTTTTATAAAACACGTACATTATCATTTGCAATTCGTGAAAAATTAAGTCATGAATATGATCGGCTTGTACAACAAGGATTGTATGAATGGGTAGAGATACATCCAAATGGGCGACACCTGTTGTGGCTGTTATTAAATCAAATTCCATACGCATTTATGGTGACTATTCAATTACTATTAACCCACAGGCTGACACAGTACAACATCCATTCCCAGGATTTGAAGAAACTTTTTCTGCACTTTTAGGAGGCAATAGAAGAAAATATATCAAACTGGATGTTCGTTCTTTTGGCATTTAAAGGTTACACCTGCTACAGCAGCCTTATTTAACTTAAATACACATAAAGGACTTTTACGACTTCGATGTTTGCAATTTGGTGTCCATTCAGCTCCAGCAATTTAGCGAAAAATTTTTGATACAATTTTTAAAGATGTGTTCATGATAGCATTATCATTACAGGGCCCATAGCGGAAGAACATTTACAATGTTTAGAGGTAGTACTATGTAAATGTAAAGAGTATAATATCCATCCAAAATTTAGACGGGTGCTGTTTTTTTTAGTCATCGTTTACATTTTTGGAATATAAAGTGGGGATGGTGATGGTATTCATAAAACTGATGAAAAAGTAGCAGTTATTATTCAAGCACCGCAATCTACATCATTTACAGAGCTCAAATCAGTCATATGGGTATGATCACATTTTACGCCGAATTTATTCCAAACTTAGCTAACCTAGCGGCTCCATTGTATGAACTGACTCAAAAAAATACACCATTTATCTGGAAAAAGAGCAGAAAATAGCATTAACAAGAATTAAGGAAATCATTGCATCAGATAAAGTCTTAGCATATTATCAAACTTACCTCTCGTCTTGTCAGTGGGTGGCAGTCATAGCAGTATTTGCTCGCATAATAAAAGGAAAAGAAAGGCCTACTATCTTTGCATCGCGTGCATTAACACAAACGAAAAAAAAAAAAAAAACTATTCCTAAATTGATGAAGAGGCTCTTGCAATAGTTTGGGGAATACGTTATTTCATGATTTACTTATTTGGTCGTAAATTCTAGACTACTTAATATAAAATGGCCACCTTCGAAAACAGAATTAAATTAATCAAAGGAGAACAAAAGGAAAAATCATAAAATGATGCAATAATTCCTGCTCCGACGGTTCAGTTCGGGGTGACACTTCCTCATTTAAGAAATAATAACCTTTTCCTTTATAGTTACAATTGAAATTTATTTTCACTCTTTCGTTACGTGTACCCCCCCATGTGAACCGATTTTAATGATTCTTTTCGTTCATTCAAATGTGCACCGTTCAACGCTAGTACCATCTAAGTATACCTGTTGAGTAGTAGTCATTCAAGCAAAAGTATTAAAAAAGAGAGATCGCTTTAGATAATTTTTGTTAAATTAATATAGCAGACGCGACTGAATTATCCGTATTAAGCTTAGAAATTTGAAACAAATTAATATATACGTATAGATTCGAATAAAAAAAAAAAAATTTAAGCCGTCATAGCAAGTCTGTCACATTTAAAAAAGTTGATTTTTAGCAAGATTTCTAAAAAATGTTAAATAAGATGTTTTTTTTTTTTTTTTTAAAGATAAAAGAAACGCCGATACTTGAAGATTTATATTGTAAGAATTTAATAAAGACGCATTGAAAACTAAAAAAAATTCGATAATGAAAATTTAATAAAATTACGCAAAAAAGTAAAAAAAAAACAATTACTCCCGGTATAAGAAGACAATATACTTTACAGCGAAACATATACCCTCAACGGGCGAGAGGGGGATATTACCATAATTCTTATGCAACATTAATAACTTAATTATAGTCGGCGCTGGAAAGGCAAAATTGATACTAATTAAAAATCTCGTTAAACATTTATTTATAATTTTTATTTTGTGTCCACTTTAATGCGCTGCTGTATAAGAATTATCATATACATTCAAGTGGTTGAGCCAAAAGGGCTAGTCTCGAAACCAAAAAAAAAAAAAAAAAAGAAATTATCCTATCCCCCTTTAAGGGTATATTTTGCTGTAAAATATATTATCTTCTTATCGGGAGTAATTACTTTTTATTTTTTAGCGCGTTTTTATTCCATTTTTTCAGTTAGCACTATTTTTTAAAGCATTTTTTCATGTGAAAGCTCGATACGGAATAAAACATTCGGTTGACTTATGGCCAGTCTTAGAACTCTATACTGTAGAGCTGTCTTCTGCGCTGTGCACTATTACAAAACTTTATTCACTCGCAACTTGTTTCGCTTATTTAATAAAATATTTCGACCCGTATGTCATGATAACCTTCTTTACAGTCACAAAAATCGTTAAACATTCACTATTATCTGTGCATTTGGTTACCGAAGCGGTGCATAACTAGAAGAAGAAAAAATCTCGCCGAAAAAGAAGTAAAAGAAATTACCTATATAAAACTGTTTCATGTATTTCCAAGATAAATTTGCATGCGCAGTTTGGCTGTTCTTGGTGCAGCCTTTACCAAGGCGGCGGAGGCAGCGTACGGTATTCTTAAATAAAGTTGCGGTTTAATATTGGAGCAAACTGTTTTCATATTAAAAAACAAAAGAGGCATTTAAAGGAACATGTATATGCGGTAACACACTGCGGATTTATATCAGAGAAACAAGTTTTATATTTCGTAAACGCGAAACAGATTAATTGGTATTAGTAAAGATTATACTTTAGGCTACCCGCCATTCGAAAAAATGTCCCAAATTTATGTAACGTTTGTTATATTTTATAGGATTTTTGTTATTGTTATTTTAAAAATGTCACAATTTTATGTAACGAAAAATGTAATGAAACAATATCTTAATTTTATATAATGAAAGTTAAATGTTTTTTTTTTTTTTTTTTTTCCACTGTACCAGTCGAGGGACCACAAACAGCTCCAGTATTAATTTTAATATATGTATTATGATGATAGAAATGTGACCAATCCAAAGCCCTCCAGTGAGGGGTTTGGCTTATAATAGTTCACTACAACTTATAAAAAGGGATACAAAGTCTAGAGAAGGACGAAAAGCTACATAAGCAGTACAGCACAATTTTGACTATATGGCCCTTAGGATATAAAAAGCGAATGGGATGGATTTTAATAGAGAACAACATGAGATTAGTACAGCAGCGTGTACAATGTAATATTTAGAGCACAATCGTCATGATAACAGTGCTATTTAGTGTATTTCATAAAAGCTCGGCACGCATTTAGTGTGCAAGAGTGCGAGCACCACAGCAATCGCCTTATGGAACGCTATCCATACGTAGCAAGTCTACTTCTTATGATATCTGACAAAAACTCGAACACCATGGCAATCACTATGTTAAGAGTGACCCATATATGTCAAGTTTATTGTAGAATGTTATCCATACGTAGCAAGTCTACTTCTTATGATATCTGATAAAGATTCGAACACATGTTAGGATAGGATTTTTGTGATTATGTTATTTTGTTGTGTGTGTTGATGCCAGTAAGAATTGCGTTGTTAAATTTTGATCACTTTATACAAAGTATAGAAGAGAAAGTGACAGAAATGAAAGCAAGAGGGGTCAAGGGGCGCAGCCCCTTGCGAGGCCAAAATGGCCGAGTTTATATATATATATATATGTATATATCGAATCTGTAGAATTACCACGGAGATGATGGGTGGATTTTTTGATGCCTAAAAGGAAAAAACATTATTCCGCATGCCTCACGACTGTGTTATTATTAGTTTTCACTTAAGATTTGGGTTTTTTTCAATTTAAGCCCACCGGTAAACGTTTTGGCATTTTTGCTGAAATATGCAGAAGATTGTAAAAGGAGAAAAAGAGATATTTTATGAATGCGTTAGAAAGAAGAAGCAAAAAAAAAAGGAAAAATAAAAAATATGTACGAATTCTAAAGGTCGTTCGAAATAGAATGAAATCAACGATCGTGTTAGGTGGGTTACGACAAACGCGGAGTGACATTTATATTTCCTTCAGCCGAGCAGCACTGATCGATCTGCCGGTTCATTCGGGTCATGCCTTATTCTCGGTCGACAATAGCATTGACCAGATATTATCCGTCGACTACTACAGCTACCATTATTATTACTATTGTCATTATTATTATTAATTCGCGTAAAAATTGAATTTTCGATATTTCTTCCTTGACCGCGATGACGTCGATATGAATGGGTCGCTTTCTTCGGTAACATTTGCCCAATTCGCTAGCTTCCATCCGTCGAGTGTGGACAATGGTTCGCTCAGAGCCCGCACCTCGTCGTCGTTGCACAGCAGAATGAGTCGTCACTTTGACATAATCTGAGCCAGATGAGGCGGCAATATACGGTAGTGGCACACACGGATTCGTGCGCTTTAGCCGGGGACTGCTAGAGAGTTTGGTAGCTTCGGCCACACCTGCGAAGAAAACGGGTTAAACGTACGCGAATATTATTATATTCCGTAAATACCGGTATAATATCGATAATAATGATGACGGTAGGCAGCGGTGAAAGCGAACGAAGCACTCCAAGCTGGATGCGACCCAGAGAAAGGGATAGCCTTGTTCTGGGACTGCCACTTTTTTTCTCCCTTTTTTTTTTTTTTTTTGACATCGGCTTTCTTGCTTCTCCGTCGCGCAGCCGCTACCAGCCGACCACGAGGCTTTAGAACCTCGAAATCCCGGTTCGGCAGCGGCCGCGCCGGCTTAAGCGGTAGGCAAGTTGGCCGATTTGGCTGCAGCAGCATGCGGATGTTGCCGAGTTCGCGCTAATGTGGAGGCTAGCCGAATCGGATACAGATGCGCTCCGCATTCTGCCAACAACAACAACGAACGGCACAATAGTAATAATATCGTCATCGGGCTGCCAGCCAAAGAGAGTCTTTGTCACTTTTGTCAATAGTCCGTGAACTGTGGCGCGCCCGCGTTCGTGTACAAGTGTTGCGTCCATCTGCCAATATCCATTTTGACCCATATTTTCGAAATTTGTTTTGAAGTTTTCTCGGCCACCCAATCAGGAAGGGGAAGAGTTGTTGAACATCGTCTAGTAGCGAGCTAGTGCAAACCCTTTCTCGCTGCTCTTCCAGCGAAACCTTTGTCCGCAGGCACACATCTTCTCTTTATTATGCGCGCGCGCGCTTACACCCGCACACACACGTTATAGGCCGTGGTGCGCATTTCGGCCTCTTCTTCTGCGAATCGACGTTTGATGTTTATTATCGTTTAATCGGCCGGTCGCTGTATCGCGGCGGATTGTGCTCCGCGCGCAGCTTTATCCCTTCCGCCATCGCTCGGGGATACATCCAAGCGGTTAGTAGTGGCCCCCGGTCTACCTTAATAATCGTCAGATAATGCGATGACGATCGTGTGCCTCTTTTGGCACGAGCGAATTCACACTTTTATATCAATCAGCCAACCCCGAAACTGTCGACTTCCTATATTTATATAAAATAACAACGCTACGATATTTTCCCGCTACCGTCCGTGCAGTAAGCAGTACGATTGCGAAAGAATAGCGAAAAAAAAAATCGGTTTATTTCGTATTGCAATGCTTATTCTCGGATTGTTACGATAAATCGATTGAGCCGGCTTGTTTGTTAGAGCAGTCTCTTCTAGGCACTATAGATTAACGACCGCTGAAAAACTCGCAGATAGTTTGGCGCCAATGACGCACCCTCAATCAAAATTTATACTTCATAATTAAAGCGGGCTCGAATTTGTGTAAGTTACATACCGATTTATAATCGATGTAAAAACTGTACCCCATCGGTAGAAATTTTCTCGCTACGATTCAGGCTACTACGATTTTTTTCCGCCGACTACCGTTTTACATTGACTTTGAGTTTGTCCAACATGTCTTCTATACGGGCGAGGTCTTTTTCCTATCTGATGTACATTTTTCAAAGCTTATGTTGTTGATATATTTCAGAATTGTTTTTTTTGCTGGCAGATGAAATGACAATATTTTAAATTGCCTTCAGAATCACAGCGCATTTGAATCATTTTTGCATTTTCAGCATTCCGCAAACGCATCAATTTTTCATTTGTTCTTGTACCGAGTTTTTTCTGCCCTCCTCCCGATGTGTATAGGAAGGTCGAAAACAGCAAACTGGTGCTGACAGACCGGTCGCCTATCGAAATTTTACCTAGTCGTTTCCGTTTTGGCCGTATTCCAATTTCTTTTTCGCTACCACCACTAGATCTGATGATGCGAGACTTGTTCATTTCTCTACGTCCCATTTGAATTTTCTGTTCTACTACTTTTACCCAATATCGTAGGTTTCGTCTTTCTTTTAATTAGCCGATCGCAGACTTTCCCCGGCTTCATCGTTTTGTCAAGTTACTTTATCATACAGCACAAGCGAAGATTATAATTTCGGTAAGTTCCGTTTTCTTCGCTTCGTGTTTCTACCTTCACTACTTGGGCCTGTCTCTTGTTAAAACACATTCCATCATTCTCCATAGTAGTGTATCCTTCCGTTCCTCAATGTGTAGCGTCATATTACTTTTAATATCTTGAACTATGGTGCTGGATTAACGCTCTCAGTTGGCGAGCCTGAGGAAAAAAATTTGGAAAAAGAATTTTACTTGACGCGATGTGTTAAAACGGTGCAGAAACTGTATGCAAACGAGAGGTCCTTTCCTCAAGATTTTCCATTTGTGAATATACAAGTAGTACAACAAATAAGACTGTTTAAGTTGCTTTTGAATGTACGCCAGAAAAATTCTTTGCATCTTATTGGGGTACAGTTAAATTTGTTTCAGCGTTAGTCTCCGAGCGTTTAATAGTTACCAAGCTTGAAAGCGGAAAAATTTTACCACTCGTAATAAATCTCATCGAGGTGAAGTTTGTGTTCCCTTAGATGGTGTACATAGCTTTGCTATAACATCTTAAGGAGGGAACACAAAAAATTATAGCCGATCTCTCGTACTTATCCGGCGATGAATATTTTTAAGTTTGTTCTAAATAGGGTCCTCTTATATAGTGAATGATCCACGGGGGGAGGGGGCATTCTCCTCCCCCCAAAGAACCAAAGCCCCTATGAAAAAATTTGTTATAAGAGAGAAACTTAATTTATGCCATAAAAGATTTGTATGAATTTTGCCTACGGATTTCAATAATTATTATTTAATACTACTATCTAGTAAAAGTATTAATGTTCCTTTTTTATTCTATTTTAAATATAATTGTTGTCGATCTTTTGCCATTTTTATTTATTTTTAATTTTTATTTTGTAATTTTAATTAAAAATAGAGTTTAATGAGAAATATATATATATATATTTAAACTTGTTCGCGAACAAAGAGAATTCGGATCGGATTACTAACAAAAATAAAAAAGAAGTAAAGTGTCTAATAAAAATACTATCTTTCTCACTATTTTTAAACTACCATTTTAGTTAGGATTGTATAATTTCGTTTTATTTTTCGTCACTAAATATGAGACAATGGTTAAATTAAAAATTGTAATAATTATGTATATTTAAAACACATTTTTAAATTTCTATACAAGTCGCCATTTGATTTTTTTAATGAAAAAAAGAGGTATTTCTCAATTCTACTACCTACCGTAGAAGATTTTACGTAATTATATAATCCCCCACCCAAAATATCCTTCTGGATTCGCTCCTGCCAAAAAAAAAGTATATGTATATTTTTTGAGTTTTTTCTTTTTCTTTTCACGGAACTTTTAAAATAGTCGTTTGCCCGATTATACGTATGTTTTAATTGTAAAAGGGCACACATTATCGCGCCAAAATAACTTTTATAATTTTTAATTTGAAAAAAAAAAAAGTGTCAAAAATTATCGCGCTTACAAAATTATAGTATACATACCGGCCGCGTTTCATTTAAAACCCGTAAAGTAATAAGAAATCAGAAAAAGGTGCATTATACGATCGCAAATTTTACAACGGCTTGATGTTTTTTAAAAAAGAATATTCAATCTCGTCATCCAGTTGTTAAGAGAAATAAAGTCAACACCCCGATATAGAGAGGAGGGGATTGATGTTAACTATTAAACGGGATTAACATTAACATTTTAATAATTTTTAAGTAATTTGTCAGAGATACAGTGTGAAAATAGTGTACATTTATTTTTAACGTTTTGGACGGATTACAACAACCGTCATTAGGAAACAACTAAACTAACGAAACAGTAGACAACACACTTTCGTTAGTTTAGATGTTTCTTAATGATAAATGATGTAATCTGTCCAAAACGTTTTTTTTTTTTTTTTTTTTGTTTGAATAATTTGCGGGTCCCACATGGCACTAGCCCGTCTGTGGGTTCCCAACATAATTATATTATTTATTTGTTTAATATAACATCAACTTATGTACTACTTTATGTTACAATATAGAAATTGTTAGCTTATATCTTACTATATTACAAAATCCACACTCTCATTATTTATCATATATGTTACAATTATACCACCATCTGAAATGTTACTTCTTATTATAATGTCTTAAATATTAACTTATATATACAATGATACAATATAATTTTTATAAAACTAACACTCTCTCATTAGCAGCTTAAAGCAGGAAATCGTAGCGGGTCTCATATATGTGGTTATTACTATTATTACGATACAATTTTTTTTTTTTTTTATATTTATTTATTATTATTATTATTATTATTATTATTATTATTATTATTATTATTACTTTTATATTTCTATTGCTCTTTACACCATGCTATCAACCAAATTCTAACCTTGTTTTTCCATCTCTCTAGATTTTTTTCATTTCGAATTTCTTTTGGTATGTTCCCCATTAATTTAATTAATACCTCTTCCTCTACATTGTCTATTTTACTGTTAATCCCCCTGGTTCGTATACAGCAAGGTTTATTGCAATTTATAGTCCTGTACGTTCTTGTTCTAGTTGGTAACTGCCTATCTTCGAGTTTAGCACTGAGCAATTTGCTGTAATAATATAACATTTTTGCTGATATTTCGTTATTTTTGTTCCACCAAGTGATGTTAGCTAATGCGTTTTTCTCTCGTTGTGTAAGACCAGTTTTAGACTTTTTTTTTTGTAATTTGTTGATTTTCCTCATTTCTGTAATTTTCGCCTCACCGCAAATTCCGATTCCGTATTTAATTCTTGACATTATTACAGCTTCGAAATATAATCTTAGGCTTTTGTATGTCATACCTTGTTTTAATTTGTATAGTGCTGGAATAGCTTGTCTAACTTTACCCGCAATGTTGTCTATATGGTTTCTCCATGTTAGAACTTTGTCTAATGTTATCCCAAGGTATTTAAATTCATTTGCATTTTCTAACTTTTCATAACCACATATTTCCTTACTATGTTAACACTTTGTATTACGTAAAATTAATTTAGGAACGAACGTTCTAAAGCGGCTTGGCGTTCTTATATGCATCACTTTAGTTTTTTTAGCATTAATTAATAATTTTTTGTCGTGCGCCCATTTACATACATTATTGAGATCTTATTGTAACATTTTTTCAGCAACGTTAAAAATAAATGTACACCATTTTCATACGGTATCTCTGAAAATTATTTAAAAGTGGTTAATAATCATTGTGAAAGTTTTAAACATTCAATTAAAATTTTAATCAGAAATTAAGTGTCTTATTGAAACGAGACTATCTTGGGTAAATGAAAACAGAAATTTTAATCGTAAACGCAAATATAATAATTTCGTTGGAACTAGCGAAAGGACGACAAAAGGAAATTAGTTTAACAAAAATAATAATAATCGAAAGTTATGTTGCGAAAGCCAGAGCCATGCGTCTGATTGGTACATAGAAAAAGAATAAGCCTTTATTATAATATTTGTAACCGGTTGAAAACTACGAATATATTCTGAAATATTTTAATTATCTAATACACAAAAATTATTTTAATTTTTTTGCTTCGGTATGTTACATTAACGGACCACCCACCTTTACTGTAAAAACGTCAAGTATCACGAAGCATCCCATCGGTAGCTTTGGAATTACGTGTCGAACGTATGTTAATCGGTCTTTTAAGAGTCCGCAACTAAAAAATGTTTGCGCCATTAGAAATTAGCACGCACTTTCTTTTTCCTAACTCCGCCTTAGTTAAATAAATGTGCGCAGTTCTTTGTTTGCCCGGGTATTTGGTTAAATCCAAAATGGTCGCCCCTTTAGAGGAAGGTTTCTATTTAATTTTTCTCCTCATTTTACAGAGACTATTATAATTACCATAATCTGGATCGTTCCTCGTTATTCATTTTATTCTCATTAAAAAAAAAAAAACCGTCGTTGCATAATTTTACATCTATTTTAGTGTAAATTTTGGTAAGTACATTTTTTTGTTCGTTACGTCCGTGCTTTGGGTTCATTTCTTTTTTCGATATGCAATCTTTTCATCGTTTTATCCAATAGGAAGATTTCTTAAAAATCGATAAAATTCATACTATTTGAAACGGCTGTTTATAAATTCGGTAAAAATACGCGCTCTTTTCGTAATATTTTTTCGCCTATTGATTTTTCACAATTTGGAAAAAAAAAAAAAAGAAGAATTTAAGGTGTTAAATAAGAAACGTGTGTACACTTTTTAACATGCCCAGTTTTATATAACTTCCGAGGAGCTAATCATCGTTGTCAATAACGTCACTAGAATACGTAACAATTTTAACCGGAGGGGGAAATGAACTTCAGTAGTACAAATGTATTGTCAATTTTTCATATCTCGATAAATGAAAGCGGCAATGGAATATGAAATTTCGACGAAATAGCCGTGAAAAATTCAACTTTTGTTTAAACGCAATAATAAAAATGCGCCATCGAAAGGGTTGAATAAAAAGCGAAACTGGTAACCGAAACGAAAAAATAAAATTCCTAATCCATCGACATCCGCGTTTCCATCTGGAATTACTACATTCGATTTCTGCGTTAGGATTTTTCCAGGAAATGTTACGAACTCGGCAGTGTTTCTGGTGCGTGCAATAGCGTAAATTCTTCGGAGGACGATATCTTTAGTCGCGCTACCATGTGCGGTTATGTTGTCGGCGAGAAATTATGTTCATGCGAAAATGTAACGCATCCCCCAGAGACGGCTGAATTTGTCCTCCACGTTTTTCCCAGATGTAGAATGACATCGAGTTTCATCATTAAGAAAATATGTGAAAGTGCGCAACGACTCGACTGTGCGAAGACTCGTTTACCCCTTCATGAGAAATTGACCGATTGTTGTGTATTGTGCAGTTCTTGGTTTTTTTCCATTCTTGTTTGCCGTTCTTCTTCTTCTTCTTCTTCTTCTTATTATTATTACTTTTCTTTTTTCGACGAGACAAATACAACAGAAATGTTTACTCACATCGGCCGAACCACCGCCGTCCTAATTCTGCTGCTGTCCGAGAACCCGTTAATAGATGTTCGTTGTGTGTGGGTTGGCCGGGGTCTTTCCGTCGGAGACAATATTATTACCACAGAGCTACCACCACTGGCATCGGGCTTGAATAGAATGTGAAAGATGGACGAGGCGCGCTTTTGGCAATCGTTCAAAGCAGCCTTGTCGTCATCGGAGCAGTAGGAGTCTGCTCATTTGACTGCGAGACGGCAGAGCAGGGCGTTCCGTGAAAAGAGAGAGTCGTGTGGAACGGTGCAGCAATTGTTAAAACAAGATTGGAAGGACGTTGAAAAGGACTTGAAAATGACGAATTATACCTGCTCCATTGGTTCACACTGCAGCCTTAATTATTCGTCTGTCCTTTCGAGTTTGGACGTCAACCGTGCGCGCCCGTTAAAATCTATATAGGTTGCGTAACGGATCCTGTCTGGGACTATTCTTAGGTGCGTTGAGTAGCAACTTGAGAGTCAACCAAGTACTAGCTCACTTACAATTAGTTAGTCTCTCGGACTCGATGGAGAAAGATTAATCTGCTCTGATTGCCTGATTGCGATACATCCGTGCAAAAAGAAGTCGCAGCAAGGAATGTGAAATGTGCTCTTTCCGGAAATCGTTTTTTTTTTTTTTTTTGTTTTTTTATTTTAAAAATAAGCTGTGCGTCTCATAGGGCAAATATGCTTGTTGTGTGAGTGCCCAACATTCGTATCAATGTTTATTAAAAAAAGGATGTTTACATTTAAATGCAACGCCGTTCATATGATGGGTGGCAAATCGAAATAAATGCGAGCGTGGAAAACGGCGAGTTTTTTTCTTTTTTAAGACAACACATTTTAATGTTTCTTTATTAGAAATTTTTACAATTGAAATATCAATTGCTGCGTTGCTATTCAAATTTATTTAACCTTTCTTTATTTTTATTTATTTATTTGCTTATTTATTTATATATTTATTAATTTATTTACTTATTTACTTATTTTTTTTTGGTTCATTAACTCGGCGCAAGTAAAGATTTTGTTTACTTTCCGAATATTATCTAAACGAAATATCACACTACCTAACTACATCACTGCAGCTGGGGGAGGGGGCGCTATTCTTTTAAACTTACGGAGAAATTAATTAGAAATTACGAATTGCTGCATAACATGAATGTTACTTTTAGTATTTTGTGCGTCAATGATGTGAAGGAAAGGGGGGGGGGCTTTACAATACACCAAAAATGGAACATCGAATGAAGGCGAATTACATTTATTACATTTAGATACACGTATTTCAAATTTTAAATGACAATTATGAAAAATTAATTCGCAGCTTTCTGATCCAGCCAACTCTGGCTGCAATGTGAAGTGCTAAGATAACACATTTCACATTCCACACATTCCTCGTTGCAATGGGTAACGGGCCTTATGTCTGATAACAAATGTGCGCTAATACTCACGCTTTTTTCGATGCAATCTAGCTAATAGAAAATGTGGTAACTTTAAAAGTCACTCATTAAGGACTTTTGTTTACGAACACTGCGGAACTTGTGTGTCAGATTAATTGGTACCCAGAATGTGACAGAAATTATCACTTACCGCGTGATACTAACCTTTGTTGGATCGCTATTTTGGAAAAATGAGTTTTAGTTAAAAATTCTGCTCGATTGTTAATGATTTTATTTTTCTACTTATTTCCCTTCGACTAGTCGGCGGGCCATTTAAAATATTACGAACCCAATCACGTTCATATAAATTCTACGGAAAATTTACGTCATAAACTGGATTCACGCTTCAAAAAAGAAAAGAAAAAAAAAACAGCTAAACTTTTTTCTTTTTTCTCTCTCTTTTCAGCTTCGTCTAATGCGGACGCCCAGTGGAAATTGGCTAAAATGGTTAATTGCAACGTATAGTACAAAGCGGAAGGAAATAGCGGTTTCATTCATTTATCACTGAAAAACTGGGAATTTTAAATATGCCTAGTTTTTTTTTTTATTAACATTTTTAAAAAGAAATTTCTATGTTTTGATTTATTGTAAGATCTAATTTTTCGCTTTCATGTCTCAAAACGAGCAATTTTTTTTCCATAGTTTGTTATTAACTTAGCCGAAATGAAGAAAAAAATTTTACCTTCCCGGATCTTTTTGTTGTATGTAAATACAATAAAACTCGATCTTTAGGACCTTCTCGAGAAGACATCCCCCATAGTTCGCCAGATGATCTGTAGTTCATATGCAAGGGTCAATTTTAATTAACTGCGTCATTTTTTCAATTATTTCATTATTACATAAAAATATTACATTTAAGTGATATCAAATTTTCATATTATCCTTCGCATGAAAATGATTTACTCATTTATATATATATATATTCTTTTTTTTTTTTGCTTCTCTATGTCATATGCAATATTTGCACGAATACATCATTACTGTCTGAGATGGCATCTTCTTGGTCCACCAATCATTTACTGACACATATGTTACCAGTTAATGGTGTTTTTCTGCCGTTTTCAGTCATTCTTTCGGTAATTAATTTTAACTAATTCAGCGAAAATCTTAATCTAGTTTCATTATTCTATCTCCTTTTTTCAAGTATAATTATTGAAAAAGTGTTATTATTTAATACGCGCATTATTGTTTATTACTAATTATAATAAAATGAACACTTTTATAAATAATGTCTGGCCGTCTGTCGATCTTTCGATTTCCTGCCGGTCACTAATTTTTCGGATCAAGGATTTTTCAGTTGTTATAAATTTCTCATTGCTAGGGTAATGTTTTTGTGCTCTTCAAATTTCTTTCGTGATCTGATTGCCGAGACGTGAATGTTTCATTTTTCTTGATAGTTCTCGCGGTACTTGTGAAGTTAGGTCGTTTATTATTTTCTTATCTCTTTCCTGATTTAGGCTGTACCGTGTTTAAGAAGAATGCAGACCGATTTGCACCGTACTCGCTAAACAATCAACATTTTCTTTTTTTATTATATATTTAGTTTATTGTTGCGACCATTTAACGACGGTAAATGTGGTCCGCTACAATTCACAAATGTTAAAACTCATACCGCTATACCTGTTTTCTTTTTCGATATATGGTGGAGGTTTTCATTCTCTTTTCTTTGATAAGTGCGATACGCTACAACCCTAAATTAAATATGATAAACCGATCATCGTTAGTTAGAGATAATTCCTCCCTCGAAAATAATAATTATCGCAACAAACGAATTTCATCTTTGTTTTTACTTATTTTATTTATTTATTTTTGGGCTCATCAGCTATCGGGGTATTAATCTAGCGCGCACTATCGTTTTTGTTTACCTTTTTCCGTTAACTGCAGCAGCATTCGAACCATTGAACGAAGCATCATTGTCTAACCGAATCACGCGTCATGTTATTTAATTGTTAGTACCCGGCGCACCGAGCAGTTGCTCGGCTCACAAAATCATGCTGCCCTCAGAAATTAAATTACGCGATTCGCCTTTTTTTTCTCTTTTGAATATTTTATGAGAACATATCCAAATGTTGCGAAAATACCGAACACACATTAAACCACGAATACCAACGGATAATACGCGAGTAATGGACGGGCGGCAAAAAACAAACGTGGACCATGAGTGCAGATTACGAAAGAAGAGTAGCTCCGGTTATCCGGAGACTACTTTAAATATTATAGATCGAACATGTAATATATGCGCCAGTGATAGCAAGAATAGGGGAACAATGAAAACTATTCGAAGGCATTAAAAATCGAAAAATGAAATATCCTGGTCCCTAATATAAGAGAAAACGATTTGTTTACGATGACGGTATAAGGAAAGATACATTCCGTCTTCTTCTTCATGCAACCCGATTCGGATGTAGCTTAACAAACTTTTCATGGACTCCACCATTTGACGACATTTGTCTCGACTTTTTGCGACCTGCAATAATTCTCTTACTTTTGTAACTCCAGTTCATGTCTTAATATTTTGGAGTCAAAAAATCCTTCTTCTTCGCCCCCTTTTTCATTTTACCGCTTTTATCATTATTGTTTAGAGAAGGTGAAATGTTGGTCTACTCATAAAATGTGCAAAAAAATTTGTTTTTCGTTTTTTGATTATATCCATTAGTACCGGATCCGTTTTCATCAATTGTAGCGCACCGCCGCATTAGTGTAGTTGCGTAAGGATTTCGAATTTGGGTGTGAATAACATTCCCCGTAACAAATATTAAAAATTCCGTTGCAGGATTTTTTATTTTTCTGTAAAAAATAATAGAAAACGTACCTTTTTTTTTAAACTCTCCGCAATGAGTACAGTAATTAGGCTAGAAGTGCGACTTATTTGTGTAGATCATGTCATGGAGTTTTGATGTGTTCAGTAACGCAAAAAGAAAAGTAACGGACCATAAATTATTTATTTCACTTACACCAGAAACTAATAAAATGTTATTTAGAGTTTATCATTTACTATAGTAATCATTTTATTTAAATTTTAATTGATGAATTTTACGGTTTTGAATGCACTAATGATATGAACACCACCGATAACACACTGAACTATCGTTTTCAATTTAGTTCTTTTTCGCAAAAAAATATCAATATTCAATGCGGAATTTGATGTTGTCATGAAATCATGTGACGGCAGAACTGACAAATTGAGCGTCACATCGTGACGACATTTTAGCCAAATTCTTTTAATGTTCCGACTTCTTCGATGAATTTTTCTAAAATTTTCTTTCATACAAACCTTGTCTTGACAATTACGAACACAACAAAAAACAAAAAGACAGCCAAATCGGCCGAGCCATTCTCAAGTTATGATATTTTATACATGCGCAATTGATTTTTATATATACAATACTATTAAAGGAGCTCGTCGAAACCAGTCGAACGATAGAATTCCCGACCGCGATCTAAATAATGTATACTGGAATAATTTCTTTACTGTGGCGCCATCTGTCGAGAATGATGGTAATTGGTGTTTAGGCGCTAGTTGGCCGCATTTTCGATCGATTTTTATTAATTTCATAATTTATTTATTTATTTTTTTGACTTTAAAGTTGCCTACACTGTTCCCCCCAACCCTATCATTAAACTGCCCAAATTTCATAAAAATCGGATGGATAGTTTCGGAGTCCGTAGAGGACATACAGACATACATACATTACATTCATTTTTATATATATAGATTTGGAGCGTAAATAATCGTTTTCGGTAAATTTTTCTGTCTGCGCTTCTTGCGTACATGTAATTTATTACACATTCGTTTTGATCACTTCAAAATAACATGCTTTAGGACGGGCAATGGTTTAAAAATGAACTGAAATCATTCGAATATTTTGAAGAAATTTTCGAACTGGATTATTAAACATTACCGGTAATCAAGGATCAATGGAAAATTAGAAAACCGATTATTTTAAATCTAATGCGGAAAACAACAATTATTAAGCATTTAATGAAAATAATATTTTTGCGAAAGTTACGGAGTCGCTTATATTTTTATCGGACATTCAGCGACGCTAAACCTTCCATCTGAATCCTTACGACTATTATTTTTAGCTGCTATGATATTACACCGAAGTATCACATAAATTCGGACAGAAGTTTCCGATGAAATTCATCGTAATATTAAAAAAAAAGGGGGGGGGAAGGTGTCTGAGCAACTCGCAACGACCGATCGAATAACCCCAGTTTTACCTTAATTGTAGAGAAAATTAATTATTTAACGGTCTTTAATGACCACCTCTAAGGGTAAATCTATAGAATAGATTAATTTCGGTGATTTCAATTAAACAAAGGGCCTTCTTCAGAATAAATAAAAAAGAATAATGGCTGAGGGAAGATATTTGCAAGTAATAGTGAAAAAAATTTACATCTATTTATATCTGTTATATATGTAGAAGTCCGAAAATTTGTCTGCCTGTCTGTTTGTGGGCGCTGATCTAACGAATTATATTTCGATTTTCACCAGTGGATAGACTGTTTCTTGTGGAAGGTTTTCGTACATAATTTATTAGTTTCTGGTATGATTTAGTCGAGCTGTGGTGGTGTTTGTCAATATAGCGGGGAAAACAAAAAGGTATAATACATTTGATAAATTACAAAAAAATTTAGACAAAATATATACCGAGATAAATATATTTTAAATAAAATCGTTACTGTGGTAAATATAAATTAAACGTAAAAATTAAATAAAGTGATTACTATGGTAAATATAATTAATTTACGGCACAGGTAATATAACACTGTGTTCCGCTTCTTTTCTATTTGCGTTACTAGAATCATTAAATATTTATACCAGGGGGGGACCTAAATTTATGCTAGCTGCGCTTCTAGCCTACCTGCTGTGCACGACGCGGAGATTTAAAGAGAAGTTCAGCATTTTCCATTATGAAGAAGTCAGTAACAGAACTTTTAATAGCTGCTACTGCGACTGTTATTTACATTCAAATTTTAAATCCATGTCCGACTATTGTGGTTTGCTTTTGTGATGATAAATTAATTTTTATGAAATAATTGACGGAGAGGTTCACAGAACATAGCCGGTATCCGGGTGAAGAACATGTTCTCTTAAATATGCAATTCTGGGAGATTCACAACCGATTTAAAGCGGAATATTCTACATTTACGTAAGGTAAAGAGGATTATTATATGCGAGTTATCGATTTTACATATTTTTAAAATGATGGCTGCGTATGATTTTTAGTTGAGCGAAATATCATATTAAATCACGAGTCAGTTGACGACTGTTTCCCGTTGAATAAACAGATTTTCTAGAGAATCTTTTTTTTTTTTTTTTTTTTTTTTTTTTTTTTTATGGCCCGGCTTTAGTTAGAATGTTGATATAAATTATTACTTAATCCTCTACCCACCAAAAGAATAAATTAAATTAAATCATTATATCGATAACTTTGCAGGCAGTAAGTTGCGGACAGAATATAGCACTTTAAATAATACGATACCTATTTAAATTGCCTTAACGTTTTCGATGAATCACCAACGATAAGTTAGCATTAATTAACAAATGCGTAAAAATAATACGGTGACTGGTATAAACAATGCGAATAATGAAGGAAATCACGGTGATTGGTCTAGTTTCATTATCTTTCTCTTCCGTGTTTGGAGCAATCTAACTTACGACGGGGATAGGACACTAACCTCTATCTAGGAGTAGAACTTTTCGAGAGAAAATTCGTTTAATTAACCTGGTGGCGATTTATCAGTACCGGTATAGTATAGTAGTATTGAAAATAAACAACAAGAACAGAATAAGTCGTCGAGTAAGATACAAAAGAAACGGATATTACGGTTAACGAAGAAATTAACTGTCAAGTAGTTCGAAGTCACGAAAAATTGAATAAAAATGTCCAACTGCAGTTTTACTCGGTAATTCTGTTATTTATGAATAAATTTACCCAATTTTTGACAACGATGGTAACAATAGAGTAACTTAAGATTGTTACGTTCGCTGTGTCCAATCTCGGGTCACAAAATATACGATATTTGATAATCGCGAGTAAGGCTATTTTTCAGACGGATCTTTATGGTAGTGCATATTAAAGAGAGAAAATACCAAGGGCATAAAAAAAATGACACGCTGCTTTCGCTAACGATGTAGAGGTAACCGAAACGGTTAATAGAGTTTTTGGAATGCATTTTTTTATGCGGTGTACCGAAAAATTTTTACAATTAATGTTAATAAAAAAAACAAAAACCAGAAGAGAATAGCTGTTGCACGAAAGAGTTTTGGTTGAATTTACGAAATATTTGAAACTAGTTTTTGAAGACAAACTGCCGCAGTATTTTTGGGAAAAATATAAAAACCGGATGAGGGTGTCTTAAAAAGATTCAGATGGCCGGCATATAACACGAGACAATATCTCATTTGATGTATTGTACTACCACCTTCCCGATATTCAGATGAATCAAAAATAAATGTCAATTATAGGTAAAATAGAACGAAGCTATCAGAAAGAATCTCACGTCATCATCTGTACGTGAATTGATGAATTTGCGTCATAAGTTTTCGATTAACATTTAAAGGAAAAAAGTGTAAAAATACTTTTGGATAAAAAAAAAGCGAAATTAAAAGAAAAGCGATGACTTCGGAGAGCACGCAACACTATCTATCAAATCTAAAATGAGACATATCAATACTGTCTATCAAATCTAAAATGAGACATATCAATACTGTCTATCAAATATAAAATAAGACATATCAATACTGTCTATCAAATATAAAATAAGACATATCAATACTGTCTATCAAAAATATAAAATAAGACATATCAATACTGTCTATCAAATATAAAATAAGACATATCAGCACTGTCTATCAAAAAAAAAGTATTTTGCAACCGTTATGAAAAATAATGGAAAAATCTATTTTTCCTGAATCAGAACTTACAGAAAAAATGTAACATCTTAAACTTTGAATTGTATACCATCTAATTATATTTAAGTAGATAAACAAAAAAATAAAAATAGAAAAACGAAAAGCATAATTAATAATATCAGGAAAATACAAAAATTATAAACGCGGTAACTTAAACAACCATGAAGATAATATTTAAATTTTTAGGGAGGGATTTATTAAATGTACCATACCGGAATATATTACAATACCACTATTCAATTAGAAAATAGAAATAAAGAAAACAACGGATCATCGGAAAAAATAAAATAAAATAAAATAAAATGTTATACTACTTTTTGATATGTATATATTTAAACTAATTAGTATGTAGCGGACATTTAGATGAGTGTGCTTATATGTGTGGATATTTAATTTAACGAAGACATACGTAATAATATTCGATGCTTTGTAAATGAAACAACTGTATTTGGTAATTTTTTTTTGAGGATATAAAGAAGGGGGGGGGGGGGCATGTGGTCTTTAATGTACACGATCCCGCTGAAAAGATAACCGGATCCTTTAGAGTAATTTACACGTTAGAGAAAAACGAGAAAAAATGCGGTATTTCAAATAAATGCCCAGTTTTTCATATTCTTTATTCCTCGGTCCAGCCTCTCTTTACCTTTAATTAATGTTTAATAAATCTTCGAGTAAACGGTAAAGTTGCAGCGCGATATAATCGTAGATTAGTATGAAATTAAACTAGGATGAAGTCCGTTACGTATAAAATATATCGGTTACAGTTTTGTGTTACAGTTTTGTGTAACAGTTTTCACTTTGGAATTTACTGTACGCGGTTTTCTGGAATATATTTACGTGCAACTGTGTGGCATGCGTTTTTAAAATTTTGGGTGGAATAAATTTAATTTAACGGGGTAGCATAATAAGGGATGAAAAGGCGACTATGATTCAGGGCGATGTGTGGTTTGCGCGTAACGGTAATATGCAATCGAATGCAACCGAATTTGAGAAAAAACACCCTATAACAACGAAGTAAACAAAAGCCACTCCTACCAGGACTCCGAGAAAAGCGTGTTTCGTTCAATTTCCTTACACAACGGGATACGAATCCGGTGGTCGGGGTTGAAGTCGCCTTCCGATTGGCTGATTCTTAGCCGGCTCTACAGCTTCATTTTCTGCACAGACCTTTACTTTGTTGGTCAAAGGATAATAGCGGTCACATTACGTTAGTGCGTGTTTGTCAATCGACTAAGCAGGTTGTTCGCGTATATTTCGAGTACGTTTATTTTGTTTAATATAAAGTAATTTATGGAATTACGAACAATGTATTCCGAAAGCAAGAACGATGTGAACGATTCTTTCCGGTAAGTTTCAGTGATTTACTTGAGTTAATAGTAGGGGAAGCTTATGTTTTTCAAAATTTATATGTATATATATATGTGTGTGCATATTATTTTTAGCCGAGTAGAATATGTATGTGTTTTTTATTTTATTTTTTAATGTATATTTATGCTTAACTTTTGAGATTGTTCGGGTCAATTTAAATGATTTAGTCGAAAGTGATCAATGATGGTTCTTCGTGTAAGTACCGATAGGTGTGAGTACCATTCAAGTGGTTAATATTCAAAAAAAGGGGGGGGGGGTTCTTTAGAGAAATTTTTATTATTATAACAAACGCAGAATATTACTAATTTTATTCACGATGAAAGTGTAGATTGAATAGAGAACGAACGTTCCACACAGTCAGACAAAAATTAAATAAGATATTTTCAAAAAAAAAAATAACATCCCTTTAGCAGCGGGGAGTTGATTTTTTTTTAAATTTTTTGTCATTAAAGAATAAGTACGGACGCCTAAGATTTTTAAATTAAAGAGACAATATTTTGTAATTAAAAAAGTTATCATAGAAAAATACGAATACCCTTGTAACCCCTTTTACAAGCTCATCGCTGACAATATTATATTGCATATTATAATTTGCACCGATTCGATAGTGATTTTCGTTTATTCGATAGTGAACCGGTCGGCAGTGGTCACATTTTTAATGGGTACGAGCAGAGATCGAGTAGTCATTAAAACAAATGTTGAATGTTTCAATCTGAATTTGTCGCCGACTCTAACAAGTGTTTTTATTTCTAAGATCGTCTCATGGATATTATAAAAAATTATTTTTTCAATAAAATACTGATATTTTTTAATTTTTAGTTCATTTTTTAAGAGAAATTTAAATTTTGAAATGGAACTCTTTTTCGTTTTTAAACAATTTTTGATTTAGCGGGTTTTCTTCCGCATTCCTGAATTATAATCGGCATTGCTACGTAATTAAGAATTAAGTCTTACCTATTTTAATTTCAATGTCCACTTTTTTCATCGCCAGCAATCGGTGCCACATGAAAACGATAAAAAGAAACTTAACGTGAAAACTAATTAACGATCGAAGTATTCTATTTGTGTTATTTCTTAGACTGCCATTTCGTCAACTAATTTAACGCGTACAACAAACGCTGCGGTATTTTATGAGAATTTCACTTGATACGGTTAATTTTAATGATCGGCGTTCCCTTAATTTTTCGGCTTATTTTTTTAAATGGCGTAATAAGAATTATGCCCAATAGTACGCGTAAAGCGGTTAATTTTCTTCCATTCTTATTTTGGGCAAACTATGCCAGTTTTTAAATACTTATGAAGGTTCGTGTGCCACACTCGTTTCGTTTTTTTAATGATATCAAAAATTTAATTATCGGAAATTATCCCGGCGTGTGAAACGAATCAGTCCGATTAATTGAGCAAAGAGGGTATTGATTAAAAATAGTAGGGTAAACATTGATACTAGGTCACTGTTTTGGATTAAGAAATATTTAAATCTAGCAAACGAATTAAGCTAATGTTTCGAGTGGAGAAGATGCTGAAATAGGCGAATTCTGGCAAATCGTTACATTTGAATACATTTAATCAATGCATATTTAGATGTAATGATTTTCTGGAATTTACCTGGTAGGAAAATGGCTTGCATTCGACGTTAGTATAAGGAGGATTTTGAAATACGAGTAAGAAGAACAAAGTTTATACAATGTCTTTGGGGGGGGGGGGTATAAGAACAAATTCCACCCATCGCCTGATACAATATCGTAGTTTAAAATAAATTCAGGACTAATTCCGGGTTATGTGCGAATTCCTGGCTGAAAAATTTAAAGAGATGGCTAGGATGCTTATCTGTGGAACTGTTTCGCAAAGTCGTCTGAATCCTTCAAGCAACGAGTAGCCATGCATGTGCGCACTAATAAAGCAAAAACTAATTTAATTTTTCATTTTTATTTCTTATTTAAATATCACATGAAGAACTGCGGTAGTTTTAATTTATAACGCGTTTGAGATTAATTTGAGACACGGGTATATCTAGTACCAATTTCCTGGCATGGCCGTTTCCAGCGCGTTCTGTTAAGGGACATAGTCTTCCGCTAGCAAACTATTTATTTTTTATTTTTTTTTCATTTAAGGAAACCTATTTTATTAAATTTCGTCTGTATTCCTCTACTAAGTATCTCACATATTTCTCATCCGACTTCTTTTTACGTTGCCTTTCACTCGGTCCATTTTTTTTTTTTAAGCTATATCTTTCAATGCGATATTGAATGTACTTTTTCGCTTTATAGCTGTTGAGACCCTTCGTTTTTAAGTAAATTCGTTTTAGTCCTATAAGACTCTTCCAGTTTTTAGAGGGGGTTTAAGTGTTCCATCTGAGAATTTGTTAGCCCCAAAGTTCGAATTCTATACATTATAGGGAAGAAATGAGGGAACGACCGCCTCAGTAATATCGTATTTTTAGCAATTTAGTTCTAAATCACTTTTCGAAATGATTCGTTTTCCGGAAACTTTATTACGTATTTTTAAATGGATATGTTTCTATGCTGTACAAAAAAAATGTGTAAACAAAGAATATGTCACGCTGACATCGTCAGTATTTCTTTAAATTATCTAGAAAAGTTTTGCTGTAACTAAAAGATTTTTATTTTATCTCGCTTTTTTTTTTTTTTTTAATTAATGTAGAGCGATAAGGTTTTTCTTCTTTTTTTTCCCATATACATATTATACGATTTTTTCAAGGGCAAACTAAGGTATATACTAAGCTCGTCGACCCTGTGTAGGAGCTGTGTTTGTGTGATTAAATTACATGTTGTAAAAAACAATATAATAAACAGTTTGACGTTTTTTTTCTCCACTGTACCGGCAAGAACCATAAAGTTTGACGGATTTACAGCATCCAGTGTATATTCGGATAATGTAATCTATGGGCTTTTGCTTTGTTTCAGTTGATATTTTTTAATCAAGAATCACAGTTTATCATTACCGTCGTCGTCCAAGAGTGGGACAGTGAATAACATTTTTACGATTTTCAGCGATTTGCTGGCTGAAATGTATTTTTTGATTCTATTTTTTCCGTGATTTTTAATTACATATAATTTCATTGGCGGACTCTTAGTCGCATGTTGGAGTCAGCGTCTGATGATGTAAATTGATCGGAAGCTGTGTGGTGTTTTATATTTTACTCTTTGTAGATTTAATTAAATGTGACTGGATTTTTAAAAAACCAATCAAGAAGAACTTCTAGTTAGGCTGTCGGTCACAGAATCCTTAGCAACCAGTTTGAAAAAATATTTTCACTCTGATGATTTACTTTCCGCTGCGAAAAGGACTTACGCACCCTAATCGTTCCCAGCCCGATTTTTTTTTTTATCCACATTGTGTACGGCATTTATGCATGTGCTGCACTGATAATTGAAAGAAGGAAGATAAAAAAAAACGATCTCCATAATTTTACTACTTTGAATTGAGAGCCGTGTAACGGAAGTGGTAAAGTTCAGAACATAAAAAGAAAACTTTGGCACAACTACATTGCCGA
Organism: Icerya purchasi; assembly: GCA_039619475.1. Classification (NCBI taxonomy): domain Eukaryota; kingdom Metazoa; phylum Arthropoda; class Insecta; order Hemiptera; family Monophlebidae; genus Icerya; species Icerya purchasi. The sequence goes on from CM077116.1 coordinate 135,428,943, forward strand.
TATACCTTCCACGGCTGAATTAACCTCTACATTTTTTACATTTTCTATCTTGAAAGATTTTCATATTTTTGTTTTCTCTCTTACGACCAATTTTAGCTGATTGCTTTACCCCCCACATTATTTCTGTCCGCACTGCATGGAACACGTGCTGCTCGTCCATACATTTTGTTGAACGTTTTTTCTGTCAATCCTTTCAAAGAATGCGCGCGATTTCCTCCCAACTTCCAACAAATTAAAGTCCATTAAAAAGACTACCGATCCTCCTAAAAAACTTCATACCAAGAATCCATAAAAGACGAAGTAGTCCCGTTCAGATTAAGAACATGTCACTCCGCTCTAGCGCATGGCTACATCCTAAACAAACAACCACGACCGCTACGTGGCTCATGCAGTGTTCCTGTTTCTATCCAATACGTAATATTCGATTGTTCAAAATTCCTTTACACATCCTCAACGAAACACGGGAATCCTCTCAGATAGCTTCACTCAAAATTTTAAGATTCTTTCCAAATCTACCCAGCTTTACCCAAAAATTTAAACTAAATAGTTGTTCTCTTTGTTTCTAGCCAAAAGCGGAATGAAATAAAAGAAAAAAAAGAAAAAAAAAAGAAAGAAATAAAAAAAAAGAAATAAAGAATTTCATTTTGGTCTAGATTAGCCCTCATATTTTTCTGAGTACATCTAATTTAGCGTTAGTGGTATTTAACTTTTTTCTCTTTAATTAGTATCATATTTAAGGCGTAAAATAATCATTGAATCAAAAAAATACTCGCGAAATCAGCAATTAATTTGTTTAAAAAATAAATTAGCGATTTTCAATGGTTTTTTGTTTAAGGCGAAATATCTGTCATAGTGGAAAGTTATGCCGAGATTGACTAATTTTTTCCGAAAATTTTTATTGAAATAACCCGCTAAATGAATATAGGTAATCAGCGTTTCAAGTCCTTATAAGAGGAAATAATTTTTTAAGCGATATACGAACGAAAAAAATACATCGAAGATCGTTTTAAAAAAAAAATATATAGAAACTCACTACCACTAGACTAGATCTGCTTGGAAAAAGACGAAAATGATCTAGGCCAGAACCCCTACGCATAGTGGCTTCACATGTATTTTTCGATATGCTTACAGCTCGTAAAATCGACGTATTCTACGTTTATCTTTCCACCAAAGTATCGTTTTAATGTACTGAACGAGGCAGTTTTCCAGGGCAGAAGAAAGAATGAGACGAAGACTGAGGTAGAATTGTGTTAGAAACAAGTCAACGTATGGGAAACAGAATACAGAAGAATGTATAAAATGGCGCTATCTAGAGAATTCCAACTTGGAATGAATCCATTGCATTATCAGAAGATTGAGAAATTGTGATACGTTTCGTTAGAAACGACCGTTATTTACAAGCTTTTTGATAACGGAGAAAGATTTTCTGAAATGCTCGTTACGACGCGATGTCTCATCTTTACAGAACTTTCAACAACTGGTTTCGTGAAACATATTCGATTGATCTAATGCGTTATTGGCGAAACGTTAATTCGATTGACTATTACCGAAATATTATTCACAGAACGTTGGATTCATTTTTTTCCAGAATGTTCGATGCTAATTATCTCTTTAATCCTTTTGACTATACTTTTTTTTTTTCTATCTACTGGCTTGCGTGCTTTATATTGTGTTTGTGTAAATCGGAGCGGTTTATAAACGATGATGTTTTCATCTGGTATCTTCGCGATTCGTCAAATTTTCGTTTCGTCTGAATCTTATTGGAGAGCTGGGTAAAAAGTTTAGCGGCTCCTCTACTGAATATTTGCAACTGTGCATAAAGAATTTAGCATTTATTATGTTCGGGTGGGGAGGGGGTTTTGATGATGTCTCACGCCTGTCATTTTATTTCTCTTCTGCAAAGTCACCATCACTAAACTACATGGTAACCGTTTTAGCAAACTCTCTACCCCTGATCGGGAATTAATATAAAAAGTTTTAATCGAGAAATTATTATAAATCATAGAGAATCATATCAATTATTTGTTTTATTTCTGTACTTTTAAACGCGGATGTATTATTTGTTTTTTTGTTTTTTTTATGCGTAGTTTGGCGAAGTGTCAAGTCCGGAATAATTGGTGTACAATAAGTTTGGTTATACGTAAAATCTAAACTGATCTTCAGATTGCTCAATGAAAAATACCACTCAACAAATGATTATCTAAAATTCTCCTCAGTTTATATTAACGCGATAGTAATTAATCAGCGTGTTTTAAGTATTTTACTTCGCAACAGCGGTCTTGAAATTTCCAAAAGAAAATGACTATTTTCAATTCATTTTCACCGATCTTTTTGGTTAATTTTTTTGTCTACTCTCGTATTATAAGAAAATTAGGCGTAATTTTAAATATTCTCTCGTATTTTTTTTAAAAATTAAAATTTCGAGTAGTCTTTATTAAATCGGTCGAAAAAAAAGAAAATTATTTTTTCACCGTCGTACTTGCGCATCACGCGGAAACTACCACCATTCCGTGTAGTTTTTGATAACATTCTAGATTTTAATTATTAACAAGCTTTTGCCTATTTTAGTGTGCATGCGCGCGATATTTATAAAGTTGTTTTTCATAGTTTTCCTTTTTTCTTTTTTTATTAATGTTTAATTATCCGTAGTATTGTATTTAAATTACGATACTTTCAACGTTTCGTTTTTGTGTATCAATATTGGATTTTTAAAAGGAAACAAAAGAAAGACGCCTTCAAAAAAAAAAAAAAAAAAAAGGAACCTTCATTCCAGATCCGCGTTAACCTGAAGGGATAAATTGAAGATTTTTTCGATTATTCGTAATGTTTTACTTAAACTATAAAATTGTATTACAAAACGGAAAATCGCGCTTATTTATTTTTAAATATTTTATAAATTATATAGAAGAGTGTCTATTTGTCACATTAAAAGGAAATTTTTTTCAAAAAGTGCGCATTTTAAATTTTAAGAGTAACAAAACTTTTGGAACTCTGTCTAAATGGGACGCGCCCATAAATCACGAGGAAGGGCACCCGCATTTCTCGCAAGATTGTACGTGGCTAAATGTTTTATAAACGTTTATTTTGTAATTAAACTTTTTATTTTACGTACAAAGTCACCGCAATCAACTATGTAAACTCATAAGTTAGTCATTTTAATAAAATTTTCCGGTAAATCATTTTTAATTTGAATGAAATTCATACCTAATTAATATATAGGTAGTATTTTGAATTTTATAAAATTTATAAATTAAAATGTTTTTAATTTTAAATAAAGCGTTTGTGCTGCTAAAGAGTCTCTACGCTGTCAGTTATAATAGCTAGTGGAGATGTCTTTTTTATGTTTTGTATGTAATTATCTCATTGTTTTCAGTTTGGTAATCTTTTTAAGAATTAGTTTCTGTTAATGAAATTTTTCACATCATCGAGTTTTATAATAAGGTTGACTGACTACATTTTCTTATTTCTCTACTTAATTATAATTATTTTAATTAGTGTTGGTTTTTATATGCAGATATCGTTTATTTTACTACGATGAATTTTTTCCCCCAAACAGTTCTGAAAAAAGGAAGAAAGAACAAAAATTCTAAATAGTATTAATTAGAAGAGTGATAACCGGGTTTAATATATAATAGTAGTAAGGGATAATAGAAAAAAATAAGAAATTTAATATTCTACTTATTAAAAGATTCACTAGTAAACGCACAATTTTCTAACATATAAATGTTCTCACATAGAGATGTCAGTCAGTGTTTTCATAGGTGTAAATTATCCCGTTACATTTTTTTTTTTTTTTTTTTTGTATTTATGTAATATTTCATAAAACGCCTCATTAGAAAAAAAAAATTACCTTCTCTTTCATCATTTAATGAACTGTCATTATTGCATTAATTGCAATTATAATGTAGTATTGCGGTGTAAAAACACGGAAACCTTTTCAATTTTTTCGACAAATTTACTAGCACAATTAACATACTTTAATTTATTCGCTAAATTTGCCGATATGATCAAACAAAATTCAACGTTGGTTTTTTTGAGAGTCACTATATACATATTTGTTTCCGATGACCATTTAATTTGCAATATTATTGCTATTCTGTGCGCGTAGAAATAAGGAAAAGAGTTGTATAATACATAAGTGATTAGATTAATCGGAAGAAGCAGCAAGAGCTTTTTGTAATGGAGAAAAAAGAAAAGTGAAATCTCCGAGCGGTACAAAATAGAAAACAAAAAAAGTCTATTAAATTAAAAGAATAATGACGGATAGAACGTTTCACAAAACTCGAGGAAATTATGCTTAAGTTAACGATGTTTATATGTAGTGTCATTACTCGCCTGCAGGATTAACGAATGGTAATATCGGATTGAAGGAGATATCTTACATACCATCATTTCCTCTAGAGCCGTTTTTTATTTTAAACCTTTTAAATCGCGGAACCCTTTATATTTGTTGTTTAAGAAAATAGCGATGATAAGTTAGTGTCTTCCAAACATTGAGGATTTATTTTAACCTTTTGGTTTTGGGAATTTTTCACGCAATCAGTTTTAGAACCGTAGGTTTAATACGGTTTAAGACATGTTGCTGCTCTGAACGAGAATAGTTTTTGACAGTAGCAAAACACGGCCATGGAATTTGCGGTTTTTCAGTCATGTAATATTGAGAGTGCAAGCTCATCGTTTGCATTTTCCTTCTATTGTTGTGTATCGAAGGTGATAATTTAAATAATCTATTTCATAGTATAGCGACTCATAATTGGCCGCGATATAGGTATATATTTACGGATGGGTCAAAAAATTCACATCAAGTTGGTTCTGCTTTTTAGATCCCCCATTTAAATATGATAAAAAAATTTACGTTTCTCCACAGTTTTCACTGCGGAGTGCACGGCAATTATTACATTTTTATTATTCGCCATTAGGCATAATTTTTCAGGGAATTTACTTATTCTGAGTGACTCCAAAAGCTGCTTAATGTCTCTGCAAGATCTTTCCGTTAGCTTTAAGGCACCCCTGCTTACTCTTAAAATAAGATCATACTTGATTGAACTGGCAGAAAAATATAAAACTGGTGTGGATTCCGGCTCATGTGAGGATAGATGGTAATGAAATAGTGGATAAAGCAGCGAAATCAGCGGCTGATGAGGTGGCTTCAACAATTCCAAAATTCCCTAGCAAAAGATCTTTTATATTTAATTAAGTTTGCTCATATAGAATATTGGAATTCCATTTGGTACAATCCATATAAATCAAAATTATATAAATCTATTCAACCGTATATCTTTAGATCACTATGGTATGTTCCGATTTCCGATAGAGAGGTTAACAATCCTCGGAAATTTATAGTGATGATACGTCGGTTACGATTTGGAGTTAACAGATTACCCCATTTAACCAGTCCCCATTTTGTCCACACCCAGATGATTGAGATAAGTTGGCAAACACGGACCATTTATTTTTCGAATGCAGCCGATACAAAAACACTCAAACAAACAGTATTATATAATTCATTGATTAATCTTAGAGTAGAACTTCCTCATGTAAAATAAGTTCGCTCTTGGCTACTAATAATATCGCCTTATACTGGATTTTTTATTCCTTTATAATGTCTTCAAAAATTGTAATTTAACCTTGCTCTAATATAATGACTAATGGGTTGTCTTGCATATAATCCCCCCCCCCCAAAAAAAAAGAAAACATGATTGTACATTGCGCAATACTAGAAATAGCGGCACGAACTCGACCATGATCAACACTAAAATCGGAATATTGTGTAAAACCGGCGGTAATCTTTTAGTTTCGATAAATTATCTTCAAGCTATTGTTCGGACATTTTAAAATTTCCGGAATCAGTTTTCTTTTCTTTATTTTTGGGGGGGGGATTCGAGGGGGTACGTTAAAGAAACAGCAACAGCCCAATCAACTAAGGAATCTAAATAATAGCTCAAAAGGAGCATAATGTATCAGATTTTAAAATCTAGTGCGAGATAGAATGAATGAAAGTAGCTAGAACAGGAACAGCTGTCAAGGAAAGAAACAGTTCGGCCACGGTATACCTCACAATTGCGTTCGGAGTAGCAAGTTTTAGAGTCTTACACGTTGTGTGCCCCTTTTTGTACTTCCAAGTAATTGTTTTACAGAAAACAAAGTATTTTAACTGTGCTTTTCGATTAATGAAGACGTTTCGGTTGGTTAAATTTTTTGATCGCGTTAAATATAGCACATATAAGAGCGGCATGTGTTTTTATTCCGATTCATATTAGATCTAAAACTATTGCCAATAGAAACCTATTTTTGTAATTGGTAATTTCGCGGATGAGGGTTAATTAACGAGAGCCCGAAAAATAATTGGAAATTTCTATACATATATATGTATATAAATCGGCCGTTTTGGCCTTGCAAGGGGCTGTGCCCCTTGACCCCTCTTGCTTACATTTCTATCTCTTTCTCTTCTATACTTTATATAAAATGATCAGAATAATTCTAAATCGGTCCATATGAATATAATAACATAATCATAGAAATCCTATAAAATATAACAAACGTTACATAAAATTGGGCCTTTTTTTCTAATGGGGGTAGCCTAAGAATTACGTTGTACTTAATATATATGTATGTTTTTTTAACACCATTTAATGAAAAAAAGTGAATATTGTTTCAACGCTTTACGTCAAAAACGTTCTCTTTTTTAGACTAATATTTACCCGGAAGAATGCAAAACTAAAAACATAAAAACATAAAATAGAATGTAATTTTAAAATATTTAAAATAAGGAAGAGACATTTAAATATCTTATTGGACAAGATAATTTTTTAAACTGTCTTTACTTCCTTTTCTACACACAGCTTTTCTGAGAAAAGGCGAAAAAAAAAGTATTTTTCATCTTCGGATGGAGTTTATTATTTTCATATTCTAAATAGCGGCCTTAACAATTTTTAGGAATTATTGTGCCTATGGAAAATGTAGAATGGTTCTGATCAACTGAATTAACGGTCGACATAAAATGAATTAAAACATGTCTAATTGTGCGTGACGAATTTAAAAAAGAAATCTTATATTATCTAGCGTGTGAAATTTGTTTTAAAAAAAACGCTGAATAAAAGCTACATAAAGTCGCACAAGTTTTGATTCGATATCGCAGCGTCAAAAAAGAAGAAAAGCATATCTCAAGAGAATTAAAATAATTAAGAGCAGGGAAATGTAAGCAAGAATTAAGTCTAGAAGGGTTTTTTTTTTGAAAGTAATTAAACGAAACCACAAAATTATTCCGGCTTGTATGTTTTTAGCATTTTAAGAATAATAATGATATTATTAAAAATACGAATAGCGAGAATTCTGAGAACTCTGAAACGCTAATGAAATAACATTGTTCCGTTTGAAGTCAAAAAAGTGTGAGGTTATTAGAAAGATATTAATTCGAGTATCCTATATGAAACGAATCTACTGCAGACGTTATGAAGTAGGGCGGAATCGGATTACGATCGATCATCAAAACTATCGCTATTACCATCGAAATTAAATAATTATATACAGCACTTCCCGCATCTCGTTTTACATCGCATCTGTGAAAGTTGCACGGTAATTAAAAGTCGCGTCCCGGTAAACAAAACATTACGTATGCGTGGTGTATTAGTTTACGATCGCGATGAAGCTCTTTGATTCATGTAAATTCTATTATTTTTATTTTTATATTTTTAATTTTCAGTTGGTATAGTTTGCATTTAATCAAACGGTACAATTGATAAAGGTCGCGAATTCACCGAAAATAGTTTTTGAGACTGGCGGTTTGTCAGAAAAGTGGTATTCATTTACGAGTGAGATCTAATCGTTGAGTATAATAATATATTCACAGCTGCTAAAACATAACAAGAAGGTACGCGATGTTCATTACACCGATATGGCTTATTTTGTATCTTTCATTGCAAAACGTTCGGCTTCAGAATGATTAATTAAAGAAAAGATAATTAAGAATAGATTGTGCCGACTATCTGCCATCCCGGCGAATGTGTTGTAAAGTTACATGAACGTATTCGATAAAGAAAGGGTTTTTTGAAGGAAAAGTTTTTCGCCTATTTAGAATATTCTTACGAGGATAGCGTTAGTTGTGCGGCCGCTGTTGATACATTACCTAAGGGTCAAAACCGTAATTAATTCGGCAAACTGAATTTTCCAAAGAGCGAGGTTTTATTTTCTAAATAAACAAATAGTTTATTGAAATACGTATAAAGTACGTAGTGAATAACATTAACCGAATGAGTGCCGAGCTATGTGTTCTTAATCCGAGTGAATTCAAATAGAAAAATTTAACTAAATAAATGTAAACGCGGAGAGCGGTAAAAAATATCATAGAAAAAACCCGCGACCAGCGGCAGTTAAAATTAATTAATTATCCACGTATAAGATAAATTATCCTGCGAACTGAAGGTTCCGGAGAGGGGAGCGCTTGATTGTCTTATGCTTATATTTCTTGTATGTACGTTGTGGAGAGGTTCTATTCGCCGATTTTATTGACATTCACTCATTTCACAGTCATGAAAGAATTTAAAGTAGCGTGAGAGTGTATTATATTTTTAATGTAATTTAAGAAAGTCATGCATAGAAACTGGAAAACTGGTATCGTATTAAAATAATTTGATAGTATTTATTTATTCTGGAAGTATGGCGATTTTTAATAGTTGCTGAACCATGGAGAGCTTGCATATAAGAGAATGCACCTTAAAAGGTAACAAGTTTATTTTTTATGGAAAGGCGGGTTGTTTTTTGTTATTAAAAATTGGTTATCGAAAAATACATCGGATTTGTCCAGTTAATGTGTTTATTAAGGGGGTTAGTCCCCCGAGTATTTCATATATTTTTTCGAATTCGATAACGTTGTTGTCTAAAGTAATGCAGGGAATGACCTCCCGGGGAGGTCTTCTTTTAGTACATAAAGCAGTTTCAGTTTTAGCGGAAATCCTCCATTTTTTAAAATATTTATTAATCATATAGATACTGTTTTCTAACTATTTTCTTGCATTGTAGAGATACTACGACGTCGCGTATCAAACTCAGCACTTAAAAGTTTGAGGAAGTCACCTTTGCGGAGAATAAAAATTTCTAGCATGCTACTTGTGACACGTTTGCAAAAGTTGATCTTACATAAGAAGGATTTTGTTCGATTTTTACGGAGAATTTTCGGTTAAATAAAAGTAGTTTTAATTTATACGTATTGATTTAGCAAGTTTTTATGCCAGCAAGAGGACATAATCGGACGCTGGTACAGGCAATGACTATAAAGCCGGCGAGAAAAGAAATATGTGGCACCGGTAGAGAAAGAGTGAATCTTTCTAAGAAGTTAAGAGGCCTAGTGCATATCGGCTTATTCCGGTTAGTCTGCAAAATCGAATCTTAATGAAGTTAATGATTTTATGTAAAGAAAGATTTTTATAAAAGATCGTAGTTTATTTTTCGAAAATCATGATCATGTTTGCCAAATGCGGCAGAGAAAATTGTAAATTTCTTGGAATGAACCAATAAAGAGCTTTCTAATGCAACAGCTTGCAAAGAACAATTGTCAACTAGTATGCATTATAGTAATATTTCTGCGCGAAAATCCAGAACAATTTGAAAAAGTCACTTCGCAACTAATACATCTGGACGACATTAAAGTTACTCATTAATACTCGCTAGAGAAATATCGCTTTCTACAACTTTGTGTCTTTCTCGATTAGTTATATTTATTTCGTTCTTTGTGGTTCCTTTTTCCCTTAATCGGATCTTGGTCCATCAGTTCTGCAAAATTTGCCGGTCTTTAAAAAGTTGTTCGAAAGTAAAAGAAAAAAAAAACTAATCTTTAATTTGTAAAGGAGAACTGTTACTGTGTATTAGTGAGATGGGTAAGTTCGTTATTTATTCGGGTACACATCCGGAACTGTATCGCAGGTTTGAAAACTGCACCCTGGATACGATTCATAACGAACTCATATTGACCATCCGGTGTTTACGTATATAGAAATTGTTAATACTGGTTGTCTCCATGTAGTATTTACCGGTGCTTAGGTTGCGTGTGTTAAAAAAAATAAGGAAATTGCAAAATCATACAGAAAGTTATGTCTACAGAAAAAACGATAAAGTTTCTTTCTAATTCCGATGTTATCATTTTTCACTATTCTAGGTGATCTAGTGGCACATTTCTGTTTAGATATTCGTTCCCCGTATTAAAAAAAAGAAAAGGATAGACGGTATATTCTTCTCTGTTTAAGGTATACATTTTAGCTTCTATAGCGGAGCTGTGGTGTGAACATTTCTACATAGCATTCGTCAATTTAGTGTTTGCTGGGTCAGAGTTTTTCGGAATTGTAGTTGGGGAGTTACATCATCAATTCCGCTGTGATCCGTACCCTTCCGGATTTATTTATCATTACTTTCACTGTATAGCTTATTACAAATGTTCCCTTGGAGTTTCGTATACCAAAAATTAATGCATCCCCAGACTTGTAAATGTTGAGCACTGCCATATTTTGATTCGACAAGTGCGGTAATAATTGATATAAATGAACTTTCAAATTTTACCTGTCCAAAATAAGAGTTATTCGAGATTATTTTGGCGGTAGACGGGGGTGATTTTATGTACTCCGATTAAGAGCAATAACCGGCGCGGTACGTCGACGACGTCCTTTAACATCAATAGGTTTGTTTTTACAGTGAAATGAAATGATGACGCAAATTATGTAAAAAATAGGAATGAAACAAGTAATTTACCGGACCGAGAGAATGCGAGGCAATGAATCATCGCAGGGCTCTTCAGGTAAGGTGTTACTCGGAGGATTCGCGCTGTGCCAAGAAGCAACGTTATAATATTTTGACGCAAATTTGGCATCCACGTGTCCACACACGCATGCATTAACGCGTATTGATTTATATATACACATGTATATATATATATATTTATATGTATATATATATACATAATAGAATATTAATAACACTTTCATCGTTACCGTGGCAAGCCAAAAAATTCTTTGTTTTTCTCACCATTTCGAATTTCCCAGCCTCTTGCAATCCGTCATCCGCCAAATTTGCAATTAGTCCTGTTAGGTGGTTATTTTTTTGCCTCCGTTAAAGATTTACGATGAATTCCGCCATCTCGCGATCATATTAAACAGCAGTAAATAAAAGTTTAAATAACAGCAGAGGAGCTCATAAAATTCCGCTTGGCAGAATTTTTCTAGTTTCATTACTAATATACTGCCGAATTAACACTGTTACATTTCACACGCGATTAGCAGTGCATCGGGATTTGTTGTTAAAAAATCAAATGCTCACTTTTATACGCTATATACATCGACACGTAGATCGGATGTCTCACGACGTCTTTCGATTAAAAAAAGAGGTCGATGATTCGACATACTTATTTGAATTCGAATAAAGGCTCTCACAATAACGAATAAACAGAGAATAGATTTTACTCTTGGCCGATGTGTTGGGAGTTGTGTCCGAATTACTATGTAAATAAGTATATTAAAATGTATACGCTCGTAATTATACTTACACGATTTATAATTTTAACTTATCCGTTTTTGTCAATCTGTCGGCCATTTTATTTCCAAACATTCCACAGTGAGCTGAAGACCAGTTAATCTGGCCAGCAATCTATCCGGTTTAATAATAATCTTTCTTATTTGACATTCAACATTTTGCTCGTTAAATTTAGTTTTGTCCTGCTTAATCCTAACAAGGAAGCTAAAGAGTCGGTTACTGCGAATGATTCTTTTCCTCTTGTAGTTTAATGCATTGCAAGGCTTTAAATAAAGCATACATCTCTACCAAATACAGATGATGTGCAGTACACGATACGTTATAGACAACTGCTTATCGACATAATAAAATGCTGACATATATTTAGTCTGCTGTCTATCAAAACTCTTCCATCCGTATAAATAGTCGGAGTAATCTGCGCTTAATTTGTAGTTAAAAATATCATTGCCGTTTAATTGGAAATCAGGCACCCGGTATTTTTGATCATTAAGATCAATATCTAAGTTGGATAGTATATCCGAAAGTACATAGCATGCCGTTGGCCGGCATCTTGTAGTTGTAAATATTTAAATTTGTTAAACTCACATAACTATTTAGTAAAAGGTATTTTGGTGTACTTTTCCAATATTTTTTATTTATTAACTTACCCAAATTTATGGGTTGTTTGTAACTGTTACGACTATTAACGGAACTGCTCTAATATACAGTATGACCGATATCGGCCGTATAAACGATTATATATATGTACATATTTTTCACGAACATTTGTCTTTGTTGTAGATAAATTTCTAACCTGTAACAAACTTATTAATATAAAATAAATAAATTCCGCTTATTAACAAACAACGAATAAGTATAAATTTATATTTCATTAAATTAAAATAAATACCTCAATTTAAAGAAACAAGTTTTTTCGGGCACAGGCCATCATCAGCTAACAACACAGAGTACACCCGAATAAATGTGTTTTTAGTTATATTTGAGTATACTCTGTGTTGTTAGCTGATGATGGCCTGTGCCCGAAAAAACTTGTTTCTTTAAATTGAGGTATTTATTTTAATTTATTAAAATTTAAATTTAAACTTATTTATTGTTTATTATTAAGGGGAATTTATTTATTTTATATTTACATTTCTTTGTGTTCCGAAAATGCATTATAATCAACACAAATTTCTCATAAAACGTAAATCATTTTTTTAAATCAATACTCCTTTCTTTTTCTATACTCTTAACCGAAATGCATTTTACGAAAAGTAAATGGTTTACTTTAATTTTTACACACAACTGGCCGGTCTTAAATGTGTACATCAACAAACATCGGACCGAATTGAAAATAAAAATCACGACAATATCTTTCGAATTCTGTCTGCGAAACCGCCCACACGCGCACTGCAAGCATATGTATGCATAATAAAGTAGTATGTATGGGCAACGACAATGTATGCCGCAGAAATTTGAAATAAACAACGGCCAGACGCTCCGTAGAAAAATTGCCAGGCACATTGATTTTTTTTTTTTTTTTGGAGAGTCTAAGAAGAAAGAACTTTCTTGCAACGGATGGAAAAACACGATCGGGCGAGAGCGTTTTGGAACGTGAAGGGTAGCTTGCATGTGTAACAAATGGAAAAGAGACCAAGACAGATGCCGTACGCGAGAAACAAATAAATACTAGAATTGCAAAGAATTAAGGAGGAGGCATAATGAGAAAAATTTAAAGGAACGAACCAGTCAGATGATTTAAGTACCCTGATGATCATCATGATGATATAAACCCATAATACACACACACACACACACACACACATATATATATATATATATATATATATATATATATATATATATATATATATTACATACACATACATGTGTGTATGCGTATGTGCATAAAAAATTATTTTAAAAGTGTTTTTGTTTTCTCCAATTTACTTCTTTCGAAAATACACATGTAGAGATACCATTAATGAAATTTCCAATTTCGATTTTTAGGGTAAATATGGAAAGTCGGTTTTTTGAAAAGTTTGTATTTATGTAGCGATTATAATTGAAAAAGTAATAAATTATTCAATGATTGATCATTAAGCGTTGTGACGCTGTTAATTATGGAATCCGACAGTGAAGCAAATTTAAAAAGGAATTTGGAACAGCATACAAGTAATAAAACCAAAATTGCGTAAAATACTTAGCATTAAGTAGGTTCTATACAAGTTTAATTTTATTTATAAACTAACTGAAGGAATTAGAGGCAGAAAACTGAAGTTGATATAGATGCGCTGCTACTTGTGATGACTGCGCCGTACTAGTCGCGATTTCGTATTACATCCCGGAATAATTCTTTTTGAAATGGTACGCGTAAAATACTTCATAACGATTAAGAAAAAGATCGGAAAAACTTAAAATAGTAGTAGTCCTAGAGCAAGTTTTTCCAACTGGAATCGACATTTTGAGCAACCCAGTTATCGAAACTACGTCGAGGAGTCCGTGAATTTGACAACTGGTTTTAACCGATTTCGACAAACTTTTAAAGTTTACACTGTCGAATGCAGTGGATTTTTGCAACAACATCGAAGCGAGGTTTCGCGGGAAATTCTTTTTTCGCATTAGCATTCGAAGTAAATATTTTTCGTCCTTGTATTCCAACTTTATTTTCCTCCTTTGAACTTTAGTTGCAACACACCTTTATATTCCGTCCGTTATTTCCTTTTTGATTCGATCAACCGGCTCCGCCCGAAGCAACTCCATAAAGGGGAAAGGGCGATTGTCGAATTCCGATCGGATAATACGAAGCAATCGATAGAACCATAATGACGACGAATAAGGAAATAGCACAGGATCCGCGACGTGTTGAGTAGTAGGATGCTTACGTTTCAGCAACAACCAAAACAGGGAAGAACAGAGTACGAATGGAGGATGCAGAGCTACACTCTCAAGTGTCTCGTTTTTTGAAATAGCGATTGAGCTGGAAATTCGGAATTGAAAGAGTCTTAATTCGATTCCGGAGATGACCTTTCCGACTTTGCGAAATAGGCGATAGTTGAACGGAAAACATTACTGTTATTTTTAGGATGAAGAAACTGATAACACGAGCTCGGAGCGCCGATCGTGCGCGGCTAGAAAAGGCATAGTTGTTCGATGGAGAAAGTTGAAAAAATCAGATAATGGCGAACCTCGGTAGGCCGGGCTGGCACGCGAAGTCGTCGTCCCCATTCGCCGATTGTCGAACACAGCCCGAAAAATAATCCATCTAGGAAGAAGTATTGCCTAACAAATCGAAATCGTCTATCAGCTTGAAGCGTTACCACACCGGAGTACGACCCCGGGTCGGTTTAAAAAGTATTACGTGCAAACGTACGGGGGGTGTGTCTGTTAATTAAATTTCCGATATCGGTCGTTAAGCAAAGTGTGTTTTTATAAATGATAAAAGTGTTTTGAAAAACAACGAACGAATCGAAGAGAAAGCAATGAGATTTTTATCGGTGAAATTTTAACGAAACCGATCACATCGTGAACTCTTTGATCCATCTATGATAAACATCGGAACTCAAGAGGGCGGTTGGACATTGAGAAAGCACAAGGAACAGCATTTATTACTGTAAAATGACTTTTAACAGGTCAAATTTGAATTCAATATCGAGGGAAAAAAGAGAGAAAAAAAGAAATTGAAATTCACTGCGCAATAATTTTTCTTTTTGGTTCAGATTTTCCTTGCTGTTTATATTTCGAGTGGAAATGGAGCGGAATTAATTAATTTTCATTCTTTTCATTTATTTATTACTGTAATCATTTTTAAAATGCCGTAAATTGCCCTACGGTGTAATTGGATACTTTTCTTGTATTCTCTCGACCAGCTCAATTTTTCCCCCTCTTTATTTACCTACAATTTTTATTCCTTTATTTTATTAATATACGTTTATTTTATGGTTCTCAAACGAGATTAAAATAAAAAAAAATAAAAACAACTTTTTAAAAATAGCCTTTTATTTATGCACTAAAAGGAAGTACAAAATAACTTTATTAGTGTGTGACTACCAGATACGATCTGAAACTACAAAATATGTTCTGAAAAATAAAAGCGGGTGCCGCAGTTACAAAAATATTCGGTGTGTGTGTGTGGTATTGTGATGCGTAATAATGGAACAACATTAAAAAGTGATTGTAGTTTTGGCTTAGCATTTATTATAATATTAACATTTAATTATTAATCTGCGGCCCCCGATTTTATTTTTCAGAACATATTTTGTAGTTTCAGATTTCAATGTTAGGATGCGTATCTGGTAGTCGCACACTAATAAAGTTATTTTGCACTTCCTTTTAGTGGATAAATAAAGCTTTTTTTATTTTTTTTCATTTTCTAGTCTGGACTTTTTACTGTGTAATTCAATAAAAAACAATAAATTTAGAATTGTATTTTATTTTGCTTTATATTTTATTCAATATCTTGATTATAGGACATTTACAGTGTACACATAATTTCACATTTTGAAATTGAAAATAATGAAAAATGATTATTACTATTAGTTTAACAAATAGTATTATAGAATCACCTAAGAAATTATTACAAGATGATGCTTTCAGAACAATGATTATCCATTAGTAACTTAGAATAACTATCTGTAGAGAAAACTGTAATGTTGTTGGATTCAATTAAAATTTTTCCGATAGAAGAATCTTAACGAGCTAGCCGATCGGCTGAGTTCTTTAATCTCGGAGTGTTCAGGTATGTCCGGAAGAAATCAGTTTGGATAGAGTGACGAAGGAGGAAAAGCTAACGAATTAGAGAATACATGAGAAGAATTACATTGTCAGTAGAATGGGAGGAATGAGAAGATAAACACTTTGGGAAGCTGTTATAATGATAACATTATGAGAAATTAAATAAGAGCAGTTAAATGGCTCTTAAAATAACAGGTTTAACGTAGAAAACTGAGTAAGGAAGTTTAAAGGATTATAATTCAACGAAGTCAAAGTCAATGCCTTTCGAAATGTGAAACGATTTTATTTTGATTTTTATACAATTCGAAGACAATTACACACAGTGTTTTTTTTTCTTTTCTTTCTTGTATAAACCCTTCAAAAATAAAAGCCGAAATAGTCGAGATAACTCGATTTTTAATCGTCGCCACTACAGAACATTCACACGACGTCAATCAGAGCTGTGCCAATTTAAATAACAGCGAACAAAACCGAACTTTTTCCCTTTTACAATAAATTGGCGCAGAAAATTTTTTGAAATCATTGTATGCCGACAATTTTACTCATTTACGTACAATTTTTTTATTTTATATTTAAACTTATTACGCGCGAAATAGATTCATCGGCTTGCCTACTATTATTTTTTCGATAAAATGTATAAATTTTTTCGGATTTGGTGGTGTTCGACTATTAATGTTTGGTACGGGCTTTAATTCTCGACAAAATTTAGTTAAATTTAAATAAACGATTTAACGTTTAACTAGTGTCTATTTTTTATTTTAAGGGGTTAAGCAGAACAAAAAAAATGTTGCAACATTGTGCAAAATTAGAGATGGTGTATTAAATATATTTTTTTTTTAAATATCGACTTTAAGATTTACTACACAAATTTAATAAAAATGCGCTAAAATGTAAAAAAAATAATTACTCCCGATAAGAATATATTTTACAGTAAAATATATCCCTTAAGGGAGTATGATATTATTTTCAAAACAGCGCTAATGATTATTGGAGTCTCGGCCCGCCAAATTCTTAATTTGCAGCAATTAACAACCCATATCAAATGAACAGATAACAGCACAATTGCTCGTTTTCTTAAGCCAAGTGTTCAATATGCATCAGAAATATTTATCGTCGTTTTTAATTATTGTTGTAACCTGAATTTGGCGCATGTCGGGACTAATTAAGATACATTAATGTCGTTTAAGAATAATCATAATATCCAGCCCTTTCAGGGTGTATTTTACTGCATAAGATTTATCTTAGGTATGTTTTTATTAAGTTATTATAGCAAATCTTAAAACCAGTCTGATTTTTATAAACTATTTCATTTCATAATTTCTAACGGAAAAATATTTTTGGTTGATAATAACCAACCTAAAATTATGTTACTTTTCTTTTTTGAAAAAATATGTATTTGTTTTTTACTACATAAATTTCTTTCGTCAAGCTAAAACGCTTGTCGACAGATCATCCTATACTTAAACACTTTACCACCTTAACTTATCTTACACATATATATATATATAACTTCGTGTAATATTTACTAATTACTACATTTTAATCTATTTTTTTACTTACCAATAACTAATAGTCTATTTTCTATTTTTTTTATAATCGATGTATTTTTTCTTTACCTTTTTTGTTGAGCCTTGTCATTTATTTTATGTTTTTTTTTTACATTTTCTTCTTCCTGAAGTCATTTCTTTATTTTCTTTTTTCTTTCCTCTATTTTTCCTTTCTCTATTATTTCCTTCGGTATTTTATTCAACATCTGAGGTATAATATATTTGTCTCTTTTTGATCCCCCATCTTTGGTCTTGCTAATGGCAGAGTCGGTGCGTAAGTTTTTTCCTCAACTCGTATTCTGTTTTTATTTTTTCCTCCAATTCGATTTTCTTCTTTGTTATTATGTATTCCCATATCTTCAGTAATTACGTACACATTTCTTTTATGCTCATTACGTCTTCTTTTTTAATTATTTCAGTTTCAGTTTCTCCTTTATGATTGACTATTAATTTCAAGCATTTAATTTGCAGCTTATTTATTTTCCCCGAGTATACTTTTCTCGCAATTCCCCCCCCCCCCATGCCGTAATTCCATATCTGATCCTCGAATCTACTAGCGCATAATAACCTACTTTTAATGTTTCATGTGTTGCATATTTCTTTAATATATATGTAAAGTTTGTAAAACTACGATTATTTTCTTTGCAATGTATTCCATATGTACGTCCCATAAAATTATTTATACCGAGTTACCAACTCTAACTTTTGACACTTTTGTATAAGCTAACTTTGATGATACCTCAAGTCATTCTGTTCATCGTCCATTTAAATTTTTAAAATTCTGATTGTTTGTCGTACATTCTAATAAAAATATTTTGACCGATTTTTGTCTGGTTGTATTAAGCAGAGTTAAGAAAATTTTTTTTTTTTTTTTTTTAATAACTATTTAGTAAATAATCACCGACACAATTACTAATAAGCAAAGGATATCATTGGAGTCACATATACAGTAATCCTAAAACGAGTAATATTTCCGTCAGTGATAAGCCCTACTGTAAATGACGCAAAGGGGATTTCGTTTCATTCGAATCTATATTTATCAGTAATAATACTGATAATACTCTAATTGTTTGTCTTATTCAATTTTTTTCCAACTTACATTTCTTTATTCAATAGGTAATATTTTAAGTATCACACCGGTTTGATACACTACTAAAAACCTCCCTGAAGAGATAGATCTGTCTTTTTTAATGTTTACTTTAATGACTCTACCGATTATTTGTGTCTGTGAACACTTATCGATATCCTTACATGGTACTACTACTATGACCTTCGAATGAACAATGAATCATTAAAATCGATCTAAATAATTAAAAGTTACGCCGCGAGCAAACATACAAAAAAAAACAACATACATAATCTTTTTTTTCCCAGTAGAAATTATAAAAAATCAGTTTATTCTTTCGTAAATGTTATAAGCTTCAGCTTAAAAATTAAAATTATTTAGTGGTAAGAAAGTACGAAAAAAAAATAAAAGAAACTCGATGAAAAATCAATATAATTTATCGATTTATTTTACGTTTTTCAGAATGTACGATAATCAGAATATTATGCCGGGAGGACCGTTAAATTTCTCAGCGTACCGTTTCCGGAATACCCTGTTTGCGGACGATTCGCAGTCACCAGTTATGAAGGAAGAACTTCAAGTGTTGGACTTGCGAGTAAGAGTGGCCAGTTCCAGTTCTACGAGAAGTGAAATAGACGATTCCAGTACAGTTGCTAAATGTTCTTCGACGGTACAAACTGTTCAGGACTTGACGATTTATCGACCGGAATTGGACCGCAGTAACTCCTTTTCGCCAAATTCCAGTGGAGATTTCTCGGAATCGGCGCAACAGCCGAGGCCAGCTTCGGTTCGAACGGAACAGAGTTTCAACGGTAGCAGTGATCCGGACAGCAGTAAACTGACGAAAGACGAGGCCTACTACATAAGAAGAAAAAAGAACAACTTAGCCGCCAAAAGATCTCGGGATGCCAAACGTAAACGAGAAGCAGACACAAAGGCTCGGGTACTGATGTTGGAAGAAGAGAATCGTAAACTTCGTGAAGAACTCACCAACTGTTCGTGTAGGCGTCGAATTACAAATCCAATTTACAGTAACCTCTATTTGTTTTGTAATAATTAATGGCGTTGTTCCCTAATTATTATTATTAACAATAATGCTAAAAAAATTTAAAAAAAATAAAAAAATAAAAAAAATAAAATAAAATAAAAAAGCAATAATAATAGTAAAAAAAAAACAAAAAACTATACTAATAATATTTAATCAGTTCAATTGAATTCTTGTTTAGTTGAAATTATAAAAACCGTGAACGATAAAATGTAGTGGAAAACATTTTATGAGCTTTGTGTGAACAATAAATCTCAAGCCATTATTATTCATTCCTCCTCCCCAGTGAAAGGCAATAACGGTTAGTGACGAAGTTTTGGCAAACGAAAATAAAAAATATAAGTAAAGTTAACTTATACGTGGAAATAAAAATGAACTTTGAAAAAACAGTTGGGCGCGTCAACTATCAACATTAACCTAGCGCAAGTGAAATTTTTGTAAGTTTCGGTGTACGGCAGCAGGATATCCTACCCGAAAGAAACATCGTTACCTAATCAACTACGTCTCGGTAGCTGACTGAAATTATAGTCATTAGTCTATTCCGTTATCTTAAAGTATACGATGCAAATACATTTATTAAGCCAAAAGAATTTCTTGAATTTGGACGCAGAAATGAATCTTTTGAAAGCGATTTTCTGTTGTAAATCTCACATAATTGTGCAGCAACTTTTCCTATATTTCTGCAGATTGTAAAGTACACTTGACGAAAACTTTAAGGTAACGAAACTAATAACTACATACATCAACCAGCTACTGTGGCGAAGTTAGGTAATGGCAGTAGCGGATCCACGGGGGGGGGGGGATTCTCCCCTCCGCCAAAGGAACCAAAGCTTCTATAAAAAAATTTTCCGCCCCTGGTAATGATGTTTCGTTAGGGTAGAATATACCGCTACCACGTATTGTAACTTATAAAAATTTCACTCAAACTGATCACGGTTGATACACCTCCCCCCACAAAAAACAACAAAAACAAACAAAAAAACAAAAAAAAATTATATACCACTGAGGAATCTATTTTTCGATAGTTAAAGTAGGAGATAAGCAACTTATGCTTTAGGTTGCTTTACCTCTGACGGTAATATAAGCTAAATAATACCTATTATTATTATTATTATTATTATTATTATTTTTAATGTTGTACATAGTCTAGTCGTAAATACTGTAATCGCTTATAACTCAAGCGCGAGTAAAGTGAACGAAATATATTTAAAAAGTGTAAAAACTGCCAATTTTAATGAGATGTCTCCGCATGATGTTCTGGCTACCGCTATATTTCCAAGAGGAATTTTTCGCGTATTTCTTTGCACAATCTTAAGTTTAGAGCACAGTGTTGTCGGCAAGCTGTTTTCTTCAACGAATCCTTGGCTCATGGTCGAGAACACTCAGATATTTCGCAAAGCTAGTTGGAAGCCTCGTTGGATAAAGCCTCGATTGGCTGGTCTTGGCCGCGAGCGTAGAATTGACTTCAAAAGGATCCGATCATACTGAATAGAGTGGAACTGGAAGGGTTTCATTTCGCGATCACTGAGACTAATTTGGGTAATTGATCGCGGTAAAAATAAGTAACTAGTTTCGAGAAACAACCAAGCCATCGCTGAAGTGGCAAGCGCCACCTCTTAGGTTGTGGAAATAGCTTCGCGAGATTGCATAAGTTCTGCCATTCTTTTCGCTGTTTTCTCCGTGGTGACAAATTTTTTCGAATCGCCTCCCTTTTAACAAGTTTGTTCTTCCAATCCCTTCTTTAATGCCTTCGGAAGTGACTCATTTGCTTGTAGGCTTTCACATGTGTAAATCGGCGCACGAGTAATGCCGGCATTCGGCGCAAGATCCATTTCATGGGTAACGACTTGCTGTTTAACAAGGGTTCGAATTGATCCGCGTGCGCTGGTCCCTTAGTATGCTTTCTGTTCTAGCAGTATAGGCGGCATCCACACTTCTGCGGCCGTGTTAGTGTACAATAAAGTTTTATCGTATGTAAAACAAACCGCACACATCGATTTTCCGTAGTCGAAAGAGACTGTGAATTTCTTACGCCCTCTAGTACTCTTTCGGCGATTCAACTACTCCACTCGTGCTGGCTTCGATATTGTTGCAATCGGTAGTAAACATCATCCCGGAACTGAATAGTTTATTTTGTGATACAAAGACCCTTTCGAGGCCAGAATAAATATCCTCCAAATCAGTTTGAAAAAAAAAAGTGATATTAATTTGGCGGTAATCGTATCGGTTTAAATTTAAATTTCATCGAAAAATTAACAACAATTTTTTTCTGCCCTTAAAAATGTAACGAAAAGAATTATTTGTATTATTTAAATTTAAATTAAACGAATAAAATGATGATATAGTCAGCAATTATGTATTTAACCGTTTTTCAAACTATTCGGCTTCTAAAAAAAAAGTATGGGATAAAACTAATTGTTTTTACTACGCAGAAATAACGTAAAATCTTATTTTATGTTTTCAAAAACGAAATCCACCACCGAACGCAAACGTGAAAACGTGAATTGCGGACAAAGAATCAGTAACATCGGTGTCTCTATATAAATATGAGTTATGCCCGAATAAATATAAAAAAAAAAACAAAAAACATATGCGACGAACGTATAACTTGCATATTTTTGGAAGTCGATAAAAATTAAAGTATAACAAACGTTACATAAAATATTCGGACATTTGTTCTAACGGGGGCCGGCCTAAGAATTACGCGTTCTAATTAATACATATATATTTCTTTCAGCCGTGTTTCTGTAGCGTGTAATTTCTTATTTTTAATGCGTTAACAGTATTCTCTCGGCTAGACTATGTAAATGTTTTGTATCTGTGTACCTGTGCTCGTGTGTAATATTATTGTAAGAAGTTATATATTTTCAGCGTTTCTATAACGCCGAATAAGAACATAATTCAATGCGATAACGTATACATATATATTATTTGTTAGTTAACTGTTAATTTTGGGTAAATGTTGGCGTATAAATTATTCTGTAATTAAACGTAAAATACAATAGGCCGAAATAAAATTTTTTTTTTTTTCCATATGAACAATATCGTTTCGGACCGTTTCTAGTCGATGTTATAGCTAATGTTACGATTTTTTAGAAATAATAATTCTAGTCACAAGTAATTGAAAAAATCTGAAATACCGTTAACAATCGAAAATTCAACTGATTTTATATAATGTACAGCAGATTGGGTAATGCTTTCGTATTTTCGTTTGAAATACCATAATTTTTGGGGAATTATTGAAAATATAGCAAAAAAGAATATCGCGTAAAAGAACTTATTAAAACGACACAACTACTTAATTCTGGAGACAAATGCTAAGAAGAGAGTTATCGGGAATTTTTAATTTCTCGTACATTTCATTAAGATTTAGCGATAATTAAGCATTTTAAATTACGTTTCGCGTATTTTCACCGCAAAAGAACAGTTTACTTGTTTCGTGTGATGTATGTTTGTGTTTTTTCGAATGAACTTATTTATAAGATATTTAGATGATTTCAACATTTTATCTGAAATTTTTGTATATATGTAAATCGCTTTTTTACATAAATATAGATTTGCAAACGTTATTTTTGAAAGAAGTTATTTTTACCTATTATTATTTCCTCCAATGCCTTGTGAATTGTACAGAGTTACTTCGTATTCCGCTGATCTTAATGTACAAAGACTGAAACATTTAAAACTTCCACGATGGATATAATTGGGAAAACAATTTGAGGGTAGAGACATCATTTTTAAAAAAAGAAATCTTAAAAAACTTAACGTTTCGGAAAATTTACACTTACCATCATCAAAAACATAATTTCTAATGGTGGCAAGTGTAAGCTTTTCGAAGCGTTATGTTTTAAGATAATAATTTTTAAGTTTTATGATTAATTTTTTTTAAACACCGTGTCTTCTACCGTAAATTACTTTTCCAAGTACAAAGACTTTTTAAGAGCAATAGTAGTGTATACTACTTAATAAACGCGGAATTTGATCCCAGGGGCTCGGTGTAAAAGAGGTTTCGATTTCAAATGGTGTGCAGGAAATGAAAGTGTTGCATCTCTATACATGGGTTTCAGCGTTACGTCTGAAAGGGAATTTCTTCATTAATAGACACTGTCAGGTTCGCCAAATATTTGCACCGTTATGGCTATGATAGTTAATGAAAAAGCTCAATGCACCAATAAAGAGATCTTATGTAATATTACAAAATAGCGCGGCTGGAATAATTTTCATTCGGCTGGATAACTTACCATCACAAAGACAGCCTGAACGATGCGCTTGCAGTAAATGAACGTAAAGTGAGTCACATTAATGTACACAACAATGAATTCTTTTTGTTTTTGGTAATGTGCTAAAACTTGTTCCGGAATATATAATGCAAATAAAAAAAAGTCACAAAATATAAACAAAATTAATTCATTACAGAAAGGGAAAAATACGAAAATTAGAAATTTGGACGTGGAGAAAAGAATGTAGACGTAATCGACCTTTGTCCTTGACAACGGGGTAGCTAAAAGTTGCCACGAAGAAGAAGAAATTAATTTGTAGAAATACTCGGATAGAACCTTACTCCATTCTTCCTGCATATTCTCTTTCGGATGATTTCAATTTTTACGGAAAGTTCACGAATTTTGAGATAGGTGACCAGGACGCCGTTCGCAGAACTATTCAGCAATTATGCAACAGCCATTAGCGTGTTTTTTTGTTTTTTTTTATAGTTTAAAGATTACGACTAATTTTTGGGGTACTCTATAAACTCCAAAAGCGTGTATTTTAAAACCAGTGAGCTTATAGTTTGAATACCGTCCTTACTTCTTAAAACATACAAGAGTTTAGTTTCTTTCTTTTTTCGGACTACTAATATACTAGATGATTGAAAAAACACCGAACGAAACATGGTCAGTCAAATATGATGTATCATGAAAAGCCCCCAAAGAATGTTTAGTTTAATATTTAATACTAAATTTGAAATAAACATTTTCTTTTTTGAAATTGCGTAATATTGATTTTACGTTTTTCATACAATATGCCTTTAAATATGTATATTTGTACAGGTTGCTTAACAAGTCTTGCTACCCGCAGTGCTGTTCAAAGGAGCACGATATACTTTAAAATTTTTTTTAAATTTCACTTCCGAAGATTTTTGGGGAATGGAAAAAAGTTTTATTTTCTTCTAAATAGCGAGTTTTCCATCAATATACAGCATTCCCGGGAAAGATTTTTCCGTTTTTGAAGATTCGCGACTCAAAAGTTGTAATGTCGCCTATACATACATACATATATATTTTTTTTCCCCTACAAACTTCTTTATGTACATATATGTATTTTGGTTTTTTTACTTCTGTAGTTACCATTTATGTAAGAATATTTTTCTGTTTTTATTGTTTTATGTCCAAAAAAGAAGGAGATTGATATTTGTTTCACTGTCTGTGATACTACGTTTGATTGTTATATATTTTAAATTTCACGTTCGGCAAGTTGTCGGATGACGGGTAATGGATTTTTTAAGCGACCTTTTTATTCTCTTTAAATTTCCGATTACATCCTCTGTCGATGTTTTTTTTTTATGATTTTCGCGGTTCATGGTGAGTAACCGTTTCAAAGTTATACATTTTCTTGAAGAGTGTCCTAATCTTGAGTTATATATTCAATTTCACATGTTACATTGTTTCTGAGTTTTTCTATATGGAATTCTAAGAAATTTTGTTACAGCTAGTTTTCTGCGACAAAAAAAAAAAAGAAAAAAATCACAAAAGGAACTGGCATATCATGGTGCTTTTGGTTAAGTCTCGGTTATCAGAAAATACACTGCAAAAAATGTTATTACTTGCCTATTCGGGGGTATTCCGCTTCGTAATAATCTAGCATAAGACACATTATCTACTTATCGGAAAGTAGTGCCTGTTATTTGTATTGTTCATATTATTCTCTGGTACTACAAATAACCGGCTGCAGTACTCTTCTAGTCGAATGATTCTCAGCCGGAGCCATTTAGTTCTCTTGTGGTATTTTATGAGGAGGCCATATGGAATCTTTAGAGGGGGGCTAGGAAAAAAATAAAAATTAAAAGGGTGAGCCGAAGAATGTCACAAAAACTATATTGAAAAATAAGCATTCGAAATCTATGGGAAGTGCAATTTATTTTTAAATAAATGATGAAATTTTCGTAAAAATTTAAGAAGTTCTTTTACAGGAAACAAATTTAACGGCAGATTTGATGAAATTAGGATAATTTTGACTGATAATTAGATGTAATTGTAGGGAAAAAGAGAAGAAAACACGCAAATATTTCTTGCTTCAACACGCGGCATTTAATTTAGTTATGCCCGAGCATAGACGCTTAATGAACACCTTCTTCTTCTTGTGCCCTACATGTCGATGACGCGCTGGTCTGTTCCTTGCTGCCTCCAATAATTCTTCGAAGCTACCGATTTCAGTCACTCTTTGATGTTATTAAAACAGAGTCAGTTTTGGTATCTTTGAGTGCACCAGTATATTATTTATACCTCTGCGCAAATACCAAATATTTTAGGGTGCGTTTGTATGCACGTTATCATGGCAACTTCGTTAGATATTGAAGTTATGTGTCAATATAGCGTGCTTGATACGATTTGTATAATACAGAAAAATAAATAAATAAAAATAAGTTGTTTAATGCTTAAAAATTATAGTATTTTATATCTTCAGCATCTGGTATTTTGCAGACGTTTGTATGAAAAACAAATAGTCATTATAATAAGTTAAAAAAGGAATCTCCTTAGAGAATTACTATCTTTGTTTAATATAACCAAATTAAAATTAGCTAAAAAATTTTCATTAAAATATAGATAAGATATATGGAAAATGTGAATATCTAAAATGTTAAAATTAAAGGGGCCGTAAATGAAAGTGACTTAAAGTGTTTCAATATTAGTTTATACAAATTTAAATTCAACTAAAGATATTTTAAACCTCCATGGCATTATTTACAAGCTTATTACGTTTTAACATTACTCTTGAACCGATCCCCAGCTTTACAGGCCAGCGAAGGTAACATTTTTGATTGGTTTATTATCATTCAAAAATATTTACACCAGAAATTTTGAACTAATTTTTTTCTAAAAAAAGTAATGCCGACATGTAACAATTAAAAAATCAGATACAAATATAACAAACAAATTTAAGTGTAACACGATTGCTTACTTAGAAACCTTTTTTTCAGAGATATAACCCATCATCAGCTAAAAACACAACTCAATGTATGTGATCAGAGACAAAATATAAATCACACTGAAGTCAAATAGGAAATAAAATGGTTTATATAGTTTGAATCAACAATTTGAAGTCGATATATCATAATTGTAGGACGAGATGATATACATAGACTATAATAAATATCTAAGAATATAATAAACATTTAAATAATATAAATATAAGGTACAAAAATTAAAAATTTTTTAAAGTTTTATATTAAAAAGTGGGTTATTATTATTTGGTATTTGGTCGTTTAATATATTTCCTAAATATATTTTTTTTAATTTTTACAGAAAATTTTTGGTTATATGTTATTTTTTTTTGTTTAAAGAATTTTATTAATATTTATTAATTTTCTCTTATTTTGTTACGTAATTACATATATTTAAACGTATTAGCCGAAAGTTAAAGATTATAAAAAATTAACTTTAAAAAATTATAGATTGCGAAACATTATTTACGAAATCTTTAAAATCGGTGAAAGAGTCATAAAGAAATCTTAACTTTTTTATTTCTATACCACCTATCGCGAAATTATAAAAAAAGAACATGGGCATATTTTTAGGCAAAAATATTAGAATTGCTCGCAGCCATGAAAACCTTCTTTTTTTCTTTTTTTCCAATGTAGACCACATTTTTGCCTAATGATATTACGAATTGGAGTTTTGGAGTTTCGTATGTCCGATGTTGCTTGGCTATAAAAGCTGTCGAGTTTGACGGTTCATTGCGGAATTTGCGATGGAAATCCGCAATAAAATTAACCCAAACTTCAATTACAATGCAAGTTGTTTGAAATTACAGCAATCCAGTAGTATGATACTTCTTTCGATATGCCGAAGTTTATCAATGACTCATTAGCCTATGGACTGATCTTTATAAAATTATACCAGGTAAACGTGGATTCGTCCGCGAAAAATGTCGTATGAGTGAGTGACCGGTCTAACATTTCGACCAGGCTAAATTCTATTTTAACCTTTATTAAGACGATTTTACACGAAGCAAATAATCGAGAAACAAAAATATTTCTCCGCATGTAAAGCTTTCATTCTACAAAATCGAGTAGTGGGTACTATCACGGCCACTGAATCATGAAAAAAAAACGTAATAATAGATATTACAGGTTAATGAGATAAATTCTAGTCAGAATGTTACAAATACATTTGTAAGATAGACTACGACTATTATATTGAATATCACGAATACATGAATCTAACAGAGAACGTAATTTCAAATTTTAACATTCCTTTTTTCCTTATAATATTAGATTCAGATTCCATATAATTACAATAACAGCTAATGAATATTAACAGATTTAACTGACACATTTCGAGGCTCCACACGGATTCACAGTATTTTGTAAATATCCCGATTATAAGGTCTCATTATTATTTACTTTTTTTACATAATAATATTCCTGTTTTAAAGTAATGTTTCGCGCTTTAACTAGTTACGAAGTTGGCCTGATTGTCTGCTCTGTTTGTCACATATGACCGTCGCTCTACGCTACCAGATTAATTCAGTGTTACAATGGCAAATCCTCATATTTTCGTAATTCAATCAGACGTTTTTTTTTTATTTGAAAATTACATGGCATTGAATACGGTTGAATAACAAACGGAATATGCCTACATACACTATACCCTGATGTGTTGTTAAATCCGTTACGGTCTTTGATTGGTAAAATTTTCCTTGGTTAGAATTTTAACGTTTACTGATTTGTGTATATTTTACGCCGAAACATGTAGAGAAATATAGGGCGGCAACCGAGGTCGTGGAAAAGAAGTAAACCCGTGTTATTTGGATAATCATAGCGGCTCCTGGAACAATATCTAAGAAATTCCAAGACTATTAAAATAATCGAACTAGATAACACTACAATTACAAAGAGCAGAAACATCGGATATATTGCTGTTATATTATTTGTTAGAAACTTCCGTTTTCGAATGAAAATTTGTATTAGCAAAAAAATTACGAGCCGAAGTTGAGAGAAGCGATATAATATAGGGATAAATATTAATTTGACAGTTTTATTTACGGACTAGAAAACAAAAATAGAAAAAAAAATTAATAAACGTCTGCTGTGAATACTTTATGCACAGAACTCATTAATCAGTAAACAATGAGGAGATGCCCAATCAGTTACCATTAATTAACAAACCTTAATGTTCTCAACCATTACATGTAGAGATCTCTGTTGAGGGATACATAGACAATAAAAGCCATAAACTAATATACTTATTCCAAATGATTGCCTACACAGCGGTTATTTTGGATAAATGGAAATATTAGTCTTAACTAACGAGTTGTATAAAAAAAAAAAAAAAAAATATATATATAAAATAAATTTAAAGAATCTATAAACATGTAATAAAATATATTTGATCCGGCCGTTGTTCACCAAGAAGATTCATTAATTAGGCCAGGAAGTTGAATCACATGACAATTTTGGAATTGATCACTAGTACGGATGGCAAGAGATTTGACATTCGTTAAAACATAATAACATGCAGCAACAAATAATGACTGCGGCTAGAAGAAGTGATGTCACATAAAAAGGAAGGAGACAAATTAGCAGTTTGAAGTTTAAAAAATATCATAGAAATCCAAATTTGTATATATACAGGGTGCGGCAGCATAACTTCCTTTTTTAAAATGCGCCACTTCTTTTCTAATACATTTTCTTAAAGAGAAATGTAGTAGAAAAAAAGTGGCTCACTTTAAAAAAGGAAGTTATGCTGCCGCACCCTGTATATAAACTCGACCATTTTGACCTCGCAAGGGGCTGTGCTCCGTGACCCCTCTTGCTTACATTTCTGTCTCTTCTCTTCTATACTTTGTATAAAATGATCAAAATTTACAATGTAATTCTTACTAGTATCGACACAAAAAAGGAATAACATAATCATAAAAATCCTATTCTAACATGTAACTTTCATTACATAAAATTAGGACATTTTTTCTAATAGGGGATAGCCTAAGAATTACGTTTTAATTAATATATATATATATATATATATATATATATATATATATATATATATATATACTATATGTACGTATGTGTTTTGGCTACAGATTTCTAGGATTCTTAAAAAAATGCGCTAAATTATATCGAAAAATTCAATTTGTAAGGAACTTAAAAATCTTCAGCTGTGATATTTGGATATTCTAAAGATAGATTTTAACGGTTCCTGAATTTCAACATTAGTTGTGCGAGCTTAATGAATTATAACGCAAAATTTTAAACGAGAGAGAAAAAAAGCGAAAAAGAAACACTTCTAATTAAACAAAAACGAGCAAAAAGTTAAAATTGTTTACGTCGAATTGGTCACAAAATTAAAGTATAGTACCGGTTACAAAAGTGAATGGTAATATGTCAGTTATCAGTAACGTTTAGTTCTGACGTTGCGTTTAGGTGTGAGATGGAGTTAACTGTGTGTATGCGTTTTTGTGCGCATGCGTAAACGCGATCCCGACAGGAAATTGCTAAACGGACCGAAACGAATTTCTTCGCCGACCGCGAGTGTAAGTTGCTCAGCCAGAAAGACGATCGTAATTGACGAATTCCCGCGCTGTGCCGATTATACTTCCCATCAGTAAAGTGCTTTATCGTCGTGCAGATTGTTTTATCTAGAACGCAGTTCGTTCTAAGACGCGCGTGCTGACTAAGGAAAATCGTCTCCGGAAATTTTTCCGCAATATTAAATACCTGCGTTCCAGAATATAAAATATAGCTGCATCGAGAATGACGGAGCCGATGGTTTTTGAATCGCTTTCAGAGCGGGTGTCAAAATTTAACGACAAAGTCAGCAAGCATTTAGAAAATCAGTCATTAAATCCGTTTTCGAATCACTTCAAAGGAAATAGATCGCCTTCGCCGAGACCTTCTAAAGAAGAATACGGCAAGTAAGTTTCCATCATTCTTACATACACTTTTTTTACAAAATCAATTTATATCGAACAAATTCGAAGAAACGATTTTTTTCCTAAATAATACTTTAACCACGGCGAATACTGGTTTTACACACTTTTCTATAAACCAGCTGGATACACCATTTTCATTAAAGGCTAAAGTTTTACACAAAACCTATATATATATATATATCAGGGGCAGATCTAGAGAGTTATTGGGGGAGGGGGGATTATATAATTACGTAATATCTTTTACGGTAGGCAGTAGATTTGAGATACACCTAGTTTCATAAAGAAAATCAAATAGCGACCTCTTTAGAAATTTCAAAATGTTTTAAAAATACATAATTATTACAATTAAATTTAAATTTTGTTTTATTTTTAGGTGAAAAACAAAAAAAAAAAAAACAATAAACCTTTAGCTAAAATGGTAGTTTAGAATTTGAACAGTAAGAAAGTATTTTTACTAGACTTTACTTCTTTTTTATTTTTGTTACTAATCCGATCCGAATTCTTTGTCCGTGAGCAAGTTTAAATATTATATATTTCTCATTGAACTATTTTTATTTACATTACAAAATGGAAATTAAAAATAAATAAAAAAGGCAAAAGATCGATGAAAGTTGGGTTTAAAATAAAATAAAAACGTAACATAAATAGTTTTACTATAAAACAGTATTAAATATTAGTTTTTAATTGAACCCACAGGTAACATTTTTAAAAATTTTGTATAGTATTAATTAAGTTTCTGTTATAATAAATTTTTTCATAGAGGCTTTGGTTCTTTTGGTGGGGAATTTCTCCTATCCCGGTGAGGGGGGGGGGGTCGCCACCGATATATATATATATATAACAATAGGTGAGATAAAATCAATTCAAAAATGTTAGTTTTATTTCCGAATATGTTTACCCGTGTTAATTTTTTGAGTAACACGAACTCGAGGTTTCTTTTCAAAAGCCATACACTAAGGAACGATTATGTATACAAGTAACAAAAGTATCATTCAAAAAGTTACAAAATTTAACTATTTATTACAAGGAGCCGCGAAACAAACAAAATATTGCGTGGAATGAAAGTTAGTGAATAAAGTTTAAAAAATTAGTCATCGCAATAGAAACCTAATAACTATTGTTTTAGACTTTTGAAATGATTTTATGGAAACTCAAAATCAAAGATGAAACAGCAGTTTTTAGTTAAGTCAGTTCGTTTGAATAATGTGAAGTATTTCGTAAGATAAACTCGGTTGGAAATTCTTCTTGAGCCTTTTCCTTTGAATGCGGGATAAGGCAGCAATGTTGCTTTTTAAGCGTAAGTTATATTTTTAATTGCAATGTTCCGCACGAGATTCTGAAGTGTGAAGATAATACTGTATATAGGTCTTATTCTTTTCAGAAAACTTGAATTAAATCTTGAAGATTTCTATCAAGTGAGAGTTACAGAGTTATATGAGGCAACCGATTTTATAATACTAATATACTAGCCAGTAAAGGAATAATTTTATTCCATGTCTTCGCTAAACAATTTTCCTTATCCAATCATTTCTTAAATGGGTACTTCTTAGAGAAAAATAAAAGAAATAAAGAAGAAAAATCAGCAAGCTACAAATATTATAGATACATCATTAATTCACATATCATAAACGAGTGAGATGATCACCGCCTGCTATTTGATGATGGTAGATTTGCGTTTTTTTTTGGTTTTTTTTTGTTTTTTTTTTGCGACTCATTAAAAACAATTAGCGGACCGCGCCGGGGGATTTTTAACTATTAGTTAAATAAAACTAAAAAAACTACACGAGGAAAAAAATATCGTTTTTAAGCATTGTTACCTGACCAGCCAGTGATTTACACCGAATATACCAGTCGATCTCATACGAATGAAATAGAAAATTTTACATATATTATGTTCATATTTTTTTATTTTTTTTTAATCAAAGGTGCGCGTATTAAGGAAACAACAAGAAAATGTTACCGCTTTATGATATGCTAGTAGAAAAACAATCACTTCTCCCATCTATTTTTTTACCTTTTTCGTTTCGCCTTTGTTTTCTTGCTATCGAAAATTCGGTTAAAAATTGAGATGAGACTTCGTTTCAAATAGATTACTCAAACTACGAGAAAAATAGTATTTTTCAATCTGTAAGTCATGGGAAAAGTGCTGTTAGAAGTGATATGAGAAAAAGGAAATCGTTTGCAACACTAGAGTAAACCTCGTCAAGGGATTTAAAAATAGAAATTTAATAGACTAGAAAGTTTAATAGTCGCATTTAAATATAAGATTCTATTATGCGACACGTAAAGTTTTAATTAAATAATCAGCGAACTACTTATTAAAGAGATTTTATCGTGATAATTAAATTGATGCCACGCCAGGTTTCCTCGACTGATCTTAATAATTATTCTAAATCATACTGCTATTGTTGTTTTAATGTGACTAGAAGAATGTTATGTAAGGTATTCGTAGATGTTTCGGAAAACATTTTTGGAATCTTTTTACATAACCAACTACAGACTAGGTTGAGAAAAGCAACCGTTTTCCGGAAGCTAATTGTCCGGATTACAACTGTTGCGGTCTGGTTGTTTGGATGCGGTAGTACTGAACAATCGACTGTTCCGTAAATTTTGCTATTATACGGGGTCTTTAAATTCAGTATTGAAATTTATAACTGCTGAGGTAATATTATAAAATAAATAACTTTCCCTTATTCTTAAATAAAAAACGGTATAAATCAATTTACTTTAATATAAATTAAAATAATTTACTTTAGAAACGTTTTTCGGCGTAGCCTATCATCAGCTAACAACACAGAGTACATGTTCTATTATTCGCAAGTTCTTGTTGTTCAGATATAGGTAGCTCACTAATGACGATTCTGTATGCACTATGAATGTATACGCAAGATGTCACGTGAAACTGTAAGCATTGTTTTCCCACTTACTAGAGTTATTATCTCTAACTAAAATTGCTCTAATTATTTCGTTTTCTTGATTCTTTTTCGTTTTTCGAATCAGTTATAAGCATGAAGACACCATTGTTCGCATATTTTTCAATAGCTGACATCGACCTATGTTCAACAAAAAGTGCAGTTGATTATTTAGATTTGAATATGATCAGCAATGGGGACAATAAAGAAACCAAGAGGAGGAGCACACGAAAGAACAAAGGCAATAATACGAGAAGTAGAAAGGAGTTGACGAAAAAGAAAGGGACGCTCGAAAGACAGAACGGTGCATTCGGAAAACATGTAGTCAGGAGTACATTCTTAATTATCATTGATGTAGTGCAAAGGATAACAAGGATCTGTAAATGAAAAATGAATGAGCGAAGCAGGCTAAAACCGTAACCGACATAAGGGTAGAAGTAATATAGCGTAGTGAAAAGTTATGAAATCAAGAGTAAGCAGAAAGAATTGGATGAATAAAATGATAAAAGGAATGCTGATTAGGAAAGAACAAAGAATATAAGCCAGACTGAAACTTTAAATGGAATTTCCTAGACAGCAGCTGTATGCTGATGGTAGTGCATTTGTCAATTCCGTTAAAAATTACATTACGAGACAGACAATCAATTTTTTTATCTTCATCTATACCAGCAGGCTTGGGATCGAAAGTAGTGGTGAGTTTGTAAAGGGTTATGGAGAACAGATTGAACACATAAGAACATGGCGAGATTGATTAACTGCTTAACTGATTATTTAACTTTGCGAATACTGTGCAAACTATTTCTCTTCTTTTACTACTCTTTCTTCCTGTATACAGTTTCCTCGTGTTCTTAATATTTTCCTTCTTGGTGATCTGCTTATATAACTTACCGGTTTCTAATCATACCGGTAATAAGATTTTTTCATCTCCAAGGTATAGCTTTTTCTCGTCACTACTTCTCGTATTGACGGTGAAATTATCCCATTGATCGCGATATTTTAACTCAGCTTTTTCTTTTGGTTCATTGAATGCCTTATTGTTCATTCATATTTATAATCCTATTTTTTCCTTCTTTCTTATGTTTCTCCTTTCTGTTGTCCATACCGATGCGGTATAAATGTGTATAACTGTAAAACCGACAGGCGACTTTTTACATAACGTTAACAGTAAGAATTTTACGAAGCAAATTTTTCCTTTCTTTTCTTTGCTGTTCAGTGATTCCTTCAGTTAATTTAGCACGGTGGAATTTAAACGTAGCGACTTTTATCGATGAATTAAATGAATTACCTATTTCTGAGAACAGTTCATTTATTGTTGAATTTTACGCAAGTTCAAACAAATGAAAATATAAAAACTTTTCTCCCTTCATTAAAAACTGGAACTGATCAAATAAACTTCTCGCATTTTTCCTGTCACAAGCATTTAAAAGCGTTTATAGGTGGGGTTTTTAAATTTTTTTTTTTGTTTTTGTTTTTAGTATTCTACATTTATTTTATTTTAATCGAACATATTGAAAACAAATTCAGCGGAGAGTCTTCAGAAAAAGAGAAAGAATTTACTTTTTTTCCGTCTTTATTCTATGGTGTACACACACACACACACACACACACATATATATATATATATATATTATATGTGTGTATGTATATATATTACACACACACACACCCATACACATCGTAGTAAATTAAATATGAACAATTAGTTTTTGAACGTGGCGTAGTTATAAGCTCTGTGTTAGTATATCAAATAATATACACGGAAGTATATAGATTTTTTTTTGTCTATTTGGCCATAATTATGGTATAGAAATGATATTTACCGTTAATCACAGCTGCTGTAGTTAAAAATCAGTGTCCTGATCAAGCGGAACTCGAATCTTTTAATCGAATATTGAAAAGCACGAAAAATTGTGACTCTGCTAGGTTAAATAAGTAAATAAATAAAAAATAAATAAAAACAAATAATGTAATAAAAAAATCTTTCGATATAAACAAAAGGAGCGTAAAGAACGTTCTTTTCATTTAGGCCAGTTTGAAACGAAGATTTTTTAAATTTGAATTCAACTGAATTAGTTATATATTTTACGATTATTAGATATTTTAAATTCATCTATAACTTTGTACACGGAGGATGTGAAAATAATCGCTCTATTGGATAGTTTACATTTTTAGAGAGCAGCGGATTTACGGGAAATAATTTTCCATTTTTGCCGACACCTTTAAGTTTACTAAAATATCTTCCCCCATGGGTTTGGGGTAAAAATGATTGTACAGGATTATTGCTAGCACAACAAGCATTTTGAGATCATTTTATTACAAGTTACTTAACCGTTTGTTCGGTTAACGAAAGAATCATATGTTTAAAGAAGACAAAAAAATCGAATTCATTTCTGATAGTGATTATTACGTAAAGGCAGAATCTGTAAATCACCGATTGAAACTATTCGAATAAAATGAATATTACACATCCGTTATAATATAAATATATCAAGCAAATATTTCCGTAAATGTTTTAACATTTACCAAGGTATGCTTTTATGGTCAGACCCGAGGTGAAATAAATACTCGAACACGATTCAGCAGTAAAAGTTACGGAAACGAAGGGTTTTTATAGATGAGAGATTTTGGCAATTTCTGGTCAAATCCGCATTTAGCTGACTCACTCCGCCTTCTTGTTGTTGCTGGGCGAAATTAAGATAGTCATTCTTGTGTCATATCTCCGGTTTCTTGCCCGTAATTGATTTTAATCTCTAGATGACTTCTACCGAAAGTACGTCGATTACTATAAACACTAGAATGTTGTAATTAATGTTTTTTTAAACATTTTTTTTTTGGTTGTCATGTCAACCAAGGACTTTCGCCCAGCAACAACAAGAAGGCGGAGAGAGTCAGTTAAATGCGGATTTGATCAGAAATTGCCAAAATGAAGGAACTAAGAACTGGACTAGGCGGGGAAATGGAAGGATGTTTGAAGCGCAATGAGTACCAAGAGACGGAAAAGATAAAAAATTAGAATAAAGAATAG
The DNA here is from genome assembly GCA_039619475.1 of Icerya purchasi. Classification (NCBI taxonomy): domain Eukaryota; kingdom Metazoa; phylum Arthropoda; class Insecta; order Hemiptera; family Monophlebidae; genus Icerya; species Icerya purchasi. Next base: position 135,465,910 of record CM077116.1, read on the forward strand.
CACGTTCAGTCGAGAGCGATGGGCAATCGAAGAAGATAGGGTTAGGAACGCAGACAGCTTCGCGATGAGGACGAAGATGACAGTTAGGAGAGAGGGTGTTAAATAAAAATGAAAACGCGAGGAAAGTGATCGAGTACAATTAAGGCGAAAATGAAGAGTAGAGACAACAGCAGATGAAGGTCCTCGGTTGACGAGCCCAATTAAAAAAAAAAAAAAAAAAAAAAAACGCCGTAGATTAAGAAAGTCATAAAACCAGAAGTAGGTATGGGAAATTCGACTGGATAAACAGGTAGAAGGAAAAATTATTAGAAAAGGATAAAGCGTAAATATCTGACAAGAATCTAATAGGAAATTTTAACCATAGGAGAAGCAAGGGTTGGAAGCACTAATTTTACTGAAATAGAGGCAACAAGATGAAGCAAACTAAGGAATCCATATTTCATTTCTATCAGTTTCTACATGGCTAGGGACCTAGAGCAAATTGATACGGGGATAAAAGAAGAGCGAGAAGATTGTAAATAAGAATCGAATACGAAGAGAGACAAAATCGCAGTAGTGAATGGGAAAATGAGAAATGCAAACGAAATTTTCAAAGAGTTTAATAAGGGAAACGTAAAAGCATTTAAGGAAAGATAAATGAAATGAGTGGGATCAAAAATTAAATATAATTAATTATCTGGTACCAGAGTTGTAAATATTAAAACAAAAATGACGAGGAAAAAAATAAAAACAAATAATTCAATAAAATAAAAATACAAATGCACAAATTAAAATATTCCTCTATGGAATTTATTCAACCGTATTATTTTATAAAATTAAATTAGTAGTTAAGGTGCGACTTTTTCCCGTAACATAGTAGCAATTGCAATGAATGACGATTAATGAATACCGAAAGAAAGATTAATTTACTAAAAAATTATTTTTTTGTCATCTTTACTTCCCTAAAGACTATTTGAAGCAGATGATTACAATGTCTATAGAATAAAATTGAGGGATTTACAGAAGTGACCCGGTAATAAAGAAAGAAAGAGAAAGATTAGAATAATATTTGTCGGGTAATAAACGTGGATAAATCGTATCTTATATAAGATTTTTCGTTATTATTACATGAAATAAACAAACTGGAAATGAACAATGGGCCGTAGCGTGAGCGAATGATTGTAACATTATTATTAGCGCATCGCCGACGGTCTGGTTTAATCTCCCTACGAAATCATGATCTAGTTTCCATGCTGTCTACTTAATAATCTTTTTTTTTCTTTTTTCATTGTTTACAATTTATTTTCATTTTAATTATTCCGTATATTTTGAAATAGCGTATTACGTTCACACGAGGAAATTTTTAATTTTCCTCCATTTTAACTGAATGTTATAATATGTTACGTACTGCAAAATTTTGCAAAAGAAAACCTATTTTCCAGGGCTTTACATTAAATTTTATCATAAATCACACACACACATATATACGTATATATATATTTACTGCGAGTTACATTAATATGTTTTCTCTTTAAAGAACGTATTTCTTGGTGAATGAAGAAACAAGTAGAATTTTTTTACAACCTTAGATTTTTTCCCCTCTGATTACCTGCTCGGGTCATTACGGCACAACGCGCGAAGAAATTATTATAGAATGTTTAAAAAGTTGTTGATATTAAGGAAAGTTAGAATTGTCCACAGCTGTTCCGGGTGATTGGCCAAGATAATGTGTAGAGGCTCGCCCTTAATTCTACTAAAATAGATGTATTGTTTTAGGATGTGTTTAACAGAAGGCGTCACTGCTGCATGGCAGAATGCGCAAGAAATAGGAGAAGGGGCTCCCTGGATGATATAATTGTGTGGTACGGTTGTATTTCCCAATTTCAATCGGTTGAGGGCAGAGCATTCTTTTTTTGACATTTAAATCGGTGGCCACCAAGGTTCAGCGCTCAGCTTGATGGTCCTTAGAAAAGTTGTTACCAGTATGAAATCTAGTATTCCTTCATACTCCTATGCAGGAAGGAAACTATTTCTGACGATGAAGGCATCAAATGATATAGGGGCGGATAACGTTGCTTTAGCGACCCAGTCCACGCATTCGTTTCCGGGGGTATTTTGGTATGTTCCGGTACCCAAAGGAACCCTACCTACATCGCCTTTTGGGAGAGTCGTTACACCGTTGTTCTTATTTTATTAACTAGCGGCCAGTTATAGTAAGTGACCTGATAATTTGGAGGGAAGCCAGGAAATCTGTAATAATTACGTATTTCCCATTACCGGGCTCACATCACTTCCAATCCAAAACGGATTCCACATAATTCGGCTTCCAATGCAGAGCAACAATTATCTAGCCGCGTAGTCTGGACTTCACCCGAAATTAAGTAGGCACATGCATTGGGAGAGGACACCGTTCTCGTGACATCTACTTTAGCTCCATCTGTGTAAACACGTGTATTGAGTGTGTAAGTTTGTATTTTTTCAATAACTTTCTGGCGAATTGAGTAAACCACTTTACTACATAATATATATATTTACGAAACAGAAAATTAACAATTAAAGGGGGGAATCACATTAGGAGATTTATTTTTCTGCTTTATTTGTGAATTTCTTTGAAGGGGAAAAAATAATTGGAATTAATTTAAACTACTAGGTCTTTTTAATCATATTTTAAGCTACATTTCACTTTTTTTTTCAAGCATTTTTCATGAACAATTTTAAAGTTGTAAGCGCCTATTCGTAGCGGTCCTGAGTCAGCGTTCACTCTTGGCGTGCAGTGTACAGGTCTCAAAGTACACTTGAAAGTAATGAAACAAATTCGTTTACATTATTTACATGTTTTATTATTGGATGAATCTAATTATAGCTAAAAATATTAAAAATTAAAAAATCGAGAGGCATTTGAAAAAAAATTTCATATTTTCACATTTTTTTCTTTTCAGAAAAAAAATATATATTCAAAATTAGGTTCATCTAAGAGATAAACTTTTATGACGAATAATTATTACTTTGATTTTTTAAAATCGATCAATGATTCGCCGAGTTATGTTGTACGCCAATTGAAAAAACGTAATTTTGAGATGAATGCGTTTAAAAAATTCGTGATAATAATGAAATATATTATGTGCTCAGATTTCAATCAGCTATTCCAGCACCATACAGCAACCGTTCTTCTTCTTCATAAGTATAATTCAGCTTAATCATCTCTTTTCTAGCTTTACTCGCTTCCTTCGTTTCCAGAACGCTATCTCTATTTTATCGTTTAACGCGCTGCTCGTTCATCTCCGCGAGCCAACTGCAATCTCCAGTCCGTTGAAAATTAACAGTAAGGCACAATTATGCTCGTTAAACAAGACGGTAGTTTAAGATGTTGCAATTTCCATAACTTTCAGTTCACAATGTAAATGCTTTGGAGCCAAACGCCAAATTTTTGAATTGAAACTTTCGTTTGCTTTTTGTGTGTGGGCACCTAAGCATCTTGCCAGTAAGTCTTCTCTCGACATACCCTCAAATATAGGTAATAATTATTTCTACACGTCGGGGTATAATGGAATAGGGTGAGTTTCGGGATCAGTTTCAAGAGTTTTAGCCTGCTGCCACTTGCACTAGCTGTCAATGTCCGTTGGATGGTTCTCGTGTCGACGATTTTCGTCATGTGGTAGAATGTAGCCCAAATAGACTGTTAATATTTCTTCGAATTGGTAATCTGTGGTGCGCGCTCAATTATTTTATTAAAGTTTAGCCGGTTTAGCTTTTCCGCCGAGTTATTAACTTTCTTCACATTTAAAAATTGAGTTCATATTCATTTTTCAGACATGACCTATACCACTCGCTCTTGATAACTACTTGTTCGTCGCTATAAGGATTAACATTGAGAAGAGCTGTATATAAATTTATCACTTTTGGGATGCGAAGTCATTTTTTTTTCAATGAATTTTGCTATACCTGTCGACAATAAGTAACGTGACACGGACTTGTTTCATGCCCGTTATTTGGTAAAACTGTGTGAAATTTATGTAGGAGGTAGAGGTGGGAAATACGAACACAATGCCGTTTGTCGTGTTCTGATCTGATCCGTAGAACTTCTTCTGTCGCACGTGTGAAACATGTTAGCGAACGTTTCTAATCCAGCGAATTGCGAGATACGTGCAATCGTAAAATTTCTGACGTCTGAAGATCTTGCAGGTGCAGAAATTTATCATTGACTGTACATAGTATACGATGCAAATAGAGTTATGACGCGAAATAGGTGTACGAATGGACCACGGTATCTGAAGAAGGAAGAAAATACACATAATATTTAACTAAACGGCCCGTTGAGACCCGTAGTATACGAAAGACTTCGAATTTCGCTTTGAAATTTCTTAAGCATATTTTCGAATAGTTATGCTGATGATAAATGCAATAAAAATCAAAAAAAAATCGATTTTTTAAAGTGACTAATGTAGTTTTTCTTCTTAAGCAAAATTATTGAAAACAGTAAAATAAATAAAAGGACGCATTTTCTTTGTGTACAATAATATTCCGGCACAACAAAATACAAAAAAAAAAAAAAAAAAACTAATGAAAAAGTAGCATTTTTTTAATATTGGGTTTGTTAGCGACCTTTCCATATTGTAAAATGTAAAAGGTAAATGTATCTTATTTATTTATACCTATGTTTCCGGTACATAGTCCAAAGGTTCGTTATCCGGTACTATTAACTGAAAATTATAATTTGTTTTTATTTGTCATCTCCGCTTTTTTGAACTGGCAATTGACAATGGACATAAACATTAGTTGAAATTTCTAGATCAGAATGCAAATATTTTGTTCCCTCCTTTTTATTTATAAAGATGAAAAACAAAAAAAAACAACTCACAAAAGCTGTTCCTAAGAGATACAATGGCGGCTAAAAAATAGGTAAGAAATAATAAAAGCTGTTTTTTTTGTAGTTGGTTGTTGTGTCGAGCATTTTTTAATACGCAGTTTTGAAGAATAATTCAAAAACGAAACCAACTAGCTAGACTCTTCTTTTTTATTGCTGTTTAATGAACCGCTGCAAAATCATCGAACAATAGACCCGCGTAAAAAAAATAATAATAACCATTTTATATTTTCTAACGGAAGTCACGAATTGAATGAAATATCCGACCTTATTGATTACATCGAGTATAGAAATTTGTGCGCGTGTGATTTCTTTGTATAAAATTATTAATAACATATATAAACTTCTTTCAATATGCAAGAAAAATATAAAACAAATGATAAAATGTGAATTTATGTGTAAAAATTAAAGTGCCGTATTTAGAATCTATAAGACTTGAAAAGTTTAAATAAGAAATATTTAAACGCTATAAGCAAAAAAGATATATATGCGCAAAATCTAAACCCCATTTATAGAATTCATCTAGCATTATTATGATAGAGGAAATTTTAAAGTTGAGGTATACATAGAGATAATAACCTAAGCAGGAAACGGAACAACCAACTAATTACAAGTACGCTAACGGAAAAAAAAGTAAAACTGAAAGCGCGCTGCAATTCTATAAATTTGGATGGCGGTTATCTCTTCGTATGTAATATTGAAACTGATTCCGGAACAGAGGCATTGTAACGAAATTATTCTTAGCATATATTCAAAATAGTATTGACGCGAAGCGGTTTGTTTCCGATGATACACATGGATGTTTGGTGGGAATCTGTAATTTTACTTAAGCCACGAAAATATTTGAAAGCAAACTGAATCTGTTAAAATTACTGGCCTATTGATTTTCAGTTTTTTATAAGACTATATCGGTATGTTTTCTTTGAAGTCAAAAGTCAATTGCCAGATTTATTTCACATACAAACATGAATTTTCGTATACAAATAACGATTACGACTTTGTTTTAATTAAAATCAATGTACTAGAGTTTCTAGAATTAAATTTTTTCTTTTTTAAATTTTAAAATAAGTTTGTGGCTTTCACTGGGCAAGTATGCCCGTTGTGTGAGTGCCCGACACTCTTATTATCGTTTATTCAGTTTATACACATTACAAAATTACCCCGCGTCCGTGTGTATCTTTGGGACATTTCACACATTTCTCCAAGCGGCCGCATCATGACAGGAAACATAATGAGACAGGTTGAGGATGCTTCCGTCAAGCCGCCGTGTTTTGGCGGGAAATAAAAATTAGTCCGCTTATAAACATTTACATTTTTTTAAATTTATTTGTGGGTGTGTTTTTTTGTTTTTTTTTTTTTCTGCATCATAATATTGCATTGTCATCGGGTTCTGACAATTAGTAAAAATTTTAAAAATCAGGCGGACGTCGGGAAGTGTGTGAATAATGGATTCTGAAATTCCATTACAGACACGAAAGTTACCAATATAAAGCATATAAAAATATCGAAAATTATCCCTTGCGTTGGTCGTGATTTTTCTATTAGTAGCCGAATATTCATAATCTGTTCCCGTGTCCCTCTTCTTTGTATGAAGTCTACTTGTGTTTCTATGAAATCTGGTTGCGTATAAGATTGTACAAAGATGTTTATACGTAATTTTTAACGTCATCTTATTAATGTGCGGAATTATTGATTTTGTTCGGTAATTTTTTGTAAAATGCTTTCTTATGTAAAGTGATATATGTGTAGGTTGGCACTAATCTTGTTGCTACCTATCGGACTTCTATGTGTTATTGCAGATTGTGTGTACGTTGACCAGCTGTTTTGAATATTTTCGGCGGTATGAGGTCACAGGGTCTGGAGCGTTATTTTGCTTCAGGTAGTCTATAGCGTTTTGAACCTCTGCAAACAGAATAGGAGGTCTGAATCATCTATTGAGATGATGTCATCGGTTTTTTGAACTCCCTCTTCCGCGCTCTATACAACTTAGCGAAGTACTGATGCCATGTTTCAGTGATATCATCCCTTTTATATTAATCCATTATCATCTTCAATTATCTGCGTTTTCACTTTAAATTCTTTCGCAACTAAACGGACCTTTTTCGTATAGTAGTTTCATATACATTTTCCGGCGTCTTTTTAATCTCGTCACATGCGGTTTTAAGTTCTCGGATTTCAATTTTTACGTTCTTCTGTAGCAGAGTTGAAAATCAGTGTTTCCATTTCTTTGTTTTTTCTTGCGCTTATGAGTTATACGCGCTCTTAATGTGTTCCTTCAGCTGGTTCGAGGTTTGTTCCGATCGTATGTTTTCATTTTCCTCTGCGCCATCATATAAGTCTCTTTCGCCTGCCTATTTTTCAAAACTTTTTTGATCTTGTAATTTTCATATTTGTTGAGAGTGTCCCTTCATTTCGAACTTCAAGTTTTAAATTGACTATGGTCTGGCCTACATATCGTTCTCGGCAGTGTTTTAGAATTCTTACACGATGAATTTCATCGTGTCTGTTAATTAGTAAAAAGTCAGTTTGATTGCAGATTCTATCTTCCGGCAATATACAAGTTTTTAAATTGTCAGTGTGATTTCGAACATCGTGTTCATTTAAGACATCTGTTGGTCGATAGCAAATTGCATTAGTTTATCTGCCCTTTCATTTCGATTACCAATTGCATACTTGCCTATACGTTTTTTCCGTATGTGTTCTCATTCATCACACATTCAGCCAATTGTGGCGTTAAAATCGTTCACGACGATATTGATTTCATGTCACGCGAATAGTCTAAGCCTACCATTAACTTTATCGTAGAAAAGCTGTAATTCCTCTTCTGAGCCACTCTTAGTTGGCTGGTGCATATACTTGACATCGATTAATCTCAATACTAGGTCAGTCTTCAGTCTTTTTAAAATAATGCGCTCATTGATCTTTCGATATTTTTTTTACTGTAGACATCACTATAGATTCGACACCCGCCTTGCTCAGTGTCTTGTTACTTGAGCTGTATATTTTGTAATTATTTCCCCCGAAGCGACCTGATTGGTCATAACGCCTTTCTGATAAATCACAGATTTTTATTCCACGGCGAATTAGTTCCCGTTCTGCAATGTGAAATTTTTTGCAATTTCTTCAACACCACGTAAATTCCACGCAGCTATTCTGTTTGTTTTAAATATCCTAAATTTTGTTTTGGTTTTTCAGTCGTATATTTTACATTTTGACTCCGAATCTCAGAACTCCGATTGCCAATCGGGTCGCATGGCATACCGGTTGCATTAATCTGATTCCACAGTTGAAACTCAACGGGACGTAATAAATAATCAAACGTAATTAGATATATCCTTAAATTTTTCTAAAATCGTGAGGATAGTTTTCCCAGAGTTCTTTCAATAAAGCCAAAGAACTTAACTGGTTTTTTTGAGCTACATTATTTTACGTATTGAGCATATAAATCATAGCAAAAGACAAAACACGTTGCTGGTTCTATTATTAGTACGATTATTGGACTAGTATGGTGATTAACTGGGGGCTCTGGAAGTTATAATTATCTGAAAATTTTTTGATTACTGTTAGTTGGATGACGGATGAACTTATACTATATTGTTAATAACTGCAATTACGGCGAGGAATCCTTATCACCGGAAAGGGCCCCTGAATTTTTCGTCACACTTTATAAAAATCGGGTACCCGACAAGCAATTAAAGAATGAAAATAAAATTTAACAAAAATTAAAATCGCTAAATTATAATTATTGTTTAAGAAAGCGAGATATTACTTTTTTTCCCGATCTTATTGAAAAAATACGCAAAGGCCGAATGTTCTGAAGTACCTATTTCCGAAAACATATCTTAAAGATTATGTGTTCCGGAATTCATCAAAGTAATCGGAGAAGTTCGAATGGATGATGAGGTACCTTTTCTCTGTGGAGGGAGGGATTTTGATGGTGGTTAAAAGGCGAGAGAAAGAGTGTGAGAAAAAACTTAGAACAAAAGGAACTGAAAATCATAATGGTTTTTTCGTATATGATTGTTAAAAGATTATTTAGTCGACTAGAGTTGGCTTTCGCGTGAATAATAAAAAATGCATGGAATAATAATAAAATCACAAATATTCACCGATGAACATATTTCTCTGATAGACCGATAGCTGGCTCGAAAACAGAAGAGAGGGGTAGAAAAGCACAGTCACACATATGCAGAGAAATATTGGAATTATGTGAAATCATTTACGACGTCGGTACGTACAACGCCAAATGCAGAACTGATGAAGACGGAGCGACGGCTTTAGAAGATGTCGTGGTTACGTTTGGAGAATTATTTCAGGTAAGCGCGTTTACACAATTGTCACAAGTATATTTCTCAGATATCAAATTCCAGAAGCGCTTTAATGTTATACGCACGGACGGTAATTGTAGTCCATTCTTTACTTTTGATTCAGTTTGAATGCTTTTATATTCTGAAATAATTTTTCTGGATTAGCAAAATCGTAGGTTCACCGAAAAAGAAAAGAAAAACATTTTTTTTAGTTTTATGCGGTTAAATATTGATAAAAATCGGTAATTGTTAGAAATACGTGAACCACGCAGTATTTGCTGAAAATAACAGTGAAGGAGAAATAGGTTTGCATTTTTAAATCTTTATTATATGAAAAATAAAAGTTTACTTCCGAACATAGTGCAGCAACTTTTGGACGATGTAAACTTAGAAAAAAAGACGGAATTGAGTTTATATCAAGTTGATTGATATTCCAATTTTTGGAATTTTTCACAGTATTTTTGCGAGGATTTGAGGCGATCTCGATCGCAAGACCCATGTAATCTCGTACAATTTGAGTTGTGCACATAATAATTGGAATTTGAATTTTTAAAAGAGTTCTAGCTCAATTTCAGAATTTTGAAGGAACTTTCGGAGCACTCTCGTATCAACATAAATATCCAAATTGTAATTATTTGTATCAGAGAGTCGCATTTAGGTAAACAACACTGATCTGCTGATTCACAGTTACGCGCCATCGAAACAGGCAGGTGAGAAGTACAGTATTGCGAAGTCATATTTGGTCTGCATTTTATGTAAGTTTGAGGGTTAACCTCTGTTGGCAGTCTTGTCTACGTTTTCTTCATCGTCTTCTCGTTTAAAATTGGAATTCACTCCTTTCTGCCGAATGTTCTATCTTTGAATTGTCATTTTCTTCCTTAATATTAACTTTTCTGGCTATCGCGGTTGGTCTTCAACGTCCGTGTTTTTTTTTTTTTTTTTTTCATTGCGAAATTGAATAGGGTTGAAAAACGAGATTGTTTTTAGTATCATAAAATGCATAGACGCCTGGACAGTATGTGTAGCCCATGCGAAATAAACTTATTCACACAAAATAAACCAATTCAATATCTTGTCCGATTACTTTATTAGTACGGTTTTTGATAGATACTGAATTGAATGTATGGGCGAATGAATAATGGACTAGTTTGTGAAGTTCGGCTATCATTATAGGCATACGTGCCAACTAACCGCATGGTTAAAGGTATAAAATAAAATCGATTAAACGTAAAACTCAGCACCTTTGAAGAAATTATTTTATAAATCGGAAGAACAAGAAAAAGAACAACGGAATTAATTTGTCAATAACGGTAAAAAGCAATCGAAAAAAATGATATTACACTATAAAAGAAAATACAGGAGCACTTATTAATCATCGAATTTATTAATTACGCTGTGCAAATTGTTTCTCGACTTATTGGAATGCTGCAAATCGAAACTGCTATAAAAATAATGATAGCGATAATGTTGTTATTATAAGAGCCTATCGCAGTTAATTAAAATGATATATGAAAACCGGACTAGAAAAAGAGACATCTGCCGAAAAAAAAAAAGAAAAAAACTTATAGCAATTTAAAAAAATTCATTACCGATAAAAAATATAGAGATGGATTATATAATAAAAATTTCCAGACTAAGAATGAGCGTACTGCTGCTCATTTATCTAAAATGAAAATAATTGACAGTAAATACCGCAACTGCGATATGGCGCGTATACTGGAACACTTAGCGTGGTAGTGATATGAAATAGAAAGGAATTCTCAAAAGCATTAACTAGATTTTATACTTGGTCAATATTTATAGTGTAACCTGTAAATCTGACATAGGCCGTAAGTATTTCTATGAGTTTATTAAAAATAGCATAATAAATGCTAAAGAACAAATGTGTTTGTTAAAGCTGACCAAAAGACGAAAGCCGGGTCATTAAAAAAAAAAGAAGCTAAACGGAGACTGCGACCCCCATGGTTATTCAAGTGCAAAGGCAAATAAAACTGTCAAATATCTAATCCAAAAGGTTAATTTCTTTATAATCGGAGACATATTGAAAAGTTTCCTCCCCCCACCACCTTTATAAATAAAATATTGGAACTCAAAGCAAGTTATATATTATCCGAGGTTCGAGTTATTGTTTTTAAAATTATTTTCGTTTTCGTATTCCGTTAAATTACTAGATGAATTTGCAGTCGCTATATTAATCAATAATAATACGATTGAAGTTTATATAGTTTTTACATTTCCGACAAAAATATTAGCTGTCAGATTTTTTAACTTATGCTTTACTGGTTTTTTTTTGTTTTGTTTTTTGGCTCGCCAATAAGAGATATTCAGTTATGTTCGACAAAAAAAAAAACAAATAAAAAACCAGATTATTTATTTAAATTCATGTACAATCAGCTATAGTAACAATGAAGTAGTCAATAGAAGGAACAGCAGAAGGCGACGGAACTGAAAGAACTGATGTAGCCCCACAAGGAGTAGGAGTATAAGTTTAAGAAGTTAGGAGTAAAGAATGTTCCGCTCAGATAACAGAGCGGAACATTCGAAAAGGGTGTGGTCAGAATTACTTTCTTGGTTATCACCGGGAGGATGCAGAGAACAATAAGGAGAGTCTGCGAGTGAAAAACGATAGCGAGATGAAGGAAGGAGAATATGATTGAAAATCGACGTAAGGAAGAAATCTGTAACGTCGCAAAGAAGGAAAGTTATAGAATCAAAGATAAGATGGAAGAACGGGTTTAATAGAAATATAGATTATATCTATATGTACGAGACTTGTGAAAGGATCAATGATGTACCTTTAAAATAACCGGTACAGGTAGTTTGATTAATTTTAATTTGCTACCTTTGGGGAGGCGATCCGTTTATCCTTCTAATTCTTTTCAAAGCCATCATCCGGTCCAAGCTCGACTATTGTTCCTTTATCTACGGTAATTCCTCCAAGTCTCTCTCTCTAAACTTGACGCGATCCTGAACTCTTGCCTCCGTTTGTGCATTGGAGCCTTGAAATCCTCCCCCATTCCCGCAGTTCTTTCAGAGTCGGTTACCCAACCATTGTTTATTCGCCGTTCTCAGCTTGGGTATCGTTTCTTAATTAAACGGCTTCCCATCTTCTCGTTCAAACTTATTTTCTCCTATCTATATATCAAAAACTGCTGGCGTTTTTCTCCTCATAAAATCCGAATCCTGTCGCTCATTGCTACTCGTCTTTCTAATTTTTCTCCTGTTGTCCTTTCCTACAACACTCTCCCGTACTTCTTTCATGACTTCAATAGTCTATGGCAGCCTATCAAATTTTACTTTTTCCCACTTCGAGCCAATTCCTCCTCTCACGGTGCAGTCAACAATGAATTTCTTCATTTGTTGAATTTCTCTTTTCCTGCTCATGTATTGATCTTTACTGATGGTTCCAAGAGCGAGGACAGCGTGGGTGGTGCGTTTACTGCTCCATCGCTTCGACATTCTGAGTCCTTCCGGCTTCCTTCCTTCTGCTCTATTTTTTCTGCCGAGTCGATCGCCATCCTTCAAGGTATCTCTTATATTTCCTCTTTAAGCGGTCTTTCCCAATTCCTAATTATTTCGGACTCTAAGGGCGTCCTTCAAGCCCTATCCTCTCCTCTTTCACATTCCTCTGATAATATTATTCTCTCAATTCGTTTTCTTACCTCCACTCTGCAGTCATTCCGTTCTATTCTCATTGATTTTTTATGGGTCCCCAGACATTCCGGAATTGACGGCAATGATGCAGCCGATTCTTTGGCTCGTTCTGCTGATCGCCTTGATTCATTCCTCAACCATTTCCCTTCTTCAGATATCCTTTCCTTATCCACCTCCAATCACGCCAGACTTTGGCAGGATATTTATCCCTCCCTATTTTCTAATCGTCATTCTCATTACCGTTTCATTTAGCCCATTCCTCGTTCCCTGTCTTGGTTCCATTCTATTCCTTTCAGTCGTCGCTCTTTTATTGCCTCCCTAATTCGTCTCCGGATCAATCATTCTTTCCTTCCCTCCTCTCGCTTTCGATTTGCTCTATCGCCTTCTCCTGATTGTTCTCTTCACGATTGTGATCCTCCTCGTACATGTGATGCTAATCAAATTTTCTTTGAGTGTCCTGTCAGCTCCTGTCATTAGGTCTCTCTACTCCCTATAACTCTTCCTTTATCCTCTCCTTTCCTTCATCTTCTGTGGTGTCCGCACTGCTGTCCTTTGTTACGTCCATTTCGGACCGCTTTGTTTTTTAATTTCTTAGCTTAGTTTTCTTGTTGTTGGGTCAAGCCGTTAGCGCGCCTACGAAAAAAAAAAAAAAAAAATTGCTACCTTGTTACTTTAAAAAAAAATAAAAGTTATCCGTTGCTTTATTTTTTAACTTTTTCGAATCAACAGGAAAAGTCCGACGACATCGAAACCTACAGTACATGATCCCTTATGTACAGAGCTTAATTTCTGTGAGAACGGCTTTGCCGCTATAATTCCAAATAGAAATGTGCAAAAACTATTTTTGGTTTTTTGACTTTTTTTCTCTACGTTTGATTGTTTGATTTTATAAATAAATCGTTACTTTTCAATGAATAAATAAATAAATGAATATATAATATATATTGTAAAAATAAACTAAGTTACGGTGAAAAAATAGTGCACAACAACACAATTTATTATCTTTTTTTCCGTTGAATTTGTCGTTAATACGTATTAATCTTAGAAATTATCAAACATCATTTCTAAATTTATTTTAAAGTTATATATATATTTTGTATAATAGATGTTTAAAAAAAAAATCACCAATTTATAAATATATTCGTCAAAAAATATTGTTTTTTTCTCACAAAGATTTTTTTTCGGTCTTGAACCGATTCCGAACAGGTCACACAGACCTCACTCACAGTTACAGCTATACAGGTCAGAACCCTCCAAATATCTATCAACAGTAAAGGGCATCAACAACCTGCGCATCTATTTAAAAAAAAAAGAAACGAAATAAATTTGCACGGCAAATTCAGCCGGCTGCTTACGTAACACACAAAGCGTTATTGACAGCTTTCTTCTAATTCTTGAATTATTAAAAAGTGTTCTCAATTGAGTCGACGGCCACCGCGCCATTTCCATTTTTATCTCGGAATATAAATAATTATTGATTTTATTTATTTCATATCAGTTAAAACAAACAGGAGGATACTTTGAATCATACGGGGGTACGCAAACGAATTGTTTGAAACGGGATTTTTCGTACTAAATAAATACCGAATAAACATCCAGTTTAAGTTCGAATAGCAGAAATAATAAAATTTTCGATAGATACCGTGTGGAATAAAAAACGCTTTACATCTTCCATCATTCGCAAAACAATTATTCAACATCGATATTTTTTAACAATATAATATGTATATATATTAGAAAACCTACATCGGGCCTAACGGAGATCCTCTAATAAATTGAACAGTTTCACGCGGTATACGAATTTTTTTAATTTTTTAAAATTTTATCTTCGCGAAATAGAAAGAAATATTTACAATTAAAGTAACGTTAACGAGGCTGGATCGTTTCGCTTGAACTTAAGAGGATTCCGTGGCAGTCATAACGGTGTGCACAGGGAAGACGTATAAAACGCTTTTTTCGGTTGAAAATTCTTCAGTTAGATCGATTAACCCTGAAATGTAGCGTGTAAGTAGCGAATGAGTTCTACAAGTGTTCACACATAAAGAGTTAAATTAAGCCCGAAGACATTAAAGGGAATTCAAAATTTTGAACAAGTTTACAAATAAACCCCTGATACTAATTCTGCCAAATCTATCACACGCGGCAGTTTATCCCGACAAGAGCGTCAGAAGAAGGTAAAGAATGGATGAGGTCAAGATTTTTTCTACAAAACGAAGATTAATCATTTCGGTCAAAGATTTGGCTCGATTTTATTTCCGCTTTCATCACTTCTCACGATGATGATATTGTTATCTCGTCTGCGTTATTTTTAACGTTTCATTTTAAAAATTCTGCAATGAACCGTTTTTGTTTTTTTTATCGCATATTAGGTAATTGTTAAATTAATTTTCTGAACCTCCTGCTTATTAATTGTAACGATTTCTTTGCCGAATGAAAAAGTCAATTACATCGTTATATATGAATTTTACTCCAGAATCCGTATATCATCGCCAAGGAATTATGATACTTTTCTTATCTTTTATTTATTTATTTTTTTCGTATTGATATAACGCGGTATGAAAATACAATATTATTAATGTACATATATTTATAAAAATTGAGTAATATATTATACTGGCTAAAACGTAAAGGAATAACATAAGTTGAATGCGTTCGGTAGAGTCAATTTTAGAAGTTACTTCCGTGTATTGCGAATTTATTTATTTATTTTTATTTCTTACCAAAAGGCCGTTTCAAATGGTTCAAATGTATTCGTAGCATTCTATTTTTTATTGAAAAGAAATTCAATGATGTATTTATTAAATTTTCAGTTTTTTCAAAGTTTATTTTTTAATTATCACAAAGTTTTAATAACTGCTAATTCATTAAAAATCAAATATCGTTATAATGGGCATGTTGCTGTCTGCGTTTTGTGAAAGAAAATTTTTAATATTGAGCCAGATATCGCATTGGTTGAGCAAGAGGTTTCATTCGAGAAGAAGTTGGTTTAAACCCGTTGGCCGCATACATCGAAAGTTCAAAAAACGATTATTCCACTTGGTTAATGACTATTTGATGAGTCTAGATAAATAAATTTAGAAAAAAATTAATTAAAATAAATTTCGAAAAATATTTTTTACATATAGAGTTCCAAAGGTTTTTTACCTTTTTATGGTCTCTATTTAACATAGCTTGTATAAATTAATTAATACAGACATAATACTATCAATGATAACATATAATTAATTTTCTAGAAAAAATTGCGGGAAACCCTTGTTGCAATGAAAATTTTTTCAGATACATTCAAAATCTATTTATAGACACGGTAGTAAACATTTTTGAAAAAGTACAGACATCCGTCAGTTTTATTTTTATCGATAGAAATAAATTATATAACTGATTAATAAATAAGAAGAAATGTTCTCGGAAAAAAGATGGTAAACCCTCTCTCTTTCGTCGCGACTACAGTGTCACGTGATATTAAAAAGAGCCAGCGAATGCAGAGAGGTTACTGTCGCTTTAATATAGATTTAATCAGTACACTTTGGATACAGAAGCAAATGTTGTTTTTTTTTAGTATTGAATTGCTTGTTTTCATACAAATCTTGGTTAGTGCATTTATCCCCCGTTTCTTGCCTGAACAATTTTCATCCTTGCTACTATTTTCCCCTGTGATATTTTTTATCTTGTTCCAACTTTCAACTTAGTAGTTCAAAATAGCCCCTTTTTTAGGGCTTTTGTCGTAAGTGCTCATGCAAACCAGGAAATATATATTCTTAAAATTCTTAAAACCAGATTTATGATTAATTGACACGAAATCGTAAAGCAACTACAAAAATATTTTATGTGACGAAGAAAACTTCTCATTGTTGTTAATAGAGAAATTAAAACAACAACTAAAAATGTACGTTATGTAACGAACAAAATTTCTCATTATTGTTAATAGAGAAATGTTTAGAAACTAAATTTTACAAACATAATAGTGTAAATCTAAATATTTTCGCTTTATTTTATCTAGAAAAGCGAATAAATGTTTCCAAAATCTTTTGTTTTGTAAATTTTCTGATATCGCGTACCATTGTTGTAAAAAACATTTTGAACGTTATATAATCGCTCACTAAATTAATAATGTGACAATTTAAACCGTCTCCATCGTTATTTCCACTGAATCATATGCGGCGAATTAAGAATGTCATAATAAATAATGTAATTTATTACGTTTTTACTTATCATGATATGGTCAATATGCAATAAATAATTATATTCTTTATAGATTACACACAAAAAAAAAAAAAAAAAAAAATTATATTCTTTACTTTTTAAAAATTTATTTTTCTTTATTTAGTTTTTGTAGTCCTCCGGAAACAATAATTTATTATTTGCACTTGGTTACTAAATAATATTTGTATTTATCTGGTAAGGTGTTATTATCAGTTGTTTTTTATTTTCGATTATGACTACAGTCAAATAATGCGAGGCCTAGAACAAAGTTCCAAACTATTTTATAACAAAAAAAAAAAAAAAAAAGAAAAACCCCGTAATGACGGCCTGTTAAATAACCGTAACCGTTTCCCCTTCCTGAACCCTCTTCCTGTCCTATTATTCTTTATATACGCTCCTTGATTTTCAATTTATTAGCCTCCCGTTCTATCCATATTGACCTGCTTTGGATTCCTGGCCACTGTGGTATAGCTGGTAACGATCTTGCTGACTCGTTAGCTTGCTCGGCCGCAGTAAGTGGTCGTTTCATAAGCAGATTTCCTTTCCAATGTCTTTACTCTCTCTCTTTTCGTTCTCACCGTGACTTTTGGACTGATCTCTATCCGTCCTTTTTCTCCAACCCTGACTCCTTTTACCTTGCTTTACAGCCTTCTCCATCCGTTTCTCCCTGGTTTAATAATTTTCCCAGTATCAGCCGTTCTGTCATTTCTTCCATAGTTCGCCTTCGTTTTAATCACAGTCTGCTCCCGGCTTCTCGTTTCCGCTTTGCTCTGGTTCAATCTCCTTTGTGTCCCTTTCATCCTCCAACCTTCAATGGCTCGTGTGATGCAAATCACGTACTATTTGAATGTTCCTTTATTTCTACTGAACGCGCGATCCTTTATTCCAATTTGCTTAGCCTTGGCCTCCCTACACCTTACAGTGCCCTCTATATTCTCACTTTTCCATCTCCTTCTGTTGTTCCCTTGTTATCCGCATTCATTTCCTCTGTCTCTAATCGTTTCTTGATATAACTTGTCGCTCCATATGTCCTTCTATTCTTTTAATCTTTTGTGCTGGGTAAATGTCCTGTGCTGGCGTGCCCATTTAAAAAAAAAAAAAAAAAAAAAAAAAAAAAACCGTAACCGTTTTTCTACTGGTATGAAAAATACTAGGGGTACTACGGAAAAAATGTTTTTTTTTTTTTTTTTTTTTTGAGCATGTTGGCTAAGGGCATTATTCAATCCAAAGGTATGACAGCATTAACGATTATAAAGGAAAAATATTAGAAATAGAACATATGAATGAAGCTAATAAAGGAATACCCAAGGGAAACGGAAAAGAAAGGATGCTGTGAGCGCTGTAAGGCCTAGGGAAGCCAAGACACAAAAGACCGGAATACAGTATCGTGCGTTCTGAAGAAATGAAAGGGCATTCAAGTAAAATGTGATTCGCATCACAAGTGAAGTTTGCTTTTGCCGAATCAAACGGGCAAAGAAGAGATTGAGTAATGGAGAAACGGAAGAGCGAAGAAGGAAACAAGCTGTGATTACACCGAAGTCTAATTATAGATGAGATAGTTGACCGCCTCGTGTTGGGAAAATTAAAAAGCCACGGAAAATAAGGAGGAATGGGTTGTATGGATAAATAAAAGGAAGCGGGATTAGAAAATGAAGAGGGATAGAGATCAGACCAACAGTAGCGGTGGCAACGAAAGGAAAGAGGAAGAAGACTTTGAGCTGGAAAATGATTAATAAAGCGACCGGATAATGAGTCAACTAACTCATTGCCCGAAATTCCACAATGACTAGGAATTCACAATAGATCATCACGGATTGAGCGGGAATGAAATAGATGTGAAATTAAGGAGCGTACGTGAATCACGATAGGATCAGAGGATGGTTTAGGAAAGGGAGTAGCAATGGCTTGTAAAACGCCTTTTGAATCAGAAGATAAGAGAACCTTGGATATATTGTTAGTAGAAGTTATGAAAAGATTGCTTGTAGGATTCCAATAGATTCGGCTAGGAATATGAAGGAGAAGGAGGGAAGTTTGAATGTCGCCGAATAGACGAAGTCCGGCAGAGTAAAAGCCACTCTAATCTCAAACGAGGCTGAGCCATCTGTGAAAATTAAAGTACAAGAAGGAAAGATCGAGGATAAAACATAATTAAATTCGTTATGAGCAGCGGGAGAGGGAAGAGACTTGGCATACGAAGGAAGAAAGGGTAAACTGGGCGAGTAAATAAAATTTGGGAAATTATAGGTAAAATTATTTGGTGTAGGATAGAACAAAATGGGAGAAGGCCCTGAGACGTGAAGAAATCAAGGAAAGGATTGTGATTTTACGAGGGGAGAAACGCCAGTTGTTGAATATAAACCAGTAAGAATTAAGCAAGTAGCTATTGGAAATATGAAGATTAGAAATCATTCACCTAGATGATAAAGTCTTCGGATGAATAAAGGATAGGAACCAGTTTCTGTCAAAATGGCTGCAATAGGAGAGGAGTTCAAGGCACCGATACAAAGACACATATTATGGATTTTATCAAGCTTAAGGAGAAGATATTTAGGAGCACTAGCGTAAAGGAACGAGCAATAATCGAATTTAGAAAGGATAGTGGCCTTATGTAGCATCAGAAGGATATAAGGATCCGCACCCCGATTACGGGAGGGGAGAGCCTTCAACCAATTAACCCTCTTGAGGGCTGATGTATAAAGATAATTGATGCGATTGTGAAAGAACAAGTTACTGTTAAGAACAATGCCAAAGTAGGAGACGGAACTAACTAAAGGAATAGGAAGATGGCAGATGGATAGGCTGACTGAGGAACGACTATAAGGACGATAAGTGAAGAAATAGAAAGGTGAAGATCGGATAACACATTATCAAGAGAGAAAAGAGAGTTGTTAAGCTCCTCGACGGCGAAAGAAAGATCAACCGAGGATGAGTAAATGAGTATATCATTGGCAAAGATTAAGGAGTGAAGAGTAGCTAGGCTATGGAAATAGATGTTAAAGAGAATCGGGCTAAGACATGAGCCTTGCGGAAGACCCCGAAAGACCACTCTAGACTCTGAGAAGGAGGCAGTGGAGAGCTGAATTGATCTATTGTAGAAAAGCTTGAAAATTAAGAAAGCGAACTGTAAAGGAACATTAATGGAACACATTTTATGTAGAAGAGAAGGTAAGAGAACGTGATCGAAAGCGGAGGTAACATCAGTGAAATCAGAAATAGTATATTCTTTGCGAATAAGGGATTTGTACACGTCAGATGGAAACAACGATAAACAGTCCGCCGTTCCCAGTCCTCTATGGAAACCAAACAAATTGCTGGAAAGAATATTGTTGAATTCCAGCGACCAGACTAGGCGTCTATTGACCATTTGTTCAAATAGTTTTCTAAAACACGAAGCTAAGGAAATAGAATAGAAGGAATTAGGATTCTTTTTCGGAATAGGGATAACGATAAAGGAGTTCCAAATTGGTGGCGTGGTACAGGTATGCAAGAAGAAGTTGTAAATAGAAAGCAAGGTATTCAGTGTGAAGATTGATAAACTCTTAATAACCAGGAAAGGAATGTCGTCCACTCACGAATTAGAGGAGGAGGAATTATTTAAGGAAGAATGGAGTTCATTGACGTTAAAATCGGAAGACAGAACGTGCGTAGAGGATGTAGGTGGAAACGCCGGAGGGCATATTTCCTCCAAGGATGGAGCATATAAGAGAGCAATTGAGTCCAGAAAAGAGATTAGCTTCTCCGAAGGAAGGTTGTAATAGGAGGGACGTTCGGACCGTGGGGACTGAAAGGCTTTCGTCATTTTCCAAAAATGAGGGATGGAGATGGATCTAGAGAATAATGAACAGAATTTCTTCCACGTGTTTTTTTTTTTTTTGCTCTCTTTGAGAATAAATCTGGCCTTAGTATTGACCTCTCTATAAGCTATGAAATTTCCAAAGGAAGAGCAAAGGTCCTGAACTTCAAAGAACTGTCTGTAAAAACGATGGAATAATCGTAGTTCCACCATCGGGAAGAAGCGAGAATCGTTCGCTGCTTTAGGTGTAACCCCATCTTTTTTCAATTTCCGTTTTAATTATTTTTCTTCAGTTGGTCTGAAATTTCAGAGGTGAACAACTAGAAGAAAGATAAATACGCTAAAAACTTATAGATGGAGAACTCTTACACTAGGGTGAGATTTGCGATTATTATTAAATTAAAAATAAAAAAAAAAAAAAAAAAAGGTGGATGAGGGGAAAAATACCTTAAAACTACTCGAATGTTTCGAATAATTTAATGTATTTCACTTCAATTTTGCACAACGGAAGATCTATTCGCCCTTTATCCAGCTGTTAATGACCTCAAAAAGAAAAAAAAAGAAAAAAGAAGAAAATGGCGAATAATTTTCCATACTTTTCATTTATACGGATGGTTCGAGGGGGCCTGGTGGCGTTGGTGCTTCCTTCATTCTTCCTGATTTTAACCTATCAGAATCTTTTCGTCCTCCTTATTTCTGTTCCATATTCATATAAGAATTATTGACTAATCTACGTTTTATTATTTTCATTTCCTCGAATCACCTTTCCTTCAATTTTTTAATTATCTCTGATTGAAGCGCCCTTCAGGCCATACCTCCTTCCTGATTATTCGTGTTATTTTGTTATCCTTCGAATACGTTCACTCATTTATAATCTTTCCTCTCTCCACTCAATTAATATTGATTTGCTGCGGGTATCTAGCCACTCGGGCATATTTGGTAATGAAGTGATTGATATTCTTTGGTATTCGAGCTGCTGTTTCCTCTCGCCTTTTTTTTTTTTTTTTCAAATTTCATCTGCTAACCTCCTATCGATATGTAAAAGCTTTCATATCAGATCACGGTATATCGGATAATTACGAATCCTCCTTTTCTAATAATTATTCATTTCATCTGTCTGTTCAGCCTACTCTTCCTCCCTATTCATGGTTTCATTTGCATCCCTCTCTTCGACGTTCCGATGTTGTTACCGTTGTTCGTATGCGTTTTGACCACTCTGTGATGCTTTTCTCCAGATTTCGCTTTTCCGTAATTTCCTTCCCCCACTGTCCCCTTCATCATTTGCGATGTTAATCATGTATTATTCTTGCTTTGTATTCCTATTTGTTGAGGCTTGGGCTTCCTGCTCCTTATTGTGCTTCCTATATATAATGTCTTTTCCTTCCCAAATTAGTTATTCCCGCTATATTGATTGCTTTTTATCAAAGATTTCTGATCGGATTAAAATATAACCGACTTTTTTCCTTTCTATTTGTTTCTGGGTGAAGGCCCTTGGTTGACAAACCCGAAAAAAAAAAAAAAAAAAAATACTTTCGTTTCAAAACGGGAGGACAAGGGGAATTTTCTTTGAAATCGAATTGTTTTTAAAGTGGACCTTTTTTGAATAAAATTAGCTTTTTTTTTTTTTCTTTTATTAATAAGATTAGCTTTTTTTTCTTCTTTTTTTTTTAATAAGATTAGCTTTTTTTTCTTCTTTTTTTTTTAAATAGGATTAGCTTTTTTTTTTCTGTTTTTAATTGGACCGGTTTTTCGTGAAATTGCAAAAAACTAAAAACGATCGACGAGATACTACGCGCATGTGGGTTGTTGTTTCGAAGAAACGATTGGGAAATATATTGTTCGCGCCGGATTTCGTCTTTTATGAATGAAAATACAGCAGAGCGACGCGTAAACAGGGATGAAAAATATCCTCGAACAAATGAGCGAACGAGCATCGCGAGGCGAAGTTATACACGGAAAAAGCTCGATGTAATTATGAATAGAGAGAGTTGGAAGAGTGAATGAAATACAAAAAGAGGACCCCGGTTCTTACACGGCCGCGGCAGTATAATGACGCCAATGCGGCGTGTCGATGATGTCATAAGTGCGGAATTTGTCTCGTCAAGGTAGAATTTTTATTTTTGGCCGGCGACAGACAAATAACGATTAAATTAGAATCGACCGTCGCTCCTCTGGGTCGGCGTTGAGGAATTTCAAAAAAATCTTTTTTCTATTTTTTCTGTGTTTTTTTTTTTTTTTTTGTTTTTTTCACTTTTCTCCGTCGCGGTCGCTAATAATATTTTTGGTAGCCGTTAAAATTCACGCGTTATCTTGCTCACACATTCACTGCAACATTTCACGCCCCATCCCATCTAAACTTTGTGCGATGGAATATGTACTTTTAACTTTTTCGGTCCTTCTGTGTTTACTCTATTAATTGGCTTTCTCCGTGAACTTATTTATTCTAGAGTCTATTTATAGTGTCCGTCGATTATCGACTAATGCGGAATACGATGCATGCACCACTTTTTCGGGGCACTTCAAAAGGAAATCTGTAAACATTAGTCAGACGATGTTTCATTTTGCTACAAATAAACGATTAACTTACACGTCTGGTTCGCAGTTTTTCTTTTTGTTTTTCTTCGATATTTCTATAGATTGCTCGTCGATATTGTATAGAGTTATTTTTTGAAAGTAAATCGGGATAGGTCTCTCTATATTATATGTAGTTGTTTCTGTCCGCTGATATGCCACGGAACTAATGCAGAATATTCGCTAATCCGGCCACGAACTGCGATAAATTATTAACGCGTTCCATTTTGTTTCACCTTCAGACTTCATACATCATCCCGTATACTTCCTACATCAAAGTGTGTTGCGATAGACTTTAAATTCTTTAAATTTTTGTTTACGCGCACTTTTTTTGTTCTTTTCATTTATTAATCTTAGCACTGCCAACATTTCATATACGACAACGGCCTTGCAATGTGATTTATTTCTAAAAAAAAAAAAAAAAAAAAAATCCTCGAGATGATAACATTTTTGAAATAGCTTTTTAATAAGGTTCTCGCGCGGCGCAATTGGGTCGTTAAATACGATCCTCAGTTATTTAACGGGACCACTACTACCGGTTTATCGCGATACGCGGTTTATCTGCGAACTATTAATTCGGTAGCGTGCGAGAAGTACCAAATTCGGTTCCCATCGTTGTTGCTAATTACTTATGTAAATAGTAGCGCTTTCGGCAGATGAGCTAGTCCTGTTAATTTTTAATAATTGTGAAATACTAGTCCCCCCCCCCGCCTTTTTTGCTATTCCAAACCTGTGCACTATTTCTTTCTTTTTGCGTAATAGTTTGTCTCGAGTTCTCTCTATCATCGGTTAATCTAGTTTCTCACGTTTGCCATCGTGTACGTTTAATAATTTCGGGCTTTGTAAATAATATTAGGGGTCTTTTCTCTTAGTCGCCCACATACATCGTTCATTCTTCGACTGTGCTGCTATTTTTGTTATAATAGTTCATATTCACTCATTCGGTTGATTTCAGTTAAGGCAGATCACCCAAAACTCACTCATATGGGCTTATAACTAGCGCAGCTCTGCTAAGTGCAATTTCTATTAACCGCTCAACATACCAAAAACTAACCCACCGTTTATAATATATGATATTTAAGTTATCATTACTATTGTTTTATTAACACGATTTAAAATTTAATTTATACCGGTGATTTAATAAAATTTCATATTTACCGGGGTATTAGTTTTAGTTAATGTTGATTTTTAAATATAATTATATTTCACGTTTGCATTGTAAATTGTGTAATGTTTTGATTTATTATATTAATTTCACATATTCTGTAATTGTTCATATAAAACAGTTTCATTTATACTAACAATAAGGTAAGATAGAAAATTATTTCAATATGCAACATTTTAAAACATTTTTTCTTTGTTTTACATTAATGTTTTTCACGTGTTTTTTTTTTTTTTTAGTAATAATATCGTCGCTTATTAATTTAGTTCGTGAAATTAATACAAAAGAAAAAGCAGTTAATATTTTTTTTAAGAAAGGCGAACTTTACATAAAAAAAAAAAAGTACCTGCAAGAGTGATCATGAAATAACACTTTTTTTAAGTGATAAAAACGACCGATTTTTTGTAAAAAATGTATTTTTATAATCGATACTTTTATAGTACACTGTTTAATATCATTTTTGTAAATTGTTTTAATAAGCTATTTAATATGCAGATTATTTTTATAATTAATATAATACTATTTATAAGTAACGCTTTCTCGCATGAATGCGAAAATGAACTTAACTAAAAATGAACTAATGAACTACGTGCGGGACTACAAGACTTAAGAGAGAAGACCTAATATTACGTATAATTGAAAGCATTTTAGATTGCAGCGATTATCTTAATCGTAAATAACGATGTTCGCTTATACTTGAAAGAAACTAGAAATTTTTATTTACGTGTAAAATTTTCAAAATAAGACAATGTAAAAAAATTCGAATTAACATTCTATTTTCTTTTTTTCACCTTTTTTTTTTTTCAGCTGTATACCAAGATATCGAGTAAAGTGGTCGGTCTGTTGTTAGCGGCGAAAAAACGAGGATTAGTCTACTTCGAAGGAGAAATGCTTTTCCAGGTTTGTGAAGTATATTTTTTTTAATTTTACAGGTTTATTCGGTATGGGTAAACAATTAATTCCCCCTAGACACGGTCCTCGGAAGATTTGAATTCCGCTATTCGAAATATAAATTTTCGGACTACGCGCCGAACTCTTCTTAATCAGTGGCGCGTAGCCGAAATTTTTCTTTTCGGCTGGTTCTTTGCCGATAAGATTAGCGGTGAACATTTGAATATAAAATATAGGCTGGTAATTTTAAAGGTAGCTGTCTGTTGTATGGCGTTTAATTTCACTTTTTTCATTTTTTATCGGTACGCTAACAAAGCTTAATCAACCAAGGAATCTAAGTAGTAATAGCTCAAAAGGAGCATAGCAGATTTTAATCTGGCGCGAGATTGATTGAACGAAAGAAGCTAGAATAGGAACAACTGACAAGCGTAGTATTGTGCTTCGCTGATGGACATGTACGACATCATCTTAAACAGGTTAATAATGAAACCGGATTAGTGTTTCCTCTGCTTATTATACCATTGCAGGAGAACTGAAGTAATGCTTCGGAAAGGTTAGAGATGGTCCCCATTCGTTTAATTGCAGTTGATTCGCATAAAAATACATTAAAAAACACATATTATATACTCAAAATGTTAACCTCAAAAATTTTAATAATCAGTACATTTCTTGCAAACGAATTTCGAGATTTCTCATATGCCGTATTAAATGAGTAAATTGTTAAAATCGGAAACGATTACAAGACGGTAATTATTAAAGATTATAGCAACGTCGCAAACTAACACAATCTCGCAACTATACTACTGAACGATGTGTGGTGCACCAAGAACGTTTGCCGTTGTTAATTCTTTCGAACACATAGTGTGATTTATCAGTTTGTCGCTGCATTTGTAGTGGCAATAGTTCAAACGAAATGCGCAGTGTCGCGGTCACGTTAGGAAATGCAGACATAATTTTCGAGTCGATTATAGTTTCCTGAACTAAATTGCGCGGTAGATGTATTTTCTTTATTTTGTAATGATTTTCTGAATCGTGCACGTACATTTTGCAAACAAGCGCATTCTTTCAAATTGTCTCTCTTCATTTAGAATGTTCGTTAATTGACCAGAAACCCAGATTTCGATTAAATGTGTCACCACTTTGTACTTCTGCTACAAGTTTATCGATAACAACGTGGTACGTATTTATGCGGACTTCGTTATTGGCACCGAATCTACCGACGTATAACTGTGTTTTTCTTTTACATATTCACATCCGGACGACAATTTTATGCTTTCAGACTTGTAAAGGTTAAATAATTCTGTATTCGGAAAGTTTCTTAACGTATAATCCGATAATGCTTTCAATCAACTTTCCGTCGTGGTATATTACATAGTCTTATTCGTGATTTTTAATATTTCGCTCCAAAATGCTACCGAAATGGCAATTTCCAGTGAATTCGACAACCTCTCAGCTTTTAACTTTCATTGCAGGCTTTTGAAAAATTATCTTCGTAAAGTTTATTCGAAACAACTTTGAAATGTTCATAACCGGAAGCCCCATTGCCTTCGCTGAATCAGAACGTATGTCGATTAATTTTTCGGAAACTTTTGCCTTGTTTCTGCCGGCGTATCTGACGCGGCAAAAAAATCGTACGTAGATTATTTCGTAGAAATAAAAATAATTTAGTTGCTTGTACGCGGCTTTCCGCCGTCGATTCTTCAATTAAATTTAAAGAACGCGATGATGTACGTAAAAGATTGTTTTTAGATTTAATGCGTGCTTCCGCTCTACACACGCGATATATACATTAATAAGAGCATTATCATGAGAGATTTCTCTCCAGGCAATTCTAGGCAGTCTTTCAAAAATTAATATCTATACATCGGATAATAGCTTTAAAATACAACCTTTCATTTCTACACACTCTCTTACACGAAAGAAGCTCAATAATATATTTATGAGACGATCGGGTTGCTAAGAAAAAAAGACGTTTACCATAAAAGTCTAGAAACAATCGTGATAATGTTCAGCATTTCGATCGCCGACTTTCTATAATATTTTGCAGCTCGCCTACGAGAAAGAATTTTCCGATTGTCGATATATCGTGCTTGACGGAGCTTCAAACATTTGGAAATTTAAAAACAAGAATAAACAAGATCAATTTTTTACTCATGACGTCTCCCCTTCTCTTTACGGCCGCCGCCGATCATATATTCTAAAGTATAACCAAATTGAAATATGCGCACAATTTAAATTGAAAAATGTCCAAATTGTTAGTGTTTAATGCGTTCTTTTTTTTATTTCGTCTTAATTTTTGACAAATTAAATTTTTTTTAACCTAATGTTTCCCGAATAAGTTGCACCGATAAATCACGCTTTAAGATTTTACGACTTCTTCTACTATTCAAAGATTTCAATTTTGCTATGAGGCATCCTTCCGCTCTTTCCTTCCTGTAGATACGTTCTTTCATAATTTTAGGATACAAAGGCTCGCGGCGGTGATGCATTATTTATAATTCTGAAAATCTTCTGGTTATGACACACCTTTAGTCAGGGACGGATCTAGAAGGACATTTTGGGTGGGGAATTATATAATTACGTAAAATCTTCTACAGTAGGCGGTAGATTTGCGAAATAGCCCTTGTTTCATAAAGAAAATCAAATAGTGACTTTTATAGAAATTTAAAAATGTGTTTTAAAAATATATAATTATTACGATTTTTAATTTAACTTTTGTCTTATATTTAGGGGTGAAAAATAAAACGAAGTTATAAAAATTATACCTTAAACGTGGTAGTTTAGAAATAGTAAGAAAGATAGTATTTTTATGAGTTAATTCTTTTTTATTTTTGTTAGTAATCCGTTCTGAATTCTCTTTGTTCATGAACATGTTTAAATATAATATATATTTCTCATTGAACTCTATTTTTAATTAAAATTACAAAATAAAAATGGCAAAAGATCGACGACAATTATATTTAAAACAGAATAAATAAGTAACATTAATAATTTCACTAGAAAATAGTATTAAATATTAATTATTAAAATTCGTAGGTATAATATTTATACAAATCTTTTATAGCATAAATCAAGTTTCTCTGTTATGACAAATTTTTTCATAGAGGCTTTGGTTCTTTGGGGGGAAATGTCCCCTACTTCCCTCCCCACCGTGGATCCGCCGCTGCCTTTAGTTCAAGTAAAACATTCGCATAAAATTTATTGTGATTTAGCGGCCGCATTTGATTGTACACGTGTTTTTTTACTTTCTTTCCTAGTCTACTGTAGCTGATGTTTTTTTTGTTTTTTTTTTTCGTCTCTTAATTAAATGATAATCGTGCAAATAATCGGTAGTTTACACAAGTTCGTTACTGGGTGACTCCCACGATGTCATAACGTTTTATTTTATTTTACCGTGTCTTTCTGGTTAGTTGCGAAAAGAAAATTTAATCCAGCGTTAGGTATAGAGCTAGAGAGCGGAATACTAGTCCAAGATATCTATCAACCTTTTTTTTTTCTTTTCTTTTTTTTTTTTTTTTTTTTTTTTTGGGCTCGTCAACCAAAGACCTTTATCCAGAAACAAAAGGTAAGGAAAGAAGTCGGTTATATTTTGATGCAATCAGAAATTTTATCTAAAAAGGAACAAATAGCAGGAATAATTAGTGGGGAAGGAAAGGACAGGATATATAGGAAGCACAATAAGCCTATTTTGAAACTTTTACAAAATCGGAGCAGATACGAGAAATCCAATTAAGTTCGGAATCGAGAAAAAGCAGTTTCGGCTTTTAAATTATATTCCGATACACGTCGTTTACAAATAAAAAAGAAAAGCATCGTCACTCTGTTTTATATCGATTGTTATCGTTTCTTAATTAAACGTCTTCCCTCTTTTTCCTCTAGCGTTATTGAGCTACTTAGTGCTCTGTTTTTCATAAATGGACTTTTACTCCTATAACAGAATTCCATCTTTCATTTCTGTTGTTCGTCTTACCAATTTTTTGTCCTTACATTTTCTCTTATGATAAATCTCCGTGTACTTTTCTCCCTTAATTATATTTCAGTCTCTTACATCTTCTCTACGTATATTCCATACGAATCAAATTCCGTTAAATTCCTTCCTCACTCTATACTTAGATCTGAATTTCACATGGTTTTAAATTCTTTATATCCCAATCATTCCGTTATTTTTACTGATGGGTCTAATAGGGCTGGTGGGGTTGGTGCCGCCTTTGTTTTTCCTTCTCATAACTACTCTGAATCCTTTAAACTTCCTTCTTGCTGTTCTATATTTACCGCTGAATCTGCTGCCATACCCTTCATGCAATTCTTTTTATCTCTTCCTCATCTTTCCTCTCGGATAAATTTCGTTTAGTAGCTGACTCTGAAAGTGTGTCTTGCAGGCGATTTCTTCTTTCTTCTACCGTTGCCCTCTTTTGAACAACCTTTCATTCTTCTTATTCGCAATTTAATTCACGAATTATTTCTGTTCCGTTCTATCCAAATAGATCTAATGTGGATCCCTGGCCATGCTGGAATTGAGGGTAATGAGGTGGCTGATTCCTTGATTCTCGTTCAGGAGCTTCCAGTGGGCATCCTCTTCATAAATTTCCTGCTCACAATATTAATCATATTTGCAGACAGTTCCATATTACATTATGGAAGGATATTTATTTTTCCCCCCTTTTCTCCAATCCGAATTCCTTTTATCTGTCCGTCCAGCCTTTACCTTCTCCCTGACCAGATGGTTTGACAAGTTTCCTTCTCTTTGTCGTCATCCCCTGATCACTGTCATATGTCGTCTTCGTTTCGGTCATGCCTTTCTCCCTTCGTCACTTTTTCCTTTTGTCCCTTGTATCTTCTCCGCGGTGTCCTCTCTTCGCTCAGAAGATTCCTTTTTTCTGTGTGATGTCAATCATGTCTTCTTCGAATGTTCCTCACTTTCTTCAGAAGGTTCTTTCTTCTATTCTCAGCTTTTTTGGATTTTAGTCTTCCTACTCCATACAATGTGACTCTTATGTTCTCTCATTTTCTTCTTCATCAGTTGTTCCTATTCTATATAGCTTCTTTCATTCATTCAATCTCGCACCAGATTAAAATCTGCTATGCTCCTTTTGAGCTATTACTTAGATTCCTTGGTTGGTTGGGCTGTTGCTCTTTGTTAGCGTACTCCCCCCCCACGTGATACAACAGACCTACCTTTAAAATTATCAGCCTATATTTTATATTCAAATGTTTACCGCCAATCTTATCGGCAAAGAGCCCGTCGAAAAGAAAAATTCTTACAATTTTTTAAGCTCCTAATGTTTGTTTTTGAATTTTAATATTTTCAATTTAACCATATACCCGTTTTCTTGTAAAGCCTTTTCTTTCCGTGTTTTTATCTACCTTTATTATCGGAGTACACCCCCTCTTCGATCAGTTCAATAAATTTCAGTAGTTTCGTATATTACAGCAGCGTACTAGTGCAATTTTCTCTTCCATATCGAATTTTTTTGAAGCTGACGTAGTTGATGAAAGAATTTTCATAAAACTAGTCCGATAACATAAAATGAAATTATGGAATTTTAATTTGCCGAAACCGGGCTAATAATGATGCGAAGATCTCGAACTTTATTTATTTTCCGATGTTTTTGTTCTAATGATTATGTGTCTTGTTTCGCTCTTTCTCACGCTGTCCCATCCTATTAGCAAACTCTCAGTGTTTATTAAAAGAGAGCGAAAAATCTTTATTGCACCTTCTAACGAACGGAATAATCGTCTTAGTATGCGCGTGACCGTTAATTATTATTTATCTTTTCAGCGAAGGGACGATGATGTGCTGATAGCACTGTTAAAGCCGATAGAAGAGATCAGGAAAATCATGCAAAGCGAGTTACCGCAACTATCCTCTCTTACAGCGGATCAGCCGCAGCAACAAGACCAGGATCAAGATTTGCAACAGTAATGCTGATCTTTCGTAGCCGGCACTGGAGGCTGCCGCGGAAAATTTCCGAACAAAATCAAATGATGCGAGTAATCGCGTATCGCAGCTTTCCTACACACCGGATCATCCACTTAAAATCACCACGTTCTACCGATAATCCGGCAAACTGTTTGTAAACTCGCGATGCCCGCGTAGAAATCATCTTCCTCATATTACATAGTTTCCAGAGTAGTCGTTGACGACAATAAACTCATCGCATGCTGCTTTTAGCTAGCTCTCGCTTTTCCACAAATTCACACGTCGCCTTTAAACGCTTTTACACTACACTTTCTTTCCAGTAGTGATCAGACTTGACCTCGACTTGCAGTAAACTCGTCAAATGTGCGCAAAATTCGACGCATTACTACAATACTGTTTTAGTTTTATTTCGAGACATTTCGTGAAACTTTAGTTTTATTATTTCAAAACAATTCCAAGGGAAACTTTACTTAATTCCATGAACCACGCAATATTTCTATATGTGTTTTTGTACAATGTTAAAATGTAAATTTATTATTAAATTGTTCGAAAACTTTTTCCGGCTCTTCTCATTTATTTTATAATCGTTCGTGAACGTCGGGTTTTTATTTCGACGTTGCTTATTTTATTTCAGCACACGTCGAAAGTCTCCTTTACGAACGCATTAGCTGTTAATAGTTCTAATAACGCAGGTGGATTGAGAGACTACTTTTTTAAAAACTGATTTGAAAGAATGACTTTAAAAAACCATTAATAGCGGAATTAGAAAAAATATATATATACATATATACACATATATATATATATATATATATATATATATATATATATATTAATTACAACGTAATTCTTAGGATACTCCTTATAAGAATATATAACGTTTGTTATATTTTATAGGATTTTTGTGATTATTTTATTATTCATATGGACCGATTTAGAATTACGTTGTAAATTTTGATAATTTTATACAAAGTATAGAAGAGAAAGAGATAGAAATGTAAGCAAGAGAGGTCATATAGCCCCCTTGCGAGACCAAAATGGTCGAGTTATATATATATATATATATATATATATATATTAATTACAACGTAATTCTTAGGTCGGCCCCATTAGATTTTGTAACGAAAAAATGTGTAAGGATTTTTGTGATTATGTTACCTTTTTTGTGTCGATGCCGATAAGAATGGCATTATAAATTTTGATCATGTGCCGTTCTTTTTATCAGATCCTCTCAATATCCTTATCCTGTCGGATGCTCAAAGCGTGCTGCAGACTATCGCATCTCCTTTCTCTCCTCACCCAACCGATTACGTTATTCTTCTTATTCGCTCCTTGATTCATGATCTTTTCCTTTCTCACTTAATCCAAACGGACTTCTTTTGGATATCAGGTCATGCCGGAATTGAGGATAATGAGTTAGTTGACTCATTCGCTCGGTTATCTTTCTTTTCCGGTAGTTTTCTTCCTGTTTTCTCTTTTTCCAGTATTACCCTTCTGTCTGCAGCTGCTCATTCCAAACTATGATTTGACTCTTACGTCTCCTCTTTCTCTAACCCGGATTTCTTTTTCTTGTCTATTCATCCTTCCCTTACTCGTTTCCTCTGGGTTTTTGATTTTCCTTCCATGCATCGCTCCAACATCTTTGTGATCTGCCGCCTGCGCTTTGAGCAAAGTTTGCTTCCTTCCTCGTTTTTCCGTTACTCTCTTGTGCCGTCTCCTTTTTGTCCATTGCACTCCTCCAATGTAAAATTTATGTGTGATCCCGATCACATAATGTTCGAGTGTTCATTTCTTGTAACCGATCAAGTTGCTTTCTACTCTTCCCTTTTACAAATTGGTATTCCCACTCCATATAGTGCTTCGTTCATTCTCTCCCTTCCTTCTCCTTCTGTTGCGCAGGCTCTTGGTTCTTTTTCGTCGGCTATCTCTTTTTTTTTTTTACCCCCCTTGGGTTTGCTACCAGAGAGCATTAGCCCAGCAAAATGGAATAGATGCATGGAATAGAATAGAAATTATATTTTTATTGTGTCGGCAATGAAATCAAGGAACACCCCTAGGACAGGAACAACTGAGAGAATAAGTAGAGAAAGAACATAAGAGGCGTTGAAAGGAGCAGGAAGACCAAGCTTTAAAAGATGATAATAAAGTAACTTACGCTCGCGAGATGAATCAGATAACTCGAAGAGCACGTGGTTCGCATCACAAACATAAGGAGAACCTTCAGGATCTAATGAACAAAAAGGAGATGTAGCCAAGGAAAAGCGATTTAGAGAAGACGGAAGGAGACTATGCGAGAAACGGAGGCGAGATAATTTAGTAATTATGAACCGACGCAAACTGGGAAACTCATAGAACCAAGGACGAGGAAGAGGAACAGGATTAATCAAGAGATAAAAGGAATTAGGATTAGCGAAAAGAGATACATAAACAGAATGCCAAAGTCTAAGATGGCAGAATTTAGTCGGAAGAAGAATATTGTGTGCTGGAACCCTACTAATAAAATTTCCATTGGAAACAGCGGCTTTAGCAAGGAGGTCGACGGCTACATTTCCATCAATGCCTGCATGTTCCGGAATCCAAAGAAAGTCAATCTGGGTAGACGTCGATGAGGATAGATCATGAAGAAGAGAACGAATAGAATGGATAATAGCATCAGTGGAAGGAGAAAGGGAAGGTGGATATATCGCTAGAAGAAAACTTAAAGAGTCAGAAACAATAAGGAATTTGGAAGAACTTGCAGAAGAGGAAATATAAATAATGGCTTGTAGAATGGCAACAGATTCTGCAGTAAAGACAGAACAAAAGGACAGAAGTCTAAAAGACCGAGAATGAAAGAACTGAGGGCACAAGAATGCCGCCCCAACTCCGATCGGGCTCTTCGATCCGTCAGTAAAAATTAAAGAGTGATCACGGAATAAAGAGTTTATTGTATTATTAAATTCCATACTGACGATATGAGAGGGAGAGGATTTAAGAAAGCATGGCATGAAGATGATATTTGGTGGCTTTAACAATTTGGAATAGACGTAAGAAAAAAATGGAAGCTTGTGATGCGGAATGACAAAAGGGGAAAATTTAGAAAGGCGAAACGATATATGAGATAGTATATGAATTTTATTGGAGAAAAAACGGCAGTGACGAAGGATAAAAGAATAAAAGATACTGATATTTGACGAGGAAGTGGAAAAACGTTTGATGAGAAAGCGATAACCCATATAAGATCTTCGGATGAACAGAGGACAGATGTTGGATTCAGATAAAATGGTTGGGATAGGAGATGACCTCAGAGCTCCGCGACAAAGCTGAAGGCAACTGTTTTGGAGACGATCTAATTTATAGAGAACGGATTTGGAAGAGTTGCCATATAAGAAACTGCAATAATCCAATCTAGAGTGTATGAGGGATTTGTACAACATTATTAACACAGAAGGATCACCTCCCCATCTCGTAGGTGAGAGAGCTTTAAGAAAGTTTAAGACTTTAAGCGAGGAAGCATACTTTCCGAAAAACAGCAACACTACAGTAGGAAAACTATTAGATTAACATCAACTTTAAACAGGCTTCATATTCAGATTAATACTGAAAAAACGTAAGCAATAGTAGTGCCCAGAAAGGTTATACGGTCACATACTTTGATAAGATTAATCAGTAAATTTATAATCTTCAAGAAGTCAGTTAAATATTTAGGAATCACATCGGACTGAAAAAAGTGTATTGCAAGGATGAACTTTAAAACATATCCGAAAAATGTGAAAAAGATTTCAACGTACTGAGGGCTTTAATTGGAAGTAAGTGGGCTGTCCACTCATCTTCACTACTAACAATATATAAAGTAATAATACGGATTAATATAGAATATGCTGCTTTAATATTAAATCTAAATAACACAAAAATAAAAAAAATTACAGGTACTACAAAACAGAGTCCTTCTCGGCTCTGTTTAAAGACTATGAAATCTATACCATCTTACATAGTTTATGTCAAATACGCAGAACCTCCGGTCATTCTACAGACAAATTTTACATAAAAATAAAGAATTTCACTTTAATGCAATTAATAAATAGATACTTGTACTAGGCAGCCTACAGAACTGTGACTACTCGGGATTCACTGCCATTCTCCCAATACTTATAAGCTTTAACAATTATTCTGACTTAAAGATTCACAGAAATTTTAAACTGGCACCATACAGGATGAATTTCCAGGGAGTCATTTTACTGCTCACAAATTGAACTAGATGCCAATGACTTAAATCCAACCATTCATTCCCAAATTATAGCAGTTTGGTATTTAACGAAATTTATATCGTTTCAATGATTACAAAATCCTCTATATTGATGGATCGTTGAATTCGGTGCAAAGTAAATGCGCAGTAGCATTTTATTACTCTAACCGAAAATTTTCAAAAGTTTCTCATTTGACATATGCTGGGTCTTCATTCGCGGCGAAAATGTTTGCTATATTAAAAAGTTTAGAATATTCTAGAAAGATTACCGGGCAAAAATTCTAATAGATTCTTTTACTTTATTACATAAAAAAGGCAATAAAATGTCAAATACCGAATGCTTCATAAGAAAACAGATATGTATATATTGCAATAAACGGAAACGGAAATAACCCCAGAATGGATTCCGTCGCACTACGGTATGGAGGGAAATGAATTAGCGGATAAAATTGAAAGAACCAGAATAGGTAATTGAACTGAAATAATATCGGTGGGAATTTTCACCGGTAATTAGAGAATAGATTACAAAGTGGGAAAAAATTACACACAAGAATACAGAAATCTGTCTCAAGAGCTTCTTGGTTTAGGGGATTTAACGATTTCCAGAGAGATTATATGGTAACAATGACCAAACTGAGAATGGGACATAATAAATTCCCAGTTCACCGGATCAGAATTAACATTATTAATGAAGGAACCTGCAGCAGTTGCGGAGTAGAGGGTACAATAGAACACAATATTTGATAGTGTAAATCATACGAACAAGAAAAGGATAAACATAGAATGGAAAGACTATTGGAGCTCCAAACGTTTTCAGTGATTGTGTTACAGATAGTGTCAGAACCAACAACCTAATATAAAAACTAAAAGCAAGAAAGATGTATAAAAGAAATAAACATTCTTTGTAGATTGTTAAACAAAAAACAAAACTTGCTAAATGGCGAAAGCTAAGCCAAAAAAAAAAAGAAATGCGAAAGTTAATTGCAAAGGAAAATGTTTCTTTCAACAATTTGTATATCCGCTTTTACAAAATTTAATTATAGGTGAATTGGAACACAGCCACTATTATCATAAGTTGAATGTAATGTTCGAAACGAACCATACTACCATTTATATAGTACCTGATCAGAAAGTCCATGATTATCTTCATAGATGATATCTTTTACCAAGAATATAACATAACTTTAAATTCAGTTGATAACATTATATTTGATTCAAGTCCATCTAATAATTTTGAGCTTATTGATTTTTCTTTAGAACAATTAAGCCGTCATATAAGCAACTATCTAACATAATACGTTTAACTTTAGACAGTTAAATATTGTTATACCTTTATCATAATATATTGAAAATAGCTCAGTTCCACCGTTGGAAATGTGAGGTATATTTTATGGAAAAGTTTGTTTAGTACGTGTTATTTTTATAATCTTGAACTTTATTACTGACACGATCAAATATATCACGTAATATTTATTGTGGGATTCATTTTGTCGAAATGATGATGATAAAAAAGTACTTTTCAATATTTGATGTAGATAATCATTTTCCTTCTAAAAAAAAAACAACTTCTTTTAAATCTTTCACTGTAACGAAACCACGTAATAATAATAAACAAATCCAATAATCTGCGAAATTTTGTACACACACACACATATATATGGGACGTCGCCGGAGGGGAGAGCTGTTGCCGAAACTTTTTAATCAAATGGCCAATAATTTAAACAGATAGTCCGATTTATAATTCATGTCCCGCGCCATGTACTTGTCGATTTGAACACGATTCTGTAATGTTCGTTAAGTTAATAAAATTTAAATAAAAATAATTGATTATTTTTTGTATCTTTTGTTGTTTTTTTTTTGGTTAAAATAACGATTGATGGCCATCTAGACATAAATTATGTTTAGTTTTAAAGTTTAAAAGTGCGGTATTTTTTTCGTAAAATGTACCACAAGATGTACCGGTTGTTGCGTACTCGTATTGTAGGGGTCGCTTTGCTCGTCTCAATAATGTCATAACATT
This sequence comes from Icerya purchasi, assembly GCA_039619475.1. Lineage (NCBI taxonomy): Eukaryota > Metazoa > Arthropoda > Insecta > Hemiptera > Monophlebidae > Icerya > Icerya purchasi. The sequence goes on from CM077116.1 coordinate 135,503,496, forward strand.
GCCATATTTGGAATTAATAAATACCGATGTAACTTTCTATTTACACGAATAGCAAATTACGAAACAACAATATATTTCACGATAGCTCGAAGCAATACGATAAAAACATATATGAAAATTGTTATAATCAGAGTTCGCACATTACCGTACTTCTATATAAGAAATAACTGCTAAGCAATATGTGTATGCACCTAACAAATAATAATGGTGTAATGTTTATCGTTATCTTTATGTTTACTATAAGCTGTAACCTCACGAATTTCTCAAAACATTGTATGGCATTAAGAATCAGTTTTTTTTTCTTGATCCGGGATTAAATTATCTGGTCAGAATTTTAATTATAATTATTGTTGTACGGTTAATCGTTTCATTTATATCTTGTTCTTTTTGTCTTTTTTGTTGGCGCTAAAACGTCAACTAAATAACGAAATTAAAATAGCATCAATAGCAGCAATAAAATAAGATTTGTATACATACTTCTTTATATTTAAATTATAAGTGTCCATTTTCTGTTATTATTTTCAAAATATTATATATAAAAAAGTCACTTTTATACATATAATATTTTGAAAATAAGATTTAAAAATAGAACGGACGGAAAGGAAGTACACAAGCGAGGACAACGAACAAAAATGAAAAGTTAAAACTAAAATATTTTACGATTAAATCTTTTCGATTGTTGTTTCAAAAATTTTCAGTTTAAGGAAATAATTCTTGATATTTTAAAAACAAACGCTGTGAACTTTTGGCGCTGGAAACATCATAGGATAAGAAAAAATGATTTGTCCCAGAGTGATAGCGAAAGAGATAGAAAGGGACTTGTTCCCCAAAGATCCATATTATAAGGAGTCTTTCTTATCGTGAATAATAGTTTAATATCAGTCGAGTTGTTTTGATAATCCTCTTCGGTAATTAATTTTCAAATTTTCTAGCTAAGCTTCTGTTTTTTTTTAAACAAATTCACCCTTTTTTTTTAAACCAATTTCCGCAGAATTTCGCCGGTATTCTATTTAACGTATAATTTCGTATATTTCGTATTTTACAATTTAACTGTGCACACCGGTATACCGTTGTGTACAAAATTCGTGCATGCGTGCTTTATATGTTTTTATCTATTTTATTGTGTAACAGAGTAAAATTTTTACAGGAAGTAAAATTTCTCAGGGTTGCTCTCATTCGTCTCATTCTCAAAAAACATAAAATATATTTGTTTTACAAATGTAATTAATACAGTTTAACTCTAAGTTTTAGGGTGTTTTTTGTGTAACGACAGGTCTGCCTTAATTCACTATCCTCCGTTTTAATTGTTTATTTTCAAAAATTTTTTATTAATGTTACTCGCTGTACACATTTCTTGAATTCGTTCTTACTGATTCCTAATACTTCTTCGTCATTCGTGTTTAGTTTCGATTTGCATAAATAAATATTTATACTGACGATTAATATAAAGAATTGACTCAAATATGCATATGAAAGTAGCGACTTTAGCGCTATCTTTAGGTAGTGTTGGTAGTTAAATTTCATTTAAATTACGCCTTTACGTCGTTGGAGGTCAGAAGACGCGCAATATAGTAGATTAAACCGAAACAGGTACGAGTGATTCAAAGACCAGGTACTAATTAATTCGTACCAGTTGAGAAAAGATTAAATCTGCAGGATATAAATATTTTTTATGAAAAAAAAAGCAAAATAAAATATTATCGTCCAGCCTTTTTTCTTTACAAAAAACTGAAAAGCAAAAAAAGACGGATAGTTAAAAAAAAATGATTTTTTGTTCATTCTTTTCTCCGTTTAAAAGTGAAAATTCTTTATGCGTGCCTTATATGGAAAGTTTTTATGAACAGTTAACACGAAAAACGAGCGAGCGTACGTTACTAATAGTTCTTTTGAACGGTAAGTATTACTACATCTAAAAATTCGTAATAGACACGTAGCCGGTAATATATCGAATTAAAATTTATGTTGCTTGTTATTGTATTTTATATCACTTTGAAATATATATAATATATAAAAAAAAAAAGAAAATAAATTTATCAGAACTTAAAATATCAAAAATTAATCAAGTATAAAAAATGGATATAAAGAATCGAAAAAAGAAATGCATCGAGCATAAAGGGAGGGAAAAAAAATTGAAAACGAAAATGAAGATTCTCAAAGCGGATATAAAAAGTCGGAAAAGGAAAGGCATCGAGCATTTCTGTTTTTCTTTAAGTGAAACTTTATAGATATGTTTATAAGAATCATAGATCTCCCCATTCGGCCCTTACTTTTGGTACTAATACTATTAAATCGATATTAAGGAAAACACCTCTGAAGTTTCACTTCCGCCCAGTTCCTCGAGGCACATTTTCTTTTTTTTCTCTGCTGGTAAATCCCGTGGAAAGAATAGAGCAAAAAATTTGTGGAAAAACTTGAGCATAAGGCAAGAAACTATGGTTGGAAGCCTAAAAGTTTTTGTTAAAAAGAGAACTTTAGGCAGAGAAAAATCACTCGAAAATTATATGATTGATTTCGCAAATAAAACGAACAAATACGGAATTTAAATAAGAAAATTAACAAAAAAAAAAATATATATATATATATTGTTACGACTTGAGGATTTTCGGGTCTCTTCTACGGAAAGCCAAGGTTGTTATGATTCGATGATATTTATGGTTTACGGGCGCCAGTGGTAAATTACGGACTACCACGACCGAATTAACTCTGCCAAGCAGAGCGTCAGGCTTTTTGCGAAAGAAATTTGCCGACAAAGATAAAAAATTAATAAGGCCGTTCTTTTTTGAACATACGTGTATATAGTCACAAATTGAACATAACAACAAAAAAAATAATACCACCGCGTATCAAAAGAAAAAAAACTCATTCGGTGAGGACTAGAAAAATAAACGTTGCATTCGCGGCGCTGACTTCGACTAGATTTTTAATATTTATCGAAAAAGGTAACTCGACCGCGCAACTAGATTTAACATATATGACGAACGACTAGATTAACGAACTTTTGACTATTGTTATGACGACTCGTTTCGTGATCAATCAAACAGTAACTAACGATACAAATTCGCTCGATAATAATTAAACAAACTAACGGTACATTGCCGAAATCCTTATCACTTAAGATGGCATAGCCGCTACAGCGCTGATCTTCACACACGGCTCACGCGGCCGACAGGCACTATACTGTTGTCGCGGACCACACATACCAGGACACTTACACAACCCCTAACACTACCCGAAATTCGACGAGAATCGGAAATAACAAATTCGGTCGTGTAAATATCCCGGCTGTATTCTCCGCCGACAACGAACAATACGATGATGCCGAGAGATCGAAAATTAATGATTTTAATCAGAGAATAATTTCTAGCTCGACATCATCGCTAGATAGCGCCGTAAACACCGAATCCGTATCACTACCCCACCACCATTTCCATCCAAAACGAAGGTTTTGGATGAGAACTTAGGTGCACAAGAACCAACGGATTCGGACCACCCGTTGCCGAGCAACGGAGCCCTATACAAATCTCTACCGTCTTACGCACTCACAGAAAACACGTACATCACACTATCACTGGGGCAACACACACACACCAGGTCCTTAAAACGAAACGAAAACAATATGCCAAAATACAAAAAAAATTCAATTCAATTCGAAACTTTGCGAAAATCTCACCTAAATCTATCAACGACATGACTAGTGACTAAAAACTCGAGGACACCGAAGTCCGAGACCAAAATAATCAAACGATCTATCTAAAGGCAAGCTCAGGGACACCGACGTCCGAGACACGAGCAACCAACACTGCACCAACAACACATCCTTACAACAATTTTCAACGGCGCAAAACAGGAAAAGTGGAGGGAAGAGGAAAAGAGAGAAAAGTGTGCACGTGTTCGCCATACCAACACACTAAACAACATTGTGGTCCCGCCACGAAAAGTTTGTGCCCACGCACCAAACCAAAACATGAGCACCAACACGCCCAGGCGCATCCAACCAACATGGGCCCCAGCACGTGCGGCCTCGACTACCAAAAAAAAACGACAAAACGGGCACCACAGAAACACGAAAATATGGCCGAATACGCACCCCACCAGGAAAACTAGGAAAAGGATTAGGAAAACGAAACTGGAATACAGAATGGGAAATCTAGGAAAATGCCGAAAGAAAACCATCACGATAACTGGACATCAGAAATGAGCCAGCTTTTATCCTTCCGAAGGCGATAAAACAACCTTGCTTGCCTTCCCACGGCGCAAGCCACCGGAGCAAAAGCAAAATAACAACAAAAGAACTACTAATAAAATACATCTAGACCTGGTGTAATCACACACTCCCAATGCTAACACACACAGAAATTCGCCGATCGTCTGCCGGAATACAAAACGGTTGCGCATATATTTTACTAAACGCATGCAAGATAAATCATAAAAATATATACTCCGTACGGCGGCACCTAAACGAAATTTTATAAGCGGGACACTCGCCCAACCCGGCCGCTTATAAAGGAAGAACACGAAAATAAGCTTTCAAGGAGGTCGCGTTCAGCCCCATAGCCACGACTGCATGAACAGCGCCCACGGAACCGACGGACTACGAAAAACGAGCATGACCAAGTAAGGATCTACCGTCCAACACTACGGCCACGACTGCCTGAGCAGCGCCCACAGTTCCTACGGATCACGAAAGGGATTGTAGGAACGACTACGGATTACCTACCGCAAGCCGGGTAAACAACTTCTCTTCCGGTGCCTAAAGTCGGAGAAAAAAACATATACAATAAATAAACAAAACTAAAAAAAATAACAATATTAATCGTACGGTCAAAAATCGCACGGCAGAAAGTTCGTCCGGTAGGGAACCGCACAAAGAAAAAGTCGCACAAATGACTAAACAAAACGCATGGCGATCACGAACGAAAGAATCGCACCAAACGTTCGGCGACGAAAGCCATCGCCATTACGCCATAGCAAACAAAACAAAATAACACAAGGCACACAAGCAATACAAAACAACAATAACAGATCTTGAATAAAAAAAATCGCAGCAGTCTCTCCCGACGGGAACTCGTCGTCGGAAGGGACGGAAAAACTCGCCAAGTGGCAAAACCAACGTCAACACTCGACGATATGCGCCGAAACACCTGACGCCAGAACACGAAACAAACACAAAACAAAATCTCGCTAATACTAAAAACCTGAAGCATAAATATATATACACGCCGGCTATAAAATATCGCACGGCAAAAGAAAACCGCACGGCGGGAAACCGTCGGAAATTATAACATGACGCACGGACGCGTCGCACCATGACAGGAAAAACATAGAAACAGAAAAATGGCGCTAAGGCAAAATAAATATACACAAAATCCATACCAAAATAGAAAAATAATTTGGCAGCCCGAACGAGCTGCGGAAACACCCAATCGGGTATCGACTCAAGATAACCAATGGTTAAGATAGGACACAAAGATGTAAAAACGGGCAAGGAACACAGAACCAAATTAGAACGGTAAGTACCGGACGAAATAGGAATGACTAACTCTTTGACTTATTGATTGTTTCCGCCGATACTTCCACAACCGAGATGCCTTACAGGAGCGATGTCTTATCACTCCGAACGCTTTAAGATTGAAATTATCTTTTTGACGGTTTTTGTTTTTAGCGACACCTACCGAGCAAAGTTTTATATAAGAGTCTAGTTTAAGCTTATCAAAGCCTTTGCTATGGCTGCAATTTCTTGAATGCTCGGTGATTCCATCAGCAGACAACCGAACGTAAGGATCAGACGCTAGATTCTTCTCGTATTCGAATTTGTGATGTGGTCGGTCACATGACCTTTGTTCCCTGCTAGTTTCTGGACTCAATTCTTCGCCGCTGACCACTGATTCCTCAATCTTCTCGATCTTCAGGGGTGCCGCGATAGCTCTTTCATTAGCACTGCACTGCGAATTGTCAAGGGAGTCGACCCGGGCCCGTAATTCCTCGACACCTTGGCCAATCGTACCCATGACTCGTTCCTTTACTTCGTCGATCCTCCTCTCGACCTTCTCTTCGATTTCTCCTATTTTTTCATCGACTTTTCCGTCCGTCTCGCGAGCCACTCTCTTCAGGTCTCCGACGTCTCGATCTATACGGACAATCTTCATCTTTTCATGATCGAGATCGTGGGTGAAACTCTCCTTCACGGCTTTCACTTCCACTTCATTTTTCTGCACTCGAAGCTCCAGATCCATTATTTGCGATTTCCAGTCACTGGTGGCCTGCTCCAATTGACTGGCTAGACCATCGATTTTCGCATTGTTCTCTACGATCCGTTTCTCGATTTTCTCATTGTTCTCTACGATCCGTTTCTCGATTTTCTCATTGTTCTCTAAGATCCGTTTCTCGATTTTCTCACTGTTCGCATCAGCCTTTTCACTACACTCTCTCTGATTTTCCATCAACGTCCGCAACATCGACATTAATAGTGGATCGGACGCGTTACATTGCGTCGCTATGGAAGTACCCGGAGGAGAATCTGAGATATCCTCCTCTGGCGGCAGAGCCACCTCCTCATGCACACGTTCACCGCCTGCAAAATCTCGCGGGCGATGGTACGTGCCCCGACTCGTAACTATACGCGTGATTTCCTCATTCGACATCTCTCGTAAAGTAAAACTAATATTTGGCGAGTATGAAAAACAAAACAATGATTAAAAAAATAAAAAAAACATTAATAAAATATTCGCACGTGCGAAATAGCCTAAAAATATTAAGAATAAGCAAATCGCAACGGAAAAAATAAAAGCTTATCTGTGGCGTGTTTCTCCTTCACTGATGCCGTCCGATTCTGCCTTGATTTGCAGCTTGGCCCTTCCTCAATTTTCTCCGCAACCAAGGTTCACCGCCGGTGTTGATTTCCTCGGGTCCCTCTTTCGGAGCGCCAGTGTTACGACTTGAGGATTTTCGGGTCTCTTCTACGGAAAGCCAAGGTTGTTATGATTCGATGATATTTATGGTTTACGGGCGCCAGTGGTAAATTACGGACTACCACGACCGAATTAACTCTGCCAAGCAGAGCGTCAGGCTTTTTGCGAAAGAAATTTGCCGACAAAGATAAAAAATTAATAAGGCCGTTCTTTTTTGAACATACGTGTATATAGTCACAAATTGAACATAACAACAAAAAAAATAATACCACCGCGTATCAAAAGAAAAAAAACTCATTCGGTGAGGACTAGAAAAATAAACGTTGCATTCGCGGCGCTGACTTCGACTAGATTTTTAATATTTATCGAAAAAGGTAACTCGACCGCGCAACTAGATTTAACATATATGACGAACGACTAGATTAACGAACTTTTGACTATTGTTATGACGACTCGTTTCGTGATCAATCAAACAGTAACTAACGATACAAATTCGCTCGATAATAATTAAACAAACTAACGGTACATTGCCGAAATCCTTATCACTTAAGATGGCATAGCCGCTACAGCGCTGATCTTCACACACGGCTCACGCGGCCGACAGGCACTATACTGTTGTCGCGGACCACACATACCAGGACACTTACACAACCCCTAACACTACCCGAAATTCGACGAGAATCGGAAATAACAAATTCGGTCGTGTAAATATCCCGGCTGTATTCTCCGCCGACAACGAACAATACGATGATGCCGAGAGATCGAAAATTAATGATTTTAATCAGAGAATAATTTCTAGCTCGACATCATCGCTAGATAGCGCCGTAAACACCGAATCCGTATCAATATATAATTAATCAGGAAAAGAAAAAAGGATAGGAATAAGCAGAGAAGCGGAAAAAGTGGGAATCGGTCTCAAATGATAAACTTTTAGGGATTTAATAAGATCGCTAAACCGTGTGGAATTCTAGCGCGATGTCTACAGTGGAACCCTACACAGAAAATTAAGCTTAACTGTAAAAGTGATTAACATATAAAAAAAAAAAAAAAAAAAAGTTGCCTGAATTATGCTGAATAATATTGTATTATTTAATGTTAAAGGACCACACTATATAATTTAGAAATGAGTGGTTACATACTATTGCATCAGTTAATTTTAAAGGACAAGCCTAATTTCGTCTCTAAACGTCTTCCATTCAGGTCCTCTACTTTTATTTATTCTTAACTCTTGGTCTCTAAAAATTGGCGTTTTACTTCTAGGAAAATCCCTATATTATCATTTCTTACTTCTCTTGGTGTCTTCGTTCATTTTGACCATAGACAGTTTCTTTTAATAAAATTCCCTACTTTTTCTTCGACTTGACCGATTTCTATCATCCTCTAAAGTTTTTATTCCATCTTCTCTTTGAAAATTCCTTTCGTAAGTCGTAATTAAGCAAGAATTCTACAGTACTATTAATACCTTATTTTCCTTTCATGCAACTATCTTCCTTCATACTTTCGGAATTCATTTTTTCCCTACATGCTCGCAGATCTTTAAACTCCTATACCAATAGCGGAGAAAACATTTACAGTATTGAGGTTGACTAAGCACTATTGTAGAAGTGTAATTATTAAGAGTGTACCGATAAAAAAAAAAAAAAAAAAAAAATGAACAAATAAAATTCACGCACATAATATTTTTTTAAAAATAACATTTAATAATTAATAATTATTTTAAAAAAAGTATAATTTGTGTGAATTTCATTTGTTAACGTAATAGAAATAATGTGTACTTTCAATTTTGATAGTAAAACTGTGTTAATGAAGTATTGTTCTAACCGATTACTTCCAACAGCCAAGGGTATCGCCAGCCGATGAGCCCGGGGGGGGGGGGGGTGATAGAAAGAGGATATGTGTTATAGGAAAAATAAAATTTATAAGTTGTAAAGACTTAATATTTTATTAAACAGGAATAAAATCTTAATTAAAACATAATTTCCGTGGGTTTCTGGCAAATTGTTCTACTACTTTATTATAAAATTCTTCCAAATTGTCCATGATTACGCGCCTATGAATACTCATCATGGGCAGTTGATTAAAAAGGTTCAAGGCTCCAGGGGGAGGGGGCAGCGCCCCTTCCGCCCACTGGCTACTCCTATGCCAACAGCCAATACTTATAATTAGACATAATTTGACTTGTTAAGATCGAATGCGATAAATTAAAAAAAAACAGACTAAAGTGTCTCTGCTACTAGGTAGGCATTTTTGAAATTTATTGTTACTCCTACAGTATGATTTAATATTCTTGTTCACCCGCAAGAGATGCTTGGCCATTTCTACCAAATTTTTAATAAAAATGGCAGCGAGTTTACACAAATCGTTAATAACAACTTGATTGCCCATTATAATTTAATCGAATTGAACGATAAAATCCGCAATGAATGTCTTAAACGTGTACCCCGGTTTTTGCTAGAAGGCAGTGTTATTGGTTTTGCATTTTCTTTACACTTATATATAGCATCTGACCAAAAAAAAAAAAAAAAACACCATTTGCCAACGATGTAACGATATTTGCGGTAACTAAAGAAAATGCTTTTCTTGTTACAAGAAGCAGTTGATAAAAAATTACCTTGCGCATACCGAGATGGGAGAAATTATACTTAGTGAAGCTAAATCTACACAGCTTTTTCATTAAAAAAAAACGCACCAATGAAGCCAATAATAATTACACTCCGTTTATGTAATTTTAAAAGTGGATTTAAAGTTGGTGATTTTAAATTAGTTGCGATACATTTATATGCATAATTTTAATCAAATACAATAGTATTAGACTTAATTGTTTTATTGTTACTTGATATTTATCAGCAGGGTTCTTTAAAAATATAATTAAATTATTATTTATAAAATGATTTCTTTTTTTTTAGTAAAGTTTTTCTATGATGACTGTAAGTAGCTAATAAATGGGGTAGCTGGGAAGTCCTGCTAATCCGAACCCCAATTTGTGTCCAGGTGCTCAAAATTCACCCCAATTCGTGTCCAGGTGCTCAAATTTAACCCGAGTTTCCTCCGGTTCCCGCAATTTCCCCCAATTTCCCTGGACAGTTCCGCTAATCCGAACCCTAAAACTGTGTCCAGAGGTTGAAAACTACCCCATGTACTTTATCAGGGGCCGCAAACTAACCCAAATTAGTGTCCAGGTGCTGAAAGTTCACCAAAATTTCCCTGATTCCTCTGTTCCGTCTCCTGTACTCCATGTAATCCGAACACGATCTAGGCACACCCCCAACCGTTAGAATATTACGTTCCACTAATCCAAACACCCCATAGTCCCGGAGAAGTACTCCAACTCCAATTTCTTGTGCTATCGCTATAAAGTAACCTATATTTTAATATTTACTTGTGTATAATTAAATTATAACCCAATTTCTACTCACGGGATTCATGATACGCTTAAGTATAACCCTCAACTAGTACAATCCCAATAATCCGAACGGTACCAAGCCATGCACTGTTGTATGAACATATCAGATATTCAGAACTGAATAAAATGGAACCAATAATTTATTTCTATAGCATGAAACTAACATTCTTTGACAATTTTTCGTTCTTTTATGGTCTTATTATAATATATAATTTACTTATTTTTCCGCGGGTGTGATTATTTTATAATTATTTTTTACAGTAATATTTTTAAGCTATGCGCATAATTATAATCTTCGGGGGATATATTAATATACTAATTCAAAGGGTATTTTTTCAAAATATAATTCGAGTTTACCTCGATAAATTATTTTTTAATATTAACGTTATTTTAATCATTTGGCTAATTAAATAATTAAAATCTCGGATAGTTGGAAAAAATCTCCGCTCAATTAAAAAATTTTCCGCGCGTGATTATTTTTATTTCAATTGTGCAAAGTCTAGAGTAGGGAAAGTCTCCGCTCAATCAAACATTTTTATCGGCATTATATTTATTTTAAATCTTTTTAGACTCGTACACACCTATACGCATACATTTAATATCGGGATCGTTGGTCAGACGACATTTTCAAGAACAACAATCGCTGCTCCGCAGCATAAGACGTCCCCCGCCCCGCCACTCCATTCGTTCGCAACATTATTAAAGCGACCTTTTTTACAACATGCGAATTATCGGGAGTCTATACACCTTTTATAGGTATCAGAGTTAAAACGTGCAATCTCTCGCTGAAACCAGTTTTTAAACACGCGCCAGTCTTTCTTTTTTTAGTAATCGTCAACCTCTGCATGTATACGGCTCGTCTCCATATCAACCTTTTGTCTGTACAATACCCGCTATTTATAGTTATTCGGCAGAAGAATATTTTTTAGACTCGTACACACCTGTACGCATACATTTAACATCGGGGTCGTTGGTCAGGCAACATTTTCAAGAACAGTAATCGCTGCTCCGCAGCATAAGCAGATTCCCCGTTCGCCCGCAACATTATTGTGGCGAACTTTTTTACAACAGGATAATTTATGAAATGTTTCTACGTATCAGGGTGAAAGCGTGCGTTCTCTCCCTTTGAAAACTACCATGATTTATGGTTCGTTATTTACGTCCTTTTGCAGAAAGTTATGACATCCATGCACCTTTTTAGGTATCATGCCAAAAACGGGCGATGTATCCCTCTGAAATCAATCACGAGTTAAGCAGTCTTATTTCAATCATTCTGAGGGGGCTTAATTTACAACATCCATGCACCTTTTCCAGGAATCATTGTGAAAGCGACCAATTTCTCCCGACGAAACCGGTTTTCAGGGATGTTTTAGCCCCTCCCATTTTTGCACACAGCGCTATTTAAAATCGAGGTAGTTACCTGCAATCCTGAAGAAGTCGCATTTATAGTTTGTTCTTCACTGTGTTCTGATTGTTTCTAGTGTTCAAGTTTTAAGTGATTTTTAAATTTTGTTAAAGTTTGCTAGAATCTTGTTCATTCGCCAGATTTTTTAAATCAGTACGTATCTCGTGATTTATTTACGTCTTTTTAAATTAAAAATTATTTTTTAATTTTTCAAGTTTATCGCTGTTTTCATAATGTCGTCTTCTCAATATACGAGGGTGGTTCAAATATAAACCGGAATTTTTAAATAAACGCGCGAAAAATTTATTGTGGAAAAAGTGGTTGCACTGGCAGTTAGACCGGTTTGTTACGAAGCGTGTAGAGCAATTAGAACCGCGTAAGCTCACTTTTTAGTGTAGTTAGAGCCATGAGTGAAAAAGAAGTACCAGTGTCTGTTGCGCATCGCATCATTATTCGTTTTTTAGTCAAAGACGATGTAAAATCCGTGGAAATTTACCGAAAATTACGCGAACAGTTCGGGGATGAGTGTCTCTCCAAAACTCAAGTGTACGAGTGGTGTTCCGCGTTTCGAAAAGGACGTGAAGTGGTGTCAAACATAGCACATGCGCGGCGCCCAAAAACCAGCATTACAGATGAACACGTCAAAGCCATCGAACAACTCATTTTGGCTGACCGACGCGTCCGTGTACGCGATATGACCGACGAATTGGGCATCAGCATAGGTAGTATTGAGACAATAATTCATGATCGGCTAGGTTATCGCAAAATTGCAGCCAGATGGGTGCCAAGACTTCTGAATTTTGAACAGAAATTCACTCGTTGGGAAGTTTGTACGCGTCTCCTGCAGCGGTATGACGAGGAAGGAGAGAATTTATTGCGGCGAATATTCACCACGGACGAAACTTGGGTACACTACTATACGCCGGAGAGTAAACGCTCGTCTATGGAGTGGCGGAAGAAAAAAGAGGGAGCGCCAGTCAAAGCGAAGGTTACACAGTCAGCTGGGAAGGTGTTGTGTACCGTGTTTTGGGACATGAAGGGAGTGATCGCAGTCGATTTCCTAACTGAACAACGTACTGTGACGGCGCAGTATTACAGTAACCTCCTAAAAAACACAGTCAAACCGGCCTATCGAACAAAAAGGCGCGAAATTCCGATCCGTAGTGCGATACTGCTTCAAGACAACGCTAGGCCACATACCGCTCGGCTCACGATGGAGACATTGGCCGAATTGGGCTGGGAAACACTTGAACATCCTCCTTACAGTCCAGATTTGTCGCCTTGTAATTATTATTTGTTTGGCCCGTTGAAAGAAGCACTTGGTGGACAACGTTTCGACAGCAACGATGAGGTGGAATCGTTCGTGCGCAAATGGCTATGTGACAAGCCGCGAGATTTTTACGAAAAAGGAATAAAAAAATTGCCGGAGAGGTGGAAAAAGTGCGTAGCGTGCGAGGGGGGTTATCTCGAAAAATTGTAAAAAATATGAGCACTGTAAGTATAAAATAAAAATTTTAATGACGAAATTCCGGTTTATATTTGAACCACCCTCGTACATCTCAATCAAATATTGCGCCGGACGTCAAAAGACCTTTGGCAGTCCTGTATCATATTGAAAATATAATGAAGCGGTACAAAAATAGGATCGTGACATACCGTGTCATAAATGATAATGCGCGGATTGTCGACATCGATAAATTTTTGGAAAATATTAAATCAACTGTAATTGATACAGTATCCGGATCGATCGGGAAAGGATTAAAATGTAGCCTCATGCTACATTGCATGTTTAAACGAATAACTGCAGTTACCAAATCAAAACACACGGTTCTAACATATTTTCCATCAAATTGTAAATTGATTGTTGAAGGAGATGATTTCAACGAGTGGTACAAAGATGCCGTTTGTGAAATGAAGGAGCTGATAGACAGATTTGAATACGTGCAGGGATCTGGCTGGACGATTAAAAAAATTGTGTATCTCGAACTGCGGATTAATAAAGTGAACGTTCTCGCACGCGCGTCCTCATATATTCTGTTACCAAAGGCAACCGCTGTCCGAAAAGCAGTTATAAACGTTAAAAATAACGATGCGTTCTGCTTTAAATATTCGATGCTGACCAAATTCATAAATAATCATGCGAAACAAGTTTTTCGGTATAAAAATAAACCAGAACTGGATGCGAAATATGATTGGACCGGAATTTCGTTCCCTGCCAGTCTTGACGATGTCCAAAAATTTGAAAAGAACGATCAAAACTCCTCAACAAATGTGTACGCGCTGGACGAAAAGAACTTTGTTTATCCAATTCATATCTGTAAGGAAGACAAACCGGATCATACAGATCTCCTTATGATCCAAGACGAGGTCAAGAAACATTACTGCTTCATCAAGGACTTAGAGAAGCTTGTGCGTCATCAAATCACCAGGCATAAGGAACGTTTTCACATATGCAGAAGATGTTTATGGCATGTTGACAGTCCTCAAAAGCTCCAGGAACATCAAAAAGATGCCGGGAATATTCTGCAGTTGCAATCAAGATGCCTGTTGAGGGGAAAAACATTCTCCAGCACGATAAATATCGTCACCAATACTGAATTCCATTCATAGTCTATGCCGATTTCGAGTGTATCCTGGAGCATGTAGTAGATGATATCGGAGATGATGAAAAGAATGATGAGTCAGAAGTGGAAGATGAGCGTATTATTCGTCATGTACAGAGCGATCAATCACGCAAGAACACTATAAAAGTTCATAAGCATGTGCCTATGAGTTTTTCATATAAAATTGTGTCTCGTGTTGGTGATAATGTTCTTCGGCCGTCATTGAGCTCACAAAGACTATATCGTGATCGCGATGCTGCAAAAGTGTTTGTAGAAAAACTTGTAAACGATGCAAAATTAATTTACGAAATTTACAAAAACAATAAATCGATTGTGATGAGTGCTGCGGATAAATTAGCATTCGATAGTACTACTGTATGTTGTATTTGCACAAAACAATTAAATGATGATGATAAAGTTCAGGACCATAATTATTTAATTGGTGAATATCGTAATGCCGCGCATAGCAAGTGCAATCTCAAGTCGCGCTTACCTCATTTGTTTAGGTTTGGTAGGCAGTCCATCTCGATCAAAAACTCTAAAATTCGGAATTTTAAAATTTTTCGCGTAAAATAAAATATCGAAGTTTGTTAACGCTCTATTGCTAGATATAGAATTAAATATAAACCAAGATCGCTTCGATATGGTCGTAAATAAAGTCCTTTTCCAATCTTTTTATCAATTTGTAGCCCTTTTTCTGATTTAAAACTTTTTTTAGCATCATTTACATCTTTCACCGCTTTCGCTATTGATGATACTAATGATGAAATTCCGCCCAATGTAGCAATACTTGATAATAAGAGGATAAGGGGAAGAGCTCCTCCTGTTTTGGTAATCGGAATAATTCGAACATTTTCATTATCCATCACTATAGGATTTAATTTTTTAACAGCATTCAAGGTCTTTTTCATGCGTTCTTTAAGAGTTTTTTCTTTCCAAACAGCTTTCCCGCTACATTTAACACGTCTCCGAAATATAAGTTTTTTCTTCTCGAGGAATTTGATTTGATGTTCTGCTTTACAGCTTGTTTCTTTTTATAGAAACGACATCCACCTCCTAATTTACGTTTTACTTTTATAGCGTTCGTTGTAATCCAAGCAGCTGATTTCTCACCGAAACTATTATCTGACGCTTTAACACGTTCCCAAGCTTTATTTTCTAATACTTTATCCGCTATCGAACGATTCGAGGTATCTTTATATGTGCTATATGCTATATCGTGTTCTTTAGCAGCTTCATCCAAAGGATTTACTCCGGTTACACCGCGACTTGGTTGATGATTTAACTTTGTACCAGGGCCCAAATAATTATAACCTGGATAATGCAGTTGAAACGGTAGTTTATCTATAACTCTATTCAACACAGTACCAAGACCGCGAGCACGCTTTATATTCTTTTTTAACACGTTTCGCTGTTTTCTCGCCATATTCCATGATATTTTTCTATATATATACTTTCAGTCACACGACTCTGCGACTATTTAACGCTATATATAGGTGTATTTATACTTTTTGGTCGTTGTTATTGGTGTTTATTAAAGCAGTAAATAAGCTACAATGAAAATTGAAAAGCAAGCAACTTATATTACCTATAAGTAATGTGCTAATACTAGTAAAAGATAGTGATACGTCAGAACGTTATAAACATGGATCGTTGTTTACAAATAATATGAGATGTTTAATTATTGATCCTAGCGGAAGTGGAAAAACAAATTCGTTATTTACGCTATTAACATACTCCAATGGGTTGCGATACGAAAATGTCAACATATATAGTACTTCTTTATATCAACCGAAATATAAATTGTTAGATACGATATACAAGTCTACGCCAGGGATTGGTTATCAAACATTTGAGAAGGAGGAGGATGTAGTAACGCCAGATGCGATTAATCGGAATTCAATATTTATATTTGACGATATACCTGCAAATACATCACATCCTGTTCTACAGCAGTATTTTTCGATGGGGCGACATAAAAATGTGGATTGTTTTTACTTGTGCCAGACATATGTAAAGATCCCTAAACATATGATATGTGATAACGCTAATTTCATACTTGTCTTTGCTCAAGATGATATAAATATACGCCATATATACGATGAACACGTTAATGGTGTTTGCTCGATTAAGACTTTTAAAAAACTTTGTAATATATGCTGGAAGAATAAGCACGGATTTCTAGTGATTGATAAAGAGTGTGAAGTATATAACGGTCGATTTCGCCGTGGATTTGATGAGTGTATACTGATTGAAGATGAAAAAGACGGCGATGAATAGTATTAAAAGGAATATTGAAGATGAATTACAACTTAAAACTGAATTGGAAAAGATACGTATCGATATATTGAATAAATATAATGCGTTAAAAGCCAATAGCAAATATATTACGAATGTTACGGCTGCAGTGTTGAAACCTGTTACGAAACCTTTGGCAGAGATCCGAGAAGCAGTACAAAAACCAAAAAGGACAAAAAAAGATGCTGATATAATAAATAATTCTCTAATTGTGAAACGAAAATTAGTGCATAGTAGTCCCATGAAAGATAAAACTGTTGATACTGATGAAGAATTGGAAAAGGACACGTTTAATCTAAGTGAAATAGTTCCCTTTCAATACGATGGAGATGGTCCAGTACCTAGAGATCAAATTTACGGAATAAAGTATAATCCTATTCTTGATGAGTATATGCTAGGTACAACAACAATTTCATGGAATAAAGATCGCGGAGAAATATATTTAGGAAAAGGAAACAATCGCATGAAATTTCCTTTCACCGAAGGTGTACTGCATTTACTATTGGAGACTAAAGTAGATAAAAACGAATATAATAACGATGATTTGGAGATATATAAACAATTATTGCAATTTACTGGAGCTCATCTGCGTGGTAATGGTATGATGAAAGGTCTTGACAGTGTGAAATATAAGAATATAATTCGCCCGTTGTTTCGAACTGCTGAGCACAGCGGAAAAGGTTATCACGAGAATTTATCGAGTGCGAAGCAGAAGAAAAAGAAGAAGAATCGTATATATAATGATGTTCGCGCTAGGGTAAGTCTTAAACGGCTTCGCTTCGAGTATTGGAACGATCCTAATGAATTAGTCGAACGATTACAGCTATTACACGCATCTAAACAAAGTGGTAATGCCGGTGTAGATAACGAAATTTTAGCGATCGAGGAAGAGTTAGCTGAAGAAGGTTACTTAGTATTAGAAAAAGATGCCTTCGAAACAATCACCTACATCAAAATCATTACAGCGCGGTATAGGCGATGAACCTCATAAACCTGCACGAAAACGTTATCCAACGCGATGTGTACAACTTTTAGGCATGAACGATTTATGGCAAACTGATTTGATCGATATGTCGCAATATGCACGATTTAATCGAGGACATAAATTTATATTAACCGTAATAAATGCGTTTTCTAAATATGCGTGGACCGTTCCTATAAAGAAAAAGAGTGGCCCGATAATCGCTAAAGCGTTAGAAAAAATTTTAGCAGAAAGAGATGTTGAAGCTCCTAATCATTTGTAGACAGATCAGGGTACTGAATTTTATAATCCGCAAGTACGAGCCGCTTTAAATCAAAATAATATTAATTTATATAGTACGCATTCACCGCTTAAAGCGAGTATTGTAGAACGTTTTAATCGTACAATAAAGAATTGGATATGGAAAGAATTTACCGTTAATCGTAATAAATGCTGGTTACAAGTTTTGCCCGAACTTACCCGAAAATACAATCTGAAAATACACCTTACGATAAAATTTGCGCCTGCCGATGTAAATAAGAACGTTGAAAGACAAGTTGCAGAAAATATTACAAGAGAATATAGTAAAGCTGTTGATCGATTCTCTCCCCGGAGCAAATCAAAAATTTTTAAAGTCAACGACGTAGTTCGTATCAGTAAAGTTAAAACATTATTGGAGAAAGGTTAAACTCCGAACTGGACTGGTGAATTATTTACTATAAATACAGTGAATTCTACTTTTCCTACGACGCATACGTTAAAAGATAAAACCGGTAAACCGTTAGTTGGCACTTTTTATGCGGAAGAATTACAAAAAACATCTTACTCCGACGTGTATTTAATTAAACGTGTTATTAGACGTCAAGGTGGAAAATCGTTGGTTAAGTGGTTAGGATTCCAGAGTTCAGAAAATTCCTGGATCGATAATAGCGTTTTAGTAAATATTTAGTCATGCCACTTCATAAGAGCGGAAAATATATGCCTGATGGTGCCTTTTCCGAAAGTGCAAATATTGTTTTAGATCCGAACGGAAATTATAATTTTAAAGGAAAACGATTATTAAACATTAGTACATTACAACGAGCAATGAGAACCGTCAGAGTCTGAGATTGTATCTTACAAACAGATGAAAACTCTCACCACTGCGGAAATACGTGATGTACATGAAAAAGTTGAGCACTCGAATTCAATTGTTACGGAAAAAAATGCTGCATTACACGCTCAAATTATGTTTTTACATAAAGATTTAGATGTTAAAATTAGCGATAATATTGTGAAAATCAGGATTCATACGGGTAATATTGATATGTTGAGTGAAGCACGGGAAAATTTAATGATGATATGATATTTAAATTTTCAACGTACGAAGATCGAATTAAAAAGCTATCGGATAAATTAAATAGGGTTTCGAAGGATCTTTCGGAATTACCTACACACGTTTCAAAACATGAAAATGATGTAAAAGCTACAATTGAAATATTCCGAGTTTTTTTTTTTTTTTTTTTTTCCTGGTGGCGCCCATGCACCATTTTTAACTACAATGGTTATTACAGCACATGGGCCAGGGTAAAAAGGCTATTTTATAATTTAATTATTAAATTGTTGTTCCTAAGAAAAGCGAGTAGCATTTGTATGCACGCTGGGTCATTTGACAGTATAGTTGTCAGAGGAATACTGGCAAAAGCGGAGCGGTCGAACGCCGTACATTGTAGCATTAGGTGTTCTACCGAAGGGTAAGAAGGGCCGGAACAGAAAGGGCACGTGGGTGGGAGGGGGTACCCTCAAGTATATAATTGTGTGAGACCGCCGTATGCCCAACTCGCAACCGATTTAACACAGCATATTCTCGACGCGTAAGGTAAATAGGAGGGAACCATGAATCAGCCGTAAACTTTATGCTCTTCATAAAAGATCGATCCCTTTGCCACTGGCTGATCCACTCAGCCATCATACGTTGATGAAAATAAGTCTTCACTTTGCAGATTGGTGGCGCTGCAAACGGCATTTGTGCGCGCAGAGCTGATTTGGACGCCATGTCAACTCGCTCGTTGCCTTGAATTCCTACATGACTCGGCACCCACAAGAGCGTTACCTGATTTCTTGCTTGATGTAGCAGCTTCAACATATAATTGACTTTCAGGGCTAAGATATCCATGTTGTTCTGTGACGGAATCGATTTTAGAGAAGCCGAAGAGTCAGTCATTAAAAGTATGCTTCTATCTATACATCCTGACTCCAAACAAGTTACGAGGCTACTGTATACGGCGTACAATTCTGCTTCCTGTACCGAGCAATAATCATTTAATAGCAACCTCCACCGATTTCATATGCGCACGTGGTTGGAGATGGGGAAATTTGCGGGTCTGCTTTGGAAGCATCAGTATATATGTGCAAAGAGTGGTTTAATAAACGAGTTAAATGCAAAAGTGAGCGTATTGACAGATAAACAGATTAATAGGGAAATAATTGATAAACAGCGTGAAGAATTAGGAAAAAGTCCTTAAGGACATAATGGGAAATCTTCGTGAAGAAATTAGAAAGGAAAAAGCTAATCGTATTGCTGATTCGGCTGAGCTATCTGTAAAAGCTGATATTTTAACAAAACGGTTGCGTACTATGGATTCGTAAATTTAACAAAAGGATCGAGAGGCATGGCCATAGTTGGGAATATATTATCCAGGATAGTAAAATTGATAATTTTAAGTGTTTGAAAAATGAATTTAAATACATGGAAATATTTATTATATTATATTGTAATAAAGTTTACAAATACACGTACGAAAAAGAAAAAAATGCGTATTTATGTATTTCCTAACGATGAGGCTACTCTATTGAAGCGTATAGCATTGACTAAAAACTGGTTTCAGCGAGAGAGATTGAACGCTATCATTGTGATTCGTAAAAAAAGGTGTATAGACGCCCGATAATTCGTATGTTGTAAAAGTTCGCCACAATAATGTTGCGGGCGAATGGGGAATCTGCTTATGCTGCGGAGCAGCGATTGTTGTTCTCGAAAATGTCGTCTGACCAACGATACCGATATTAAATGTAGGCGTATAGGTGTGTACGAGTCTAAAAAGAAAATATTCTTCTGCCGAATAACTGTAAATAGCAAGCGACCAGCAAGTTGCTTTGAAGGTGCACGACCCGTGCGAGATAAAGGCTTGTGTAAAGATGATCCGTATGCCTGAAGAGGTTGACGATTGCTAGAAAAGAAAGATTGATGTTTGAGTTAACACTGGATGCGAGTTCCTTCGTTTAATAATTATACTGAGATGTGTATAATATTAAAAATACTTACGGCTCCTATAAAAATTATTAAGTGACCGGAGATTTTACCCGAAATGAAAAAAATCACGCGCGGCTTTATAGAAAAGGAAGATTGCTGTTTACAGAAACAAATCCCTGCGAGCGGAAAAAATACTCGTTCCTTCGTTTAATATAATTAACTATACAGAGATGTGTATAATATTAAAAATAAATATAATGCCGATAAAAATGTTTGATTGAGCGGAGACTTTCCCTACTCTAGACTTTGCACAATTGAAATAAAAATAATCACGCGCGGAAAATTTTTTAATTGAGCGGAGATTTTTTCCAACTATCCGAGATTTTAATTATTTAATTAGCCAAATGATTAAAATAACGTTAATATTAAAAAATAATTTATCGAGGTAAACTCGAATTATATTTTGAAAAAATACCCTTTGAATTAGTATATTAATATATCCCCCGAAGATTATAATTATGCGCATAGCTTAAAAATATTACTGTAAAAAATAATTATAAAATAATCACACCCGCGGAAAAATAAGTAAATTATATATTATAATAAGACCATAAAAGAACGAAAAATTGTCAAAGAATGTTAGTTTCATGCTATAGAAATAAATTATTGGTTCCATTTTATTCAGTTCTGAATATCTGATATGTTCATACAACAGTGCATGGCTTGGTACCGTTCGGATTATTGGGATTGTACTAGTTGAGGGTTATACTTAAGCGTATCATGAATCCCGTGAGTAGAAATTGGGTTATAATTTAATTATACACAAGTAAATATTAAAATATAGGTTACTTTATAGCGATAGCACAAGAAATTGGAGTTGGAGTACTTCTCCGGGACTATGGGGTGTTTGGATTAGTGGAACGTAATATTCTAACGGTTGGGGGTGTGCCTAGATCGTGTTCGGATTACATGGAGTACAGGAGACGGAACAGAGGAATCAGGGAAATTTTGGTGAACTTTCAGCACCTGGACACTAATTTGGGTTAGTTTGCGGCCCCTGATAAAGTACATGGGGTAGTTTTCAACCTCTGGACACAGTTTTAGGGTTCGGATTAGCGGAACTGTCCAGGGAAATTGGGGGAAATTGCGGGAACCGGAGGAAACTCGGGTTAAATTTGAGCACCTGGACACGAATTGGGGTGAATTTTGAGCACCTGGACACAAATTGGGGTTCGGATTAGCAGGACTTCCCAGCTGCCCCATTTATTAGCTACTACTGTAATTATGCTTTCGTCAGCTTTCATTAAATGAATGAATTATTTGCCGGCTGATAAAATACATATCAAAAATCATAAAATGTAATAAAAACAATTCCAATAACATCAAATGTCTGCATAATGAATATAAAATAATACAACTCATCTTAATAACAAATACCGAACAAATAATTTTGCAATAGCGAAAGCTGACGAAAATATGACTACAGCCATCGCAAACATAATTGAATTTAGTTAACTTCAAAAATTTACCGGCGTATAAAATACCTAAGTTTATAGCCCTAAAATTACATCTCAAAATTTATCATTAAAATACACATTTTTAATATTAAATCGTTATAAATTATACGAAAAAAATTAAAAAAACATCAATGTAAGTAGGGATTATATACCAACATTTTAGGATATTAAGAATTTACATAAATACATAACCATTTCAGATTTATTACAAATTACTAATAAAAAATTTATATATCGAATGATCACTATTGATCTCCCAGCCAGATCTAGCAGACGACTGAAAAGGAAAAAGTCGTTCCGCGATACACTTCCGATAACTTAAGTGCTACTGTACTGTTCTTGGAGGCACTACGCATAATCGTTATGTACTGTGAAAATAAATAAAAAAGAAAAAAAGGATAAATGAATCCCATTTTTTCTTGAAGACCTGAATCGGGCAATTCGTTGGAATTGTCAGTCGTTTCTTTTTCCTTTTCTTATTCACTCCTTTTTTCCCCAACCCTTTCCTTCTATTCTTATATCACCATTGTTTATAGCAAGCTGCTGTCAATACAATGAAAAAAAAAGAAAATCCGAGTAATCAACATTACACCGATGGCTTATTAACATTACTAAAAATAATTATTAATCAAAATTATTTTTTTTTAATGGAAATTTTTACACACAACCAACTGTGGGATCGTCACCCATATCGTCAATCTTGAGACGATAATTCAATTTTATGAAGATAATACAATTTTAAAAATCAATTAAATAAATATAACATTATTTTTTACGCAAGATATGTAGATGATATCATTTCTATATTTTTGATAATACTGGTCGAAATGATATTGCACAATCCAAAAAATTTTTTTAACTCGATCAACCAAAAATTTGTAATGCACCTTAGAAATTCGTAATAGTAGTATAAACCAGTCCTAGATATTAAAGTAAATATAAAACTTAATAAAGCGAAATATCATATATTTAGGAAAGAAACGACTGCGCCCTTTAGTCGCATAAACATTCAACATTCCATGCTTACTTATGCACAGAATGTATAACCATTCCACACAATATTAATAAAAATTTCGAATTGAACATAATAAAATTAATAGTAAAAAATAATAACTATAATCCTAATTTAATTGATCAAATATATAAAAAAAAACGCACTAGTACAATAAATAATAATAAACAGAATCGATTAGAAAACCATACGAAACGTATCAAAATTTACATTTATATATCCATTCATTAATATTACTAACATTCTTGATAATAAATTTAAAATATCATATCAGTCAAATAACACTTTGTTCTCTATATTATATTAAACACAAATGCACTAGCTTCTTTAATCCATGATTTGTGTATTCTACCCAGGTTAGCTTAATGTCTCTTTTTTGTCTTCGAGTATTTCTGGCTATGCAATCGACAATTTCGTTTCCGAATATTCCGACATGAGCCGGGATCAGTTTGATTGTTACTTTATTTTCCCGCTGTTCTAATCTGTGTACCTGATTACAAATCTGCAATTCTTCTTCAGTTATCGTTTGCGTAGTAATTTATAATAAATGTAGATTTTAAGATTTACTTCAAATTCCGGATGTTTCGGTGTCGCGCGAAGTGATGATCAGAAAAAATTCTTTACCCCAGCCAAAACACATATCCCTCTACTACGTTAAAATGTTCTCGCTTAATTTTTGTTTCAATTATTCTTTTAATTTTACATAAATATAAAACATTAATGACTTTTAAGACGAGTCGGTGTGGGTCTTCATTAAGACATGTATCATGATTGTACTTTTTTATACATTAGAAAAGCACATCGCACATCCAAATTCTGCTTTCGCAGTAAAACGCGATTATTAATCGCGCGCATCGGTTGGGGATTTATTTAAATTTCGGAAAAGGCAAAATTTTAGAAATCGGAGACTATTAAAATTTTACTTCGTATTTTACTCATTCATTCTTCTAGGTCAGTTTACGCCTTCCTTCTAATAATTCGAAAGCGGTGCGATATCGCCGCTTACAATTAACTACCGAGAACGGCGGCTTTCCGAACATTCTCATGTGCTGTACAATGTAGGCGGGCACCGATGAGGCTAGCTCTTCGTGGCCGGGTCCGTTTCGGTCGTTTTTGTGAACCGATTCGTTAGACGGAAGATCGGTCGCAACGCCGCACGGTAGAGGAGACGTTGACTGGTCCTTGGCTGCGCTTATAACCACTTCCAACTCCTGATCGGCCGTACTGTCGTTCAGCCACACAAATTTCGTGTTCAGTCGTTGCCGTTCGATGTTGAGCAATTTGCTTCGAACCGTTTCCTTCGTTAACTTCTTCAGTTGTTTACTCGATTGCAGCAGCGCTGCATTGTCGACAACGGCTTTGCCTCTCGACCGAGAGCTAACAAGCTGGTACCATCGGCCGGGACAGTTCATCAAGGACCTCTTCAGTTCGGCGCACGCGCAGTTGAAACTAACGCTATCATAACGTACTTCCTGACCTCCGGCCATTAAGGACAATCTGTCCTGGTCGCAGGTTACTAGGTTACCGTACGATCGGGCCATTATATCATTTATCGTTCGCGTATCTTTCGGCACGAACATCAGCATCGTTCCGGGCGCCGTATGCCTTTTCACGGTACCGGTCATCTCACCGGCGGCGGCAGCAGCAGCAGCAGCAGCAGCAGCAGCCGATGAAGCAGAGGGCGGCGTCGTCTTTATCGTAAACTTGGGCCACTGGCTGCTGCTGGCGCTTATGCTGTCGATCAAACGTTGGCTGAGAACAATGTAGAGCAAAAACGTCTTCGACTTGGCGTTCTTCCGATTCCCGTTCAATTCAGGAATCGTTCGTTCCCGTTTTTCCCCGTCAGATTTCCCACTTGATGACATTGCTCTTATTATTTTCGATTGCGTCTAGCGATCCGGCGCCCACTATCTATAACGTCACTAAAGAGTTTGTACGATTTCTATGGAATTGATTAAACAGTTGCTACGTGTCCGTCAAGATCCTAAGTCGGATATTCCGAACGAATATCTATGTGGACGAGAGTATATTTATGAAAAAAGTCGCAACTATGAAAAGAGCAGTTAGCGTTTCCGAATTTTACTCGATAATAATTTATGCAACATCAATTAAAAAAGCAGTCGAATGAGTTATATTTTGGGCGATATTGGCGCGGCGATTAATCTCTTTGTCTCCTTCGTCCTTCGGGTCCGAACGTTAGATTTAGTGGGTGAGCAAAATTACTGAGGATTCTTAAATACTTCCGATCGATTTGTGGAAATCCATGATGCCACAGCACAGAGCAAATTGTACAATTTGGAGGCGATTCATCACTGTCCGAACTACCCGTATAAAAATAAATAATACATTAGATCGAGATTTGGCGGGAACACGCCAATAGAAGCGTTTGTGCACCATGTTTTAAGGGAATTGAGCAGAGCGTAAGAATTTTGGATTGCACGCAATGCAGACATGTTCGCAACTTTTTTTTTTTTGGCGTCAACTGTGGCAGTGGGATACCATACTCGAACGATATACCATTTAGGAGCAGTCTCATAAATGAAAGAGCAGTGGTCAAACGTTAGCCGGTTTATGGATAGGGTTTTTAGCAAGGTTAGCCCTGCATTGGACCAAGAGGAAAGCTAGTCAACATGTTGTCGAGGAAAGCATTAAATAAAAAAAAAGTATGTTGTTTAAGGGATAAATTATATAATTAAAGCGGGGGCCGGTCATATGGACAAAGCATAGAAGCAGCAGACCTAGAAGCGAATAATTACCTTTTGGCCGTTGGCAGCAACGTAGAATCAGAAAGGTGATCGTAAATGTTTTTACTTCTGAAAATAACTAAAACGGAAATATCGACGTTGCCACACTTATGCGTGCCTTTGTTGTCTCCATCTAAGTCAAATCTCCGTTTCTTAAATGACGGTTCTAGAATAACTCCAATCCTCATCACACTAATAATTCCGTAGACTTAAATTTGGTCTCCCTAGAATAGTCATTCCTTTCTTTGAATGCACTATCACCCAACAAAATAACCCAACTACTTTTCATTACGTTCATTATGGTGAAAATCATACCATCCTTGACCCTTTCTGACAGGTATTTAAGAAGTAAGTAAAAATATAAGATCACGCGAGTCTGCAAAATGTTTCAATTTTTCGAGGTTAAGATCAAACTCGGACAACGGAAGTTAATAATATTGCCCGACGTTGCAGTAAGCGATTTTAATTTGTCCTGTAGAGAATGGGTGCAGTTAATAGTACCCGTCCTGAACACAGAAGCTGTAATGAGAGCCTGGCGAGATGGAATATTAAAAATGACTCTGGGCTTGTGACTGTGGCCAGCTGCATCAAACTATTGAACATATATATTGCATGTAACTGTCCACCGGGGCTTTTGGCGGAACTGTCAGAGAAATATACACGAAATGTGAGCGGCAGCGTTGATATGTATACGAAATCTGGATGCGTCGCTGTAGTGTTTCCCTGTCGAGCCATACAATAAAAAGAAGAAGAGTTATTCACTATTCGGTAAAAAAAAACAAAAAAAGAAGCGTTCCTGTTAAGGATTAATTTTCAAATTCGGTTACATACGTATTGGCGTTATAAATATTTTTTTAAAAACTTGGCGCCTATCGTAGAATTATCTACCACCCGTCCCGATAACAATTTATTAAATCGCGCTTTGGCGCAAAACAGTGTGTGTATATTCGCCGAAACGCTGTGTGGCAGCTGCTGTTCCGACAAAGAAGTCGCTTCAAAATTGAAAGTTTGTCGGTTCCCTTAATAACTTTTTTTCCAGTATATAATTAACTCGATTTCGAACGCAGAATATACTTAAACGAAAATTATTTATTAATTTAATTTACTTGTTTATATGAGGAACGCGCTGCTGCCCCTAGCTGTCTACAGCCATTTGGGAACAACGCTTTGGCAACTTGCGATTTCGTTCGTTTTTCGCGGGAAAATTGCCAAACGATATGAACCAAATTTGACGTGTGAGCGGCGCTAATTTCTAGAGGAAGACAGGTTAATTTGTGCTATAAAAACAATGCTTCCTTTGTTACATTTATAACCGTAAAAAGTGCCACTTAAAATAACTCGAATGACTAAAAGCAAAATATGATAATTTTAGCGAACAATAAAAAACTAAAAACAGCTTAAAGTCCTTCTTTTCTCTTTCGCATACGTCTTTTACCTGATATTGCTTCAAACTTCTTCCAGTCATTGCAATTCACGATAATGGCCCGGTCGGTTTAAACTGTATTAACTGACACTGTCCCAGTGTGGTATTATAGGAAGTTGGTCGGATAGGACGTCCTTTCGTCTATCTCCTCTACAATGATCTATAGGGGATAATGGGAAAATTACTCTCCTTTAGGAAGATATGTTTTTGTCAAGTACTTTTTTAAAAGTTCGGATACAACTTGAACTTTTTATATTTCTTTCTTTTTAGTATTAAATTTCAAAATTTCTAGACTTTTTTTTTATTTTTTTTATTTTGGGCTCGTCAACCGAGGACCTTTGATAGGAAGATTAGATAAGAAAGAAGTAAAGAGAATTTAAGGTATAAGGAGAGAGACAGAAAATAAAAAGAAGAAAATTCAGCTCCGAATCTTCTTACTTTCCTTCCTATTTTCTTAATTGTAGAAAGAGGAATTAATTTATCTGTACGTTACTGGAATGAAAACGAGATAAAGAATCAACAAAGGAATAAGAAGAAGCAATGTTATTAGAAGAGAGTATTTCCAAGATGGCTGAAGAAATATTTTCAGTGAAAGGAGAAAAAATTGGACAAGAAGAGTTAGGAGTGACCAACGAGGCAAGATTGTCATTAGCAGAATTTGGGAGAATACTACTAATTGAAGTAGAGTTAGACAGTGTTGAAAGCCCATCCGTTAAAGGGAGATGGGATATGGTTAGATGAAAGAGAAGGAAACTGCGAAGAGGGTTTAAAAGGCGTTTTAGAGTTACAGATTTTATGGAAGGTAGGAGATTTAGGACGCAGGAAAGAATTTGAGAGAAGGGAGGGAGGTGATGAAGGAGACTTAGAAGAATTATTAGGAGAAGAGCTGGACATTGAGGCTCGGTCGGCATATGCAAAAGCACGAGATGCTAAATTGTTATTTTTAAATTAAGAGGCTTCCTGGAATGAAATATTCTCAAATGCCATAATGCGTTTTATATCATTCTATCTGATCCATTCAGGGAAAGATCAGTCAAAGGCAGAGTGTGTGCCTTTGCAATTACGACAGACAGGCGGTTCCTGTAGATTGCTGCATTCCGAGACTGGGTGCTTAGAAGCGCAGTGCGAACAGGTGTTAGAAGAACCATGACAGTGCTTTGCGATATGTCCAAAAAGAAAACATTTGGAACACTACGTAGGCGATCGGACACTATTGAAAATCAAAACGAATTCCGGGAGAGGGGTACTATGAAATTTGAGTTCGACTGAGCGAGTAGGGATTTTAACACCATCCGAAGAACGACATATGAGGCAGATGGAAGCAATGGGGATTAGCGATTCGATTCCTTCCAAGATTTCATCGTCGGAAGGACAGATGCACGCCGGAGATGACGTCCATTCTGAATAAAGCGCTATTGGGGATATACACTTTGATGTTATGTTGTGCGAAAAAAAGTAGGATAGGCAAGAAAGCCGTTAGCGGAAGTAACAGATGGAAATTTGTTTGCGATTACAGCTCCTGCCTTGAGGGACAATGCATTAATAATTAGGTTGTTAAAGGTCAAGGGATATAGATGACCCAGGTTTCTTTCCATGAAGCAATTTTCAGTGTGTGCGGTGAAAGGCCCCGGATGATCATGGGAAAACATTAAATTCTCTTTGTTAGTAAAACTATATTTGCTAGTGTTATTGTTATTTTACCTTACAAAACCTTTACATTATCTTCAAAAAGCATTATTCAGAAATTTAACAAGTAAGGAACACAACATCGACTCAACGAAATTGCTAACCATACCAAAACTGTACACAGTCCAACTTAATTAAATTATGTCATAAAAAACAAACAGAAGTTTAATATTGTAATCAGTTCTGGAATTACAAGGGCGTTTGTAGATGAGAAAGCTAAAGTGCCATCTTATAAAAAGTATCATACAAGAATCCAAGCCATATATATGGGCCCAGTTATTTTTAACTCTCTCCCAGTAACTTTTAAAATGAAACTCAGAAACTATAAATACAGACGTAAGTTAATAATTGATTACCTGCACAATGTACCATAGTTTTTTTGTCTCAAACTGCTTAGATTATATTCTTATTATCATACTTATTAATACAATTATCATATCTTTATTATTTTGACTGAAGCTATTAAATGGTTATCACTTTTTGTTAAAATTGCAGTTATTGTTATAGTTGTTACGTTTATTGTGGTTGTTACAATTATAATAAAGGTTATCATTCTTGTCATTATCACTTTTTTTAGTATTATTACAGATGTTCTTATTTTTATTTTCTTCATTTTTTTTTAGCTGTATTATTATTAGTTTCTATTTACATTATGGTTGAAGTGTGCATGGTAGCTATAGAGGGCGGAGGTATAAGTGGACACAAGTAATATATTAATAATTGTATTAGAAATGATTATAGTTAATAATAATTAATTAATCTAGTGTAAACATGGGCTAACTGATGTGTATAAAACTCAATTAAATCCAAATCACTATCTTTCATCTTACTTAAAACAATATAAATCGGCCCATGTAACATGCAAACATGTAAAAACGAAAATTTTCTGCTACTCGCACACCTGTAGCGCATAGGCAGAAATTGCATGTATGTGTCAGTGTGAGAGCTTATATACTCAAATGTGTGAGTGTGCGTTGTGAGTGAGTGCTGGGTATACTGGCGTTATGTGTAATCACATGATATATACTTGTTTATAACCTGTATTATTATATTGTATTGTGTTGTATGTATGTAAAAAAATTTAAATTATTATTATCATTATTATTATTATTAATACTATTATTATTGTTGTTGGTGGATGTGGTGGTGGTGGTCAAGGACGTGTCCGGGGGGGGGGTTAAACACTCCCCCGGAGAACTGAAATAGTTATTATAAATACACAAAAATCTGAAAAAAATCACAAATTTAAAATAAAATTGATGATTTTTTAGGATGTTCTTACCTTCTTTTAAAAGAAAAAAGAAAAAATATGCTCCATATTTTAAGGTACTTCATTAATATGTTATGCAAAATTTTTTATTACGAGTATAATTAATAACGTATGTAATTTTTATTAATATATACGGACGGGGTAATTCATTTATGTGAATTATTAATATATAAATCAAAATGATGGAAATTATTAATAGTACGAATATTAGTGAAAAATGTATTGTTATTTACAAAATAAACATGCAAAGAAAATTTTCACCCCCCCCCCCCCACCACAATTTTTTTTTTTTTTGGCATGGGCCTGGTGGTGGTGGTGGTAATGTTGTTACTGTTGTTTTTATTATTATTGTTGTGGTTGTTGGTGGTGGTAGTAGTGATAATGATGTTACTGTTGTTTTTGTTATTATTATTATTATTATTACTTTTATCGATATTGAAATTTTCAATATCTTTAACAGCGCTGTTGTTAATGTTATTTGAACTAACGATATTAGGCAAATCGATTTGCGAGAGCCACAGATCCTTGCTTGGCAAAATCGTGGACGGTGAGAGAGGGCCGGAAGGTTTGCGCTTTCCGACAGCGTCAACTTCCATCAGGTACAGCGATACATTGGATTTAGTGCCTTTGGAATCTTTGGAGGAGGCCGCCGAGCGGCCTACGCTAGAACAGCTCACCGATCAACTAACTTATAATAGAAGGAAAAAAAAAGGAGAAAAACAGTGAAATGAATTACAAGAAGGGGGAAAAATAAGAAAAAAAAGAAAATAAATAATTAAATAAGAATAAAATGATACTGTTAGATTTTGAAAAGTGTAGGTAAGTTAAAATATGAATAAAATCGCTAAAAATGACGAAATGGTAATGTAACAAATCGGAATAATCTCACCGAGAGTATCTGATAAAACCGCTCGTGTAGACAATAGACACCGTAACGTGAAATTGATAACGCGAAAAAGACGACTTATCACTTTATCGCACGAATTAAGAATTTCCAGACTTCCTTTTATATTCTATTTTTTTGTGTGCGAAGAGTGTGTTAGAATAAACAACTTTTACATTTACAGTATCCTCCTCGTACCTGAGAAGTAAAACTGTATAGTTAATTTTAAACGGTTTTCAACCGGGAATAATACAAATAATCATCTTCATTGCCGATATCAATAATAAAAAATAGTTACTATGAGTAATTTTATTACTCCCACCTCAATCGCTGAAGGCTAAATCCAGGCATTCTTATGCTGTACCATCTCCTACTAGTTTCTTCGAGTCATGGACATCTTAGAAGCATACGCGACACTTATAATATGATTAGAGCTCTCTTAAAATTTAAAAAAATATTATTTACTAAAAAAATATTAAATATTTTTCAAAACCCACTAACCCAGACTTCTGCGAATAAATAAATAATATTATTAATGAAAAAAATTAAAAAATAAAATATTCCCATAAATCCTTGTTTGTGGAGTTACTCCATGGCTGGACTGTTTTGTTTTCCGTGCTAGTTATTTCGTACGGTTAATTCAAAATCAAGTACATCTAAGTTTGTTATGGAAGGTAACGGTTTGTAACGATAATTGGAGAAAACTGTTTCCAATAAGTTCCAAGCCACGGAAGTAACTCCCGGCAGCACATTAATAATTATCTTTTGTAGAAAGATCGAAAGAATAATCTTGTAACTGCATCAGGTAAAAGCTCTTGAACATCATCGTAATCGCGAGGAAAAAGAAACATGGCGAAAAATTTTACCTAGCTTGATTGATGTTACACTTTTCTTAGCTGAGAATAATTTACCGTTTCGAGGCGAAAAATGTACTGTTGAACACGAAAATTGCGGTTTATCAACGGTGAAATTTATTAGTAAATATGATTCTAATTTAAAGGTTCACTTGGATTCTGCGTCAGAAAGTGGTTTTTGACTAAAAACGTAGGGATAAGGGGATTTTAACTTTTTAGGTTTTTGGGGCCACTTTTCATCTGGGACCCGGGGCAATTAGTCCCAGTTGTCCCCCCTTGTGGCGGGCTTGTCTGTGCACGTAAGAGTGTTTATTATTCGTTGTTTTGATGTGATTCTAACGTGATTTTCCTTTTCACGTTTATGGAATGTAAACATTAATCTAGCGAAATTGTTACTTTGCAAGTTTTTATTGTGTATGAGCAAGCGGGGTTTGAACCGACTTCTGCTCGAAGGAGAAACATTATTATCTAAACAAATTTATATTAGCCTACTTTCTGCCTTATCGTTGGAAGTTATTTTGGTTAGTGGGGTACAGATTGTTGTAACTAGAATCACCTTCTATAATAAGTAGTCGCTCGACCACCGTATAGTGCTAGCCCCACTGGCGGAGAAACGAAACAACAACCATGTGAGTTCTGTACGGGGTCTTCAACAATTATTTGGCCCCGGGGTATTTTTTTCCTTAATCCAGCCCTGAGAATAGTATTACGCTAATTAAACAGGATGAATGGCAACATAGACGTTCCGTAAATCGACTACATCAAATATTTCTTGATAAGTTACTAGAGGCTCCACTCCTGAGATCCTCGCTTTGCTCGAGTATTTAACTCGGACAATTTATAATAAATAATAAACTACGTAAATCAAAATGATCGAACAGAAGCAAAACAATAAATTGCAAGACGTCGAACAATGAAAAACATCAATTTCAGACTCAGTGTTGAATAAAATATGTAGTAATAAAAGCAGAAAAAAAACTACAAAATTGAGCGACATTCTCGCGCTTTAAACTTACATCCTGCATATAGCCCGATGAGTAGCCGAAAGTGCCATTTTTTTTTTTTTTATAATAATAAATAAATAAATAAATAAATAAATAAACTTACATCCGGTTACAGTAATATTCTTTTTAACCGGCCGGTAATTAATTCCCGAAATATTATTATTATTATTACGCAACTATCTGGTTCGCTCTTGGCGACGCGTCCGATGATGACGTTTGAAAATGTATATACGTCCGTAACCGGTTTGTTAAAATTTATAAACATAAAAATTAAATAAATTCCTTTTATTAAGAAACAATAAATAAGTTTAAATTTATATTTTAATAAATTAAAATAAATACTTCAATTTAAAGAAACGTTTTCGGACATATAGAGCCCAATATCAACTAACAACGCAGAGTACACCCGAATAAATGTGTTTTTAACTATATTTGAGTATATTCTATGCCGTTAGCTGATTTGGGCTCTATGTCCGACACTGTTTCTTTAAACTGAGATGTTTATTTTAATTTATTAAAATATAAATTTATACTTATTTATTGTTTATTATTAAGGGATTTATTTATTTTATATTTATGTTTAAAAACCATTGATTTATTTTGTAAGCGAATTAATTGCTAATTTCGCGGGTGCTTTTTTATTTCGATGAGATTATTCATGTCTTAAATATGATATTAATTGAAGAAAAAGAAAAATTGAAAATTCACTAACACTGAACTCGATCGGTTTTGGAAAAGGACGAGTCTAAAACGTTGAGATAGAATGGCGAATGCTGAAACAATGACCTAAAAGAAGCATGGGACAGTTATCTTACCTGAGGATACTTAGCAACTTCTGCGGTTAACAAACTAGTCTTTATTGATGAAAAAAATTAATATTGTAATAATTAGACCGATATGTTAAAACACTGTTTATCCAAAAGCACCGAAAAATTAAAGTTTAAAAATTTTTACACGTTTCATAATGAACATAAGACACACATAATGCACGATTCTGTGGCTGTTGCGTAACTAGCCAAAATCGCTTGAAAATTTCAAAGCCCTGATATTAATCTTGTCGAACGTGTTTGGGATCGTTTTGATCGCAAAATTCGTCAGAGAACCCTTTATTTGTGACAAAAATGAACCAAAATAAATAATTCAAGAAGAATGAGCCAATATTAATGAGGAATATATGAGAAATTTTTTTTTAATTTTTCACTAGAAGGTTAGAAACAATATTTTATAAAGGAGCACGATGAAATAAATATTAAAATTCGTTTATAGTCATTTTTATTATTGTGTCTGAATATAAAAAAAGGTAAAGCAAAGAAATTTCGGTGTTGTTTTCAATTATATCGGTTTAATTCGGAAAAAAAAATATTGTTTTTTTGTATAACGTCATGTTTTAACTCTATCGGAGACCATCAAGAAATACAAAGATCATACACACGTATATACGGACGGGGCAAAATCCATCGTAGCCAGCGGTAGATTACCAGTAGCCTGCTCGTATCAGGTCGAGAACTTAATGTAATGATGGTTATACATTTTCAGATGCAGAATTATGTAGAATCATCTACGGTATCCAGCACGTCGAATCGAATAGACACCATTACCGGCGGGTGCTGCTCATCACAGATTCACTAATAATCTTTTTACATCTAATATGCCGCCGAAATAGTAACAACCCGGTAACTGCAAAAATCCGACGTGCTTTATATGAGCCGCACAGGAAAGGAAGGGGAAATGTCTTTCCTGCGGATTCCGGGTCATGTTGAAATGCATAATAGAGTGACAAAACTGACCTCTCTGAAATATACTCGCCGATGCCAGAAAATCTACCTCCTCCTCCGACATTATCCTACATATTTATGAGCATGCGCAAATAGGAGTAGACGTCTGAGTGGACAATTCCTGAAAAGTATTAAGCTAGCCACCGGCCCCTGGTAGCCTCTTGATTGCAAAAGCAGGAAAGAGTAGACTCGAGTGTACTCAATCATTTCCGGACGGGGCATACTGCCGTGCTTTATACCAACAGTTCTTCACCAACGAGCAGTCCCGTACGTCGGCTGCCAAACGAACCAACCGCGACACATCTGATTTATGACTGCAGGAAGCTCACGCAGCACTGGATTAATACGGAGGCCCCTATGCACGAGATTTTTTCCAACACTCCTATTGTTATAGTCTCAAAATTTCGCCGTTTTCCAAGGAAACTAGATTACATTTGTAAGTCGCATAGTCTTCTATGTTCTGTAATAGTCTGGGCAGTTGAAGGCGGAATACGCAAAGATGTAATAATATAAAAAAAACAAAAAATAAATATTATTTCTACGGATTTCTAAAGTGTGAGCTAAATTTATATTTATAAAAGAAAAATTTAATTTACATTAAAATAAAATGCTGTACGCAGTGGCGTAGCGTCAATGGAAGCCACAGAAGCGCCGCTTCCCCTAATAAATTAGTACGAAATTGTTTTTTAGTATTTGCGAAAAGAATACTAGCCTCAGAAAGAAAATTAAGTAACTTGTTGAATTTAAGTGCCAAAATTTTAAATGACTAGAAACAAAGAAGCGCTAAATGAAAGAGTACCTGCCGAAGCGAGTGTCATAAATAACCACACGCTTACTACCAGTATTTAACGTTGCTACTGCCCAGAGTTGTCTCTGAACGATTTGCTGCGTATCGATTATAGAAAAAGATTGCGCACGCATATTCAATTTGGAAGCGTCAGGTTGTGCCGTTTCAAGATCACATCATTTGTGCGGATTTTTATCCGTACGATTCCAGAGTAGTGTGTATCGAGAGTGAAGAAAAAATGTGTGCGCATCTTCAGTCTGGAAGCGCTGAGTCAAATTGCTTCACGGTTACGTACACAAATCTACAGGGCGATTTTTATGCATGTCAGTGTGTGTGAGTACGAACATACAGTAGTGCGGTATTTGCAGTACATTTTCTTCGGATCGTTCTTTTTTACATGCTGTCGTTTACTGACAGCGAAACTGGAAGCGATGATCGGTCGCGCTTTTCAGTCTGCAGTAGAAGCTATACTGGCTCGCTTATCTTATTCCCGCCACTAATGTTTCAGTCTGTTAAAATGTAAACATTTTTGAAATTGTCTTTCGGAGGTATCAGGGTGCCGATACATTGTATACAGTCTTTTAGTTTATCATCTTCGTTAACTTGGATGACGATTGCTTGGTCACGTGAAGGAGGTTTATCGAATTGAGCGATAGAAGCATATGATAAAGCTGTTTTACCGTTTGTAGGCATGTTTGAACCGGTGGGTTTTTCCGTCATGTAGGCGGTTAGCGATACTGGAGCTTCTTCTTTACGTCGAAATTATCACCAAACAAAAAAAGGTAAAGTACAAAAAAAAAACAAAAAGATAAATTTAACACATATAAGAAAAAAGGAAAGAGATAAGATATGAAAAATAGAAAAAATACTGTATTTAAAACACAAGAGCGCACTACTGTTCACTTTCACGGTTAAATATCATCAGAAAAAAAAATAAAGTATTTAACCGCCATTTTCAAACAAATTTATGTGCAACAATGCCCCGTGGTTATACAGTTGTGGAAAGATAAAAAATTGTTCCGTTGAGCTTACCTTTTATTTAAGTAAAAAATAAAATGTATGGAATGCAAATGGCTTTGATTTAATTCAGTTGTTGGGGAAGACAGAAAGCTATCATGAAAAAGGATATTTTTAAAAATTATCGATGTTACGCAAACAAATATGTCTCATAATAGGGGTTTAATGATGTAACAAAATTAAAATTTTTAAATCTTTTAAATACAAACAATTTTTTAAATTTTCAATAACATTTTCTGAAAGAAGACTTTTTAAATTTAAAACAGCATTATGTAAATTTTTTCAATCTTGCAAGTTTGAAAAGTGTACTTTCAAGATTCTAACATATATAAAGGAGGCACTGCGGTGGGTCCTATACTTGACCACTTCAGATCTAACCGATGTTTTTCCAGAAGTGTGTACAAGCTTTCTCATTTCACAATTCCGCCAACCACTTCCAGAAAGATCGTTTTCAGCAGTGAAACGAATAAAAACGTATTTAAGAAATACACAAGGTCATGAGTGACTATCTTCATTAGCTTTTTTTAGTATTGAAAAAGAATTATTATCAAACATTTTCATGATGATGTAATAGACATTTTCGCAAACAAGAACCGAAAAATTGAATTAATTTATAAAAAAATGAGACATTTCGTTTCTCTTAATTAATGTTCACCTCTGTTCTCTATTTAACCGTATTTTACACATGTTTATTTTTATGTAAACAAAATATTTGATTGTGGCGCTTCCTCAGTCCTGAAATTCACGCTATGCCACTGGCTGTACGTAAATTTTCCGTCTAAAATAAAGTGTCCCATATTCAGGGAGCGCTGTTTTACGATCGCTAAAATTTTTCATTTTAATTACAATATACGGAGCACCTTAAAAAAGTATCTTCTTCCGCGAATTTTTCGAAATCGTTTTAACTCGGCTGCATGCAATTTAGTACCTGTTAATATAGTTTACTTATTTTTTTCTAATTCGAGCATTTTTTTTTTTTTTTTTTTTTTTTTTTTTATACGTCATACCAGCACAACTTACTGCAAACAACGGCGATATTGTAGGAAGAGGAACTAATAATAATAAAATCTAATGACTCCAGCGAGACATTAGGTTGTGAGAAGGGAAAGGGAGTAACACAATAAGATAAGAATGTTCAGAGGATCAATTATAGGAATGAACGCGTGCCGTGATTAAGAATAAGTACATGTTATTATGCAAGTAACTTAAAGTGAGGAATTAAGTGATCGGGATAGCATCCCGACACCATTTCCTTCTAAGTCGCCTTGGAGGATTATCTGGAAGACTGTCCGTATGCATCCTACGGATGACAGGATTGCTGCTACACTCGAATTTGTCAAACAATCTTTTGTACTGTGCAATGTGTGCATCACTGACATATGGGACCCTGAGGTCATTATGTAACGTCAAATTGGACACGTAAGGTGGAGCAGACGTGATAGTGCGGAGTATCCTGGACTGCTGCTGTTGAATTCTTCGAAGGTTGCTTTTACAAGTACTTCCATACAATTCAATTCCATAGCGCCAAATGGGAGCGATTGCAGCAAGGTAAATGATTCGTTTGGTAGTTAAGTTGAGAGCAGACTTCCGTCCCAAAAGCGGATGTAGCGACTTCGCGCGAGCAGCAATGGTTCTTCTGATTTGTGCCACGTGTATTCGCCAAGTAAGTCTCCTGTCCAGGTACATGCCGAGATACCGTACCGAGTTGGTTTGGGGAATTTGAGCGTTGCCAATTTTCACCGCTGGACAGCTAATTTTCCTGTTTGTAAACACGACGTGTTGACACTTGTTGGGGTTAAACATTATGCACCAGCTCTGTGCCCATTCAGCCAGCTTGTCTAGGTGGTTTTGTACAGCAACGTTCGCGTACGTGACCACTGAGTTGGATGCAAGAATGGCGATATCATCAGCATACGTTGCTAGGATCGTCTGATTACTGATCGGTATGTCTGCCGTGTAGATTGAATACAAAAGAGGTCCGATCAGACTACCCTGCGGAACTGACGATAGAATCATACCTACTTTTGAAAGACAACCATTGATATTTACGACGAAAGTTCTGCTGTTCAAGTACGACTGAAGTAACGCGTATAAATCAGAAGTGAGAAACTGCCTCAATTTACAAAGTAATCCAGGATGCCACACTTTATCGAAGGCTTGTGCAACATCCAGGAAAACTGCAGAGCATACCTCCTTCCTCTCCAGAGTTGACGAAATCGCATCTACCAACCGATGACACTGTTGCACTGTAGAATGTTTCCTGCGAAACCCGAATTGATGACTCGGTATAATACCGTGACTGGTTATAAGCGGCTGAATACGATTTAGGATTAATCTCTCTAACACCTTGGATAAGGAGCAGAGCAAGCTGATAGGTCTATAAGAGGAAACGTCCATTTTCGGCTTACCCTGCTTGGGGATCATTACTATTACTGACTTCTTCCATGCTTCAGGGAAGTATCCAGTTCGTAATATTCCATTGAATATGTAACACAACAGGGTAGCTGCCTTCGGTGGGAGTCGTGAGATAATTTCGCCAGTGATGTTATCTGCTCCAGGGCTTTTCCGTAGCGGTGCCTTGCGCAGACATTCGAATACCTCTTTCGGCGTAAACATTTTTGATCTTCCTAACGTGCAGGGAACCTTTGACATACGTTGCATCAGTTCTGAGCGCTCAATGCGCATATCTGGATGCGGTGTGAAAACTGAGCTGAGGTGTTCTGCAAATGCGTTTGCCTTATCCTTATCGGTTTTGGCCCAACTGTTGTCTACTTTTATGTTGAATTGTTCCTTTTCGTACTGTAGCAATTTCTTCGTATTGTTCCACAAGGCTGCGGTATCAGTGTTCATTGCTAACAGATTCCTTTGAGTCGTTTCGTTCTTATACAGGCTGATTTTGGTTCTTAACGCATTTTGCAGAGTTGCATACTGTTTCTTTAACGATGGGTAGCGACTGCGCTGCCACTTCTTCCTGGCTGCCCTGGTTTTTTTAATTAACTGTCTAATCTCGACCGGAATGAATCTGACTCGCCGTTTATCCGAGGTATAACTAGTCGAGTCATGGCAGGCGCGTACAATTAGATTGGTAAAATTTTTGACCGCTAGGTCTATGTCCTCTTTATTCTTTATTTTAATTCTTAAATTGATATTACTTTCGATTATGCTACAAAGGAGGTCCCAATTTGTGGACTTATTAACCAGTCCTTGTTGGGTGGGTATACACCTCGGGCGTACGTCTACGACGGCAACAACTGGAATATGATCTGAAGAGAGGTCATTAACAGTACTACATTCTCTGCTGTATCTTTGTAATCCACGGATGATAAAAAAATCCAATATGTCTGGAAGTCTATTATCATGCGCAGGCCAGTACGTGGGCGTCATTGGTGAAAGGACGGCAAGTGAATTACTCCGTAGGCACCTATCAAGCTTCTTCCCAGCCCGATTAGTTAGCCTAGAACCCCACGCGAAGCTTTTCGCGTTATAGTCACCACCGCATATGAACTTATTTCCTAAGTTGTTAAAAAGACTGTTCAGCTCCACGTCTGGTATTGCGAATCCTCCGTGGCAGTAAATTGCCGCCACGGCGATTTCACCTGCGAATGTTTCTATGTTCACGGCAACGACCTGATAGGCATATGTGCTTCGGGAAAAATTTTCATATTGCTTATATCCACTTTTGACCAATATCATGGAACCACCGTGGGCCGTGCCATCAGGGTGGTGCGCAGTGTAGGCGTTATATCCGTTTAGCTTAAAGCTGTGACTTCTTACGAGATGCGTTTCCACGATCAGTACAACGTCAACAGTATTAAGCTGAAGAAAAATCTCTAATTCTCCTTTCTTTGGAGCAATGCCATTGGCGTTCCATAGCATAATCACTAGTGACTGACGAGAGATGTTATTTATTTCATTTATCATTAGGATAGTAGTTTTTCAATAACCTTAGTTAGTAAGGAGATTAATGGATTAATTACGCTTTTAAATTCGTTCAAAAATGCAGATAGCATTGAGGACATATCAGCATTGTTTCTGTTGCTGTTATTACTGGCAGTGGTAATACCATCGTCGGTGTAGCAATTTTTACTGTTACTCAGATGTCCTCTGCTGGATACATTATTTAGATCTAAATCTACGCGTTTAGCTTTAGCAACATTGGCATAAGTCCTATTATTATTTACTACACTAGAACAATTGTAATCCCCACTTGCGGCATTGTAGGTATTTATTTGAGTGCTAGCGTAAGTTGATCGTAAATTCTTATAAAATGTAGTCTGCTGCTTGTACACCGAACATCCCCTGTAGCTCGCCGGATGATTTCCGTCACATAGCGCACAGATTGCTGGCACATCGACGCCTTTAGTACATGTTTTAGTGTCGTGCTTGCCTGCACATTTTACACAACGAGGAGGAAGGTTACAGTAATTGGCCGTGTGACCAAACAGCTGACAGCGTCTACATTGTTTCAGCCTCGAGTCTTTTCTCGGTTCTTCCACCGCCACTACTGTATTCAATAAGCGCGTGATGTTGAAAATTTCGCCATTCTTTGGAGCAGGTATTAAGTCAACAAAAAACATTGGCAAGGGTTGCTTAGTTTTTCCTTTGAGAATATTAGTGATCCGAGCTACCACAAAACCTCTTGCCTCCAGCTCTGCTTTTAGTTCAGCTAGGTCAGTAGAACAGTGCAGGTTTCTTAACACTACCCTGAACAGTTTATCCTCCTCTAGGGAGTAAGTATAATATAAATAATTACTATCTTTCATAGCCCTTATAAGGGTACGATAACTTAGTGGGTTAGAAGGTTTTATTGTCACTCCCGACAGCGTGGATTTAAGTGAAAATTCTATATCAGGTATCTTTAGTAGGAATTCTCTGAAGTTGGTGATATTTTGCACGTTTTTTACCATAATGGGTGGCGGTGGCCTGGCTCTCTTGTTGGAGTTAACCTCGTTAGACGCAGGCTCCGGGTTATTAGGATTAATATTAGTGACTTCCATTTCAGCGTCATTGTTATTACTACTGCTATTACCGTTATTGTTATTACTACTATTATTATTGATATCATCACTGTTTTCATTATCCAGAAATTGGAAAATATTACGTTTAGTGTTTACTAGTTTAGCGTTATAAGAAGCGACAGATTTTACACTCTTAGCTACATGCTTAGGAGTTAGCCAATTTTCATCGCTTTCACTGGTAGTTGAATAGGACAATTGTCTTTTTATGGAATAGCTACCGGTAGCAGTTTTCCGCAACTGTACCGGGGTAACCGGTCGGGGTGGGTTTTTTGTTTACATCGTTTTTACCGTTGACGTTGACGGTAACGTTAGCCGAGGTGGCTGCAAACAGCCGCTCAGAGGCTTATCGCGCGGCATTGTTCCGCGCGACAGTGCCCCGAGTACTGCAACTTAATTGAGGAGCGCACTGAGTGTAGAACTTTGACGTCGAACCTGGGATGTTTATAAGTTCTTTAACTGGCTGCACTGTCGAGCAATTCGGACAGCGTGCCTTGGTAGCGGCGCAGTTACGCGGCGACGGTTACACGATCGGTTGTAAAGCGCGATGATAAGATAAGATAAACAATTAAGAACGGACTCACCGAGACAAACAGCATCAGCGGAGCGGCATTCAAAAGTTTAATTCGAGCATTAAGACCAACTTATTTAAAAAAGAAAGAAATTAATCGCAATTTTATTTTTCCCCTAAATGTTGAAATGTTATAAAAAATCTTTGAAACTGGAACGCCTCTCTTTGTTCCACACTACCACCAGATGTGCAGTGGAATAAGTACATTTCTGATGATGTTGTAAATAATCCTTTGCCAGGAAATTATAATAACGGCAAAGTTCGTACATCTTGGTGCAACCGGTGAAAATACAGTTTTTATATTTAAACAGATGTTTTGCGACTTGAAAAATGTCTAGCTCAAAATCGCCGATACATGATTCGGAAACAATAGCATGCTATCACTGGGGCACCGATAACAATCGCAGTCTACCTATTCCGTCAGTGCTGTACACCGTCATTGGCGGAAATTGGACTAAAAAATTTGTCGGCAAAAATAGCAATCACGTTCTTCCACCCCAGCTTTTGTCGAAACTCCTTGCTACGACAGAAGCTAACGAAATATTCGGCGGATCGTCGCTGCTGTTTGTTCCGACGAAAACTTCTCACTTGAAGGGAGTGACGACGATGGAGCGGAATCGGAAAGCGGATGACGACGAAATGTTGGTGAACGATACCGACAAAATCGTTTTGGTCGTCGATGAAGTTCATTGTGGTGAAAATTCCGATCAAAGTTATTTGTATACCGGCTTAACTAGATCGCTGATTCAGTGTCCCGGTCGTTGGTATCACATCACCAGAGGAGAGATCAGAACCGTAGATGACGGTCTAGAGAATGAGATAACCCGGTCGCGATCCTTTCGAGAACTAACTAGAGAAGAATTGGAAAATAAATTTGCCGATCAGCAATTGAATATGAAAGTGGTATACCTGAACGATATGCTGGAAGCGAAAAAAGGTAAGGTATTCTATTCGACTGAGGAGACGAATAAGAAAAGGAAGATTTGGAATAGGGAACATAAACTCGGGCGATACAATCGCAACAAGTTTTTGCAGATTCCTACTTATATAAAAGACCATATGAGAATGTTCCGAGGCAAACCTCCGTTTTCCGTAGTGAACTACAAGCGGCACCATCGGACCGCTTTTGAGTTTGTCAGAAGTCAATTTCCTTAAACGGAGCCGTTTCGTAGCAGTCAAAAGACAATTCTATTTAATGTATAAAAATTACAATTGCTAGCCTACGCGCAACGGCTTTCATATCCAATTGTAATTATTTTACAATTAATTTCAGTTCTAAGTAGCAAGTTAAATTCGTCACTTTTAGTTCAATTTAAATCTATTTTGTCTGGTAATATTTTTTCGAGTACACTATTTTTTTATCATTTAAAATTAGAATGCTTTTTTTTCCAAGTTAAATTATTCCCAATTTTACTCGCGAGGCTCCATACGTAACAACGTAAAGTGTGCTTCAAATGTCTGTCTTAAGGAAACCCTTGAAAGCGTTATATCTATCGAATCGGTACGTTAACTGTGTGTCCATCATGAAGTTGAGATGAGATTGTAAAAGGTTCCTTTGATTAGGGCACATCTTGACACATTGTAATTTTGTTTACTAGAATAAACGATAATAAGAGTGTTGGGCATTCACGCAATGGGCATACTTGCCCAGTGAGACCCACAACTTATTTATTTATATAAAAAAAAAAACCTTGTAATATGGATAAAAAGAAAGTCACATCAGGTTAAGTT
The DNA here is from genome assembly GCA_039619475.1 of Icerya purchasi. Classification (NCBI taxonomy): domain Eukaryota; kingdom Metazoa; phylum Arthropoda; class Insecta; order Hemiptera; family Monophlebidae; genus Icerya; species Icerya purchasi. Next base: position 135,547,592 of record CM077116.1, read on the forward strand.
TCTAGTATGATAACCCCCATCACTATACACGCGCATACACACGCCCATATATATATTAATTACAACGTAATGCTTAGGCTACCCCCCATTAGAAAAAATGTCCCAATTTTATGTAACGCAAAATGTCCCAATTTTATGTAACGCAAAATGTCCCAATTTTATGTAACGTAAAATGTCCCAATTTCATGTAACGTTTGTTATATTTTATAGGATTTTTGTTATTGTTATTTAAAAAATGTCACAATTTTATGTAATGAAATATGTAACGAAAGAATGTCTTAATTTTATATAATGAAAGTTAAATGTTAGGATAAGATTTTTGTGGTTATGTTATTTTTTTTGTATTGATGCTAGTAAGAATTACGTTATAAATTTTGATAATTTTATACAAAGCATAGAAGAGAAAGAGACAGAAATGAAAGAAAGAGAGGTCAAGAGGCACGCCCCTTGCGAGGTCAAAATGGCCGAGTTTATAAATATATATATATAAACACTCGGCCCTTCGGGACTCGGAAGAGGGCAAGTCCCCTTTACCCCAGGTCTAGTTTTTCTATAATTCTTATAGAAGACTAAACTTTTTCATTGGCTATGCCGTTCGACAAAATTTTTTCGTTACATATTTCGTTACATAAAATTGTGACATTTTTTTGGGCTAAATTTCGTGACAGGACACTTTTCCTGATGATCCCTGGCGTAAAAATGGCGTAGCCATTAATATATATATATATATATATTAGAAATGTCATAGGAGTGTTACATTTCTAGAGTCGCAGATTTTTGATGCGGATATTTGGCTAGTCAGACGAACATTAAAGTGCAAAATTTAACGTTTTACGAAATTCAAATTACCAGAATACTAAGTACAATACTTTTCAAAACCCATATTACTAACCAGGGAACTAGCTATTAAAATTTGAATACATCAATGCCGTGGTATCTCAATCGTCCTCAAAATGAAAACCAGAACGAGAAATTATTATTTTTCATGATAACAGCTGATATCAGTATCATAATTGATCGCTAAAAAGTGGCCGCACATAAATGAAGAAATTAAACAAGGATCGGGTAAGCAAAATAAGAAAGTCAGCAAATATCGTTCTCGTTAAAGAGTTAAAGGTAGAAAAGCAATAGACGCGTGAAGCTTAACTACAAAACAATTTATATCTCAACGTCACCGCTGGTTTTTTTGAGAATTCATTAGAAATTATTAAATACTTGATCGAGAAGCGTTAGAAGTGAAAAGACAACTGCTAGCGCGCATGGTGTTGGCAAACATTTGCACGTTTGAAAATGCAATTAGCGATAGACGTGCCAAATGTAATTATATAAAGGATCTTGATAGAGTTTCAGACATTTTTAAAATTATGAAAAAATTCGCCTACCATACTCCGTCCATCGTATAAATGTTAATGTGAACATTACATCGAAGATATTGCTGACGAGTTCGCGAGCTATACCTCTAATTTGAAGCTGAAGAAGATGCAACTAGAAATAAAACGTACATCGACGACGTCTTATTACTGATTTCCAAATAGAAGGAGGTTTTTTAAATCCAATCCAAAGCGACAATGCGAAGTCATACACTACGAGAATTTATTTGGTTAATATTCGGGCTTTTGCGTGAGCTAAGGGAGGGGTTCAAACCCCCCCAACCCCCCGTTATATACGTCGGTGCTGGTCAGAGATATATATAAACAATATAAAAACTTTGCATACAGCACATTCGCATACTAGATTGTAGCGCAAAATGTTGAAACACTTGGAAGGGATATAGCAGTAGCCGCAATTTACTGTCACCCAGGTTTTTGTATACCACAAATGGAGTACAATACAGTTTTCAACCAATTAGGAAATGTATTCATATGCGGTGGCGACTATACTTCCAAAAACAGTATATGGGGATCAAGAACAATAAACCCAGTCGGAAAGATACCGTACAAATTAATACAGGACAACGCACTTGCCGTTTTATCCTCAATGATTCCCACACATTGGCTGCGGCATCCCAATAGGCTTCCAGACGTCTTAGATTTCTTTATCATTCGTGGCCTTTAAAGATACAATAGGGGGTGCAGAATAATCTTTGATCTGTCTTCCGAGCATGTTCCAGTGCGGTTGCCACCTTAGATGTAAGTCCTAAAATTATTCTCAATCAACAGAAACACTCACAAATCACACCACTAATTGGAATATCTTTTCAAGTATAATTGCAAACAATATTGACTTGAAGGTCAAACTAAAGAACACAAATGACATTAACATAGCCGTTAAGACTTTTTCTAATTTCATGGAATATGCGTATAATAATTCTACTAATCATGTATCAAAATCTGTATATACCCGTATAAATAAGAAAATTACTAAAAGAAACCAGATCAGCAAGAAGGTCGTTACCCATCTTTATACAACGGATACAAAAAGTTATAAAACAAACTAAAGAACAAAATTAAGGAGTACAAAAATAAATTTTTCAATTATTATACGCAATTTATTAATGATGGCGAAAAGCCTGTATGGACTTCAGTTAAAAGACTGTGAACCAGAAGAACCATATAATATTAGACCAAATAACATTTGAGTTAAAACAGACAAGGAAAAGGCAAATGCTTTCGCGAACCACCTTGACACGGTCTTCACTTTACATTCTGATCGCAAAAAGAAGCATTCTGACTATATACAAAGATCATTGAAAGAACCTCGTCGTTGTGAACACGCTATTAAGTCTTTTCTCCAGGAGAAGTTCTCGTATGACTTCGTAATATACCGCAACGTAAAGCTACTGGCTTCGATAAAATTACTGGAGAAATAATCTCGCGACTATCACAGAGAGCAGCTGTTCTTCTTTGTAACATCTTTAATGCGGTTCTAAGGATACGATACTTTCCCACAATATGGAAGAAGTCGGGTATAATCACGGTTCATAAAATGGGGGAACCGCGGACAAAGGTTTCATCATATCGACCGATTAGCTTGCTCTCCTCTTTATCGAAGTTTTTGGAGAAGCTAATTTTAAATCGTATTAATCGGATTATAAGAAATCGAGATGTGCTACCGAATCATCAATTTGGTTTTCGCACGGAGCACTCTACGATTCGTTAGGGTCACCGATTAGTTGATTCAATTTCGTTAACTTTGGAGAAACGTGAGGTATGTTCCGCGATATTTTTCGACGTCACACAGACATTCGATAAGGTCTGGCATCCTGGATTACTATATAAATTGCGACAAATTCTTAATGAGGATATTCATGTATTACTCAAATCGTACTTGTCCGAATGTCCGTTTGCTGTTAAATTAAATGATTCATTTTCCGAAATACATTCAATCAGATCGACGGTACTTCAAGACAGTTTGCTAGGACCTTTACTGTATTCCATCTATGCCGCGGACATACCAATTTCTAATCCAACGTTACTAAGTACATAACGATACTCGCTTCTAAAACCAATATTATGTATGCAAACGCTGCTGTTCAAAATCATCTGAATCGACTAGAGAAATGGGCATGCCTCTGGCGCATATCGTTCAACCCAACTAAATGTCGTCACATTTTATTCACAAACAAACGAGTAAGGTGTCCAAACTTTGATAACACGCAGATTCCAAAAGTAGACTCAGTGCGCTACCTTGGAGTGCATATGGATAGACGATTAACGTGGCGTAATCATGTGGAAAATACAAGAAGATCTATAATAACTATGGCTAGGCTGCTATGTGGCCATTGCTAGGACGAAAATCAATTCTAAACCTGGCCATAAAGCGGAATGTTTTTTTATCGGTTACCGCTCCAGTATGGAGCTATATGGAACAACATGTCGAAGCAAACTTCTCAGAATATAGAAATAGTAGTCCAAGCTCCCTACGTAGACAATGGGGTATCTGAGCCTTTTTTTGTATCAAACGACACACGTTGCATGGGTCTTGAATGTTCCATCCGTGAAGGATGTTTATGCGGAACAGTACAAAAAGTTCTTTGAGAAACTTCAGCTGGAATGCATTTACATATATACCGAATGTTCATTATTGATCTCCCAGCCAGATCTAGTAGGCGACTGAAAAGAAAAAAGTGGTGCCGCCAAGCACTTCCGATTACTTAAGTGCTTTTGTACTGTTCTCAGGGATTCTGCGCTGAATCGTTATGTACCATGAAAAAAAATAAACAGCTACTTTCTTTTTGAAGACCTGAATCGGGTAATTCGTTGGAACTGTCAGGTTAATATTCGTTTCTATTTTTCTTTTCTTATTCATTCCGCTTTTCCCCAATATTCTCCTCCCTTTCTTCCATTTCTCATATCACCATTATTAATGTCAGGCTGCTGTCGGTACAATGAAAAAAAGAAAAAAAAAATTTGATTTTTCTCGGTACGTTGTAAATTTTTATATATTTTCCAGTAGATAGTTAATGTTTATAAATAGATCGTAAAAATTGAAAAATTACCAAAAATGTTTCTTAAGAATAGTTTATTATTAAAACACCTAAAATCGAACAAATCGCAGAAAGATATTATTAAATGATTTAACGATTAAATTGTCGAGAGAATAAGTCTGAAGTAATGGCGAGTAATAACATTATTTATATACGGACGAGATAATGTTTAATAAATTAATTCGCTCTCATATGGAATTATGCAATAACAATTTTTACACATTTTCATTACTTTTAAATATTGCCAAATAAAATGTTGCTGACATGTGCCGCAGACCTTACTGACTTAAGCCGCACATGAAAACTGATATGGTGTCTTCTAGTACTATTTGATTGGATGTATTGTTTATTGCTTTTCCTGTCTCACAAATGTGTGTCGGTAAGTAATTGTTCGATAGCAACACGGATAAAGGTAATATATTCAAATTTTTACATATTAAAAAAAATATGTACATACCAGTGAAAATAATTGCGGAAGTCAATTAGTAATATAATCTCATACAAAATTACAAGAATGTGAAAAAACGCATTTAACGGGGGTAGAAGAGAAGGTATAGAAAGCTGTGTGCGGATTTACGATGAAAATGTTGCTTTTGAGCTGCAGAAACGGAAGTTTCGGTTTTTAGTAGAGACGGCTGCTGTTGCGTGCGTAACATTCGGTATATACGTAGCCGTTTTCATCGTTATTATGGAAATTTCAATAATCCGTTAATGACGTATGCAGTTGACGCTAAATAGCGTCGCTATCAAGATTTCAGCGAGTTTACATGCAGCAGAAAAAACGCAGAAGGTAATCATACTAATGTCACCATTCCTTTTGGCGGCCAGTAAATCAGAGCCAAATGTGGTACTAATATTCTTCAAATAAATAATGATTACTAATGTAAAGGCACGGTTACCATCCTGTATAGGTGTGTATATATATATATATATATATATATATATATATATATATATATATATATATATATATACATGTACTATACGGTTAGATTAAGTATTATCTGTATTCTAAAACTTTTCAATCAGCGAAATTGTGAAAGAATTGAGCGCGTTCAAATTTTCCACAACGATTGCGGATAAAATTAGCTTCAAAATTGTCATCCGGTAAACGTTTCAGAAAATACGGTAAGAAATTTTTTCCGATGAGGGAATGTGCAGTCTGTTTCCGAAATCTCACTTGATAACTTAAAAACACGGAAAAATGATGTCGTAACTTACTTATCAGTATTGAATTGTTGTGTTCTATCGCGTTCGTGCTGATAAGCAAACTTGTGAATGCCGCTCCGCTGATGCTGTTTGTCTCGGTGAGTCCGTTCTTAATTGTTTGTCTTATCTTATCATCGCGCTTTACAACCGATCGTGTAACCGTCGCCGCGTAACTGCGCCGCTACCAAGGCACGCTGTCCGAATTGCTCGACAGTGCAGCCAGTTAAAGAACTTATAAACATCCCAGGTTCGACGTCAAAGTACTACACTCAGTGCGCTCCTCAATTAAGTTGCAGTACTCGGGGCACTGTCGCGCGGAACAATGCCGCGCGATAAGCCTCTGAGCGGCTGTTTGCAGCCACCTCGGCTAACGTTACCGTCAACGTCAACGGTAAAAACGATGAAAACAAAAAACCCACCCCGACCGGTTACCCCGGTACAGTTGCGGAAAACTGCTACCGGTAGCTATTCCATAAAAAGACAATTGTCCTATTCAACTACCAGTGAAAGCGATGAAAATTGGCTAACTCCTAAGCATGTAGCTAAGAGTGTAAAATCTGTCGCTTCTTATAACGCTAAACTAGTAAACACTAAACGTAATATTTTCCAATTTCTGGATAATGAAAACAGTGATGATATCAATAATAATAGTAGTAATAACAATAACGGTAATAGCAGTAGTAATAACAATGACGCTGAAATGGAAGTCACTAATATTAATCCTAATAACCCGGAGCCTGCGTCTAACGAGGTTAACTCCGACAAGAGAGCCAGGCCACCGCCACCCATTATGGTAAAAAACGTGCAAAATATCACCAACTTCAGAGAATTCCTACTAAAGATACCTGATATAGAATTTTCACTTAAATCCACGCTGTCGGGAGTGACAATAAAACCTTCTAACCCACTAAGTTATCGTACCCTTATAAGGGCTATGAAAGATAGTAATTATTTATATTATACTTACTCCCTAGAGGAGGATAAACTGTTCAGGGTAGTGTTAAGAAACCTGCACTGTTCTACTGACCTAGCTGAACTAAAAGCAGAGCTGGAGGCAAGAGGTTTTGTGGTAGCTCGGATCACTAATATTCTCAAAGGAAAAACTAAGCAACCCTTGCCAATGTTTTTTGTTGACTTAATACCTGCTCCAAAGAATGGCGAAATTTTCAACATCACGCGCTTATTGAATACAGTAGTGGCGGTGGAAGAACCGAGAAAAGACTCGAGGCTGAAACAATGTAGACGCTGTCAGCTGTTTGGTCACACGGCCAATTACTGTAACCTTCCTCCTCGTTGTGTAAAATGTGCAGGCAAGCACGACACTAAAACATGTACTAAAGGCGTCGATGTGCCAGCAATCTGTGCGCTATGTGACGGAAATCATCCGGCGAGCTACAGGGGATGTTCGGTGTACAAGCAGCAGACTACATTTTATAAGAATTTACGATCAACTTACGCTAGCACTCAAATAAATACCTACAATGCCGCAAGTGGGGATTACAATTGTTCTAGTGTAGTAAATAATAATAGGACTTATGCCAATGTTGCTAAAGCTAAACGCGTAGATTTAGATCTAAATAATGTATCCAGCAGAGGACATCTGAGTAACAGTAAAAATTGCTACACCGACGATGGTATTACCACTGCCAGTAATAACAGCAACAGAAACAATGCTGATATGTCCTCAATGCTATCTGCATTTTTGAACGAATTTAAAAGTGTAATTAATCCATTAATCTCCTTACTAACTAAGGTTATTGAAAAACTACTATCCTAATGATAAATGAAATAAATAACATCTCTCGTCAGTCACTAGTGATTATGCTATGGAACGCCAATGGCATTGCTCCAAAGAAAGGAGAATTAGAGATTTTTCTTCAGCTTAATACTGTTGACGTTGTACTGATCGTGGAAACGCATCTCGTAAGAAGTCACAGCTTTAAGCTAAACGGATATAACGCCTACACTGCGCACCACCCTGATGGCACGGCTCACGGTGGTTCCATGATATTGGTCAAAAGTGGATATAAGCAATATGAAAATTTTTCCCGAAGCACATATGCCTATCAGGTCGTTGCCGTGAACATAGAAACATTCGCAGGTGAAATCGCCGTGGCGGCAATTTACTGCCACGGAGGATTCGCAATACCAGACGTGGAGCTCAACAGTCTTTTTAACAACTTAGGAAATAAGTTCATATGCGGTGGTGACTATAACGCGAAAAGCTTCGCGTGGGGTTCTAGGCTAACTAATCGGGCTGGGAAGAAGCTTGATAGGTGCCTACGGAGTAATTCACTTGCCGTCCTTTCACCAATGACGCCCACGTACTGGCCTGCGCATGATAATAGACTTCCAGACATATTGGATTTTTTTATCATCCGTGGATTACAAAGATACAGCAGAGAATGTAGTACTGTTAATGACCTCTCTTCAGATCATATTCCAGTTGTTGCCGTCGTAGACGTATGCCCGAGGTGTATACCCACCCAACAAGGACTGGTTAATAAGTCCACAAATTGGGACCTCCTTTGTAGCATAATCGAAAGTAATATCAATTTAAGAATTAAAATAAAGAATAAAGAGGACATAGACCTAGCGGTCAAAAATTTTACCAATCTAATTGTACGCGCCTGCCATGACTCGACTAGTTATACCTCGGATAAACGGCGAGTCAGATTCATTCCGGTCGAGATTAGACAGTTAATTAAAAAAACCAGGGCAGCCAGGAAGAAGTGGCAGCGCAGTCGCTACCCATCGTTAAAGAAACAGTATGCAACTCTGCAAAATGCGTTAAGAACCAAAATCAGCCTGTATAAGAACGAAACGACTCAAAGGAATCTGTTAGCAATGAACACTGATACCGCAGCCTTGTGGAACAATACGAAGAAATTGCTACAGTACGAAAAGGAACAATTCAACATAAAAGTAGACAACAGTTGGGCCAAAACCGATAAGGATAAGGCAAACGCATTTGCAGAACACCTCAGCTCAGTTTTCACACCGCATCCAGATATGCGCATTGAGCGCTCAGAACTGATGCAACGTATGTCAAAGGTTCCCTGCACGTTAGGAAGATCAAAAATGTTTACGCCGAAAGAGGTATTCGAATGTCTGCGCAAGGCACCGCTACGGAAAAGCCCTGGAGCAGATAACATCACAGGCGAAATTATCTCACGACTCCCACCGAAGGCAGCTACCCTGTTGTGTTACATATTCAATGGAATATTACGAACTGGATACTTCCCTGAAGCATGGAAGAAGTCAGTAATAGTAATGATCCCCAAGCAGGGTAAGCCGAAAATGGACGTTTCCTCTTATAGACCTATCAGCTTGCTCTGCTCCTTATCCAAGGTGTTAGAGAGATTAATCCTAAATCGTATTCAGCCGCTTATAACCAGTCACGGTATTATACCGAGTCATCAATTCGGGTTTCGCAGGAAACATTCTACAGTGCAACAGTGTCATCGGTTGGTAGATGCGATTTCGTCAACTCTGGAGAGGAAGGAGGTATGCTCTGCAGTTTTCCTGGATGTTGCACAAGCCTTCGATAAAGTGTGGCATCCTGGATTACTTTGTAAATTGAGGCAGTTTCTCACTTCTGATTTATACGCGTTACTTCAGTCGTACTTGAACAGCAGAACTTTCGTCGTAAATATCAATGGTTGTCTTTCAAAAGTAGGTATGATTCTATCGTCAGTTCCGCAGGGTAGTCTGATCGGACCTCTTTTGTATTCAATCTACACGGCAGACATACCGATCAGTAATCAGACGATCCTAGCAACGTATGCTGATGATATCGCCATTCTTGCATCCAACTCAGTGGTCACGTACGCGAACGTTGCTGTACAAAACCACCTAGACAAGCTGGCTGAATGGGCACAGAGCTGGCGCATAATGTTTAACCCCAACAAGTGTCAACACGTCGTGTTTACAAACAGGAAAATTAGCTGTCCAGCGGTGAAAATTGGCAACGCTCAAATTCCCCAAACCAACTCGGTACGGTATCTCGGCATGTACCTGGACAGGAGACTTACTTGGCGAATACACGTGGCACAAATCAGAAGAGCCATTGCTGCTCGCGCGAAGTCGCTACATCCGCTTTTGGGACGGAAGTCTGCTCTCAACTTAACTACCAAACGAATCATTTACCTTGCTGCAATCGCTCCCATTTGGCGCTATGGAATTGAATTGTATGGAAGTACTTGTAAAAGCAACCTTCGAAGAATTCAACAGCAGCAGTCCAGGATACTCCGCACTATCACGTCTGCTCCACCTTACGTGTCCAATTTGACGTTACATAATGACCTCAGGGTCCCATATGTCAGTGATGCACACATTGCACAGTACAAAAGATTGTTTGACAAATTCGAGTGTAGCAGCAATCCTGTCATCCGTAGGATGCATACGGACAGTCTTCCAGATAATCCTCCAAGGCGACTTAGAAGGAAATGGTGTCGGGATGCTATCCCGATCACTTAATTCCTCACTTTAAGTTACTTGCATAATAACATGTACTTATTCTTAATCACGGCACGCGTTCATTCCTATAATTGATCCTCTGAACATTCTTATCTTATTGTGTTACTCCCTTTCCCTTCTCACAACCTAATGTCTCGCTGGAGTCATTAGATTTTATTATTATTAGTTCCTCTTCCTACAATATCGCCGTTGTTTGCAGTAAGTTGTGCTGGTATGACGTATAAAAAAAAAAAAAAAAAAAAAAAAAAAAAAAAAAAAAAAAAATGATGTCTCGCTTAAAGAGAACAACAATTAATCGTGCTCAGGATTGTCAATCCGACTGAACTCTTTTCTCAATATTGCCATTAAGAGTCGCTTTATTCTGCAATCCTTCTATGCATATTTTATAAAAAAGTACTTTAACCATGAGATTTGACATAATTCTAGCAGAACTTTTCAATAAATAGACTGGAACAAGATAAGTTTGTACACAGAAATCGAGCAAATAATATTGATATTGATACAGATTCGGTATATACGGAGGGCTATCTTGTGATGATGTCGAGCTAAAAATTATTTTTCAATCTTTCGGCATCATCACACTGTTCGCTGTCGTCGGAAAATACGGCCTGGGATGCTTAGATGACTAAAAAACAACAATAAAACGGAAGCCATTTTATTTACTAAAAGACGACCATGTATACGAAAAGAAGTGAACATCCAAGACAGGCAGTTAAAATGGAAGGATGAAATCCAGTACCTAGGCCTAACACTTGATAAAAGATTAACCTTCACGAAACTAATCAAAAATAAAGTTATAAAAGCTCAGAAAGAGATTTGTTGTTTATACCCATACTTTAATAGAAAATCCCATTTAACACCTGAAAATAAACTTATTATCTATAAACAAATCATTCTTCCCAAAATATTATATGCAGTACCAGTTTGGTCGTCTACCAGTAAAAGTAATATTCAAGAACTCCAAAGAATTCAAAATCATTGTTCACGAATAGTACTAAATAAACAACGATACACTAACATCAATACTATGCACAAATATGTAAAAATACCGTATATTCAGGAAATAGTTACAGAGAACATTCGGAAATTTTTTGAAACGTGCAGTGCACCTGACTTAATATTAATAAATAATATAGGTTCTTATGATTATCAAACCCTAAAGCTCAGATACAAAAAATATAAACATAGAAGGATAAAGCACATACTATTAACTTAAAGGAATAATTCTACTAAACTCTTGTGTCTGGCGATTGCATAATGTCTGAATTATTTGTATTTTGTATCATGTTAAGCAAGTTGCGAATTTCGACTTCTCGACGTGTACGAAATATTCGTTATCGAATAAATTAATATAGATCTTCCTTTATTTTCTGAAAGGATTTACGCATGTATGCAGGTTTTTTTTTGTTTTTTCCAGCAAACTACATTTAGTATGTACGACTAATACTAAGAAAATTTATAATAGACATGCTCCTATCCGGTAAGAAAGACTCGTTTTCGGTACGGATAAAACAAAATTTAAATGTTTTATATTATTACTAGCTGTACCCTGCCACGCTTCGCTGTGGCACATTGTGGTTGCATGGATGAGAAATGAGGAACGAAATAAAACATACGTTTCATAAAAGGTCAATTTTGCAATACTTGTGGGTATACAATATTTTTTGTTTTTCCATTATCTGTATAGATATAGAGGCTGTCTGGTTTGCCGAAACGGGAACACGCAACATACAGTTGTCTATGTGAGAAGCAATCCGCATCTAAATCTAAACCACACAATTCTAAAGATTGACCTTGAGCTTTGATTGTGATTGCGAACGCCAATCGAATGGGCAATTGCAATCTTTTAAATTGAAATGGTGTATCTGTCGGGATCATGGGGAATTCGAGGAATGAGGACATTTTCACCTTTGAAAGACCCCGTTGAAATCGTTGCTTGCACTACGTTGTTCATCAATTTCTTAACTGCGAGTTGCGTGTCGTTGCAGTTTTGGCTGATTAATATTCCGCAACATGATAATTGGCACAAATTTTAATATGTGTGGTGGCATCCCTGGCAGATCAAATGAGTTCAAAAATTCTGTTGGATAATTAACTACTTCATTTGCTTCCTCAACGGTGTCTATCGGCTTATATATAATTTCCTCGCTTTGAATGCGGGATTGAATAACATTATTAAGTAGATAGACATCTTTATTCTTCGTGGCAAGGACAGCTCGTTCACTGAGCCAATCGTGATTCTGATAATTAATCTGAATATTCGGAAACACTTTATCGATAAGTTCTTCTTTCGATGTTACTAAATTGCAAAAATTATCAGGAAATGATATTCTTCTTGACGTCTCATCGACTGGCAGCTTTCCGTTCTCAATGTCCAGTAACTGTCGTGAGAATACCTCGGCTGTTTGATCGTTCTGCAGCTGGACATGCATATTCGTAGTCAACTGCAATGTACATTCACGTCGCCACAATGTTGAATATTTCAGGCAAGCATTTATTTCGTCCGTTGGTGTCGATCGAGAAATTACAGGCAATGTTTGCCTAAAATCTCCTACGAGCAATATCAATGCATTCCCGAATGGTTGAACGTTTCCACGCAAATCTCGCAACGATCGATCAAGTGCTTCAAGCGATTTTTTATGTGCCATTGTACATTCATCCCAAACAATGAGTTTACATTTTTGTAATACTTTTCCCGTAACGGCTGCTTTTGAAATGTTGTACGTGGGAGTCTCGATAAATTGCATGTTCAATGGAAACTTCAGAGCTGAATGAGCAGTCCTTCCACCTGGTAACAATGTCGCAGCTATTCTAGACGAAGCGAGAGCTAAGGCTATGCCATTTTTTGATCGAACCGTTGCCAAAAGCAATCTGATAAGGAATGTTTTCCCAGTTCCTCCTGGCGCATCCAAGAAGAAGGTCCCCCCAACTCCGTCATTTATCATTTGCATTATGCGATCATAAATGTCCTTTTGTTCACACGTTAATCTGGGAACGTTTGATTGGACATATGACTGGAGATCACCAGTGTTGTAACTCTGTTCACGGCACAAATCCACATGAAATGAAATAGTCGCAGCTCGGGTGACTGCTGGCATTCCCAATTGACTAAGAACTTTATTTGAAATAGCTAAGCACTTGTCTTCAATATTTATCAATGTTTCGTTGTAGATGCCTTCTGTAAATTCCATGGTGATATTGGTATTTTCTAGGCGTACTCTATGCAAAATATCCTCAGCCATATGCGATCGATATCTTTCCCATAGCTCTTTGGGAGATGAAGGGAAGCAAGCGGTCAATATAATTGCGAATAATGCGCGAATTTGATTTGGATGTGCAGTGTTGCACGCGTCATTAATACATATATCCCACTGTTGGTAGTTTTCTAATAAATTCAAAGCTTGATACGCACTGCGGAAAGTGGCATGTATAACACTGTCAACAATTTTTAATTGTTGGAAAGATCTAGGACCAGACACATTTACCAACAGCATGTGAAGGAAGAAACATTCACATTGATTAGGATGCACTGTATAAAGTCTACCAATTGTATTTTCTCTGAAAATGCCAGGTTGACCGTCAACTGGCTCCCCTATGAATGATTTTTTAGTTTCATTCCACGTGTAATAAGAGGGCACTTCTGAATACATCAGTGTTCTGGCGAAAGCGTCTTCCTGACATAAGGTGAAGAAAGCAGTTAGAGTTGTACCAGGTGGATTAAGGGCTCTTTGTTGCACATTTGCATCTGTGAAATAAACATGCTGTCCATTCTCTAAATGTATTGCTAAGTGAACAAAACATAACCTTTACTTACAATTTAGCGAATGGCGCAGCTCAATCACCACACGATTTAAATAGAAATATTACCGCTGCATATGGGGGCACTACCGTATTTTTTAATTCTAAATGTTAACGCATTTATTTCGTCGCGAGACTTCAATTTTCTATTTAACATAGTGTGTGTAAATAGACGAATTATTCTTTATTCACTATTAAATTTAAAAAATTCAAATATCATAAGCCAGAAATTTTTAATAAATTTTAATTTTTTCTGAAAATTTAACTCAATCACCACACGATTACACAAAAGTGCCTCAATCGATTAAGGTGAATATTTAATTCAAATTGTATAATAATCTGAATGGGATGCAAGTGGATACGTTTTTTTTTTGTTAATAAACAATGGAATTTTGGAACAAGTGATGTTTCACATGTGACTGCGGTTGTCATTAGCTAGTACGGCGAGTGTTCCCCTCACTTCCGGCAGAAGGCGCGGTTGCTGGTACATGAAAAATAGATAAAAACAATCTTTGGAGCGGGTTGTATATCGTGTCAAAATTTGAGCTCAATCGGTGCACAACTTTTTGAGTTTATGAAGCATACACAAACCAACTTAACATTTTTATATATATATAGATATAGAAGTTGATAAATATACGTTTGTTGTTGTTGTTGTTGTATCATCACACTGTTCGCTGTCGTCGGAAAATACGGCCTGGGATGCTTAGACGACTAAAAGCATGAAATATAACTTTGTCCGAGTTTCAGCACATGTATGGTCTGATGTTAGCAGGCTAGTGCCCGTTCGCGGCGTAAGCGCAACGGTCGTTATTGCCAGCAGCATGAATTGCGAGAAGCTTTGTATAAAAATCCCACTAAGAATCAGACCGTGTAGCTGTTCGAATATTCCATCGGCTGATAGGCAGATAGTATTAATTAGTTAATTAGTCTTTTGTTACAGTTGATCTATCAATCGGTTAACTACTGCGTTTTGTTCCTAGTCACGAGCCGTGTCGCGTGTCTGTCGTTTACACGCAGGTTAGTCGCGTCATGCTCAATTAAAAACGGAACCGTTTACTTGTTTTAATATTTTTGTTTTTGTTTTTTCCTCTTGTTGGCCATTAGCCGCAAAAATGTTGTGATTTATTCGCTGATTATGTCTCGTAAAAGATAATACACCTGTTTTAAATTGCCAGATTTATTTTGTCAAATCGACGCATAGCGTTTTACATATTTTTTTGTTATAGATTTTCGGACGCAAGTCTGTGGTTACATTCCCCGCGAGGAATTTTACGCCCGCCCAGTTTTATTTCTGGGTTTGCGTATCGGTGTTTTTAGCGTTGTCTGTTTTGGGAATAATCTATTCGTAAATATGTATATATCTAAAAAAAGAAAGGCTTAATATTCTACGAAAGACAGATGAGTCCGATCAGGGGGAAATCATTTTTTCTGTTGGTCATTGAAAAAATTCGGGATTCCGTGAGTCCTGGATTAGGGACCTAAAGTTTGGTTGGACCCTGGGCGATTGTATTATTTGCGCCCATTAACGGAGGTTGATATTATTGGCCACAAATTTTAACTAGTTTGTTTCAATATATATGTATATAAATTTATGTATAAATAAGCAAAGACAAAACAGTTCAGTACTTTTTTCTTCTCTGTTTATTAATCGATTTTCTTTTTTTTGTTTTTGTTTAGTAGCTATTGACGATTTTTAGTGTATCAGTGAAAACATTTTAGAAACAGTTGTATTTTTTTTTCTTATTTAAATAAAAAATTAATACAAAAAATGAACAATGAAATCGCTATAGCCAGTAAATCTGTTCTTATTAAAATGTTTTAATTTTTCTTAATAGTCATCATTATTGGCATTTTTTACAGTGTACTAAATTTTAAGGAATCATTTCAATGAATGAGGGTTTTTAAATTGTGATTTACTGTTATTTTATTGAATTTATTTTTTATTCAATTATAACGGTACTGAACTGTTTTGTAATGTAAGTACACGTAAAAGTGTATGTATTCAAATATACAATGAACGCAGGCATGGGCGTCCCCCTGGGGGGAGGCCCCCTCTAGAGCCTTGAAACTTTTTAATCAACTGGCCATGATGAATATTCATAGACGCGTAATCAAGAACAATTTGCCAGAAACCCACGAAAATTATGTTTTAATTAAGATTTTATTCTTGTTTAATAAAATATTAAGCCTTTACAACTTATAAATTTTATTTTTCCTGTAACTTTTGTCCTCTTTCTATCACCTTGCCCCCCGGCCCATCGGCTGGCGATGCCCTTGAACGCACATATAAGCGTAGAAAAAAAATGTTGGAAATATGCAAATTCATATATTTTCCTCAAATTTTTAATAATAATTATGGTCGAATTTTGACCAATCGGCGAACACTAAGTATATGAAAACATACATAGGCACACACGCATATGTACATTTTTATATCAATGTATTTTTTTATTTTGTTTAAAAAATGCGGAGAATTTTATTTTTAATAAATCTGATAAGTTGTAATGATTGATTGACGGAAATGTTTTTTAAAAGTCTTTAAATATACTTACGGATGAGTTTAATTGTAAAAGGAGTCATTTTTACAGGTAAAAAAGAACATTCGATGTTCGCCATCACTTCTGCTCATTTTTTTTTTTTTTTTTTGGCTTTAGAGTTATTTGCGTTATTTATACTTATAAAATTTTCCATAAAAGTATGGAAAACAAACCGATTACAGAAATATTCATTGATTACAGTTTTTCAGTATCATGTATGTAATTTTATTTCGTTGTTATATTTTTATTTTAAGTTAATACATTTTCATAATAGGTAGAACATCTGTTGTAAAAGTTTTAGGTATTACAATTTAAAATGGCATGTTATAAACAATTGTGCTTCTAGAAATTCCCAGATATTATATGTCCATTAAAATAAAAAATATTTTAGTAGGAATTTTATTTATTTTTTGACCACTACTCCATTACACATATCTAATTACTATATTTAACAAGAGTATTTTGTTAAAATTCGCAAATATATTTTGTAGATTTTACTAAGAATTGTGTACAATATGAATAACGAATTTTACACAATACAAAACAATATGTGAAAAAATTAATATTTTTTCTTTAGTTATCTTAATTTAAAATTTAAAATTCATTTATTCGACAATAAATTAAAAATGTTACTTGAAATTATTAAACAACGTATAGAAATTTCTCTCTTTCTACATAACTTTTTCAGTTTTTTGTTTATTATACTTATAATAAAACGTTTACCTATTAGACAAAATCACTAGAATTTCTTAGTAACATATGCAATTAAAGAAAAAAGTCTACTCAGTATTTAAATAAAATGTCTAGCCGTTATGAAATATGTCTCAATTTCACTTATTAGCGAAATTATAAAAACCTAAAAATATACATGTATAAATGTAATATTAATTTTACTTTTGCACCGTGTTATTGAAATATGAAGTAATTTATTATGAGAGATATTTTATAAATAATTCTTATCATTTTTAGAAATAACGTAATCTAGAGTAACTTAAAAACGAAATCTTTTTTAGTATTCTCTTATATTTTGTATCGATTCATTGTTAAATACATTAATATGAATCATCAAAAAAGTACTAGCACAAGAGTGATTGTAAGCAAGGGCGTCGCCAACTGATGAGCCCGGGGGGGGGGGGGCAAGATGATAGAAAGAGGATATGAGTTATAGGAAAAATAAAATTTATAATTTGTAAAGGCTTAATATTTTATTAAACAAAAATAAAATCTTAATTAAAACATAATTTTCGTGGGTTTCTGGCAAATTTTTATAATAAAATTATAAGTCTTTCAAATTGTCCATTATACACTTTTACCCATTATTCATAAGCTCAATAATCAATTTTGTACAAACTAGTCTATGCATTAGCCTCCGTTAGCGATGGGGTACAGACAGTTCGTTTTCAGACTGACGAAAAATGCGTTTTTTTATTTCCGCGATCACTATTAGGCGGTGTTTTTAAATTGAAATTTGAAGTTCATCTTGAAGATACACTTGAAATAGCGGAAAACAAAAATTTAAAGTTTTCAATGAAAATACAAATAAAAGGAAGAAAAAAAAATAGAAAACGGAAAAACCTACGTAATAATACCCGAATACGCAAACGATGATGATGCGACACTGAATTTTTCAATTAAACACATTCGCTTTTTTTTTAAGTCAACATTTTAACGGAGGCATAAAATTTAACTTGTTTTCCCCAGAAAAGTATTCTTTACAAAGGTCACATTATTAATTTTAATGGGTTTTTCATCTTAATTCTATCTACTCGCCTTGTTTCAAGATAATCCTTCGCTTTCTGAATATCAAATTTATTACGGCTATAATGTTCATTTATGTGATTTTTGCTGTTATATGCGGTTTCCGTCGATTTTAATTTTTTTTTTTTTTTTTTTTTTGAAAAAATATGTATTTATAATTTTTAACATACAAAAATTTTCGTCAAGCTAAAACGCTTGTCGACGAATTATCCTATTTGACATTTTACCATCTTAAATTAACTTATACATATACATGATCGTGTAATATTTACTTAATCTATCTATTTTACTTATCAATAATTTCTAATCTATTTCTATTTCCTATATTCAGTTGTTTTTTTTTTTTTGTTTTTTTTTCCTAGCTTTGTTGAGCTTTGTCTTTTTATTTTATGTTTATTATTTTTTTTATATTTTCTTCTTCCTGAAGCCATTCCTTTATTTTCCTTTTTCTTTCCCCTATTTTTTCCTTCTCTATTATTTCTTTGGGTATTTTATTCAACATCTGAGTTATAATATATTTATCCGTTTGCTCCCCCATCTTTGTTCTTGCTAACGGCAATTGGTACGAAAGTTTTTCCCTCAACTCGTATTCTGTGTTTATTCTTTCCTCCAATTCAATTTTCTTTTCTGCTGATATGTACTCCCATATCTTCAGTAATAAGTACATTCCTCTTATGCTCATTACGTTTTCTTTTTTAATTATTTCACTATCGGTCTCTCCTTTATGATTTCCTATTAATTTCAAGCATTTAATTTGCAGTTTATTTATTTTCCCCAGGTATGCTTTTCTCGCCATTCCCCACGCCTGAATTCCATATCTTATCCTCGACTCTACTAGCGCATAATAAACTACTTTTAATGTTTCATTTGTTGCATATTTCTTTATTGTATATAAAGCTGGTAAAACTGCTCTTATTTTCTTTGCAATGTATTCCATATGTATGTCCCATCTTAAGTGTTGATCCATCATTACTCCCAAATATTTATACTGCATTACTATGTCTAACTTTTGAGTTTTTCATTTCGCATTCGCGTCTTTCCCCCATTGAATGTACACATTCATTTGAGTGCATTATTATATTTGGACAATACAAATCAGAGCTGTCTCTTTTTTTCCGCAGTACCATTGCTTTAGTCTTTTTTACATTTATTCTTAGACTTTTATCGTGTGCCCATTTACTTATTGTTATTAGATCTTTTTGCATCCTTATTTCTGCCTCTTTCATATCTTTATGTGACGTAACTATTGCTATATCATCCGCGTACGCGACTATCTCACTGTAACTTAATTCCTTATATAGATCATCCGTATATATAATAAACAGTATTGGCGCTAGGTTGCTACCCTGCGGAACTCCTACATTCATCTCCTCTTTTCCACTTTGCACATTTAAGATATTTACGCATGTTTTCCTTTGTGTTAAATAACTTTGAAACCATTTTTTCAAATTATTCGTTATTCCTATCTCCTCTAATGTGTTTATGATTATTTTATGATCAACCGTTTCAAATGCTCTACTAAGATCTATGAACGTTATCAACACCTTCTTTACCTCTTCAAAGCTATCTCTTATTTTTTCAGTAAGCTCGCCGATTGCTTTCGATGTAGATTTTCCTTTTTGAAATCCGTATTGTGTTTTGTCCATTATCCTATTTTCTTGTAGGTACTTCGTTAGATTATTTGCTACGTACTTTTCTAATATTGTTGCAATTACATTGCTTACAGCAATTGGCCTATAGTTTTCATATTCACTGTGTTTCCCTTTTTTATATATTTGTCTCGTTTTCGATATTTTTAACCCATTTGGTATTTTCCCTTCTTTTAACGTCTGATTAATTAGCTTAGTAATTTCCTTCACTATATATATTTTTACTGTTTTTATATCTTTTATTTCTTCTTTAAACATAAATCTAATAGAAACAATTTTTCTCTAATCAGAGATTACGTTTTATTATGTGGATCGTGTAATAATGGAAAGTATTGAACTCGCATTTTCGATGACTACGTATCATACGCGGTTTATATCACAGACAGGCTCGTCGATATAAATTTTTTATGAGAAGGGTTCAATAACAGCGTGAGACCCTGATCGACCAATTGAAGGACTTTTAGTCATAATGATAAAAAATGAATATGCTTATGTGTGATTTGTATACAGAGAATTATTATAAGGTGTCAGAAGAATTTATCTACATTTTAAATATGCAACAGCGAAATTTGAACTAGGTTCTGTCTGAACGAAACACCGCTCCTTCATGAACTTCACTTTTTCATATTTAAATATGATTCATTGGTGTCGGAAACTAAAAGCTTATTATTCAATTTCCGGTAAGGAACTGCGGTTTATTCCGTTTTTAATGTAATTTTATAATCGGTTACACGCGCCGCGAAAATGTTGATTTTGAAATATAATACTGATCGTTAGACTTCAGTCAGCGTTAATACATTAATGCTACGTACTTATCTTGAATTTCCATTCGATTAAAAATCGTTTTCTTTACAGGAAGTAAGAAAGCGCTCCAAAAAAGGGTAACCTTGACAAGGATGGATACAATAAAACACGATAGAGCACATCACGCAATTTTCTATATCGGAAGACAACCTGATTTTGCATTACTACTTTATTTAACATTATACTTTCTTTTTAATTCTACAAAAGAAAAAATATAATCTCGAAACTTATAATTTTATTACGTTTAATAATTTTAAAAAGAAAATGAATGTCGAAAAAACAAAAAATACCACCTATAGGCTGAAATTGAGCGTAATCTTTAAATGTCGTGTAAATTGAAATTCTTCTGGTACAACCACATTTTTGTAAGTAAACGCGATAACTCACGGAGCCTACTAAGTACATAATGCCTTTGGGTCATTAGTTTATATACAGGGTGGGCCAAAAGAATATCCCGAATTTTAAATGCTCGTCAAATAAAGACTAATATACTTACGGAAATGAAACAAACGTTGAAATACTTCAAAAAGAACGAATATGTGGTGTGGCCCCGTCTTGTTGAAACCACGTTTTAGATAATGCAATCCTCTTCCGTCTGAGCTCCGGTAGAAAAAACTCGTTTAACATTTGGATGTAGCGGTCGCCGTTCACAGTAACATTCGCTCCGTCCTCCTCGAAGAAGTAGGGACCGATTATCGCTTTCGCACTGACTGCGCACCATACCGTGATACGAGGGGAGTGCAAGGGTACCGGGTGAACGATTCGAGGGTTCTCAGTAGCATAATACCGCATGTTTTGTTTATTAACGTTACCATTTAAATCGAAATGCGCCTCGTCGCTAAAAAAAAACATAATCCAAATCGACGTCTTCTTCCTCCAGCATATCCAAAAATTTATTACAAAATTCTAACCTTCTTGGCTTATCTGTTGGTATCAATTCTTGGGTTAGTTGTATCTTGTATGGGTGCATATTGAGGTCGTTTCGAATTATTCTTCTGAGTGAAGTACGGGGAATTTTCAAGGCGGAAGCCTGGCGACAAACGGATCTGCGCGGACTTCGCGACAATGCTACGCGCACTTTTTCGATGTTTGTCGGGGTTCTAGACGATCGACGGCGACCTTGATGGTTGACCGCCACCACACTACCGTATTCTCGGAAGTTTTTTACCCATTTGAGGATACTTTTACGGTCGGGGGGATTGTCATGACGTTTTAAATCAAATTGTTTTTTAAACGCGCGTTGTACCGCGATTACACTTTCACTGTTTTTCACAAAGTACTCGACAACGAAAGAGCGTTGTTTACGCGTCCACGACATCATGACTACTAACCAACTATATTTATATTAAACGGCATATTATTTAGCGCCAGATGGCGTTGCAATCGCCACGCTAACTCGCAGAGTATAATTTTGACGAGCGTTTGAAATTCGGGATGTTCTTTTGGCCCACCCTATATATATATATGTATGTGCATATACTAAATATAAACGGCCCAAGCTTAAGGACAAATTAATTTAAAAACAATATGCGTATTTGTCAATGTATAGTTAAACATAAATGTATGTTTTTTACCTTTCAAGGCAATTTTTTGTAATATTTTTCTTGTAGAGTTTTTTATTTCTTTGGCGTATTTTATATTATACAGGTATAATACGGTCGCATGATCGGCACCTAATATGTTCAAATACCACGTTAATTGTATAATAATTAGTACGCAAAATATAATTCTTGATAATTCACAAGGCATAATAATCTAGCAAAACGATATGTCTAATTTAGACACTTAGACATCAACTTTTCTGAAAGTTTAATTAACACAAAAAAAATCGAGTTTCGTTTAATTTTTGTACCATATCGATTCGGGAATAATGGCAGTATAATGTCTGATACTATGTTTACATTTTTTCTTTTTTTTTTTTTATTATTAATTATTATTCTTCGAGCTATTTTACTTCTTCTCTTATGATTTACAATACGTAATTCGAAAACTCGAAAAAATAAGAACATTTACCGCTCATCACTAAAAATGTAATTATTAAAATGCCGCCAGAATTTATGAACCGGGAATAGGTATATTTCGCTACGGTATTTTTAGTAATGCTTCAATAAAACGGATAAAAAAAAAATAAAATAAAATAAAAATCACTTTATTAACGGGGGAAAGAGAAGCAGTTGCTTTGACGGTTACGATGAAAAATTTTCAATGCTTACAGAAATAAGTTGGTACTGATCAAATCATACAATTAAGAACAAGTTTTATTTTCACACATACAATGAAGAAAAAATAGACACAATCAGTTTTGATTATACGATGAAATATGATATTAAATACATTTTTGATTTAAACGTAGGAAAAACGTAAAATATATAAATTAACGTCGAAAATGTATAAAACATAAGTAATAGTTTTTTTTTCTCTTTTTTTCCATTTTACACGTCACGCGATCGACAAATAGGAGGGGTTCGCGCGTGTACGAGAAAAATATGTTTAGGGAATGATGTAATAAATAAAAATGTGCTCATTTAAATACAACAGACACAAGTCGCGCGTACACGCATACATACACACACAGACACATAAACGCGAAATAACTTAGTGAAATCACGAAAAAAAAATAATAGAATAATAAATCACATGCTTAGATAAAAAAGAAATGGCGAAAAACAACATAGTGACTAAGATTTCCTTGGTGGTGGAGGGGGTGGTGCGAAAGCGGAAGGGGAAGAAATATTATAACTAGCTGATGATAATTTCCTGTCTTTAACTGTAGGTAAATTTTCGTAGAACTGTTTCGCGTTTTCATTCGGAGGTCTACAATGAAAAACAAAATAACAGTTACACATCGGTACGTGATAAAGTGTACACAGTTATAAAATAATCGCATTACTATAAACACTATGTAGAAACTACGAATAACATCATGAAGCTGTGGCAGAGAATTAAGTCGTCTACGACTGAAACAAAATTTTCAGCCGAAGGTGAAACTTTTATGATCGCTTTAACTACGGTGTAAAGTTATCTTTTTTTCACAAAATTCGATTATGCTTATTTAAATTTATTTGCTCTACACGTAATCACTTTCATAAAAAAAAAAAAAAAAAATTCTGTTCATTTATATATATATATATATATATGTATACACATATTTTTTAAACAAAATATAAAAATTTACACGATTATTAATTGTAATTAAAAAGTCGGAAACAGTAATTTTTCAGCGTTCTCATCAGGTAAATTGGATCGACACCCGGCGAAAATTACATTGAAAGCACTAAATAACTATTCACTAGGTACACCAGCAGGTGAGAAGATAGATATTTAATGCTGTATTCAGTTACAATAAGAATATATATATATATATCTACGACGTTGGTTTGTTCAACTACGAATATTTTTTCATCAGGATTATTATCCATTATTTAAGGAACTTAAATTTAGCGTAATATTTAAATTTAGGCGAACATAACGGATTTTCTAAAGTTCGAAGAAATACATTTTTCGTTTACACGCCTGGGAAATTATTTGAAACAGACTTATCCTGTTGGGAGCTTAAATATGAAATAGGTTTTTATGTTTGACAGTAAAAAGTGGTACATAGTGAAGAAAAATAAACATAATCAGAGATTCGGTTAATGCGGAAAGTTCCGCCAATATTCGTTCGAAGATGACAATTGTAAAAAATAAACAAAACAGCAAAAAAAAAAAAATGAAATACAAAAACTTTTTAATGTTAAAATTACACAATCGTTTAGAACAGTTAATTTTATCTCATCTGTTGTTCGTAGGAAATAATGAAACATACATAAAATTATATTTAACATTAAAAATAATTTACGGCTCACTGGTAATTTTTTACATATTAACACTGTGCAGATAATAAAATGAATGCGAAAAATTCAATGTCACTTCTTAAATAAGTATATATATATATATATATATATATATATATATATTATAAAATATTATATTAAATTTTGGCACTAGATAATTTAATAATATGTAAAAGAATGTTAAATTAAAATTTTTTAAAATAATTTTTATGACAAATAATTTAATTAGAATTTACTATTGGTAAGGGCCAAATGGTTTTGCGCCGGGCCGAAAAAAAACACATTTTTTAATTTTTTAAATGAAATACTTTTGCCCGAGGCCGTGTCCCCGGGGGGAGGATTAAAACCCCCACATGAGAATTGAAATAGTTATTACAAATACACAAAAATCTGAAAAAAATCAAAAATTTAAATTAAATATTGATGATTTTTTAGGGTGTTCTTACCTGCCTTTAAAAGAAAAAAGAAAAAATATGCTCCATATTTTTAAGTACTTCATTAATATGTTATGCAAAATTTTTTATTACGAATATAATTAATAACGTACGTAATTTTTATTAATATATACGGGGTAATTCATTTATGTAAATTATTAATATATAAATCAAAATGATGGAAATCATTAATAGTATGAATATTAGCGAAAAATGTATTGTTATTTATAAAATAAATATGTAAAGAAAATGTTCACCTCCCCCCTCACCGTAAAAAAAAATAAAAATTTTTAGGCACAGCCTGTTTTTGCCAATTATTATTTAACAATAAGGGTAAACATTGCAAATGCAACAAAGAAGAAACTACTTTTTATATTATTCTGAGCGGTTGAAATTTTTTACAAATTACAATCATAACAGTTTTTGCGATGAATTTTAACTGATGTAAAAATTAAAAAATGTAACAAGCAGCTATATAGAACAATCATATTTAATGGTATTAGAATTCGGATAAACGGTATTACAAAAAAGAAAAACAAAGAGAAGAAAAAAAAGTATTATATACTCTTTATAAACTTAGCCGTATTATGCTAAATGTATACTCTATAAAAACATATTTTATCAATAGCAAAGTTTAAAGTTATTCTAATTTTATTATATTATTTTTTAAAAGTTAATTTGCATCATAGTTCTGATTCAAATTAAGGAATTAAAAAAAGTATCAGTTCTATATGACGTTTGCGTGATTTTCACTGTTAAATACGAGTTTAACATCTTGAAACTATACGTCAAATCTTTGTATAAAAAATTATTACTCATACTAGTTCCCCTGCAACGATGCCTAATTTTAAACCCTTTTTACATATTACTACATCGATTAATGTCCATATTTTATTACTTTTACCATTTTTTAAAATTGTTCTGAAATTTAATTTAATGTTTAAAAAAGAACAAGTAAACTAGATTACGTTAACAAATAACGGAAGTAGGCATTTTTTATAGTGTAAAATTTAGAATACATTATTAATCAGAATGAGCGAGTTTTCTACTTAAAATAATTAATTACTGATTCAGAAATAAAGAAAAAAAATACAATCTCACTCTATTAGTAAAGTATCTGTTAGAACGAACTCATTAAGTTATGATACAAAAAAACATTTGACGCAAAATATAACAATGTAATTAATAAAGCGTAAGTTAGAGAATGGTTTCATTATTTCACTACGAATGTATTAAATATGAATTATATTTGACACGTTTTGAAACGTATGAAACCATTAAAAGTAATAATACTAATAACAATAATCAATAGTGTTACAGTAATGTTCGTTTTTATTTTTAATTTGTCAACTATAAGATGAGTGATAAATACAATATAAGCAAAATTTAATTTCTCATTGAATACATTTCAGATCCGCTATTGTGAAAAATGAAAAAATTTTATAACACACAACTCTGAGAGCATCTTCAACAATATATAATGAAAAGCGGATATTATCTGTTACACATACGTATCATCTTGGTTTCAGCATAGGCTAAGCATTAACCTTAAAAAAAAGTGACAATTTTTCATAATTAACGATAGGTGCGATTTACTTTATCGTAAATTTATCTCTGATACCGTTTCCTTCTTAAGTTAATTACAGGGAAATTTTTTTTTATAAATCAATTCTTTCCTTCAATTTAAACATTTATAGTTAAAGATCAAAACGCGCAATGGCTTCATAACTATTTTTTATAAAAAACCCACATTCCATATGCTCATTTTCATTCACTTCATGTAATGGCTGCTCATTTTTACACACGTTGCGTCCATTCACCTGGTGGTTTTATTATTATCGGTATTTTAGCTTTCTTTCAACATTTCATTACGCTTCGAATATCGCTTAATTCGTAAATCTCACTTCACACTGAAGCATTGTTACGTTCCGTTAACTTGTATAATACGATTTACTGCTATGTACGTCGAGCAGATTTCAAAATATAGCATAATTGTTTTTTTAAAGTACTTTTTTTTTTTTTTTTTTAAGGTAATAATACTAACAAATTATAGGAAAATAAAGCTATACAATACCTGGGAAAGAAAACTTCTGTCGGTGATCGATTGGACTTTTTATCTCTTGGAGACGGTAAACTTAAAGCTGAAGTTGGTAACGATAAGGTAGAACTGGATAAAGTAATATTAACAGGTCGTGTGCCGCATTCGGTAGCTGTGGGTAACGGCGACAGCACTTCGTCGCTGTATTTGATGTTCGTATATTCTCGCCCTAACTGCATACTTCTCTATAAAGCGTACATATTTTACGTTAATTAAAAAATATCACACGGAAGTAATCAATATTTTATTTACTGGAAAATCGTAATAACAGTTCCACATACGCGTTTTTGCCGTGAAAAAAATTTAAAAAGAAACATTATTGAAATGCTTTTCACTCAGTGCATATGCCATAATAGTGAAGATGGACTAAACAGAAAAAAAAAAACCCAAAAAAAACGATTTTTTGTTCTTAATATCTTGATTATTACGAATTGGTCATTGAATAAAATAAGTTCACTTGGTATGAATAACGTAAATTAAAATGAACTTTCTTTTCATTCATTGATTCATGATAAACATGAATTTAAAGAATGTCTTTTAAACGTTCATTCGGCCTTTTCCATTCTTATAGTCGTTCGTATGTGTATACACAGAAGTACGTGAACAATGGACTTCCCGAGAAATTTTGATATATTTTAAACACGCCATATTGAATATCATTTCATTTAACATGTCAGTTCTACTTCTGTTTCTCAGTATTATTGTAAAAACCCCGGGTAACAGTTACGATAAACAAATTGTCACAGAAGATTTTAATTCGTAACATTTATAACAATAAAAGAGCAGAACTATTAATTCGGTAATACTTACATTAAAGGATATATGAGTCAATATATAGAATTGTGAAAACAGAAACGCATTTTGATTTTAAAAAAAAAAAAAAAATTACACACGACGCCAAGATGTTTTTGATACTTTACAGATCTGTTGGCAATTAATCGATTTAAGCGTTATTAACAAGAACATTGAACTTTAAAGTTCTTACATATATATACACATACATGTATATTAAAGTGTCACTAAACATAAAAAAAACAAAAAACAAATAAGAAATTTACTTGTTCAGCTAGTATACGCTGAGATAATGTTTGTATGTATTGTTGAACAGCGAGATACACAAATTTGTACTGTGCTTCCGTTTGCACCATGCCCGATCTTTGATACCGAACCATTTGTATAGTCTTTTGAATATCAATTTCACAACCTAAACCTAAACGTGAACAATAAATCAATGACTTTGGTCGATTCTCAATAAACTTAACTCGATGCAACTCAGTATTTCATTAATCTAAAATTTAGATTTTTGCGTTATTTAGGTTATTTTGAGAAAGAAAAAAGAAGAACAAAAAAGGAAACGGCTGCGCATACTAATTATTAATCCCGTGTACAGCAATATTTTAATTTTTTATTAAGTAGTTAATTAAATAGGAGTTTACCGTATTTTTTAATTTCATTGATAATCATATCGATCACGATAAAAGTCCCGGTACGGCCAATTCCAGCGCTACAGTGGACAATAATTGGACCGATATTGTCGATTGCATCGTGGCGGACATTTACGTCGTGCAAAAAATTCAGCACACAGCCGGGATCAGATGGTACTCCGTGATCAGGCCATGCCTACAAATGTTCATTGTTGTTTTGAAATTTATGGAGAAAAAAATGTACAGATTTTACTGCGTGATAATGGCTTTTCAAATAAATTTTCGAATAGCAAATTTACTGAATTACTTTATATTAAATAAAAATACACAGCTATATTCATGATGGCACAGAAACTAGGAGAGCGGGGATACGATTCCATTTTTTACAAAAATTTTAAATAAGAACACATAATGCGAATAAAACACCGAAACACCGCTTTTAATTTAGAACGGATTTTAAAATTCATTTAATGGTTTTAATAAGTTAAAACTGAAATATTCAGGTCGTTTTTAAGG
This sequence comes from Icerya purchasi, assembly GCA_039619475.1. Taxonomy (NCBI): domain Eukaryota; kingdom Metazoa; phylum Arthropoda; class Insecta; order Hemiptera; family Monophlebidae; genus Icerya; species Icerya purchasi. Next base: position 135,576,560 of record CM077116.1, read on the forward strand.
TAACCTTTAAATGGAGTAAAGCGGAACAGAAAATACACTTAAAAGTCGATAGAAAAATTTCGTCGTATTATAATCGGTAATAGGCAATAAGTCTGGTGCGCGTAAAGTATATACGAACCAGAAAATGGTAATGGTAAACCGTTCTCTGTTCATCATCGCAGGTAACATGAAATTCTCTTAACGTGTAATCTGTATTTACAGTTTCCATAACATTTGAAACGGATATTTTGCCGTAATCACACGAATGTCCGATTTCCGGCCAGTACCTTTCGCATTTTGACTAAAACGAAAATAAGAAAAACATAAAAATTACGCGTTATTATAAAAAATTAAACATTCTAACTTTATTTTCCAACAGAATTATACCGTATTATAAATGTATCTTTTAAAATACGTTCAGTGCAAAAAATATGCATGATAACTACCTTTCCTCTTTCAATCTCTCTGGTTGTCATTACTATAATTCTAGAATTTTGTTGCCAGACCATAGCCCAAAAGTCTTTCATTGTTGATGGTAAGCATCCTTGAGTCGCGATATATAAACGGCCTTTACCTTCCGTACCACTTTTAAAATCTTCTTGACCCTAAACAATAATAGCGCACAACTCTTTATAACTGCTTCTTCGAGGAAAAGTAATTAGTGTATTATTTTAAAAGGACAAAATATACTTCCTTTTTTATTTTATACCGAAAAACCGATTGATTAACTAACGAACCGTGACAGAAAATGAATCTGTATGAAAAATATATATTTTATTTGATTCGATAAAAGATTTAAAATTATTTCTAGAATCTTTACATAGTACAACGTCTACTTTATCAACTTTATCCTCCGAAAAATTCAATATGTTGAGAAATCTTTTATTCATTCGTAACAACTTAAAAAAAAAAAGGAAAAAGAAAAAGAAGAAAAAAACTTTTCGACTGGTAGAGCGGAAAAAAAAAAAAAAAAAAAAATTATAAGTCAAATGCAACATATTTCGTTTCTCTTTGTATTATTATGAAGATTTCAAACAGTTTTGCAAAAAAAAGTTAATTTTGCAAATTTAATCGAAAATCGATTCTAATAGAAAAAATAACGAAGTAAGATCATAATAAATTATTTTCGGAAACAATTGTGTTTAAAAAGAAATTTAATTCGCTTAACGTTTCGACCAGCTTACATTCAGGCCCGGATTAAGTGTATGGATAGGCCCCGGGCTACAGAAATATTAAGGGCCCTTTTCGGAAGTGACAAAATTATCAGTTTTATAGAATAATTAACTTTTCTTTAATTTAAATAAATTATATTATTTTGAATTCACGAATTAACATATAATTATTAATGTAAACAAAACTAAATATCATATAGACAATGGGTAGAATTTTCGATACCAAAAAAAAAATATATATGTATATGTACATGTATAATGTTTAAACAATGAATTATTCAGCAAATTTTAACCAAATATTTGCATAAAAGGATAGTGTGTGCGTGTGTTGCGCGTGTACACACGCACACTCATTCATACAGATATTTCCTAAAAACGTAAATTCCGACTCGTTATACCTTAAAACAAATTTCTAGTACGTTTTTACGAAATTCGAAATTTTACTCTTACGAAGTTTCCTTCTCTAGGAGGAAATAAAAATGGATACAAAATTATTAACAAATAAATGTATTAAAAAATACACTTGCTCTTGTAAAGTTAATTAAAAAAACTTGATATATATGACAAATAACAGATTAATTTTTTATTACATGTCGGAAGTGGGCGTCTCTTGGAGCCCCTCTATAAACCGGGCCCGGAGCTGCAGTCCCCTTAGACCCTCCTAAATTCAGGCCTGCTTACACTGGCCATCATCGTTTGATTCTCTGTGAAAGCTTTAAATATTTATGAAGTAAGATAATGTTACATAGTGGCTAGTAATGAAAAACGTTGCATTTATCGTCTTTTATAGAATCAAGGGGACTTAATAAATAAAGAGTTACAGTTCTTACTTCGTTTAATACCGATCGGTTAGAAATACATTTTTAAATTTAGGATTCTTTTTTTACATCGACAATAGTTGAAAATATCGGAAGAATAAAACTTTTTGTTTTTGTAATTTTTATTTTTACAATTTAAATGTGTATGTATGTGCAGGAGTAAGTGAAAGGTGTTTATATAAAAAACCAAATTGTACGTCATTTAACGATTTATAATTTAATTATGAAGTTAACGCATCGAAATAATTACCTATATTATTATAGTAACTATGTGTATAGTGAAAACTAATTTACAAAAATCGCATCCCTTCATTTAAAAACAAATATATTTTATATAATTAGTTCGTTTTAATTAGAGGCAATTGTTCATTATTTAACGTAAGAATTGAAAATAATTTCATTTAAAACGAACGATTTCGGTACAATTGAAAAAAAAGAAAATATTCTCGCGAAAATAATCTATCGAATAATTTTACCTTTATAAGATTAGCGTTAATGTAATCCGCACCCAGTTCGTTTGGATCTACATTCTTCAATTTTATTCTCGTGTGATCAACTAAAAGCAAACAAAAAAAATTAAAAATAAGTAATTTATTTTGAAATTGTCACTTTTAAGGTTGATTTATCAGTTTCGCACTAAATAGGCACATTACCTGTTACATCCGGTTCTTTAGTTGAAAAAATTATACAAAGATCATTCAAGCCTTAAAAATTAGAACGGCGATAAACGTATTTTATAATAAAAATAAAACGAACGAGACATTTCATCCATTCCTGTGAGGAGGCTTATTCAATTACCGTAGTCTGGCATGATATTTTTCAGTCCGTAATTTTAACGAGCTCGTTTCCATTTCGACATTAAAATGTTCGACTTTTGCAGGTTCCTTCGCTATATTAATTTGAAACTTTCTCAATAACTGCGTTTATTTCAATTTTTATAAATCCCTATTCTCTCCTCTCAAGTGGCGCACTCTTTATAAGCTGTTTTGAAAATTTAATACTTGCAACGAAAACCTATTTTCCCAAAAATAAAACCGATATGATTGTACAATTTTTTTGAATAATGTTAAAAATGCATTTTCCCTTGAGTTTGCTTTATTTCCTTTATATAACACTCTGTACAATTTGCGTTAAAAGTTTTATTTTTTACTGAGATCTTGTCACTTCCCACCTCGTTTCTACTTTTTGGAATCTACAATTCCTTCTTTTTTTCTGTTTTATTTGGATTATTTTTCATTTATTATCGCAAAACGAACTGTATCACACTTTTGCTATAGCCGCGATGAATATAATCACTTACTGCAAAAGTAAAAATAAAGCAAGTTCAATTGATGCTGAGTACAATGTGCTCTAAGGCCTAATAAATTTAGTTTCTTTTCAACTTTCAAGTTCTCGAATTGCTTTTGGTATTCAGTTATTTCGAAACGTTTAGACAGGTGACAGAGCCACTAGAGTGTGTCTGGAATGACCCTATTCGAAAACCTGAAATTCTAAATTTAGTAATAAAGCGCCTTAACTACTAGGCTACTGTGTTCACACGTGCGTATAACGGTCATAATGTTTTTCCATTTTAGCTGCAGTCGCCTACAAACTACAAACGAGTATGGAATATATAAAAAAACATATAGGTAAACGGAAGATCTATTTGCAACACTTTCTACTTCATTTTTTAATAAAATTTACTTCAAATCCTGAATAAATTAAAATTCATTTTCCTCTTAGATCCAAAACGAAAATAAAGCAAATTAAATAATTTTTACAAGTAAGCCGCTTACAGGTACGATGTATTTGAATAATCGATAGTGAAATTATTTAATATCTGCGAGTTCCGAACAGCTTTCTTACACTCTGCTAGAGGTTTCACGTGACTCACGACTCGCTCTCTACTCACCACTGGAATTTAGCGGTTATTAGCTGCTCTTGGCAAAACTATTTTAATACAGCCGATTTATTTCGAGCATTAATTCAATTTGAGAAAAGTGAATCTCCGGTTGTCTTTTTATTGATACTTAAGATGACAAAAAATATTTAGTACAATGAATTTTTTGTTAATACGGTATTATTATAAATTTAATAACTTACTAAGTTTTGTGATAAAGTAAAATGAAAATATTAGGTTTAGAAAACGTTTTTATTCCTAATGCTACAATTATATTAAAAAAAAAAAAAAAAAGTAAAAAAGTAAAAAAAAAACAAATTACAATACGAAGGCTACTGGAAATTAAATAGACAGGAATAATATTTAAAATTTTTATCACATTAACACAGCGCTATTAGTTGGCCATTATATATGACGTGCACTTTAAGAAAAAAATATATATCACATGTTGCATTTTTACGGACTCTTCGTACCTTAAAAAAAATTAGTGTTAATTTCACATGTTGCAAAAACAGCAAATTTTAATTCCTGGTTATTATTCGATTTTTTTTAATGAAGTTTTTTGTAATATATATAAATATAAAAACTCGGTCATTTTTGCCTCGCAAGGGGCCGTGCCCCTTGACCCCTCTTGCTTATATTTCTATCTCTTTCTCTACTACACTTCATATAAAATGATCAAAATTTACAACATAATTCTAAATCGGTTCCTATGAATATAATAACATAATCACAAAAATCCTATCCTAACATTTAACTTTCATTACATAAAATTAGGACATTTTTTCGTGACATAAGATTGTGATATTTTTCATTACAAAATCTAATAAGGACCGGTCTGAAAATTACATTGTAAGTAATATATATATATATTAATTACAACGTAATTCTTAGGCTATCCCCCTATTAAAAAAAATGTCCCAATTTTATGTAACGTTTATTATATTTTATAGGATTTTTGTTATTGTTATTTAAAAAATGTCATAATTTTATATAACGAAATATGTAACGAAAAAATGTCTTAATTTTATACAATGAAAGTTAAATGTTAGGATAGATTTTTGTGATTATGTTATATTTTTTGTGTTGATGCCAGTAAGAATTACGTTGTAAATTTTGATCATTTTATACAAAGTATAGAAGAGAAAGAGACAGAAATAAAAGCAAGAGGGGTCAAGAGGCACAGCCCCTTGCGAAACCAAAATGGCCGAGTTATATATATATATATTCTGATGGGGGGTGACCTAAGAATTACATTGTAATTAATATATATATATATAAAGTCGGTAAAAATTAAAATATAACAAACGTTACATAAAATTGTGACATTTCTTCTAATGGAAGGTGCCTAAGAATTACGTCGTAATTAATATGTATATATATACATATATATATTTAATATGTTAAACTTGGCTATAAAACCGTTGTTAAAACTGCTGGTTTCCATAGATTTTAATTCGACGTCCTTCGCGTAAAAATAATTCACTCGACAAGAGAGCGGTAGTTTATTTTACCAAAAAAATTGCTGCATCACTTGTTGAAAAAGAAAAGAAAGAAAATGAGAAAAGTAAAAATTATTTACACTACTTACAAGGTAGTATATTTTTGTATCTATTTTTGTTCCTGTTTTCTGGTTTTTGACCTTCTCTTCTTGTAAATAAATGTTTACTTTCCTGCTGCTGCAACGTTTCGAATTCTTCCCAGAAACCCGCTTTACCAGATGACTGACCATTATCCTTCTATTCGTACATAAAAAGTAAGGAAAATTGTATTTATACAATGCGCAAATATAACTATTATGATTAATGTAAACATTGGAGTTGAAGCAATATAATAAACCCAGAATACTGAAGTTTGAGTGGGTTTGCTAGTGCAAACTCCGAAAATGGAATACAACGATTAAAGCGTAATTAAACATTTATTCGCATGTAAAAAAAACTTTTTATTAATCATTATTTCAAGTATTACACAATATTTTCTCGGATATTTCGAATTTTTATCATGGTTATTTATTCTTTTATTTTTCTTTTGACACTTTTTTATCCGTTTCTCTCTTACATACTTCTCGATTACGTTTTTTTTATTTCTTTTTCACCTACATAATTCGAATTACTTCGTTCGATTTTTAGCTTTTTCGTTCGCTTCTACTATTCTCTGTTTAATCGAAAAGCATTTCTCCAAATATATTTTAATCATAACTAAATGCTAGTTAATAAATACGTATATATTTTATTGCGTAAAAGTGCTGCTAAAAAAAATTAAATGATCGAACCATTTCATAATATTTCTAGGATGAGAAAGAGGCAAAAAATTGAAATTCCATTTATAATATCACTGTATATATATATATATATATTAATTACAACGTAATTCTTAGGCTACCCCCGATTCGAAAAAATGTCCCAAAAAAATGTCCCAGAAAAATGTCCCAATTTTATGTAACGCTAAATGTCCCAATTTTATGTAACGTTTGTTATATTTTGTAGGATTTTTGTTATTGTTATTTAAAAAACGTCACAATTTTATGTAATGAAATATGTAATGAAAAATGTAACGAAAAAATGTCTTAATTTTATATAACGGAAGGTAAATGTTAGAATAGGATTTTTGTGGTTATGTTATTTTTTGTGTGTGTTGATGCCAGTAAGAATTACGTTGTAAATTTTGATCATTTTATACAAAGTATAGAAGAGAAAGAGACAGGAATGAAAGCAGGAGGGGTCAAGGGGCACAGCCCCTTGCGAGGCCAAAGTGGCCGAGTTTATATATATATATATATATACACACAAATACGCGTGCGATATATATATTATATAACATATACGCAACGTTAAAAATTTGACACCCACGGCAAAACGCGTCGGATGATGGTATTTACATAGCTTGAAAATATCGTTTAACTGAATTAGTATTAAACGTGCTTATAAAACAAACTCGTAAATAATAAAAATTTAATACGACCATCAAATGTTGAACTGGTTGTATGAATGCTTTTCTTTTTTTATTCTTCTTATTTAACATATAAACTTGTGTGACTTGTTTAGGCGAAAGCGGCAAGCTAATTAAAAAGATATTCATTGGTGTTTCATATATATATCTGATAAAACGCCGATACAGACTTCACATTCTTAGTCTATGCTGGTATCTCTTTTTTTTTCGTGTGTACATGTAGGTATCTATTTGTACTCCTGATGGAATCTCTTAAAGTGACTGGTTACAATCAGCAACATTTTTTTCAGTTTTTTTCATTTATCCTCTTTGGTAGCAATAGCTTTGGCAAACAGAGGCTATTGTTTCGGAATGTTTTGTCTCAACTTCATTTATCCGCACTGCGAAGAGAAAATTACGTCAAATCCTGATACAGACTAGCGTTACTTTTAATCTTGACAATCTTCAGACCTACTGATAATTTTATGTTTTATTGTCGTTTGAATTTTATAAACAACTTTACAAATATTCACATTAGGTTGAAACAGATCAAACTGCATTTGAAATTAACGTGATAATTGCGAGTCTACATGGTAGTATTGCAGAAGGTTTAGCGAAGAAATTAATACTTTCTAATATCGTCTTTTCGTCACTCGAAATCGGCGAATTAACTCTGAAATATTCACCCTAGACTTTTCCCGCAAACGATATTTACTCAAAACGAAGACAGTGTTTACACATAATCGCTCGCATTTTAAAACGCGTCTTTAACCGTATCTGTATTTAATTTTCCAGTCGAACCAGTGCTTTAAAAATATTCTCTGGCTGTAACGTTTCGTTTTTCTAACTGCGAAAGCGTTTCAAACGTAATTGGCGTAAGATTTTGCGCATTTCCAAAAAAATACGCTGAACTGAGGAAACTTTCGAATTGAAGATGAATTTCATTCTTGTAAAACTAAGAGAAAACGATATATTCACTATCGCCAGAAAACAAGAAAAATAAAGAAAAAGGAAGTGAGAAAAAAATACGGACGACAAAATACTAGAAGAACAAAAAAAGAATAAAGTATATTATAAATAACTGGATGTAGTTAATGTTTTTTTTTTTTTTTTTTTTTTTTTTTTTTTTTAATAAGAGAAGAAGCTTCTTTGTGGGTAGTTTATTCAAATTTTTTGACCGAGCTCATACCAGGCGAGCGTTATAGATGCGGAGCAATTAAGCGATTCTCGTGCGCCACCTTTAATTATGGTTATACATGAGAAAGACAGATAGCCGCCAAATAACGATTATTATTTCTTTACAAACGCGCGTGTGTGTGTGTGTATACTAGAGCTAATATTTCTAATATTTTTAACGGAGGGAATTTATGCGTAAAACAAATAATAAACATTTTTTATTCGTCGATCGGAAAAACAATTTTCATTATTTTTCCTATTTCCTCAGTGACGACTTCGACCTTGAAAGAAGCATTTCGCATCCAGAAACCGATTATTAGCTATAATAATTTTAATCGTGTCTGCATAAAATATATGTTGGATTATAACATGTCTCTAAGAATACGATTATTGTAATGATTATTTAAAGATCTTGACAGCGGCGACGATGGCGATTTAAACAATCGATTAAAATTCTTCTTTCGCGAGAGCGATTATTTTTCATTAATTATGGGCTTTGTTGCGGCCCCTCTTTAAAATAAAATTCTTATCGATTAAATTATTCATTAAAAATTCCGACGTACGATGAGCTAATCGAGAATAATATCACGCTGTTTCAGCTTAGGCATTCAATAGCCGCACATGCAGCTGATAACCATCAGCCGTCTTGATTTAACTAAATACGGCAAAGTGTGTTACTTGCAAGGTTATGCGCTATAGTCGGAATACGGTATTATTAACACCGCTATTGAGAAATAATACGCTACCGATAGGAATAGTAACACTAATGAAAATAATAATATTAATAATAGCTAATAAATAATTATTGCAAAAATAAAGAATATCAGAGGTTGATTAAAACTTATCAACACGGTGATGTTTACAGTTCCATGCTTACGCTTTGACTTTACAGAAATTTTTTACCGCCCTTATTCGCATCACTATCGATTCGCGCGATCTTTTAAAAGTTTAAAAATTAATATCCTTTGATAATACCAATATTTTTGCGGGATGATATTGAATTCAATTTCCGCGGGATTGAAAATATGAGCGATCGTCATACAATCAGCGAACTGAATGCGAGCAACTTAAAGAAGAAAAATGGATGTTTTGTACGATACACACAAAAATATTACTATGGATATATCTTTGAACTGAGCACAATAATTACTAATTAGCGAAAATAATCGTCGGTGTCAAAGAATTCTTCGCCCACAGTCACACAAAATTTTAGAACCAGTCCGAAAACATCCCCATTTTAAAAAGCGAACCCTGTTTCGCAATTTGATACCTAAGGAACATCCAATTTTTAGGAATTAACACAAAAAAAACGGAAAGGTCAGTGTTACTTTCTGAAAATTAAACTGTCTCTCTCTCTCTCAAAAAAAAAAAAAATTGATATACATTGCAATAAATGCGTCCACGATAAATGTTTTAAGCCGAGTAAGAGATTAGAATTAGAAGTATCTACGAGTTTGTTTATCCCGGTAAAAATTAATATTTTCGGAATCGCGTTGTATTAGCTTTTTCGTTTTTTCAACTTGGTGACGGAATAATAGGAATGTGATTTGAAGAATCTAGAGAAGAGAATTTACAAGAATAAGTGATAGAACAAATCGAGAATCGGGTGTTAAAAAAAAGCTAAATAGAGAAATGGAAAATTCAATATTTCGTAACAATCTCGTTAGGAAATAAAGGAAACGCGAAACTGATTGAAATAAAGTCGAGCGCGCGTGAACCTTGTTGATGATACGAGGTAAAAATTCAAATTTTACGAAACATTTACAAGACAAAATCAATTAAGGGATTAGTGAAAGAGTTTAGCTGGGATTAAACGAGCATAGGAAATAACTGGACACGAAAATATTGGCTAATACGAAACAATAAGTGTTTGAAATATAATATATTTTAAAAAAAAATACCGATAAAGACTTAATAAAAATGCACTAAAAATTTAAAAATAATTACACTCGTTAAAGAGATAATATATTTTACAGTAAATAATCTTAGATAACATTAATATCAAATTGCAATGGTAATTAAAAACCACATTAAACATTCGCGATATTGCCAATACTTGGCTGTATAGAAAACGAGTAATTGTACTGTTTTACTCATTTAATATAATTCCTAATCACCGCTGCAATTTTAATTTAGTGTACCGAGACTCGTGTGAATATCCTTTAAGAATAATCATAATATCCTTCTTTTGTGTACATTTTACTGTATAAGATATACATTATCTTTTTATCGAACAACTGTTTTTTACATTTCAGCGGGTTTTATCATATTTTTGGAGTAAATCTTGAAGCCCCTGTATATATATATATATATATATATATATATATATACATATATATATATCTTCTCTTTTCAGCCGTATCGCTCGATTCCGAGCGTCGTGACTACCTATTTTTACATTCTAGTTGTACAGAATAGGCAGCGCTCATGGCAATTATTATATGCAACGCAGGTGTACACACGCAAGACTACATTCGGAACTGATTAGTAATCGTTTGATTTATCGCGTTACAAGTGCAGTCCCGTGTGTGTCTGCTATGTACTGACCTAGCGTGCATATGATGTACGCGGTGGTTGCCATTGCCTTCCACGTGATTATTAGGGAGCATTTATTTTAATTCTTGTAATAAGTTCTGTCGTCGCCCGGGATCGAACCCGTGACCTCCGTAACGGAAGTCAAGCGCTCTAGTAACTAGGCTATCGCGACAACATATATATAATACATTTATTTTTTTTTTAAAAAAAAAAACTACTATATTTCACAATTTTTAGCGTAAATATTTTTGAGAAATAATACGGGATAAACTAATATGCTATTACCTTCCGTAATGTATAAAACGAGGTATCGGTTATTCGGGAGTAATATTCAAAAGTAATATTTCAGTTAACGATGAGCTTGTAAATTGCGCTATGAAAGTTTTTTAAATTTATTACCTTTATTCGAATCTACATTTCTGTAAGAAACTAATATTGATAATATTCTGTAGGTCATTCGGGTTCATGGCCCTTTTAATTGTATTCTTTTTGGGTGTTCATATTTTTCCTATATTGTAATTGAAAATTTTTAGGATATCTCTAAGGAGATTTTTTTGAACGTTATTTTGTAACCACTATTCAGTAAATAACCACACCGAAACTCATCTGTACTCGTATACTGACCGGTACAATTACTAATAAATAAAGGATAGATGGTCAAAGGTTACACTTAGTAATATAAAGACGTAATATTTCTGTCGACGATTAGCTTGTAAATGACGCTATGGCGATTTCAAATTCATATTCTTTATTCGAATCTACATTTCCATGGCAAATAACACGGTGATAGTATTTTGTTAATCGCGTTTTACTAAAAACTTATCTAAAGGAATCGCCTTTTTTCACGTTTTTTAACGACTACTAAGGATCTGTGTTCACCAATATTTATCGGTTCACATTCGATACTGAGTGAAAGGGCTGAGTTATTCACATCCCATAATTACACATTTAAGCGAATATCTACTTCACTCATATCTTTCAAGCTATTCTATTAAAATCAATTTATTACCGCAACAGCAAACTGGAATAGTTGAGTAAAGATTTCAAATTTGAGTATAAATAACATTACCGGTATCAAATATTAAAAATTTCGTTGCAGGATTTTTTATTTCTCTGTAATTCTCTATAATGAGTACAGCAGCTAGACTACACATTCAAATGAACGAAGAAAGTTTAAAATACACGGGAAAATTTATGCGCGAACATAAGAAAAAGAAAAATGTGAAGCACATTAACCTACTCTTTTTGAAGTTGATTTACTAGCTTTAGCTTTTTCTAGCACTACTAAAATGCTATCCGCACAAGATTTTTTTTTTTAAATTTTTCTATCGGATAGTTTAAGGTTTATTGAATGCATCATAAATTTTGTATATCAAAAGCGGATAAGCTGTCAATTTTTATGGACGAAAGGATATGAAGAAACACGTGGTACGTATTTTTTGCTTTTATATTGTTTTTTTATGTGGTTTAAAAGTTGAACCATTATATATGCGCTGCAGTAGTAGAAAAGTAAGTGATTCAAAATTTAGACTACTGGACTAGAAAGAATTAAAATAGAAATTAATAGAATTTAATGAATTGTGCAAACAGTGTTACCACGGGAAAACAGGTTGTTCTAATAAATTTATCGATTCATTTCGAAAACTAGTTCCGTTTAATTGAATGCAAACAATTAGGTCCGTACAAAAAAATCGAGTAATGCGAATATCGGCGAAATAAGTAAAGCAATGTGAAAACGATGTAACGATACGTGTATACATAATTACTTAATCGCAATAGCTTATTTTAATCAAAATTCAAACTGATTAGAGCTCTTATATAGTTTTTTTGCGTTTTTTTTTTTTTGAAAAAAAAAACTTATCATTATTACGAAAATAATAGAATGTCAGTAATTTTTAAAATTAAACATTTATTCGCGATTAATTAAGATGTTTTCGTGTAGACTAGAAGAGTACAGAAAAAAAAAGAAGACAGCCATTTTTAAAATGTCTCTAGGTAAGAGATTACGCAGGATAACTTTCAAGTGGTAGTAATAAAATTGTAGAAAACGAATGTAACGAAGAACAGACGGAACCGCAAGAAACGGTAATAAGGCGAATTCAGAAAAATCGGAAGACAAATTACGTAGAAAAAATTGAAACCGAGCTTGAAGAAAAGTAATATATTGGTTTAGCGATTTTATTAATTAGGAGAATTATTGTGCACGATCGGAGGAGGCAATTTAACAGACAATATTACATTTAAACCGGAAATGTGCAAAAAGTTTACGGAACTAGAAAAGTTAGGTACTACAAAAACATTTCTTTACCATCCATAAGTTAATCGGCATACCTGTAATTGTTTCACTCTGAAATCGATTCCGAAAGCGTTAATTCTAGTTGCGTTAAATGGTTGTTTAAGGTGCACCACCGTTCCGCTACTCTCAACCATCGGATTCTGTCGATAGAACTCAATTAGCTCGGTCAAGCTATCGAATTTTTCTCCTCCACCTACGTCGTATTTGTTATCCTGCAATTATTACAATTACAAATTAATCATTTTGAAATCATTATTTCTTTCCCTAAAACGTAAATGAAAAAGTTTTGCCTGTAAACTATGTCTTACTCGAAAACGAATAGATTTACTTTATTAAAGAAATATTATAAAAAGTTTTGTCCGAGGCCACGTTTAATTTTTTTACTTTAATATGTTACATAAAAAATATTTATTTTTAAAATTCGTGCCCCACAGCCTTAATTTCTGCGTATTTATGCAAAATCAGCTAAAACGGTAATTGTACAAAATTAATTTTTGAAAACAATTTTATTTTAAGTAGGATCGCAGCTTAAACTGGACCGCCGCCGGTACGGGAGGATCGCTTGACAAAAAATATAGGAAAATTAAAAAAAAATCTGCTGTTAAAATTATATAACCCTAAACAATAATGAATAATTGAAGGATTTTTAATTATACTGTATATAGTTTTAAGTAGTTTTTTTTTATTTTTTATTACATTACTATTAAATTATCTTTTAGCATTTGCTTTTCTTTTTACACATTAATATAAATGAGGGAGAAAAAAAAGGTATTAAATTATTTTAATCTCACAACTGGAGAGTACACAACTTCTGGAAAACATATCACACTAAACCATCGAGATTTTTCATTTTCAAGCAACTGCTACGGTTTACAACGTTTTTAGGACATATGTAATTCAAATTATGTAATAGCTCAGGAACATTTGATTTATAAACATCAAAATTGGAACATAAATCACAATTAAAATTCTCTTTAAGGCACAATTTATAATGATAATCGATTACCTTAGGTGGAAAAAAACCACCAAGAGTATATAATATGGAATTTAAAACAACATATCAAAAATCACTTAAAAAGTGAAATTCAAAATATACAGCAAAACACAGAAACTCTTTCATAAAATAAAAAACCACCGATAAAAAATGATTTACCATTTGGCGAAAAAATAAAGGAAAAAAAGAATATTCGTGTAAGTAATATCCCGAGTAAAAAAAAAAAACCAACATATATCTGAAACAGCCACATAAAAGAACACCATTTTATAGAAAAAATATAGCCCGATGGTGGTGGCGGTGGGGGGGGGGTGTTCTCTTAGTGCCAAAAAGCTCAACATTTTGGAAAACATATTTTTTTCCGAACAGCAAGCGATTATCAATGACAGATATTTGACGGGAACGAAATCATGTTTCACTTCCTTAACAAAATTTTTACATTTAAGAAAAAGTTTAAAAAAAGCGTGAAAAATGGTGTTGCAGCGCGAGTATTATAGTCAAACAATTCCGAACAAGGTTATAAATGTATTCGCAGATATTTCGCTGGTTTAAATCATCTCGATTTCCAACTTTAAAATCAGGTGGTTTTTGGGGCGCTAGAAGCTCCAAAATTTTGATACTTTTTCGTTTTTTCGAAGCTTATAGTATACACCGATGAAACGACCGCTATTTGACAGGAATTAAATTATATTCCATTATCCGTCTTTAAAATTTTGGATGAACTTATCGCGTAAGTATAAAACACGGATAAATGAGAATATGCTTGTCAGTCGTTATAGTTATAAACCAGACGAAAGCCTGGAGCTAAAGTAATTCGAAATTGTAGGACCATTACAAGTACAAATAAACTATTCGCATGCATTATCGCAAAGGTTAATTTCTTTTTATTTTTAAACAGAACTATTAACGGCAGTAGCGGATCCAGAAGGACATGGGAGAGGGATTATATAATTACGTAAAATCTTCTACGGTAAGCAGTAAATTTGAGAAATAGCCCTTGTTTCATAAAGAAAATCAAGTAGCGACTTTTATAGAAATTTAAAAATACATAATTATTACGATTTTTAATTTAACTTTTGTCTTATATTTAGGGGTGAAAAATAAAACGAAGTTATAAAAATTATACCTAAAGAATGGTAGTTTAGAAATAGTAAAAAAGATAGTATTTTTATTAGACACTTTAATTCTATTTTATTTTTGTTAGTAATCCGATCTGAATTCTCTTTGTACATGAACATGTTTAAATATATATATTTCTCATTGAATTCTATTTTTAATTAAAATTACAAAATAAAAATTAAAAATAAATAAAAATGGCAAAAGATCGACGACAATTATATTTAAAACAGAATAAAAACGTAACATTAATAATTTCACTAGAAAATAGTATTAAATATTAATTATTAAAATCCGTAGGTAAAATTCATACGAATCTTCTATAGCGTGAATTAAGTTTCTCTGTTATAACCAATTTTTTCGTAGAGGCTTTGGTGCTTGGTAGGATATTCCCTATTCCCCCCGTGAATCCGCCACTGATTAACGGTGTTGTTTTAAGAAGGTAATGATTTGAAGTTTAGACTCGGCTGCTGCCATTTTAACAGGCGTTGCTTCCTATTCTATACAAAAATATGTGAAACAATTCCGCTGCATACCTATAGCATCCGTAAAGCATTTTATTTTCAATAAATAAATGAAATGCAAAATATTTATTACACAACAGTAATACAATTTTTGTTAGGTACATTCAAAATTCCCAATTTTTTAGTCATTATTTATAGTTATTCATATTGATAGCGTAAAGGTTAATTTCGTAAGAATTTGATTTCAATCTTCTCGTCAATTATAAACTTGACGAAAATTTCGAAATCCGAATGTCGTTCACATAATGTTTTTTAAAATAAACCTAAAATAAAACACAAAAAGCATACAGTAATTAGTTTAACCAACTAAATTTTCTGCTGAAATAGTCAAAATAAATTTGGAAATAAGTCACTTCGAACACATTCGTAGCCGAAAAACCCGCCTATTGACTGAGTGCGTCACTCAATAGAGTACAAATCAATAGCGTGGGATCATTGAATTACATAACATACAGCAGCTGTTTTTTGGGTTTTTTGTTGTTGTAATACGTGTAAATCATGTATGCGAATCAAGACGAGTGTACCCGAAATAATGTACACATATGTGAATTTTAAAAACATAATACGATTTTCTTTGTCGCTTCTTCTTGTACTCGTATTTAGGAAAAGAATAATAATGAAAAAAAAAAAAAAAAAGGTAGATATGCCAATTAGAACGGAATGTAACCGAAATGATCAGCGTATTTATATTTATATAATAACATGGAGCAGGAAATATAAATGCTAAAAGGCAAGCACGAATGAAAATGTAAATGAACAGAAACAAGGTTTTCATAATCTGTTGTTGTAAATATAACAAAGACCGTTTTGGAAAGTAACCATTTCGATGTGAAATATAAATAAACAGCCTTTTGTGACGTATATTTAAAAATTACGCTAGTAAGAAACAGATGAAGATGATTTTAATAGTAATAATCGGTCAAATTCTTTATTCAATGTTTTTCCTTTTTTCGACTTAATATGTAGTTCGCCATATTTAAAGTTATAAACTAATAGTAACATAAACCAATTGAATTTGATTCTAATATACTTTTTTTTCCATTCGTATTTAATTCGGTGATATGTTTCATTAAGGTTTCTTTTATTATTATATACGGTTTTGATTCTATGTAGTGATAGCATTCGTTGTATGTATATTTATGATTTTTAATTTTGTTGTTAAAAGAAGTCAAATTCATTATATTATACTAGCAGATGTATCATTTTTTAAATTATATCTAATAAAGTAATCACATTTGGAAGTTGCGAAATCATACTCCAGATTATTTAATGAACCCCCCACTCCCCACGGGTTTTAAAATGTTATTATTAAATTTTTTTATTTTTTACAATGACAGATCTAAAATGTATTCAAAGAGAAATTAAAATTTTGCTTGTATTGTATTTATAACTCATCTTATAATTGACAAATTAAAAATAAAAACGAACATTACTGTAACACTATTGATTATTGTTATTAGTATTATTACTTTTAATGGTTTTATACGTTTCAAAATATTTAATACATTCGTAGTGAAATAATGAAACCATTCTCTAACTTACGCTCTATTAATTATATCGTTATATTTTGTGTCAAATGTTTTTTTGTATCACAACTCAATGAGTTCGTTTTAACAGATACTTTATTAATAGGGTAAGTGTACTTTTTTCTTTATTTTTGAATCATTAATTAATTATTTAAAGTAAAGAACTCCCTCATTCTGATTAATACTATATTCTAAATTTTGCACTATCAAAAATGTCTACTTCCGTTATTTGTTAACTTAATTTAGTTTACCTGTTCTTTTTAAATGATATCTAATAAAGCAATCAGATTTGGAAGTTGCGAACGCATAATCGGATTCCTTAACGAAGCTCCCCGGGTTTTAAAAAATTTCGAAAAAGATCAATAGTCACAAAGCTTTGAAACATATAAATATACATATTTACATGGGTAAATATGCTAGCTGAAAAGTACATACTACATTATAAATTTAAAATAGGAAATTTTTTTTTATTTCAAATATATGTAAATGTAACGTTAACATAAGTAACCTCCAGTGTATGAAACGTTATGCTTGACTGACCTTGTTTACTACAAAGCTGACTCGGATTCGACAAATTATAAAATGAACAAAAAAAAAAATAGAAGTGACGGTGCCTAACAAGTGTACAAGAATATAGCCTATGATTTCAAATGAAACAGCTTTACTTGTAAGTATTTTATGAAAGTTTAAACTCATATAAATCAGAAATTTCAATTGAAAATTTTTGAAAAGAACTTACTGTTATCTTTTTGTTTGGTTCAGTTTTATTCTCATTTTCCGTACGTTTTCGTTTGATACCGCAATAATCTTGCGCGTCCATAGCGTAATTTATAAATATTACTAAAGGAATTCACGACACGCAGATATCATTAACAAACAACAAATGTAAGACTACAACATTCCGCACTGCTTTCTACCAATTATTGTACGTGTTTGTTGGAGCAGTTCTAGTCGTGAGAGTCAGAGGGCGTGTGCGTGTTACGACATTTGTGAAAAAAACGATCAATCAGAAGGCCATAGGTCACAGGCAGTTGTCATCGTCAGGTAGCCTTTGTTACATGTCTTCGCTTGACCGTTATTTTTCGATCATTAGGCCTGTTGTTGACTATTGCAGCGAGGAATGTGGAATGCATTTTTCGAAAATAAAACGCGGCCCATTGTAGCGAAAACCGGTATCGAACTAGTTGAAAGAGACCGGAGTAAGGAATTCCGCAAGATTTTCGAGATTCAACTCGTTACTTCGTTTTTTTTATACGTTTTATAGTCAAAAAAAAAAATAAAATAAAACTCGTATAAAAAACACAATAAAAATTATATTTCATTTTATTTCGTTGTTCTAATTTATAATCTAAACAAACGTGTAAAACACGTTAAAAATTATAGAAATATGTCAAAAAAAGTATGTGAAAACTAAAAAAGAAAAACAAAACAGTTCCAGGAATAAATCCAGAGGGGTTTTGAGGGCAATGCCCCCCCCAGAACTTAATACAAGCTGTTTAAGAATGCGGCAATTTCATAGAAAATAAAATTATTTTTATTGGCTTTGTTTACAGTTATGTCAAAAGTTGCTGCCAAAACATTTTGAAATGGTTCAATTAGTCGTATATTTTTAAATTTCAAAATTACGAGATCTATTTTTGACGAAAAAATGAAACTTCATAGAACAACAATAAAAAAAAATGATCTTTTAAAATTTGACTTTGGCGTTTGCTTGCTATTCTAGAAAAAAATTGATATGCTTTCATTGCAAATGTGTGGAAGATGTTACAATAATCGCGAGCTGAAAAAATTATTCGCTGCAGTTGGTATTTTTTGTCAGCCTTAAAAGTGGAAATATCACGGTTCACGTTGATGCATTTATCATTAATATCAATAAATTGTTTTTAAAGGTTTCTTTTCAGTTTTCATTTGTTCTTCTTTTTTAAAGCGACATGATCTATAGACAACTTCATTTCTGTTTCTATTGCTTTTTTCTTGTTTTTTATTTCCAAAAAAAGTCCCCATTTAAAACAGCTGAAACACCACGGCGTATTTGTTTATTATGAAAAGATAATGAATCTATTCGAATGATTTAACAGTACATTCTTTAATGCCACAATTAGAATTTATCATTTTAAAATCAATTGAGAAAACATGGTTGTTTATTGTTTTTATTTATTTTTCTTTAATTCCCTTAAATTGTATGTGCTGTGTGTAACTACTACGGCCATTGCAGCACACACAAGGGGAGATCATTTAAATATGATGAGTTAAGCCGCTCATTCTAATGAAGGCAATAACCTGGTGATGGCAATAGCCTCATTTGAGAGGATGCGCGCTCTATGTTTCGCTATAGGCCAAGTTGTTTTCGTAATACCGTAAACTTTTGGCAGGTAAGCTATATGTGAACAATCGTCGGTACGCTTGTCTGACTGCACAAGGGGCAGATAGCCGGAGGTGGCGTTTTATCGATTATGTGTCTGTGGGAAATAGCGATGTGGCCGATTTGCAGCCGGCTGAGGATCTTGAAGTCATCTCGGGATGTTCCTTCCGGTGGCCACCATGATTCAACTGTGGGCTTAATGATTCTTAAGAATGTTATAGCAGTTACCCATTCAGTTTCCCACTGGTTTTCGCACGCCTTTAAGAATGTATACGCAATTGATGACGATAGCTCTGCGTCCTCTGGCATTGGCGAGAGCAGGGCAGAACGTGCTGCTCCGTAAACCTTCTCATTGCCAAGCACTCCAATGTGCCCAGGAACCCACAGTTGCGATACGTGACTGTCCATTAGATACAATTGGTACAAGAGATGGTATATTTTTAGTACTAGCGGGTTGTTGTATTTTTGGCCTTTAATCATGTTTAGAGACTGTAGGAAATGAGTAACCAAGAGGAAATTACTGAATCTGGTGTGAGCCGTAACGATGTGGCGGAAGCAGTGTGCAAATTGCATATAGTTCTGCATCCAATGCGGAATAGGTTTAATTGAGTCGGGCTTCGTATGAGACGTTGTGATCTTCGAATGCACAGGCTACGGACAGTGGACCTACCTCGCCGACTGCCTTAGCTCCAACAGTGTAGTAAATGAAGTGGTCCGGATACCTATTAATTGCCCCAACTGCCATCTCCACTGTATAGAGCGGATCTGTTGTGTTTGGATTCTGTTTCAGCGCTAGATCAATATTTATCTGGAAAGTGATCCAAGGGGGAATAAGGACGCTGGGCTGATCTCTGTACAAACCTGATTCCACATCTACGCAGGTCGGCCAGTAATTCTGGTAGTGGGTCGCCGGAAAAGCTTGGTTCAAGAGGATAATGCTCTAACTTCAGGGGGGAGGTTTCGTACGTGGTTGAAATGATGGTACACATTTCGCAGTATGAAATATTTTCGGAAGTAGGCAAGCGGGGGCACCCGGATAGAACGCATACGCTGGCAGCTGGAGAGGTTCGATGCACTCCCAAAATAGTTCTCAATGCGGAGTGATGTACAGGATCAAGGGATTTCAATAGAGATTTGCTGGCTGAAGAGTACACCTGGCACCCGTAGTGGATTTTCGATAAGATCAGCGATCTGTAGATGTTAAATAGGAATTTCGGATTAATATTAAATCTGAGGCTAGCCAGATATTTCAATATGGGAATAGAATTGATGCATATGCTTTAAGTTGGCAATATGAGGCATCCGCGTAAGCCTAGAATCAAAGAGAAAGGTTGTTTAGATTTAGGGACACACTGGGAGAGGAATGGCGCCTCCTGCAAAAATTAACATATTCGGATTTATTCGCCGAAATGGCTAGGCCGTTGTTTTCAGACTAACTCTGTATTTTATTGATAGTTTTCTGAAGTATTTTTTGAGCGATAGGAGGAAAATTTGAGAATAAGGAGATGTTAAAATCATCGATAAACAGCCGGGCGGTTATAGGCGGCGAGATACAATCGGCTACGTCACTGACATATATTATGAATAAGGTTGCACACAGAGCGGAGCTTTGTGGCACACCATTCTCAGTTGGAATGGGTGCTGATAATGATGTACCGATTTTAACCCGGATCGTTCGGTTGTTTAAAAAGCTAGCGATATATTTGTCCATCTGGCCATTTATTCTAGCGGCGTTGAACTTTAACAATTAATTCATGCCGCCATATGCGATTAAATGTTTTTTCTAAATCGAAAAAGACAGCATATGCATGTTGATGGCGGTGGAAGCTCATTAATATTTGTCATTGCAGAGTTATTAAGTGATCGTCTGTCGATCTCGCTTTACGCCCTCCGGCTTGAATAGGAGACAGGATATTGTTTTGTTCAAGGACACAGAGGAGGCGTCTGTTTACCATTTTTTCCATTACTTTGGATAAGACGTTTAAAAGGGAAATTGGAAGATAGCTTTCAGGACGGAATGGATTTTTATTTGGTTTTAATATAAGAATAATGTGTGCCATTTTCCTAAATTGAGCAATATCGCCAGATACCCATATTTGGTTATAAATATTAAGGAGAAACTCTTTAGCCTTTGCTGGCAAATATTTAACCATGTATGGATGAACGGAATCGGGACCGGGTGCACTGTTGCGAGTATGAAATTGGAGTTGTAAGTTTAACTCAGCCATAGAAAATTTGCCGTTGAAAGCATCTGCGGACTGTTGGGAGAAGGACAATTCTTGTTGTTCATAAATTTATTTAAATACTCAAAACGTTATTCATTTTTAACTCGTTTTAATTCATAGTACCAGACGAGCGAAACTTTCCGATTAATCAAAGTGTACTTATGAGTTCCATAAACGTTTTTAAAAAATATAACAAAAATACGTACGTAATAGGAAACTTACAATATCGAATTGCTTTATTTTTCAGTGTCGGAAAAGTGAATTTTGGTTGGCGTAATATTTAAAATCGCCGTATAAATATTAATAAACCTTTCATCTCGAAATTTCAATTTCCTAATTAACATAGTAAATAAACGAATTGTTAAATTTACTTTTTATTAGACTCTAAATATAAAAAACACCGTTTGCCTTCGTTTCCTTAAATAATCGATTTCTAAACTTCAAATCCCCCGCTAATTCGTGAATTTTATCGAAATCGTTAAATCCATTTCCGAAAACCCAGTTGCATATACGAAAATCGCTCATTTAATAATAGACATATTAACCGAGTTTTAGGCTCATTGCGCCCATTGTAGCGAAGAATGTGAAATGTGTTTTTTTTGACTGCTCGTTGCAGCGAGTTCGCTGAGCACGGAAATTAAAGTTTGCGATTAAATTATCAACTTTTTATTCACTCTTTTACTTTTATCTTTAATCGTTTGTTTTCACTTTAATATAGGTTTCTGTGTTAACAAAGTTTATTATATAATAAAGTGTTACTCATTTAATCGGTAACAAGTTCAATACTGAGGGTATTAATAGAGACTAAAAATCAAACTCTTGTATAAATGTTACAAATATGAAGGCAACAAAAATTTATGCATATTAGATTTATAAACAGCGCTGAACTTGTTCCAAATTTTTGTATCACTTTATATAAGACCTAATGAATGTACCATTCATATATTTATGTAGGATCAAAATTAAATATCTTTGTACAAAAAATCAAATAATTAATGTTTTAAAAGTATAATAATTTTCAGATTTTAGGTTGGATTTTGTAATTAATTGTATATTGATTGACTTAATATCGTAATTAAAACACTACAATATAATTATTGTTTTTAATTTAATCACTTTACATTATTAAATTTTAATCGGTATTTTTCTGAAGTTCAAAATTTTCTTTATAAAAATAAATTATAAAACTAATAAAAATTTTCTAAGTGGTATTTAAATTCTTTTATATAATAATAAAATTCGAAACAACAGATTTTAAAACTGCATGTAAAGTTTAAACACAGACGAAAAATGATTTACCATCTTGTATTTCAAGTTTTTGTATAATTACGGACCAAATATTATCTTTCATATATTTACATTTTTAAAATGTTTGTGTTCTGTATTGTATAAAATAACCATTTCAATTACCATTATATAGAATAAATTTAAAAAAGGACAAATATTTATACAGATTACAAACAAAATATATATATATATATATAAACTAAAAATGGCAAAGAAATGTTATATAAAAAACAACTATTATATTAAATATGTATATGAAACACTTGAAATATGCGAAATGTGCTTTGAAAAACTCGCTCAGCGAGCGATCCGAGCGAGAAATTATTTTTCCTCGCTCGCCTCTTTCGACTATTTCAACTATTTCTCGCTGCAAAGGGCAGTGTTACATTTAAATGTACAGTAATCGATTTTCAGAAAACACATTATACATTTCACATTTCACATTCCTCGCTGCAATGGGCAATGTGACTTACTCGGGTCTACTCTGAACTTGCAAATCAATCGGTGCATAATAACTTCCATAAGCAGTCAAACATTTAGCGGTAGTAATATGTGAATGCGAAAGCTTCATTTCTGCGTATATACACCCTGTCAAGAAAGTATCGGGAATTGTTAAATAAAACGAACAATTTTTAATTTTCATCCAAATTTATTTTGTCACCTTCAAAATAACATCCATTCGAAGCGATGCACATATGCCAACGCTTTTTCCACTCGGCAAAGCACTTCTGATAGGCGGTTTCCGGGATGGCCTTTAGCTCTCGCGTCGCATTCGTCTTGATGTCATCAATCGATTCGAAGCGCATTCCCCGTAGCGGAAATTTGAGTTTTGAGAATAGGAAGAAGTCGCAGGGTGCTAAATCTGGTGAATACGGCGGTTGTTCGATGATATTTACCGAGTGTTTGGCCAAAAACTCATTCACAATTATGGCTTTGTGAGACGGCGCATTATCGTGATGGAGAATCCAAGAATTGTCGACCCACAAATCGTTACGTTTACGACGGATAGCCTCTCTCAAACGTCTCAAAACACTTAAGTAAAACTCTTTGGTGACTGTCTGTCCGGCTGGCACATATTCATAGTGTACCACGCCTCGAATATCGAAGAAAACAATCAACATGATCTTCACTTTCGATCGGCTTTGGCGAGGTTTTTTCGGCTTTGGCGCGCCAATTGGCCGCCATTCGGACGATTGCTGGTTCGTAAGCGTGTCGTACTCGTACACCCATGTCTCGTCACCAGTAATTATCTTTTCCAAGAAGGTAGGATCCAAATTGGCTCGATCCAGCATGTCTGCAGCTACCTGTTCTCGGTACTTTTTTTGAAAGAAATTCAGGTCTTTCGGAACAAGCCGAGCCGCAACGCGTTGCATACCCAATTTTTCGTGCACAATCGTACGTACGCTCTCGTGTGACATGCCCAATCCATGAGCCATCTCTCTCAAGCTCACATGACAATTTTCAGCAACGATTTCCTCGATTTTATCGACGTTATCATCGGTCACACTCGTTGAAGGCCGTCCAGAGCGAGGCATGTCTTCGACCGTCTCCCGACCATCCTTGAACGCTCTGTACCACTCGTAAACCCGCGTTTTTGATAAAGCAGATTCACCAAAAGCCTTCTGTAACATTTTCAGTGTATCGGCACAAGAAATTTCGTTCGAAACACAGAATTTAACACAAGTACGTTGTTCAATATTTTCACTCATTGTAAAACTTCGACAAAACACTTCAAGGTCGACTGATTTTAACAGCTGCTGTAAACACACTGGTTGACAGATCGCGCTAAAAATAGGCATCATAATACAAAACAGTTGTACCAACCTGGAAAAAAAAAATTATCTGCCTAGCTATTACCCGGGAGATTTAAATTGACAATTCCCGATACTTTCTTGACAGGGTATATTATGTTAAAAAATAAAAACAAAATTTTCATAAAGCAGAAATGTTTAAATGATCATCTGATATTTATAACAACATTCTGTAGATGTTTGGGAATTGACGTAATACTGTAAATGCGTTCTGTAAACTGTAAATAAATACGTTTCATCACGAAATAAATGTATATTATTATGGCCTTGTCTACAGGGTAAGTAAATTTATTATTTTTTACACCGTGGCGTAATTTAGCGTTTTGCTTACTTTTTAATAAATCCTACGAGTATAATAATCACTTAAATGCTGGTAGCATCCCATTTAAAATTGCTCGTTTCGTAGAATTTTCTCAAGGATAAGACCTAGACCAATCTTGATTTATCTAAAAACCCCTAATTCGCGAATTTCATATCGTAAGAGCCGTTTAACCCCTAGTTACACATATACATAATTTTTGATCATATTTACTATTAAAAAAGTAAAATAAGTCCCATACCCTTTAACAGGACGTCGGAGATGGTTAAGTTAAGGTTCACAGTGTACTAAGCCTAATGGATCTACGGATAATACTGGGGCCAGTTCTTTTCCACTTGGGATCCGCTTTTATCTTCTCTGATTCCTCTGGTACCCAATTATTTCAGGCTGAGTAAACTTGGGAGCGACTTGGATCCGAGACGAGACAAGTCTCGATAACCTACGACACCTCTGGTTTGGTAGCCAAGCACCTTAACCACTAGGCTCCCACTATTAGTTATTTAATTTAACTTACACGGAGAAATTAACTGAAGTTGTCAGAAATTGTGAGATTTTAAATAGTTAGTAAAGAGAATTCTACGTTTAATATTTTGTATCAGAATAGGGGGAAAAGTAAAATAAAATTAAACGATACGAAAAAATTGAACACCCTTGTACATATTTAAAAATCAATTAAAACATTAAACAATCGCTATAAAAAAAAAAAAAAATAATTCATTAATTTAATTCAAAAAAACTACAATATCCTCGCCCAGCGAACTGCTGCGCAATGGGACCTTACGGACCTTACAGACTTTTTACACATCTTACTCTTTAAATGCGAAATTTAAAATGCATACTAAAAATTGACCACAAATAGTTAACCATTTTTGATAAACGATTAATCTCCCTATACGGGAGAGAAAATAGTAATTAAGAAGGTGACGTATTTATCAACGGTAACTCGGGTGCAAAAATTGAAAAAACAAAAGTTTTTATTTTCTCGGTTGGTGTGATGCATCGTCATGGATGGCCGGAGCGAAGGTTCCCCCTAGTGAAACTTAAAGAGTTTACGAAAAATTTAAAAAATCTCTCGATCCTTCGCGAGACACGGTCATTTTACGTATTAATTGATAAACACGTATATGCATTTACGGGAAAATATCGCGTGAAAACTATGGCCCCTCATTAAAATTCCAAATTCGAAATGGTCGGGCAGTGCAAAAATTGACTTTTTCTCCTTGATGTATATTTTCTTTTTTCTCGTCCTTTTTATTGAATTTATAATTTTATCTATCACCGTAATTCATTTAATCCTAGCCTGCACCGTCTTTCAACTGTAAACCAGTTACGTTCTCACGGCGAGAGGTAAATTATTATTGGTTTGGCCGTCGCCTAACACATATCATTGCGGCGTACTTTTTCTTTCATTTTCCAGCGTAAACGGAATAATTATTACGTAAAAACATTTTCCGTGTAATTATCCGAAAACGATAAAATTAGACATCATTCGGAAAATTATAATAATACATAACTATGATTCATAACTTTGACAGAAGTGAATCATATTTAATTCGCGCGACTAGCCCCGAGTTGTATGAACGGGGAATTTCGACATATATATAACCGAAGAATTCTTTAAATTTATACGCGATGATTCGTTTTACTTGAAAAATCGTATAATTCTGCGCAAAACACTGACAGATCGGTACGAAAACAGGCTAGCCTGCTGAAATAAGTTTCATAATGAAATTCGGATACACTTTGTAAGAAAAGTAAATTAAATAAAGTGCGGCTTACTTTCGAACGGATCATGACG
The DNA here is from genome assembly GCA_039619475.1 of Icerya purchasi. NCBI lineage: Eukaryota > Metazoa > Arthropoda > Insecta > Hemiptera > Monophlebidae > Icerya > Icerya purchasi. The sequence goes on from CM077116.1 coordinate 135,603,305, forward strand.
TGCGTAACGCGGTCATCAGTTCGAACCGACAGAACGTAATCTCCAGGTTTACTCTGAGATTCTCTTACTAGGAAACTACCATTTTTGCCTTTTTCTAAAATTAATTTTTCAGCTTCTTTACCGGACAGGTGTCCGTGGAACCACCTGAAAATAATTTACATTTTTCAGTTTACAATTGCCTAACACACAATAGTATCCATAAAAAAAAACACAAAAATATGCCGCAACTGTTTCGAGCAAATTATTTGAAAAATCCGTATAAGAAAAAAATACGTAACAATGTTAATTTCGTTGACGATTGGAATAATTAAACTTTTTCAGAAGAACAGTATTATTCTATTCAAGGGACGTTCAGTTTCACAAATTATGGATATGTATACGTTGACACGTATACCGTCCTTCAGTCACGTATTATGAATTCTCGGAATAATATTCGGCGATGATGATGATAACTGCTTTAATTGAAAGAATTACAAACGGCAGTTTGATAGATTTTTTGACGATTTTATGCATCCGTTTTATCTCGGGTAATACTTGGATAGGTCCGATAAGGTTGCCGAGACCAAGTCTTCTAAACTGCGATTCTGGGGTCGGTGTAATAGTGATTTGTTTTACATAAAATGACACAAAGTGACCACTGACAATGCACACGGATAGGAACGGTGAACTAAAATTAGTGTATCATTGCCATGATGCCGATACGATTGATACTACGACACGAGGGCTCGGAAACGATGTTACTGTATACATGTTCTACCGCTGTTCAAGTACTGCTCTTGTGAAATTGTTCGAAATTCGCAATTTTAATCTTGGCCTTATGATAAATTTTTAAAAAAGAAATAACATAAAACAAAGAAAAGTAAAATTTTTTTAATTTTTGAGTCGAATAACGACTCTGGCGCTCGAATTTCACATTATTTACCAAAGACTACTATCGCAGCACTGATGTCGTAGCTATGCATCAATATACCTTTTACGCACGCACACACGCACATGAAAGTCTAAAAATGTTTGTCTGTCTGTGTGCGTTAATCTCACAAACTATCTAATCGATATTTTGTTTCACCTTTCACTACCGGATATGGATCCCACCACACGTTGGGATCCAGGGGAATTCATTCGCGGATACTGCAGCAAAAGAAGGCTCATTGTTCTTTCCGGTACTGAACATTGAAATTCCGCCAATGGATCTAAAAGCCCATATACTGCAAAAATCACTTCAAACATGGCAAAAACAGTGGACCAACATCCCAAACACGAACAAGCTGCGCTCAATTCGAGATACTATTCGACCATGGAAAACTTCATTATTCACCAATCGAAGGAATGAAATCGTTGTCACAAGACTCCGCCTAGGTCATTCCAAAATTACTCATAGTCACCTCTTATCTAGACAACCTATTCCACTGTGTTCCAATTGCAATTCTCCTGTCACAATCCAACATTTACTCGTCGGCTGTCCAACCTATAATTCATACCGAGTACAAATTCTCCAGTCGTCCAACCTTTCCGAAATCCTATCTAACCGCCACGATAAAATTGAACGCCTCCTACGTTTTCTCAAGACCACTAATCTATTCCACTCCATCTAACTCTTATCTTATCCGTGCCTCTGGCCTAGGCGACAGTACACGGCACGTTAATCAAAGAAGAAGAATGATTCTCGTAAAAGATTTTAGTGTATAATTTATAAGTTTCTGGTGTAGCCGAGCTTAGGACGTTTTCGTCAATGAAGTGGGGGAAAATTGAAAGGTAAAATACGCTCGATGAAATAAAAATAAAAAAAAAAAAGTTGGATAAAACTTTCACGGTGGTAAATATTTTAAATAAAATTATCATGGTAAATGTATAAACTCTAGATAGCGTTTTAACACTGTGTTCCGTTTTTTTTTTTTTTTTTTTTTTTTGTATTACTCAAATCATTAAACCTCCATAACGGGATTTAAACATACAAGCTGCGCTTCTGGTCTACCTCCTGTATCCGAGTAAAGATTTGAAAAAAAAGGGAGATTATCTTTATTAGTTTTTACAGAAGAAATAAAAAATATCGTAACACTTGCCAAACTACTACGTATATTATTATGGTTTGTTGTTTTGCTTATAAATTACATTTTATAAAATGTTCGACGGAAAGGTTGCAAAATGTAGAACAAAACAGACATGTATGTGGAGAACGTGGTCTCTTAAATACATAATTACGGGAGGTTAGCGAGTACTCAACTCGAAATCGATTTACAACGGAGAGTATTCTATGTAAGTAAGGTAAAAGGGAAATGTGTCAGTTGTTGTTTCGTGTATTTCTAAAATGATGCCGTATGTGATCTTTAGATGAGCGAAACCTTTTGTTAGATCGCGACAGACACAGGTTACAGCATAATGCCGAGAATCTTTAGCTGAACGTGAAGTTTGCTTTTTATTAGAGGGTGATAAGACTGTTTCTTAGACAGAGAATTAATTAAAAACACCCTCAAAAAAATCAAAATTATTTACATTTAAAACCCAAATATGCAAATGTGTAATGGGGCAGTTTATACGAGTATATATATATATATATATATACATATATATATATATATATCAATCAAAATCAAAACGCCCATATTAACCCACTGCTGGGTGTAGGCAATCCCTAGCGGGATAAGTTAGCCTAATCTCCCATGCTGGCCAGGCAACTTGGGAGATGATATATATAAATATAAATATATATAAATTACAATGTAATTCTCAGGCCATTTCCCATTAAAAAAAATGTCCTAATTTTATGGAATGTTTGTTATATTTTAATTTTTACCGACTTCATATATACTAATTACAACGTAATTCTTAGGCGGGCCCCTATTAGATTTTGTAACGAAAAATGTCACAATTTTATGTAATGAAAAAATGTCCTAATTTTATGCGATGAAAGTTAAATGTTAGGAATAGGATTTTTGTGATTATGTTATTATATTCATATGAACCGATTAAGAATTACTTTGTAAATTTTAATCATTTTATAAGAAATGTAAGCAAGAGTGGTCAAGGGAAATGGCCAAGTTATATATATTTATATATCTTATACAGCTGCCAAGCTAAAAATTCTCCAGCAGGTATTGCAGTAGCCGGAGAGGCATTTTTTTCATCAGATTATAGAAAAACTATGGAACCCCAAAAATTATAAAATTAAAAGGCCCAAATGTTGAAAAAAGTAAAAATTAAGATTTAAGAAAAATTTTTTAAAAAATACCACAGCCCGTTCTATAATACCTATGGAATTGTTTTATTTATTTTTTAATCAGATTATTTTTGCCCATAAAATACCGCAAAAATACAAGTCTAAAAATTTTGAAATATAAGGGTCCTAGATTTGGGAAAAAACATTGAAAACAGTAAAACCGGAAACTAAAAAATAGTCCATACCTCTTTCGATGAGGACTGCAGTCATCCCCCCCCCTTCAAATACGTGTTTTCATTGCTAAAATATAGATTCGTATAAATAGTCTAAGATAATCTTTTTGGTCAAAAAAAAAAAAAATTTAATAATTAATAATTTTTTGATTTAATTCGATTTGATCAACTTTTTAATAGAACATAGCACGAGGTATTTCAAAATTCTTAACGTTCGTTTTGCGGTTAAATTTGTTGATGAATTTAATTTTGTTATATAGTTGCGCAAACAAACTACTCACACATCATTAGACTGCATTGTAGGAATATTTTAAAATCCAAATTTATTCTTATTCACACAAAAGGTAGCTAATTGACAAAAATAATTGCCATTAACCATACAAACAGAATTTAACTACACTGTACTGTAATTTGCTTTTGTTTTATCAACATAAGGTGTTGGTTTCGGAGAGTGACAAACTACTAGAGGAGTGTCGAAGCACCGAAAGGTAATGTGAAAATCACAAAGCTGAAATGTTTATGTTAGATAATATTTTGCGAAAAATATCTAACTGTTATGCTATTCGGCTGAAAAGAACCGATGTAGTCTTTTTTCAACTCATTATTCTAATCTGCACTAATACGAGTATGTTCAAAAATTATTTTAATATACGTTCTATTTAATATAAATGGTTCTAGTAAGTTAAACTAGTCGGCAATAGTTTATTCACAATTAATGGTGCTTGAGCATTGCGCGGTGTGTTCGTATTACTTATCAATATTTAATAATATAAAATCTGTATAGTGGATCAGCATATCGTTTAATATATTTACCCCGTTACGCACGATGTACCTGATGGAGGTCGTTCTTTTCAGAGACAAACAACAACGAATTTTATTCAGATCCTTTTAAAAAATTGCTTGCAACATTTTTTGAATTTCAACAGCTAAACGTTATCACTTGTGTCAGCAAGAAACATGACTTACCAAAATTATTTCTACACCACTATTAAATGTCTGCTTAGTGTCATCAGTAATTTTGTATAAAAAATAACGATTTCGTCATCGATTATTCTCGGGCACGCATATACACACCCGCAAAATACACTTTTTTACATTATTTTATTAGATAATTTATATATTTTTATAAACCAATCCCCACTTTTTTAAAAAAAATAATTAATTTGAGTCTGTCTACTGGGGCCAATAAATTAGAGTAATTGATAATTTTTGACATTTTCAGTACTACGATTCGAATATTTCCGATAAATGTGTTTTCGGCAAAGTTATATTAAAAAAAAAATTGTAATTTACATATGTCGGGGATTGTTTGCAAAGCGGTATTGGCAAATTATTATCATATGAGATATTACTACAATGAAATATTTTTATAATAGTTTAAACTTTTTCAAAAAAATACTCTCGTTGAACCCATCAACTGCGGAAATATAATTACAGTATTTTATAACATCTTCTTATTTTTTCTTGAACTTGCACTTATTTCTTTTTCTTTTTATTTCTTTTTTTTCAGTCTGACAAGCCATTTGGCCACCACAAGTTTATGTAGAAATAATGCTAACTGAGGAGATACGTAATATTCAGATTGAAACGAGAAAAGTTTCAGACAAACACGGTCGTAAATGATTAACATGACCCGCAGATAATTTTGACTAGAATTCTTTGAGGTGGGGGGGGGGGGGAGGCCGAGCCCAAGATATCTTAGGCATTTGAACTCGACTGAGCAGCAAAAATAGAAAACGGGAATCATAGAAATCACCTATAATAAATGTAACAAACAATCATGGCTACGAATGTTTCAACATAGCCCGCCGCGAATGCCTGTGCAGAATCACAGATAGAGAAAGTGCGTTGGACTCGCAAACACGACAGAACAGCGAAGATTAGGATAGTAGATCACATATCACCAGAAGTTGTTCAAGATAGTTACTTATTAATAGTAAATAGATTCATACAGTTAAATTTAGATGCCGTTTATTATAATGAATTTAAACAAAATCATGGTGGCCACTCAAATATAATGTTTAAATTCTCGGGGTTTAGTACCGATTTTCCTGGTACAAATCCTCCCGATTTACTGATTATTAGAATTGTAGAAAAAGAAGAATGGAATTTTTCTGTTACTATTGGTAATATTTGACCGCTGCAGCATATTTGTTATACGAATAAAACAGAACTTCGTAAGTTATTTTGAATAGAGTACATAAAAAACGCATTCACTTTTAACGTTTCAAATGATTTTTTTCTTATGCAAAATATCGTTTTTGGCTATTTTTACTTTTTTCCCGGTTTTACAGTTCCCGGATTATCCCCGGTTTTTCCAGTTGGGTAGCCGCTCTGAAAATATAAAGAACCTGGTTGTTGTGGCACAGAAGCTAATGAACAGCATAAAGATTTTAGGAGACATTAATTGTTCAAAAAACGAACTTCAGCAATGTTCATACTTATTACAATTAAACGGCAAACAGCAAATGGTTAATGCTCCCCAAGAAGTATGATATGTGATGATCATTTTGCATCGTACACCGTCACACTGGTCTGAAAAATTCAGAACTATCCGAGAATAACCCATACACAGCCGACAAATGGTAAGCACATATTTACGAACGAGTCGATCCGAGACAGATTCCGAAATGGAATAATACTAAGGGTACAGAGGGAAGCCCTGACTGCACCAAATGATGGTATTTGCCTTGATTCTGACTATTTATGAACCTAATTTGCTTTTCCCTTTTTACCTTAAAATAAAGGTTTGACTGAGGAATAAACGGCGACAATTCACCCTTCAAGCCGTCATCTTTCGTTAGAACATCGACAGTCTCATTCATACCAATACCACAATAGGCACCCAGCAGAAACTTACTAGTGCACCTTTTGTTGAGAAAATCATTTGATTTCGTAAATAAAATGATGACATCTGAAATTAAAATTACTCTTTTCGGTACATACTGAATACTTTTGACCTGTACTACAGTGTTGAGTATAGTCCTTAATGCCTTTTCTGTAGTCAGCAGCTTGACCGTAAAAACCGACGACATAGGCTTAAATTTTTTTAGTAAACCTTTAACAAATAGCAATGCAACACCGACCGATCTGTTGTACAACTGAACTTTAGAACCATCTGTGAATATATGAATAAAGTACTATATATTTTCTGGATAATAGATTGCCAAACCATACATTAACTGACCCCGAAGAAAGCTGTGTACCCCTCGATTATTAATAAAGTATCATCAATGTCCAATTTCAAGTAATTAATTTCATAGGGCAGATTAAAATAACAAGCCGGAACTATCGGAATAAGAGCTGGACTATATCTGTAATTCTTAGTTAGAATAGGTATTTTAGAAGGAACAAACTTCCAATGCGTGTTAATTTTTTTTAAATCAACGGTTAATGCGGGGGGGGGGGGGGTCAATAATTATAAAATTTCAATATGAACCTATCAGCCAAAATATTTTAAATAAAGGGCAAATTTTAGTCTCTATTTGGAGGCATGAGACACAGGGGAAGAAAGGTCATTCGCCAATTCAGCAACTGAGATTTTATTCTAGTAATTTTTTAATCGCTCATCCCTCTTGTGTAAAAAGCTTCAAGCTCAAAAATCAGTCGTCCTTAAGTGTTTACTTTTTTACAAAAATGTTACATCCGATTATCGACAAAATTCCCTCTTTCGGTTATTAAGAGGCTTCTTCATAATAGTATACACCTAGCAGAGGAACTTGTCCAACCAGCAGAAAATTATCGATGATACGGATTCAATTTTACTCGCCGGTGTACATTTAAAAAAAAAAAAAAATTAAATTAAAATTCGTAATTCAAACGAGAATATTGATTATCAACAGGAAATTATCAGTTCAAAAAAGGAAAATTAGCAATTTTAAGAAAATTCATTTCTACTTATATATCGCTACTAATAAAATATTTTTCGTATAAAACCAGAATACTTACTGTGCCAGTAGAACAGAGTTCCTAAGATGATGCAAAGCGGTACTGATTATAATACGAGCCGGAGGCAGTGCAATTTCCAGACACTCGGGCATATTCGTAAAGCCTTTACGCGATATTTTTATTATTTGGAAATTAACAAAAATAAAAGATGAACAGAAACACGGGTAGAAGTTTCAAATTAACATCAACACGCGAATGTAATGAATTCCATGGTCAGTAAAATAGAGCAATAATTTTTTAATTCACAAACGTAAATGCTTTTTTTCGCGTTGTTAAATCGTGCTTATTTTTGCCCTATTTTTAAACAACAACAAAGAAAAGAAAAAAAAAAAAATAAATCGCTGTATTTACACAATTATTTTCCTTCACCACGGACATATTATATACCGACGACACAAACTCCCAGTACGCAGGCTTAATGCTACATAAATTACGTAATGTTTATAATAAAAATTCTGTCGCATAACCTAATAAGAAGGTAATATGAGAATAAATAAGTTAATAATAAAAATTAACAGACAAATAAACAGCGTAATAATAAAATGAAAAGAATTGTTAGTAGTGCAATATAAAAGTTTATTTCTTCATAAAACTAGGTGGAAAAAGAAATTTTTAAATGTGTCATAGAGAATTCAAAAAAAAAAACGACCAACAGTGTTACAAGGATGCGTTATTTTCACATTAAAAAGAAGCAGTTTTTAAAACGGGACCTTATCGATAAACAGATAATAATGATGATTAATAACTTCCTCAAATGATGTATCGAGAAAACTGGATACATATAAATCGAATACTTTTCAGAACTTAAGCTTAGTTTAAAAATTCTAAAAAGGAGAAAAAAAATACACCTACATAGCGACATAGTAAAGTATTATATAACGGTTAAAAAACTAAATATAATCTAGGTTTTTAAAAACTTCCATCAGAAAATTAATATCTAAATAATCGCATAAATTAATCGCCCATAATCTAGTATTTATATACAGTCATAATATGAGTGACATCCTTAGATGGTAAATTTGCAAAGACGACTTCACCGTTTTCCTCCTCTCCTGTTATTGCTCGATGATAGCTATAATCAATGTTTAAACTGGTACCGCCGCGTGGATTATATTATTTGTTACATATTACGTTAATAAACACCGAGTTTTAATTAACACCATCCGGTGTAACTACATCAATAAACGTCACGAAGAGTGAAAAAAGAAAATTCGTATACGTTTATCGTATGTGAAAATTCCTATCGCGAAATTAAGAAACTCGTTTTTTCGCGAAATTTTGTGCAGGTAAAGTACTTAACGCATTCAATTCAAAAACGGAGCAAAACTAAACTTTCACTTTTAGGATGAAATTCGAATCAACATACTGGCATACATCGGGTAGTAGTAAAAAAGAATTATGAGCTTTGTTTTTACTAGAGAACACGGTTGTTTGAAAAATCCTACTACGCGCTTGTTTATAGTATTATATGACGGCATATGTCTATATGCCGATGGATCTCTGAAGACGATATTAATTCTGTAATTTCCAATAGAGAAACGTCACCGGGGAACTTTTAAATTAACACCCGAACGCTCGAATTTTACGGATAAAATCTTCATTATTACGAAAGTTTTACACAATTTAATCGTTCATAAGACTGCAATGATAATGTCTTAATTATGTCCGTTATCTCGGTGTCGTTGTTCACTACGCATTCAAACAGAATATTTATCGCATTCGTAAAGTTATCCGCCGTACTCGGAAATTCTACAATACCAGAAGACTCGTTGATTTTCGCTAAATCCCAGGGAACGCGCATGATTCATCGGCGACGATCGTTCCCATCAGGTTGTCAGATGAGCTTCAATTAACGGAAGAATGCGCGAGCCTCTATACCAAGTAAAGTAACAAAGTCAAAGAAAATATATGTGTATTCGCAGTGAACAATACTACATCATCGCAATGCCGGACTTTTATTATTAAACTACCTCAACGAAAAAGGAATGGTCTTTAACCTGTGCGCAGGCTCAATCGTTACTATCACTATAGGCTGCATTTGACCATCATTGTCTGTTTGCGTATCTGTTCAGTGTTGGATTTTCAGATGCAGTGACGTGTTCCCATTCCGTTGACGTCAACGCTTCAGAAGACGCAGATATTTTTTAGTCGAAATATACGGCCTTTCGAGCTTGCTTAGGACACTATCCGCGTTTTATATTTTAAGTTCTTTGCTATACTCATCTAATGTTTATATACATTTTTATTTATACAGATATATCCTACTACGTCGCGGTATTGGTATTTTTTTGGTTCAATTTTAGTCGTAGACCGATTAGTTTTTCTTGCGAAATTCAAAAAAACAAAAAGTAAAATTATGTCTCATTGCAAAATAATCACCACCTGAGGATGCCGATTAAGATCTAGAGCTTCATTAAGAAAATAATTAAACAATAGGAAGATTAACCGCGTACACATATACACTCGTATTTACACGAAACATTCACGCAAAAACATTACAATAAAAAGTATTTTCATTGAATGATATTTACATTCAGAAAATGGAGAGAAGGAAGGATAGAAAGAGCGTAAATAAATAAGTAGACGGAAGTAAAGGACGATTATTTCCGTCCTGAAACTGTTCCGGTTCTATACTTATAAATGAACGAAGTAACTAACGCTAAAGCATTATCTAGATGTTCCTACGAGGCTATTTTTCAAGAAGTCAAAAAAAACTCGAAATCCTCTATAATTGTAGAAAACGTTTTTAATTTGAAAGAGATAAAAAAATATTTTCATTTTCCTTTTTTTTTTTTTTTTACACTGTTAAACGGGGTTTATATATCGCGCGTTTACGTCCACTAGTGATTTTCGTGTTTTGGATCGATGTATATGTTTGTTATCGTCAGTCAGTCAATATACGTGTTGTTATAATAACGGACACGTTTGTCTTTTCTCAAAGAAAAAAAAAAAAAAAGTTAAAACAACAAATTAAAACGAAAAGGCGTGATGAGGCGTATTCTCACCGGCGCCCGGAACGGGAAAACAAAATAATACGGATTCGTTTTAGCGGCACCGAAAGAAACCGGGTCCCCGGTGTAAGTGACAAGTCATTTGAGCGACTTCCCGAAACAGGGATCCGATAAGTAGACGATTTGTAACAATATGCATATACATCGTCACATAGTAAGCTTGAATGCTAATTAATATTTGAAGATGTTTTATTTTTCAGTCTCGATAGTTGGAGAAAATATAATATTCTACACTCACGCTGCTTACAATACTTATTAATTAATTAACACGGAGATCTGTTGAAACTAAATTATTATACGCTGATGATACATTGGTTTTCATAAATCATCCTACAGAATAGACGTAATCGGAAATAGACATTCTTAATAAAGCGATTAATAAATCCGTAAACAAATCTATGCAAATGAAATAGAAGCAACAATATTCGCAAGGCGCAAGGCTATTATAAGCATGTTATTAACATTTCAATAAAGCGAATGAAAAATTCAGTATTTAAGTCGCACACTGGATGAAAGGTTTACGAAAAACATATCCGAAATGCCACAAACAAAAAAACTCTTCCTGTCTGTTTTCCTCATACTTTTTAATAGAAAATCACAGTAATATACACATAAAATCATTCTATCTACACTTTAATCCAGTCCTGCAGCGGTGGTAACATCCGAAAAATACAATCTAAAATCATTTACACCGATAAAAAATGTATGCACGAAAAGCGTTTTTGTACAAGAAACATCGTTGACAAATGAGCTCAAAAATTTTTCAATTTACCTAATGCATCATGAAATACTATACAAATGATCAGTAATATTGATGTCTATGATTACCAAACTCGCAGAGAGACATTGATACAAAAAAGTATAAAAAGATAGGACGTATCAAGCGAATTTTATTAAGTATAATATTTACCGGTCACCTGAATCTTTAAAAAAGATGCGACTATAACTACAAACTGCTGCACGCAAGGTTTTTTTTCCTTTTACTTTTTCCCCTTTAGCCAATCGCGTAATCAATCAATTACGAGTATACGTGCTGCACACACAGTCAAGAAGCGTATATATCTCAATTTATCCATACAGCTCACAGCTGCGTGTTTTTCGGTCGTTTCAGATCATCCGGTAATCTCGTCAATCGTCACTATGCAACAACTAACCCCAGAAATCATTTGAATATTCAAGGTAATGTAAATTTTAACGCGTAACGAATTTCGTATTTGTCCAAATCGTAGTTTCCCCCCGCGCTTTAATAACACGAAACACACTTCAAAACCTCTCCTTAAACACCCCCCCCCCCCTCCTAAGCGCTACTAAATTTGGGGGTCGCATTTTAGAAAGGTGATCGTTAAAAAGATCGAATCCGATTTACTCGATATCGGCATCATCGAATCTGCGGGAAAAACACCTTCTTTATCTGTTTGAAAGGATCGACATTCGTATTTTTTTTTATATTTATACCTACGCACGGGGAGGAGAAAACTCAGCGTGCATTTCTGGATTCTTTTATAGGCTGACGCGAGAAATCTGGATTCATTCGCTGATGAGAAAGTAGCAGACAACGTTTAATTGTAACCGGTTTCCGTGTTTATTTGAAGGGAAGTTGTGCGATATTCACTTCTTAACGTCATTTTCGTTATGTTATACCGTGATGGCGCTGCTGCACGTAGAGGGATGAATACGTACGCTGTCCTATTGAACATTACGATTTGCGTTTTCTCTTCTACACGTTATTTTTACCAAAAAAAAATATAAAGTTGAAACTGTTCATTTACGAGAATCAACTACCCCACTGGATGATACAATTCTCAGATGTAAGGTGACATTTTTTTGGCTACTATACTGAATAAAACCGCTACCGAATATTTTTGTCCAAGTCGATTTTTGTTATTTTTGACGAACCGTCTGGGGCTGCCAGGTTGAACGATAAAAGTTAAAAAAAAAAAAAATAATAATCGATATGTCGCACTATTGACAAAATCTGTATGAAAAAAAAAAAAAACAAAAAAAAAAACAACTTACTATCCTCGTAAATGTGAAAATAATACGTCTCGTGAAATTTGAATTTTCGGGCGAATATTAGAAACGTTAAAAATGATAACTTCACGATAGTATAAAAAGAAAAAAACAGAACATCATTTTCACGATTAAAAAAAGAAGGCCATTAACTCGGATTGGGTCACAGTAAACATATATATACATGAGATGCGCGATCTCCAACGTGCAGTTGTAAAAAAAGTTCAGAAAGTAAGAGACCGGATATAAAATAGAGCCAAGTCCACGAAGAGAGTGACGGAAGCGTATTACTGGAATGATGATTAGTCCGGGAGTTGGTAGAATTTCTTCGATCGACGCACGTTGGTAAAACGGTTCATTTTACCTGCACGAGAAAGAGCATATTGAATTATGTAGCAGGAAGAATCGTCGAGCACGATGGAACCGGATAAGTGAACACTCCTAGCGTACAGGCAGCTGACAGAAGGAAAAAAGGAGAAAAAACATAAAAAGGGTGAAACTTTGTTAAATTGAATTTCGCAGTTTAAAAGTTATTTTGCTCTTTATCATTTCGACCAGTTAGCAGGAATAAGTAAGTAAAAGAAACATATTTTCGTTGGCACAGAACTGAATTTTCGTGATTGAGTTTAATTGCGCATGGTGTGGTGGAAGCGAGCATCTAATCGTTGAGTCTTGGTGAAGGACAAACAAAAAATTTATTGCCAGACATGCCGGACAAGATGTCGCCCTTGAACGAGATAATAAATACGGGATAATTCTGAACAATTTATAACTGCTCGTCTAGCAGATGACGTAGTGAACATTTGGTACATGGCGACGATGCCATTACGGCAGTGCGGTTTTTTTGGTATTCGGTCTTTTACTGGATTTTCTCGATATTAAACTCGTAATCGGGTGTGGGAGAGGAAAAACTACATTTTAAAATTTTTATCGATAACCTACGAGAGAGATTTCGCGAGAAAAAGGAAAACAATTATTCCAATAAAGTCCGTCTTATTAACAACAAATTGTTTATCACTTGATTCAATTTTTCTTAATTATCTTATTTATCAAAATAGTAATCTGAATGTACGCGAGCAATATTTATTTAAAACATTTTCGATTGTTCAAAAATTTTCTAACAAACCGATTCTGGGAGTGAATTAAAATCACACACTGACGTATTATCAAAATCGATGATGTATTTTCATTTGTTGGACGTTAAAGAATTTTGAACATGTCTTTCGGTAATTTTATAATTTTATTCAACTGTATCACGAAAACACTTATTACTGTAAACGATTTCGAGAGGGGAGCTATTTGCCAAATGAGATCATATATATATGCAAAGATTACACAGCGCAGGGTCGAGTGAAAATCAGAACGTACACGTGAAACAACAAAGAGAAAATAGAATTTATGACTAAATGCCGGCCATTATGAATTTAATTGCAATAATTACAGGACTACATAATATCTTATTCAGAGTTTCGTGTAATCGCTTATACTTCATTAATCGTAATTAATAATAATTATAATGCGTAATTACAACGCGGTGGTCGAATTTGTAACGGAATCGCGAATTTACTATTCAAGATTCCCCACGCAGTCTTTACGGTATGTGAATGTTTAATAAATATTAATAGTTTTTTAATGTTTACATAAGCGAATATCACCCCGCATAAGAATATGTCTGCGCGATGAATAGTGAATATAAGTAAATGAATAAAGTAATACTGCTTATTCTTATTATTTAAAAAAGGTTAAAAAATTAAGACATTTAAATATTAACATTACTCGCTACTATTCGAATGTGCCGCCGGTGGTCAGTACTGATTAATCTTGATAATGAAAGTAATTCGATTTTTTTGACAAATCCGTTTACTACTTCATGCGTTGCAATTATTAATTGCGACAAATATTTAACTAGCATCTAAATAACTTTTGTTAATATTAAGAATTATTTAATTGACGGTTTAAGATTGTATCAATTCTCCGTCTCTCCCCCCACCTTTTTTTAAAAAAATGATAAAAAGCACTTATATTCTCTACTACACAATATCTTTTTCACCTGCTTTAACGCAACAAAATTGGGTCATTAAATCCGGTTATGTTTTTAAAATTTAAAGAACAGTTAAATAAAGTGTTAAAATTTTAGATTTCGATGACGCCTCTAAAGCTTTTGGAAAAATGAAAATTTGACAAAATCGCGACTGAAATTGAAAAATTTTACCACTTTCGGTTCTCGCAGAAGTTAATAAGTTTCAAATTTTTTATCGAAGAAAAAATACTCGAGGGTACTAATATTCGGATACGCGCACACTCTACATCGATTTAACACGGAAAAAATCGTAGTTTTGCGTAATTTGTAGGGTTATAAATTGCCGATAATTGAGACTACAACTGTCACGGTGTTTATAGGTGGACTTCCTTCGACGACTTCGAGCTTGCAGACGGGGGGCCCGTGAAAATGAATAAAAATTTACAGAGAAAATGAGCAAAATTCAACACGCCCGATATCACAGGCAATAACCAAACACCGAAGAGAAGTTTTAATTCAAATTAACTCGAGCAATCATCTTCAAATTTAACCTCGAATAGTTTTAAAGCGTAACGAACGTGACCAAGGTTATGCTAAATTTTTTTTTCAGCAAAAATCTACCCCCCCTCCCCCGCAGCGAAAACAGTATCTCTAAAAATAAAACAAATTAATAATAATGTCCAATAAAATTTAGCGACGAAACTAAAAAAGGTTAATATCGGCGCAACCGTCGCCGGCCAAAACAACGAAGACAAATTCACGTAAATGATGATAGCATTAATGCGGAGTGGCGTGACCAGAGGGGTGCTTTTCAAGGTGCAAAAATTACACAATAATATTATAATGAGGAAGGACTGTTCGCCTGTCAGTCATTTCCGTACGGTCTCGTGTCATTTCTTACTTCAACACGCTCTTCTATGTATATCACGCGGTAGCTCCATCCTCTCCTAGCACTATTATAATTCGCGACAATGGAGAAACACTTGTGCGGGTTTTCCGTCAGCTGAGGGAACTCCACCCGGAAAGTATTTAGGAAGCAGAGGAGTGTGATCGCTAACTGAGACGAAAGAAAAAAGAACACCAAAGTAAAAGACAAGCACGCTGTAGAATGCAGGAAGTTTTAGATCCGATAGAAATCAAAAATATAGAGTAGAAAAAAAAAATAAAATAAAATTACGAATAATAGTGAACAGAGAAAGAAGCCAAAAAGAACCGAAAGCGGAATACGAATAAAATGGAAGTTAATGATGATGATAAAATTGGGCGGTCAGGTTGTGGAAGGTCGTGCAACTTCAGAAATTAGAAACACGACGAATAGACCACCAGAACCGGAATGCACAAATTAGATCTCCCCCATCCTTTTTTTGAATAAGAATGGGGTATCAAAATCGATTTTAAATAAGTGCAGGTATGAAGCTGGAAATTTTAAATGGGTCCAAATTTATAATGTATTTCAAAGAGTAAACATGAATTTCACGATAATATGGTACTAGGCGCTGAGAAATGAGAAGGGAATATAACAGACGCTCCAAAACCTATCTGGCTAAATATCGTTTTGTTTACCAAATTAGTTCTGGAAAATTTATTGTATTTCCTCGTATCGCTGGAAAGATTTGCTCTTTATTATTTAGCATTCGGAAAGCTACAGATTGAAATATCGGTACGGGTGTGTGGCAGGAGGAAACGTTTAACCTACCGCGACACCTTGAAGTGCATAAATGACGTAATTTGAATTACGTACAACATTGAAAAATGACGTAATTATTTTAAAAAATGACATGAATCAGTTATAAAAAAAACGTCCTGCTAGCGGTTGTTGCAGAGAATAATAAATTTTAAAAAATAGAAAAAAAAATTATCGATATTGTTTAACCTACTTAAAAATTTTCAACAAAGTTCTGCTTAAATACTTTTTTTTCTTCACCCCCCCCCGTTGTGTTCCCATTGTTAACCATTTATATGTTTTATCCAAGTTTCAAAAAAAAACATTTGCAACAATACGGGCAAAATATTTTCTATAATTTCTTATTCGCACTTAAAATTAAAAGTTTTTAAATCAATGTACTGATTCGGGTGTGGCTATCGTTGACTTTTATGTTTCGTTTTACCGGTATTTAGAATGACATTAAGATGGTCAATATTTTGACATTCTGGTTTAAAATTAACATTCAGCCAGCGTATAAATTTTCCACATATAATACGTAAATTGTGTTATTAAATTGATTTTTTCGAATTCCACACGAAATAAAATCATTGTCAAATCGACGGATTAGCGTGATTTTCTTCTTTTTTTTTTTTTTAACTACCTCGATATTTGTATAGAGAATAACTATTTTGCTTAAATTAAATATCAGAGTAATTAATAGAGTATACTTTTCTCAGTGTTTAAGACTTTTTTTATTTTTTCTCTATCATAAAATAGTGATATCCATATAGAGATCCGAGTAAATATTAGGATTAACAACTTTACAGTGTCATAACGACGTTTGTAGTAACGTATAATAATACAACACTACTAGGTTGTAATTGAGGCGTTAAACGCTTTGGTTTAATGAGTGGGTGTGACGCAGTCAATGATTATCCAACGCAATTTGCGCCTCGGCTTGCTGTGTTCAGACATATCATCCGCAATGGAAACAGATATTAATAAATTGTAATTATTTCTTTGACGCGCTGCTGTAATAATCGCAGGCAATTAAAATTAGGAAAACGATTTTCTTTAAGAAACTGAACATTTTTAATTTTTAATTATTCATTTAGATTTTTACATTCTTTAGTTAACAAGTACTAATAGATTTATTTTTGAACTGCATGGAAAATAAAAGCGTTGGTCTTAAAATAACTATAGAGTAGGAAATGGCTTATTATAAAAAGGCACATTTTGGGCAGGCACGCGAGACGTTTTTATACAGCTTATTACCTACTCAATTTTCTTTTTTCCCCTATCGTCGTACCATCGTCTTCGAAAACGCTCGTAATTTACTCCCAAAAATGTTTTCTTAAAAATACCATCCGCATAATCTTTCTGTTTCTAATCCCGCAATCGGTGTCGTTTTTCCAGTTCCATAATTAATTTTTCTGTATTATATTGTTTTCAATTTTAATTCCGTAATAAGCAACAACAAAAAAAAAACTAAAAATGACGTTGTGTCTGTTTCCGCGCAAGCTAGATCAACAAAAACAACAAACGCGTGATAACCGGCAAATCAAAAGACGTAACAAATCCCGATCCATCTTTGACGAGTAATAGACACGGAGCTCGAGAAGGGTAAGCGAAAATAATACAAATGATACGATTAAAAGTATTAAAAGTCACATTAATCAGAAAAAGAATATATATATATATATATATATATATATATATATATATATAACGAGGAAGTCTTTTAAGATTACAACATCATATTAGTGGATTCATTTTATTCCTATATACATATTCCTTCGGGACATTTTTCATTAATGCCGTCTTCACCGGCGTGCATTGTTTTTCGATCAAAAAAAAAAATTATTCTTTGTTACATGTTAGGTAAACGTAGGGAATAACTGAGACGTAAACCTTCAGGGTTGTGATTTTTTTCATTAATTCGGAGCCTAAAGAGGCACAATCTTATAAATAATAATGATATACTTTGGTGTAATTTTATCCAATGTTTAGAGAAGTGGGATAAATGTAATTTTAACAAAGAGATTAACATTAGCTATATTCAACTGTCGAAGATAAATATACTTTCAACTGTGGTCACATTCACTGAATTCTGTATCATTCGTCAAAATGCAATCGCTAAAAATAACATGACGAACGCGATAAACGATCAGTGCATGTCAATAGTTCGTTTTTACCGAGAAATTCGGGTGTTAAAAAACGGCAATGCCCCGGTGGTGCGCAGTGGATTTACGCACATCTCATTGAAAAACGTTCAAGTGTACAAAGTTTACGCGAGATAAAGATGAACATTTAACAGCCAGTAGCAGCGAAACAGAAAAGAGCGGAGTTATTTCGAATGTTATCGATCACTGTTATTATCGTGTTGCAAACAAATGTATGTATATTTGTCGCCGCTATTGTTTTTTTTTTTTTTTTTTTATTTTTAATTCTAGATATCAACCGCTGTGGAGCTGATACGGATAACTCAGCAAAATAAATTTATCCGACATGTATTACCGAAACAAACTGACTAATGTAGGGACGAAGTAAAATTCCGAATTTACCAAAAAAGGGTACAGAAGAAGCAATTGACTAATGGAACAGCGACAAAAAAAATTCAACCTACAAAGCAGAATGTTTTCCACTCGTTTGAAACACGGAAACTAATGATCTGCAAAAATAACTTAACGGTAGTGAAGAATGAGACCAAAAAAAACCAACATGTGTTTTTATATGATCTTTCTGAAAGAATTATGTGAACAGAACAAATACCTTTCGTCTTATCAATAATATGTTCGGATTTTTAGCAGCGCATGAAGCTATCCGGTTCTTTTAATCATCGTGTAAAATTTTCGGATTTCAACTAAGGGGCCTATATCGGTACGACGTTTGCGCAAACATTTTTCAGTACTATATAAGGACTATTGCGATAGTACCAACTCGGGGAAACGGCTAAGACATTTTTTCCGTCTAGCCTTTTCTGTTCCCTTCCGAGGCTGGGATTGGACTTTGTAAACTCGTATCCTCTGCCTCTAAACGAATAAAGGTATAAATTATCTGATTACATACTGGAAAATTATATCGATGTTGAACGACCGTCTTTTGATAACTCTTGGTTCCAATAGTGTTGCGCTTTGTTAATAATATTGCGAACAAGAATGTTTACGTATCGCCCGTTCTTTTTTAAATAATATAAATAATGTTTAACGTATTCAGTGTTAATTGATTTTAAAACTACTTCAGAAGTAAAGTTATAAAAATTGCCTATGACTGCACTTTCAGACGTTAAATATAGAGATCAGTTGGTCAACCATTTTTAACGTTCATAATGTAAGAATTCTAAGAGACGATAGACTATAGTAATAGTTCCGCAGCAATAACCGTGAGACGTTTAAAATGCTAAACGCCATTACAACCCGACACAGTATAAGGAACCAACACACACACACACACACACATATATATATATATATATATATATATATCAGCTTTCATTGAAAATACAGAAAAAAGTAAACAAAACATTAATTTTATACATCTTTTATTTGTTCATTTTTTAAATAGATTAAAGAGTAATGTCGTCTTTGTCGACTATATGTAAATGCCACACTAATGATAGGATTACACGGCAGTAGAATGTGCATAAAGTAAGCGTCGGTTAAATAAAATTCAGTGATGATTCAGAAGACGACGATGACTGAAAGGAAGTCTGAAGTTAGGTAGTCCATAATTCCTGGACGAATAAAGATCAAGGCACAACGAAAGAAGATAAACTGCGGCTGACAAAGTGGCTGTGTAAACTTTACGCATCTTTTCAGCCTACTTGATTATCATCACCGATCTGATCTGGAATAAATCAGTTGAGTCAATATAGACTTTGCACGTTTCAACTTCTTAATTACGCGGGTACGTTTGATAAAAAAATAAAACAAAACGTGACGCAATCAGAAAAAAAAAAATCTTCAGCAAATAAGTTACATTAACGAGAAAAGAGAAATTATCAAAAACTAGATTAAACTGTTTCACATTTGGATAGCCTCTGCTCCCAACGTACACCAAATAAGACTTACAACTATCGTATCTGAGCAACAGGTTAAAGCATAAAGGAAATACCGAATACATATATATATATATATGAATATATGTATGTGTATACATTGAAAGCTCCCGGATGTATCGTTCTCTCGCATTTATCATTGATGACTTTTAATACCGAACAGAGTTCCATACAAAAAACAATGTATTTTATTCCGCGTCGTCTACCCTGAATTCTCAGCGTTTCCCAGTGTGTTAATCGTAAATCACGGCCGAACAAAGAATCTGCCGCGCGAATTGCTTAAACATTTGTCGAAGCAAACGTACTTTTTACATTCCTGTGCTCCAGATTTTGCAATGTAATGTTGCTATCGAAGCCTACGCCCACACACACACACACACACACACACACACACACATTTAACGAATGCTGCGACAATGTTCAAAGTTATGTCGCAACAGATCGTACAACGTGCTTTAACGAGTGTCGATAAAATCGACGAAGACGTAATACTTCGAACATGAAAAAAACGAAAATAATAAAATCCGAAAAGAAATTTTAACAAACGGTTGAACGAAGTCCGAACTGGGAAAAGTATATACATATTTCGAATGGCGAACAATTTCATTATTTTCTAATTACATTGTTTCGCATATAATTTTTCTATATGCCAAATGGCAAGTATTAGAATACCAAATGAAATAGGAATTTATTTAAATTACGAAAATACAATAAACACCGATTAGTTTGGGATCGATATGTATATTATTGATTCGAAACTGGTCGGTATTTGTTATACTTTCGTAATTTAAATAAATTCTTACGAGTTAACACGCATTTTATATTTCGTTTCAAGCACTTTCTCATTCGCCGTTGAACATATAGTTAAAAGATGATTAAATTCCCCAAATAGGAACGCATTGTCCGCATACTGTTCGTAATTCGTTTACTTGTTTTAAGAGCATAATTCACAGCGGATCTACACAACTACACGCGAGAAGACTTAATCAACATCGGCAATTCTTACGAATCTCGATAAAAAATTTAAACTCTTACCGAAGGTCCAACAAGAGTGTGCTGCGATGTGTACGTTTTGAATATCACCGGAGTAGTGAGGCATTCCGTCCGTTTATTTATTCCGTTGTGTTTTCATAAGTATATAATTTTGGGTTTAACTCGACACCTTGCTAAGGGCATAGGATTAGTTTTATTTTTTATAATGTCCGTATTTATTAATGTTCTTTGACTACTTATTATTAGTATATTATGTGGGCGAGATGAAGGGAATGTAAATGAAAAACAGAATCGCAAGCCATGTACGAGTATTATTTGCTAGTCATATGAGTTATTGTATTTTTTATGTATGTTACGATAAAAAAATTAAACCCCGTAAAATTCTATAATATTTTAACAAATTCACTTAATAACCAATCCTATTCACGAAAGTTTTCAACTAAATCTCTTATATAAACACTTTAAAAATGATGGATCAGCAAAAAAAAAAAAAAGAAAAAGAAAATCAAGCGTGACTTTTTCCGTTCACAAATTTACAAACAGCACATCAATCATCTCCAGCTGGTGTAGAGATGTAGATGGCAAAATTTGTTTTGAACTGATCGCATCAATGTGATAATCGTGAACTGATTCCGATAAAATCGTCGCCCCGAATGAGCATTACAAAAACAAAAAAAAAAAACAAAAACGCCGACAATTTGCTTGTAATAGAATTTAAATTACGCTCTAGCACCAGAGTGGGAATTAATTATGACTAGGCACATATCGGTCTAAGAACAATTTTAATCACACTCCGTCGTCCTATTTAACCGTGATCGTACACCAATTTCACGAGTCAGCACACCCGTAGCCATTACTATATCCTGACACACTGATTGCGGTCATCGCATTATCTCAGTGAGTATTGTAGAGTATTGCACTCGAGGCAAAATCGTTCGTTCCTTTCGGGATTGTTAGATACGAGTACGGAAGTTCGGAATCCTCACGGGGATATATCAGTGTCGATAACGAAATTAAACGAAAAAAACATTAAATAGTCCTAAAGACTCGCGAACTGACTTTAAAGGTTCTATCCATCTTCATCACCATCATGTATATTTGGTTCCGCTTAATAGGTAGATTATCAGAATTTTTCTTTACCTTTTTAATATACTGTGTTCTGCAAAACTCTGGTTAGCAAAAGTGAGATATTAGGAAAAAATTGAAATTTTTCCAAATTAAGCGAGCGACTAAGAATGCAAAAAGTTTCTAAAAAATATTTACATATATATATATATATATATATATATATATATATATATAATACTGCACTGCACTTTTCCAAAGGATAGAAAATTAAAATTAGTTTTGAACGAAGAAGCAACCTCACAGTTTTTCCTCGGCAAAAAAAACACCTTAATATACATATCATAGAGTTTTGATGAAATAATAGTTGCATTTCGAAAATGGAATTAAACTCATGCTCACGTCAGTTACGCAACTTCACGACGTACTTTCATCGGATAATTTTTTTTCTTATTAGCACAGCTAAGCTTTTGGGGGCTGCAGTTTATTTTAAATTTTGCGTAATCATTTTTAAGTGGATAATTTCGTGTCACCCGTCCTGGTCAGCATCACCATCAAAGCAATTATTATGCTGATGGTTAACGTTCGATAAAGTGTAATACCGGCGTACGTAAATAATACATGTAAGACACATGTTTAATTGTACTAATCAAAAATTTTAACAGCGCTCCCATAAGATTCCTAATGAGACCTATTTCATATTAGGTACTTACCTGTATGTTAATTAAGTCGTATTTTTTATTTCTTATTTGCATTAATTTAGTTTCTTGTTTTTAATTTCAATATTAATTCCATAATAATAAAATAGACTCTTGAACAATATTAAATTTAAAAAATATACATGATAACTTTTAACACTACGGAACTCTACAATTAAAGGAATTTTTGGTGTAAAAGTTTGGAATTAAAGTTAATTATGTATACCGCGACATCTAAATTACTAAAAACAAAAATACTGAAATAATAATTAAAATTAATAATTTATAAATACGAATTTAACATTAGGCATATTTGTGTTCATAATCATTGATCAGTTGGAAAAGTTGTTCTCCGCGAACAAATCGTATAACATTGATTAAACTGTTCGCGTTTTATTTCATGATCTGAAGTAAGTTTTTATAAAGTTCATTAGCAGTGTTCTCTGAACATTCGTAGAAAGTGCAAATCATGTAATTTTTTGTTGAGAATGACGTAGTCAATTGAAATTGATTTTTCTATATTTATTATATATAGTAGATCACGCATTGTGGGCCTAGAAGGTATTCCTTTGACGACAAAAGATCGGTTATATATATATATATATATATAATTTCCTGCATTTCTTTTATTTTTTGAATATTTCTCTCACACAGTAATTACCTGTGATCAATGGGGTTTTAACTTATTTCTTTTTGTTTAATAAATCTTCCCTTCCGTTTAATATAATTTACCACGCACTGATTTCGCTGTTTTCTTCTTTTTTAAATATTTCTTTTACATAGCAATAGCTTTTGATCGACGGAAATTTTTAATAAACTTTTTTTGTTTAATAAATCTATTTCAATATTACAACGAAAAAAAAAAATGGCATTTAGGTGCGACATTGCAATAAAAAGAAAGGTATCTTTCCTAACCACAGAATTACTATGGTGGTGTTACTACCTTTTTTTTTTTTTTTTTTTTTTTTATCCTTGAGCGCGTCAACACAGGACATTTACGCAACACAAAGGATTGACAGCATGAGAAACGTAGGGATTTGTAAGTTATATCAGGAAACAGAAGAAATAAAGGTAGCCAATACAGAAACAACAGAAGAAGAAGGAAGGGCAAGAGTGTAGTGTGGTGTACTATCAATGGACTAGACATAAATGACAAGTTCTTGTTTTACATAATCTTGCTAACATATCTAGGTACAAGATAGATACAAAAATTTAATTTTTGAAGCAGCGAACAGTTGCTTATGGTATAATTGTCTTTAATAAAATATTTCAGGCCGATACTTTTACAATTGAAGAAAAAAAAGAAAGAAAACATTTTAAATAAACAGACCCGTTTCCTTGCAGAAAAAAATGTTCGAAAAGACTAATCTGTAGGCCAGATGAACGGAACGAGTTAAATTCAATATTCATGTAGTTAATGAAATTTTATACCATACCCTTTTAGCATATGATACGACCACTATCATAACATTGAAAGCATAATTAAAAAAAAAAAAATTTAAAGAATTTGTCGACGACGAAATTAGCTCAAGAAATGGAAAAGTGAAAATAAAGTTACATTTTTAAACCGATAAAGATAGAGAGTAACAGTGGAACAACAGAAGCAGAAGGAAACGAAAGAGAAAGAGTTGGAAAACCAAGATTCAATGAAGTCGAATAACAATTGGTAACCGGAAAAGGCCGAATATATCATGATCAGCGTTAAGAAGAAAATGAGTGGGAAGAGAAGTGAAAAGGACATCATGGTTTCGGATGTAGATGAGAAGCGAGAAAATGATACAGGAAGGAGACCACAATCAAGTCGATAAAAAAGCGAGATTACGGAATGCTTTAAAAGGGGAAAGTTTAAGAACTACGGATGGGAAGGAAGATATGGTTGAATCGAGCGTATTAATCTTGTTTGATTTGAAAGCCTCCATCTCCCCACAAAAAAAGATGCACACACAACAACTCTGTTGGAATATTTTTAAGTACCCATGCGTTTATTTTAAAATACAACAAAAAAATTACGGCAGCATACTGAAAACTGAAATGAGAAAGTATAGTTTCTTTTTGTTTTTTTTTGTTTTTTTTTTACAAAGAGCATTGACCCATGTTCGATAAGAAAGAAACGTATCGCTGAATTAATTATTTAGATTCGTATGCGGTCAGCTATAGCATCAATGAAAGATACAAGGGGAGCGACAACAGATAACGAAGGAAAGGAGAGAACAAAAGCAGCACTATAGGGGGAGCAGAAATATTAAGTCTCAGAAGTTGAGAGTAAAGAAGGAAACGTTCAAACGACAGAGCGGAACGTTCGAAAAGGATGTGGTTAGAATTACATTCGTGGATATCATTGGGAGGATGTAGCGGACAGGAAGGAGAGTCTGAAAGTGAAACTCGATAGCAAGATGAAAGAAGCAAGCTACGATCGAAACGTAACCGACATAAAGAGGAAATAATATAGCGTTGCAAAGGAATTCATGAAACCAAGGATTAACTGGAAGATATGGATGAATAAAAAGATAAAAGGAAAATTGGTTAGAAAAGAAGGAAGGGTATGAGTCTGACCAAAACCTATAATGGAATTTTTTAGACAATGCGAGTAAATTATTAGCAGTGAACTTTTTAATGGGGAGTCCATTAACAGCTGCACCTCGAGACAACTGACCAACTCTTTCATTTCCTTCTAGGAAAGGTCCATCCGCAACTTTTATAAAAAATTGAATTTTTCTGGACTTTCAAGTTTAAAAATAACAAAGATTAAGCGAGAATTATGTTTCATAATCCGTTTAGTTTAAAAATTACCTTTTCAGACGAATTGAAATTAACTTTTTCAACTTAATATACACGGAGCATTTATTTACTTTTTTTTTTTTTTTTAAATGTAAAATATAGTCCCATCTACAGATCTCATACTTGAATCGTTTCACTGTGTAAATTCTGTATATTCACTTAAGCAATCTGATAATCCCACTGAGCTAGTGTAAAAAAGCCGGGGAAAAAAAACAAAAACATTTATAATTCACGAACCTGTTCTAAGTGCGCGCATCTTTCATCGAAAGAACGGATACTATGCATCCCACATATTCATCCAGTTGTCCTACATAGACCGGCATTTCCGTATTATCACATTTTCTGGCACTAGTTCACCGATAAATAGTCCGTTACCGGATCTCATTTCTTTAGAACTGTCGAACATCATTATCGTCTATAATAAATAACGTTCACACTTGCAAAGTTCGAATCGCATATTCAACAAACCGATTTCCATTCTAATTAAAAGAAGAAGCTAGAAAAAAATAAAATAAAATAAAATTATCCTACCCACACCGCTACGGTCAGCAGAGCTCGAACGAATGTCACAACATCTTTGACGTGAAATGGTTGGTGCATAATTCTTCGCCATTGACGTATGACCTCTTTGAAAATACTATTTATAATAAACCTAGTTATACATTCGTGCGCCTACAACTGCTGTAGCACACAAAGAAATCTAACAAGAGGTCAAAAGAGAAAAAACTAACAATGAAGACACACTATGCGCATGAAAACAAAACCGTCGTCGCTTATTATTACCTAGCATAAAAACGAATAATACGAGATAAAATAAACGTCTTGCACAAAAAAAAATCACTAAGGAAAAATTTATTAACGGAGCTATAACAAAAGCTGTAACTCACGCTTACAGGACTAGAGAACTCTTTATTGGAGGGCTTACCGATTCGTGAAATGAAAATAAAAAAAAAAGAAGCAGTTCAGTTTAACGCAGTGACTGTTGCCCTTCGGAATAAGAACTTTCTTACACAAATCCCCTGCAAAAAGGCAAAAAGAAGAGGAACTAGTGATTTGGCTAAAATTAAAATCTGGTTTACTTTTGACAGAGGCAAAAGGCAGTAATATTTATCGGGAATTCAGTTATTAGTTATAAATAGGTTGTTTCAAGTTTGCCTATACCCCGGATATTACATTATTTTATTAACCAGTGGAAAAATGGCGGAAGTCGGTGTCAAAATAACAATAATAATAATTTTACTCTCGAATGGTGACTTCTCAAGGATTTACATGTATACTATATGTACACATTGATGGCGCCATTCTTACATTATGAAAAACTTGACGTTTTTCTTTGCGAAGTATGTGACGTTTTCCTGTTTTCTTTTTCTCTCTGTATATTCGAAAAGTTTCAGCTACAGTTTTATTCGTTCCCTGATCGGTCGAAGAAACTTGAAATGAATATAATGAAAATTTTCGCAAGAAGCGACTTCTCTTAAATAATTCCGAATTGTCGGCTGTTTGTGAATTACATTTGCACCATCATCCATTCTAGGCTAGCCTGCCTCCTCGTGGGTAAGACACCCGTCCTGTTTGGAGCCCAATGAAAACGCAAATGTATTACTGGGTTATTAGAGACGTATAGTTGATAATTAACAAGAAGAGAATTCCGAAAAATTTGCTTCAATACAACGTATATTTACACACACTAGGTATGTTTTAACACGCACACCTTGTGAATATACACACGGACACTGATCTAATAGTCATGACAGTTAACGAATATAAAATTTTAATCAGTACGTATATTTTTTGCCACTTTTTAACACGTTTTCATAACTGGTGTGTGCAGCAACAAAAATCATGATTTACGCATATCAGTTGCGCATTCAACCAAAAGTCCATCAGTCATCGTAAAAAGGATAAAGCTACCCAATGGACATACTTCCTGTCTTATTTACATCGTTTTAAAATAAAGGTATTTTCTTTTTTTTTTTTACTAACTGTAAATGTGGGGCAGGTGAAACCTGTATCGCGGCGGTACATCAGAGAAACCGTATTAGTATTCATTCGCGATGTTTTTATTTTCTTAAATGTTCGGTCGAGAAAATTGAATTATTTTATTTTTAAAATTAAACTACCTTCAAGGATACTCAAGATATCAATATATATATATATATATATATATATATATATATATAAACTTACGTCTCCTCATTCTCCAACCCGAACTCCTTTTTCTTGCCTTCCACGCTTCCCCTGGTTTGTTAACTTTCCTTCTATGCGTCGTTCCAACCTCTCTGCGATTTTCCGCCTGCGTTTTGGGCATAGTTTGCTCCCTTGCTCGCTGTTCCGTTATTCTCTCGTGCCTTCTCCTTATTGTCCATTGCACCCTCCCAGCAATCAATTTATTTATGATCCCGATCGTATAATGTTAAGTTGTTCGTCGCTTTCAACTGAACAAGCTTCTTTTATTCCTTCCTCTTGCAAACTGGTATTCCCGCTCCATACCGTACTTCAGTGATTCTCTCCCTTCCTTCTCCTTCAGTTATTCTAGCTCTTGATTCTTCTCTGTCGGCTATCTCTGATCGTGTAAAGATCTGAGTCTCCCTTACCCCTCTGTTTCATTGTTCTTGGGCCAATGTCCATGTTGACGAACCCATTAAAAAATATATATATATAATAAACTCGGCCTTTCGGACTCGGTAGGAGGCAAGCCATCTTCACCAGCAGGTCTAGTTCCTCTGTAATTCTTATAGAAAAGTAAACTTTTTCATTGGCTACGTCGTTCCGTAGCCATTATCCTATCCTAACATTTAACTTTCATTACATAAAATTGTGACATTCTTTTGAGACAAATTTCGTGACAGGACACTTTTCCGGATGACCTCTGGCGTAAAAATGGCGTAGCCATTAATATATACATATTTCTTTTTGGTTTCTTAGTGTTTAGAAATATTGAAGTGTTAACTGCAAGTATTTTTAATTAAGCTTCTTCTACGCACCCACGATGGGCAATCTTTTTCGTTCAATTTTCCTTTCAGCGAAGAAATTTTTTTAAATTTTGTTTTCCAGATTTTTAAAAATAAACGAACGCTATTGGAAGAAATCTAGCGCAGAAAAAAAAAAGAAGCAGGCGAATTTATTTAGAGAAAAAAAAACACTCCCTCAAGAACGAAAACATCCTTCGATAATTAATTCCTATATGTTGAAAAAGTGTTGACCATAGTTTTCCTGATCGATTGAAAAAATTTAATGTAAATATGGCGCAGTTGACAAATTAAAAAAATTACATTTTTATTCGCTTTCTTTTTCTTTTTTTTTGTTCTGATCATATCGCCCAGCAGCAACAAGAAAGGAGATCAGTTGAATACTGGTTCGGTCAGAAATAGCCAGAATGAATGAACCAAGTACTAGGATAATGGACTGGGAGGGATGTGACAGAATTTATGAGGCCCAATAAGGACCAGGGAATCCGAGGGTTAACAAATTAAAATAAAAAATAGCACGTTCCGCCGAGAGGAGAAGAAGATATGGCTGGGATCACGACAGCTTTGTGATTAGGATGAAAAGGACAATTATGAGAGAAAGTTAAATGAAAACGAAAATAATGCGAGAAAGGTAACCGAGTATGATTAAGGCGTAAACGAATAATAGAGATTACAACGGAAATTCGTAGAATAGGAAAGTCAAAACCAATGATGGGTAGGGAGATTTGGCGGGATGAGCAGATAAATTGTTAGACAAGGAAGAATCATAAATATCTAGCCAGAATCTAGTATGAAATTGTAACCATAGGGGTAGCAGTTGGGAAGCGGGAATTTTACTGAAATAGGGGCAGGAGGATGAAGCAAATCAAGGAATCCACATTTCATTAGCCCCGGTGAGGGACTCGGAACAAATCAATATGGATAGAATGTAGATAAGAAACGAATATGATGAGTGACAAAACCGCAGGATTTGATTACATTAGCATAATTTTTCTATTATATTTTTTCGCATAATTATTATGTAACGAGTATAAATATTAAAATAAATATGAAACTTTTAGAATTGATTGACTGACATCCTGTCGCGAATGTCGTGTACATATTATTAAGAAAGCCACGAAGCAATAAAAGGCAAAAAAATTTGAAAATGTGTCTGAAGTAGAGTTCTCCTAAGAATTTATTATCTTGACTGCGTGATTTATCAGTTGAATGTTAACACGCATTATCATTTGAATCTGAAAAATCGTTTCCGGCTACCCCTTACGACGAAAAAACAGCACGAAATTATGTTCACGTAAACAATAGCTCGAGCAAAAATCTAGAGAAAACCAAAACGTACGTCAAACTTATGCGTAAAGGACCCCGCTTTATAGGATAATTATAGCCGGCTTACAACATTATATTTAGACCCCTGGGGTGCCGAATGTTTGGAAGTTTTGAAAAAAATACTTTTTTCCCCGAGCATGTGATATATTGTCGGAAAGATCGCGGCTATTTGTTTCATTTTTTTTATCGGAAGTTGGCGAAAAGTTCAAATAAGCGGAAGAAGTAACGTGTAATCCGTTCTTGTAGCGCATTATAGTTAAAAATTTTGAACAAGGTTAAAAATATATGCATCCCGATATATTTCTCTAGTTTGAAACATCCGGGTTTCCAATCATAAAATTTTCGAATGTTTTTTTCCCGGGCATACGATATATCGGTGAAATCTAGAAAGCTTGACCTCCGACAATTTAACTACCTGCGGTTCAGTAATGAAGCAATAAGTAAATATTTTAGACATTATTCGCGTATGCCTCTTTTAAACTCTAGAATCGTTGATGTTAAGGGTGGAGTGAACAAAGAGCACGCGAGAGGAGTAGGAGTTGGCAAGCAAAGCGGTCAGGGAGCGAAGTCCGCTAGTTTCGTTTTTTCCTGATTAGAGCTTAAACTTTTTTAGTCAGTTTAAAACTGCTCCGAATTTTTAAAACCGGATTAAAAGAGATAAAAATAAGAAAAAAAAACAAAACAGAAATATGAAATTTTTTATAGAGTACGATACCGATATTCTCACCGCTCGCAAGATGATTACTTCTGCGTAATGCAAGGGTCAGTCG
This sequence comes from Icerya purchasi, assembly GCA_039619475.1. Taxonomy (NCBI): domain Eukaryota; kingdom Metazoa; phylum Arthropoda; class Insecta; order Hemiptera; family Monophlebidae; genus Icerya; species Icerya purchasi. The sequence continues at coordinate 135,633,982 of CM077116.1, forward strand.
TCAGTTGCTTCGATTGAAACTCTATCCTGTTGATTACAAGAAAATTTGAAAAATCGGCCATCACGAATAGAAAGAATAATATCCGCACCGCACATTGTGAAAACGTATATAATTCATTTAACAACATTTTTCAGTCGAGCGTAAGGCTCAGGTGTAAGAAAAAAGCAATAAAGAAATAAGTAATTAAAAAGTGTAAACAAAAATTCTCTAGAAAAAAGAAAAAAAATGAATAAACCAAACCGTACGAAATTCCCAACACTTACGGCGATAATTTGTCGAGCGAAGAAATCTTGAACTCCTCCGTAGATGTCGACTTTGATCTATACGCACGCACACTACGAACGATGATTTAGTCCGCAGGAGATTCGTCGAAACTTCCACAATCTGTTCGTCGTCTGTGTTACTTTTTCATCTTAACTAGGTAGGAAGACGGCGAAGAAGACGTGTAGCAGGAAGTAAAAAAATAGAGTGACGGACCTGGGGAGCGGTCGGGGCAAGGGAAGTTGCGAAACGTAGACGATCGATATTATTTCTTCGCCATAGGAAAATATGCGAGGACAGTATAGGCCTTTCAATGTCAATCTCTGTACGCGGCTCTAGCACATACCCAATAACCCACATAAGGGCCACGCCGTCCATCCGTCCATCTGTTATCGCTGGGAACGTATCCTCACTTAGGATATCGGTTTCCTTGCGAACAGCGTTCGAATGTGTTACGGGAAGATTACGAGACCAGTTTACATCACGTGACGAAGATTGGACGACACAGACAATGTGTAAGTGGAATAAACGCGCCTTATTGTTACTTTAAATGAACGATTGGTTCGTGGTATAAAATAAATCTGAGCGACTTAACGTGTGTGCGTGTGTGTGTGTGTGTGTGCGTGCGTGCACGCGTTGATTAAATAGCTTTTGAGTACGAAAGAACCAAGTAAAAAAAATGAGACATTGATATCTGGTTTTATACGACGATGTAAATAAGCGTTTGTTGTAGAAACAATGTAATAGTTAACTTAATATTTGCCTTTACGTCGATATGACTTTGTTCCTGTTATCGGTGGTATTTTTTTGAATTAAAGTTTACTTCTATAGATCGCGGTTTCTTGCTAATTTTGATTATTTATTAATGCGTTTTTGTAATCTTCTCAATAGTTTGTTTGCTGCTGATTTTTTTCTTTTTCTTAAAATAAGTTGGTTTTACATATTACTAAAACATAAACTTTTTCGATTTTTCATCTCTCAAAATTCTATAAATACTATGTAAGCTGTGAAATTTATAATGCTGCAAAGGTTCATATAACAAAACTCCTTTTAAGATAAGTGATTTCAAAAAAAAAAAAAAAAAAAAAACAAAAAACGTTGTAAAACCCGTTTTTTAATAATCGATAAATTAATCGCATTTTTTTTAATGTTAATACTTTTTAGTATTTACAAACAGGGATAGATGAAATAGCGCTACCGTAGTGTTATGGAGTTTTCTTAAATCCCGTTTTCTTTATTCTAGGTTATTCCGTTGGAATCTAACGCCGGTAATAATTTAATTCGTTCACGTTCATAATTTTAAAATTTTAGGAGTTCGTACCTTTTCTACATTCAAATAACGAAATGAGATCAATTAAACGAAAAAAAAAAAAAAAAAAAAAAAACGGATCTTTTTTAGCTGCCGCAAAATGGGCTATGGACTATTTTTAAATTTCGTAAATTCGTTTTCTCCGTTCTAATCTACGTATTCACGTTGATGATATTTTAAGTTTTAAACATGTTTGTTATATTGAAAATAAAAAGTATTTCTCTAAGGAGACCCTTTCTTTTTTTTCACGTTATTCGATGATTACTCGACCGCTACGATAAAATATCGTTAAAATCGGTTCGCATGGTCGGAAGTTATGCGTGGACAAAGGTAAAAAAAAAAAACAACGGAAAACAATCTCTTTTATTTGAATTACTCTGGAAAGAGTAAAGAACCCAAGATACAAATTGAAAAAAGCATCCGAGAAGAATATTATAAATCGAATTAACGTTTTAAAGATAAATCCCGAACTTCAAATTAATACATCAATCAGCTACAGGGCTGCTCTTCTTCCTTGATGTCCATAATTTCGCATTCTCTTTAGATCAATGTTGCATTTCATGGCGCGAAAAAAGTATCGCTGAGTCAGAATAAAGAAAACATATACGGGCCAATGATTTCTGAAAGCTAGATTTTCATTGTGGTCTCAGTCATTCGCCAGCCATTATAGAGTGCTAGGCGGCTGCAGCGACAAGATTACCAGATCTAACTTTACAGCACCGGCCTGCAACGTAAAGGAATTTGAAAAGAGCCCCCGAGGACCGACGACTTAGTTCGCCATGTGAAGACGTGAATGCCACGTCGAACTTGTTTCTCAAAAGCAGACATAGCGTCAGAGTGACTTTTAAGACAAAAACGGCTGAAGGAAGTAAGCACGGATAGTGTGCGCCGACTATAGTATTTTTATACGAGTAATTTTATTTAATAGTCACTCCTTTTTTCGCTATTGTTCACCAAAGTCATCATAATACCTTCTTAATAGAGTGTCTCCTAAGTGCCTGATAAACCCTCTAAAACTTTTTCTAGAAATCACGCGTATCCGTACACAAACATACAAGAGATGGGCTCTTTATTCAAAAAAAAAGAAATATACATACATACATACATGTGTATACACATATGTACGTATAATTAAAAGATGTTGGATGGTAAAGCTCGCTTGAATTTTCTTTTTATACGCATATAAACAAAATATTACAACTTTTTGGTTTGTTTTCCTTTATACGCGTATATTTCTATTTTATGCAAAAAAAAAAAAAAAAAAAAAAAAACGCAGTAAAACAATCTGTTTTGATGACGCCACGAATGTTTTTCTTCAAATTATCTAAAAATTTTAAAACATTTTTATTTTACTTTGAATTTTTTTAAAATTAATGAAAAGCGGTAAAGTTTTTCTTCTTTTTTCCCCCAATATATTTTTCAAAATAATTGCAGAAAAAATTTAGCGCATAATATATTCCAAATACAACAAAAATGGCAAACCTGAAAAAACATATCTACAATTCACACTGCGAACAGGGTGCTAGAAAATGGAACTAAATATTTTTATAACTGACATAATCCAGATGTTACTTATAAGAAGGCAGTAGTATTAAAAATTTATATAAATGTTGAAAGTAATTTTATACAACCGCTCTTAGTGTGCGAGTGTGCACAGGCACGATCAACGATAGAGAAGTTTTGCTTCGTGACTGGCGATTCGCTTTTAATAAATAGTAATTTTTATTTTTCACCTTCCGCCCCCCCCGTCATTCCCATTAGCAAAAGCTAATAAATTCGTTCTCGAAACTGTTTACCTGCCCCGCGAGTGGAACAGTTAATTCAGCGCTGTCCAAAGAAAATAAAACACCTACAGAGTTGAAACCGCAACGTCGTCCTAAGTGCCAAACGGTGCTCTGTCGTTCAAGGCCATCAAGAAATATTCAAGTTCACAAATACATCGGCAAAGTATTGAAAATCGAATTGTTTTTCACTACGTCGTAAATATATTATTTTCAAATGGGTGCATTCAGCACACAATTTTTCAATTATCGTAGCTCGATAAATTAAAAAAAAAAAAAAAAACAAAAAAAAACAAAACAAAAACAAAACACCGCTATCGCCATCATTTTTTTTCGCACTTACCCCTTGTTTTGCGAGTGGAGAATATCGATTCGCGAAAATTAGTCATAATCAATAAAAAGAAATATCATTAATGACATTAAATTATATAGCCCCTTTCTCAAAAATTGTGTGGTACAGTGGGTCAGACACCATCACGAATGGAACCCCAGGCGCGAATAGTGTTAAACGGCGAAACTGGATAATAACAAATATAAAGGCTCAAATGGAACAGCTGAAAAAAGCCGCCTTGAAAAGTTTTATCGATAAAAAAACTTCACGTTTAATTTTTCCGACATAATCTCTGCATCTGTACTGTTTGTAGCTAAAGCGGTATATAAAAAATAATTAAAAACCAAATAATATGTCAGATGAAAGATTAAAGAAGTCACTCCAAATATATATTAACCGTTTCTGTCAGTTTTCAAAGTTTTTTTCCTGCTTTTTTATTTATTTTTTTTTTGTTTTTGCTCAATAAAAGTGTCTAATTGAAAGAAAAGAAAAAAAGTACCGAGTTTTTCCTTATTTATTTTGGGCCGTTCGACGTCAACGATTTAATCACGAGGAAAGTACCTTCTAAAAACCCGGAGTAAATAAGGTAACCAAAAACAGACAAAAGGAAAAGCAGAAAGATGTTTCAACAAAAATTTGAATCTCCACCGTTATAGGAAATACTGTCTAACATAATAAAAAACCGTACCTATATACCTGTATAAATATACCGATATCTAAATTGTACGTGCATGTCAATTATTATTGACGCACATCATTCAAACGTCCACAAAAAATTTTCCTAAAAGCGATATTGCGTATTTTTGATTTTTAAATGGATAGAGTTTATTTAAAAGCAGAGACTGCCTCTTTATTTCAAAAAGATACTTACTTAAAAAATACAGAAACTTTTCTTATCCATTTTTGCTGGTAACACAATTTTCAAAAACGTGTTCTCTCCATTTCATGGTATTACAAAAAAAAAAAAAAAAAAAAAAAAACTCAATACCTCGGGCCTCCGCATAGGAACAATGAACCCCCACAGATGGTAGTTATTCTATAATATTTAAAAGAAAAAAAAAATTACGGTTCGCGTAGCAATTATTTTAAAACGTAACAAAAAAACTTCTTCAGATTTTTCTTTTTTTTTATATATTACCCCCCTCTGTGGGGCAAAATTATACTGTACCAATGAACTTCTACTTGATATAATTCGAGTCAAAAATTTTAGCTGATTTAATTGATTTTTAGACATTAAAGCGCATGAGAAATGAGTGGGGATGCCTATCAATTCAGTGGAAGTTAAACTTTTAAAATATCCTACGAAACCTGGTATTACTAGCAGAGCTTTCATGTACAATTTTAAGTCGACATTCAAAATAATAATAATAATAATAATAATCGTAATTATTGAATATGATATGACGAGGTGCACTTCAAGAACTTTTATAACGCGAAGATGGGGAAGTGAAATTTAAACAGAACAGTGAGGTTTTAAGCAGGTTTCACCATCCAACTAGCATCGGTTATTAAACCATAATACTAGCCGTGACATCAAGGAAAATTTTATTCCGATATTAATTAACGGAAGAGGGACAATTAATAAAGAAATTGGCGATATACTCGCTATTCGCTTCGTTAAAAAATATTACAATATTCAAATTTTTAGAAAGCAAAAAAAAAAAAAAAGTGTTACGACTGAAATTCTGTTCAACGTTGTTTAAACCGAGATAAAGTAAAATATTTCGCGTACAAAAACTGCTCTGTGTGTTTCGCGATCTTTCAAATGTAACAGAAATTATTTCAAAACCAATTAGTTCCAATTGAAAACAATTTCTCAACTATAGCTCGACGTTGATAAGGCTGCCATGTTGAAATCGAAACTCGAAGCAGATCGACAAAGTGCGCCCCAAGAACACCGGTGAGAAAAATTAGTTCGGGAACTTTTCAAACATACTGTATATTTACCAAGAATGCCTCTATGCACACTGTTCAAATTTTATAGATTTCGCTTTCTATTTTTACGATTTTTTTTTTTTTTTTAAATTTACTTTAAGTTTCAGTTCAGGCGCCAGTACTGCTTTACAGAACATCGAACTAAATAAACAAGCGGAAAAAATAATATTTCTTTTTCTTTTTTTTATTTCTTCACTACGTGTATAGCAGCATCCGAAAGCGTTCGGAAAAGATATATTAAAAAATCGAATGCATTAATGAAAGCGCATTCTTTTCACTTGCTCGAACGCAGTAAAGGGAAATTATTGTAATCATGAAAAATGTTTAATGCCATACTTCATCAGATATTTCGACCATCGCTGGATCCATATTTAAATCGTTTTTCGTGACGAGTGTGTACATATAGGTATGTATGTATCGCGCACATTTGAAAAACTTGCAGGAAATTGAAATTTTGAATTTATGACGGCCCTTTTAACATTTAGTTGTTGCACCTCTCTCCCTTCTTGGTTGCAATCGGTTCTGCGGAAGAGGCATTTCTCTCTTGGATTTATTCTCAAAACTCAAAAACCGATAGCCGCAGGAAGTCGAAATTTTGTACTCGGGATTGTTATAACATCTCTAATTATGTACCTCCGATGATTATGGTTACAATCGGTTCGGCCACACTTCTATTGGAGGGTTTTCGTGGAATTTTTCTCATAAAACACTATTTAAAAACTATAAAACCGTTTCAAATCAAAGTAAAAAAAATAAATATAAATGATTTGTTGGTACACTTGAAGTTGTTTTAATATCGGCAATGTGGTAGTAAACTTCCTAATCGTAAAAGTATGAAAATACACCCTGTCAAGAAAGTATCGGGAATTGTTAAATAAAACGAACAATTTTTAATTTTCATCCAAATTTATTTTGTCGCCTTCAAAATAACATCCATTCGAAGCGATGCACATATGCCAACGCTTTTTCCACTCGGCAAAGCACTTCTGATAGGCGGTTTCCGGGATGGCCTTTAGCTCTCGCGTCGCATTCGTCTTGATGTCATCAATCGATTCGAAGCGCATTCCCCGTAGCGGAAATTTGAGTTTTGAGAATAGGAAGAAGTCGCAGGGTGCTAAATCTGGTGAATACGGCGGTTGTTCGATGATATTTACCGAGTGTTTGGCCAAAAACTCATTCACAATTATGGCTTTGTGAGACGGCGCATTATCGTGATGGAGAATCCAAGAATTGTCGACCCACAAATCGTTACGTTTACGACGGATAGCCTCTCTCAAACGTCTCAAAACACTTAAGTAAAACTCTTTGGTGACTGTCTGTCCGGCTGGCACATATTCATAGTGTACCACGCCTCGAATATCGAAGAAAACAATCAACATGATGTTCACTTTCGATCGGCTTTGGCGAGGTTTTTTCGGCTTTGGCGCGCCAATTGGCCGCCATTCGGACGATTGCTGGTTCGTAAGCGTGTCGTACTCGTACACCCATGTCTCGTCACCAGTAATTATCTTTTCCAAGAAGGTAGGATCCAAATTGGCTCGATCCAGCATGTCTGCAGCTACCTGTTCTCGGTACTTTTTTTGAAAGAAATTCAGGTCTTTCGGAACAAGCCGAGCCGCAACGCGTTGCATACCCAATTTTTCGTGCACAATCGTACGTACGCTCTCGTGTGACATGCCCAATCCATGAGCCATCTCTCTCAAGCTCACATGACAATTTTCAGCAACGATTTCCTTGATTTTATCGACGTTATCATCGGTCACACTCGTTGAAGGCCGTCCAGAGCGAGGCATGTCTTCGACCGTCTCCCGACCATCCTTGAACGCTCTGTACCACTCGTAAACCCGCGTTTTTGATAAAGCAGATTCACCAAAAGCCTTCTGTAACATTTTCAGTGTATCGGCACAAGAAATTTCGTTCGAAACACAGAATTTAACACAAGTACGTTGTTCAATATTTTCACTCATTGTAAAACTTCGACAAAACACTTCAAGGTCGACTGATTTTAACAGCTGCTGTAAACACACTGGTTGACAGATCGCGCTAAAAATAGGCATCATAATACAAAACAGTTGTACCAACCTGGAAAAAAAAAATTATCTGCCTAGCTATTACCCGGGAGATTTAAATTGACAATTCCCGATACTTTCTTGACAGGGTGTATATATATTTTAAATTTCATGCGCTCTTATTATTATCGTTATTTTTTATTTTATTTTAATCGGAATTATTTCAAGAATAACGTGGATCGTTCATAGAAATGAATTTAGTACACGTACCGTGAAATGTCGAGGATTTCATCAGCTCTTAGACTAATTTAGAGTATCGTGTCTAGCAACACCGCTTTAATTGTTAATCATACGAGACGGGTCGTTTTATCGGAAAGCCCCCAAAAATCGTACTACAGACGAACAAGATGCGTTTCCGAATAGTCAACGAACTGTCGAGTAGACACAAAACGATATTTTCTATAAAAATGAATCGCAGAGCAGAAGTTAAATAACCGGTTCTTAAAAATGATCATCCGCTATCAGACTGGTAGGAAGGTTGAGGAGGTTATTAAATGCACGGAATTTCTTTAGGCGAAAAAATAAATAAAATGAAATAAAATGAAATACAGAAAAAGAAAGAAATAAAAACGCATTCCACAGAAGAGGCCTTAAGAAACATCTTGGTCTAGTGCGGCCGCTACTATCGACAAACTGCATTCTTCCTTACATTCCCGATTCCTGATACGTTGTATGCCCAATCACGATCAAAAGACGTCCACATCTCACAAATGAAACTGTTCAGCAGGCACGGCGTATTCTAGAGTCAGACACATGGTTTTTCTGATAATAACTTTAACACGAAAAGAAATTTACAAGTTTGGCGCTAAACGCTTCTGGCCATAGTTAAAACTAGTAAGTTTTAAGAGAAACACGCAGAAATTTAAAATCACAAACGGTGATTGGAAACCGATTTTTTTTTTTTTTTTTGTGGTGGCGCCCATGTACCATTTTAAACTGCAGTGGTCATTATAGCACATGGGTCAGTTAATTTCACTCGCGAATAATAGACTAAAAAGTTATGTAACCTTATATTTTTTAATGCGAAGCAACGATGCCAGCTCGTTTTGATTAGTCAAAAAAAAAAATATATATATATTTACCCGCGCTTTAATTTAACTTCAAAAAAAGGTTATTGCAGTTTGTCACTTTTTTTTTTTTTTTTTTTTTTTTTTTGTAATGCCTACTAAAAATTAATTCAAAATGACTACATGGATTTAAATGGTCTTCGTCATTGTAGCATTCGCTCGGTAAAATTCAGTTTAGAACTTTTACTGCACTCTTGAAGAAACTGCAAAAACGAAATTTTCGAAAATAACGTAATTAAAATCATCCATTCTTACACATGTATAAACTTGTCCTCAACCGTATTTTAAAACTATCGGACATTGCATAACGACTCTATCGCAATCAAAAACAAAGGCAGCATAATTTCTAAAGCGACAAAGTCGATTTTTATTTGATGGTTCTTTTCGGCGAATTTTACAAATAAACAAATCTTGATTCTTACATTCCTCTTAACAATGTATCGAACAAAAGCTATGAACTCCCCATTCTTGCCTATTAATTGTTTTCTAGACTATGGCTAATTTATCAAGTTTTAATTATTTCTTTTCTTTTCGAAACTCATGTTTTTGTAACTACAAAAGCTTTTACAGTACGTGAATTTCTAGAGGTAATTAATTTAACAGATTTGATAAACTGGAAGACAGACGCAGTTACCGATGCGGAATTAGCTGAAAAAACATTGAATTTGTTGCGCGCAAAAATCAGGTAACTGCTTAAACCAAGTCTCTATTCAATATAGAATAATAAGTATTTTTGGCGATATATATATATATATATATATATATATATATATATATATAATAAATTGAATAATTCTTAATAAAAACATTTTATTTTATTTTATTGTTTTTTTATTTTTTAATACAAGAAATTTTCAACGTCAGAATGAAACTCTCAAAATTTTAAAATTAAAGGGCCTAAATTTTGGAAAACGTAAAAACCAAGATTTAAGAAAAATTTTTTAAAAAATTCCACAGTTCGCACTGTAGTTCTTTTTTCTTCGTTTATTGGGCCTTAGAATATTGCAAAAATGCAAGTCTAAAAATTTTCAAAAAATAAGAGATACCCCTATAGCAGTAAGACCGGAAATTAAAACGTCGGTAGCCCTTTCCGGGGCCTCTGCAGTTATTGTATAACTTAAAAAAAAAAAAAAAAAAAAAAATACTCGATGCATAAAATAAAATAAACGACAATATACACTGATAGCAGAGTAATTCGTTCTTTGTTGTTTTTGAATATAATGAGAACTAGTTCACGGTGATTATTACAGTTCTTAAAGAAGTCTTCTGCGCACTAATTTAATAATGAGGTACGTGCGGATTAATTGTTTGCGCAACTTATGTAATACGTGGAACGAGGAAACAAACTGGATACAAAAAGAAATGGTTTAATTGGAACGAAAAAAATTCGTGTGATAACAACCGGCAGATGCTCGGAAAGTAAAGCGTACACTATATATTACAAAAAAAACCATGGCAGAATATTTATCAAAAACACGGTAAAAATCAATGCACCACCAGTTGCGAAGAATCATCAGCTGTTACGTAAAAGAACAATAAAATTCTAACTTAAAATAGCGCATTAAGAATAATTGTTCTTTCGGGCGTATGGGAAATAATAGTTGAACGATTTTTGTTCGAATGAAACATAATCCGAATTATTCGTTTTTTTCCCACATACGCTTATACCATGCACTCTTCTAAGAGAAACAAAGGCGAACTTCCGTTTCACCCGGAATCGGGAAATGGGTAAACGGCTCGTAAAATTCCGTACATAACCGTTATATGTTTATTTGTATAATCTTCTGATGATAAATAAATAGCGAATTATAGCGTGTATAATAAATGTTAGATAATTTAAAAAAACCTCTTTCTAGTTGCACACACAATCGTACCGACACACGCTCGCGCGTCTATTCCGAACACGCTAGCTCTTCAATAAAATTAATGAGAACTTCATCACCGAGCAAGAGGTTTATTCGTTTGGGGTCGCGGTTCGTTACTTTTTATTACGTGTATTTAAATAAAACTACACCGGAACTCAATGGTTTTTTTTTGTTGTTTTTTTAATATTTTTTTTTTTTGTAAAGACAAGTGAAAATACAGGTAAGTGTAGAAATTACCACGAAAAACGAGATGTTTTTAATTTTTTCACCCTACACGGGTTGCACGACAAAGTACATCGCGATGGTATTATCGGTGGATATTGAAAGGGGTCATCAAATCGGTGGCCGCCTCCTTCAACGCACTGCCCTTCCGACTGGGTGTGTAGTTATGTTAAAGATATCGTGTATCGAACACAAAAGCAAAGGCATAGGACACTGATCTAAAGACGGACATTACTCTGATACCATTGTCATCATTACAGCCCGTTAAAAAATCTCTAGTAGCTTCGTACAACCTTATCAAGCGGTGTCAATTATATTGAAGTTAAAAAAAATTAGCTATACACTATATTCTAATGTTGTAATAATTTCTACTTATCTTTTCATTTGGAAAATGTTTAGATGGGCATCTCGAAAACCGCGCTGCATTACCAACTGGAAAAGTATTAGTCGCGACGGTAATTTTTCAATAAATTAAAACTCATTTGGAATGACGAATTCAGATCGACAAGAATCGAATTCCGAATGGAATAGTTGCGAGATGTGAACGGACTGACGTAAGTTTTTAGTTTACACGATCGAATAAATGTGCCAAGTTCTCAATAAATCTTCGAGATTCATTATTATCGAGAATAGCTTTTTGTCACTACGTCATCACACTAGAGTATTATCATCCGCATTCTTCAGAGAATCCTACTATTTTACCTTCCTTCTGTTAGCGCGCTCTTTGAGCGCTATTTCAAAACAAGCAAAAAGTGAAACGTTGAGTAGTATTTCTTTTTGGGAAATATGCGTTTCAGTTAGTAAGAGTGAGATTTAAGTCTCGCTTTTTTAATAATTTCAAAAAAAACCCGAAAAAAAACGAAAAAAAAACAATTTAAATTAGGTTAAAAATTAAAAATCTCTGCACCCGCTGTAAATTGTATCGGGAAAAATTTTAATATTAAATATACGCGCAAAAGCGTACATTGTGAAACTATCGGACGAGCACGGAAACTCCGCTATTTTATTTATCGAATCTGCTTCTTATTTTCTGCCGATCTTAAAACTCTTTCATTCGAAAGGTTTGCGACCTGCTTCTATTCCTCGCACAAAACTATTTTCAATTATCGAAACAACCAGCACTTCGTTGACAAAAAATAAAAAAAACTCATTCGTCCACCCACGCCTTTATCATTTTTAACAGTCACTCATTTCGAGTTTATTTGATCCTCAACATACACTCCTTCCTATTTTGGGTCTTTGTCTTTTAGAAGTGCGTTTGAAATAACTATAGAAATAAAAATGCAGCGAAAAATTTAAACTATACGCACGAATCACTCAAATCGCTTTTGACGCAATAGTAACAGTAGCAGCTATGGCAGTTGCGTAAAGAATTATTTTAAAAAAAAAAAGTAGAAATTTTATAGCTTTTTTTTTTTTTTTTTTAGAAAACATCATAATAAAAATAAAGAAACAGAACTGTGTTTCTTTAATGGTCGAGTTCGAAAACATTACAATACGCTAAAATCAACTTGGTTTAGCGATTTATTTTAACGAAACACAAAAACAGCCATCGTCCCGATATACGCAAGATTTTGATTGCTAGAAAAAAAAAAAAAAGGAAAAAAGAAAAATAAAATGAAAAATTGTACTCTTATTAAATATTATTTTCCTTTCATTCGCATTATCTTCGAAATTCCATCAATTTCCAAGTTGGTGTGCAGATTAAATCCCCCGCCCCCCTTTTATTGTATATGGGGAATTTTCCAAACGATTATAGCGCATCGCGTGTCGGGAACGGATTGTCGTTCGCTTAAGCGATTTCGATTTTATTCAGTGCCAAACGGGAACAACGAAAATTGCACGCACATTTTCCCGAAATTCCAGAAACGTTTTTGTTCGCTGATCTGAAAACCTACTGAACCAATTTGATACGGCCATTATCGCGACTATTGAACTGTTTTTCTTCTATGACACTGAATCGGTAACGTCCGTACACGCCTACGTTATTCCGATAATGTCGGCTAGAGAGAACACTATTATTCGTTAAGAAAAATACAAAAACAGGAAAAAATGCAAATTTAAAACGCATCGCAACAGCAGCGTGGAAAAAAAAATTGAAAATTGAAAATAATAAAAAAAACAAAAAAGCAAAAACAAAAAAAAAAACAGCGGAAATATAGAAAACTAAGAGAAAAAACCAAAAACAACGCTTAGGAAATATGTCCATATTTTTCATTTTCTCCATGAGAATCAAGTGACCGTATTATACGGCCACTGAAGAAGGCAAGCAGTGAGCGGGACGCGGGACATTTTAATTAGTTCAGCGTAACACGCTAACCATTTACATATTACAACGATTACAACAGAGAGAAGGTAACCCTGCAAAAGAACTCTAAGCTAGATTGAGAGCTTGTGTGCGAGAAAAGGACCATCACGCACCGCGTGCAAGTAAACAACGGTATAGGAACAGAGAGCAGTCGCTGCCACTGTGTCGGGAGAGTTATTAATGAATAGACGAGGCGCGACTTTCTCATAGGCGATCACTGTCCGTAACTGAGATTAATCATACGCGTGTCTCCACAGAAAACCAGTTTGTAAGAATGTGTGTTTCTGAAAAGGAGAGAAAAAAAAGAAAAAAGTCCCATTAAATGGAAATGCACAAAAAGTTACGTGGATTTTAAACAATCGTCCTGTGTTCCGCCTTACTATTAATCCGAGACCGAAGCTTTAATTAATGAGAAAAGAAAAAAGCGATAAAATCTGAAAATCATGAAAATCACGAGAGAATCCTGAAAATCGTTACCAAAATAGAGAACGATTTTTACGGTCAGCAATTTTTACCTGGATTTAATTACGCGAAGCTATTCTCGATGTGGTAACGGCAGGCGGTTTACACATAAGACAAATGAGACACGAACGTTCCAGTTGACTGTCAGTCATTACGAAATATCTGCAAAAATTTTATATCACCCTCCCCCCCACGATCGAAATAATAACAACCGCTGTGTATATCATCTGCTGTCGTACTAAAATCATTAAAGCGAAAATTCGGTCAATCATCTTGTAAAATTGCAAAAAAATGTCGAAAAATTTTCTACATCATCTTCGATGCAGATGCAGCATATAACAGAGATCTTTTTACAATTTGTTCCTCCCGCTGGACATGAAATCGCGGACATATAGATATTGTTCGGGACGGAAGTAAAAAGGTCCGAAGAAAGGCTATACATTCGATGTACTAGTCTCTCTAAAGCCGTCTGTCTGGTCAAGTAGTTTTGTATTGGTATCGATAAAAGTATTGCAGCAAACGGTGTGGACTCTTGAATATAGTGTGCGCGTTCGTTATCCGCAGCGAACGGAGGGCCTTGCACGGATCACCGGTATGGATCGTCACTCCAAGCTAGAGATATTGAGACGTCGACAAAGAGGAAATGTATAAGATGCTCCAGTGCCAGTAAGAGGACGCAGTAAGAAGATTCGTTAGCCTCTGATGTGATCCCGCGTAGTTATAATAACCTGAAAGTCTCGGAAACCTGCAGTAGCTGGTTGATCTTCTTCTTTTCTCCTCTCGCAAACCGACATCCTTTTTCTAACCCGCCTCTAAGTGTCCGGCATCAAGAAGATGTCTCTTCCCGGATACAAAAAAATAGTGGCGTTTAAAAGTCGGACGATTGATTACGTAACTCAGATCAACGTCCGGTGTCCGTTAATGATAGATTAGACCTTAGAAAATGTCGTAAAGGTGTAAAGAGGAGGAGACGAGAATGGCCGATTTGCAGAGGTGAAATATGGGGAAAGGTGATAAAGCTACCTACAGATGAAAAATGAGTAATAAAACGGCGATGGGATGCCACAGACGTTGGAATAATGGTGCCTGAAAAATAAACGAGCATAATGGATTACGCTACGGGAAAAGAGCGAATCATCTAGCTTCGCCCGCTCAGTATGCAATCAAATTACACAGTGTCCAGGAAACGTCGGAAACGTGTTCAATACATCTGTCACTGTCACATCGTTGGTGCGGCCCAGCAGCAGTTCTCAAAATCGCTCTTTCTCTCTCTAACTGTTCGCGTGTCTCCTCTTTGCAGTGTTTTCCTTGAATAGTTAACACAACAAATCGATGTAAAAGTTTTATAACGCGTTTACATTCGGCCGGTTTGCAGTCGGAAAATTTGTTTCCCCTGGACACAATAGAGTTCTCCCATGATTTTCGACCGAGGTTAGTCAGTTTAAAACGCGACGTTCGTAGCTACTATTTTTTTTTCTCTTTATACAACCGGTTGTTCGCTTAAAGTTTCCCACGGAATGCAGTGAAGAACACATCCTCGTTCTTTATGGTGATTTATTATTTGTTAATTTTAATTTTTGTAGCGAGTACTGTCTAGAATTGAAACGTCGAACTTGTAATTAATTGATTTTCTTACATTTTTTTTTTTTTTTTGTTCTTAAATTTATTTGGGTTCAATAAATTTCAGAGACACTACAATGATAATCTGTTTGAAATTTCAATACGCAGTAGCGTGAGATTCTCTCGACAACTCGATAGTGTAACAAAACACAATTACTGGGGATACGATTGTATATATATATATATATATATATATATATATATATATATATATTATTTTTTAATTGTACGCAATCTCTCCAAATTAGAACAATCAGCGACAGGGTTAAGAAGTTGCGCACTGCATAAATTCATGGTAGGCTTCCCAATGGTTGTCATTCCTTTTTGATATAGGTATTTAATTAATTATATTTGACCGTTTTGGTGTTCTGAATCAAGTGCCATCTTCGCGGAGAATGCGTACCAACCGATTATTGTGATTTTACGCCCGCTCTACCTATTATAGGGTCTAACTGCCTCAGTCGGTTTTTTAAGCGTCGCTATTGGAAATCTTTGCCGATCTCGCCGTTGCGTACATATCATGGCGCGCATCGACTATCAGCCGCAGGATTTTCGATTGGACTCTGTGGATAATTGCCTACACATCTAAGTTACTCGCAGTTCCTCAAAGTGAAATTCCGTAAGACCATATAATTTTTAAGATAGTTTTGTATAGCATTGACTTTTCACTAAGATTTGTTTCCACTTTTTTCCGTGTAAGTCTTTGATCCAGATGTAAGCCGAAAATATTTTACACTATTCTGGTTTATTATCGGACTACTGTCCGCTTGTATCAAAGTAAATATAACCAGTGTACATTTGCATTTGTCAACTTTAATTTTCCAAGATTTATACCGTTTTTGCGTATATTTATTATATTTCGCGACCGGGCTGCTATCCCCGGATTTTCATTTTAATGTTTTCTGGATTCGTTAACCGAAGACTTACCCCTAGGCTGCGATAATTCAGGAGATTCAAGAAAGGAAAATAAATCTTAATAAGTAAAGAAAGAAAAGGCGAAGCAAGGTAAGAAAACAAAAGGACAAAAAAAGAACGTTTTTTTTTTTTTTTTTTTTTTTTTTTTTTAAATGGGCACGCCAGCACAGGACATTTACCCAGCACAAAAGATTAAAAGAATAGAAGGACATATGGAGCGACAAGTTATATCAAGAAACGATTAGAGACAGAGGAAATGAATGCGGATAACAAGGGAACAACAGAAGGAGATGGAAAAGTGAGAATATAGAGGGCACTGTAAGGTGTAGGGAGGCCAAGGCTAAGCAAATTGGAATAAAGGATCGCGCGTTCAGTAGAAATAAAGGAACATTCAAATAGTACGTGATTTGCATCACACGAGCCATTGAAGGTTGGAGGATGAAAGGGACACAAAGGAGATTGAACCAGAGCAAAGCGGAAACGAGAAGCCGGGAGCAGACTGTGATTAAAACGAAGGCGAACTATAAAAAGAACGTTGTACGAGGTTAAAAAGGATCAGGGAAGCGATAGCGAGTTTTATGTGATTTCCGGATTTATTTAAAACCGGATTAACACAACGACGATTTGTGTGCTATTTTAAAATGTGAAGAAGATAAAAGGACCACTGCCAACGAAGTTCATTTACTTTTAGGCATAAATTCTCAGTGCGTTGAATTTTACGAAAATCATGATATAGAAAAATTTTATGTCGACATGAACATCATTTTCACGGGCGAGTTTTTCTGACCCTTTAACGCTAAATTATTTTTTTAATGTATTATATATCTCTTTCACGGCCTAATTAGATTAGAATAAATTCCATAAAAAATTAACAGACATATTGGAATTTCAAACGGATGATAAAAAGGACACGAAAATGAGACGAGATCAGAAAGTATGACTAATAAATTGTATGAATTATAAGGCAATGGAAAAGTAAGTGAATATATACATATATGTATACACATATGTATATATATGAGTGTGCAAATATAAAAAAATGAGAGAAGAACAAAAACGTGATATAATGCGATGAAGGATCGCCCAAAAAGAACGGGCACCTTATCAAATAGTTGTTAGCGATAGACCGTCATATCTTATACATTAAAAGAAGCAGATGGTGGAGAATAAGATAAATATATAGAATAAGAATGAAATAACTTGACGCAAACGTGATTCTTGAGTTAGAAATGGGTCGGGGTATCCCTTCGAATGGCCGAATTATCAGTCATTTAGATTGCCGGTAACTGGAATTCTCTCTGG
The DNA here is from genome assembly GCA_039619475.1 of Icerya purchasi. Lineage (NCBI taxonomy): Eukaryota > Metazoa > Arthropoda > Insecta > Hemiptera > Monophlebidae > Icerya > Icerya purchasi. The sequence goes on from CM077116.1 coordinate 135,651,429, forward strand.
GAAATACTTTTGCAAATCATTCGGAAAATTAAAAGCTTCTAAAATATCGCCGACAATTTACGAATCAAACATTTTACGAATCCCGACCGTCTTTTATTCTAAAGATACGCTCTCATCACGAATGCATTAATTTCATTGCAGTTACAATCTATGGGGAAATCCGGAGAATCAAAATTCACCTTAAATTAATCATTTTCGCCGCATGATAATGATAAGAAAGCTCTGCCTACGTGTCATATCCGCAATGTGTTCCAATTCCTTCATTCCCTTAATCTCCTAAATTCAATTTAGTATCTCTTCCGTTCCCCGGGCGCATATGACCCGTTTGAGCAGCCGGCGCCTGTACCTTCTAATGTAATAATAAAGCTCTGCCTATTTTAAAATACGAAAAGGATAACATGTCAGGAAAATTTTAAAGGCCGGAGAGAAACACTTTCTACATATACTATTCAATCAGAATAAAAAAATCAAACTGTCCTACATTTATCTAATTTTAATGCAAACTTTAATAACGTAGTAATACCTACATAAATCTAATAAAAATACTAAAAACAAAATAAGAAAAATCCTAGTTAAGTTTTAATCGATAAAATTAACCGAAGAGTAATTAGGCGACGCACGCAAAGCATCAACAATATTTCGGCGAACTTTTAATTCCAATTTAAACGTTCACAACTGGAAGGAAAAACATTAAAGATTTGTACGCAAAGTACGTAATATTGAGGAGTTACCGAAAAGAACGTGTTTAAATAAAAAGGAGTAGACGGAGAAATTTTGGCGGGAAAACTGAGATAGACAGGGTACAGTTTATTATTATTCGTGGAGTTTTCTACAAATTATACACATGCATACGTATATATATAATATATATATATATATATATATACATGTCAGGAAAAAAAACAAACAAAAAAAAAATGAAAATAAAAATAAAATAAAATTCTATATTAAATACCTTCCTAAATTTAAAGAGAAACCCCGTAACAACTGTGTTTGCGGAAATTTTTACAGGTATCGAGAGAAAAAAAATTCTTTTATCCGCGATTCCGTTAATAATAGATGCTATTTTTTTCCGAACGGAAAAATGCAGTATACAATTAATACGCGCAACCGTCGAAAAAAATTAAACAGCGAAAAGAGTAAAAAAATAAACGAAATATTTGCGCGCGAAAAAATAAGATCGCTAATAACATTCGCCAGACATCGCACCGAATAAAACCGGACACACGCGGTACCGAATAAGCGCACAGCCGTCCTAGTCCGTAGTGTGCGCCTTCAATCGCAACTAGTAAGTTCGAACGTCTGTGCGAGCGACTAAGACAACATACTAGACGTAAAAAAGCGAGCCAAATCTCCGAGCGGCTCGGAATCAAGTCAAGCCGGTGTGCGGCGGATAGCGTGCTGACCGCCGACAACTCACCACCACCAGCGAAGGAATGTAGAAGTAGCTGAAGGAGCGGTTGGCCTTCTCGATAGCCGGGGCTGTTGCAGGAGGCTGCGGCAACAGCCGCCGATTATCTGTCCAAGTGTCCTCAACGCGGCGCAATCGCTACTCTACAGCTCCAACACAACAATCCCATTCCTAATTCTTCCGGAGTCGCGGCGACGGTCTCCGTCCCACAGAAAGAATTCAGTTCCTTTCGATTCGAAATTCTTCACTCGCATCATCCGAATCGTTTCATCTCTGTCCGATAAGTCCGCCATCGACAGACGGAACAACTAGGAAGCGCTACAAACATCAGCCGTGATAGCAGAAAAGAGGTTCACAATAGTACAAGTTGGAGGCCGGCGAGAATATATAATATATAAATGGTCTAGATAGTAGCCGGAAGATGATGGCTCGCTCTCTCTTGCTCCCACGACGCGCCAATAAAATCGACGTGTAACCCTGTGCGTCGTCATCCTGGCAAAACATTCGCCGAATATTTCAATTCGTTCATTACAGAGACACCGTTCAACGTCGTCCGCACCAACGTCTCACTGCCGCAGTACAGTGTAATACGATGCTTAATATGCGCTCCTCAGCAATATCTCCGCCGCCGGTAATTACGTAAAATACGTATATTATCCGTAGACGTGCTAAAAACTTTAATTAGAAATCGTCAAATTACCAAATTCGCCCCGAACATCGAAGGTCATTCGGTGCGCCACAAGTAAAACCTTGTTTTCTTTTTTTTGAATAATCCGAATTAATTTTAAAGTAGCCAAAAAATTTACAGCAATACGTCGGCTGTCATTTGGGCATACTTTGGTTCAAGATAATTAATTAGCTAAAGCGTCTCTGTCCGGTAAATTTCCAAAACACGACCAATACACGCGTGTTTTGCGACTTGAGCATTTTACAATAAAGAATTTCGAATCAGTTTTTAAATACACTGTCATTCACGGATATTGCTAGAGTATTTCCGTAAAATGAAGTCTTCGGGGCGCCGAAAAACCAAAAATTAAAAAAAAAAAAATGCAGCATGAGAATAGATTTTCGTTTTTGACCTTTTTTATAATTGCAACAGATAAGCATTTAGGGCCGATTTTTTACATGCCAATTATTTTGGAATAAGACATTGTAAAGAAGCACATTAAAGATAAAAATATTGTCATCTTAACATTTCGACATTTATTAACACCGCTCCTTTCAAGCCGTAATCTCTTTTAACGAATAATTTTCGGAGAGGTATTATTCGTTTATAAACTTTCATCGTAAGATTCTATCTGTCATTATTATTATTATGTTCTTTTTTTTTTTTTTTAATTTAATTTATTTTATACAGAAGCAAAAAAAACCTAATAAGACAGCAGTCTGGAGCTTAAATAACTCGAAACTGGAATAATACAAGTACAAATAAACGATTCGAATACATTATCGCGGAGATTTCTTTTTTGTAACTAGCCCTAAGGTAGTTGTTTCAGGAAGACGACGATTTGAAGTTCAATATATATATATATATCTAATAACAATTAAGCGGCTACATAAACATTCGAAGGCGAGTAGAAATTCAAAGTAGATATAAATGAAGAGAGAAAAAGATTATTCCAACAGAGACCTGCTTTACAACATGACCCGATATTCTTTGGAAATGACCGCTTCGGCAGGCAATATAAATAAACCGACATTTGCGACGCATATTTAAGAATTCTGTTGGTTAGAAACAGATAAAGCTGACTAATACTAATAATCGGTCAAATACATTGTTTAATGTTTTTTCTAAATGTTATCATTTAAAAAGTTATAAACCCGTAGTTGTATTAAAACGTTATACTGTATTTCGGTGTTTGGTAAATGTTGGGTTTAAAGACCTGAGCGAAGGCCTTTATAGTATAATATATTTATAAAAAAAAAATATATCACTTTTATAAAAAAACAACAACGGTAACACAGAATAGTAACTTAAAACACATTTGTTTTGTTTTTTTTTGGCCAAATTGCTTAATAGTTAATTGATGCCGGGCCATAAAAAAAAAAAACAACAAAAAAAAAACGTTCGTTTTTTTTCTTAATAAACTTAAAATTTTCTCCAGTTGCAATGAAAAACCAATTCGTCACGAAAGGTGTGTAAGATTTTGACACAGATAAATCGCATCCGTATCGTCGAATTTTACATAAATTTCTACATTATAACACCTGTTGTTTACAAAAGAATGGAGCACTGCACTTTCAACTAAAAAGTGTAGTTTAAAAATTGATGATCTTTAAATGCCGAATTGAAGACAACAATGATGATACACGAACACAATTTTTCTCACGTAAATTTTAATATTTCCATTTTGCACATGCAATCCTTATAATATGTTCTTCTTAAGCAATCAAAAGAAAAAAAAAAAAAAAAAAAAATCGACGTAAATCAAAATAAGTTAAAAGTTTACGAAATTCTATATAAGCTTTAGAACTGGTAAATGATAAATCAGATTGAATTTAAAGGGTGTCTCTCTCTTGTTGTTGGTCAAATCTTTTATAGTCATTTCCGACAAAAACGGTTGGAAAGGGAAAAAGAAAAGAAAAAAGATCCGACGGAGATTTTGTCGCAGAGTTGGTTGTTAAAAATTGATCGTCTCCATCGTCTCTACTAGCGGGTAATACCAAGTTCTACAGCGCGAAACAGGACAATCGCCCATCAGAACGGTTATTTCGTTAATTGAATTACGCAACTGCAAAAATAGTCGAAAAAAGTAAATTAATGTCAATCCAAAAATACAACTTAAGTCTATATCGGAATATCAACTATCACAGAGGAACCAGAAAAAATTATTAACTCAATGTGTACCAAGGATCATCATCAACAACAGTGATACGTACAATTTCGCTTTCATTTTAAATTATTCGTATATGGTATTGTTGCTTTTTCAATTAAATAAATACTAGGAAAAAAAACGAATTAATAAAATCGCAATAGTATTAATAAATAAATATAAAAATAATATACTAGCGACGTTTCTGTAAAGCGTATATGAGAGTCAGCGGTGACATTTCTGCGGGCATAAAAAAAAAAAAACAAAAACATTTCAGTTGGCTTCCCTGGTGGGGCTTTAAATTAACGGATATCGTTTCAGTTCGTAAATATATTTCCACGATTAGTTCTTAATTGTTGCAACATTCGCAGGTAACTAGAATTACAGCTCGCCCACATGTGACAATAATATTACTTTCCGCATGTGACAGTAAGAATAGCGGACGTGTAGTAACATTACACAACATAAACATGGAAAAAAAAATCGGCTTATATGAAAAGAAAACCTCACTGTCCGCAGATGTACGTGTCGCTTTTAAATGTCTCAAGCGAGATTTTAACGTTTTACTTAATTCTTGAATGACCAGTTATATTTTTTGTTCGTACATCCCGTAATTGATTCGAATATAGTCTTTGTTTTCTTTGCAAAGGTAATAAAAAAATTTTACCCATCTTGATCGTGGAAAACATTTTTTTTTTTTTTTTGCTTCCAACCACACCGGAGGTCACGGGTTCGAGACTTGTCTCGTTCCGGATCAAAGTCGCTCTTAGGTCTATACCTAATCTGAAATAATTGGGTACCAGAGAAATCTGGAAAGATATAGGCGGATCCCAAGTAGAAAAGAACTGGCCCCCCTAATGTCATCAGTATCATTGGGCTTTGTACATTGTGAACCTTAACTTCACAATCCATGATACCTTATCAAGGTTATGGGACTTACTTTACTTTACTTTACTTCCAATACTAGCTTCGTTTTGTCGCGACTTCCAAACTAGAAGCGCTTACACACGCACACCGAACACCGGGACTACTTTCAGTTTCCGCATTAATGATGAAGCGGGCGCGATATTCCGATTCGTATTTTCTTGATGTGACATTAAAGCGACGCTATTCGATTCACAATAACTCACTGCCAGCCAATGTTGAATAAATTTCATCGCTAATCCCGCGCCACGATACAATTTACTATCCGCTTTTAAATATTGATCTAGAAAATTTCCATGAAATTAAATTCCTTCGGGACGATTTGTTTAAACGAAATAAAACGTTCGCAAATACAAGTTAATAATCAAAGATTGACCCCCCCCCCCGAGCCGGGATAAAATTCTCGACGCGTTTAGAAGAAATTGAAATCACGTTCCAACTACCGCCATTGTACTGGTTCCGTCATATCATTGTCCTTTTTCAATAATTCAAGTTAATTCCAATTTTTGTTCATTAAACGAATCATTTCGACGGTTAATGATGCTCCTCCAATAATGTCTGTGATCGGTGAAAACTGAAGGAATCCTTTAATTTTTTCTCGCACAAGGTCAATATAACGAACACAAAGTGACGACACTGGTTCATTACTAGAAGTATCACTTGTTTCGTCGACCTGTACTGTGAAACACTGCGATCTGTTTACTCTGCTACAGTGCTTTGACGCCAATAATTTTATTTTCAGTTTTAGTACTATTAAGACTGGTTCATGCGAAATGGGTTCCTTTCAAATTTTCATCTCCACTTCTCGCTCTGAACGAAGAACAACTCTAAAATTATCATCATGTTCAGTAGGCTTTTCATCATTTAGTGAAATTGGTTCGTAGATGCCCTCTAACTCTATAAGGGCTCGTAGAACACGCAAAAAATTACTGTCTCTATTGTAGAAATAATTTTATTTCTGTTACCGTCCGCTTATTTCTTAAAACTCAATCCGCTCGTCAACTGGGGTCTTATGCGCGAATATTGATAAAAATTGATTTATTTTAAGCTCTACACAATCGCTATTCTATTTAATGAAATCGTAAAAAAGGTGCAATAGAGACACCGCTTTTTTCCAAAATAAATACGTTCCCACATTTCTCGTTTTCCCAGTTTTTTTCAAAACAGCAGTATTAGTATATATAATTTCCAAATATTTCGCGATACATTTTTTGCGATAGCGGCCGGTGATAAAATCTCGAATCGCTTATTTAAAATTTTTATTTATCGTTAAAAAATTAATAAAATTCATTATCAGACTTCCCATCTCTCCTGTTTCATCGTTTTGATTATCTTAGAAAATCCCAAGAGATATTTTATTAACTCTACACGGAGACTATTAAAAATGTACTTATTCTAGAGTGTTATAAGTATTTTTAATAAATTTTCATAACGTTCAAGTGTAGTCTTTATGACAAGCAGATGTTTTTGTATCTCCTTCATTGTCTTTCAACTAATTTCCGTGATTAATGAAACTCCCTAACTTCTCTCGGCATTACAGAAACTTCCTCCTCCTCTACCAGTTGCAAATTAAAAAAAGAAACAAAACATCCATTCATTAAGGCTGTAAAAACTGCCGTTTTCTGAGTTAAAATGAAATAGGAAGTTTTCATTACATTCGATGCTAAATAGTTATTATCCACATTCAAATCCACAAACGTTCTTGCACATTTCGTTTAACGGTAAAATCCATTTCGATTTTTTGAATTGAAAAATAATTTAAAAAAGTATATGTTTAGGAGTAATGTTTTCAAATACAATCAGTATGTATTAGGCTTGTAAATCGGACTTTGGGGACTTCAAATTCATGCTACATTTCCATACGACAAGTAACATTAATAATACTTTGTCATTCATTCGGTTCTTGATTTTAAAATTGTAGGTTTTCATATTCCCTGTATATTCCAATGAAATTTTTTTCGCTAATTTTTAAGTCTGGTTATATTATGCAAAGAAACATTTAACCAGATTTTCCCCTTTTCAACGATTATTTTAATGACTAGTCAGTAAAAAATCACCCATATACTCTTTTTGGATCACCGTTGACAATTATTAGTAAACAAAGGATGATACCATTGGGATTATTCTACACGGTCAAAAGTTATACGCAGTAAGGTTAAGGTACGTGTAATATAGGGAGCGGTAGCATCACCTCTTTTTTTAAAATGCGCCACTTTTTTTCTACTAAATTTTTTAAAGAAATAATAACAGAAAATCGAAATAACATACTCTAGATCCCCCATTGGGGCAATATGTATTCTTCTTCCCTTGCAGATTTATTTCGATTTTCTGTTATTATTTCTTTAAAAAATGTAGTAGAAAAAAAGTGGCGCATTTTAAAAAGGGAAGTTACGCTACCGCACCCTGTATTTCCGTCAGTGACGAGAAATCGCGCTTTCCCTATTTTTCTTTTCTATGACCCGTAGTAATTAGCACTAATAATATTTTAATTTTTTGACCGACTACATTAAAAGTTCTTTTCTGATAGTACTTTAAGTCTCAATGGTTTTTGTTATATTACTAAAAAATTCTCTAAAGAGCCCCCCCCCACCCTTTTTTAACATTAATTTAAAACGATCACCCAGCGATCTTCAACGATGTACAACAAAGGGCGTCATTAAAATCTGTCTAAAAAATCGAAAGTTATACGTCTACAAACATACAAAAAAAAAAACAAAAACAAACAAAAAAACCGATGGGACAATCATATAAGCTTCTTCTTTTGAAGCCGGTAAAAAACTTGTTTTCAGTATTAAAAGAGAAACCGTTAAAAACGAACAACGTTCGTAACCTCAAAACGTTCTGGAATTTACAGACACACATTCGCAACGTGAGGTCGCCGCGTATAAAAGCGGAATAATTATTGACACGTCCTTACTACAACTCGATGTTCTCCGATTTTTTTGTTTTTTTAATTATTACCCCAAAAAAAAGAAATTAGAAGAAATATTAGCTCCGTACAGATTGAACTGTAAGGCAGTACTCACCAGCTTTATAATTTCGTTAAAAAGAAAACAACAAAAAATACAGACCATACCGTGGGTTTATCGCTGTTGGTCGCTTTCATGGTTGAACACATAACTATAGCGAGCTGTTAAAGGATATCAGAAAAAGAAAGTGCATTTGAGAGACAGGAATTTAAAGAAACTTGTATTTCCGAAAGAAAAAGAAGTACAATACGAAAATAAAATGTAGGTGAAGCAAGAGAATAGGCTGACTTTTGAAATCAATTTTCTTGTTGGGACTGCGTTATTTTGGACCATTAGATTTGAATATAACATCCAGGAGTGCAAACAAAACTCTAAACTGGAAGCAACGATCCTGCTCATTTGCTAACCGGCTGGGGACTCACGTAATAAAATGAGTTCAAAAGCCTTGTCAAGGATTTCGAAGTTAGATTTACAAACGCACTGAATATTCAAGTAGCCAGAGAGATTAAATTAATTTTCAGTCCCGTAGTTTTTATTAGCGATAGGCAAAGATTATAAAATAAATATAAGATCCGGTTATTGCCTTTTAGGCTAATCCTGGCATAGTTTTTTGTTATTTTTTTTTTTTTTTTAAGAAGCCATTCCTAGCCTATTGGCTATCAGTAGCTACTATGGCAAATGATTGTGACGTGAGAGGTTCGTAGTCCAATGACTAGTCTCTGTATTAGTAACTTAGGTGTTTTTTTTTTTTGCTAAGCCAAGTCTAAAGGTTTTGTTCTTCTTAGCCTGCGCACTTGCGGTGAATTGTCCAGTAGGCCAATTGCAGTCCACTTCGTGTGATTATATAACCGCTTCTGATGTTTTGTTGCCATCCTCTTGATAACATCAGCTACATACTCCATACAAAGGTCATCGTGTATGGTTTTGTTCCTTACGTACAATAACATTTTGGTATCTTTGCATTTTCATAATATTGCTCTTTGCACTGCAGCTCCACAATTCGCATCCATACTTCCATATCGGAGCGAGTAGTTGGTTGTATAATATCAGGGTTTTTTCAAGGACAGTTGAGACTGTTTTCTTAATAGCCAAAATGTAGTTTGTTGGTTTTGATTCTGAGTTCAGCCTTTTTTTGTGTCAATGTGCTTACGTTATGTTAGCTTCTGGTCTATAAGACTAGGTATTTAACGTCTTTTTTGATTGGCACTATCTTGTTATCGATTTTTATATTTTCTGGCTCTATATGACTATTTGTAAATACTATATGTGCTGATTTATTTTCATCGTAATTCGCCATTTCTTGCACCACGACATAACTTTATTCACTGCTCTTTGCAATTTACCATTTGCTTTTGTTTGACTTAAATCAGAGCACAATAGTGCAGTGTCAATTACAAAAGTTGCCATTAAGGAATTGTCTTCAACTGGTGTATCTGCTGTAAAAATAAGATACAATAACGGCCCCAAAACACTTCCCTGAGGAACTCCTGACTTAATTGGATATATGTTAGATATTTCGTCTCCGTACTTATGATTTGGCAGTACCTTTCATCCGGATACGATGAAAACAACTCGTAATAATGATTTGGAAAACTTTTTTTATTTTATACAACCGCCGTTAATAATTCTATATTGCTCTAACTTCATTACTTGCTCGAATATTTTATTTTGTTATTTCTATTATTGTCATTATTATAAATGTAAAATAAATAAATTCCTTAATAACGAGAAAAGATTAGTATAAAATGAATTACTTTAATAAATTAAAACAAATAACTTACTTTAAAAACACGGTTATTTTGGACATAGCTCATCGTCAGCTGACAACATAGGGTACACTTCATTAAAACTAAAAAAAAATAGTGTGCTTTTAGTTTTAACTAATAGTACGGAGTTAGCTAGCTGATGATGGGCTATGCCCGCAGGAAACGTGTTATTAAAATAATACCTTATTTTAATTTGTTAAATTAACACTTATTTTTGTTTGGTATTAAGATATTTATTTATTTTATATTTATGAATTGTTAACAAACAAGTTACGGATTTATCTAGACCATCATTATTACTTATTATTTTTATACGTAGTCGATTTAAATTTTTTATTTTTATTTTTATAATTGTATTAATCAAATTTTTACAATAGTGTGACGGATCGACCATAGAATTAACCTACATAAAATACGAACAAACAATAATTAGTGAAAATATATTAAAATTGTGTATGCACAGCGCTGTTTTTATCGCTGTGCCGACAGCCATTAGCTTTGACTGCAATGATTCCTTCGGCGGGTGGAGGTTTGAATGAAATTCAATTAAATCACCCAGTTCGAACAACGATCCCCTGTTTTTCGGACTTGACAATTTTTTCAAAAATTTTCTTCAACCGGATGAGGGGTCTCAACCATTTGCTTGGTTTGCCACCAACTTCTTTTAGAAAATTAATTAAAACATGTTTTTTTTTTTTTTTCAGCCGCCACCTTTCTTCTATTCGATGTTATGCATTTGCAATACCTAGATCAATCGAGATGTGAAACTCGCTCTGTGTCGATACTGAATAATCTAATCGATAACAAAATCTCATTCACGCGTCCATGCTCACGGCTCAACATTTATTTTTGTACATTTGGATTTTTAAATTATTTTACGTTTTACTAATTTATGAAATTATTTACTTTTACTCATAATAATATGTAATATACATATTATAAAACACATTATTTTTTAAAAAAAATACTTCTTTTTAGTTTGACTATATAGTCTATTAATTATCGAGAAAAAATTTTGTTTCTTTCCAAGTAAAAAAATATAAATGTTAAATTAAATTTTTTCTTTGTACATGCTTCCGTCTTTTTCTTGTTTTTTTTTTTTTTCTTGATTTTATTACTAATACAACTTTGTTTCGATCATGAAAACCCCAAACACCGATTATCAAAGCAAGCGTATTATAACTACGGTTATTTTATAGTCGTCTAATAACTGTAATATCTATTACACTGAAATTGCAGGGGCGATTATTATAAATCGTATTAGAACGCAGAATTTCTAATTTCTCTCGCACATTGTATATTTAAAGAATAAATAACTCTAGCTGCACGTAGCACGCTGCAATTATGTTAGCATGCCTGAATATGGGGGACCTAGGGGCCAGAGGGGCTGCAGCCTCGGGCACCGCCGTATAAAGGAACCCCAAGGGGCTTTCATCTCCGACATGGATAATGAAACGTGCAATAATGATATTTTTCTAAACATTTATATTGCATATAGAATATTTGTAACTATACCGATTAAAAATTGCAAGACGGAAAGATCTTTTTCGATATTAAAAAGAATAAAAAATATTTACAGATCAACCATGCTAGATGATAGATTATCGGCATTATCACGATTACCGATCGAAACAGATTTTCTCCGTTCAGTAGATTTAAACGATATTATATAAGAATTTGTAGAAAAAAAAAAGAAAAAAAAACATGAAAAAAATTCATTGTTTAAAATTATATATATATATATATATTTTGGCATCGAAAATTCTACCCGTTGTCTATATGGTATTTAGTTTTGTTTACATTAATAATTATATGTTAATTCGTGAATTCAAAATAATATAATTAAATTAAATTTTAAAAAATTTAGTTCTTCTATAAAACTGATAATTTTGGCACTTGCGAAAAGAGCCCCTAATATTTCCGTACCCCTGGGCCTAGCATACACTTAATCCGGGCCTGTATGTTAGCATTATTATACATATTTAAGAAGCGAAATAAGCCGACTGAGTTCTATTTCCACTGACTATTCTTACATATCCGCAACTATTTCGAACCGGGTGTAGAGCTAATTTCAACGCCGGACCATAAATTTCCTAACCAAGCATGACATAGTTCAGCTTACTATTTATAATCTTAATTATTCGACATGTCGATTTTTTTTTTTTCAAATTTACGACAAAATTAAAATCCGATTTTATATAATCACCGTACAAAATTAGAATGCAGTTTCAAAAACATTTTTTTTTCAAGCAATAATTTTGCAGGCTTCCGGGCGAAAATACACATCGAAGGAACAAAGTTTTGCATCCATATATATCCGCAGAAACAATTAAAAAAAAAAAAAAAAAGAGTTATAAATGTTCATATATACCAATAAAGTAAAAAAAAAACAAAAAAAAACCAGAAAGGTGAAGAGATAAAGATAAACAATTGTTAGAAATATTAATCATTCACTTTCAGAAATTAATGGCGAGCTGTTACGGAAAATATTTTAATTTTTTTTCTCTTGTCCTTCTGGGATTTCAAACGGATATAATAGCGTCGTTGAAATGCTGTTTATCGGTAAACAATCAACAAATGATCAAGCACGAAGCTACGGGCACGTTGTGCACGATGTAAACAATATAAAAGACGTATAGGGCAAATGAAGGGAAAACAAAAATGTCGGCCGTCCCCTCGTAGCACGGCTCAATGCACGGTGTTAATGAAAAAACGCATCAACATGGAAAAGGGGGTTACTGGCCGGTTTGACAGATCGGTATTCGACAAAAAGTCCGATGTTTTGCACTGAGAGCGGTAGGTAGAAGATGGCTGGTTCGATAGAGCGAAACAAGATCCATTACCGATGCTGCGTACTTGTTTACAACCAGTCGTCACTGATGCTGGTTCGTCCTTACCGAAAAGATAGAACACTGTTCCCCATTCATGAAAACGCCCGTTGGAAATAAAATTCATCGCCTACGACAACACGAAATGCGGCAAAGAAACAAACCAAACAGGTCGGCGTCTTCCGAAAAATTCAATGAACAACAATATCCATAACGAGTCCAATATCGACCGCAACTTCCATAAATGGCCCACACCTTCCATTTCTCGTTGTTAATTTAACAACACCGATATGCCCGCTGACGTAGCGTGTGCTCCGTGGAAAGTTAAAAAATACCCTGAGGGCGAATAACACGCATCTCCTCTCGTTTCATTTTCAGCTACTAATTCAATCATTTTATAGCAATAACACACATTAAAGGCGAGCCTTATTTGCGGAATTAATATTAAAATTATCCGGTTTATTTTTAAAGTACATTATGCAAACGCCCAGTGCAGTAGTCAATAAAAAAAAAAAAAAAGACAAAGATTTATTTGGTCAAGAATGATCTTTACGATACTTTTATGAGGCGCGGACTTTTCGTATAGCTGAGAGAAAGTGCCTTAATGGCGCACATATGTGATGTTAGCGACGTGTTGTACCATGGACAACAGAACCAACCCTTCCACACTGGATAAAATTAGAGTTAACAGAAGGATGTCCGCGGAAGTAACATTGCAAATAGCACTACCATATTTCGGAATCGTGCGGATGGTCACGAAGCTGCTTGTGGAAAGGGGTACACACTAGACAACACGTGGACTTGCGCCAATTCACCATGCTCGTACCTTGATCATAGGCCTTTCATGACTGTATGCGGACGGCATGGGATCGGGATGGTTGGAGAAATAAGGTAAATCAATAGTACCAACAAGTGGGGTTATATCCATCAATATTATTACTCTTCCATCTATAGCTACTTATTCTCGAACCCCGATTCCTTCTGACTATCCAAACTTCCCTTCCTTCTCATCGCTAGTTTCTTGACCGCCTCCCTCTATGCGGTGCTCTAGTTTCTCGGCGATATGGGCTTCGTGTGCGCGCTTCATGGTTTTTTCGTTTTTCTCTCGCTGCATCCCCCTAACAACTGATAGCACAACTGATTCGTAAGAATGACCGTCACTTTCCATTGAATAAACTTATTTCTGCTCCTCCCTTTTAACAAACAGCATTCCAGCAACTTCGTGTTTATTCTTTCTCTTGCTTCTTCTTCGGCCATCTAAGCGTTTGCTTAACTCCTCTCTACCGCAATTCTTGGGCCAACAGCGTCAATTGTTTTTGGTATAAAAATTGTTAAATTCATCTTGAATTAAAATGAGAAAATAATGATTAATTAAAGAAAGTTAAATGATACAGAAACTGAAGTACTAATAAACAGATAAGACCTATACTGTGGAATGTTTGTGACAAAAACTTTAAAAACACACATGAAAATTATGGTCGGAAATTGGTGTAACAGGTAATTTAGTATTCATTTGCTTTATTAAATTTATTTATTGTGATTATGCTATTTGTGAGCAACACGCATATTGTAATTACAGAAATAATGTTCACTAATCGGGGTAAATGAAAATTACTGGTAATTTTTTTTCTTCAATTTTATTAATTAATTGTTGTTATCGGCTGAAAAATCGTGTAAAACACGCCGCTTTGCACGGAGTATTTCAAATGCGCATTCCACAGTTTTCCGAGCTCTTGAAAGTTTGAGGTTAATATTTTTCTCTATTGCGAGTTACTGTACTTAAATGTTCCCGGGGTAACATTCTGGTGTACTCGAAAAACTTTTCTCGATCCTAAATTACAAAATAAGTGATAAATATTCACCAGATTTCTATCGTTCTCTGTTTATTGGATGTACGGCGTATTTTTTTTTTTTTTCTTTTAAACAATCCGCGTGTAATCAAAATGATGTATTTACAGAAAGTAGTAATAGCTTTAAAAAACCAGAGAACGACGGAATAACAAATGAACGTTAACTATAGATATATCAGTTAAAGACAATTCCTTAATGGCAACTTTTGTAATTGACACTGCACTATTGTGCTCTGATTTAAGTCAAACAAAAGCAAATGGTAAATTGCAAAGAGCAGTGAATAAAGTTATGTCGTGGTGCAAGAAATGGCGAATTACGATGAAAATAAATCAGCACATATAGTATTTACAAATAGTCATATAGAGCCAGAAAATATAAAAATCGATAACAAGATAGTGCCAATCAAAAAAGACGTTAAATACCTAGTCTTATAGACCAGAAGCTAACATAACGTAAGCACATTGACACAAAAAAAGGCTGAACTCAGAATCAAAACCAACAAACTACATTTTGGCTATTAAGAAAACAGTCTCAACTGTCCTTGAAAAAACCCTGATATTATACAACCAACTACTCGCTCCGATATGGAAGTATGGATGCGAATTGTGGAGCTGCAGTGCAAAGAGCAATATTATGAAAATGCAAAGATACCAAAATGTTATTGTACGTAAGGAACAAAACCATACACGATGACCTTTGTATGGAGTATGTAGCTGATGTTATCAAGAGGATGGCAACAAAACATCAGAAGCGGTTATATAATCACACGAAGTGGACTGCAATTGGCCTACTGGACAATTCATCGCAAGTGCGCAGGCTAAGAAGAACGAAACCTTTAAACCTGGCTTAGTAATTTAAAAAAAGAAAAAAAAAAACCTTTGTAAAAACTATTCAAATATAAGTAACTAATACAGGGACTAGTCACTGGACTACGAACCCTTCACGTCACAATCATTTACCATACCAGCTACTGATAGCCAATAGGCTAGAAATGGCTTCTAAAAAAAAAAAAAAAAAAATTATTTCCCGCTGAAGTTATAAATACTGTCGTTTAATTAGCGTTCTACGCTCGTCGATTCTATCGCAGCTAAAGCCTTACACTCCCCGTTTTACTATAATTTTTTACGATTAAATGTTAAAGATTATTCGATATTTTAACTCGGTCAATTCTAGCGGAATTATTTTATCCTTCGAATACACGCTTTAAAACACACGTGAACGTTAAATGGAAAATAATCTCGATGCTTATTTCGCAAATCTGAAAAAAACACTCCACTAGGAACGGAGCCTTTTTTCGAGATCGAAAAAAATCATGTACGACTACGAGCTTTTTAAAGCTGGACCAAAAAATTTAAAATAAATTCCAGCTTACATAATAAAATAAAAAATGAGGGGAGGGGAAAGTGCTAGCCTGAAATCGTGCCTGGGCTTAGTTTCATTTTCGATTAAACAGGATATCTACGAAGTAAATTAAAAAACAGAAAAAATATTTTACGATCTTTTTCCAACTTTCAACTTTGCACAATATTATTGCGCGGAAGAATAATAAAATGCGTGATGTGATGTTTCGGTGTGAACGCAATGCCGACAAATGCCGTTTTATTTATTTACACACCGTAATATAGTCAGCGGAGAAAACTAGAAAGCCTTGTGTTCTGTGTATGTAAACGATAAAACACCTCGCCAATACTAAATACATATATATATATAGAGAGAGAGAGAGAGAGAGACCTACGCACACACACACTTCATTCTCTTTTTATGGGCAACAATTATCCTACAAATATATACGTCCATTAAGTTCCGAACTAAACATTCCCGAAATGATGAAAACAAATAATGGACTACCTTTACACACTATTCTATCCGAAGAACATCCCTGAAAAGGTCACCGGAATTCGTACAATGAATACCGGATATCGCCGGAATTTCTATTACAAAAAAAAAAAAAAAAAAAAAAAAACTGTCAAAATTTATATAAAGAATATTAAAACTTATTAGCAATTTAACGTAGCGCAAAAATTTAAATTTGCATCGAGTTTACTAAAACTTCAATTCGAAAATACACAAAATTTTACCGAATGAACGGTACAAAATCAACTTTATAAAAGAATTAACACTTCTTAATTACGCGCTTATATTTTAACCGCTGCCGTATAATATACCGCTATATATATATATATATATAGGCAAAGACAAATTCAATACCTTTTTCGCCTCTGTTTATTAACCGATTTTCTTTTCTATTTTTTCTTTTTTGTTTAGTAGCTATTGACGATCTTTTGTGTTATCAGTACACAAAATTTTGGAAATATTTTTTTTCTTATTTAAATAAAAAATTAATACAAAAAATGAAAAAAGAAATCGATATATAGTCAGTAAATCTGTTCTTATTAAAATGTTTCAATTTTTCTTAATGATCATCATTATTGGCTTTTTTGCAGTGTACTAAATCTTATAAGGTGTGACATTTAATATCAATAAATGAGGGTTTTTAAATTGTGATTTACTGTTATTTTATTGAATTTCGTTTTTATTCAATTATAATAGTACTAAACTGTTTTGTATTGTAAGTACAAATAAAAGTGTATGTTCTCAGATATACAATGAACAAATGTATAAGAGTAGAAAACAAAACTTTTTGGAAATGTGCAAATTCATATATATGTTTTAACAAAATTTTTAATAATACTTATGGTCGAATTTCGATTAATGTGCGGATACTGGTCATTATAAACTAATTAATAATAAAGCAGCTGTTCGAAAAAAATTTATTCAATACTATCGGCGGATATTTATCACTTTTGAAAATACCAAAACTAGTGTCAACGCGTTTTCACCGAAAGCGCGTGTAACTCTCTAGCGCTTAAATTGTTGCAGTAAACGAATACGCCATAAGATCAAGCAGAGACCTTAAAATTATTAAACGGTCAAGACGATTATTCTTTTTTTTTTTTTGTAATAATT
Source organism: Icerya purchasi (assembly GCA_039619475.1). Classification (NCBI taxonomy): domain Eukaryota; kingdom Metazoa; phylum Arthropoda; class Insecta; order Hemiptera; family Monophlebidae; genus Icerya; species Icerya purchasi. Next base: position 135,668,958 of record CM077116.1, read on the forward strand.
CTTAGCGATGTTTTGTTCTCAAAGTGACTAACCATGGAAAGAAAACAGACTATTACAGAGCGGCATGGACACACTCGGAAATCAATAACACCTTATTAATCAATTTCAACGCAAATACGAAAAAAAAAGCAAGGTCAGTTAAACAAATTTAAAAAACAAAGAAATTTAATTTTAAATTTGTAATATCAAATACATATTTTTCGCATGGCATTCCTGTAAATAATAACGTGTTTAAAAATTTTTGCAATTTTATTGCTCATTTCCGATTTTTTTTTAAACATTCGTTAATGATTTCATAACCTCCAAATGTGATAATTCTTTTTACATTATAATAAGAAAAATATTATAGCTGATTTAATTCTACCCGTTTAGCAACAACGTCCACACAAATAACGAATAATACGATCATTACACGCAATCCAAACCGTAGATAATAAAAGAAACTTCAAAGAACATAAAACTAAATAAACTTAATAAATGCGAATGAAAAAGATAAATTAACGAATGCGTATTAGAACCAAATTCAGCTCATTTATGCTACATATAAAAAGGGGCGGATCCAGAGAGACATTTTCTAGAGGGAAATTGTATAATTACGTAATATCTTCAGTAGATTAAAGAAATACCTTGTTTCATAAAGAAAATCAAAAAACGATCACCGCTTTCCGAATTTAAAAATATTTTAAAAATCCACAGTTATTACAGTTTAATTTAAATTTTGTTTTATTTTTAGGTGAAAAATAAAACGAAATTATAAAATCGTAACCAAAACGGTAGCGTAGAATTTAAATAATAAATTACTAGAAAGAATAGAACGATAGTATTTTTATTAGATTTTACTACTTTTTCATTTTTGTTAATAATCCGATCTAAATTGTCTGTAAGCAAATTTAAATATATGTATATATTTCTCATTGAACTATTTTCATTTACATTGCAAAATAAAATAAAAAAGACAAAAGATCGACGACAGCTGCGTTTATAAAAACGTAACATTAATAGTTTTATTAGAATTAAATATTAGTTATATAATTAAATCCGTAGGTATTAGACAGTTATACAACTTTTATGTTATAAATGAAGTTTCTCTGTTGTTACAAATTTTTTCATCGAGGTTTTTTAGTTGATGTACCCTATCCCCCAAAAGTTCGTGTATATTTCACACCAAAGTCGTTACTTCAAAGGAATATCGAGCGTGACGGTGTAAAACAGGGACCTATTTTACTTACAATAGCGGGCTATCATAACTTTTTTCCGTCTGTGTTCATTTATATTTTTGTATTATTCGTGCTTGCCTTCGAACATCTATCTACTAGCCCTTCACTATCGGATTACTCTTAGAATCATTATACACTGTTAGCAGTTCCGTTAAACAATACAAAGAAAAAAATCTTCGCAATAATGCATGTCAATAGTTTACTTGCATTTATAATCTTATTTCGAACTGTTTAAGCTCCAGGCTGCCGTCGTATTTTAATATTTGCTTCGACAAAAAAAAAACAAAAACAAAAAAAAAAAACAATAATTAACGACAAACCATTTTTATTAATAAACCCATGCTTCATAATGTATCAATAAAAGTACACTGATGAATAGCTAAGAAAAACTTTTAAAAACGAATAATAAAATATAATTTAGTTCATATTAAAGAGCGCTCTTTTCATCGTTATATCATCGCACGCTGGAAAAGAGAAGTGTATTTTTTTATCCAAAATTTCAAGCTTTAACCCCTCGAAGGTATCTAATTTTAAAGATGGAAACACGAATACTCCAAACTGAGAAATATCCGGAAATACTCGTATTTTTAACCTTGTTCAAAATTTTTTAATTGAAATAGTCGAGTCGCAAAGAGGAACGGGCGCGTCGTTTTCGCGCTGTTTTGAACTTTTCGCCAACTTCGAAAATTTCGTTGAGGAAATGAAGAATGGTTTCTTTCCCCTGACAAGTAGCGAGGGTCTTTCCATCGATACATGTATGAAAAAAATTTTCTCTTAAAATTTTGAAGCTCCTCGAGGATCTAAATATAAAGTTGTTAGCTCGACTATAGTGTTCCTGTGAAGCGTTTTTTTATGCACATGTTGGGGGGATAAATTTCGGTTTCTTCAACTTTTTTATTTGGACTATTACTCACATTGACATTCTTTTTTCTTTCCTTTTTTAGTCTGAGGGAAGGAAGCCCTAAATAATTTTTTAGGAGTGTTTTTTTCTTTTCTTTTTAATTGTATCAAAGAGCTTCTACGTTTTGTTTTATATCGCGAATTTTACTATTAAAGAAGGTTATAAGGTGATGAATTACGTTATTTTTGGTCGGGTACCATTTCGCCTAAAAATGGAATGACCTATAAAAAAATAATAATAATTTGAAAAAATCAACTTGGCAACACGGTCACATTTGGTAGGCAGAAAAAAAGATTACCCTGGCGCAGCGGGGGATCTCTCGATTTTTTAACCGAGAAAGCGTCTTTGACAAACAATACCGCGTTTGCCCGCTGCCGAGACCGCCCGAGAAATTGAATGATTGTTACTCAAATTTTATTATTTTTCTAGCTCGGACAGCGTCATTAAGGGTTGTAAGAAATGCCGAATCCGTCTCAATATGCGGAAAATCACCGCATACTAACTGCTTCAAGCTATGAAGTCGCAATTTGTTCTGGCTTGGGTGTTATGCGTATCACCGTTCTGAAGGAAACTATTCTTCTTTCTTGAATATTATAAGTTGTCGCTTGTGAATAAAACAAAAATTTTGAGTCAGTCTAATATAATAATGGATGTATCATTTATAAAAACAAATCGAGCAGGTAAATAATATATATAGTATATATATCTAATATTTGTATATTGAAATATTTATTGCAAATTGCGATTTAAATGAAATGGTATTCAATTAGATTTCGGAAACAGAGAATAAAAAAAATTGCCATCCATTAAAAAATGATTTTCGCTTAATTGCTATAAATTTTTGTTTTGTACGTCAGAAGTACATTATAAAATATTTGGTTAATTAAATAGCGTCTTTTTATATTCTCTTTCTTTTTACTTTTTGTAATGTTAAATCGTAATCTTTTGGCAATTTATTGAATTAAGACATTTTAAATAGTAAAATAGAAGGTTTTTGTTTCTTTATCTTTTTTTAGATTTGTCGAAAAATGGCATCTGAACCAGTAAAATGGTCGATTCACATGAATATGAGTTATGCGCGAACAAACATAAAAAAGAAAACAAACGCGACGAACATATAACCTCTTTTTTTTGTAAGTTGGAAAAAATTAAAAATTAGAGACAAGTTTATTCACATAAAAAAATTAAAGTGTTCTATTAGATTAATAAGTCATTTTTGCTTAATATTAACTTTACTTTCCGTTTATTAACTTTTTAAGTACACCTTCTTTTTGATGGGTAATCGTCCACTACTGACAAGTCTAGCGCAATAAGGAATAAACAAATAAACAAATGAATACACTTTCTGTCTCTTTTTAAGATTTAGAAAGAAAATATTAGAAACAAATTTCTGTCCAAAACGAAAAAAATTGTTCTGTTTATTTTTTAACGAGGAACTTGGATAAAAATAGCATAAATGTGCATTGTTTTCAATTTGTAATAAAAGCGTTTGTTCGTTTACAACTCTTTATTTAGATAATTTTTCTTTCTTTTTTTCTGGAACTCCGAACATTTCAATGTTCATGTCACGCTAGACAGCAATAAGGCTTTTATATACTGACTGATAAGGCGGGTGGGATTTATACAGCACTGAACTTAGAATGGAATAATTCGCAAATATTAATCGGAGTCATCATTTCGCGTACATTTATATTAAACATTTTTAGCGGTATTTTTTTCACTTCTGATTTTCATATAAACGTTTTTGTTGGTTTTCGAAAAGAAAAAATTAACAGCGGAATCAAATAGCAAAAAAAAATGATGCGTTTAATCTGCATAAAATTCGACAACGATGGCGCGCTGTTGCCAACACGAAATCATTCGTATGTTTGTTTGATTTTTTTTTTTTTTTATTACCTGAGTAACCGAAACCTTAAATTTAGGCCAAATGGGAAGTCGCCGTTATTTTTGAGGTCGTCTTAAATTCCACAAAATATGTTCTTGACGGATTTTCGCGTTTTTTGCCACGCAGGATAATTGATTATCTTAAAGTTACAGCTTATCTTAAAACGGATTTTTAATTGCAATTTACATTTCAATTTTGAAATTTAGAAGTCAACCCGTTCCTGAGCTATTGAGTATTTTAATATTTTTGTCGTTTCCGAACCGTCTTATTAGGATTAAATTACAGAAACGAGTTAAAAATAAACGTAGCTTCTAATAAAATATACTAATCGAACTTTTAAATCTGTACAAAATAAAAATTCGAAAAAACGCAAAGTACTTGGACGTCGATATACCGACATTACTCATCTTTTAATACCCCCGGTCTTCATTCGGCCATTTTCGAAAACATTCACGCAGAATAATAATCCGTAGATCTGAAAATTTTTAAAATAGCGCACAGAGGATTTCATCTCCGGTTGGCCATAATTTTTTTCTGCGTTACAATTTCATCGTTCTGTTTTTATCTCGTATTTCATATTTCACCTTCCGTTTTTTCTATAATATATTTTTTAACGTCATAAATTTACACGACTACGAATGGGTTTCTTTTCATTTTTAATCGATCATTAGCTTCAATTTAAGTACATTAAACAAATTCGGGGACAATGAAAAAAAAAACGATTTAATTGTACATACTCATTGTAAATTGCTACACAGTTGAAAGAACAACTGCGAACTCTTTTTCTTCGTATTGATTACCGAAAAAACAAAAGAAAAAAACAAGGTGTATTACATTATTATTATCATTATTTTTTTATTTTTTTTTGATTTAGTACTAATGTTATTACTTACAATTAGTCACTAATTTTGACCGTAAAAATATTTTTTAATCTACCTTTCATGAATCCTGACGGCATTTTAGCAAAGAGAGAATATTCAGAATATACGTCCGCAGTATTTGGGGAATGCATTTGAACGAACATTCATTAAATATTATTGAGCGGCCGATGTAACATCAAAAAGCTACTCCACGTTGCTGACTTTTCTCTAACAAGAATAAGTTTCTCCATAGCATTTACGTTCATAAAGAATTCCGTACGCACTGCGGACAAAGAAAACGTTAATTCCGGGTTTAATTGTCCGTTTATTCGATTTGAATCATCAAGCTCCGGTTATTGGAAAACAAACGAAAAATTTTTATCGATGTGTAGAAAACGTGAACGGTGCATTATTTGATTAGCTTCTCGGAATTTCAAAGCGTTATGCAGACAAATTAAGCTGTTTTTCCTGCATGATTTGTGTGATATAAGTTAACGCCACTAATTAAGTGAAATCAGTTTTTCGGCAACCCAACGTCCGAAACGGAAAACTATTATACATTGAGGCCAGAACTAACGCGGTTGACGAATATTTAATTTTGAGGTCAGCGGTGAAAATATATTAAATTTACTTTAACAAAACCGATATGACTATGTCATTCTTACGATAGAGGTAATAAGAGCCATGTTTTTGCGTTATTTAGAAATCGTGTATTCTGCGTTATGAAGAAGTTGTAATAGAAATTCCTACACGGTTTTTTGACTACCGCAGTAAAAAAAGAAGAAAACATAAAACGTTACCATCATTTTACGAAGAATAACACAATTGAAGCCCCGATTCTTATGTATGAAATAATTATAGAAGACTGTTATCTGGGGATCGAGAGAGAGCTCCCCGAGTGAGGTCCAATGGATCGAGTTGATATATACGTATGCGATCTTTCGAATCCCATTTTGAGGACACCTCCTGGTCTCCCGATGACAGTATTATATAATTCTTACGGAAGAGTAACTCTGCTAATCGGCTATGTAATTTTGGAGCAAACGAAGTATCTGATAAAAGGTGATCACGAATTAAAACATGGTTTTCCATTTTAATCCACCGGCGTAAAATTACACAGTCATTAATATGTTATACATATAGAAAAACTTACCACATCTAAACCGCCATCGTTATTACAGTTTATTTTTTATTTTTTAACAAGCTGTTATTTTATTTGCTTTTTTTTTTTAAATTTTTAATTCATTACAATATTCGTTTATTTACTTTTGGCCCATTAAACTCTGCGGTGTCATTAGGCTTTTGTAAACGTATGAGAAATTGTAAGTAAATATTAAAATTCCGTTTACGCGATGATGTACAATTTGAGTGTATAAAAAATTACTTAACGATTGCAAAATAGTATTTTATACAATTTACTCTAAAAAAAAATGACGCCAGACTGAATAATAAAAAAAAATTACGCGCAAGAGAATGAGCCCATCAGTTTGAAGCAACAAAATGAAAGAAAAAATCACCGCCAAATCAAAACGGTGGGAAGAATTTGACTAGTAACAAAAAAAACAAATACGTCGGTATACTAAAACAATACTAATTAAAGTAATTAAAGATGAAGATAAATAAATGAGGATGTAACATTCAGAGAACTATGCAGAACAGCGGATAACGCACAAAATGCGTGTTGGTGTAGAATATCACTAATAAATAGCGTATTGTGCGACATATGGAAGTCACGATAGCAATGTTTAAATACAAAAATATCGTACTCCTAACTCAATGCGAACTCTGTTGGTGATTTGTTTAAACCTTATGTAACAAGCTTCAATTATAAATTTCTTCCGGATCATCTTCCGTATGAAAGTTATTTTTAAAACGTAATAAAATTCCACAAACATTTTTATTATTATTATCAATAGTGTAGCTATGATTGACCAATAGCAGCAGCTCCAGTCTTAATAATAAAACACGAAGAAATACTTATTTGGCATATTTATACAAAAGGAATTATAAGAACATATACATTAGTGTATATCAACATGTCTGCAATTACATTTAACTGATTTTAAAAATCTATGCTAATAGTACAAACCAATACTTAAAATAATTATGTACATTAAACAGCATGTGAGACTATTTAATGTAGATAATTATTTTAAGTATTGGTTTGTATTATTAGCATCGATTTTTAAAATCAGTTATAAAGTAAAATGTTAAGTTACTGAACATTGTCATTATCAGGGCTTAGTACTCGTTGTTTTCCTGTTACAGTTTGTTGTAACTGATATAATATCTTTATTTTTATTTCATTTTTTTGTTCTGTTTTTTATATTATCATTTTTTTCTCTTTTTTCCATTATTTTTCTTGTTAAATTTTGCTATAACTTTAGACCTATAACCACAATGTTGCGTCTGTATCTTTTGTTATTGTAAAGACTTAATTTTTGTTTTGACCACTACTCGCGTAATATTGCGCATAAATGGCTTATCTCTGTAATAATAATAATAATAATAATAATAATAATAATAAAGTGTTACTTGATTATTTGATTTGATTTGAATATTTTATACCGGAATTATATTAAAGGAATGTTAAAAATAATTAACGTTTTTTAAGTGAATGACGTTTCAAACATTTTTTTAAAAATCGCGTAATGTCGGGCTCTAACCCCAAATTGTTGCTTCCTAATATACCACTAATTATTATTATTATTATTATTAGGTAATTTTAATTTTAAGAACATCTTGTTTTGTGTATAGCATTGTAAATACATTTGATTTGATTTGATTATTACTATTGTTTATATATGTATGTAAGATTTTATCTTATACTTTCTCTTTATATTTTAGATTTTTATTTTAATTTTGTATATTCATTTTCACTATTTGTACCATGTAGCGCATTTAGCAGTTGCGTGATAATATTAATAAAAATAATAATAGCAATAAAAATTTGATTTGATCCGATTATTATTATTTTATTATTATTATTATTATTACTATTAAACCTTCTAAAGAACTATAAAAAAGGCATAGACTAAAATTGCTGATGCAATGCAACTGCATCTTAGTTTCTTACCAGACTAATTTTCACATACTCTTGTCTCACTTTTCTTTCCTTCTCCTTAACTTTTATCTTTCCTGTCTTTAAAAATTATATTGAGTCTATGGATATATGTTAGTTGGTTAAAAGCAGTAAAGATGCTAATATTTTAAAAATTCCGAAATAATGAAAACGTAAGTACGAATTTATGTGTTCATATGGGTATTTTATGTGGTACGATGTATGTTAATATGTGAAGATGTATGATTATATTCATATATATATATACACACACACATATATATGTATATATTGACTAGCACCTGCGGTTTCATCTGCGTATTTTTTGTCTTTTAATTTTCTCTTTAGCATTCTATCAATCTCATTCTATTTATCCGTTTAATAAACTCTACCTACTTAACTCATTAGCTTCTTCGGGCTTAAAATATATATAAATATTATTTTTCTGTTTCTAATTAAAATTTGTATATAAACAAAATTGTGTTAACGAAGTCTTTTTTTCTTCCAAAATTTTTAACTTTATTTGTAAATTCTTTGTTTTATTATTATTTTTTTCATTATTACATTAATATCTAAATTAAACACATTTCAAAATTAATTTAAATATAAAGCATGCCAAAAGCCCGAGTATTTCACATATTTGTTAAATATTCTATTTCATTTACATATGGTTCCCTATTATGTCCAATGGTATATGGCCTAAATTTTTCGAGTTTTTACAAACATCGTATAGAATACTTTTTCGCGTTTCTATTCCTTATAATTCATTATTATAAAGCAAATAAGATAGTGACAAAAATAAATAATGAGGAAGTATTGTACCGTGAATACATATTGATTCTAAATTCATAATTAAAGTGAAAAATGTAAATATAAATATATTTTCAGTAAAAAGTTAAAATTAAATAAACCAAAATGAAAATTAAAGTAAATAGCAATTATTAAATGAACATAACATATAAAAATGTAGAGCATAAATTTATTAATTAGCACATTTAAATTAAGCATAAATCATTATTTAAATTCCTAGAAATAAAATATGTCAAAATAATCCAAACACAAACACATAGAAAAAAACCAAAAAGGAAACTATTGCCTTCGGCGGTAATTACGTGGACGGTAGTGGCAGAAATAAATAAGAAATAAATTTTAAAAAGTTAGAAAGTTAATAAAAAAAATTGTAATAAACGGGAAATTAAAATTCAATAGTTTTATATGGACAGGTAATTTACAAATATTATACAAAACTTCTGGTTTTAAACGTTTAAAAACATCGAATATAAAAAACGGAATTTACCGAAACAAAATAATTTCTATCTAAACAATATAAAACAAATACGCAGATTTGAACTATTTTGAACATGAACGCAAAAAGTGGAAAAAAGGAATGAAAATGAGATTTTTTAAAAATTGTGTACTAATCAAGAAAAGAAAAAATTGTTGTAAATGTTCATTTTAGTAGTTTAATAAGAAAAACAGATTGATATTATTACATATCTTTTCCTGATTCCTGTTTGTTTTTTGAAAAAGTTGCTTGTATTTTCGATTAGTTCGTTTTTTGGCTTAAAAACAGTTCATACATATATAACTTTTCCGCTTCACGGTAGGTAGACGAAAATGATTAACCTAATTATAATAAAAACAGTTTAATTTACAAGTCGTTAGTAGCAATATATATATTGTCCCTATTCAAAATAAACACTACACAGTTCAGAGTGATGATAAACACCGAACAAACTAAAACATGGGAACTAATTTGGAAAGAGAACAGACTGTTAAATCACTCAAGAGAAAAATAACAAATTCTATTTCGTAACCAAATGAAAATACCGTTCACTTTTCTTAACATAAACAAATAAACACACCAGAACTTAACACTGATAAATACATGTTTTCTTACTTTTTTAAGATACGATAATAAAACTGAATGGAAAAATAATTTCTACAACAGAATCATTAAATTACTTAGGTCTTCATTTAGATTAACAACTAACAAGGGAAAATCATATCCTGGCAAAAAGAAAGCAATTGGATCTTAAATGGCGAGACATGAACCTGTTAATAAACAAAAATATTTTTCTTTGTCAATAGAAAATAGTCTTTTTACACGAAACTATCCTAAAATCAATATGGACTACGGTATTGAAATCTGGCAAGTAGCCAACGATTCAAATATAAAAATTATACAGCGATTCCAGGCAAAAGTTCTGCGAAGTATAGTTGGAGTACCGTGGTATGTTCGAAAAGATAATCTATATAATGATCTTCATATGCCTACTATGAATGAAGCAATAAGAATTCATAATTTTAGACATATCCAGCGATTGTAACAGCATGTTAATCTGTTAGCAGCCGATTTTGCCGATAACAGCGTGCACTTCAGGCCCCCTTTAAAAGATGTAATATATTTGAATCGAAAAATCGACCTTAAACATTTTGGCCTATTTTATACACTACCCAAAAAAAGAATAACCATCATTAGTTAGCATTCTATATATAGTAAAACGAAAATAATATATCAATGTTGCTTATTGTCTACTAAGTATAAATCGCATGCAAAAAAAAAAAATGACATCCATGCTAAGTACCTTATATGCACATGAGATTTGTTTCCTCAAAAACCGGGTGTTGCTCTCTCCCCGCTTAAAATTTAAAGGATATAAAAAAAAAATGTTGCACACTTTAGTAGATTATATAAGTGATCTTCATGTAAAATTACGGTTAGTAAAACTTATTTGTATTGAAAATATACCATATATATTTTTTAAAACCCAGTTTTTAACCCTTTTCCGCAGTCCAACAGTTATTAAGATACTTTCGAAACAATTAGTAAGAAGCTGAAAATTTTCATGTAACATAGTGACATATTGTACTTACGTCATATAAACATTACTGGTATACCGAAGATATCAGATAAGAACGCTTTTTTTCGAGTTCTCAAAAAAGCGTTCTTATCTGATATCTTCGGTATACCAGTAATGTTTATATGACGTAAGTACAATATGTCACTATGTTACATGAAAATTTTCAGCTTCTTACTAATTGTTTCGAAGGTATCTTAATAACTGTTGGACTGCTCAAATATTTCCAGATTTGTATGTACGTACCCTGCCTGAACGGCTTGTCTGCTATTAACGGATTGAGGAAACGTTTTTTCGATATCCTAATTTTCTACTGTTGCCCAAACCAAAATCCAAAAAATAAGTGCAATTTCTCATTATCCCGTGCCCTTTAATTCTCGTGTCACGATCGGACGATATTTGGTGTTCGTGATTGGCACATTTGGCAAAAGAGGCAGGATTTTTCGTTAGATTGGTGATAAGCATAATTATGTGATTTCAAAAATTTTGACTATTTTCATTTTGATTAAATAATAGCAAACAAAGGAAAACTTAAATCATTTCCATAACAGTCATATTTTTATTAATTTAAAAAATAAAAGTATTGAAATAAATGTTGAATTTTAATACTAAAAGAAATAAGGTTTGTTTTTTTTATCTTAACGCGAGTTGAACAATGTTTTTCGTCGGCCCTTGAGGTGCATAAATAAATAAACTTGATGGGTTGCCAACTCGAGAACACGCAACATATAATTGGCCATGTGAGAAGCACGGATTTTCTAGATCCAACCTACAAATGGACATTGTTTGGCCTTGTGACTTTTTAATAATTACTGCGAGTGCCACGTGAATTGTAAATTGTAGACGTCTGAATGGAATAGGCGAGTCTGAAGGGATCATTAGGATCCGTGGGAGGAGAACAACTTTACCATAAAACTCGCCGTTCAAAATGGTAGCTTTAAAAACATTGCCCATAAATTTTTTTATGACCAATCGCGTGCCATTGCATATTTAAATTCCGCATCAAAATAACTGATGTACCAGTGCTTGTGAGACGTCGACCAATATTTCTTCCTCGTTCACGAAGACGTGGCATTGTTCTTTAATAAGCACACAAACTTAATTTGAATTTCATGAATGCTATTTACTGCACGAAGTTACATGTTGTTTATTATCGGCGAGCCGCTCAACATTTGGGTGTTAAATTTTTTAACGAAACATAAATAACTGAAATAGTTAATTATGTGCCTTTTTATTATAGGCACGACTTGCTGTTCACATTAAAACTGATATAATCAACATAATCAAACTGTAGAACAAAATAATTCACGACGAGTGATGATCAGCTGTTTGTATGTATAACTGATTATCATGTGCTGAAAATAAAACTTAAAATTTTTTCCACAAATTTAATGAAATCGTAAATGACGGCCCACACAGCTGGAATGTGAATGAGTGCAATATAATAACAGTTAGATGATAATAACAGATGGCAGCCAGTAATTTTTTTTTTGTTTTTGCTAATTGCGGTACGCTACAATCCTGGCAGTTGTAAATTATCAAATGTTATTAAATTCTTCGGACACCTTCTGGGTCCAATTGTAAATCTAAATCATTCTCGAACCCACCCAAACACACATAAAAAATTTCATTAGAATCGGTGCAGCCGTTTAGAAGGAGTTCAGTAACTAACACACGTACAGAAGAATTATATATATATAAAGATAAATATATATATATATATATATCCATGGAGAAAAAATGAGGGAAGCATGGAAGATTAGAGAAAATATTTAGAAATGAGTCATATTGTTTTGTGTGATCCTCCAGGGTTTAATCGAAACGGTTATCCGAATATTGTAATTTATTATGAGTTAAGGAAAGTTGAGAAAACAAATTTGTGTGCGGTCAAATAATTTAATAAAGAAAAGAAATCACATTAATAATCTCGTTCCCATCCCAGGTTCACCTAGCCTAAAATAAATGGGAACCTGGGAAATTTGAGAAAACTAAAAGCGGATCCCGAGGAAAAAGAAACTGAGGCCCTAGTATTCTCCCAGGATCTATTAGGTTTAGTACATTATGAAAAGTTTAATTCCACAATCCCAGAAGCCGTGCAAAGGATATGAGACCCATTTATCTAATTATTACGTAAGATTTTTCATCAACAGGGACGTAAATAAGAAATTATTTCATCTGTACCGTATTTGAATATATAGTAGTAAATCATTGATGAAAATATTTAATACATTCATTTATTAAAATTTTTTAACAAGCTGACTTGCTTCACATGTATAATAGACTGATTCCAAAAAAATTAAAATATATATACTTGCTAAATACACGGTGTAAATAATCATCGGTACATTAAAGTTAATTACAATAGTTTACATTACTTTTATTTACCTTTAATTTACACTATTCTCCAAAGTAATTTATTTTTGCATTTTTTTAGATCTATATCGTATAATCTCTTTTGAATTGTGCTCCGTAATAACTGATCTTTTAGACTTCACTATGCGCAATTGCGTAATAACTTATGCGATAAAACAGTACTCGTTAAACGCACAGAAAAATATATCGTTCGTTTCTTTCTCATCAAATTCATAATTAACGACTCTAAAGTCACTTTAGCCGTTGTACATCCGATTGTGCAGAATTTTATAACACGAAAAAATGGTCACCTCAAAAGATGCAAGCTATCAAGAATGTGCCGAGAAAAATGTAATTTTCGAGAACGATATATTAAACATTACCAACTTGAAATTTAAATGGCCAAACTTTTGAGAACACAAAAACACCATTTAACTTTCGACCAAAGAACCAGAGCAGTCTCTTATAAATAAAAAGAAATTATATACTTTAAACTGACTACCAGGCTCATTCCGAACAAAAAATTTCTTGATATATAATTCCATATACTACATCTTTTTGTACGGCATTCCTTATTAATTAGCTTTCTTTCTAAATAATCTTGTCTCGTTTATTCTTCCGTCTTTACTCTTTACAAGTAGAAGTATTTTTCCGCATTTTCTTCATCGTTTCTAACCACAAGTACGTAAAATAAAATTGAAAACTAAAATATTTAAAATAAAAACGAAAAAAAAAAAGAGAAAAAAAAAGCTCATACAGGAACCATAAAATTAAGCAAAATTTCAAGTTTGTAGCTTTCTCAAAATAGAAATTAACCGACGAAATTAAATTCTCTTATTATTTCATTTTAAACTCATAAATCAAATAGCTTAATTTAACTTTTCACTTATTCTCCATTTACAGAGCTAGAAGTAAAAAATATTTAAATTGACAGTTACGTAAAACAATTAATTGTAATATTTTTAATTTTACGGTTTCATTATAGAAATACTGAAAACAATAATGCCGGGACTATTTACGCCTGTTTTAGATTTAAGTGTTTACACGTACAATATTAAAAGTGAAATAAATTACAACGTGACTAGCTTCAAACCAGAAGATGTTGAACCTGCTCCAAGGTTTTTCATTTATTTTATTACTACGAATACGATATACAACTACTATCCTGTGTCAGCACAAGGTGAATTGGTACGTAACGCAATGACATCAGCGATGTTTGATTAAGGCGTGATATATTTCACGATAGCGGTAACCGAAACGGATATTTGTACATGAAAATATTTAACGCGTCCGTTTTTTACATTGCAAAAAAAAAAAGGAAAAAAGGGAGCAGATCGAAATAATACAAAGATTTCTTAGAAAGCTTAATGTCTAAGCGATTACGCCCACAACGATGACGACATATTAAAAAGAAATTAACTGCACAAACAATTTTATCTGATTTAGACGAAGCTGTAGACAACACTATAATTCGATAATAAAAACACTGGATTGTACAGCCAAGAAACTTTTAGTATTTTCAACAAACTCCTTCATTTGTGAAATATTTAAAATACTTTCCAGTTTACCGCTAATACGAACGCATAATGTTTGAGTAATATATCGATCGAAAAACCTATTTGTTAATAATTTTTATATAAGATTTTACCGGTTTCTTCGTAATTTTCAACATTATTTTTTAATAACTAAAATTTCAAAAACAACGAAGTTTACTAATAGTCTAGTTTTTATCACACGCACATACACACACACAAGTATAAAACTCGATCCTTCGGACCTTGCTGCGGGAAACTCCTTAGATCCCCCAGATGTTAGTTTTCTATATTTCTTACAGAATAGACACTTTCAATTAGTTATGTCGATCTTCGTGCAATTAAATAAATGCCTCATAAGCGCAATGTAAAACCGCTACAGATTTCTTTTTGGAATTATCTCGTTATCCACGGTACAAAAATTACATAGCCATTAATATATAGGAAAAGAAAATTTCTTATTGTGCTAGCTGGAAAAATGCAAAACACCTCGAAAATAAATTAACTGCTCCAAAACATGTCGGTGTTGCGTTTTTAATAAATATATCTGTTATAAACTGATTTTAATTACATAACAACAGGCATGATCAGTAATAACATTTTATTATTGTTCAAATTTCTGTTTTACTTCATAATGCGCATGCGTAAGAGGATACTAGTTAACATACAAGAGGACATGCTAAAGCAGGGAATATAGCTCCACCTAAAGTATATAATTCTAAAAAACAGTTTTAAATTATAAATGCAGCCACTTCATCGCCCACACGCACCTAGCATGTCAAGAAAATCAGATTGCACCCCATGAAAGGGAATAATCTGAAGTATCTAAACGAGAATGTTTTATTCTTTAAATCTCCTCAATTTACTAATCTCGTGATAAGCCTGAAACTCCTAAAAATCCATATTGAGTAATAGAGCAAAAAAGGTACCTACTGCTGCCGGAGATTATTAATTAATAAAATTAACCAAAAGATGTGCACATTTTCCCTTATACAATTTGAAGCGAAACAGAAAATTTAACCTCAGGGTATTATATCATACTCGCCCCTCCTCCTAAAAAAAAAAAAGAAAAAAAGATGATATCACTACCACAAAATATCGAAGTTTTTATTATGTAAATACTAAAATTATTAAATATTAAAAAAAAAGAAATATAAAAGAAATTAAATCAAAATAATGATATGCACCGGTTAAAAAGACGCTACCTAAGGTCCAACCAGCAAATTATACGCGTAACCATCATTATCTTGAGAAGGATTACTCAAAGTAAGCGAATCGCAAAATCACGTTTAAATATCGTCCTCAAAACTATTAAAAACATCGGTAACGAATACTTATACGGTATACATTCAACTCTCGGAAGATGACATTAACCAATTCTGCGTGGAATGTAGCCTCTTAAAAGGGAAAAACTACACGCTTGATTTCAAACGTATAAATAAAGGTGAAATGTACGCAGTTGCCCTAAAGTACTATTTAATTAAGTTATAAACAATAAATAATTTTGCTGAAACTAGACTGGCGTTAACTTTATTGAGAGAGAGAGAGAGAAAAAAAAGACAATAGATGAAATAAAATTTAACAATAGTCCGGTAAAGCTCCTTCGATAAAATTGATGTTGAATATTTGTTTTCCTCAAAGGCGTTTAGCGAGAAAAATACAAAAGGTTCAAGAAAAGAATGTGTAAAAAGATTTATGAAACTGGAGGAAAAAAATTAAAATTAGTATTATTAATAAAATCAGATATTAATCTAGCAAATTATTCCACTTTATTTTATATTTACTTTAATTCAAAAAAAAAAAAAGAAATTGCACTGAAAATAAAATTTAATACACAACCGAAATTTTTAAAATTCCAATTATTAACAAATGTAAATATTTATCGAAAACTATGTGTTTTGTTATAGTTTGTTTTTATTTTAATAAAGTTAGGTTGATTTATTTTAATTGTGTAATTTAAAACAGTATTTATGTCGAAACTATTTGCTATCCATGTTTTATTTAGAAATACGTACTCTACTATCAGTAAACATAGTTTTTTACATAGGTGTACTGTAGCACAATATTTTAATGTATACATTTTAATATTGTGGGTAAGGGTTTATTTAAGTACCACTAGTTCATTTTCGTATTGTTATCTATAATTCAAATTAAACCACCCAATCAATAATCAATTTTTGTATACAGAAACCCACCTACTAGTTGTTACTTTCATTTTGCAAAAAATGAACATTTTAATTCGGTAGTTTTTAATTGGTGCGCACCGAAAAATCGTGAAGGCGAATAAGTTCAACAAAAATAATAAAAAGTATAAACATAATAAATTAAGAGTATAAATTAAATAAAAAACGCTGGAAAGGTTTTTTTCTTTGTGTGTGTGTGTGGGGTCTAACTTTGTATTAGAAAAGAAACAAGAAACGTATTAGTAAAAATATAAATGTAGAATACATAATATCTCAATACCTAAAGAAGACCTGAATTATCGTCCATCTTTAGATACTAATAAAGATAAATGCGGAATCTATTATCTAAATATCCAAAAGGAACTTAAATCTCCACGACTTTTTCTACATTTTTCCCTTACTTTTTCTTTTTCGTTCAACGATTTCGTTTGTTTATTAATGATTTCGCTAGTTTTATAATTTTCCCCAATTAGTAATCATCTATTATCTAAGTGTGGCAGCGATTTAGATCTTCTTTAGATTCATAAGACAGTTTTTTGTATTTCTCTTTTCTAATTAAAAATGGGTGAAAACTCTTGTAGATATTCGTATAGTATAAATTAAACTTATTTTTAATAATTCGTGTTTTTCTTTTCTCTATACTAGCTAAAGAATTCCAGTATATTTCCTTTAATATTTACTCTTGAGATTTTAGTTATGTTTATAATTTTTCATTGTTTTTATTTATTTTAGATTCATCGGATTTGGTATTTTATGAAACGCTTTATTAAACAATCTTTTAACGTCCTGTTAAAGACATGGGATCCGCATTAAACTTTAATTATGACCATGTACGTTTCAGGTAAGTTTTATCATAAACCGTAGACTCGAAGAAACTGCGACTTTCAATAATGATATACAATTTCACCAATCGACTTGACTTATCCCGCTATTATTAATTTCCTACTTTATCTGAAATACTCGGTACATAATTTTCTGAACAATTGTATCTGAAATCCATTAAATTTTTAAACTCGCAAAATTTTAAAATTTGTTACTCCGATGTAGGGTAACGAATTTCGAAATTTTATGAGTTTCAAAAGTTGACGAATTCTATATATGATTGTTCATAATTTGGTAAGACTTAAAAATAGTTCAAATACGATATTATACCGTAATTTAAATTTCCTATTTATTCGAAAAATAACTTTATCCATATATATATATATATATATAAATTAAAAAATATATATATATATATATATTTATGTATATATATAAAACACAAAAATATAGGGGCTAACTGCGATATTGTTCATTAATGATTTATATTTAAAGTATATAATGCGACTGAAAATGAATAGTCAAGTGCTTGTGCTAAATACGTGCGATATAAAATATAAATGCACAAATATATCAACTGAGAAGAAAAGACAAAAATACTAGTGGGTCGACTCTACGCATCGGTTTAACAAATTATCAGGAAACGAGTCACATTATTTTTGCTCATTTCAAGGTCATCTTGAAATACGTAATTCGCTGTTTCAATTGAAACGATGATATAACGTTATATTTTCACCTACTATATCTTCGGTGATTCACCGACTGGAAGATGTGAGAGTTGCACTTAAGATGTACAATATTCTGGTGTAGCCCGAATAAAAACATAAAATCGACTTTATAAATTAAAAAATACTGACGTATATTAATATATTAAAAAAAAAAAAAAAATAGACCTTCAAAGTACTGGTTTCCGATTTTTAATAATAATAAATTAAACTTAAATATTGATGGCAATTTAATATAGTCTCAGCCGGAACGGTTGTTAGTTTGATCTTACGGATCATTATATTTTTTCGGGAATTATTTTATTAAATTTAAATAATTTAGTGTTGTATCATTTAAAAAAAAAAAAAAAAACAAACAGAAAATTTGATTTTTTCCCTTCGTAATTAATTGATATTACCAGATCTTCAAATTTTTTCGCAAAAAGTTATCGCGCATTACTCGCGGTTAATGAAAACTGACAAACAATTTCGAGCGCACGCGGTATCTATAATCTCGTTGAATATGGTGCAATCACAGATAAAAGTAAACGAAACAAATCGACATCGATTCAAAAATGACCACGTTATACAGTTTTTCGGATGAAATTAAAATTTCGATTTTATTTATCTCATCTGTCATAAAGACCGCCGATTAAAATACAGTCTAATCGCGTCTAATTAATGTACATCAAATACAATAGAACAGTAACGGAAGAAATTTAAGCTTACCGTTCTATAGTTGGATCTCCGCAATTCAATGGAAATCGCAATTCTATTATTTCACCATTTTTTTCTCGGAGCTGACCTTGATTTTCCATATAATATTGGATTAGTTCGGATAACGTAGCAAACTTTTCTCCTCCGTACAAATCGTAAAAGTCACCCGTATTCTGAATTTTTATGTGCGTTACCATTCCGTTTCGCCTTTATAAAAACAAACAATCATCAAAATAAAAAAAAAGCATTGAAAAATGTAAAACACAATCCCAACATTGGTAAAAGTATGAATTTAAAAATTATTAAATTCGCGCGATGGAATAGTAACTCATCTAGTTTTTATCGTTTAATTAATAACACCAAACAGTCGTATAATCCAGGAATATTGAGAAAAATTTTAAAATCGTCATAATTAATTTCTTTTTATTGCGGACATTTATCACATAAACGTTTACTCTGTCGCTGCCAGTACTCGTATTTCACAGGCATGCCCACATTTACCATACATAGAAACGAATAAATGGATATGGCCTGGTATCTCCGATTAAACGTAATACCATGTCGCATATCACACTTATTTTAAGTATGATAGTTTTGATGTTATTACAATTTTATCTTAAAACCTGATCAGAAAACTACCAAAGAAAACATAGGTGATGATCGGCAAACCGCCACCAAAAGAAACCATCGCTTTCGAGGATTTAAAAAGTCGAAGTATAAAATTATTTTGTTCAAATTTAATGCATAGACGAAGGTAACAATTTTACGTTGATACAAAGTAGATGAAATTATTCTTTTACACTGTCTGAACGAGTACTTAGTCTCCCTTCGGACGGTGCACGTCTATACTCTCCAAGGTAAGCTTTCCATTTTTCAAAACACCTACATCGATAAAGTTTATTTGAAAATATTTCTATCCTATAAATTTTAACCCTCCTTTCCGCTGATCCCTGTTTTTTAACGCTTCACTCATTTTCATTAATTTTTCTATTCGTTTTTTTTGAAATTACTATTCACTAATGACGTCCGTTCGTTTCGGAACGTTCTGAATGTTAATAAATTTTATACGTTTAACCTAGTTGTCAGTCCCTCATGTTTCACCGATTTAAGATTTGAACGTTTTCAAAAACGATATCACCATATTGAATTACGTAAATTGTTAGTCTCGATTTTTTAAACATGATTTTTCTAAATATTTTCTTAACGAGCATTTATATTCTAGAAATAACTTTAATGAGAAATTTCAAAACAACATGCAATGTCGTCAACAAATAATAATTACAGATTGTTATAAAAACTGTAAGTGTATTTCATTCGAAATAAAGTTTGATGGTGCAGTTTAAAATAAAGTCATATTCCTTTTTCTATCTCTCTAACATAAAAAAATATTTTTACCGTTCCTTTTAAAATAATGCAATGATTCATGTCTTTAAAATAAATTACTTCATTAGGTGTGTAAAAACCGCATCAAAAACTATTTGATCTATTTTAGATATTAGTCCATTCGAACATATAGACAGATTACTTTTCATTTTTTTCCCCCCAAAGTTTTAATAACAATTTCTACCTATTCCGGCAAGTGCTTAAAAAGAATTGAAACATTTTCATTAACTAAATTCAACGTCTTCATTTTGCCTTAATGCAGTTAATTTTTCTTGTTACATTTACTTCATTTTTATCAAGTTCTCAACTACATGTAAAAAAAATCAATTTCGTACAGTTCGGAAAATGTTACTTTCACCATTGCTTCTGTAATTTACCTGAAATACTTCCTTTTGACATTATACGTATGCTTTTCTTTTCATTAATCAAGTGTTTTTTCTCTTCCTACATTCTTTTCTTCTCTCTCTCTCTACATATATATATATTTATATTAATTACAACGTAATTCTTAGGCTACCCCTCATTAGAAAAAATGTCCCAATTTTATGAAACGTTAGTTATATTTTATAAGATTTTTGTCATTATGTTATTATATTCGTATGGACCGATTTAGAATTACGTTGTAAATTCTGATCATTTTCAAAGTATAGAAGAGAAAGAGACAGAAATATAAGCAAGAGGGTTCAAAGGGCACAGCTCGTTGTGAGGCCAAAATGGCCGAGTTTATGTATATATATATAATCTCCTTTTGTATGTTCATTTTTATTTCGGTTGTACGCAGCAGAATACCAAACGTGATCAATTTTATTAATCTGTTTTTTTTTTTGATTTATTGTTTATATTAAAATTCTTCTCTATCTATTAAACGATTATTTTGAAATTCCTTTACGTATTTTCATTTCACTGATTTTACCGCTATTCTATTTAAATTCTTTTTCTGTTTTCACATTTTTTCCACATTTCCTATCTTCGACATTCTTAATTCTTCGCATTCACTTCCATTTCCTTGTATGTTTCCTGAACGTTTCAGATATTCTTATTAATGAGTATTTTTCTCCCTAAAATCTTATTTAAAACCTTCCCAGATTTCAAATAAAGCGTTTCAACATTTTTATCCTAGAATATTAGTTATTCGGTCTTTCTACGCCAAGCCACTCACAATATTTCATGTTTCCGCTGAAAATTCACTCGACTAATTTATATTCCCTCGTTTTGGTATACATCACGACTTTCTTCCAACAAAACCAATGGGAAAAACAATTTTCAAATGTATAATAAATTTTGTGTGCAGTGTAAAATTAAATATATGTATTTGCGTGTGTTTATATTTATATTTATAGCAGCTCCCGGCTCACATTATGGTAATCAAGCATGTTTCATACTGATTTAACAATCTGATTTTTTTCAATACGTAAATGGTGCATTACAGTAATATCGGGGATACGGTTTTTTAAGAGCTAATTTCTTAATAATTATTTTTTTAAAAATTACAGTTCGTATCATTAGAATCAAAATACAGAATCACAAGTCCTATTGTTTGCTATTCATATTTTTTACTCGCTTAAAAAGAAACATTTACGCTTCGCCGTCTTTATTTTCTTATATTCCATTTTTATCAATAATTAATTCTTTATCACTGGTCGTAAATTTCATTATAATAGTTCTGGTTTATTATATAAGTTCAAAGTAACTTAAATAAACATTATGATAAATATTCGTATCGAACATGATGTGTAAAAAAAAAGTAATTAAACATATGGTTAGTTATATGTAACAATAATAATAAACAAACAATATCAGTTTTTTATATATATTGATATACATACCTGACTGAAAGTGTAAAATCTCCTGGGTTGCTGCGAGACGGTCTCGCTAAAAATGAGCCATCGAAACCTTGCTCTAGAAGCAGTTCTTCTGCCTCCAATCCTGATATGTTCGGGTGAAACCATCTACAAAAATTTTAAATTATACTGAAAATGATTTTAAAAATCAAAGTTGTGTCGAATTATATAGGGATATATAACGACTTTAAAGAGAACATTGCATCTCGAAACAACAAAATTTTGATTATAAATTTTAGAATTAATCGGTTAAACGACTTTTTTGTTGTTGTTATAAAAGTACAAAATTATGGATGACTTCATGATCCGAATTTGAATAATCAAAAAATACTATTGAAAACAATATTTTTATATTACCGAAGGTTTCAAATAATCAACTACCTTTTTAACTGATAAGGTTTGAAATTGATCAACCCATCAATCGAAGGCTCCGGCTGATTATCACAAAAATCCTGCTGCCCCGCAGATAAATCCACTGCGCCTTTTACTTCTATGTTCTTTTGATGAACTAATGTTTGTATTTTACTCGCTGTATTTTTTACACCAGTTGGCATTTCATGTTACGTCGTGTAATTTCAGTTCACAATTCTTTAACAAAATAATCGATAAAGTGATAAACATATAATAAAGCTGTTTTCATTAATACTCTTACACCTACATTCGCATTATTAAAATTTTACTATGTACATATTTTTCGTAATACTTCAACGAAATAATCAATAAATTAGTGTAAATACATAACTCTGGTTTCCTCGTTAAT
Organism: Icerya purchasi; assembly: GCA_039619475.1. Classification (NCBI taxonomy): domain Eukaryota; kingdom Metazoa; phylum Arthropoda; class Insecta; order Hemiptera; family Monophlebidae; genus Icerya; species Icerya purchasi. The sequence goes on from CM077116.1 coordinate 135,692,037, forward strand.
ACTTTTACGCTGAATGTTACTATATTGAAATTGAATACGTACATATTCTGACTAAACAAATGTTTTAAGTAACGAGCCAATAAAAATTTCACTTAGCATGCACCGTGCTAACTATCAGCATTAAAAACAATACGTTTAAACTTGTAAATAAACAAAAAGTAACACAACAAACTGGATTTTTTTCTTTTTCAAACATATACTTAATTAAAATACACAAACTGCAAAATTTAATTTTTATAGGCTTTATGTTTACTCTATGACTATCAATATTATTGTTCAGCCTCTTTTTCGATAAGGGTTCTATGATTAATTCGCTATACACTTTAATCGAACCGGCTTAAGCATAATTTCACATAAAAGTGAATTAATCTTTACTAAAAATATGGTAACTCGTAAAAACAAAAATTACTAGTTCAATGCTTTAAAGTTTAAAAATAAATGTATGCTACAGTTTTCTTGAAAAATAAAATTAAGCGTTTACTTTCTTCATTATGCGTAAATAATTTTGAGGAAAAAAGTAAATTAACAGCAATTGTTAGATACGTTTTATTATTTTCATTCTTTTTTTTTTTTTAATATTCGCTATATAATTTTCGCATAATTTTTGTACAGATAACAGAATACATAAAGACAATAAACATATTTCTCTATCGCGATGTTTAAATTTATGTAAACATTGTTATATGGGTGGTAGAATAATTTTGTATTACTTGATTACGCACGAATCATTTTTAAACAAATTGCAGTATACATAGAATATAAAATGAAAAGAGATCAAGTGTTGAAAATTTACGATAAGTTTCATCGTTCTGGTGTAAACATGATTCTCTTTGTTACGTTCGGCACTTTTGCTTTGCTTAATTTTAAAGTAATGGAAATATTGTACGTTCCATCTAAAGGCCCTGCGATAAATGCTGATAATGTAAATAGCGGTGATACGGAAGAATTGTAATTATGCTGTGTATTTTGTAGTATGTTAATTTTTTTTATGCAATACACGCATTTAATATGTACATTCGATGAACCAATTTTTACGAGATATTTCATTGTTTACAAATGTACGTATGTATGTTTATATAATATAAAATTTATAAATATTTTATGAACTCGCTGTTAAAAAACGTATTCTTCGATTAAAAATTGTTATTTGAAATACTTTCGCATAATTACCTTTGTATTTTTGTTCCTATGCAGGAAATGTTAAGGTTGCTTTAAAATCGATGCCAATATAATTGAACTAACTACTCAATGAAATAAATTTTACACACTTGGTTGTGTAGTACGGAAATATTTTGTCTTAATTATTCAATAAAGTTTTATAAAACTGTCCGATTCAGTTTTATAGTCGAAAATTTCGGTCGATTTAATTTGGTTAAAGTTCAGATATATGGTAAGAGACGAACTCGCAAAAAATAACGAACAAAATAATAAAATAGAATATATTTAAAATATTAAATTACAGTTATCTCAGCTTGCGAGATACATTTTCGCAACGACCTCACGAAAGTCCGAACTTGATATGTGGAATTAACTTTCAAGTAATATTCGGCTATACATTAAACTGCTAATATTTTTCAGATTGTTTATGAAGCTAGCTTATAAAGGATGAATGTACATAGAATGCTAATATAATATTTTCTCGAATGTTATGTGTCATCAGAACTATCAATAAAAATACTTATTTTTTTAAGAGATTCGTAAATTTAGAATACAAAAATTTAAGTAAAATAAAATGCAGAAAAGTTTATTTTAAATCTACAAAAACATATTAGGCATGGCTTTGTGGTAACAATGAGCGGATAACGGTATAAAAAAAGCTGTTTCTAACGAATATTATAATTTGAAAAATTATTAAATGAAAATAGCCATACATACTATATTTGTATTCATCTTCGAAAACTTATCTACAGATCAGTCAAAATAGAGTTTTAACATTTGGAGTGCACGTTTGTTAGACAGTTCTGGGATCTGGCGTGTTGTTGAATTGAATATGCACTCTTATTACAAGAATTTGATTCGTCTGTAAAAAATGCCCGTTATATTCGAGAAAATGTGATAGTTTTATTACTTTTTATTTGATGTTAACAATAATATACTTTTTCCTACGTTTAATCTTTAGTTATAAAATTTACCAAATAGGCAAACTTTTTTTTTTTCAATTATTTGTTGAAAGTATTCTGATGATAATTGTTTGACACTATCATCAATGATAAAACCGGATCATTTCACGCCTAACTAAAACGAGGAAAGCAATAACATCAAACGACCAATAAATATATGAATCGGTAAAATCAGGAAATTCAGTTCCGACATGTGTCATCGTAAGTGTTTTCTTACTTTATATTCGTACAACATTTATTGTAATAGCGAATAATTCAAATATAAATAAAAAAAAAATTCTCGCTTATTTTGAATGAATATTAGTAACTCATTATTTCTTTAAATTGAATGTTATAAAAATAACATAAAAGTTATTAGATAATTTTCCATATATTTTTAATTTCTTATATTTTAGAGAGATGGTCATTGGATTATTTTGTGTCCGATATGGATTTAAAAATTAAATGGATTATGAAGTAAATTTATGTTTTGGATAATTAATTCAATAATGTGTATTAATAATTGAAATAATTTGTTATATGGATATGTAAACTCATAAATTAAAATCTTCATATTTATACAATTTCAAGACTGAATTTTTAAATAATAATTAGTCCTAATATATTTAATTAAGGGCAGAAGTAAATAAATCGTATATCTGGTTTTTAAGCAAAACTGTTGAAAATTAAAATGGGACTTTTAAAAAGTACTGCAGTAATGCCTTTCTCTGTTAAAAATATTACATTTTTTCTCACAGACAAAAATGACCCTGTTCCTGTAATTTATATTGTTTTAAGTCAATTTCTTTAAAAAGTTTGAATTTTTTAAAATTCAAATTGTACATATACAGCTTTTTCCTAGCAGCTCTTGAATTAAAACTTTTTGAATTATTCGTCACATTGTTTGTTGGGTTTACATTTTTCCCTAAATTGTCCTATTAAGATCGTAGCAATTTTTGACAGTTGATCTGTGAATCCTTTTTTGTTTAGTTGATTCAACCTTATATTCGTGTATCTAAAAACAACTTACATTAGCAACTGCGTTTTTACTTAATTGTAATATACTTTTAACATGAACAAATCTTTCACGCAATAAAAAATTACCAGCTGATGTAAATTAAAAGTATTTTTATTTTTTTGCGGCTTATTCTTAAACACTTTCTGTCTGACAACTAAATTTATGCAGAATGACCACTGCAATGAGGTGGTTTCAAATCAAAAGTACTGGTAAATTTTTAATTTTAAATAAATTTATTTACATAAAATTAAATGTCAAAATATATGCTGTATAGATTAAATTACCTTATTCAAATGGTTGAATTATTCCAAGTTTCTGCATTCCCCTAAGAGATTTTCTCTTTCCGATTTTAATCAGATAAAAATATAATTCTGTCATTTAGTCTTTATTTTCTTTCCACTCTGTTATCTTTACTGATGACTCCAGGACATCGGACAGTACAGGAGCTGCTTTCTTGATCCCATCTTTTAACTATTTTGAATCTTTCCAAACTCTATTTTTACTGCTGAGTCTACAGTTGCCCTTCGTGCTATCCACTGCATCATTTAAACTAATGATATTAATAAATTTCTGCGTCTCGAATTCTACGGAGGTGCTACTATCCACCTCCTCTCCTCATGAACTAGTTGATTCATTAGCTCGATTTACCGTTCAGACTGGTAAGTTTCTATCAAAATTTTCTTCTTCTGATATTAATGTTCTTTCCAGGAAGTGCCATCGTAGACGATGACGCGATATTTATCCTTTTTTATTTTCTAATCCTGAATCCTTTCAATCGTAATGTACAACTTCACCTTCCTCCTTATCCTTGGTACTACGACTTCCCCCATCTTTCGTGCTTTTTTATCTCTTCTATCTGCAGTCTTTGTCTTGATCATAGTCGGCTTCCTACATCTTCTTTTCGTTTTTCTATGACCTCTTCTTCTTTTTGTTCTTTCCATCCTGATGATTCTAATTTACTCTACGACTCAGAACACATTTTCGAATGCATGCCTACATCCACAAAATACTCTCATTTTTATAGTCAACTCCTGAATCTTCGTTGCCTGTTCCATATAATGCAATGCATCGTTTATTCCTCACTTCCATCCCCGGTGATCATTCCTATTACAGTATTTTTCATTTCTTCTATCTCTAGTAGTATTCAATTCTAATTCGCTTCTCTCTTTTTCTCTCATCAATGTAATCTAATTCTGGGTAGTGCTCTCAGCTGTCGATCCCTCTCCCAAGAAAAAACCTTATTGAAATGTGAAAAACTGATATTTACGAGTGGGAAGAGCCTGAAGTAGTTTTTAGTACATTTTCGGATAATTTTCAACTAAGTAACACTTTTAGTCATTTTTTATTACCGATTTAAAAAAAAAGGGAGTTATAATGTTCGTTAGGTGTTTGTTTTAATAGTTTTTGTTTGTTCGCGCATAACCGTGACGACTTCAAAAAGTTGATGTTTAAGAATTATAATAACCTTAGCTATTCTTTATTGAAGTAAATGATTTTTTTTTTTTTTTTTGGTATACTTTTATTAAATTTTTAGAGTAAATCTTGAAGCCGATATTTTTTTTTTAACCATTTTATTTTAAGTTGTTAATTGCGTTTGCATTGTATTTATGTCAATGTTGTAACTGTTAAAACTTACTAAGAAAACATACATAATTTTTTAAGTACGCTGTAATGAAAAAACAAAAGAGAAATTTTACTATTAACAGTTTCCTATTATTTTGCTCACAATACTTATCATATTAAATTTGTAAACACATAATTTATGAAATATCAGCGCTACACATTTAGAAATAAACTTTCTGTTTCGGCTAAATTGATAATCCAGCTGTACTGTTATGAAAGCATAACCGCTCTTATGAAAACACAATTTGCAGTATAAAAAAGACTTAGAATGCCACGTGTTAGATTTGAATTTTTTAAGTTTATCAATTTGTGATAAATGTACAAAGGGATTTAAAAAATCGATAATGTAAATTATGCCGTACCAGATCGAAAATTTATTAAGAATTATTTTGGTAATAAAACAATTAATTTCAATGTTATCGCAATTACTATTAAAAAGTTTAAAAAAAAAGAATAATGTAATAGAATAGTAGAGATGAATAAATTTAAGAATATTTGAAATTAAAAACAAAATGTTGCATGTACGTATATACCAAAAGTAATATGTGTGAAGTTCATGGTTTTATTTAACAAATAGCCATTTTATGTAATATAAATACTGAAAACTGAATAAGAAGAAATACATTTTCATATATTTAGTAATTTCACATAACAAAAAAAAAAAGGGTGAAATATCTATAAAATAATATTTTGAATTAAAAATATTTAATTTTACTAGGTAATATGTATATTTGAAAAGACATTGCTCTCCTATATCATTTTAAACTATTTTATATTGTAGCGTCTTTATTTAATATAAAAATTTAAAAAATACGCATTAAATGATGATTTTTTTTTTTTTTTTTTTTTTTATTTAAGCAACATATGGAAAACCCACAACGCAACCGTCCTAACAAATGTGTCACAATTCTTAACAAAAAAAAACAAAAAAAAAACGTAATATAACTCTTTACTAAAAATAACCGAGGAGAACGTATAACACCATTTGTTCAAATGTAAATGCGTTAAAAATGTTTTCGGCAATATACACACATACCCTTTTGTTTAAAAAGTGTTCAATTTTTAAATCTTTTTTAGTTTCTTTACAAAAGCACAAGTAAACCATAAAATTTCCGATTTTTGCGATGATTGCAGTAATATTAAACTTCGGAAGTTAAAAATTCATCTATTTAGTTAAATTATATACATCTTTATACAAATTAAAAGGTGTAAATAATTTAATAAATCTATATTTGCATCAATTAAAATTTATTTTCCTTTATGATCAAATTAAATTTTACACGATTTTCCAAAATCACATCTCTATTTAATCGATGTAATTATAAAAATTTTAATAAGGGGAAATTATAATCTATTAGACGGTTTATTAAGAGCGCTAAACATATTCTTTTAAACTTTATAAAAACAGTTTAGGTAATAATTTTGAACTTACTTTAGCTGTTCAATGAAGGGGGACTTTGAATTTTTGCTGGAAACTATGAGACAAAATGTATTTCTATTCAGAAATAAACGAAGTACTTAAGAATATTTTTTAATAAGCTATTTATAAACAACAGAATCGGACAAAAATTTGCAGTTTTAACACAACAAAATATTTATTAAGGATAAAGTTTTTTTTTTTTTTTTTTTTTTTGACATAATGATGCGAAAAAAAATCGGCTTTTGAACTGGTGGAATTTTTCCCAAGTTGGAATAAAAAAATCCAGATATTTTCAAGACCAAATAAAATTTAGTAATTATTTGTAATATCGTAAGTAATATTCTACAAAAAGGGACTTCAAATTTACTTAAGTTGTCAATGACTTTTGATTCGTTATGTTAAAGATATTAAAACAAAACTTTTAAAAAGAATGACAAAATAAACATTGCAGAAGTTCTAACGACATACCACACAAAAAAAGAAAAAAATCTCTTTACCGAGAAAAGTGATCAAGGGTGAAATAACAGAAATTATTCTTCGAAAAAATAGTCGTATTTTTTGGCCGTTTTAAGAAATAAATGCGAAATAGATTTTATAAATGGTGAAAAAATAAACGAAATTGTTCTGATTTCATATTTTATATCATCCTACACATACATAGTGGACATTAAAAGCATTTTTCGGATTTGCGAGCATTTCAGATGTTTAAGTTAGTGTACAATGTTCATTCCGCCTTATGAATTGTATTTTAATAAAATTACGTATATAATGGAAGCAGAAACTGTAGCATGCATGAAAGTAAAAAATATAAAGTTTCAGTCACAATTTATTAGTAAGGTGACAAACTGTTCCGATTAGAAAAAGAACATTTCATTATTTATAATAAAACCTTCGATTTAAGAAATATTGGCATTAATGTTAATTTAAAATAGAACAGCAAGAGAGTTAATTTGCGCCAGAATTTAGATGACGCGATTTTGTTTTTTACACAATATTTCGTTTTCTGTTGAATTATTATATCAATCGTATACATAGAAACTTTCTTTTTATTTAAAATTTCATTTTTTTTTTTGTTTTATTTATTTTAATCAGCATTCTTCATTAAAATAAAACGATTTGTATAAATTAATTTAAAATTATTTATGTTTTTTGAGAAGTTTTACTAATAAATTCAAAGAAAATTATTTTTTAAATTTGATTACTGTATAAATAAACATTGTTTTTCACTTTTTTTTTGTTACAAAGAAATATTAGCTGCGATAAATTCCGTTTTTTGTAATTTATCCGCCTAAGTGGACAAAGAAACGTTTCGCATTTATACAAGTGAAATATTTAGTTTAATACATTTCTTCCCACTCCTTACTGTGCGTCTTACATCTTGTCCCTTCCTTCCCAGTCTGTTGTTCTTGTCCTTGGTTCCTTTATTTCAGCTGTCTCCAATCGAATTAGGTTCTAGTTAGTTGTCTCTTCTTCCCATTGTGTCTGGGCAATGGTCCATAGTTGATGCGCCCAAAAAAAAAAAAAAAAAAACCCATTTATTTATTTTAAATGGAGTTGTATTCATTGCTGCCAAATTAATTATCCAGAAACATCTCTATAATATAGTATTAAAACGAAAGAAAAAAATCACTGTAACCGGTAAATAAAAATTCAGCAACAGTGCCACTCTGTAACGTAGTATTAATTTTCATATTTCTCTGTTGTAAAGCGCCTTTTTGTATCAACTAATAATACCCTAAACTTGAAGTGACAGTATTAAGACTAGATATTAGTAACGCATACAACACTTATTACAAAGTTTAATCGAAAATAATTATATCCAAATGCATTAAACAAATTTTTCGCTGAATATTAACACTCCTGAATAAAAATAATAATGCCGTCTTCAATGAAATAGACAAATAACTTATGAAAGGTAGGAAGATTAAAAAATGCAATACGGCGAACAAAAATAAATGATGGTTTTATCTGAAGTTAAATACAAAAGAGAACAACTGGACTGCCGATGATATACCATCATATTTTAGAGTTCAATACGATTATACGTTGCATCAGACGCTATATATAAAAAAAAATTGAACTTCCAAATAGTACCATGAATAATAATAATAAGTATATAGTAGTAGTTCTGACTACGAAATATGTCGGTACAATTGTTTGTAATTAAATAATATATTTCTGATTATGTCTATACTATTCTATTTCTTATATAAAGATTAACAGTCTTCTTTATTGCTCCTTTCGACAAACACAGCCATCAACATTTTGCAAAATAAAAAAAAAATTGCTAAGAAGTAAATTTTCGGTTAAGTTGATTTTTACAATGATGGAATATAATAATAAAACGAAGGTTTAGACCGCGATGAGAAGACCGGGTCCACTTTACACGATTAGGAAGAATCGATAAATCAGTAACGAGAAGAACGTTAAAAAGTAAGTTAACGAGTGTGTCCACTAAAAAATAATAGAACGATCAGAAAAATAATTCAAGTGGGAGGGTAGTGAAATATGTACGTTTTCATTTATTTCCTTATATACTGCTCGGCTATTTTTTAACCATTTTACGTACCTGTAAATTAATTTATCGAAATCTATGTAACCGGAAGTCAGGCCCTCTATGTGCGTAGCTAATTTGACGCAGCTTAAATAAGTCGCTTTCGTCATTGAATCGACGTTATTTTCTAGCGTAATGTAGCTAATCTACGTATCACTGCGGATAATTCGATCAAGAAAATTACCGCCTTGATTGCGATAGCGTTTTAGAAGATATTTTTATTCACATTCTTATCGTTCAGCTCAGTACGTTGTTGCCATTGAAATCAACCTATCTGGTATTCTAGCGAACGAAGCTTCGTTAACTTACTTTTTTAACACGCTTCGTATATTAACAATTTGTCTACAATTTTTTTCGGTAACAACCACGTCACAATTTATTTTCGTTAACATTTTGAATAGCAGTGCTCTATTCATCATCAGAAGCAGACATACAATGAATCAAACACTGGAAAACCCAGCCCTTAAATAGATACGCCAACAATCACAGTTGAGATCACCTTCTGATTGGTTAATAGCACTTTCATTTTTTATTTGATTCCAATTTGAATCGATTTTTTATTTTCCAGTTAATTCCAAATACTGGACCAATTTTACTTTTTCCTTAAAATGTAACCAATTCTATCCGTAACATTTTTATTCGCATAGTATTCGGAATTAACCGGAAAATAAATTTTTTTTAAAGAGATAATAAAGACGACCTACCTCTTCGTTACATGCAGCAGGTGTATACAGAGTTCCGTGTTCATGTGATCTAAGTTACATGGAGTAAACTGGAAAGACTACATACGTGTACGAATTAAAGAGCATAAAGCAGACTATCGACACAAACAATTTGAAAAATCCGCGGTTGTCGAACATATAGAACGAACGAAATACGAGATAAAGTTTCGCGACGCGGAAATACTAACGAGAGTCGAAAACGCGAGTAAACGTTTAATTAGAAAAGCTATTGAAATCGAAAAATATAAAAATTTTAATAGCGATGACGGTGTAAAAATCGATTCAAATTGGAAGACAGTTACCGGTCAAATAAAGAATGAAAGTGCTACTAACCAATCAGAAGGTGGTCGTCAGCTGCGATTGTTGATATATCTATTTAAGGGATGGGTTCTCCAGCGTTTGGTTCATTGTATGTCTGCTTCTGATGATGAATAGAGCACTGCTATTCGAAACGTTAACGAAAATAAATTGTGACAAGATGGTTGTTACCGAAAAAAGTAGACAAATGGTTAATAACAATAGAAACGAAAATTTAAAATCATTTTTAACGCTTCGTATATGGTTTTTTTTTTTCTTTTTTAAATAATTTATATAGCATTTTGGTAGTCAAAAGGATAACAAAACTATAAACAACCTTCTACGTTTATTTGTACGATCACATAATATATAGTTATATAAACATTATAATTACAAATACACATACTTTTTAAGGATATTGGTAACGAATTTGCAAGTCTACCAATTTAGAACTATGCTATATATATTATACCTTTGTAGTTCACAACACGTAACTCCGCAAATTAAATTTGTTCATGTTGATATTATGTGATGTGCTGAAAGAAAAAAAAATAAATTGCACGTTAAATGGTAAAATAACGTATGTTTAAAGCATATATGTATATATATATATTTAAACATACATACTTCACACACAAAAAAAAATCTCCTATAAAGCTGAAAGTTTTGTATAGCGCGTTCTACGACAGCTAGTTTTTTTTTTTTTTTTTTTTTGTAATCAACGTATTACTAGATTATAGAAAAATTAAGACCTCTCCAAAAATATAAAATTAATGGTCCGAAATTTTGAAAAAGGTGGAAATCAAGTTTTAGGCAGTCCAATTTCAGACACCAAAAATCTCGTCCAATCGTTCACAAACATTATTATAACCACGCAAACGCCATGACTCTCCAAATTCCACATCTACGTAAAAACACTGTCCCATGGTGAACCCCACATTGCTTTGCCGCTATACGTAATAGAAGAAGAGCACTAAAAAAATTAAAAGCCGCTCCATCTCTGGAAAATCATATTACCTATCAAAAACTCCGCGCTAAAGCACAACACACCTTAAAACAGGACAAACGAATTTCATGGCAGAAATTCGTAAAAACTATAAACTGTTTCACCAATTCCTACCAGTATCAAATTGGATAATCATGTCAGCACAGACTTAAACGAAATAGCTTCATCGTTTGCAGAATTTATAGCTTTTCAATCGAGCAACTTGAATTTCTCATCGGAAGCGCTTAATCATAAAATAAATCTCGCCTCCGTAAGACTTGATTTCCATTCTGGCGACAATAAAGAACCTTATAACTATTATATTACGTTCGGAGAATTACAACGAGGTATCAAACGATTGAAACTAACTGCAATCCGACCGGATAGCATTTACATGCTCCAAAATACCCCTGAGCCAGCTATTCTTCTCGTACTGTCAATTTTTAATCATATCTGGACAACGAACACATTCCCTGATTCATGGAAAACTGCTGAAATCATTCCGATCTCGAACCTAAATAAAAATTCAATGCTATTGGATAGCTACCGACCTATTTCGCTTACTAGTGTGTTCTGTGCAAACTCCTGGAACGGATCCTCATCGAATCTTACAACTCCCCGACCGAATCACAATGCGGATTTCGAGCGAGCAGATCAACGATCAACTAATTGCTTTTTCTCAAACAGTCCATTTAAACATCATTTATTCGTAAAAATCATCTATTGGCAATATTCTTTGACATATCTAAAGCCTTCGACAATACCCGGAAAGACAAAATTCTAAAAAACTCTTCATGGCTGGGAAGTTCGCGGTCATCTAGCATACTTCGTCAAAAATTTCCTATCCGACTAGGTTCAGTTAAATCAACTCCCCATGATTTACAAAACGGTGTCCTTCAGTACTCCGTTCTTAGCCCTAACCTCTTCAACATAGCCATAAATGACATTTCGGAACAAATTTACCCGCCTGTCCAATGTTCCTCATTTGCAGACGACCTAGCTATCTTCATCACCCACTCGCACCTGTCCTTCAGAATGTTAATACTACAGGAAACAATCGACAGATTACAAGCTTGGTCAGTTCACAACGGCTTCAATTTTCCAACACGAAAACTACCGCTATACATTTCTGCAGAGTTCGTCGCTGTAGTCATGAAATTTCAGTCCAACTAAACAACGTAACCACTCCATCATCAGATACCGTCAAATATTTTGGAATCACTTTGAATGAGAAACTTATACGGAAACTATATATCAACCAAATAAAAACAGGCTGCACCAAAAAACTAAATTTAATTCGTAAATTGGCTAGCACGTTGTATGGCTTAGATCATTCCTCCTTATTGAGAATTACTAAGCACTGATTAAATCGAGGCTCAGCTATGGCGCTGTAATCTACCCTTCAGCTAATCAAAATATCGTCAACTTACTCAATACAATACATTACACTGCCGCGAGACTTGCTATTGGAGCTTTTCCTACTTCTCCATCTGTTAGCACTCTTTGTGAAGCTGGTATTTCTCCTCTTAATATTTACAGAAACCGGAGCATTTCAAATACATGGATTCGTCTTAAATCGCCGGTCAATCTTCCTTCACCGAACTCACTTCGACCATCACCTCATACGTCGGTGCTCACTCTCCATAAGCAAGTTACTGAAATCTTACGTTCGATGCAATTCACTTTAGCGCCGACAGATCAACTGCCTACAGCACCAACACTTCCATGGGTAAACCTACATGCTTCAGCAATTCTCAAAAAAGAAGCATGTGCCAGCATTTTACGTTCCACATATCAGTGCATGATCAGCGAATATGACAGCTGCAAAATAGTTTGTACTGACGGCTCCAAAACACCTCAAGGAACAACAGGTTGCGGAATAGCATCCAACAAAAAAACGTATTCTCTGCTACTCTCTTCCGGCATTATTCATTATTCTTTCGGCAGAGCTATTAGCTATAAAATTTTCGATAGAAAATATAATAATTTATGATCCCCACTCCTCACGTGTACAGACTTATTAAATGCGATCACGTTTATTCAAAAATACAACTGTCCTCACCAACACCCAATAGACAAAGAAATTATCCGCACTCTTTGTAGCACAAGTATCCGTTGATCGTTCTCATGGATCCCATCACACGTTGGAATTCAGGGAAATTCATTCACAGATGCTGCGGCCAAAGAAGACTCATAGTTCTTTCCGGTACGGAACATTGAAATACCGCCAATGGATCACTGCAAACATGCCAAAAACAGTGGACAAACATCCCAAACATGAACAAGCTACGCTCAATTCGAAATACTATTCAACCATAGAAAATCTCATTATTCACCAATCCAAGGAATGAAATCGTTGTCATAAGACTCCGCCTAGGTCACTCCAAAAGCACTCATTGCCATCTCCTGTTCAGACAACCTATCCCACTGTGTTGCAATTGTAATTCTCCCGTCACAATCCAACATTTACTCATCAGCTGTTCCATCTATAATTCATACCGAGCACAAATTCTCCGGTCATCTAACCTTTCCGAAATCCTGTCTGATCGTCACGATAAAGTTGAACGTCTCCTACGTTTCCTCAAGATCACTAACCTATTCCACTCCATCTAGCTCCTATCCTATCCGTGGCTCTGGCCTAGACGGCAGTACACGGCACGTTAATCAAAGAAGAAGAAGAAGAAGTTTTAAGAAAAAAAATTTAAAAAACTCTACAGCCTGTTCTTTAATAGTTACAGAATTGATTTTTAATAAAATGCTTTTTTACAAAAAATAAATACCGACTTCAAGGTTTATTATAAAAATTTAAAAATACACTAAAAAGTAAAAAATAATTACTCCCGATAAAATATATATATCAGAGTGATATAACTTAAGGTGATATCGTAATTCTTATACAACATTAACTTTTTGGAGTTGGAATTAAATTCATGTTAGGAACACTTTAATCAACATTTAATGCAGTTTTTAATTATTCTTTTAATATGAATTTGATGCCAACTCCAAAAAATTAATGTTGTATAAGAATTATGATATCACCTTAAGTTATATCACTCTGATATATATATTTTATCGGGAGTAATTATTTTTTATTTTTTAGTGTATTTTTAAATTTTTATAATAAACCTTGAAGTCGGTATTTATTTTTTGTAAAAAAGCATTTTATTTTTTACTTTTTAGTGCATTTTTATTCAATTAAATTAAAACATTTATTTCCACCTTAAAAACACCAAAAGCTACATTTCCATGGTAATTTGGCAAATTTATAGTATTTTAAGTCAAAAATCTAATTCGACGGTGAAAACAATCATGAATGAAAAGCATCCAAAAAGCTTCAATCTCCCGCATTATTAAGGATAACTCAAAAACTATCGGCCAGACCTTGATCAGATTTAAATGGGACCACATGATAAACACCACCTTTCAAATAAAAGAAGAATCATTAAAATCGGTTCATCTAGAAGAAAGTTCTGTGGTAACACACATAAAAAAAAAAAAAAACAGTCGAATTGAATACCTCCTCCTTTTTTGAAGTCGGTTAAAAAATAAGTTCAATCACGCGTGATGTTTTATGCACTACGGATTCCGTATGCTAAGTTAAAGATAACTATAATTTACATAGGTAAATCAATAAGTAAGGTTCCCTATGCTCCTTCCCAACGAGAAATGAAAGTAATGTCTCCATCTCTCGAGCATACATATGTTGAAACAACCTTTGGAAAGGAATGTACGAAGTATGAAAACAATTGGCTCAATATAACGCATTTGGGGAGTGTGTAACCATGTTTCTTCTGTTAGCGTACCGTCCAAGTTAGAACTGTACGCAGTGATCTGATTTTTAATGCTCGAAGATAAAGAAGCGCTTGAAATTCATGCACGAATAAAAGCTGTATATGGAACGGTGTCACGTGCATCCAACATGTAAGGAAGTGAATTCGTCTGTTCCGAAGTGGCAGAACGAATATTGATGATGAAGAACGAGTAGGGAGACCAGTGTCTGAGAAGCTTGACAGCATGATTCGAGAAAATCGAAACGTTAACCTTTTTTTCATCGCATCAGCACCGAATATCACGTATGGGACAGTTCAGAAAATTGTATCCACGCAGTTGAAGTTCAAAAAAATCTATTCCAGGTGGGCTCCGCGCAGATTGTCAGCCGAGAAAAGGCAAGCGCGCATCACCGCGTGTCGGACAAATTTGGGCGTTATGGACAAAAGGGGAACGCCTACTTGCAGAAGATTATTGCGGGTGCATCTTCATTTACAAAACAATGTCGATGACATGGAAACATGCAGGTTTGCCTTGTTCAACGAAGGTGCGGTACGCGCAATCAGCGGGAAAGTGATGATGACGTTGTTTTTTGATTACCATGGACCGCTTCGTGTTGAATTTTTACTGAAAAGAGAAATTATAAACGCCACACAACATTTTGATACACTCATACAGTTTCATAGAAATGTAAAAACTCGTAGTTCTGGGATGTTATCGGCTAAACCCGTACTGCTGGACGACAATGCGCGTGTTGTGCACACCGCTATTGCAAACTTTCTCGTGAGAAGTCAATCCACGCCCAGTATACTCCGCGGACTTGAGCCCCTGCGATTACCAAATTTTCAGCAGCCTGAAGAAATTTTTGCAGGGAAGACGTTTCACGATAGACGATGAAGTCAAAGCTGCAATTAAACAATGAATGCAACAAGTTGGACGGAATTTTTGAAACGAATGTTTGTTAAAACTGTTGGAACGTTGACAAAAGTATCGATCGGAAAGGGGATTATGTAAAACATTAACAGAATAAAATATCCTTTCTTTTAAGGTAAAAAATAATTTTCTAACTTCATTTTTCGCTGACAAAGAGCATATGGAATCTTACTTATTAATCTACCTATGTACATTTATGTAATACTAAATTTAAAACAAAGAAATATGATTTTTCACGTCGCTAATAGGGAGAGACACATTTTTCACGCTTTTTTGAAATTTTCGCTATCTTCGAAAGTTTCGTTAACAAAATGAACCACGGCTTCGTTTTCGACAAATAGCGATTTTTTCATCAATACATCACATGGCCGGAAAAAAAAATATTTTTTTCAAAAATTTCGAGCTTAGAACTCCTTGAGGTCCTAATTTTAATGTTGGAAACCTGGATGCTTTAAACTAGAAAAGTATACGACATGCGCATATTTTTAACATAGTCCAAAATTTTTAACTACGACACTCGTGCTACAAAAAAGGGGGCACATAATTTTTCGCGCTTTTTTGAACTTATCGCCAACTTCAAAAGTTTCGTTAAGAAAATGAAATACGATCTCGTTCCTCGCAGCGATCTTTCTATCGATATATCATATGTCCAGAAAAGAAAATGTTTTTCAAAATTTTTGAGTTTTCGGCACTCTTAGGTCCCGAACATAAAGTTGTAAGCTCGGCTATATTTTCCTATAAAACGGTCCTTTATGCATATGTTTGAGAAACGTTTGGACTCCCTAACTTCTTTACTTATGTGAACTTCCTTTTTTTTTGTTGTTTTTAGCCCAAAAGAGGGATTTAAATAACTTTTTAACTATTATTTTTGATTTTATGAAAGGGTTTTTGCGTTTTGTTTTATATTTTAAATTTTATTTTTAAAGGGTTATCTGGTGATAAGTTACGAATTTTTTAAGAATGATTTTTAAGGTCCTTTTAAATTCCATTATATATTCTTGACGGTTTTTTGCCGCCCAGGGTAATCGATTAGCTTAGAGTTGCAGGTAGATTCAAAAAGAATTTTAATTGTAATTTTATGATTCAATTTTGAAGTTAATAAGTCAATTCGCTCGTGAGTCATTAATTTTTATTTATTTTCTTGGTTTCCGAACGATCTCATTAAGATTCCGTACATTATATGTCGTACGGAACCCTAAAAATCGGCGTATATTAGTCTTTAGAATACCGAAAAATATAAAAGCATACAAATTTTGAAATTTTTAGACCTATAGTGGTAAGATGGGAAATTAAAAACCCTTCCGTGGGAGCTAGGGTCGATTTGTTTAAAATAGAGTATTTTCATCGCTTGAATGTAAGAAAATTATGAAACCCTCAACATTTTAAAATTAAATCGAATTCTGAAAAAAGTAAAAATTTTTTTTATTTATTCGGTGTATTTTTGTCTTTAAAATACTGTAAAAATATAAAAATTTGAAAATTTTGAAGTTGAAAGTCCTAAATTTCGGAAAATATACAACTGAAGCGGAAAAAATAAAAAATAATTCTATATGTACGAGTACATTATTTGAAAGTCCGGATTTTGCTTAAAAGCGGCTAGAAGGCTCATTTTTTTCCAATTGACACGTTTTCGTCACTAGCGTATAAGAACAATACACAATCCCAGAATTGTAAATTTGAAATTCAACTTTTGGAATGATCAGAGCCGTGGTACCTAGTGACTTAAAATATTATTGCTTAGATTCTAAGAACGAAAATGAATTTGACCATTGCAACGTAAATTCAAAGGTATAAGTATTGTTAATGATTCATTTTAGGGTAAATCGGCCAAAGGGCGAGAGCTGAACCAAAAAAAAAAAAAAAATAAAAAAATATTGTAAAATAAATTAAATGCAACATATTTTTTTTTTACGTATATTATCCTACTAGCGGCTTTAGTTTTTGAGATATTTTAACCCAAATTTCACTTTTTAAATTAATGTACTCATATACTTTAAAAAAAAAATTAAAACAAACATTATGTGAACGTTTTTAAAGATTGACGACGTAAATAAATATTCCAAAGGTTTAACCGCGATATATATATATTATATATATTGAGACGGATTCGGCAGTTATAGCATTTTTATTACGTTTTATACGCTTTCAGATAACGCTGTCCGAGGTAGAAATTATTATTTCGATTTTAAATCATTTATATTTCGGGTTTTTTTCGGGCAGCAGAAATGACGGTGAATTGCGATCGGAGACGCTATTTCGACCGGAAAGCGTGGTTATCCCGAATGCAGCCGCTCTGTCGGCTGTGTTGCGGGAGCGAACTGGTTTCGCGGGGTAAAGCGCGGTCGAAAAACGCGGAGATATAGCGTTTACCGTCGAAGCGTATAAGTATGGAGCGTGTAGCTACGAGAGTCACGAGAGAATTTATAAAATCCCTGAAAGACAGGGTAGTGGCCGCGAAAGATACATATAAAATATATAAGGTTCTAGAAAAATCGGTGTTCACATTATTAATTTATAAGGTACCGGGTAATTTCAACATTTTCAACGATTCGACTATGTCGTTCGGTAAAAGCCCATCGTGTACCGAAATCTTCGTTCGTGCATCTTGCACTATAATTCGAGATATTATTAATTGGTTGTTCACTCGATATAGTCGTATTATAATTTCCATCAGAGTGTGTTCGGTCGTCCTTTTAATTTTGTCGAGAGATCACGCCGTCGCGTGCATCTGTTTGATGCTAGTCGTCGCGGTTGACCTTTGCCACAATACACATGGAATAAATTTTTTAGTAGTCATTTGTGTATGTAATTTTTTTTATTTGTTGTTTGTCTACCAAATTATTGTCCACGTCGTATTCGTAAAATCTTGTACTTTTGTTTTGTAATATACGCGATTTGTTACATCGAAATTTTCTTATTGGACACGTGGTAGGGCCCGTGACGTCTCCACTTGGGAGAGACTACCGCCTTTGGACGGCGGGTGCCGCGATAAAAATTTTTAATCGACAGAAAAAAAAATTTTATTATTTTTTTTTTGCGTTCTTTCTTTGTTGTTGAAAGCCTAACGTTCTGCCATTAATAGAGCTTCCGGTAGTGGTAGCCGTTACTTGCCACTGGCGCCCTTTATAATTTTTTTTTATTATATTGTTTTTTAACAACTGGCTCCCAAAGAGTGAGCTATAGATTGAGTCGTATCAATATATAAACTTGATCTTTTGGACGATACCGAGAAGACAACCCCCAGATCGAAATCTGCCTAGGAAAATTTTTATAACTCCAGAATATTTTTTATTTCATGACGCGGGACTTATAAAAAATTGCAAAGTATACAAAATTTATTATACACACTGACAATGTAACAGATTTTAAATTTTGTGCTGTAATGTGGAACCGCAATGCTGACGCAAACGCTATTCGATGGTAGACTTTTAAATCAGTCGTTACATACATCCGATCATTTGTTGTATGTTTTGACAAACGAATAAATTAAATTTCAAAGTAGATACTGCAAGTTTGTTTTTTTTTAAATTTTTAAAAATAAATTATCTCTTTTAAATTTCAAATAATTCTTATAATTAAAAGACCTTAATAAATGCAAAAAGCGATTACAAAGTATAAAGTATTGTAGATAAAGACCGTTTGACCAATGGTTTATTCGTATCTTCTCTTCATTACAAAATATTTAAAGAAAAAAATCTATCAAGTTAGATTATAACATCATATTCTTTTCTTTTTCTTTAATACGGTGGTTATATATTTTATGGTCTTAATAGTATTATTTTTATTCTTCAACCTGTTGTAGTTTTCCCCGATGTTGTATTCAGCTCTTATGTGCTCGAATTTGAAACAGTATAGAAAAGTATGATCCGTTGAATCTGTTTCGATATTGCATTCTCTGCATTCATCATTTGTTATGCCCATTTTTTTAGATATTCAGCGAAATTACCATGTCCCGATAGAAATTGGGTTAGAAAAAAATCTGGATTGAGTAGTTTGTTCTTCAATCTATCCTCGATTCTGGTTAATAATCCATACGTTCGTCTTCTTGTTAATTCTTGCTCATAAGTGTTTTGCCACTCCCCCAGGTATTTCGACTTTACTTCTTTTATTTTCTGTATTACCATTGTTCTATCACTGAGGTTGTTTTTAGTTATTTTTATCCCGTTAATCATTTCCAACTGTAAATCCACCGGCATAATTCCTGATATGAAATACGAAGATGTATAGGAAACCGTTCTATATGCAGATGTTACATTTAAGCTGATTTTCCTTTGTTCCATTTTAATTTTCTTTTTTTTTTTTTTTACCGAAATGTTAGGGAAATAAATCAAAGAACCATATTCCGTTATAGATCTGAACAGCGCTGAGTAAAGAATTTTCCTACCCCACAAATTTTAAACTAAAGCTTCTGTTTATAGACCTACTAGTTGTGTGTAATATTTTTAAATTTTATCCATTATGTAGCCAACATGTTTGCTGAAATTGAGATTTTCATCTATGTACACTGTGACAAAAAAGTATCCGGAAATTCTCATTTAAATTGCCCGCGTTGAGTATTTTTAAGTATTTGAAGTTTCTGTATGTTGGTAGGACTGTCCTTAATTACTATGCCAAACATGAGCGCTATCTGTCAACTAGTTTATTTACAACAGCTGTTGAAACCAGTCGACCTCAGTGGTGCTCTGCGAATTTTACAATGGAAAAAAATATTGAACAAAGAGTTTGTCTCAAATTTTGTGTTTTGAACGCAATTTCGTGTGCTGACTCGTTGCGAATGCTGGTAAAGGCTTATGGAGACTCTGTTTTATCGAAAACCCAAGTGTACGAGTGGTACAAAGCCTTTAAAGACGGTCGGAAGATCGTCGAAGATTTTCCTCGTTCAGGACGACCTTCGACCTCTTCAATCAACGATAACGTCCAAAAAATCATGGAAATTGTGCTCGAAAATCGTCATGCCAGTGTTAGAGAGATAGCTTGTGATCTCAACATCTCTCGTGAAACCACTCATTTGATTTTGGTGAACCAATTGGGCATGCAGCGCGTCGCCGCTCGGCTCGTTCCGTTAGAGCTGAATTTTCTTCAAAAACAGTACCGGATGCAGGTAGCTGCAGACATGCTGGATCGTGCGAATTCTGATCCCACGTTCATGGGACGGATCATAACTGGTGACGAGACATGGGTCTATGAATACGACACAAAAACGAGCCAACAATCATCGGAATGGGTGGGAAAAAATGAGCCGAAACCGAAAAAACCTCGCCAAAGTCGTTCGAAAATCAAGACGATGCTGATTGTTTTCTTCGATATTCGTGGTGTGGTTCATCATGAATTCGTTCCGCAAGGTCAAACGGTCAATAAGGACTTCTATTTAACTGTTTTGAGACGTTTGCGTGAAAATATTCGCCGTAAACGGCCGGATTTGTGGCAAAACAATTCGTGGATTTTGCATGATGATAACGCACCATCTTATCGAGCCACGATTATTAACGATTTTAAGACCAAACATTCGATAAATACCATCGACCAGCCACCTTATTCGCCTGATCTAGCTCCGTGTGACTTTTTTCTTTTCTCCAGACTGAAATTGCCGCTCCGGGGAACCAGATTTGACTCCATAGACGCCATAAAAGAAAATTCGCAGAAGGAGCTGAAGGCCATCCCTGAAAGCGCCTATAAAAAATATCTCGATGATTGGAAAAAACGTTGGCACATGTGTATCGCTTCAAATGGAGCATATTTTGAAGGAGATTCAATAAATATTGAAGAAGTTTAATATTTTTGCGTTTTATTTCAAATTTCCGGATACTTTTTTGTCACAGTGTATATACTCAAATATTTCATTTCCTTGCTAAATTTAAGAGGCTTATTATTCAGTTTTAATTCCTTTTCTATTCTACTTTTAATTTCATGTTTTTTATGTTTCCTGGTTATTAATATTGAATTAGTTTTTTCCGGATTTAAATGTAGCCCAAGATTAATGAGTCCGTTGTTAACGTTGTTAATTTTCTGATTTATTTGAGGAATGTCCTCTATATTATTTATTCCTGAAATCAATAAAATGTCATCCGCATAACTTATAAGATTTATATATTCATAATGTCTGGTGTTATTATGTATGTTTGCCATTGCAATATTGAAAGGAGTAGGTGCCAGAATGGATCCTTGTGGAACACTTGCATTATCCTTATTCTGGAAAATAATTTCTCTATTCTTTAAGAAGTTTTTTATTATTTAAATTAGGTTTGAATCAAATTTACTCAGTTGTAGACACTCTATAATTTTCGACGACTTTATATTATCAAAGGCACCACTGATATCAAAACTTATTAATAATATTAATTTATAATAACTTTTGTAGTTGTTAATGATCTCCATGCTTTTCCGTTGATTTGTTCCTTATATATCCATATTGTAGTTCATTCAGTATTACGTTATAATCCAGTACCTCATCAATTTTATATTTTTTCATAAATCTTTTCAATATTAGAGAGTAAAATTATCGGTGTGTAAGCTTTTGGTGGTGAGGGTTCCTTATCTGGTTTGTTTAGCAGGATGAGTTTCCCTCTCTCCATATTTCCGGAAAACTGCAGATGTTTAAATATGAATTGACTATAGTAGGTATTAATATAATGTAATATTTGTTTAAAATTTTTATCATTTTATCAGAAATTTGATCGATATCATTGGCCTTTTTGTTGTTACACATTTTAATTATTTTCGAAATGGTTATTTCATTATAATTTTTGCTTGTCTTGAATTCATCAACCACTTTAGGAAAAAGTGCATTACTTATTAATTCATATTTCTCTTTTTCACCTATAATAATTTCCCCTTCGTCATTAATTAATGTTGGAAAATTAAATGTTCTATGTTTTTCCACAACAATTTTATACGGCTTGCCCCAACCAACGAATTGGCAACTAGTTTCTTCCATATCTTGCGGTAGTTTCTTTCAGTAATGGAGTGTCTTATTTAGTTCATTATTTTTCTTTTTTTTGTTTTTATATACGTACTTTAATTTGGTCAGTTGTTTTAATTTTTTTTATGTTGTTCTAATGTAGTATTCCACCATAGTTGACTTTTTACCAGTTTCACTTCCTCGCTTTTATTTCTAACATTTTGGATTTTATTCATGATTTCATTCAACTGTTCATTCAGTAATAGTTCATCTGTCGATTTAACCATCTGGTTAATTTATTCGTTAAAACTTTCTTTTATAACAGTAATCAATTGTTTTGATTTGTTGATCATCTTTGTTCACTGAACTATTCTTGATTATAAATTTAACCTTACTGTAACAAGAGAGGTTTGCACATTTAATCTCAATTTTTCCAGTTTGATCACCGATTTTTTCGTCGGTTAAGACTAGATCAATTACACTACTACCATTTTTATTGCGGAAAGTTTTAATATTGTAATCATTATTTGTATAATTTATTTCATTTATAGTTTCTGTTATACCTATCCCATTATATTTATTTCTTTAATCTACGGCATTAAGTATTTTATTTTCTCATTCTTTCGAAGGATTTGTTAGAATTGGAAATATATTTCGTTATGTGTAATCATGTAAGTATACGTGTGAATGTGAGGGAGTTTAAATCGCGTAGACGTAGTTTATTTTTCATTTTGTATATAATATTAAGTTTAATTAGCTCCAAATAAACTGTAAATATGGGTTAAACATAATCTGCATAAATGGAAATATGATCCTGCATGCAGAAGTTTAATCCATGTAAACTAACATGGATCCCGCTACTCGCGCAACCATTGCGCATATGCGGCCTAAAATTAAATATAATAATGTAGTTTTAGTGGTACATCTTTTAATACTGTAAATAAATTGAATTGAATTGAATTTTTAACAGTTAATTTGCTGCTTATTATAAATTCTTCGAAAATATTAACTCTTTTATTACTTTTATGATCTATCTGTTCATATAATAATGATCTTACGTTAAAATCACCAGCCAGTATAATCTTTTCCCTTATATTATTTAGGTTTAAATAGTTTTATAATGTTCCAATTTTATCTTTAATCGATTCATTTGGTGAGAAGTAACATGCTATTAAAATAAAATCTTCTATTTTAAGTAGTAAGATATTTTCTGTTTCTTTAATAGTTTCTACTTTATAGTTCTTCCGCACTGCAACTGCCACATCTTTTTGTATGAAATAGTCGTAACTGTTATTATAACCTGTTATTTTATTGTTTGTATTATTTGCGTCCGTGATAATAATAATGTCGTACTTCATATTTTGTAAAATTTCTGACTGCTGGTATTTACTTTTGCCCACATTTAGCATTAATCAGTTTAATTCTATTAATTTAGTTTTATAAAACTTTTTCCTTACTGCCATCATTCATAGTTAGTGTTTGAATCTAAAAAATTTAATATTCTGTTTGCTATTGGACATTTTAATAGCTGATAATGTTTATGATTTGCATCAAATTCTGTGTTTTTTGTTGTATTGGAGTATTCGCAGTTAGGACAACGATTTCTATCTATTGTTTCTTTAATGAGATTTATTTTTTCTTTAGATAGTTTACAATTCCTTGCTTTGTGTCCGAAACCAGTACAGTTAAAACATTGTTACGTCTATATAGTTACAGACACGACAAATTTTCTATTCAATAGAGATATATCCAATATTAATTAAGTTATTATGTAAACCAGGAGATACTTTACTTCCCCGTATGTTTTGTCATTCTTAACTTTTCGGTTTATTCTAATATACGTGTTTTCAAGTTTTAAATCACCCACTAGATTTTTTCGTTCACAGTACTGCTGGATTGATTGAAATAATTCTTTTTTAATTTCTTCATTGTTCATTAAAATAAAAGAAGCAGGTAAGTTTGTTACTTTTATATATGAGGATCTTTTTTTTTTTTGTTTTTGTAATAGAAATATGGAAATAGTCCCTTTTTTTCACTAATATTATACATCGATTTTATGATTTTTTCTTTGTCCCACGAGTTTGTTTCAATTATTAACGAATCTTTCGTCGTTCACATTCGACACACCAGATACTGAAAGTTACTTTTTATGCGTTTTTTTTTTTTTCTCATACACGTATCTCGATAGTGACTAAAAAGTACTACTTCGTTTATGTATTTTTACCATCACGCAATGACGCGTTAACATTTTATTTTCGCGGTCGCACATTCAGACAGGTGCATGGGATTTTATGATAATTGTTTAAATAAATAAGGAATATTTACATGTTTAATAACTTACCAGATTTAGGTATTCTGAGCAGTTCGTTGTCGTTAATAGTTACTTCATGCAGTTGCGATCTGTATGCGTATCGTATATAAAGAGCTTTATCTTCACCAACACATGGATCGTAAAATCCGGACAACTGACTCTGAACGAAAATAATAATTACATTAATTTTAAAGTATGTTACTCGGAATTTAATACACGTGTAAAATTTTCTGAGTTAATTTTCGCATTCGACGAGAAATAAACTAATATTTTATTTTCCTCTTTTAGCCTTTAGTGTTAACTTTCTTTAAACTTATCTGTGCAAGACAGTAAACTTATTCTGCCCTAGTTTTACTACTAGCTCCATCTATGAGAACGTGTAGGAAGAAACGGAATTACTGTCTCTCTTCATAAACGCATTTCTTACTAATTAAAACTAGAATATGAAACTTTGGTGCGATTTTCCAAACGAGAGAAAATTTTCGCTGTTTAAAAGTGGATGTACAGTTTTTTACTTTCTGAAATCAAAATGTAAGAAATTTGGTATTTTTAAAGAAGAACGTTCATGCTCCTTTTATTGCAAAATTTTTGCGTCTTTTGAAAATTGTTCCCGATTTTATATCTCGAAGGACACAAAAAAAACCCTATACCCAAAATAGTCTTCATTTTAAAATTTCATAAAAATGGAAATGGAAGGCGGCCATAAAATTGAATAATTCGCATAGTTATCAGAAAACATATATGAAACTTTTAAAAAAATGTATGTTTTTTTCTTCTTTTTGTTAAAAAAATAATAAAAAATTACACTCTAGGATAGAGCGAATTAAAGTAATAAATTTCGCTTTTCCCTCACATTGTCCCCTCCATCCTGACGATGCAGTTATTTACGATGCCGAACATGTGTTCTTCCAGTGTTCATCTCTTTCTGTGGAGCGTTCTCTTTGTATTCCTATTTGTTGAGGCTTGGGCTTCCTGCTCCTTATTGTGCTTCCTATATCCTGTCCTTTCCTTCCCCACTAGTTATTCCTGCTATTTGTTCCTTTTTAGCAAAGATTTCTGATCGGATTAAAATATAACTGACTTCTTTCCTAACTATTTGTTGTTGGGTAAAGACCCTTGGTTGACCAACTCAAAAAAATAAAAATAAAAATATAATCGGGTGGGGGTGGGGGGGGGGAATTATCCGCAATGTGTTAATAGTATTTTACTTATACCTATTTCGAATTATTATGCAAAAGCGCTAGATTTTTTCATGATTGTTCAACGTGTCAATTATTTAAATTATATAACATTTAATAATAACACATTTATTACAACGCGAATGTAAACTAATAATTTTATTTTATAAATTTTTATATTAGATATTTGTATAGAAATGTTATCATTAACGGATTTTATTAATAAAAATTATACGTACATTATTATTATAAAAAATAAATCATACCTTTAGGAATATACATCTACTAAATCGATTATGTTATTTACAATTTTCGTAATTATACTTCAATATATAATTAAAAATTAACCAAAACTAAACCACTATCGGCGAAACAATTAGCTTCCATTCTCTTTTAGGTTAGTTAGTTGTTTTAAGGTTGATTTTTATAGATTTCGACATTTTTAGTAACGAAACAACTACATTCCATTTCTTCTGAACTGTAAAGATTATTTAGGATTTATAAATTTTTATTTTTTATAATTTTTTGTCTTAAATAAATTTCATATTTATTATCATGAGTGAATCGCAAAACTGATTATTCTTGATTTCACATTTAAAATATATTTAAAAATTATTTAATTTTTTGCGCAAAAAACAAACGAAGGTGTGGCAAATAAGTACTGTTGAAATAGCTGTTTTTTTTTGTTTTTTTTTTTGACGCGCCAGTTAAATTTTTAGAAGTTTCGATGTGCGATAGCAGGGTTCAAAACTGGTTTCATCCGAACGAAAAACCACTGCTTTATCAACTACACCGCTGCATGTGTATACGTGATACTTTTAAAAAACTACGCATCGCAAAAGAAAATGAAAGAGAAATAATACTGATTATTGTATTAAGCAGTACAAAAAAGGCGAAAATAACGGGGATCAGGAAAATATTTTGTACCTCAAACAATCTCGTTCTTTAACATAATACAAAATTCGGCCAAGAAGTAAAGAACAATTCACGAGTTTTTTTTCGTAAAAAGTTGATGTATTGATAAAGATAGTTGGTGTATTTTCTTATTGAATACGTCATCAATTTTCATTTACTACATTAGACACTTTTCATACCTTTAATTCACATTTGCATTTTTTTTTTTAAAAATATAATTAAGTATATTGTTTATTTCCCGCTTTCGTCTTTTTCTTCTTCGATCTTCTATACACCGATCAATCAAAGTTCCACTATAGTTGTATAATTATCATTTAAATATTTTGTACCACAACGAATTGCCAATAAACAACATTAGGCATGTTCACTAATGTCTCCAATAAAATATCTGGTTCAGTTATCAGCTTTGCGTTAGTTTCACTAGCAACTTTAAACATTTCACAATATTCTACTATTCGCATATTATTCAGCCGAAAATATTAGTTACGCTAATTTTCAATAATTTGAAGATAGAAATGTTATAACAAACCTTAGAAGATTCTTGCAGGGTCAACTGAGAATCTACTACCAGACACTGCAATGGTATCGTCACATCTATAACTTCCGTTCTCAGACTATTATCTGTCCTTCCAATTACGTCAGTACTTTTGCCGTATAAGGCTGTTAATATGACTAATCCCTTACGTCTTTCTTCGGCATTTCTTATCCTTGAAAACGCAACCTTCATTAAATCTACAGCGGCTTTAGCTTCTCGTTGTTTTTCTATTAACCTAAAAAATACAACCAAATTTATTTTTACATTAACACAATTATATAATGTATATGTATATGTGCGCGCGCGTGTGTGTGTGTGCGTGCGCGCACGTATTTAATAAAGTTTTAACATATTATATAAATTTTTACTTTAGACAAAAGAAAATAAATACCGTTGATGTTATTCTTAATTAACTCAGTATGTTTGTAGGGGGACCTATAGTTATTAAAATACGTGATGAAAAAATGTCATGCGGAATACGTGACGGTAAAGAAATATATACAAACATCCATCATACATAGATAAATAATACATATGTATGTAAATATATACAAAAATATATACAAAAATATATATAAAAATAAATATAAAAACAACTACGTCATTTTGAAGTCGTGTTTAATAAGAAAATATGTTATATTTAACTTGTTTTTATACGTGAAAAAATGAAAATAAAAAAAATTAACATATCAGGTTTTAATACTAACGGGTGTAGTAACGACAGCGATTGCACAGTACTATTTTTCTTAGCTCATATTTTTTCTTTATGTTCGTCACATATTTCGTTTTGGCTCTGGTTAAAGTAACCAAATAGTGTGTTTGACATTGTTTAACATATAATAAAATAATACAATAAAAAGCACAATAACCAATAATATTATTATTATTATTATCGCATATCTGGTCACCTATATATGGTAGCTGGTCCAATATTCTATACATTTTTTTAATCATTATCAACATAACCATACAAGCTTTCAAGTTCATATCTGCCGCTGAGGAGCATATAAATAGATGATTGTAGTCCTAACTTTCATCGAAATCACATCGATCGCTATCGGATGTTCCCATTTTGTGCGCGTAATTCCACTTTTTAGTCTACTGAAAGTGGTTTTCCAAAGACTATAACTTAAGTGATTTCCGCTGGACAATGCTTCCGCCTTTGATCTACCGTTTGGTTTTGTATTCCATATGAGAAGTCTCTCCTTTTCTGCGATACATGTTAACTCCTCGACTTTTCGATCAGTTAATTTTTTTAATCAAAAAACTCGACGACTACGCTTTTATTTTTTATAATTACGGAATATTTTTCGAAAAAAAAAAAAATCGTATCACGAGCAATATAAATTAACTATGCAAATATTCGATGTCATTAATCAGAAATTCTCTTAGAAAAAGGTAAAAATCATCTCTGCAGGCACATTTAAACTACATAATTTCGCTAAAAAACAGTATCATGAAAACAATTATATCTCACCCATACATAAACTTTATCAGCGGGATTTATAAAACATCAGCTTATCGTTGCTAATAATGTTTTAAAGTACTTAAGAGAAGTTCGCTTTGTAAGTCTGTACCAGCTCCATTTCCTATTGATTGTAGTTTTTTGACGGACTTCCGCGGGTCTTAAATTAGTCTCGGATATAACTATAGGATAACATAATCGAAATGGACTTACTTATTTCTATTAATTTCCCGTTGTCGTTCAATTTCTTTTTCTTTCTGTTGCCGACTTATGGGATCTACAATTAATTTTTTAATTGCCAACCAAACCACAAACGGCGTAATTGACGCGTATAAGATAGGAATTAGCTGCGGTTCTTCGCATAATTGTATTGGAAATATATAGGACTGATGAGCTCTAATAAACCTAAAAAGAATGAAAAAACCGATTTACTATATTATCCCTAAAAATGCAAAAAAAATAAAAATAAAAGAAAAGAAATTAATCGTTATTCTTGAACTTAACTACGTAAAAACGATTGTGAACGATTAGAAAACGCTTATTTTTACATGACGCCACTAATTATGTTGATATCGAAAAGCGACGACAGGTGTATGTGAGAAATAAAACTGTCATTTTCTCCCATTATACGTAATAATCGCTATATTCGAGTAGGAGACGCATGTTGTTTTTTGTTGAGTTGATGCATGGGCGAAATTGATACGCAATGTGAAGCGTTTTTGTGCTCCTATAAAGTATTTTTTCTAGTCCATCGGTTAAAAAGTTGTGTGTTCTTAATTCCTTTTTTGTTTTTTTCCATGTTTGAAAAATGGATGCCAAATCGAAAAGTAAATCTGTTACCAAAAAACAAAAAAAAAACAAAAACGTAAACGAGTTGTCGTTTCTATCGATAAAAAACTCGAAACCATCGAAAGTCTTGATCGAGGAGGAATACTACGTGTAGAGTCATTGTCTCGTACAATGTTTCTAGCAAGATTGGCGCCGAGATTGTAAAAAAATCGAAAGATTCGTCGCTAAAAGTACAATAATTGGAACTGACAGAAAAACCATGAAATTATCTTTTTTTCCAGAAACGAATGAAGCTGTTTATTTGTGGTTTTACTCCCAGAGCAGCCGAGGACTCCCTACATCAAGACCTACCGTCAAAAAGAAAGCTCGAATCTTTTCCAAGAGTTTTCTAGAAGAAAGTGACAATTTCACAGCTTGTGAAGGTTGGTTGAGCAGATGGAAAGCTTTTTATGGAATTCGACAGTTGATTGTTTGTGGCGAAAAGATATCTGCTGACGAAATATCGGCGACATTGTTTTGTGACGAATTAGATTTAATTTATGACGGTAGCTATTCTCTGGACCAGATTTTTAATGCTGCCGAAACGGGACTTTAAGATGCTACCTGATAAAACGTTGGCATCGAAAGCTGAGAAGGAGGCTCGTGGAGTGAAAATGTCAACAGAAAGTGTAACCGTTATGACTTGCGCTAACGCATCCAGCTCTTTTCGCTTACCTCTAATGATAATTGGTATATTTGCCAAACCTCGAGCGTTACAGCATATGGATTACAATTCATTACCGGTACTCTACAAAAATTAAAAGTCTTCATAGATGGATGTTCAACTTTTTGAGACTTGATTTTTTCAACAATCTATACCACTCGTCGAGAAATTTTTGAAAGAGAGTGATCACCTTCCTCAAAAAGCTGTTTTATTGATCGATAATGGGCCGTCACATCCCCCAATTTATTCGCTAGAAAGCCAAGGAATTACCGTTGTGTTTTTACCGCCAAACACAACGAGTATTATTCAGTCAGTAGACCAGAAAATTATTGCTTCGTTCAAAAGACATTATCGAATAAACTTTCTTCGAGAAATTTAATTGAATTCCGACAAAAATTACGTTAATTTGACAAACTGCTTGAAAAAAATCAATATGACATATGTCGTTTTCTGAGCAGCTGATGCGTGGAATTTACGAAGATGAAACGATCGAAAAAGACCATCTAAATTTGGAGAAATTTTTCAACAAAATACCCGGTTTTAGCGACGTTACTTTTGATGTCATTGAGAAATGGGTCGCCGAAGATGAGCCTGCATTAATGACGAGTGACCAAGAAATTGTGGCATCCGTGTTATCTCAATAAATCAGCTCATTGGAACATCTTGAAGAAGAAAATGATTTGAAAATTTTACCTGATCAAGTGTATTCGGCTTTACAAACATGGTTGGACTTCATTGAAAGGCAGCTAGATGTAACAGCGCATGGGATTTTAATTTTGCGGAAGTGGAGAGACGTTGCTGCTCTTCAACGATTTTCATCGAAAAAGCAAACCGTTTTGACTGATTTTTTTAAGAAGAAGTAATTTTTTGCCTTCTTATTGTTCGTAGTTTTTTTTTTTTTTTTTTTTTTGAAGAATAAATATTTTATAGGTAGTTCTCTATCAAGGGTACAATTTTTCTTTAAAAAAATATGACTTCAGTTTAACCGATTTTTTCTGGTATCCGAGTTTCGCTCGTCCCGATTAACTCGGTTAATCGGGAGGCTACTGTATATATATATATATAAATAAAAAAGCACACACAGGGTTTCTGCGGAGAAAAAAATTATTACTTTGAGCGTGTAAAGTACATTTTTTTTCTTTCTCTCTTTCTGTTTTTGTTTTTTTGTTCTATACAGCATCAAAAAGGTGATTTTACTTTAGTAAACAAAAAACCATCAAAATCACTTCAAATGAAAAAAAAAACCGTCACTCCTTTAATATCGGATGTAAGTGTAATTAGCTACGATAAAGCGGGACTTCACTTACTTAATTTTAAGAACTACTCCAATAGGAATGCCAACGGCAACGGTGGCGGATAGTGAGCTATGTTCTGATACTTTTTTCTCTGCGCCGCATTCTAAAACCTTTGACAATGTTCCTAATCTGTTAAACAAAAATTACTTTGTAAAAATAAATTTATCTAAAAATCTTTTATCCTACGATTAACCGTACACATTCCGAACTAAAATATGTTAAATCAAAAAAGAAGTTGCAAAACAGAACAAACAGCAAAATTTTCACAAAAAAGGCCTAGTAGCCCTAGCCTGGCTAACCCAAATGGTTTCGCGAACCACTTTGATGACGCATAACACTACAGCTGTCTTACGATTCAACGTAATTAATTCTCGAGTTTTAATTGATGAGATATTTTTGTTTACTCTTTCTTTCATTTAATTTTGGTACATATCCGTATTTATGTTTGACGTTGCGCATCTTCACTGGTTTTCTAAATTGGTATCAGTTCATGAAGCATGCGTAAAAAACTCTGTAAATTTCGTTTTTGAAAAAAAAAAAAAAAAATTTTCACAAACACATGTGGATATTTAAAAGTACTTACAACTCGTTGTGCAAAATATCTTAAGCTAGAATATCTTTCTCGGATGTGATATAAGTATTGTAAAAATTAATTTTTGATGTGAACGCAGAAATTTGTTTCATTTTATTGTTGCGCTGTAACTTAATTAACTCTATCTACCTATTCCAGGAACATTGTTCACGTCGATGTGAAATGAGCATGAAAATGTATACTTCAAACATTTTATCGTAGTTTTCTAATTATGAGAAGCAGCTATCAAATGCAATTATAAGTTTCTTAATTAGCATATTTCGAGAAATTCTTAGCTTTTTGTAAAGTTATATAACAACGGAAAGTTTTGAGCATTATTATTTCTAAGCTGACACCGGAATAACAACAATTTCTGTATTAAACGCTGTGATAAAATTATTATAAGCATCGATTATTATATCCCCGTCGTGCAAGTCCTTATTTAGCCGAATAAGTTTTTCTGTTATATCCGTTAAAGAACATAGGTCTAACAACCAATCGTGATCACTTAATTCAGGTACAGATTCTTGTTTCTCGTTCAAACCATACATCTATTCAAGGAAAGAACACGAGTTGTCAGATGCCGATTTTGATGAAATTTTGATATGTTGTAGAGTATAAAAAAAATATTAGACCCGTGCTTTTTTTTTTATCGGCCCATATGCAGTTTCAAAGGGTGAAAACTACTTTTAAAGTTCACTCCCGAAAATCGTTTTTCCTAAATATCTCGTCTTCAACTCTATATTTTTTTATGAAACAAAATGGAAATTATTTCTCATGCAAAGCACAAGTAATCTACAGTGATTTGAGCAGTGTAGTTGCTCTCCTATTTTCTAGGGGGTGAAAACACTTTTTTTTGGTCATAATTATGGAATAAAAAATTATAAAACAACATAAAAAAATAAGAAATTTTTTTTTAACATGAATTTTATCCTTAAAGCGGGTAAAGCACCCCTTACAAGAAAAATCAATAAATACATGTATCGAGTAATCCAATTTCGTAAAAAATTTGTATATAAGGGTTTTTGGGGTCACTGATAACGAATTCGTCATCATATTTCGTTAATTCAAAATGGCGGATCCAATATGGCGGACAAAAGGATCAAAAAAGTTTTAATTTTAATGACAAATTATATACGAGGATTTTTGAGGTCGCTAATTACGAATCTGTTATTCATTTTTGAAAATTCAAATTACCACAGCCCTAAACCCCTAAAATTCAGACAGGCATTCAGCCTGTGTTTCTTTAAACCAACAAACCGCAAACTACTGAGCGGAATCCGGTTGAATCCAGCGAACAGCGACGGCTATCCAAAACCGATAATCAAAACGAAAAACTAATTTCGGAACCGGCTCATCAGCAACAAAACGCGCATTAAGCGTCCAAATTTGAGAAAAATCTCGCAATTTAATATCCTGTTTTGACTAAAGTTATAACGGGCAAAATGAACATCACCTCCTTGGACGAGCCAATGCTAAAAGTTAAAGATGTTTATTTTTAAAAATGTTGGTTATGATATTTCAGATTCTCGCAGATTTATTGAGCATGATGCAACTTCATTGCTTATATCACTGTGAATTACTTGTCCTTTGCACGAGAAATAATTTCCATTTTGTTTTACAAAAAAATATATATGAAGACGAGATATCTAAGAAAACCGATTTTCGGGGGTGAACTTCAGAGGTGGTTTTCACCCTTTGAAACTGCATATGGGGCGATAAAAAAAAAAACAACACGTGTCTAATATTTTTTTATACTCTACAACATATCAAAATTTCATTAAAATCGGCCTCTGACAACTCGCGTACTTCCCTTGTTAGTATATATTTTTAATTGGACTATACGTCGTAAATCGAAATTGCATAAAATTTGTTTATTATTCTTATTATTTCATCAGTAAATGAACGTGTAACAGTTATTACTGAAAAGTGCTGAAAATAATCTTAAAATGTATTTTGTCCATCAAAAATTATGTGAATATACTCCTCGCGAGTGCGATTCTGATTCTGTAGTTGTCCGTAAGATATTAACAGATATCCGGTGAACTAACTATTGTGGTATTGCGGACAGTATTTGAGTGTATGCACTGTTTCTTTCCGACAGTATGGTGGTTGACAGTTTTCACGAATTTCTTTTTCTCGCCGTTTGTCTTACAGACGTGCATGAACGATTTTTCCTGCACGTAGCGGATATGTCGCAGGTCTTCGTCTTTATTCTACTCTTATATCTCTGTTTTTGTTTCCCAATCGAAATCGATAAACACGAAATAGTTAATTATCGAAAAAAACGATAAAAAAATACTCTGGTCATATTAAACGCCTATATAACGCACGTTCCGCAATATTCACTAAACATCACTGATTTACTCTTATAACAATAAACAATTGGCCCGTTTAAAACACTACCCGCTATTTGTGCACACATTTTTAAAATGATATACACATATGTGAAAATCTGTTGTATAAACAACGAAAGCGAAAGATTTTCAAAATTACCTCGGGACGACTAGCGCGCGTTTTTTGTGTACCATTCCCCGAAAATATAAAAGAAGGTGCCAAAATGATGGACTCAATAAGTGCAGAAATATGCTCAATAGCAATATTAAGATTTCTAGATATTGGGGGATATCATGAAATCTTAAAATACAATACTTACGCCGCAATTATTCTCACAAAAACATTTTTTCAAATCTACCGAGTAATTTTTTAATTTTTATTAATTGTTTGTAATATTATCCATAAATTAAAATTCGAAAATCTTTAAAATTAAAAATTTCGGTTAAAAAGAGAAAGGTAAAAGAATCATTTTAACTCGCGTAATTTTATTAAGAAAAGACTAAGCATAAATCGCAATTACATTACACATTAATTTCCGTTACACTTTCTAGTAACTGAAAAAAAAGGTGTATATTATAGAAATCACAAATTTTACTTTTTATACCGATTTTAATCGTCAAGAAAAGACTACTTCCAAACTTAGTGTAATAATAAAGTTTAAGCCAGCAAATGGTTGACGCTTAGCCGATTTTGAAAAACTCTGTTTTTAATTTTACTAAAATTTACATACAATTAAACGAGTTAAAGCATTTCTGCTACAAAGACCGCTCTATTTGAAACATTATACCATATTAACACGAATAAAGAAGTTTATCACAGATACGTAAAAATGGTATACCATTAAGAAACTAGCCTTTTTTTTTTTTCGAGTTAAAAAAACTTTATTACTTTTTAATAATTAAAGTTTGTTTTTCCGTAGCTGATACGCGTAAATAACTGAAAGTTACGGTTTCCTTTTGTTCATCAACTTGACATTTGCTTAAAAAACGATTTTTTTTTAAGCTCAACTTTTCTTACAATAATAGTAATAAAAAATGTAATAAAAGGTAACAACCAACTGATCTTTAAAATGCAAAAAAATATGGCCTTTTTGTTTTTTGAGCTTAATTATTACTTCAAATTTTCTTCTTCCATCGTGCAGATAATTAAGCGCTCGCCCATTGAACTGGAGGTCCAAGGCTGCAAAATTTGTTTCGTTCCAATCGCTCTTAAAGCCTGAACTAGTTACATGCTAGGCGTTAAATTCGCAAATTTCAATACCCTGCCGAGGGTATGGGATTCGTTTTATTTGTAAATTTGTTTTAAGTAGGTGCTGATAAAATTCCTATGATCGACACAAGCTGTTGCTGAAGTCCCGTTTCACATCCTGATTATTTTTAATTATAGTTTCGATTTTTATGGCCTTTAAAAGTTTTTAAGTTCTTTTTGTATTACACGTTTAGAGACGAACATGTCTTTTTTCTTAATAATGTAAAGTAACGCGCACATCACTTACTTGCTGTACAAGCGTAATTTCAAATTCTGCCGCTGAAGTTTCCACAAATATTGTGCGGATATAAAACTATTAACTACGCTCAAATTAACCATAAAGTTTGAATGAGTGTTTTCGGTACTGCGTACTACAACCGTCGACATTGATGGAGATAAACCTACATTCCACGATACACAGCCGTGAGTATGAAAATCCAATGGCATACCTATGGCTAACAAAAAAATCGCGAATCTTTACATCCTACAAATTATATTTCGTTCTGCTTTTTAATAGTTTCTGCTGGTAGCTTTTAAGACGAACAATTTTGAAACTAAAAAATGATTTGCATAAATTAGATTATACCGAGGAATTGCTTAATTTCTTTCCTTTTTTTCACGTATAAATTTTCTACTTTTCACATTATAGTTTCAATTACTTCGGTTCTGGAAAAACTAAAAACGTATAAGTGTAGCATCTCGAATTCCAAGTATCTCAGGAAAAAAAGAAAACCCTCATGTTGAAAACAAGGTTAGGGCATAATGTCTTGAACGCTCTTATCAGTGTAAGAGACAGTAGACACCCAAAGGCCAGTGTACGACCGAATTTATGTTGTTCGATAGTGTAATGTCAGTAAAAGTTGACGCGTAGTAACAAACTAGCAAATACTTCGTTTAAGGGGGTCGCCCGGTGTGATGGGTCAAAAAAATCGATTTTTTTTTTTTGCAGAAATAACTTCTTTAATATATCTAGAATATGCGTGTGAAAGGATTTTTTCAAATTCGACTTATAGCAGATTGATAGTAAGTCAAGAATTGCTTTGTGTGATTCTTACCTCAACTTTCAAACCCGTTTTTATCGAAACTGCATTTTTCAAAATGGCTGCCACGATATCTCGAAAACTATCTAACCGATTGCGCTCAAATTTTTATGGAATGCTTAGGACATCAATAGTTATCGCCCGAACTAGAATTATTGTTATAACAGTCACGGTTTTTTTTTTAAGTTAAAATATTTTTAACAAAAAATGACAAAAATCGTGCATTTATTTTCAAAAGTTCGCGAACAAAAAAATATATTTAATATTTCGAGTTAATTCTAGTTCCGACTATACCTACAAGTCTACTGATTAAAACGCAGGTTGAATTTTTTGTTTCAGATTAGCAGAACAGCTGGAATCGTGGCAGCCATGGGCCTATTTTTTTTTTGACACAGGGGTCTTTCAAGATGTCTGCAGACGGTTTGACTGCATATTTTAATGTGAAAAAATTTGGAAAGACTTCTGATAGTTGTTAAACATATTGTGTAAATACCAAAGTATTATGTTTTCATTGCTTTTTTACAAACAACTGCCGAAAAACTGTTAAAAAAACAGCTATCACACAGGACTAACCCCTTAATGAAACGCGTGCCGTAAATTTATTAGCTATCCAAAACCAATAAACGCGCATAAATTATAACAGACGTAACGTTTTGCAGTACAGCTGTTTGGCGCTCGGAAGGTACATTGCCACTACGATAAATAGATATTAAGTGTTCTACGTCCGGCTAAAAGGCTAGTTTACCGGAACTGAAGCCTAGCGAAAGTTCTTTATTTGTTCTATCAGATACTGATACATTTGCCAGGAAAGACTTAGATTTGTAGGTACACACTTTTGAATATATTAAGATCGGCTAACGAAGAACTGAATGGCAAAGTCCATTGATTAAACTAGAGACGACTAAACAGGTGTGCGAGAACTAAAGTAAACGTGTATCCCGATTAAATCTAATCGAATGTGACTCGTGTGACTTTAAACAACAAAACTAAAAGCAGTTTTTCTAATACGAAGACATACCGTTAGAAGAGCCGGAAAAAAAAATTTTAGATAACGAAAAAGCGCCAATGTTTGGTTGGAAAGTAACCGAACAGGGTCTTCGACACGAAATAATAAATTAGAAAATGCTATTAGCAATATACTCGTATGCTTGTATTTTCAGTTAAGCTACATTGAAAAATTCACGACTTTTGCAATTTCGATTACATCATTTTTGGAGATAGGCGCGTTATTCGTTTACTAATCCGTAACCATTATTCCATTTGAAAAACAAATGATGAAACCAACTTAATATTTTTTCCAAATGCGTTTCTATAGATATTGCGGTTCTAGAGCAGTGGAAAAAAAACAACAAAAAAACAAAAGAAAACAACAACCTGTTTTTTGGAACGTCTATAGGAACTGGCGATATTTAGGAAAAATAAAACCGATGAATTATAAAAATGAGTTTCAGCATGAAATTCAGTAAACGCCATTTAAAGAATCGTATTGCATTAAAAACGAGAAAATGAATGAAAATACGTGGTAGATATCTATCAATCGTGGAAAATAAGACGAATAAAAAAATGCAACACATAATTCAAAAATTACTTCGATTTTTTTTAAATTTTAACGAAATGATTACAAAATACAACATGAAATAACTGGTTCTTAAGTAAAGCGATAAGACATAAAATAAAATAGTCAAATTCAGTCGAGACGATTAATTTCCGCCACAGGAAAGGTAATATAACAGAAGTCACGTTTGCTCCGTCAACCGTTTACAGAATCCATACAGATGAAATTCCTTATTAGTCGTACCGCCCGATTTCGAACGTCGCCTGTCGGAAATACCGCGTACAAAACTATATCACAGGGACTATATTTTAGGAACTAATACAAGGTACCATCGATATTTCAGTTTGAACATGACAGTATGCGTGTCTGTCATTGCTTTTACGCGATTAACCGCTACTTTGTATGTTTAATGATTTTTCCCGTCGTCACTAAAGATCTTAAACTCAAGACATATTTCGTAAACCGCTTGTTAACTCGACTAAAGCAACACGACCATTTACCTAGACTATATCATCAGCTTAAATAATAATAACAATATAATGAAGAAAAAGCGTTTATCGCGAATGCTGTGAAACAAACTAAAAAAATAAACCGATCGTATTCGCAGTTAATTATAAATTATTAACTGCAATCGGAGAAGAGGAAGAAGCCAACAAATATCATTATACTTATAAAATGAACAAAAAATAACGCTTTATGAAATAATAATGATAATATCTTTGAAAAATTTATGCTTCGAAACGCGTAAGCATAAATCTTTCAAAGATATTATCATTATTATTTCATAAAGTGTTATTTGTTGTTCATTTCGTAATTATTCGAAATAATGCGTATAACAAACTTTAATAATCATCATACTTACCAGCTCGCAATCCAATTTTAATGCCGGCAACGTCTAGTTTAAATTGTGCATCTAAATTTACGTAAATATTTCTAATAATCACCCTAAACGCTTTACACGTTAATATTGAGCCGTTACCCGCGCAAAACTCCCCCTCTACCCAACCGTTTGTTGACAATAAGTGCTTATTCGCGAACGATATCGAGCCCGAACCTGAAACAGACGATCGTAAGAAATGATCAGAATGCAATTATTTAATAAAACTGACAACGTGTTTATTTTCTCCGGATTTTCAATCGAAACGTGTTACTTACCGGTTCCGTTATGAGTTGACACTTGGGCGGCCACTGTTAAAGTATCTTGTAAAGTTATTGGAGCTTCGATTGACTGAGAAACTGAAACACCAGTAATTTCAATGTTGGGAAGTAAAGATGTTTCTCTAAAAATATAACGTTAGAAAACATTTAAAATAGTAACGAATTATAGTTATTTCTCTAAAAATACCCGCACAGCAGTCGCAAATGAACAAAATGAAGTCCAGAGGTGTAATTTTGAAATTAAGCTCTCATCGCAATGTATCAAATCAGGATTAGGGGAGCTGATTCCCCTTTTTTTTTTCGCACGATTTTACTTCTCCCCGGGTATGATTTTTCTGGTGTAATACATTATATTATTTATTTCAAATATCCGGTATATACCACTGAGACAATGACCCGAGTCTAACACAAAACAAGTTTTTAGCTCATTCTGATTTGATACCCTATAAACTATACTAGGGGCTTCCGCGTCGCGAAATATACAATAGCGTGCAAATTTAACCTATATATAAAGGCATATTTATTTTTCTCATTGCTCTTCATATCCTGGTTTCAGCAGCGCTCGCAACTTGCCACGTGACTATTTCCTTCTCTGTGTATTATATTTGTTTTTGAGCCTCCTCCCTTAAAACTGCCGCATATTCTGTTCCCTTTAGAAGAAACGGTGATCGAATTAAAAAGGTAAAGATCTTCTAAATTCACAATGTGAGATTTCTACGGAATCAGCAAATTCCGATATTAATACTGATTTTCTTCGAACTCAAATTGCCCACCTAGTAATGTAGACCTAATCTGAAATTAAATATTGATTATAATACCGAAAAATTATCGGAGAGATTGTACATGCATATCTTATGAGAAAGAAACTGATACCAGTATTCTCTGCATACTTAACAGGCTTAGTACATTATAAAAGCCTAATATCGTTGATATCTTATCGAAGGATTCATCGGATTTACTTAACTTTATATAATATCTACATAATATGCAGAAATCAACTTTTGTCGGATCACATTTGTCTGTATATGTGCAATTTACTCGATTCCACTATTTTCTCTCAAACTTGACGATTTTATCGTTCGGAGGTCAGCGAAGATCAAGAATATATTGACACGGGTTTCCAGTAGAAGGTGATCGAATAAAGCGCGAGGCCAATAACAAATTTAGAAGATTCAGTTTCTTTCACGAGAATTGCTGGAACACCTCAACATTTATTTATTTATTCGCTGGAAAATGAAAATGAAAAAAAAAAACAAAAAAAAAACGAGTATTATTTACACGGATTCGGTAGCGGAGGAGACTTTACACCCTCTCATTCTTTAAACAAATGTTAAATTTATTTATTCGGGCGCTACAAAACGAAAATACTGTGTACATGATGAAAACGAGGGGGGATGGAACCTTCATCTTTTAAACTTTTTAAAAAAAGTATTTAGTTAAAAATACTAAATTATAACAAGAGTCGGGGATTTTAAATTCGTAATCAATCGCGAATCAGACGTCTAACTTCGTTGTAAAACCAGTAGGGCGATTACTGTTGCAAAGTCCAGCTATTAATGAAACGTTAGTTATCTTGCTCACTCA
Organism: Icerya purchasi; assembly: GCA_039619475.1. NCBI lineage: Eukaryota > Metazoa > Arthropoda > Insecta > Hemiptera > Monophlebidae > Icerya > Icerya purchasi. The sequence goes on from CM077116.1 coordinate 135,733,038, forward strand.
TTATCGGCTAATTAGAGCTACGTCGATTCATTCTAGATCACAGCGCAGCTTATATCTTAACCAAATGTAAGCTTGAAACAAGTGAAGACAATCTCAACAAAATCTCAAAATCGATGATGTTGCGTTGATTAATTCCCCTAACAGTCCAACTATGGAACGACCGATGGGTGTTGTCGTTGCCAACTACTCAGACCGTAACAGACAGGTCTGAGTAGTGGATATCAAAACTGTTATGGAACATTTTATCAAGCAGTTCAGTAACTCGTAAAGCTTTTCAACCAGTATGTTAATTTTTTATATTAATATTTGCTTAGAGAGAATTATTTTTTTCAAATATTCATTTACACCATTGCCTCCTTCATAAACTCTTACGACTCATGTGGGTGGGAGATTGTTACAATATTTTATTTTATGATTTGTTTTTGTTTTTCCTAGCACACTTTGTTGAACCGCCACTATATAGGCTGTTCGCAAATCGGCTAAAGCAGTCAGGAGCGATCTTTTTCTTTGTTTTTCTTGTAAAGTGTCGGCTAGACTATGTGAAATTTCCACTTGTTCACTCCCCACCGCTTTTAAACATCTGGAAATACTCGCTTCTTTTTTTCGGGCTCTGCCGACTGCCTTCGCGACAGTCGTTTTTCACCCTTGTCATGTTACTATTGGTAATCTTTTATTCATCAATAGAACGATGACTAAAACTCTTCTTATAATCATTTTAATTCGTTAATCGTTTAATTATAAAAAAATCCTCCCTATTAACGCAATGTATAGTCAAAATAATAACCTACACAAAACGTAACAATAAAAATAATTAAATACAGATGGCACTCAACGCGGGAAAAAAAACCAAGGATGAAATCGCGTCACATTGTAAATCCGAAGAGCAACGTATATATTTTAGCGTTAATTTGATGCTGCGAATTTTTTTACAATACATTGCAATTTAAAAGATTTAAAAAAAAAACCTTCCTTCCGTTATTATTACAAACAAGATAAATTTAACCCGAAATGCACCGAATCATATTTTTACAATAAACAAATTATAGGCGAAAGATAAGTGAAAATAAAATTTAAAATCACAAATTTGAAGAAAAGAAAAAAACTTAATTCTACTTACATATCCTCGTAGCCTGGAATAATTTCGTAATGATTGAGGATATCAGTTGCGTTTACGTTAACGACCACCGTTCCTTTAGGGTTGGTTCTTTGTTGCATTCGCCTTTCTTTGCGCTCTCTGTGGAAAAAAGTAGATTATAAATTAATATGAATGACGTATTACACTGATTAATAATATATTTTAGCGATGTAGCGGTAAAACTACATTTACCCAATAAGAATGTAGTCAGGCATTAAATTAGCGTTTTTATATGTTGCAACAAAGAAAATCGTAAATAGAAAAAAGTTCCATGAGAAGGAAAGAACAAGTTGGAAAATGAAATAAAAAAGATGGCACTAAATTAAAAAAAGCAAATATTTTAATATTTAGTAGAAAATTAATGATTTTTTTGTAATTTAAAATGTTACTCCACGACATGTCTAATAAGAAATCTCTGACAGAAAATCGCGTATGTTTCCAAAGTTCCAAAAAAAAATTGATAATTTAATAATGTATATATAAAATTTGAAAAAAAATTGTATAAAAACTGATTCGTTAAAACGAAATTGAAAAACAGAAACGTGCAGAGCGCGTACAATTTGCGAACGGTAACGCCACAACTCGCTAGTGGCAATGCTGCCACCACAACGCTCACATGCAAAGTAAAATGGCGAAAATCGTACGATGTCTTCTCGCTTGTCGCTAACGAATACTTTTAACAAAAATCGATTAAAGGCACCGCCGAATTGATTTTTTTAGAAAATTCTTAACTGCCTGTTTACTTTTTCGGGTTTTCTATAAAAAACCTCTCCCGGCTCAAGTAGCTCGGTGCGCATTAAAAACACCCATACCGCCAGCAGATGCTCTATCACCGCTTCTCGGCCACACACAGCGAAACCAGTTCGCTACCCCGGTGCAGCGGTCAGAACAGCTGTGCCAGGATCCCACGATTTTTTAGCCGAGATAACGTCTTCGACAAACAATGCAGTGTTTGCCCACTGCCCGAGACCACCCGAGAAATTAAATGATCGTCGCCAAAATTTATTATTTTTCTAACTCCGACAGCGTCATCAAAGACCGTAAACAAATGCCGAATCCGTCTCAGGATGTACCTATCAAATAAACTAAATAAGAATGGTTTAAAAATTGTGATGATTTGCGATCAAGTGACACAATATATGTGTAATGCAGTTTCATATATAGGAAAAGAAACTACGTCTGATAATGTTCCTGCAGCAAATTATTTTGTGCAAACACCTGTAGCTGATTTCAAACGTTCAAATCGCAACACAACTGCTGACAATTGGTTTACTACTGTTCTATTAGCAAGAATCCTTTTGAATGGTTTTTGTTTAACGACGATCGGTACTGTCAAAAAAAAACAAAAAAAAAAAAACGGAGTTTCCCGACATATTTACTGATTTAAAATATAAAACTCGTGTGCCATGGAATCATCAATTTTTCTTTTTAGCTCGGATGTAACTGCAGTGTCGTACAAAGCTAAAACGAATAAAATAATTACGTTTTTGTTGAGGTTACAAGATGATAATGCGATCAACGCTTTAAGTGGAAACCCGGAAATCGTAATAAATTATAATGCGACTAAAGGAGCTGTCGATACCTTCGACCAACTTTGCCAATGTATCAATTGTTGACAAGTGAAAGAAGGTAACTTTTTTTTTTTTGTAATATGCTGAATATAACTATTGTCAATAGTTATGTCATATATTTACGTATTTTTCAAGAAAAATTCTACTTCGAAGTCAATAAACAGATTTGACGAGCAACCTTCTTAATCAAATTCTTAACCCCTGGTTACAAAAATGGTTAAAATTACGAATTTCGAATAAGTTGAAGATAATCATTCAAAAATGTTTAAAAATGCCAGAAATAGAAGCTCCGCTGATGTAGATAAGTGAATCAGAAAGTATTAGAAGAAATGTTATTTTTGCATATACCTACTGTGCCATGTTCGTAATACTTGCGCCTTTGTATCTACTTCGTTCGTAGGTATATATATTTATTGAAAAATTAATTTTACTATGGATTTAGAAACATACTTAAAAGGAATGTATTATTCTTTTACGAGCATTATTTTTACACGTTAAAATTTATTTGAAAAACTTTTGCACTTTTTGCCAAAATCTATATTATTTATATCTTAGCACGCAAGATATAGAAATGTTTACAATCATTTCGTTAAATGTTTATTTAAAAAAAAAATCTAGATGATGCTATATAAATTTCAGAATGGCAGAATTCATAAAAATATTCTAATCCGTTGGAATTTAAATTCTAATCGCATGTGCGTCTCAGGGGCGTATGGTTGGCAATCAATGCAGGGTTAAAGAAGTAACATATTATAAATATATAGTGTTGGACGATTAATGTAAAATTAGATTCTGTGTTTTTAAACAAATTATTTCGTGAAAATACTTTAAAAAAAGTACATATATATATATATATATATATATATATATATATATACGTATGTTATTCTTACTGTGTAAGTCTTTCATATTCCTCTCTGATTTCTTGAGGAGTTTTAGTGCGTTGAACTACTTCCCATCCTTGAGTGTGTAGACCTTTCAGACCAACGGTGTCGTAAATTGCCCGCTGATGAGGATCTTTTAAAACTACATCATTGACATACATAAAATTGGATAACTTTTCTTATAAAAAATATAAAATTATATAAATTTTATTTAAATAACAACAGTTAATTTAAAATCATAATATGTACAAAATTATCATTAAAAAAATACACATATATTGAAAAAAAATGTCAACAACCTTAACGTCCATACCAATATAAACACTAACTCGTATCGATATTCAAATAATTCGCATTTCATTTAAATTTACATTGGTCTGCCAGAATTACTTTGTATGTTACATTAGATAAAGTAAAATAACTGAAAATTTACTCTTTTGAGTATACCAAAAAAGAAAAAAACTTCAGTTAAAGTATAACCGATTTTTATTTTATAAGATTAGAAAATACTTTTACAAGTATAAAAGTAGCACGCGTTTTATAATACCTTCATAAGCTCGCTTTACTTTACTGAACAATAAATCAGCTTTCCTTTTTTCTTCTGCGTCAATATGTTTATCTGGATGATAATATATGCTAAAGCGGCGGTAAGCATTTGTAATTTCTTCGGGGGTTGCCTACAAAGTATTACAAATTTTAATGTACATTATTTCGCGATACATAACCTATTAAATACGAATTGTATGTACAATATGTACAGAACATTTCCAGATATTACTCACATCTTTGGAAATATTAAGGCGAGCATAATAATCTTCTTCTATAAGAACATTTTCATTTTCATCATCCATTACTACCAACTTTAACTCCAATTTCAAACTGTTATAATTCCATTTAAAACCTCATTTAAACAGCACTAAAAAAAAAAAAAAATCATTACCCCCAACATAACACTTCACATGTTTATCAATAGAAATTCAATCAAAATTATTCCGGTTAAAAGTCGAATTTAATCGATACGACCTGTAAAACGTAACGATAAAATTAATTGCAAAGTAAAAGCTAATTGTAGTCGAACAAAAAATAATTATAATTTATTAATAGTAAAATTTAATTTCGCATTTATTCAAACTTTAAAAAATAAATACAATAAAGCTAATAAATTAAAAATATTATTAAATAATTTTAGGTAAAATTACTGACAAACGAAAATTTTAGTTATAGTCCATTCAACGAAAATGTGCCGATGGAAAAATTTCGATAAAAGTCGATATTTTAGCATTGTTGCCAAATGTTTAATATTATTTAAATTCAAGCTGGAATTTTATTTCTTTATCCAAAATAACATATTTGTTAAATATATTTTACAATAAAAAACAAAAAACATCTCTAGCACGCATTTATTTATTTATTAATGAAATTAATTAGTTCATTTTAACATTATTGTATTTCTTCGTTTTTCCCAGTTCACATATTTAGGTTCATTGTGTAATCATTAATAAAACTGCATTATTTTTACTTTAATTATAAATACAAAATTAAAGATTTTAAATAACGAAAATACCAAAAAGCCATTTATTGTCATTATTATTTAACTTATACATTCAATTAAATTAGACATGGTGATAAATTTATTTTAGTATTGATCGCATAATTTCGATATTATTTTGAAAATTTTTCAGTATTTTTATTCGTTAATTTGATGATAAATGGAGGCAGACAGTATTCGTTTTAGTGATTACACCTATGTTTAAGGTTTATTAAGAAATAAATTAAACTTATTCATTTTGCTTATGGTAAACTACAAATTGAAAACAAGTAAAGATAAAATAAATTTACAATTTATATGGCGATTTTAAACATTACACCATTTAAAGTATATAAGTTATTGTAAAATTTTATCAGGTGATACTTCAAGAATTTTGAATTTAGTTTTATTTTATGCAACATAAAAATACTTCAGTATAAGAAAATAGCACAATGTTTGTAAGTGTAACTTTCAACTTTCAAATTACATATATATTTTTATATTTTTAAATGTTTGTGAAATTTATTAATACTTCGACTGATCTGCAAATTTAAAATAAATTGGAAACAATGATCGATTATCAGATATTAATATTTTATTTTTATGTTATTGTTTAAAAATTAACTGTGAACACAAAAACTGAATTCACATCGACATACCAGTGATGAATCCAGTGGTTGTTGGGGGGCAGGGAGCAGACAAAAAAAACTCTAAAATTGCCCCCCCAAAACTTAATACAAGCTGTTTAAGAATGCAGCAATTTAATAGGAAATAAAATTCGTTTTATTCGCTTTGTTTACAGTTACGTATGTCAAAAATTACTACCAAAATATTTTGAAGTGGTTCAGTTCGTCGTTTATTTTTAAATTTCAAAATTGTCAGATTTATGTTTGACAGAGAAATGAAACTTTATAAAATAGGAATAAAAAGAAATGGTCATTTAAAATTTGACGTTGACGTTTACTTGTTATTCTATGAAAAAATTGATATGTTTTTATTGCAAATGTGTGAAAGATGTAAAATATTGACGAGCTGAAAAAAATATTAGCTGCAGTTCGTATTTTTTGTCAGCGTAAACGGGAACTATCACGTTTCACGTCGATCCATTTATCGTTAATATCAATAAATTATTTAAACGTTTCTCTTTTCGGTTTCCATTTATTCCTTTTTTTTTTTTTATGCAACATGATCTGTAGACAACTTCATTTCGGTCCCCGTTTCTTTTTCCTTGTTTTTTATTTCCAAGAAAAAACCATTTAAAATAGTTTAAACACCAGGGTGTATTCGTTTATTATAAAAAGATAATGAACCCGTTAGAATGTTTCTGCAATATGTTCTTTAAATTAGAATTAAAAATTTTAAAACCAACTGAGAAAACATTATTGTTTATAATCGGTTATTTTACTTGAAATTTATTATTCACACTTACTTTTTCATTATTTTAAATTACATAATAAATCACTTTTTATCTATTTGGTTTTATCTAGGAATATCAAAAAAAAATTTTGTTAATAAAAATATAAAAAAAGCTCTGCCCCCCAATAACATGAATTGCCCCCCCCCCCCAGAAACAGATTCCTGAATTCATCCCTGTTGACGTACTATATTTTCATTGAAATTATTTTTTTGGTTCATACGATTTTTCCGACAGTGGACTGATAATGGCTATGAAGAAGAAGAAGAATACGATTTTCACAGCATTCCACAAATTAGTTTATTTTCCAATTTATCAATATCTTTTTTAACATTATTGTTTTTGACTGATATTCCACATGTAACAGGAGCGTCGTTTTATACTTGCTTAAAATTAAATTTTTTAACAATATTTGGATTATGATAACTAACTTCTCCAAAAACTTATGAACATTTGAAATTTTCATTTTACTTTGCTTATTGAAATTTGATAGAATGACCAACTCTTCATCACTACTGCTGATCATTTTTTTTTTGTTAGGTGTTAAAAAAGTAGAACAAAGTGCAATCTACTACAGGTACAAACATAAGTCCTGAGAATGACTATTTCTAGAACAATGAAACAAAAATAAAAGAATAAAGTAAATTAAGATAAAACTGGAAAAATATAAAAATAAGGAAATCAGAACTAATGAAAATATTTTGAAAAAAATTAGAAATACTAAGGAATAAAGGAATGGAAACCACAAAAATAAACACAATATCACATGTACAATAAGAACAAAAAAAAATAAATAAATAGGAATTATTATTACAGAATTACAGGTGATTTGACCCTTTTAATAACTGAAATTTATTAGAATATTTTTATTTATTAACTAATCATAATTTGGTGGAGAATATTTTTGAAAAAATAAAATGCTTTTTTACAAAAAATAAATACCGACTTCAAGGTTTATTATAAAAATTTAAAAATACACTAAAAAGTAAAAAATAATTACTCCCGATAAAATATATATATCAGAGTGATATAACTTAAGGTGATATCGTAATTCTTATACAACATTAACTTTTTGGAGTTGGAATTAAATTCATGTTAGGAACACTTTAATCAACATTTAATGCAGTTTTTAATTATTCTTTTAATATGAATTTGATGCCAACTCCAAAAAATTAATGTTGTATAAGAATTACAATATCACCTTAAGTTATATCACTCTGATATATATATTTTATCGGGAGTAATTATTTTTTATTTTTTAGTGTATTTTTAAATTTTTATAATAAACCTTGAAGTCGGTATTTATTTTTTGTAAAAAAGCATTTTATTTTTTACTTTTTAGTGCATTTTTATTCAATTAAATTAAAACATTTATTTCCACCTTAAAAACACCAAAAGCTACATTTCCATGGTAATTTGGCAAATTTATAGTATTTTAAGTCAAAAATCTAATTCGACGGTGAAAACAATCATGAATGAAAAGCATCCAAAAAGCTTCAATCTCCCGCATTATTAAGGATAACTCAAAAACTACCGGTCGCACCTTGATCAAATTTAAGTGGGGCCACATGACAAACACCACCTTTCAAATAAAAGAAGAATCATCAAAATCGGTTCATCTAGAAGAAAGTTCTGTGGTAACACACACACAAAAAAAAAAAAAATACAGTCGAATTGAATACCTCCTCCTTTTTTGAAGTCGGTTAAAAATGGAATTAACAATATACAAATTCTATGAAAATTTATAAATGTAGTATTTATTTTTTATGTTTTAATTTATTTCATTATTTCATTCAATCACTTACAATTAATCTGAACTTTGTTATTGTTATTAAAACAATTTTTAGCAAAAACTAATCAAATTAAAATGAATGTTAAAGTCACAATATAATATTAATTAATTTTATTATTAAAAATGATATTAATTAAATGAACTAAATTCATAAAAAACGAACTTCCTACGATTTAAATGAACATTTAATTTTGACTTAAAATCATAATTATTATTGGCAACACTTCAGCATTTTTAATTGTTGGGGGGCAAGTGGATAATAAATATCCATTTATATCGACTTTTTTCCATCGGGACATTTTCATTGAACGAACTATAACATTCAGTAAAGCTTTGGGGTCTTTTCTTTTAGTACCCCAGATAGTTCATTTTTAATTGAGTTCATTTTCGCATTCATGCGAGAAAGCATTACTCATAAATGATACTGATTATAAAAATAATTTTGCATATTAAATAGTGGGCTTTTCTTTTACAATTAGTCCCACACATAGTTCATTTTTGGTTGAGTTCATTTTCGCATTCATGTGAGAAGGCGTTACTTATAGTTTTGGGTGATTGGCCTTAACTGAAATGAACGGAATGAGTGAAAGTAGTACGGTCGAAGAGTGAACAATATGGGGGACTAAGAGAAATGACCCAAGCTTCGAATTTTGATATTACTTGACAATGAAAGTAATATTTTTTTAAAAATGATTAAAAAATTTAATTTTATATTTTAATTTTTAATAAATCGAGATCAAATTTAATTTTCTTTAAGTTGAGAGGAGATTCCATAATCTGTTTTATTTCTTTTACATTTTACAATTACAAAATTAACTACATTCATGTTCATATTGTCTAAAATTTGATTAATCATTAATAATTTGTATAAATGTAAATTTTTAAAGTAATACTTTTCCATATTATTTAAGTACAAATTGTCGAGTCGAGTCGAGTCAATAAAAAACAGGTGTCTCGGTAGCATGAGACGTTTACGATTACTTTTTTTCTGTGCAAGTAATTTTTAATGATTTATATCATTAATGCCTTTAGCAAAGAACCATCAACCAATACAAAATTACAAGAATACTAAAACAAATTGATCGTTTTTATATTACTCTAGGTTTAATTGTTTTAAACCTGTATAAGAAATATTTATAAAATTACATTATGTGGTAAATTATTTAATTTATATTGTGATATTGTAGTATAAAATTAATACTATTAATATTTGTAAATGTATATTTTTAGCATAATACCACTAATATGTGAAATCCAAATATTTTATGAAATGCATAGGCATTTGTAACTGAATAACTGAATTTATAACTTCCTTCAAAAATGTGTAAAATTTCAATGATGTTTTTTTGCAGAAATGATGTAGTAGTTATAATTGTACAGCAAAGTATTCACATAGCAGTAAAAATTTTGAAGGGGATTTAAATATTATGTATACATGGATATATAACAAATTATTAACTAATTATATAGAAAATAAAAGTATTGCATATAAGAATGTCACAGAACATCAGTGGCGGCTCGTGAGTAACAGAAGTGGAGGTTCACAATTAAATATATTAAATATTACACAAATATTTATTGAAAAAAATTTATCAAAAATTATATACATATATATCTATGTGTCTGTGTGTATGCGCACATATTAATAATTTTCAGTTAAAAGTCTTGTAAACTAAATCAATTCTTCTATCTTTCTTTAAAGAAAAAAAATTTATAACAGTTTCATGAAAGTTAGGAAAATTGTGGAACATTTGTTTTTCAATTGATAACATAGCTAAAGCATTTAACCTGTCATCGCACATTGTGCTATGTAAAAATGTTTTAATTCGTTTTAGTGTCGAAAAACTCAGTAAGAAAATAATTAGCACTTTTATCATTAAGAAAATTACAATTTTTGGTAGAAACTACGTCACTATTGAAAATATTCTAATGAATATATGCGGTCCATCATTAAAAACTAAACTCTGTTCCCAATGATCGACTGTGTATACATACATGGGCGTCGCCAGCAGGGGGCAGGGAGGAGCAGCTGTCCCCCTCTGGAGCCTTGAAACTTTTTAATCAACTGGCATTGATGAGTATTCCTAGGCACGTAATCATGGACAATTTGGAAAACTTATGTTTTAATTAGGATTTTATTCTTGTTTAATAAAATATTAAGCCTTTACAACTTATAAATTTTATTTTTCCTATAACTCATATCCTCTTTCTATCATCTTGCCCCCCCCCCGGCGGCTGGCAACTCATCTTGCCCCTCCCTGGCTCATCAGCTGGCGACGCCCTTGTATACATATTCAAAACGTAATTAGTATTTTTAAAAGTGATGTGGTTTCTAACAAAAATTTTAATTTTAATTTTAATAATATGAACTGTGAAAACTCGTTACATATTTTTATTTAAGTACAATAAAAAACAAACAAAAGTTAAAATTTTGCAAAATGTTGGTTGTTATTGTTTTCTAAGTCTATGTAATATTTATATTTTATCATTATTTTAATTTATCAATTATTACAATTATTTTGAATTTGCTTAAAAAGAAAAACAATTAAATTTTTATGCTAAAATATGTAGCCAACATCTTGAACAGTATCAGTTTTACATAATGCATGTCTCACCAACAAGAGTATAATAAAATGACAAATTATAAGATACAGTAGAAATTAGTTATAAAAACATTCAAAAAGCTGAATAATCTGGTCGTTATATCCCATATAAAATGAAGCATTATAATTTTTTAATGTTCAAAATTTACTACTAATGAACAATTCGTTACGAAAATGACACGAAATATTTTAAGGCATAAATTATGCTGAATAAGCAATCATTTATTTATAATTATAACTACACATATTTCTTAGTCAAAAACACAAACACACACTTTCTTTTTTGTACATAAAAGTATAATAAAAAAACTTAAATCAGTATAAAGCACGAGTAAGAGAAAAGAAACTGTACCAAAACGGAAGTGGTTTGATATTTTCTTACTTTTGAAGAAATTTGTAATTTTTCGACTTTTTATTATAATAAAATAAGTATAGTAATCTTTTTCTAATATTTTTTGCAATGGTCTTACCACAGGTTTTCATCAATGTTATATTTATAATAAGCATTTTACATGTCACACTAACAAAATAAACAGAACAAAAAATAACGGTATATCTGTTCTGTTTATATAAATTTCATTTCTTCATTGAAAAAGATTAAGGATGATGTTTTTGTTAAATTTATCCGCATAAATCTTTCAAAGCTAAATGCCAATTGGTATGCCATTGTAACCAATTTTTACTGTATTTCAATATTTGGAAATTGACAAATAGAATCTTTAAACACATAACTGTTTTTAAATGTACAATATTGTACTAACTTGTATATGTATGCAACACAATAACACAATCGATATAATATAGATGCAATTATACGCTTTTCTTATAAAATAAAAGTAAAAATAAGCACATAAATATGTTCCAATCAAACTTTATTTCTTTCAAAATTCAAATATGGTTATAAACAGCAAAACAAAATGTAAACATATAATCGTTTTATGAAAATTTATCGATTAATTCTGTTTATAATCAAATTCACTTCATTAAAGTACTGCCCATCTACAAAATATAATCTTGCAAGAACAACGCCTATCGTTTGGTTCACAATTCGAGTGTGCTCCATCAAGTCGATGTAATACATGCACTAACACAACATCATTTTTATCTTTCTGGCACACTACTACATTGTACTTACACGGTTTTCGATCGCACGTGCTACAAGTAGCCTTCACACTAAAAGAATTCCGGACATAACTTAATTACTTTTTAAAAATGTAAAATCAATTTATTTTTAACATTAATTTTACTAATAATGATATACAAATAATAAATATAAATAAAAACATTGGATTCTACTTTTTTAAAGTTGAATCCAGGGTGTTCACGTGCGAATGTGAACACATGAACGAGCCGCCACTGCAGAACATATAGACATTTTGTAATAATGTGTAATAACTGCTTACAAAACAGCTCGACGTTTTTGTTTAAATGCAGATGCACATATTTGGTAATGGTGGAAAAATTTAAATACTTTGGTCTAACTTTTAATAAAACATTAACCTAGAATGCAATACTATAAGTATATTTAAAGAAATTAGATCAACATTACCAGTATTATATAGATTAATTTAAATAATACCATACAGAGGTCTTTGCTTACACTTAAATATGTTAGTATTGTCAAGAATCACACATGGAGTTTCACTAAGGGGAGGAGCAAAAAAAAAAATAATATATATAACTAAAAGGATAAATAACCATTAAGATGTTTAAAAGTAATAATTATAAGAAAAAATCGAGGGTTAGTGGTAGCATTTAGTATAGAGAGAAATATGAAATGTTCCCAAAAATACTGTATTATTATTACTATCTACTTGAATTTAAGACAAAAATTTCACCTATTTCCTTGATGCTAAAGGTAGAACATTTAGAAATAAAAAAAAAAAAATAGTATTACATTAGATCAAAAAGCAATAATATTAAAATCGATAACGTTGATGACGTAGGGTTAATCAAACTGCTTGAACGCATTCCAGAAGATGATAACTAAAGAAATAGAAAATGGGGAATTACAAATTTAACAATAGCCGTTAGAAAATATAAATGAGTAAACAAGAAAGTATGTTCTGAATATATATGGACTAATAGGCCCCATGCGCTCTATACAAACACAATGGTTAAATATTTTTCAAATAGACCTCATAATAAAAAAGTGAAGTAAGTTCTATAACCCTGCCAAAGTGTTAGAGAGTGTGAAATTAAGGTTTAAAAAATATAGAGTCCAACGGCACTAATGGAAATAGGGGACCAGTTCCTTTCTTTCAGCTGCTTTTACTTTCTCAGATTTCTCTGGTCTCCACTTATTTCAGACTGGGTAAACCGAGAGGGGGGAGCTCTTTCGGGCATGGGTCGTTCATGCGGTAGCGAACGAGGGTTTTTAGTCAAACCTTTTTACAGGCTACCTGCGGTGATTTTCAGGTATCATCCGTTAAACGTTATCATTTGTGTTAGTGAGAAACACGAGTTACCAAATTTATTTCTACATTACCCATTCACTGCTATCAGAGATTCCACACAAAATATACCGCTCTTCGTTAACGATTTAGTTTTTCCACGTGTATAACATGTTATATATACATACATATATATAATCACAAGACATTTTATTATTGGGTTATTCATGTTTTTAAAATGCTTTTTATTTTTTTGAAATAATGACTTCGGTGTGAAATATAAATAAACAGACTTTGCGATGTAAATTTAAGAGTTCCGTTAGCATTGGTAATACGAAACGGATGAAGATGATTAATTTTAATAATCGGTCAAATGCAATATCGGTTTTTTTTTTTTTTTACCCCTCCTTGGGTTTGCTACCAAAGAGCATTAGCCCAGCAAAAAGGAATAGATACATGGAATAGAATAGAAATTATATTTTTATTCTGTCGACAATGGAATCAAGGAACACCCCTAGGACAGGAACAACAGAGATAGTAGGTAGAGAAAGAACATAAGAGGCGTTGAAAGGAGCAGGAAGACCAAGCTTTAAAAGATGATAATAAAGTAACTTACGCTCGCGAGATGAATCAGATAACTCGAAGAGCACGTGGTTCGCATCACAAACATAAGGAGAACCTTCAGGATCTAATGAACAAAAAGGAGATGTAGCCAAGGAAAAGCGATTTAGAGAAGACGGAAGGAGACTATGCGAGAAACGGAGGCGAGATAATTTAGTAGTTATGGACCGACGCAAACTGGGAAACTCATAGAACCAAGGACGAGGAGGAGGAACAGGATTAATCAAGAGATAAAAGGAATTAGGATTAGCGAAAAGAGATACATAAACAGAATGCCAAAGTCTAAGATGGCAGGATTTAGTTGGAAGAAGAATATTGTGTGCTGGAGCCCTCCTAATAAAATTCCCATTGGAAACAGCAGCTTTAGCAAGGAGGTCGACGGCTACATTTCCATCAATGCCTGCATGTCCCGGAATCCAAAGAAAGTCAATCTGGGCAGACGTCGATGACGATAGATCATGAAGAAGAGAACGAATAGAAAGGATAATAGCATCAGTGGAAGGAGAAAGGGAAGGTGGAGATAGCGCTAGAAGAACACTTAAAGAATCGGAAACAATAAGGAATTTGGAAGAACTTGCAGAAGAGGAAATATAAATAATGGCTTGTAGAATGGCAACAGATTCTGCAGTAAAGACAGAACAAAAGGACGGAAGTCTAAAAGACCGAGAATGAAAGAACTGAGGGCACAAGAATGCCGCCCCAACTCCGATCGGGCTCTTCGATCCGTCAGTAAAAATTAAAGAGTGATCACGGAATAAAGAGTTTATTGTATTATTAAATTCCATACTGACGATATGAGAGGGAGAGGATTTAAGAAAGCATGGCATGAAGATGATATTTGGTGGCTTTAACAATTTGGAATAGACGTAAGAAAAAAATGGAAGCTTGTGATGCGGAATGACAAAAGGGGAAAATTTAGAAAGGCGAAACGATATATGAGATAGTATAGGAATTTTATTGGAGAAAAAACGCCAGTGACGAAGGATAAAAGAATAAGAGGTACTAATATTTGACGAGGAAGTGGAAAAACGTTTAATGAGAAAGCGATAACCCAAATAAGATCTTCGGATGAACAGAGGACAGATATTGGATTCAGATTGCAATATCGGTTCTTTTCATATTTTTTTTTTTTTATGTTAATGTACAGTCAGCCATATCTAAAAAATTACAAACCATCAACTCTACGTCACTCAAAGTGCATCATAACTGAATTGAATTTGCTTTTAATATATATTCGTTATATTATCTTTCTTTTTCATTTGTATCTAAGAAGTTTATTTGGGGATACCTTTATTGAAGTTTCTTTTGTTATCTATAATTTTAATGATATATTTAATTCCTTGATGAAGCTACCTAGGTTTAAAAAAAATATCGAAAAAGACAAATAAATGTACAACATTTTTTAAACATAAATAAACATATTTATGTTAATGCTGGGCGAGAAATATATACGATATTACAAATTTAGAGTAAAAACCCTCGTTCGCTACCGCCCGAAAGAGGGCGACTCAAACCTAGGATCGATTAATAGAAAAAGAAATTATTAAGAAAACATCGTTGATTTTCTATGATCACGCTGGGAAAAAATTAATTATTACTTCAGAACTGTAAAAAAAAATTCTCGCTCTTAGAAAGATATAGAATTATATATACAATTCTGAACTATTCTTTAGATAATTTGGTACTTCTAACTCGTCTATATAAAGGGGAAAAAATTTCTTCTCTTTGGTGGAACGAAGATTGTAAAAATAAAATTAATGAATTTAATTCTGCGAGAAGATTTCAAACAGGTGGCACAGTGGACGTGTACCTGAACTGCAGAAGGATTTCAGCTGAAACTCAAAGATTTTTAAGGATGGCTAAGAAGGATTCTTGGGAAGGTTATTGTGCCAAGTTTAACAGAAGCACTCCCTTCAAAAAAATCTGATCGCTAGCTAGGAGATTTAAAGATAATAAATACCGCGCTAAAGACTCTATTAACATCTCTTAGTTCAAGTACTTTACAAATGCAGTTTCCCTTCCTTAAGTTTCCGCTGTACATGAAATACCCGATCCTCTTTCAAACATATCACCTGTTTCTCACTTTTTGTCGAGCCCTATAAGTTACAATAATTATTCCTGCCTATAAGAAATAAAAAAGATTCTTCTCCGGGCTTAGATGGCATAATATAGGCTGTCATAAATAGTCCAGGTATAGACTTTGAACACTGTCTTGTACATATGTATATTTAATGATTTCTTACATGAACGTGTTTTTTGGTAAGAGTGGTGTAATTTCCTAGTAGCATTAAAAGTTATAATTTTTACGCTTTTAGATAAAATAAAAATTATTTCATAACCATGAATATCAATATTACCGCAAGCCGTCGAATATCGTTGCCACTAGCAGATTTATTCAAATTTTTTTTTAGGGATGATAATGATAACGCATTATTTCCGGGCGTACATATGTCATCATAACCACAACAATAACAATTATCAAATTCTCAAGGAACGGATGATTCGCAATATTTGCAGACATCACGGATAACGTAAAGTCTGAATACAGCCCATCTGTAGAAACTTCGAAAGAAATAATCAACAGACGGGCAATATGTCAAAGATAGAAATGATAGCGAAAACAAAAACTGTTTCATGTTTGTGGTTTTGGTAAAATTTACGAAAAATCTGATTTCGATGAGGCAGCGTAATATTCTACAAAATGTTTACGATTTTGAATACATTTAGTTACCGATTCGATCGCTAGTTGATACCGGAACTAAGTGGCGTGTCGATCAATTTATATAAAATAATAGAGCCTGATACTGCTGATACAGAAACGTATAAATATAAAATAAAATATGCGCATTCTGCAAAAAATCATAGTATCTTGAATGACCGAAATCACACCGACATACTGTGTTGGAGAATGACTGCAGATTACCAGTTTACTGGGTATATCTAGAACCTATGGAGGAAGAATACAAGCACAATAATAGTTTAAATGCAGTCAGTTAGCGTAATCTGCAGAGTATGGTAAATAAATAAAAGCAAGTTTTCTTTATATTATTCATACATTTGTATTATGTGAATACTTTTTTACGTTTCAAATAAAATATAACGTACGCATATATGTAAACGTTAATATACTCGTATAATATAAAAGTTCATATTTTTTCCATATATTCCATTTAATTTATTTTTTCTTTTTATTTCATAAACTTATAATTAATTAAAAATTTTTTTGGTCCTATCGGTGATAACAAAATATCAAGTCCGGTATATATTAATTCGTTACGTTCCTTGCATTGTGTAGACAAATTAATATTGCGTATTCGTTCATTTAAATTTAAATAATCTTTTTCTAAAATATCTTGAATGCTCTGGAGATTTTAGTCTTTGCAAATAGTTTTGCAACACATTCCTCGTTTTCTTTATTAATTTCTTCCTTTATCTTCTTTTCAGTATCATAGAAATTTGTTTTCAGTCAATACAAACACTTTTGCATTTAATTAATTTATTATATGTCTGAGTGCTTCAGTTCCACTTCTCATTTCAATTTCATGTTTTGAAATTCGCATCAAATTATCCGCTATACTTTTCGATCTTATGAAACGGCATTTGTACGAAGTATTTTCTAAAACGCTATTATTAACCCAGACATTTTTCGAACATGGGAATCCTAACCATTCAACTAATGATTTTCTGCCTTGACGTTAAAATTTACGATTTTTATAATAAATTGTTTGAAAGCTGAAGAAAAATGAAAATGTTAAAAAATGCTCAACTTGTTTTAAACATCATAGGTACGATATACTAGATTCGTTACCGTTTAGTACGGTACGTCCTACATTAATTAAAGACTGTGAACAATGCGGACATAAAATATGACTGAGTTTTGCGAGATATGTATCCTGAAACTTTTGGAAAGATTCTAATAACAAAGATTATTTTCTTCTTCTTTCTTATAGATTCTTGTTTTTTTTTTCTTCAGTAACTTATATAGTTTATGCTTAAAATTGAAATAATCACGCGAATAAATAAATGAGTAAGAAAAAAAATTCATTCTTTAGAGAAAATACATACAATACAATACACACCCACACACTATCAACCATTTTTATAGTACTGTTGTTTACTTCTTTCTATAGACTTTTTTCTTTAACTATCACACCCGATACTAGGAGCTTAAAACGGTTATGATGGTATTGTTTTTGACTACAATAACACGGCTGAGTTTCAGTTAAGACTCCATTTCTTTGTACCAGAAATTTTTTCTTTTGCCATTTCAGTTCATATTTAATCTAAATCTGTTTTGTAAATAAAAACAATGTTTTTTATTTGCATGCTATTTCAAATTCTTTTTCTTCCATTAATTTTTATTTTAGCAGTTGGAAACTAGTATTGAAAGTCTTTTTAGATTTTAGCCAAATATTTTCCCATTTTTATTCTATTCTATGCACCAAGTATCTCAGATTCTCTTACATTTTCCTCTTTTCATTATCCGTGACTATCCTTCTTTGTATTTCAGTATGAGATATACCTTTTTAGGATTGCGTACATATATAATGTACGCAATGCTGATAAGATGGTTCAGAAGCGACAAAAATATTAAAACAAAAATCAATAACTCACGAACGATTTGACTTATAGACTTCAAAATTAGATCATAAATTAAAATTAAAATTTTCTTTAAGACAATCTATAACTTCAACCGATTACCCTGGACAGCAAAAAACCCGAAAAGCCGTCAAGAATATACGTAATCTGTCCCAAAAATTAAAATGAATAAGTTCAGGAAAAAATACTTACTGCAGATACAGGTACAAGCAACTAAAATTCTTCAAAGTATCTTCCTTCCGCGACGGAACACCGGCGCCAGCGTTTTTTCCAGTTGTTGAACGCACTCTGAAAGGCGTCGACAGGGGTCTCTTTCAAGCATCTCGTGTCGCTTTTTAGACGGCTTCCAAACTTTCGAAATGGTGGCCCTTGAGTTCCTTCTTGATCTTCGGGAACAAGAAGAAGTCCGGTGGAACCAATTCGGGGCTGTATAGTGGCTGGAACAGTGTTTCCATATCGCATTTCGCGATGTGCGACGATGCATTTCACTTTTCTTTCGAGCCTTTTCAGGTCTTCGAAGTAAAAATGACTATTCACTGTTTGTCCTTGTGGCACAAACTCCAAGCGGAAAACGCCTCTTTTGTCGAAAAAAACCATGAGCATGTCCTTCACACGGGACTTGCTCATTCTCGTCTCTTTTGGACGCGGGGAAACCGTCGTTTGTCACTTAGCACTTTGTCGTTTGGACTCCAGGTCATACTCAAAAAACCATGTTTCGTCACTCGTAATCACATTATCCAAAAAATTCGGATCAGTTAAACACTACTCCAAAAGGTCACGCGAGATCGTTGCACGAGCAGCCTTCTGTTCATCAGATGAACCCCCACCACCTTTCCCGTCTTTTGGCGCATCTTGCTTCGTCAGCGCAAGCTCTTTCAACTTACTTTTGGGACAGACCATGTATAACATGGAATTTAAAACGACCTAAAAAATCACCTTTAAAAAATTCATCTTATCACCAGATAACCATTTAAAAATAAAATTTAAAATATAAAACATAACGCAGAAACCCTTTCATAAAATCTGAAAATAATGGTTAAAAAGTGATTTAAATCCCCCCTTTGGGCCAAAAACAACAAAAAAAAGGAAGTTCACATAATTAATAGCCCGAGTAAAAAAGTTGGGGTAACTAAAACGTTTCTCAAACATATGCATAAAGGACAGTTTCATGGGAAAGATTTAGCCGAGTTTACAACTTTATATTCGGGGTCTAGAGGCGCTGAAAACTCAAAAGTTTTGAAAATAATATTTTCTATTTTAGGCATGTGATATATCGGTGTAAAGATTGCTATTTGTCGGGAACGAAATCGTATTTTATTTTCTTAACAAACTTTTAAAGTTGGCGAAAAGTTCAAAAAATAGCGAAAAATGACGTGTTTCCCTTTAGCGTCGTGAGTATTATAGCTAAAAATATGCGCATACCCGTATATTTTTCTAGTTTGGAACATCCGGGTTTCCAACTTTAAAATGAGACCTTCGGGGCGCCGAAAGCTCTAAATTTTGGAAAAAAGTGTTTTTCTTCCCGGGCATTAGAAATATTCATTGAAAGATCTTTGTTTGTCATAAACGAAACCGTATTTCCTTTTATTAAATAAATTTTCGAATTAGCGACAATTTCAAAAATCGCAAAAATTACCTGTTTTTCTCTTTTTGCTGTACGAAAAATCTGATTTCTTTGTTTTGAATTTAGTATTATGTAAATATAAATCATAGTTATCGTTAACTTTACATACGGAATCCTGAGCGCATGAAACAAACATCATGTTTCACTGAATTTGTTTTTGTTTTTATCTGTTGGAATTTGTATTATTCTAAATAGCTGACCCCGTAAGATATTTTCTTCCTTTGTACAGTTCGATCCTTCTCAAAGCATCTTTTGTATTTACTTATCCTGAAACTCAAAGCAATAGTTGCTGTATTCAAGAATTTAAGTTCAGTAGCTTATTTTGCAGATACTTGTTTCTAATGTATATTATTTCTGCTTTTATGATTTTGGTAGTATTTTTTCTAAATGAACGCCCTAACCAGTGTTGCTTTAAAATACTGAAGAGTTTTTCAAAAGTTCTTTTCTTCTATATTCCATGTTAGTTCTAGTTTGCACTTTGATTTAACATTTTTGGCAAAGGTAAAGTTCAATACATTTCTATTAAGGTTTTTCGTGTCCCTTTTTTACTATCTTTTTTTCCCATACTGAGTTTGGTTACTTTTTGCAAATGTACGGGTGTTTGCACATTTCGCAACAAAAAAAGAAATCTATTGTACTACAGCAAACATATATCTTTGTTATCTTTAAACATTAAATTTTTGAATAAATGTCTTAATTAAATTTTATGATAACAAATTAGTTCTTTAATAAAATGTTTAACTTAGATACACTTTTATGAATCTTACTTTATACGTTTTATATACCTCAATTTTTATAGTAGATGTTATTAAAATTACGTATTTGGTTTTTTTACATTAATCGTAATCGAAGTCTGTTTAAAATTATTCAGCTATTTTTGTATAGTCTTGAAATAAGCATGAAAAGCGCGCAAACAATTTAAAAATAGCTTAAAAATTTAATTTTATTCACATAAAAAAGCACATGTGTATCATTAAAACACAGTTATTGTATGTAAATTTTTCATATAAAGAAATGCATATTTTAATTTTAATACATGTAAGTGTGTATAAATATAAGCAATTTACTCGTTATATTTTAATAACAGCTTTCCTGTGTATATATATATATATATATACATATATATGTAACAGTTAAAATCTGTCAATCAATTGCAATATATAGACACTCTGTTCCCATTGCCATGTACCAGGTTCCTTGTTTTCAAGCATACCTGCATATTCTGTAACAAACCCAAAAGGTAAAAAAGATATATATATATATGTAAGCATCCATGATTACATCTTACTGCGTAATACTTTGTATTAAAATTATGTTATCAAACGATACGACTGTAATAGCAAATAAGTAAATTTTAAAAATCGAGGTTGTGCCGAACGTTCTGTTTTACCAACAATAAAGTAGAAAAATAATAATAACAAAAGGAAAAAAAGAAATAATTAATGTAGTAAACAGGAAGTAGAAAAAGAGGAAGAAATTGAGATAGGAAATGAAAAAACAGGAAATAATAGAAAAAAACTGAAGTAAGTTAGGTGACAGACAAATAACAATGCAATGAAAAAGTTAGGCGAAATAATCAGTGTTACCATACTATTTATGTAACCAAAAATAAATTTTTATCAAAGAGAAACTATAAATATAAACATTTTCTTAAAACTAATAAAATAAATAAAAATAACACATACACACACCCACCCATATATATATATATAAATTAAAATAAGCTGTGAATCTACCGTCAACAACTTCGTTTCTTTACTCCTTAACTGTCCAAATCAGTTGGATGCTTTGGTATAAAATATGTTATTTTGCGATCTTTTCGTTATTGTATATATTTTTTTTACTTTACAATTAGTCTACGTCAGTCCACTGCTCAACTTAGGCTTTCTGTTCCTTTTCCCCCCTTTTTTTTTTTTTAAATTATTCTTATCTTATATTGCTTTATACAATTTTTCTTCGTTTCTCTGAAAATGCCATCTTTCCAATGAATATCTACCCATTTTTATTTCAAATTCACCGTTTACCATTCTTCCACATGTTATGTCCGCATCAATTGTTCTTCTTTTATTCTACGTGATCAACCTAGTTCTACCTCAATTTGACCGTTTGTTATGCTGGAGCATGTAGACTAGTTTTCTTACATACCCATGCATGTTCAGCATTAAACTTTCGTGGATTATTTGGTTTTCCTTACTTTCTTTAAATTTGCTTTAGTAAATACCCGCACATTTGTGCTTTATATATTGAATTACTAATAATACACACTGTTTGCATAATTTTCTTCTTAAAGAGATTAATACTTCTTTGTTTTGTAATGTTATTTAATTTTCCGAAAACTACCCCAATAATGATTTTCTGCATTTTATTTCTGCTCTCATTAAGGATGAGTCAAATTCGGAAAACAGCAGTTAACGGCCAACTGCACTATGTGCGGGGACTGTCACCCAGAAAATTATAAAGGCTGTGCTGTATATTTAGAAATATGCAAAAGAAAACATAAACAATCTAACAATCCGCTAAAAAGAACACCTAATAACCAGAGTCCTGGCAAGATGCAGCAGTATTTGCCTGCTAGCAAATACTGAATCAGAATTTCCTGCACTCGCAAATCATAACAGTGGTGCGGTGAGTGGTCATACCAGTACCCTATTAGCGCAGCAGCAAACGTCTGATTTTCGCCTTTCCGGCATGTCCTACGCAAAAGTCGGAAGTGGTACAAGGTGGGGAAATCATAAGCAAATTTTTAATTTTACAAATGTCGAAAAGAATAGCAAACGGACTCCCGGATGTGATCTTCAATCAGCATTAGAACAATCATTCCTGTGTTTAGAAAACATGTTTACAACATTTTTCAATCGCATGGAGATCACGTTCAATAGATTGATGGATGTACTCACAGCGCTCATGCCAAAATTAATCAATACAAAATGAGCTCATTTCGAATAGC
Source organism: Icerya purchasi (assembly GCA_039619475.1). Taxonomy (NCBI): domain Eukaryota; kingdom Metazoa; phylum Arthropoda; class Insecta; order Hemiptera; family Monophlebidae; genus Icerya; species Icerya purchasi. The sequence goes on from CM077116.1 coordinate 135,756,149, forward strand.
TATCTGGAATATTAATGGGTTGTTAATATGACAATCCGAGCTTGAAATGTTTGTCCTTAGTCAAAAATTAGACGTAGTGTTACTTCCGGAGACACATTTCACTTCAAAAAATTATTACGCTTTAAATGGTTATAATTTTTATCGGGCCGATCATCCGTGCGGCAAGCCTCGTGGCGGTGCAGTAATTTTAGTACGCAAACATTACAAGCACTATCAATTCAACTGTATTCAATTACCTCATATTCAAGCTGTATCTATTAAAGTAATTGCAAGTACAGGTAAACAATTAATAATCTCATCGATATACTGCCCATCTATGGAGGTACCAAATTATGCATGATCAATTCAGTGATTTTTTTAGCTCATTAGGCAATAAATTTATCGTAGGTGCGGTTTATAATGCCAAGCACACATTTTTTGGGTCACGACTAACAAATCCTAAAGGGAGGGAACTATTCAAATGCATTTCAAAATCAAAACTTACAGTGTTCTTTAGCGGACAACCGACATACTGGCCCTCTGATAGAAATAAAATACCTGACCTACTTTACTTTTTGATTACTAAAGGTATTAGTACTTTATATGCAAATATTGAAACACCTTTTGACTCTACGTCGGATCATTCCCCGGTAATACTTAAAATAAGTTCGCTAATAATAATTAAAGAAGATAATTTTAAATTTCGCAATAATAGAACCGATTGGTATTCTTACACGCACTGGATCGAAGAGAATCTTGTCATCAATGTTCCGTTGAAAACAGGTGATAATACTGATGAAGCAGTTGAGTACCTCAATCATATGCTGCAAAAGGTGATTAAGCTCCCCTAATGTCACCGTAAATACAGACTTTAATTACCCGTTCGGATCTAAATATACCGGAGGTGAGTAAAGTAATTAAAAATTATAGCGAGCGTTACTCGCGTAGGTTAGTAGGCCATCCAAACCCATTGGCAGTTGATTTATTAGACTCAGACAACGACAATCATAGACTAAATCGTTATACGCCCCTAGATCTTCCCCACCGGTTTGATTGACTGGTAAAGTAATGCGGAGTGTTATTGTTGAATGGCGTCTCCCATCATGCCATAACCTAAATACCAATTGTTTATTGGCTACATTAGCCAGATCGCAATTTAAAAACATAGATATAGAAAAAAAAAAATTACCAACTCTTTATTTGTAGTCGTAATTTTTTCTCCTACATACACACATACTTTTTTACTATTGTTATTTGTAAATTAATGTGAACATTTGAACCATTATTTTTTTATTTTTTTATTTTAAATTATTATTTCCCTCGAACTCCACGAACATCTTCTGTATTTGTTCTGCACTGGCGTTTAACAATTGTATCTGTAAACCTTTTTCAGATATTCTCCATATATTCTGATACTTACTAAGCTCCAATTTAATTTTCTAAATACAGTTTCCAAACTCGGAAATCAACATTACCCCTCGTTTTCAGTTTAACGTATCTAATTTACAATTTTATTTTCTCGTTTTTAGTCTCTTTCGGCATATATTTTCATTTTTCTTTTTACCTTTTATGGTAACCTGACAGTTAGGGTGTTTGGCTATCAAACCAAAGGTTATGAGTTCGAGCTTTGTTTTCAGATTCAAGTTACTCCTAGGTATATAACTAATCTGAAACAGGCGGTAGAAAGGATGAAATTGCCTCAATATTTTCTAAATTCATAAAGATCAATACATTATGAAAAACTTAATTCCACAATACTCATTATACCTCATCATGGGTCCATGAGATACTTACTTTACTTACTTTTTACCGTTCATTTTAAAATTGCGCTGCAACTAACTAGCGAATCTACAATTTGGTTCTCGGCACCTTAGCTACGTGTAAGCAATTAAATTCGGCATTACGTTGATCAGCGTAATTCGTTAAATTTTCACCGCTTATTATTAAATGTTTAGTGACGTTTTTTATGTTTTCGTTTAGGAGGGTGCGGTTCATTGAGGAACGAGGAAAACATTTTTTTGAACAAAAAATAATGAAAAAACAAAAATATCATTTAATCAAATTAAACTGCTGAATAATATAATAATAATTAGAAAAATGTGTAAAATCCAATATTCAAATAAAAAACAAGATTATGGTTTTGAAAATTCAATTTTCTTAGGAATTTTAATAGTAATTATTTTAACATTAAAAATTTACAAGGAAAATTAAAATATAATAATTAACAGAAAATAGGTTTTAATATTAAACGATAAAATAATTATATTTAACCCTTTTCCTACCTCTTACTTTAAAAAAATGGTCTCACATATTAATGGCATCAAGAGCAGTTATTTTTACAAATTAAAAATGAATTTGTGTTCATACCTAAATTTTAATTATGCTGTAATTTTAACGTAAGCAATTAATTTTTGCTTCTTAAAATGGGTAGTAAAACAAAATAATTTTTACAAAATATTATAAATGTTCATTAAAAAAACACGCTTCTACAATGATATTAGTGTCAGGTTTTTTTCCTTACAAAAAAACTATTTTCCAGCGTAAGTATATAAAAACAGCACAAACATAAGCTAAAAGAATGCGATAAAATCGTTAGGACATTTATCAAATAATAATAATTTGATTATTGCTACTAAGTGAAAACTTCAGAAAATATACATGGAAATCGTCGATGCTAAGACAACTTATTATTGGTAAGACAATACTACGTCGATTTTGTCAAACGGTAGAGAGTGATCTGTAGTCGGACCGTATTTTCTAGTCGCACTGCTTGTAAACAAAGAGTATCTGCGCGGTAGCTACTATTAATCAGATGACCCGATTAAATAGTTATTCACAATCGAAAATGAATAGTACAGACTGAAATTTACAGCTCTGATCGAGAATTGTAGGCCTGAATAAGAGACACAGTTCCAAGCGAGACTTAATAGCTCAAACTCAAAATTACACTGTTAATTTATTCATTCTTTAATCAGCTCATCTAGTTCTTTACGAAATGTTCACATTTAGCAGAAACGTGAATAAAATTATTTGTTCTTTCAACATGCCGCATATTAAAGAAAAACTTGCCAAGTCGGTGAAAATTACAAGAGGAGTAAAATAAATGCGGAATAAAGGAATTTCGTTTTTTTCTTCAATGCTGCTTAATTCAGAGTTCCTTAATATTTCCTTAACGACCAATCACAGTCGTATTTGTTTTAACGTAATATAAATGAAGTCCGCTAGTCAATCTGTCACATATACGGTGGGTGTGGTGGTTTACTTGTCGCGCGAATTAATGATCGTTATTGAAATATCATTTCTTTATTTAATATTATTTTGAGTCATTTAGTGTGTTAATTTCGAATATAGAGCATGTTTTTTCTTACGCACAAGACAGACGGCGGTAGATTGAAAGTAATTTACTTCTACATGTATAATTTTAAGTACGCACTTACCTCTCATGGTATTACGGATTGCTTTTAAGGTTCCACCTTTAAGACCTAAAATTGTTATAACTCTCTGTTTGATCGGTGCCGGACCGGCGGAACATATTTCTAAAATTATATAATCTATCAACTGTAAAATGTATAAACCGTGATCTAATCTGTACAAGTAAATTTCTTCTTCCAGCTGCTCTTCCGTTAGTACATCTTTTTCCGCCTGCGAATAGTGGTGTTTCAATTGAGAGTCAGTTTCGTAAAATTAAACCGCGATAATGAAATAAAAGATCATCAACAAGTAAGGCTGTGCCGATTGTTTACACGCATAGACAGAGCGCGGATGTTAAAAAAGTAACAGTTAGCAGAAATAATAAATACCAGTCTTAAAGCTTCAGCTTCCGCATCAGCATTATCCACTTTTTCCGTATACTTAAAGTGAAGCTCCATCAACCTGTCCACTTTTTCCAAATCATTTTCTACGAACTTTTGAATCACTCGTTGTCTTTGCGGCATATCGCAGTGCCGAAATAAACTTGATATTATAGACAAAACGTGCTCTAGTAAATTTTTACATATAACAATTAACGTATAAAATTTAAAATCTAAATAACATCTAACGCACGCGCATAATCTTAATCGACAAGTTAAAAAGAAAAAGTGTATTCGAGTTTCGATTGTTTAATTTATCCTGTTTAAATTATTCGGACAAATTTGCCAAAAGTGCAATTTCATAAATCATCGAAAAATTTAAACACTTTCGCTTCGAAAATAAAACGAAATAATAAATTTAAAATTCTGCATTTTTTAAAATAATTGTTAGCTGATAATGCACAAAGAAAATCTATTTCTCCATCTGTCTTATTGTATTTTCAAATAAAGAACTCTTAACCAACACGAAATAGGTATTTTTACAATACGATACTTACATAACCTTAAATTTCCAATACACCGAATACTAAAACTAAACCACTACATTCACCATCGTTTAACATAGCGCGGTTATTCGCTGATCAAAACCTTTCTCGAAAAAAATCAAAATTAATTGCAAAAACCGGATTCTAATCCGTGAAGGGTGGTATTCGGTTTAGTTCAAAAGATAGATACAGAGAGATGCCTTCTTGTAATTTTCGTTTATAATATACGAGCTGGAGCTGACAGTTTTACACAGTTGTGTTTAACTATTAGCATAATCGCGATGTTTACAGTACAAAATTTAAATTTTTTGTAGGGCGAAGGAACAACAAAAAGAATATTCAAAATATACAATTGTATTTAAATCAACAAAAATAATAAAAAAGATTCGGTTAATAAATTATAAAAGTGCTCAGAAAGAACGATATTTAGGTATAATTCTCCGTTTGTAATTTAAACACTGTTAAATTCGTTGGTGTTCAAAATTTTTTAAACTGCAATATTATTTTCCTTCTTTACATGACAGTTTTATTATATTAACATCAAGGTTATTATTGTTCAGCTCTTTTTAATATAACGTTATGATTTTACATTAATACCTGAAAAATTGTGTATAATAAATACGCGGATGGTCATCGGCATAATAATTACAAATTATCGCGCAAAATTATAATAAAATTAGTTCATCTTTCTATTAGCAATTTTATTTCTGTGCCTAATGACAAAAAAAAAAAAATAATAAAAACAACTGACAACCGAACTAAAAAGGATTCTGCTTCGTGAAATATGCTGGAAGTGTAGTCTTGATGCATACTAGGCTGAAAGTATAAGTGGAACTTATTTGGCTTACAAAGATAGTAGAATAACAGTAAAAGGGGCTAAATTCAGCGATATTCATACACTGGGCCTTATTATTTAATAAAAACTGCTATAGTTATCGGAGCCAACAAGTAGTAAAGGCCACTGTGTCAGGTTTAAGTAACAGAGATCCATTTTATATGCAGGATTTAAAAAAAAAAAAATCGATGAAATGGAGTCGACATTTGCTGTACGTGATAATATATGTTTTTTATAATCAACGAAGCCCACGTATCAGATCTCAGAAACAAAGTAAACAGAAAAAATTTCTAAGTTCCATTTAAGTACATAATTTTCGTTTTGCTTTTTGAATCTATCCCCTTAAATAACGTTTGTCTTTAATAATTGATTCTTTCCTGTAAGTACGCATCTGAAACATGAACAGTTTAAATATTATTTAATAATGATAAGAATAAAGAAAATATAAAAAAGCGGTTTAACAACTTTAAAACTGAATTCGTGCAGTTGTACCAATCTTCGATAATATCGGTTCAGTACATGTAATGCGGTTGCTCCGATTAACTCGCGTACTTTGCAAATGATGGTGTGTGAGTAGAGGTTGCTTTGATCTATGTAGACCAGGATAGCCGTTTCTGGAGATGCGAGCATTTGAAAAGATGTCACTTCCACCACGTAAGTGTTCTAGAATATACAATTGCTAACAACCGTTCATATGTTTTGTTAAAATTATATGTTTGTAAAAAAGTTAATATTTTTTTTAAATTAATTTAATGTTTTTTTTGGAGTTGATTCGTTCACGTAAGTTACAAAGTTGAAAAAAAAAAAATATTAACTTTTTTACAAAAGTATAATTTTAAAAGAATATATAAACATTTTTTAGCGATCGTATAATACACTTTACATGCAACTAAAACACTCCATGGGGCGGCAGAAATGCTCTCATCTTCAAACACGGTTACTTTGGTTTACATAGATCAGAGCAACCACTACTCATGCACTGTCATCGTAAGTTATACGAGTTATCGGAGCAACCGCATTATGTTTACTGAACCGGTATTACCCGACATTGGTATAATTGCACAAAATCGATTTTAAATTTGTTAAATTGCCATTTTATAATTTTTCTATTCTCTTCATTGCTAAATAGTAATTAAACTGTTCATATTTTAGATATATTGGCAATATTCTTATCTATATCTATCTATATTTATCTATCTACCTACCTACCTACCTACCTATCTATTTATCTATCTATCCATCGATCCATCTATTCATCTATTATACACCCATCCACACACATGAAATATGAAGAATACTGCAAATCCGTACGTATAGAAAAGTATAAGTTATCCGAGACAACATTTAAGGGGACAAATTCAGTGCAATAAAAAAATTAAAGGGAAAATTTATGCGCTTAAATGGAATTTATAAACTTTTTTTACTTTATTTCTGAGACCTGATACGTAGGCTTCATTGTTTATAAAAAACAAGTATTATCATGTTCAGTATATGTAGTAACTTTGACTTTATTTCATCGATTTTTTAAAAAAAAAACCCGCATATAAAATGGCCCCTGTTGTTTAAAACTGTCGCAATGGCTTTTGCTACTTTTTGGTCCAATAGCTACAGTAGTCCCATTTTAAAATCAGATAGGAAAAAATATAGACTCATAACGCTGTTAACGTGTATAGGTAAAATTGTTGAAAATATATGTAATAAAAATGAAATTGGAATGGTGTCTAAATAAATTTAATCTGTTGCCTAAAACCCAATATGAATTTCGAAAAGGATACAGTACTCGAGACCATATTAATATATTTAACACAGATATACAAATAACTTATTGTAAAAATTATTACACGATAGTAATATTTATTGATATTAAAGGAGCATAAGATTCGGTTAATTTAACCAAATTAGCAAAAATTATGACGAATTTAGGTACTTCTGGCAATATCGTGAAATGGATACATGTATATCTATCAAACCGTCAATTGACAGAAAAATTCTAAAATCAACTATATAACACGGTTCACAGTGATTGGGGAACGCCGAAAGTTGCTATTTCCCCCCCTTTATTGTACACGCTACATATTAAGGAAATTGATTACCTAGGCAGCAAAAAAGTAAAAATATTACAATACGCCGACAACATAGTAATTTACTCAGTAGCCGCTAATTATAACGCAGGTATCATCAATCGCAAAGATGAAATTAAGGATTTCCAAGCGATCACAAATAAGTTGAAACTTGAAATATCACTGGGTAAAATTAAAGATACAATATTCACACGGCAACAAATATTATCTAGCCCATTAGTAAAACTATCAGGGAATGGTATTAGATTTAACAATGAAAGTAAATATTTAGGTATGACTTTTGATAGTCGATCTACCTGAGCTAGTGGAATAAAGAAAACATACAAACGAAATATGAAATGAACTTAATATACGACGAGCAGCAAATGGAGTCAAATGGGGTTGCCCTCCAAAAACTAATACAATGATATATAAGGAAGAATTTACTGGAATTATTTTTTGTTTCGCAGCAACAAATGTAGTGCAAGAGCTGTAAGCAACATTCCGTTGTGTGAAGATTACACTGTACTTTTTAAAGGGCCTACAAAGTCGACCTCATAAGCATCTGCCATAGTAGACAGCTCTCTAATAAAACGAATCGCAACCGAACATCCGCAGTTGCCTTTGTCCTAAGTATTAAGGAAGAAGTTAGCAGACCTTTCATAAGGAGTTTTGAGTCAAATACTTGAGCAGAAAACTTAAAGGAACGCGAAGGAACGTGCTTCGTTTATTTAAACGTTGTGTGGAACTTAGAGATGATAGATTATTTAAAAACTGCCGTGATGACCAAGGTAGGAGACTGATGCGATCACTAGGGTAGAGAAAAACACTAATTTAAAAAAAATGGCTACTAATTTTGCTGGAAAAAATTTTGAAAAATCCAACGGGGTTTACTTTTTTTGATTTACTTTTAAATGTTTGTAACCGAGTAAAAGATTATCGTTACAGTTATATTAAAAGTAAAAATAATAAGACCCATACCCTTGACGGAGCGTCGAGGGTTGTGAAGTTCCCTCTTCTTTATAGTGCCATACTCAGCTTCTGAGCGTCGGCGACTATCTATTCGTACATCTCAGCTGTACAAATATAGGTAGTGCATTAGACAATTATTATATGAAACGGGAGTGTACACGCGCAAGACTTCATTCGGAACTGATTGTAGTCGCTTGTTATCGCGCTACAAGTGCAGTCCCAAGTATGTCTGCTGTGTACTAAATAGCGCGCATATGATGGTATACGTGGTGGTTTGCCATTGCCTTCCGCGTCATTATTAACGAGTATTTAATTTAATTCTTTGTAATAAGTTCTGTCGTCGCTCGGGATCGAACCCGTGACCTCTGTAACGGAAGTCAAGTGCTCTAGCAACTAGGCTATCTTAAGGTTCACAATGTATTAAGCTTTATGAAACTAATGAGAGTAGGAAGCCTCGATCGCTTTTATTTTTTTCAAATTTTTCTGGTACCTAATTAATTTCAGGCCGGGTAAACTTGGGACCAAGTTGAATTCAGAACGAGACAACTCTCGAAAATCTACGACACCTCTGGTTTGTAGCCAAGTACCTTAATTACTAGGCTACTACGCTAATAACTGCGTTTAATTCATTTACATTTTTTTATTATTATTAGTAGTAGTATTAAATAATTAGTTTTATAATTAACCATTTGCTTAAAATTAAAATAAATCGGAAAAGGATATTATTGAATTAATTGAAACAAAAAAATATTTTAATGATGATAAATCAAATCATTTAGCAATATGTATTGCTTCGAAGTCCATTAAAACTGTCACAAGATAAATATTGTGGTCCTGTATGTTGTACAATGCCGACTAAACAAGTTTATAAAATAGTAACTTTTGAAGACATATAGTCGACTTCAAGTTAATCAGCATTGATCGACTGGAACCGAAAAACATTATATACCGCCAGTGAAAAATTTTTAGGTGGTACGAGATCTCAAAATGGCGCCCCTCCAAATATATTGTGCTCTACATATTTTACGTTTAGATGAAATGAAATGTAATTTTTTATATACGAGGGTGGTTTGAAAAGTTGCGGGCCTCGCCAAGAAATAGCGCTGCTAAGGTTAATTCATCGAACGCGTTACGCAGTTCCATCCTTTACAGCGCCACTGAATAAGTTTCAGCTTGGTTGAAAACGTATTACCAGTTTTGTGGCAGTTTCAAGTAGAGAATTCGTGTGTTACGTAAAAAATGGAAAAAAACAAGCTGCGATTAATTTTTTTTTAAAGGTTTAAATACAACACAAATACAATCTGAGCTCGATTCAACGTTAAAGGAGTCTTCTCCTTCAAAAACCACTGTTAAATGCTGGATTGCAGAATTTAAGATGAGTCATTCGAGCACAAAAATTAAAGAGTTAACTGAAGGTGTAGGCATATCGTCTGAACGAGTGTTCCATATTTTACACGTAGTTTTGGGCATGAAAAAGCTCTGCGCAAGATGGATGCCGCGTTTGCTCACACCTGACCAAAAACAGCGTCGAAAAGACATAGGCGATTTTGTCCTTCAACAAAGTCATGACGACGGTTTTCTGTGATGCCCGCGAAATAATCTTCATCGACCACCTTAAAAAAGGTAAAACAATAAACGGAACATATTACGCGGCTCTGTTTCAATGTTTAAACGAAGAAATAAAAAAAAAGAAGAAAGTCCTTTTCCATCAAGAAAATGCGCCTCCTCATACCTCTGTGGTCGCGATGGCAAAAATCAACGAATTAAAGTTCGAATTACTTCCGCATCCGCCCTATTCGCCAGATTTGGCACTGTGCGACTATCATCTATTCCCCAATTTGAAGAAATGGCTTGGTGGAAAAAGATTTCCAAATGATAGTGAAATGATCGTGGGTGTTGATGAATATTTTCAAGACCTTTTTGAAGAACCTACAAGGTCGGTATTAATAAACTTTCCGAGCGATGAAACAAATGTGTGAGCCTAAATGAATACTATGTTGAGAAATAAAACGCTGTTTTCATAAAAATATGTTTTTTTCATTGAGAGGCTCGGAACTTTTCAAACCATCCTCGTATAAACAGTTTCAGACCGACCAAACATCTATAAGCATATTTGAATGTCAACTTGCCAAATGAGAAATAATAATAACTAATATTTTGTTTGACAACTTTTATTTAAACTGTTATCCTGCAGACAGTGATTAATTTTAAAGTAAAAGAATAACCAATTTGATAAAAAAAAAAACTGGCCACCTTCCTATCTTTTGCGTTTGCTAATTTTTTTATGAAGTCCGAATAATTTAACTTCTGGACAATACCATTTTCTATAGACAAAATTACAAGATCAGATAGTCTTTCCTGACACATAGTAAATTGTAAGTAAGCTTTTATAAGTTTTAATTTACTAAAACTTCGTTCTCCTTTTGCGACAATACGGGTACAGTCAGCAAGATACGAAGCGCTATCCACACATTCGGAAAAATATCCTGCCAATCATTTTGTTTCATAAGTCGAAGAACTTTTAATGGCTCTTCTGATTGAAAATCTTTTAATAATGGGTTTAGGCTCATAAGTTCCTCAACTAATTCGCAACCAGACACATCACATTTTCCCCCATCGGTTAAACTAATTTACAAACAAGCACAGGCTTTTTCCAATATGTATTTTTCAGGAATTATTTTGATGTTGTATAAAAATGACCACATGTATCGTTGAATTTTGACAGTTGTCTAAATCGGTTGACCAATGCATTCTCAATTGTATCAATCGTAGGGAAAAAGACGTTCAATTTAAATAATTCTTCAGGCTCAGTTGGTGTCTTGTCTACGGCTTCGTATTCAAATAACGGTTTCTATTTTCGGGATCGGACTGGCTTAAAAATCGGATCTACCTCAGCCCGGGATGCTATTTCCCCTAGCTGTTATTAGGGTAAATAAAAAAGTCCGGTACTGTTTCATAAATTCCATGCAGTTTTTCAGCAATTGCGAGTGTTTGGTAAATCCATAGTTTCAGACTGCATAGTCTTACTTACAATGTTTACTTGAAACAGTATATCATATTTACCAAGCCACCATAGTAATTATGAACTCAAATTGCTCTATGTTCTGTATCAGTGACAAGGTTTCTGATGCTGCAACTGAATCATTTGTTTCTTCGTGAAGATTTAGGAGGCCATCACGAACTGAAGAGTAGTGAAAGCGAACAGCAGCAAGACTAGAAACTCTACTCTCCCAGCGAGTTTCGCGTATTTCTTTCACAGATAATCTTTCTACGTGCTTCGATATTACTTCCCATCTCTTTGTTGATCTAGAAAATAAAACAATCAGTCTTTGGAGAAATCCAAATAACGAAACTGATTTAACAGATGTTTTGGCTGCATCTGTTATCATTAAATTCAGGCTGTGACAACCACATGAATCAAAAATTGCTCGAGGATGTTTGTTAAGATTTCTGGTTTGGACACCTTTGTTTACTCCTACTATGTTCGCACCATTATCGTATCCTTGACCTCGACAATCGTTCATGTCGAAATCAAACTCTTGTACAATTGTATCAAAAAAGAAGCCAGTGAGTTCTGCTTCAGAGGAATCACTGGCTTATAAACAACGAAACACTTTCGTACTTTGACTGCTTCTTCATCAGTGTCGACAAAACTGAATGTTAGTGATAAATGTTCAACGTGGTTTACATCAGGAGTGCATTCTAGTATGATGTAGAAGTATTTAGCTGACTTCACCATATTTAAAGTATTATTTCGAACTTCACTTCCAAGTAAGTCAATTAACTCGTTTTGAATCCGTTTGCCAAAATAGTGGACATTGGTCTCTTCATTTACAACACGGCGAAAGTGTTTCATCATTACATTATAAAATTTTCCTAGTAGTTGCACTAAGCCTAGGAAGTTGCTATTATTAGGAGTGTATAAAGTTTCAGATCCAGAGCTCCCTCTAAACGACAAATTATTGCCTACTAAGAAAAATACTATGGACATAATTCGTTCGAGAATAACAACCCACCGAGATTCCTCGTCTTCAATTTGTTTTTGCAGGTGCTTGTCTATTCCACTGAAGTTCTTCAGACTAATCGACGCTTCTATCCAACTGTTCATAGCACGTCAATGATGTGAGGAATTTTGTGACTTTTGAGACACGTTGATACGTGCCTCCAGTCGTCAAATCTTTCTTTCCCAAATTAGAGGAGGGATTTGTGTTACATAAACGGCAGCATATCCACCGATTTATAGTATACCAGCCATTATCTTTTGAATGTTTCCCCATTTGGCATTACTTGTTCTAAATGCTATTTAAAAAATGACGGCCGTCATACTGCCTTGGGTAGTTTTTATTGCTCATTTCGTTATGTACAGGACCTCGGATAATTATTTCATCTCTTGTAGCAGAATCGATAAGCGGCCATTTTGAAATATTATAATTGTATTCTCTCAAAAATGATGATAATAATGCTAAGTGATATATCTTCCATAATATTTTCAAATCCAGATGAGGGACCAAGAATAGCTAAATCTACTATATGAGCTTCGTCTGAAAGTCGATGACTAGTATCTCTTAGTAGTCTATGGTTTCGGTTGATTTTGGAGCTCCTTCCATGATAGCACCCGGTGCGGCCGCACCGCTCGCACCACCCTAGGGCCGTCACTGGATACCGCAATACTTATATTTTATTTTTGTTTATTATATCCTCGATCTGTGCTATCGTAACGACCTATTTATTATTATTTATCATTAAATAATTTAATAAACAGAGACCGACGAACTGGTGGATTGTATTCGATGTGTCAGAAAGAGTTACGTCAAAAATGATTTATCATGAAATATGAACGAAAACAGACAGCGTGGTAGCCTAGTGGTTAAGGTGCTTGGCTTCCAAATCAGAGATCACGGATTCGAGACTTATCTCATCTCGGATCCAAGTCGCTACCAAGTTTACCCAGCCTGAAACAATTGGATACCAGAGAAATCTGGGAAAGTAAAAGCGGCCGAGAGAAAGGAACTGGCCCGCCTACTCTTATTAGTGTCGTTTGGCTTAATAAGTTGTGAACCTTAACTTCACAATCCCGACGCCCTCTTAAGGGTATGGGACTTACTTTATTATATAACGAAAACATCCATTCAAATAAATCGAATGGTTATTAATAACGAAAAAGATTATTTTTTAAAGTTTCATTTACTTTCTACATAGTGTATAAATGAAACAGAATTACTGCTTAAAAAGAGGACTGTGATATTTTAAGAACCGAGAACCACTGTGTAAATATGTCCTCTGGACAACTTATCGAATTAAATTTGCAAATTACAAATAATGATATAAATAAAGCATACCTTCATGCTCCTCAATGGTTATTGTACGTTTCTTTTTCTTATTCGGAGTTTTCATGAAAAGTGGAAATAATGTTCGTAATCCTAAAATATCGACAAACTTATTACAGCTGTCAGCACCGAATGGACCGGACATAGCGTGATCTAGAGCTTTTAATGAACCGTTACGACTGTATTTCCTTTCTCTGTAACAAGGAATATTCGTCACTAAAACATCTAGATTTCGCCTCAAAATCATCTACAACATAATGTTTCGAAGTCAAAAGTCATTTCTGACGAGATCTTCGCTCAAACTGCAACAAATAAATCTGATATACAAAGACGTCATAATGCATTTTCTTTTAAAAGGATAAACAAAACCGTCGAAAGATGAATTCTATGTAGTGAACTTTTTGTAAAAAATTATAGAACTTTTCTATAAAGTCCGCAAGTAGCTCTTTTTTACTTAAAATTTTACAGAAATTAAAAAAAAAAGTTTTTCGAATATTTTGAAGTTCATAGATTTGAAATACTCACCTTAACATTAAATTCATCAGCTGAAGACCCTCGCCTTCTAGAAATAATTTACGACTCTCCTCATCCAGCAGACAAGAACATAAACAGTTAAAGAAATTTTCCATCATTTCTGCTTCTTCAGTTGTACTCGGTTCAAACCTTTTGTAATACTAAATAATAAACAAAAGTAATATGTATATATACACAGACACACATAAAGAACTACAAAAGATACTGAATATAACCAATTCCAAAGGTAACATTATCATCCTTGGCGACCTTAACGCAAGAGTAGGGAAAATTCAAACATCTGGAAAAATGTGGCAGGGCAGCATGGAAAGGGCAAGGAAAATGAAAACGGGGAACGCCTATTACATTTCTGTACCAGGAATGGCTTGTTTATAACTAATACAAACTACAAACTAAAGGCTATGCATAAGGGCACATGGGTTCATCCGAGATCTAAAGTGGCACATATGATCGATTATGTTATAACAAAGGAAGAAAGAAGGAACGAATGCCTCGTGATGCATGTTATGAGAGGTGCGGATGGGGACATCGATCACCTTGCGCTACGCTCTCAATTCAGATTTAGAAGATGATGGAAGTAAACTAAAAAGATACAACCTAAGTGTACTAAAAGATAAATCGGTCATGCAACGCCTTGGAATGGAATTTAAAGTTAGTCCATAAAGTACAACACGATATGTCGGAAGCTGAGTATTGGGACACAATTAAAGGGAAAATAAATAATATCTGTAAGAATGTATTCGGATACAGGAAAACCAAACAACAGGATTGGTTCGCTGACAACGCAAAAGAAATTAAAAAGTTACTAGAACATAAGAAGAAAGCGTTCGTGAAATGGCAAGCTGATACGGCTGACAAAGTTAAGCGAGATATCTGTAAAAAAGAAAAAGTCCAGGTGCAATAAGAAACTAGGAGACTCCAAAACGTATGGTGGAGAAAAATCAAGTGAAATACAGGCCCTAGATGATGTAAATGACTTGCGCGGCTTTTACGGTGCGATTAAAGCCATTTATGGGCCAAAATACCAACGAAAAACAGCCATTAAGGACGCATCAGAAAACCAAATTCTTAATAGACATGGAATAATGAATAAATGGGAAGAATATTTCCAACAACTGTTAAATAATGACTGCGATGTAAACATGAATCTCTTACAAACGGTACCAAGCAAAGAGGAAAATAAAAAGTTAGATGGGCCACCAACTATGGATGAAGTAAAAGAAGCAATTAGAAGTATGAAAAATAACAAATCTCCAGGACTAGATGGCATACCGGCAGACATCTATAAAATTGGAGGAAATGGTGCTGTAAATTGTTTGCATACTCTCTGCAATAAAATATGGCTTAGAGGCAAAATTCCACAGGACTTTAAAGAAGCGGCAATAATATCAATTTATAAGAGCAAAAGAGACAAAGCGAATTGCACGAATTATAGAGGCATCGCTATTTTCAGTAAAATTCTATTAAAAAGGCTGAAGCACCTAGTAAATTCGCTACTTTTAGAAAATCAGCGTGGTTTTCGGGAAAACCGAAGTATAAATGATATGATCTTCTCGCTACCACAGGTAACTGAAAAAAGTAGAGAACAGTCCTCCAGGTTATGCATGGCATTTATTGATGTCAAAAAAACGTTTGATTCTGTTAACAGGGAGGCACTATGGGCATATCTTAAAGAAGTAGGATGCCCACCGAAAATGCTATGTCTCCTAAAGCAACTACACAATGAAACCGAAGCAACTGTAATATGCGACGCTGGACTAACCAGGCTGATCCATATAAATACGGGTGTAAAACAAGGTTGCGTACTTGCGCCTACATTGCTTAACTTCTATATGAGCATGGTGCACTAAGCTTTCAAACAACGCGCGACTGAAATTGGCATCAAGGTTAACTTTCACTTTCATGGTGGACTATACAATATAAACAAATATATCCCAAGAAAGTTTACGAGAGCTTTCATTTTAACAAGTTTGCAGTATGCAGACGACTGTGTCTTGGTCACTGACAATGCAGATAAATTACGGGAAGCATTAAGGCATCTGGAATGTACATATAAAGAGACTTTGAGCTTGCTATAAATTTTTATATAACAGAAATTTTACAAATTAATGATGATATGGACTGCGTAGAAATAAACGACAACAGAGTAATTCCGGTAGAGAAGTTCCAGCATTTAGGAAGCATAGTAAACAAATATGCGACGCTTGAGGACGAAATTTCATCGCGGTTAAAAAAGGCAATCATGGCCTTCAGTAAGTTACACTTTCGCGTGTTCAGTAACAAAGGTTTATCGACTGGAACAAAAATAGGTGTCTACAAAGCGATGATTATACCTGTGATTTTATACGGAGGCGAGTCTTGGTTAATAATGAAGAAATAGATTAGAAAACTAGATACGTGTCATCAGAGGTTTCTACGAAGAATACTCCGGTTAAGATGGTTTGATCATGTATCAAACGAAGAGATATTGGTGAGAACAAATTGCTTCTCGGTTGATCAGTTGCTGACAACAAAGTGCATGAAATGGTTGGAACATGTCCTCCGGATGGAAAACGATCGGATCCCAAAAAGGTTGATATATGACGTTCTGGCCAATGGCAAACACCCGATTGGTAGACCATGTTTGCGATTCAAAGATGCCATTGCTAGCGATTTGAAAAGAATTAACATTAACACAAAGATGGACGCCTGGGAATGCTGCGCTCAAAATCGTATAGTGTGATCCGTTTTTATAATTTATTTTTTAAAAGAGATTCTTAAATTTAAAAAAAAGACTAATCCTAAAATTACAGTAAAAGAATTAAAATAAAGTTTTAAAAAATGGTAAAGCTGTAGGCAAAAAATATAGTCGGCTAAATTCAATTAAACTCCTTAACACCATTAGTTTCTTTTTTCGCTACAATTTTTTTTTTTTTTTTTTTTATTAGTAACCATTTAAAACACACAGTAGAATAAGTGTTGTTCAATAAAACAGTAAATACTATAGCATTATTCGGTAATACAAAAATTGTTAATATAAACATCCTACGTGATTACATAGTCGTTGCGATAGCCGAGTTGCTAAAATGATCGAATTACTAAATTAAGTTCAAGATTTAGTGTGACAACAAATAAAAAGTATAAATTTAATAGTCGTGTAGAAAGCGAAAGAAAATATACATACTGTTCAGGCGGATATTGATGTATAGACAAACCTACCTACTTGGACTGTATTTGTATAGCGAAGATAAATCAAACATTTAAAATTAGCCTCTAAGATGTAATCTGACGACAACGGTGTTGCATACAAAATATTTTGCTAAACACTATACTTATCTGTACGACAAGAATGTATAAATAAGTGGTAGTTCTAACGCTTGAAACCGGACAATACTACTAAATACTAAGAAAATACATGTTCTAGATTAATAAATAATAACTATTATTTTTTTAACAGGCCACAGTAATATTCAGTAAGAGATCACAATGTTATTGATGTAATTGTTACGAATTGGGAAACATCTTCTTGCTCGGTTTTCAGTAGGATATCAGAGTAACATGTCTCGAGCAATTAATTATTTTAATCACATGCATGTTTTCATGTTTGTTTCGATTCAGCTTGTCTTCTCTGCATCCGCGTGGTATTCCATCCGGAGTCCTTTCAACGGGATGTTTTTTCCTTACAACATATTTTGCCAAATGTTATTTCTTTTCTTAAATAACACCTGGGTATCGTGCCCGTTACTTTCCAACATTTATAAGTTCACTAATGCCGTATTTACCATGATTCGTTCAATTCCTTTCCGTGTTTTCTTCATTTAGTCTTTTGATGTTTTTTGTCATATTCCACGTAGTCACTAAAACGTTTCTTTTATAAATGCGTGTAAGCAATAAAAATGAATAATTTTTAGCAAGCGCTTGTGAGAGAATAAAAAATAAATGAATTCACAATAAGGATATTATCACCATGTACAAAGCTTATACAGATTTTTTCAAATAATTCTTTCGAGTTACGATATACTAACGTAACTGACATAACATGAGATGCGAAGTAAGGGGAGCATGTTTCCAGTTAAAAATTACACAGAATTCAAAAATTGGAAGTGCGAACTACCAACTAAATATGACATTAGAAAAGAAAGAAAAAAAGAAAATACAAATTGTTCGGAAAATGAGCACATGCGAGAATACGTTCATGTAAAAATAAACTGCCAAAGTGATTATGTTAATAGTTGAAAGTTACAAAAGACGTGCTGATGGTAAGTGCTCATTTAAGTCATTTTAAAAGTTTGATATTATGAAGATTTATTAATGGAGGCCTATACGAATTAGAACTGATACACTACTTACAGCTAATTGTTGTAGTATAATGTCAATTCCTCTGAATTCGCTGAACAACGTTCTGTTCGGAATCGAGTCATGCAACAATATCGACAGCATTTCAACAGCGTACGCTTTATTACTGTCATACATCGACCTTGTGCGAAGTCGCTTCAATATCCATTGTAATAACCCGAGTTTAGCTATATCGTCGATTAAGTTTGAGCGTAGGTCTATTATATTTTCGAAAATTGCTGAAACAAAATTACAGTATAATTGTACTCTTCTTCATATAGATACAATAAACAGGTTCTATACGGTGTTCGTTTTAGCAGTACAATAATGTAATTCCGAATTTTGGTTTAATTTTCCCGATTTATAGAATAAAATTTAAAAAATATTTATCGGAAGCGGTAAAATTAACTCACTGCGGGTAATACGTTTAATCGAGTATATTATAAAAAATTTTCAACAGCTGTACTTGGTAATCCCGTGTCATTAGATATTAGCAAATTACAATTAAAATAAATAAAAAAAGGAAACTATGGTATGATCACATCCAAAATCACAGTAAATGAAGTTGCGAAAATAAATTAATTACACAAAATGTATAATCTAAAAAAAAGGAAAAAATTAACTGTAATAACATACAAAAAGTTTATTCCGCATCTACGTTACAAGCTAGATTAAAACTAATTATTGACATTATATTATTCATCCAACACTATTTAAAAAAAAAAAAAAAAAAAATCCGATAATATGAAAATAATAAATCTGAACCTTTTTAATTTTTTAATTTTCAGTTATACCATTAAGATAATATACATAATAATCAGCTTCAGTTTAATCAGTTTAATGAAATCAATCAATTTGTACTAAGAAGTATTAAACAAAATTATTATAAACAATACGCCACAGATGTGCACAATTGCACGAGCAGTGGGGATTATTATCATCCATATTTTGTGTCTGCACTTGCTTAAAATAATAATCGCCATTCTAGTATAGTTAAAATATGAAAGAATTAAATAAGAAATTTGATAACCAGTGTAAGAATTTAAATGAAAAATTTGTAAATTTAAATAAAAAATTTGATACCTAGCGCAGAGAATTCAATGAGAAATTTGATAACTATGATAAAATATTTAATAACTTAGCTAATAGCGTAGAAGAAAGGAACTGTAAAATAGAGAAAATTAACATCCAATGGAATAAACAAATTTTAACAGTCTAGAAAAGAGTCTAAATAAGACAACGGAAAATGTGGAAAATCAGACAGAAAAAAGAAATGTTAAACATAAAAAAGAAGTGTGAGATGGTACGGATTATCAGGTTAGACAATTGGGCTTGAATATAGAAGAAAATAAAAAATTATCAGCCATCGGACTTGATAATCGTAATGAGAAAATGAGTAAGCTTAATAAAAAGATAGATCATAGTCTAGGAAGTCTAAGCGAACAAATTCAACAAGAACTGGATAGGAGCGTTAAACTGAAGAGAAAGAACGATATATTAGGGGAGTAGAGAATAAGGAATGCTTCAAAATTTTCGGGATAATAGTACCATTATGCAATTCATAAAAAATTTAGGTTGTTATCAAGGTGACTGGTGTCATGGTATGATAATATCGTGAAATTTTATAGTCTGTTAATAACAGTTCGGGGGCGGGGAGGAAGAAAAAAAAAGATGAACTTGTATTGCATTTAAATCGAAAATGTAAATACGTATTATATTCAAGTTCAAAAAAAAAAAAAAAAAAGAAGAAAAAAATTCTGCCATTGGGCTGTCAGAGGCGACAATTTTAAATAATTACCGTAGCAATTTACCATTTTAAAATTCTTTAGGAGAGCGCTGTAATGGCACATGCTCTTAGCAATGAGGGAATTACTCGGCGAGTCATGTTGATCGACGGCGAAGTAGTTCGGGGTTATTTTCGATCACAGGTTGTATTTCTTATCAGCTGAGAGGTGGTGTGTATCGAATGATGCGAAGTTTACTTTTATTATTTTTATTATTTTCTTGCGATTTTTACTAGTCTACCAAACTAGTCGTGTTTATATTATAAAATTTTGTGTTGATTGGCGTTATTTGTATTAAAATAAACATGAGCAGAATTTGCTATCCAGAATTTAGAAATCTATATATAATCAAACGGTGTATGTTTGTGATCGCAAAACTCAAAAAGTAGTGGATGGATTGACTTGAAATTTTTACACAATGTTGAATTTCTATATACGATGGTTTGTATAATTTTTTTATCCCTAAGTTTCCCGGGGAACGGGAAATCCTAAGCGTTTTTAAGAGGCGCTATCTATGATTTTTTTTCGGCATTATAGCGAGGAATTTCAGAAAAATGTATTGCGGCTGTATATGCGAGAGGCTTTGTAACTGCATAAGTGTATGTAAATCAAATACGCGGCGACAGTCTATAATCAGGGATGAGATGAGTGACGGAGAATATATATGGATGAGAGAGAGAGAAAGTGTGCAATAACAGGATCGTTGAAAGAAACCGATCATCGCCGAGCTGCTAAAAAAAAAAAAAAAAAAGATGTTTCTTTACAACATTGTTTGTGATTTTGATGGGTAGAGAGTGCTGGAGAATGTTGAACCGCATGCCATTTGAAATTGTTATCTGCACTGTGCATATTACAGTCAAAACGTGTAATAATAATAAAAATAAAGATTATTTGATTTCATTTGATTGCATTCCACAGCATAGCCATAGCAACGCAAAGTATGGTATTAAATTGAATGGTATGCTTTTTCAGTGAATCTATGTTTACTACAATACTTTTATTTACTTCCCCAATCATTCATATCAATCTGAGCCACAGCGAAGCGTAGCCGGGTTTAGCTAGTGTATGATAATATATGAGAATCTGTATAACTTATAACGTTATTGCTGTTCAGAAGTACAGTATTAATTTAATTACGTTCCTGATTGCAACCAGATTGTATGTAGCCATCAAATAATAAATGTGAATTGTGAATTAATTCCGAATATAGTTTATTTAAAGTTCCAGTCAGATTGTAATTAGTTTTGATCGTTGACCGAAAGAAGCGCCGTTTGGATCTGCGAATTGATAGACGGCGGGTGATTTACCGAGATCGAAGCGGAGGCGGCTGAATTAACTGGTATCAACACGCAAAATCGTCATATCGTTTTCTTTGTAATTTACAAAAGTAAATAATTTTTGTTGTAAATACTCTTGAAAAAGGGAGTCAAATTACGACAGTGTATATTTAAAATAAAAGAAAACAGAGTAGGTAAAAATTAAGATGAGAAGATGATATCATTAAAACGTTTGGAAATAAACATTACCATAGAGCAGCTTGGAACCGGTTTGAATGGGCCTGTTTAAGGGAAACCTTTCCCTGTTATCAGAACTAAATAATAATTATTATTATAAGTAATTTATACGAGGGGGGATCAAAAAGTCATTGCCACGCCACCCTGTAACTTCGTCCCATGTTGAGTTACGAAAATGAAACAAAAACCAAAAAATCTGCAAGGAAATTGTTTATTTTTTACACAATTACGATTACTATTTAAACATTTATCATATCGTGTTACAGGTTTTTCGATTCCCGTGAAATAGAGTGCACCGTCCAAATTTCCGAGACATATCGTTACCGATTCCTTTAACTTGTCGCCGCTAAATACCGATTAAAAATGTGTTCTTGAACATGTTTTTAAAGTTTGTAATCGTGTATCTGTCTCGCTGGAACAATGTCAAAACAGCAGCTGTCGTTTCATCATTTACGGCGTTGCGCGGTCTTCCACTTCTTTCCTCATCGTGAATCATTAATTGACCGGCTTTGAGGCATGGCAGTTAGGTGATCGTGAATATTGCTGACTGTGCAATTTTCTGCGGCGAGGAAGCGAATGATGGCACGTTGATCACAAGAAACGGACGCACACTCTAGCGACAATTCCATTTTAAATGTACGCAACGCGAGCACTATTGAATCGATTAGAATGAAACTTTCTATATTAACTCATATAACCCGACTGAATGAAATGACTGGTCGCACGTCTTCCTACGTCTATTAGAAGCGAAGATAAAGAGGTGTTGCAAATGACTTTTTGATCGTCCCTCGTATGTATAATGTTAAGCACTAGAAATTAATAAAATTCATCATGACTAATAATAATAATAATAATAATAAGCGACGTAGAAAATGTTTGATAAACTACTTTTTAGCGAAACATTAAGATTCCCTATATGTATCTTTAGTTACTTCTTTCTATTATGCTTGATAAATTTTATATTTATTGTACCCCTTTCATTTATCCATGATCTGAAGTATTCACCTTCTCATATGTATATATGTGCATACTTCAGAGCTATGTTAGTGATAAGTATTATACTCAGGTTTCTATGAACATATAAAGGATATTTATGTGTTTATGCCTGGGTATATAAAAAATATATGTACATAAATGTAAGCTACAATACATATTCCCACAAAATTTGTACATTCAAATCGTATAATTATATATATATATATATATATATATATATATATATATACATATACGTACAGAAATTACATAATGTAACCTCTATGGATACAAATTTCAGTTATTTAAAGTGTTGTAAATAAAATTTCGTTCTTTTACGTATACTCATGTGCATATTCACGCGTTTATTTGATAATATTGCATTATGAATATATAGTAAATATAATGTATATTTTATCTACAAAGATAAAGGTTTGTGTCTGAGTATAAATTTATTTGTGCTTCGGTACAATTATGCGTAAAAATGTAAATTAAGAAATTATGCATACTGTTAAATAGAATAAATTACGGCTATTTAAATTTGATGTAATTAGAATTGCGTTGTACTCCATTATGATTTAGGTTATATATTTTTATTAATCTGCGGTAATACGAACTCACAGCTTGCGTATGTCTGCACATCAGTAAGTTCCAATTAAATAATACTGTAAATTGAATTGAATTGCTATTATTAATATTACGATTGACTTTGGAAATAGCAGCCCCCTTTAAACACGTTCATCTAACAAAAGATAAAGAGAAGACTACTAAACGAAAAGAAAAAAAATAACATAAGCATCACAACTCAAAGGTAGAGTACAGCTGTATCCGCTAAAATAAGCATTAAATTTAGCTAGAGAAATGAAATAAATACGTATCTAAAGTAAAACGAAATAAAAAGCCAAGATAATAAACTGGAACAATCTCATCGAATAAATTCATAAGTCAACAATCGGTGCTATGAGTTAACACAAACACATGGAGAGACAACCACTTATCACAAACTCAAACAATTGACCCGTCTTATTTCTAATATTTATATCACGTATGACGGTTATAGATATAAAGCTTTATGGTCATTGAAATACACTTTGTTTACACTTGATTCGAATTTAAAGGAGCTTTTAGTTCCTTGAACAAAAACATGATCTAGGCAAGAAACATAATTAGAACCGTGTCGAGTATATATTGGATCATTTATTGCACTCTACAACTCATTTGTAGATAATAGGTTAAAATATTCCATTCCTTTATTTCGTTAAGCAGATTTACGTTAAAAGCTCCAGTTAAAATTAAGATGAAGTCTAGTTTAGCGATAACATTACTTAAATCCAGGACAAAATCCGAATATGAACGATTCACAAAAACGATATATTCCTACAACTGAAAAATAGGTTTTCTTATTTAATTGTATATTGATGGAATTCATAATTTCAATTTAATTTTTGGAGAAGTTTAAAACACTTTTAATATAAATTATTACATCCCCCGATCTTTTAATGTTCTACCTATGGCTCCAAAAAGAAAATTCTAGAATTCTACACATTCCAATTAATTTTTTAATAGCCAGGTTTCAGTTAAAATTAATGTTATTTTTTTTTTTTTTTTTTTTTTTGTTATATAAGTACACCAGTATTTCTTGAAATGTGCCTGTAAACTCCTTACATTCAAAGTAAATACGTTAATTTTATTTGAATTCATTGGAGAACAGAGTTTCTATTTTAATCTATTATTTAACATCAAAATTTATAGAAAATTTATAGACCAAATGAAGCATAATATGAAATTTAATGTAATATAAATCTTGGGGTATTAGTTCACAGAATTTTAGCCAAGAAAGTGTGAAATTTTGCGTGATCTGATATTTATGTAACATTAAAAAGTTTTTAGTAAATCTAATAAAAATACGTAGTTTATTAATTAAAAATGGAACAACGGGAAAATTTGTACACAAAATAGAAAATATTGATATAATGTAAAACCAAAAAGGAATTAGTTCACAAAGTTTCACGCCGAAAAAGAGTGAAATTATATTCGATTTTAAATATTTGTTTAACATTAAAAAATTCTTGGTACCTACAAAAAAAAAACAAAAAAGAAAATAAAAATTTTTAACAATAAAATTAGTAGAAGAATTATAAACCAAATCAAATACAATATAAAATTTAAAAAAAGTGTAAATCCTAATATGAACTAATTCATCGGGTTTTACATTGAGAATAGTATTGGATTTCAAATTTTTATTCAACATTAATAAGTTGTTAGTAAAATTAATTAACAATAAGGTTAATATATATATATCAATTTAAACGTATTGGAAAATTTAGTAGGATGTAGATTCTGATGAATGTTAATTCACCAAACAAACAGAGTAAGTAACAAAAAAGAACAAACATGCTCCACTACAAAAATAGAGTTAAAGTAAATGAAGATAGACGAAAAGCATTTTTGTTAGATGTATAAATAATATATATTAGTTTTGCTAATTTGGTTAGTTTTAAAAAAGCAAAGTGACGAATGCAATAAGATAAAACAAAGTTTCGGAAAAAAATGTGTGCTATTTATTATTTTACAATAATAAAATTTGATTAAATTTAACTTATAAATTATTGTGGCAAAGAGTTACTTTAAGTCAATAATTTGTTCTTCGGATGAAATTCGAATTATTGGGTTGTCATCCGATTTCCTTATATCCTCCCTTCTCTGGTCCAAAGAAATTTCCAACCAGTGTTACGCAATCTATGAGCGGAAGATAACTGAACATTTCACTGGCTCAAATTTCGTAATACACTGGACTCCTCTCTTTCATGTATTCCTACAAATATAGATCCTGTTCGGTCTTATAATTCATTTCCACAGTTAATTCAAGTTTGTCCTCCTCTTCTCCACCAATCAAATTTCTTAAAAATCCTCTATATGATGAAATAGTGAATGCAAAGCCGCTTATGATGTTAGAATATCTGCTTTCAAAACTTTCCGAGCTTGTCCTTCAATCTTCAATTACCTAATCTATAAACAGATGAATGCGAAGGCTAGGTCTGTTTTCAAATTAGCCAAAAAAGATTCCTGGAAAAAATTTTGTTCCTCTTTCTCCTGTTCCTTTTTCGCAAACTTGGAGGATGGCTAGAGCTTTTAAAGTCTCCCGTTCTCATCATCCTATATCTACGAATATTCCTTTGCAAAAGTTAATTCCTTTTCTTGACTCTATTTCTCCTTCTTACGTAACCAACTCTGAAGAATTTTTCCCTCCTTCATTTTTCAATGACCCCTCTCCTCATTTCCTCACCGTACCCTTCAGCATTAACTGCGTCATTCTTTAAACAATGCTAATGATTCTTCCACAGACTTAAACGGTATAACTTACTGCGTTCTTGAAAATTTGTCCAACCAATCTCTTCTAATCCTTCTCAATAATTTTAATTTAATTTTATCCACTAGCTCTCTTTCTCCCTCTTGGAACTCCTTTGTAATTATTCCAGTTCCTGAAAAAGATCCTTCTCTCCGTCCAATATCCATTGTTCCGCGACTAAGGAAACTTTTCGAAAGTATCCTAAACAGACGTCTTATTTGGTGGTTGAAAAGTAATGACTTACACCTTTTTATTTCACCGTCTAAATCCGCTTGCATTAATTTCACTTATCGACCTTTTAACTCTTCTTTAGTAAACCCTTCTGTATATAACATTCCTATTCTCTTGGTTTAAAATTTTTGTTATCTTGGTCTGTTCCTAAACAGTCGTCTCTCCTTTTTCGAGCACATTAACTATCTTCACAAGTCGGTAAATAAAAGACTAAATCTCTTTAAATTTATTTCATCAAAAAGTTGGAGAGGAGATCCTAGTACCTTAATTGTCCTTTATAAATCTATAGTTCGTTCCAAACTAGATTATTGTTCGTTTATTTATTCCAAATCTCTCCTTTGTAAATTGGACCAGATCCAGAATTGCTTCCTTCGTTTATGTCTAGGCCCATTCTTGCAATACATGCTGAAAGTAATGTTCCCCATTTACCATTCGTAGATCTTACTTGGGTTATCGCTTCCTTCTAAAGCGTCTTTCAGTTTTTTCATCAAAACTTATTTCGTCCTACTTGTCCGTACTTTAGAATCGGCGATTTACTTCCAATAAAATTCTCCTTCTTTCTTATATCTCAAATCGACTTGCCAATTTCTTCCACGAATTATAATCTACAGGTAACTTCCTTACTTTACCTTTCATTTTACAGATTTTCTCTTTTCTCCTAATTTATTTTTGTTGTCCCCTTACTCTAAATCTCTTTACAATCTAATCAAGATTTCCTTAATATTATTAACTCTCTATTTCCTTTTCATTCTCTTCTTTATACTGACGGAACGAAGGGTCCTCATGGGGTTGGAACATACTTCCTATATTCCGTTCACAACTACTTTGAAAGTTATAGACTTTCTCCAACCTGCTCTATTTTCTTTGCAGAGTCTGTTGCGATATTAAGAGCCATTCTTTACATATCCTTAGTACGAGACAATAATAAATTCCTAATCATTTCTGATGCTAAACTGCTTTTTCTCATCCTTCTTGTGATCCTATCATTCTTCGTATTCGCTCGATTATCCATATAACCTTTTCCAAACTTACCACATTCAGATTAAGTTCCTTTGGATTCCAGGCCATGTTAGTAAAGCAGGAAATGAAAGAGTTGATCAGTTGTCTCGTGATGCAGCTGTTAATCGATTCACTATTAATAAGTTCACTGCTAATAATTTACTTGCATTGTCTAAAAAATTCCATTATAGGCTTTGGTCAGATTCATACCCTTCCTCCTTTTCTAACCAATTTTCCCTTTATCTTTCTATTCAGCCGTATATTTTAGTTAATCCTAGGTTTCATGAATTTCCATCTTTGCAGCGCTATTTTATTTCCTCTTTATGTCGGTTGCGTTTCGATCATAGCTTGCTTCCTTCATCTCGGTATCTAGTTTCATTTTCAGACTTTCCTTATTGTCTGCTACATCCTCCCAATGATATCCACGAATGTAATTCTAACCACATCCTTTTTGAATGTTCCACTCTGACGTTTGAACGTTTCCTTCTCTACTCTCAACTTGTAAGACTTAATATTCTTACTCCCTATAGTGTTGAATTTGTTCTCTCCTTGTCGCTCTCCTTGTTTCCTTCATTGATGCTATAGTTGACCGTATACGAATGTAACAATTAATTCAGCGTTACTTTTCTTTCTTGTCGAACACGGGTCAATGCTCTTTGTCAGCGACCCCCCCCCACATTTTCTTGGGTGAGCTGCTCCTTAATATGGATTGAGATGATGTTAACACGGCCAATGACGTTCAATAAAGTCCTGTTTATACGGCAGCTTCGAATCAGACTGGTTTTTAGTAGGCGTCAACAAAATCTTACCATAATATTCAGATGATTTCGACGTAGCCCCTTTGGTAAACAGTGACATGTATTAATGTCATTTGGTAAAATCAGAATTTTAGTGGGCTGTCCTACTGAAATTGTCAGGTCTAACCAGGCTTTCATTAAGTGTTTTAGGTACATTTCAAATAGTGACATTATTTTTTCTTGTTTGTTGCTCTAGGTTGTGTACTCGGAATTGTGAATACGTGTTTATTTTGCGTAACTGGTTATTTTCATCGTTAATGATTTTATTAAATTCAGAGCGCTATTTATTTTCTTTTCAAAAGCGGGTTGCACCTGATTCATTTGTGCATTCACCCGTTCACTTAAGTCTCGTAATTTATTATTGTTTGCTGATATCGTATTGCAGTTTGATAAATCAGGTATTGTTTATTAGTTACCGCTTTATAATATTTATGAACTCATTATTGGCATCCTCTTTTCAATATTCCTCACTAGGTTTTTGGAGAAAGATCATTAAGAAGAATTAGATTATCTGAATGGATATCACTCCGAATGACGGAACCATTGGAACTGTAAGATTTCCAATTTCACAAGAGCGAATGGGCATTCCAGTCACCCCCGATGATAAATGGAAATTTTAAGGAGTAATCATTTTGGACAAAAACTATGGCATTTCTTACATGCTTTGAATAAAGTTAAACATCATTTGTGGTATGCCAATCCTCAATAATTTTCATTTATTGGGTCAAAGGAGTAAAATAACAAAAGCACAGAAGTAATAAAATTGGTCGAAAAATTCTGTCACTTGTTGTCGGACTATTAGTAATTTTAATACATACGATAAATTTAAAATTATCTCTAAGAAATTAGTTTTTGTAAATAGGGATAATTTAAATAGCGCTGTACCAATACCAGTTTCAACGTGTAAATTATGTACTTGTTGAGAAAATATTTTAATATAATTGATTAAACGTATTTATTAATGCTCGAAATAACTACCTTCAATAAGCTAATGTATAATTGAAAACATGAACCGCGCGGTAAATAACATCATTTGTGCAAAGACAAATCATAACATTTTTTTTATGTCTTCCCCTAAAAAATAACAAACGTTCGAAGTTTATTTTTTTCGGACTCGCCATACTCTAAAAAATAAACATGTCATATTTTCAATTTCAATTTTTCAGATGATTAAAATAGCTTCCACCTTCGGAAAGTTGAAAATAACTTCTCAATAGTGGAAACTTATCTAAAAATTCGAAATTTATAATTTTATGATATATTTGTTTTTGAGTATTGAGAACCTAAAAAGAAAAAAAAAAAAAAAAAACACCTTAAATAATAGTTGATGTGTGCTTGTATGTCAGTGATAGGCTCGATACTATTTATTTCCGGTTTATATCATTCGGTGTTATTGATAATTGTGATCACTCGATTTTGAACAAACTTGGTTCAGAAGTTATAATAAATTTAAGAAAATGCGAAAAAAAAAATTGAGTTTAGTTATTTCGTAAAAGCTAAATATAATACGAAGTTAAATCGAATGCCAATCGGTTTGTCTGGACACATAATACGGGTAATCCAATTTAAAAAAAAGATTTACAGGTTTTTTTTTGTTTTTTTAAAAATATTTTGTGCTGGTTTTGATACAGACAATCAGGAAGTTATCGGCGCGGTCTTCACCTATCGCAATACTAATATATTTTTACAAAGCGTACAAAAACTGTTAAACTGCATCTACACGTTGATAATGAATTGTGTAGTCCACGTTTAAATTTTCATATTTAATATTACCGTTCTATCTAATAAAATTCTTGTAAATTCTTTAATAATTTGCAGCGAAAATAAACGATTAGAGGAACAAAAATAAATTCTTCGATCAAATTCTGTAAAATTAAACTTTTTACAGTTATCTTTACAGCAGTTGATCGAAATAGCTAATTTTATAATTAAATCAACAACAATTCCACTAATTATTGTTTATCCAATGAATAAACAGTGTTTTATTAAATGCTTTACCGCGATGGAAGATACATATATATGTTTTATATATATCATCAGATATAAGCTATTCGATATTTTTCTAGTGTCATTTTTACACTGAAACTTTGAATTTTGACGTAAAAAATAGTATCTGAATTAATCAAATTGCAATATGTTATTCAAGATCTTAATTCTACCGAAGAATGCTATTGCAAAAACTGAGCATTAACATTTTGTAAAACAAAACATTTTACATGAAATACGCCCTTAAAAATAATATAGGAACAAATATTTCCATATTAAGACAATAGTAGGAATAATTATTTAATCCTCACGCAAATTTAACAAAAATTAAATTACCTAATGTATCGTGAACTCCTTCAAACTCATCTTTCACTGATTCATTCAGTCGATTCAAATTCTGTACTAAAAGGCCAAATACATCGTATTGAACTAAAACATCGATGAGTTTTTCGACGTTCGGAGTACTTTCATATTCAGTCTCAACATCAGTCAATTCCTATTTAGAAAACATGGTTTAATTTTGTATGACTGTAGTTCTAACAATAAATTTTTCATTAAACATTATTAAAAGCGTTTTAGGTAAACAGAAAAAAAATTATCTATATATATATATATATATATATGTGTATATATACCGAAACGAATTGGCGCGGTTATTTTTTTTTCGAAATTCAAAATTATTTGTTTGGCTGCGAGAAATTATATATTTGGCATTACCTCTAGATTCATTTGTAGAAGGAATTAATATGCACGTGCTGAATATTGTATCAGATTTTATTAAGATTGTAAAGTTTAATGCACGGCGAGGGTACACTTTGTCGTGTGTGACATGGAGGCTACTCAAATATAATTTTTAAATTCCCGGTTTTCCTGGTCCAAATGCTCCTGATTTCCTGATTACTGGGATGGTACAAAAATAATGAAATTTTTTTGTTATTGATAATATTTAATCACCACAAGCATATTTTATACGGATAAAACGAAACTTCGTCATTTTATTATCGAGGTGAAGTGCAGTAAAAAATGTATTCCTTTTTCACTTCAAATGATATCGTTTTTGGCTATTTTGACTTTTTTTGTCGGTTTTACGACAAAATTCTCGGCTTATTACCGGTTTCCCGGTTAGGTGGCCACCTGTGTGAGTGATGACGTTCGATGATTTGGTAAGATTTGATAAATTCCCCATATTCGGAGATGGTATATATATGTGGCCCTGTCTGTGTGTGTATATTAATTCCGGAAAAGTCGTGTTGTGTTTGGCTGACAGAATTACATGTTAGCTGAGACAGTGAAGGAACCACGCACGTAACAATCAACACGTAAAGCGACAGAGAGAATTCGTGAAATTGTTCTATCGCAGTACAATTAGTAGATAATACAGTGATACAATTGTTGTTCTAATCACCGATTACCTGTGAAAGGATAGTCTGCCTTTCTTTTTCGATCGAAAACAATTACCACCTAGTAATCTTGAAGCCGTTTAACTTTGTATACATTGTTTGTGCTAGTCGCTAATCTGATTTATGGCGTTCACTTGACCGCGTTGTAGGTTTTTTCGGATTGGAATCGCGCCATACTTTTCAAACAGACCGTTTTTCTTCGTTTCATTGTTTTTTAGGATTCCGTACACATATAATGTACGGAATCCTAATAAGATGGTTCACAAACGACAAAAATATCAAATAAAAATCATTAACTCATGAACGGTTTCACTTATACATTTCAAAATTGCACAATAAATTACAATTAAAATTCTCTTTCAGGCAATCTATAACTTCAACCTAACCGATTACCCTAGGTAGCAAAAAATCCAAAAAATCGTCAAGAATATATAATATGGAATTTAAAACGACCTCAAGAATCACTTAAAAATTCATAACTCATCACTAGATAATCCTTTAAAAGTGAAATTCAAAATATAAAACAAATCGCGAAAGCTGTTTTACAAAATCAATAAATTACGCTCAAAAAATTATTTAACCCTCTCCCTCGGGCGAAAAACGGGAAGTTCACGTAAATAATAGTCCGAGTAAAAAAGTTAGGGAAATTAAAACGTATCTCAAACATATATAAAAAGGACCACTATAGAAAAAATGTAGTCGAACTTACAAATTTATATTCAGGCCTCCGGAATGCCGGGAGCTCGAAATTTTTGAAAAAAATATTTTCCCTCCCCCGGGCATGTGACATATTGTTGGAAAGAACACTAATTGTCGAGAACGAAACCGCATTAAACTTTTGAAGTTGACGAAAAGTTCAAAATATCGCAAAAAATCACGTGTCCCTTCCGCGTTGCAGCGCGAAAAAACAAATTTCTTTGTTTTAAATTTAGTATTATGTAAATGTAAATTATGGTTATCGTTAATTTAACATACGGAATCCTCAGCGTATGAAACATCATGTTTGACTGAACTTGTTTTCATATTTCCTAATCAGTACGCGCATTCGATTGATGTTTAAAGCTCTATCTGGCCGGGAGAATAGTAAAACTGTTGTTATAAGAATAAAATATATGCGTTATTATACTTTGATTAGTTTTTATATTTTATTGCCGAGAAGATTTTTTTCTTTTCTTTTTGATATTCTGCCGGAAAATAGTGATACTCGGGGCCCGCGCCCGCGGTGAAATTCCTTGAAGGGAATTTTCACATCTTTTTTTTTACCATATTTAACATCTAATGATCAAAAAGAATAAGACCCGTTGCCCATTGCAGCGAGGAATGTGAAATGTGAAATGTGTTTTTTTCGGTTGCTCATTGCAGCGAGTTCGCTAAGCGAGGAAAATAATTGTTTGCGATGAAATTATCGAATTTTTATTCGATATTTGTTTACTATTTTCTTCAGTTCTTTGTTTTCATTTTAACATAAGTTTCTAGGTTAACGAAGTGTATACGATATGTTTTTATTTTGTATGTAATAACTTTTTTTTAAAGTATAAAATAATGTATGCTATTTTGTGTAATTAAATGTTTACATAATTTTACTTAATAGTAGCAACGTCTACAAGAAGAAAACAATTATTACAATTATACTTTTCTGCAGAGTCCGAAAAGGAAATTGAAAATTTATTAATTATAGAAAAAGTCAAAAGAAGAAAATTTTGGATGCAAAAATATTTACATGCTAGAAATGATTATGGACAATTTCATAGGTTAATTTCTGGAATTAACGGAAGAAGCATTCGTAAAATATTTCCGGCTGTCTAAAGATTTCAAAGAAATTCATGACTCCATAAAACATAAAATTGTAAAAAAAATGCACCCTTTCATATTAACATTTTTGAAATCGTTATGTTCCGTATTATACAAAAATTCATACTTCCTAATCATTTCAATCAATTTTTCCCCATTATATATA
The DNA here is from genome assembly GCA_039619475.1 of Icerya purchasi. Classification (NCBI taxonomy): domain Eukaryota; kingdom Metazoa; phylum Arthropoda; class Insecta; order Hemiptera; family Monophlebidae; genus Icerya; species Icerya purchasi. The sequence continues at coordinate 135,789,498 of CM077116.1, forward strand.
TAAATTAAATTAATAAATGAAGAAATATTTACACAAATTTAAAAAAAAAAAGGTAATATACATATATATAAATACAAAACAGAAAAGAAATGAAATATTAAAGACAACAATATCAACAAATATATGTAACAAACAACTTAAATTTTTCGAAATGTGTTTTGGAAAACTCGCTTAGCGATTCGAACAAGGGGAATTATTTTTCCTCGCTCGCCTCTTTCGATACTGATTCTCGCCGCAATGGGCAATGTTAAATTTAAATGTACAGTGATTTTCAAAAAACATATTACACATTTCACATTCCTCGCTGCTATGGGCAACGGGCCTAAACCAACACTTTAATCCACACATTAAGTAAGATCATAATGCGTTTTGAAACCTGTAATCACGCTCCTCAGTTGATTTTTAATACTAGCTATCGGAGCAGGGAAGGTGAATTTTTAATACAGGCACCCGCGAGCAAGGAATTTTAACCAATCTAAAATCCGTATCAGTGGCGCTCAGAACAGGGACCACAAAAAGCGCTTCATTGGAGCCTGAACAGAAGGATACTTTGAAGTTCGTTTCATTGCATCCAAATTTGCTTTATTAGCTCCACGAAGAACAGGGATTTAGAAATGCGTTTCATTTGAATATATATATATATATATATATAATGAAATAGTTTTTCGAGGTACCACTTTTTTGTTGCTAGGCAACTACGACATGAACAGTCAACGAAAGCAGATGACAGAACTATTATCATCATCATCACTGGCGCCGCCCTTGCGAACCAGATAGTTCCGCAATAATAATATTTTAGGAATTAATTACTGGCTGATTAAAAGAAATATTGCAATGACAGGATTTAAGTTTATCAATTTTGCATTGCGAAATTTTGACCGACTATAAAAAAGGCCACATTGTTCACATTTTACGTATAATTACCGATTCAGTGTTTTTCCTTGAAAAAATTGTAATTTCTCTTCGTTTAGCCTTCACGATGACCATCAATAAGAAAATCGGATTAATAGTTGAAGAGCAGATAGACAATTTTTTCGCATGAGCAATTATACATACGTGGTATTTTCTTGATACAGAAACAAAAACGGAATTCATATTTTGAGTCCGTTCAATAAAACTGAAAATATCGTTTTCAAAAAAGTACCGTAATTTGATAGAAATACAAATTCTATATTTTTATTATGTTTAAAATTATGTAAATTACTGTTCAAAACTTACGTTTCGAAATGTAAACCTTGGACAATGAAAAAAAAAATTGTTTCCAAATTTAATTTTATTAATTTTTTTATTTTAGCGAGAATGTCGATCAATTTTGAAGTTTTTTTTGTCATTGTAATTTTTTGAAGTCTGCTAAATTACAGATTAATTTTTTTTTATTGTTCAGCGTTTGCAGCTTAATATTCTGTTTGTTTTCGATCGTTTCGATTTGAACAGTTTATTATTTATTTCAGAATGTCAGGTAGTCTCTAACGTATATATTGTAGTGCTCCCAATTCTTGCAGTTCGCGAATCCGGCTTCTCCAACTCCTTCAATTAGGAGTGTGTGCATGATAAGAATATTATAACTGTCAACTATGGTTTACCCAAACCTCATTTTCTAAGACCAACTCTTACAAATAGTTCGTCGCGATAACCTAGTGGCGTGAACAACTTTTGATTATTAAGATAGTGGTCATGAGTTTGATTTCCAGCGACGGCCAAAAAAGTAAAGACTGATTTACTAAAAAGGTTAATTTAATGATTAGTTAATGGCCAAATAATATTTAAAGCCAGGCCAAAAAAAAAAAAAACAACGTTCAATTTTGTTTTAAAATATGATAATCGTTAAAAAACATCATTACTATTACATATCACTAGCGCAAAACATGACTTAATTAAATTGTTAATTAAATTAATAATTAGATTTAAAAAATAAATTCGAAATTTTAATTATACTTAGATTTATTCCATTTGGTTATACATTACAAATTAAATACGTAACAACTTACTTGTAACAAATGAATCACGGCCACAGATATATCAGTGTTTTCGTGCGACAGTAATTCTAAAATTGATGGAACAGCATTCAGATTTACCAAAAGATGATAAAGATCCGGCATCGCAGCTAGTATGTGCAATTCTTTAATAATTTCAAACAGTTCCATCTCTGACTCCAAAAATCTATATTTATGCGAATTAATATAACTTACATAAGAATTATTTAATCAAATTCAATTTAAATGTAGGCTTTTAATAATTTAAATAACCGTAGAGTTCAGTTACACTGTTATGTAATTTTATTACACGAACAAATTAAGTATTCACTTTACATATGAATATGTCGAAAACAGACGAAACCAGTGGGACTATTTTTTATATATATATCTATATTGTAAATTAAATTTTATTTTATTATTTTATGTTTTAACGAAAAATCTAATGTAAATAACGTCATGTATTTTATGTAAAGTGAATACTTAATTTGTTCGTGTAATAAAATATATAGCAGTGTAACTGAACTCAACGGAAGAAATTACACATAAATTCAATTTAATCGAAAAAGAAGTGGTCATTGTGTTTTTATTTTGAAACATGTCGCAAAATAGAACTTATTGTCATCGGCATATATATTTAATTTAATATATACCAATAATGTATATCAACCGATGACAGACATTTAACATATTTTTTACAAAATATATAAAACTTCAAATACAAATAAAATTATAATAATACACAGTTTCGAATTTGTAACTAGGAAAAACTCGTTGACAGTAAAAATGCGGATTATTTTTGCAACAAAGATCACGTTAATCAGATATTTCAAATTCTCTTCGTAGTCATATTTATTGTTTGTCCGTTTAAAATAGCACAATTTTCAAATTACAGCGATCGTTTTATGTATATTTCATTGTAATCATTTTTCTTTATAGCGCCATTCTCAGCTTTTGAGCGTCGGCGACTGCCTATTTGTATGTTTCAACTGTACAAATATAGGTTAGTTTAAGTAATTATTATATGCAACGCGAGTACGCAAAACTACATTCGGAAATGATTGTAGCCACTTGTTATCGCGCTACAAGTGCAACCCGTGTGTGTCTGCAGTGTACTTACTAGCGCGCATATCATGATGGTATACGTGGTGGTTTGCCATTGCTATCCACATGAAATAGTGAGTATTTAATTTAAATTTTTGTAATAATTTCTTTCGTCGCCTGGGATTGAACCCGAGACTTCCGTAACGGAAATTATGTGCTTTAGCAACTAGGCTATCGCGACGACTTGTAATCATTAAGAAGTTTTATTTTTATGTTTAAATTTAACGTGGAAAAATTGATATTTCCATTTTAATTTTACACCAAATTGATTTCAGGATACTTATATTTAAGTAAATATGTTTAATGTGATGATCGAATAGTAATTATTTTTGCTAGAGCCAGATCAATTTTTTAAAAATTGGAATTTTATTTACAAAAATTATTATGCTTCTTAAATATGTAGTTTCGAGTAAATATCACGCGCAGTATTCTCCTGAAAATAAGGATCGGTTCTTTAAATTATAAAAGACGCATGTATCGATTTTAAATTATTAATGGTAATATAGAATTATTACAGTTTTTATAATGTATATGTTATAATACATCCCCCGGATCGAATTATATTTACATCATTATCAAGGGATTGCTTTTATTACTTGTAATTTCTACAAAATCGTATGAAATAAAACATTTTAACGGTTCATAACAGAAAAAAATATATGAAATTCAATTAAAATTCGGCTTGAAAACAATATTTCATGAAGCGACCGAAACTGCGTTAAAATTATATTATTTTTATTACTGTTAAAAGCATTGGCAAACGGGAAAATACCTGGCTTAGATTAAACCGTGAACAGATTAGCATTGAGTAACATAATAAAGAAAACTTTTGTTTTTTAATATAATACGAATCAAAAGGTTAAACACTGCTTCATCAGGGGCTCCAATACGTTGAAAGCAAAGATAATTATATGCTTAATTTTAAAACTTTGTGATTTTTAAATTAACAAATAACAATTTAAAAATATTATAAAAAAGTAAAATACAATAACGTCTTTTTTTGTAAACGGTAAGAAAATTTTCAAATAACAGATAAAGTTATTTGTATTATTATTATATTATGTAATTTAATTTTCCTCATAATCGAGACTACTTGTTTTCTGGTACTCTTTAGTTAAAACACCCGTATATCACATTTATTCGGATTTTAACATGCATTTTATTTAGAATTTAATTTAAAAAATTACAAATTTAAACTAAAACTGGACGATTACTACAATTTTTTAAATTATGCAATTATGTTAATGTTATTTATGACATTTCGCATCAAAAAATTACATTTGCAGATACATTTTAAATTTACTTGATTTCCATATTAACCGTACATTTCATAAATTACTATCATTTCAAAATCAAAAAAAAAAAAAAAAAAAAGAAAAAAAAATAGGCTAATAAATTTTTATGTTTTAATTCAATTTGATCCCTGTTTTACTTTATTTCGGCTATATTAAATAATGATAACTTCGTGAAGATAAAGTAAAAAAAAAAATAAAACATACTTTTCTGGCTTGTGCGGGAATTTAATTCTCATTTCACGATTTTTCAGAGTTCTTTTCTCAAATAACAGTATCATTCTTTTCAACATTATTTCACTATGCAAATCGACCTGTTTATTAAAATACAAAAAATCATTGCTTAGCACCTAACAATTACGTATTTTTAAACTTTCACAGTTTTAATAATATAATCTGATACCTCCTTAGGAGCATCTTTTTCTAAAAGTTGTTGGATGGACAAATCGCTTTTATTCTTCTCTGGTATTTCCTTAGTAGGTTTTCGGGACTTCAAAATTCTATTAATTTTTCCAGTGTTTATCGGTTCCTGTGCAGGTTTTATTAATATTTCTTCTGCAAAATTTAACGGTTTTTCCTCTCTTCTTGCTTCCATCACAGGTATTTGAGTTATATCTAGATCCATATCAATTCTTTTGTGTTTCTTTAAGGGCACATTCGGTGGTAATTTAATTCGAGGCTTATCTTCCTCTTCTTCTTCAACCATTTTAGGTCGTTTTGGTATAACAGGCGGCTGTAATAAAATTAATATTGTAAATGTAATAAACGATAGAAAACGTATACATTTACGCATAAAAGTATGTATAAAAATAAATGGTATAAATTTATTCTTTGAGCCTTTAATTTATAACAGAATTAAATTATTCGTTAATCATTTAAAGGGAACTTACTTTATAAGTTAATAGCTCGTCAACATTCATATTGACAATATACTTATAAATTCGTAAAAAACTAATAACAAAGTAATTAACAAAAATGTTTACTAAACGAAACTTCAAATTGCAATTTAGAATCAAAATAATAATAGTGTAGTACATTTCATATGATAACCGAATATAGAAAAAATATATACAAGGTTGCCAATTGAACAAACAAGTTTTTTAATTGGTTAAAATTCAGTAAATTTTTAACTAGTTAAAACTTTTTACATAAATTAAACAAATATATGTGAAGTAACCATTTGTATGAGATATAAATAAAAAATTAAAAAGTTTATATTAATGGTCGTATAAACTTTTTAATAAATGTTTTACTTGACTAATGATTCTTTTTGGAACCATATTTTTGTTTGAAATTTTTGTTAAACAAATGACGTAATGAATTATAATCCAATATTTTTCTGCTTATCTGCATTAAATATTGTAACTGTAAATATTCAAGATCATTTTTTATTTGAAGTTTTATGTAATTTTTATAAGCACTTAACCCTTTCGGTGGATCTTTTTTTCATTTTTCACAAAAAAAAAAATAACTAGTCTTATTTCCTTTTATTTATACCTCAAGTAGTAATCTAAAACTAAATTTATTCAAATAGAACTTATAGGAGCTTTAAAAAAAGTTGTGCTCAAATGGGAACAAAAACAGCCAATGGTAATTTTTATTACATAATGTTTTGTCGCTAACATAAACTTTTTATATATTCATATTTCGCTAAAGCGTAATATATAGCATGTTATAAACTATACAGAACTTGTTGAACAACATAAAAACTAAACTTTATGTTTTAATAAATTTTATTCACAGAAGTCAAATATACATTGACATAGAGATCAGTTTCCTTTGTATTCATAGCTCCATTTATATCATTCCAATCTTCATTAATTTCATTTACCTAATAACAGTGCATATGGAATTCATACAGAAATAATAATTACTATTTTCATATAAGACTGGTTGACTATTATGAAAAGATGCATACTTCAATTTCTTCTATCAAGTGATCAACATTATAATACAAATTTGTTTTTAAAACCGTTTCAACTTCCTTATCTGAATCAAAATCAAAATCTGATTGATCACTGTTTAAAATATCAAATATATCTTTGTCACATAAAACACTCACGCTATAAAATAAAATATATCATTACCAGGGCTTGAAAGCTAAATAATCATACGGCTTAAACTTAATATGGCTTATATCCTTGAAATATACAGCTTAAACTTTCGGGCTTTTGGCTGTTTGAATTTGAAATACGGCTTAAGCTTTCAGCTTTCGGCTTACGAAATGAATTTCAATAGATGTTAATTAAAATCATTTACTAATTACTATGCATCAAACTATTAAGCATCACTATTGAAACTTCAACTTTTTTTTTACACACAAAAATAAAAGTTTTTAAAAACAATTTCTTACGCGAATAATTATGTCAAAAATGCAAAATCAAGAAATTTAAAAAAAAAAGCTTAATTTAGCTTTTTTAGAAATACGGCTTAAGCTTTTGTCTTTCGGCTGTTTAAATTTTGAATATAGCTTAAGCTTTAGGCTTTTAGCTTATGGAAATTTAAATATGGCCTTTGGATTAAGCTTATAATATCTAAAAATGATTGGCTTTCAGCTTTTAGCTTTTGGCTTTCGGCTGGCTTTCAAGCCCTGATCATTACTATATCACAATGTCAAAGTAGGTGTAGTTATATAGTAAAAACTTATTTCACAAATTTCATTCAGCGGCAATGTTCCCAAAGGGGAACACAAAAGTTCAAAAAAACATTACAATTCTATTGTTGATGTAAATAATTATGTAATGAATAATTAGCAAACTACATACCTTTCTACAACAAAATTAATGAAAACATAAACTATATACCCCCAAGAAATTATAAAAACACAAGTAAAAAACACACTGAAATTGCTAGTTGTAAATAATCAACATCACTCAAGAAAAATCTTTTTTAACTATCACTGCAGTCAATTAATATATGTATATATTAATATTATTTGATTAAATAGGATGTTCCCTATTGGAAACGCTATATTTTAATGTATAAAACATACTAGGTACCTATAAATAGTAAATATAAAATGATGTTCTCTATTGGACGTCTAGTATGTGAAAGGGTTAACCCTTTTAATAGTTTTAGAGCGTTATGAAGTAGAGTGACAAATATCTATCCAACTCTTGCCACAGGTTTTAAATATTGTGTTACATATTTAATGCCTTACTAAGATTAAGTTTCTTTTCATAACCCTAAAAAAAGTCCTTAATTTTAATGGTTCTAAAATCATAGAAACCTTAAGCTTCACTATTTTCTCTCAGATCAATTAGTATTCTTAGCTCGCTCCCTAAAATATTAAAACAACTAATTTTAAAGAGGTTGCATTCCATATTAATTATTAGTAATGCAATTTCTCATCATCGTTTTGGTTTAGAGCTAGGCACTTTACAATGTGACAGTGCTATAGATTTCTAGATGCTATTTCTATAACATTAGAAAAGTAATAGTTATAATCTGCCACCTATATGTATATTAGGCGTTTGATCTGGTTTGACATGCTCGACTGTTACATTTAAACACAAACAGTTACTACTTTTTGATTTATATTTATATTTTCTTTCCTAATTATCAGGAATAACATCAAATCTAATGAGAAGAAAATCCTAGCTTCGGTTCTTCATGGAAGTCTTGTTGGGTAGATTCTGTATTAAATTTATATTGCTGATTTGTCTATCTTAAATCAGATCATTCTACCTCCATTGACGATATAGCTATATTCACTTCAGATGTTAATCCTATTTATATAAACCTTGTCATCTAGCAACATTTGGGTAGAATCCAAGTGTGGGCTGATAGCTGGAAAATAAAATTTAACAAACAGAAATGCCAACATGTTACTTTTACTATAGTCCACTCATGAAAATGTGCCGATGGAAAAAAGTCTATATAATTCGATATTTATTATCCACTTACCCTCCAGCAACTAAAAATGCTGCGATGTTGCCAATAGTAATTATAGGTTTTGAGTCAAAATTAAATGTTCATTTAAATCATAGGAAGTTCATTTTTTGTTGTTTTAGTTCATTTAATTAATATCATTTTTAATAATAGAAATTATTAAAATTAAATTGTGAAAAGAAATAAAAATTTCAATTTGAATTTGAAAACGTCTGGCAACATTGCTGAAGAATTATATCGAATTTTTTTCATCGGCACATTTTCATTAAATGGACTATAATAGATTTATTACATGTCCCAGGATAAAAATAAATAACTCTGAAATTTAACAGTCAGATTCTGCGAGGTACTTAGGGATGTATTTGAATCGTCGACTTATCTGGCATGTTCATGCTGCTGCCAAGAAATGCTTGTATAAGTTAGACCTGGTTTACATGAAGCGAGTTGGACGGCGAGTTGGCAATGACAGTTAATGTACTGCAGACAGTGCAGTAACTGTTATCAAATTAATACTTTATATAAGTAGCTGTCAGGTCAGTTATTGTCATGAAGTCAATTCAAAATATTTTGTTTTACTGTCCACTCGGGTCATTTGGTCACATGTTTTTGTTTACATTCTACTTAGTTTTTATTTTACACTAAGAAAAGTAAGTTAAAAGTGTGCAAACAGTGGAGTAGCGATGATAATGTGAAATTTACTACTTTGTATAGAGAACAAGAAATTTTGTGGAACATTTTTAGCTCAGAGTACAAAATCAGGAATTCCCAGCGAACGGCGATATAATACATTATTAGCCAAATGGATCTGCCAAATTTTGATGATAAGGGCGCAGTAAAAAAAATTTTAAATTTTGCGTTCAACTTATAAACAGGAATTAATAAAAGTAAAAAAAAGTCAAACAAGTGGATCAGGCATAACAGACATTAACTTTACTATTGGTGTAATTGCTTGCCACATTATTGAATCTTCACGTTTAGTCCTTGGATTAATTAAATTTAATAGAATATTGAACTGTGTTGGTGCTAAGCGCATTACTGTTCTATATTATTTTGTATCTTCATAGAATAGTTCATTCATTATAGTGTTTGCTGCACCGGACGTTTTTTGTGACAATCATTTTCTGATCCAAATCCGTTTCTTTTTCTCTGTTATTCAGTTTAATTCTTGAAGTAAAATTAATGAACACGATTGTATTACTTTATGAGCTACAATTTTCCACTGTTCTGATATGTTGGCATAACACATGTACTATAAAGAGATAACAATTACTTTTAATGTGTAAACATAACAGTAACTCGCCCTATATTTGAAATGAGGTTGTAGTCAGCAGGGTTTGAAAGTTGAATAATAATATGGCTTAAACTTAATATGGCTTATGTTCTTGAAAAATTCAGCTTAACCTTTTGGCTTTTGGCTGTTTAAATTTGAAATATGCCTTAGGCTTTCAGCTTTCGGTTTATGAAATGAATTTCAATAGAAGTTAATTAAAATCATTTACTAATTACTATACATCATACTATTAAGAGTTACTATTGAAACTTCAGCTTTTTTCTTTATGCATAAAAATAAAAGTTTTTAAAAACAATTTCTTATGCAAATAATTATGTCAAAGATGCGAAATCAAGAAATTTAAAATTTGTAGAACACTGATATCAAAAATATTTTGATTCTTCAATTAATTTTTATTTGTACGGATTGTATTGTGATGTACTTTTAAAAAAAAGCTTAAACCAAATATAATGCTTAATTTAGCTTTTTTAAAAATACAGCTAAGCTTTTGTCTTTCGGCTGTTTAAATTTTGAATATAGCTTAAGCTTTAGGCTTCTAGCTTATGGAAATTTAAATATGGCTTTTGGATTAAGCTTATGACATCTAAAAATGATTAGCTTTCAGCTTTTAGTTTTTGGCATTCGGCTGGCTTTCAAGCCCTAGTAGTCAGCTACTGTCACTTTTCGGGTCAGTAACTCGCACCGTGTAAACCAGGCCTTAGATTGTTGTATCCTCTATTAGGAAAAAAATCAACTCCAAGTCTTATCCTGAAAAGATTTATCTATCAAACCATTATCACACCAATTTGGAGATATGGTTTAGAGTTATGATACTACATAATGATTTAAATGTTTCCTTCGTAAAGATGTTCAATTAAATAGTATAGTAGGTTTTTTTGAGAAATAAAGTTCAAATTTGAATTCTTATGTTAATAGAATGTATATTAGAACTCTGCCAGGTAATCCTAAACAAAGATTAAAACAAAAGAAGTGATTCTGTGTCGTTTTTTGGAATAACATAACTTAAGTAAATCTTTTTCAGGCTTATATATACTTATTAAAATGTACATTGTATCTTTCTAATGGTATCAGCAAGACTTTATGGATTGTACTTAGCTGCGGCGGTTACTATATTGTTCTTGCTATTACATACTTTTATTCTGTGACAATCACTTTTATCTAATCATTGTGTTTCCTTCAACTGTTTTTAGCAGTGCTTTATGAGCTGTACTTAGTTGTGTTGGTGACCAAGTGCTGTTACTTAAATATGTTGAGATAAACGCTGTTATCAAACAGCACTGAGTTTTTTTGAGTAGCCCTCGGCAGAGTTTCATGGAACATTCATAACTTTATCAATCCCCATGTTATTCTAGCGATGTCATATATTGCATTGTGTGACAATCTTAGTTTTTGGGTAGAGTCTATGGGTTATTATTTAACCGTGGCAATTACCATACTATTTTTGCTTTAGATATATATTATATCCTGAGATCACCTCTTAGTAAAATCATTGTTAAATTTTCTAAATAGATTTTGGCAAGATTTCATAGGGCATATTAAACTGTCTTGGTTGCCATGATGACCTTTACTTTATATAATTGAACAAAGCAGTACTATAATAATATTATCAAATTATTTACAAGTGGTTCTGAGTGTATTGTTATTACCATTGTTCTAGTCTTCCACTGAAGAAATTGGTTAGTTCCTGGGACATTGATATATTCCTAGATTATTAGTATTTGGCTGAGGGATCACAAGCGCTATTTATAGTCAAAAAATATAAGCACTACTCCTGAATTAATAGACCATTATGGTCATTTTAACCTCCACCAGACCTCAATATAAATGAAATAATCATTATAAGTAGTCATTTGCCTGAGGTTTAATTAATGTACAAAACAATATATACCAATGTGTTAAATAAAAAAAAAACCCTCTTTACCATAAAATTTGTTAACACAATATCTTTTGAAGATCCTATGTTTAATGCCCATTTCTGACCAATGAGCTTCATTATCCATTTTCATCCTAAAATTGGTGTACATTTATTATATATTATAAAAAGTTGTTGTATAATACTGATACTGTTGCTACATCGAAAAGACAGAATAATTCGCCTCCATATGGTTTGAAAACTGTACTTGTCATCTGTAATGTATCCCTCATTGACAATGATGATCGTTGTGGTCGGTGTTGATTACAGCTTAGATATTTGTTGGGTTGTTTTTGTGACTCAGAGCGGAGCATATCGAAACCATATATGTAACCCTGTTAGTAAGTGTCTAAACTACACACTTCTACTATAATTGTTACATGCAGTGCTCCATCTTATTGGAAATTGACAACGAGTTAAACAAGTGAAATAATTTCCCGTGTCTCAAGTGGCTGCACTGTGTAAATGCTCGTGAGCAACTACCCCCTATATTTGTTGTAAGTATCTGTGACAGAGAGGAAATAACTACACTCATACCGGCTTTAAAAAGAATCGTTGATGAGCTTGTAATGTAAACACAAGATCGAACAAATAATCGTTGCTAAGATTTGTAAGTAAACACAAGATCGAACGGGCGAACGAACAAAGAACCCAGGAACGCACAACTCTATACTCATAAGTGATATGTATATTCAGTTAAAATCTAGGAACTGCACAAAAATTCTGCAATTCCTTAATGTAAACGGTGTCAAAGATGGAACCATACTAAGCAAAGGTGTTTTCATCCAGCTAAGTGTTTCAAATGTGCTCAAAATCATGAGTCCACATCATGTTTGTTAAAAGATCCAACTAAATTTAAATGCGCAAACTACAAGCTTAACTGGTAGTGCAGTAGCCTAGTGGTTAAGGCGCTTGGCTACCAAACCAGATGTCACGGGTTCGAGACTTGTCTTATTCCAGATCGAAGTTGCTCCCAAATTTACCCAGCCTGAAATAATTGGGTACCAGAAAAATCTGGGGAAGTAAAGGCGGATCCCAAGTAGAAAGGAACTAGCCCGCCTACTCTCATTAGTGCCGTTGGGCTTAGTTCATTGTGAACCTTAACTTCACAATCCCCAACGCCCTGTCAAGGGTATGGGACTTACTTTACTTTATGGGCTTAATTACACAGCCAACTATCAAGGTTGTCAAGCCCACCGTGATGTTGAAAAAATGTTAAAAAAACAAAAACCTTCTATTGTGCAACAGGTGCAATAGAAGAAAGCGTTATCGAGACAAGTAGAAAATAATATAACGTACGCTTCTGTAATTAGTAGTGATATCATAACATAAAAACCTAATGAACAATCAAAACCACAAAGAAGGAATATACAACTGCCAGAGCGATCATACACTAACATCATGTCTACTCTGAATAATGTAACTAAGGAAATGGCTTCCGTTTCTAGTTAACTTAGCAAACGGGAAGGAAACTCAGACAGTTAGCAGTAAGTGTAATAAAAATTGTAAAAATGACTGATCACTCACTTCAAATAATTACATGGAATGCAAATGGATTAAGAAATCGTCTTCTTGAATTGGAAATATTCCTTAATTTTCATAAAATAGATATTGCTCTAATATCAGAGACTCATTTCGCAACGGGAAATTGTCCTAAGATTAAAAATTATATTATCTGCCACACTCCTCACCCCGATCGTGGTGCACATGGAGGATCAGCCGTAATAATAAAACAAAATATACAACATTTCCCTGAAAAATAGTATTGTAAAAATTATGCACAAGCGACATCGGTAACGACGCAATAGTTAATATTGCAGCTGTATACTTCCCACTTAAACACAACCTAAAAAGTGGTAATTATGAACACTTTCTTAATCATTTTGGTCAACGATATGTGATAAGCGGTGATTTTAGTGCTAAGAACGAAGCTTGAGGATCAAAGTCAGTTAATTTCGAAAATCAGAATCCAGCACATATCAAAGGAAAAGAACTGCTGCAAGCAATCCACAATACTTCCAGGCAAGCCTACCTATTGACCGAGCGACAAAAGAAAAATACCCGATTTAATTTACTTTTTTATTGTCAGAGGTATAGCTAATAATTACATTTTCTCATAAAACATTGAAGACCTCACATTGGATCACTCTCCAGTATTACTTATTATTAGTTCTACAGTGATTCAGAAGTCAGAAGATAAATGTATGCTCACAAATAGATTTACAAATTGGGAAAAATTCTGCGTGGAACTTGACCAGCGAGTAAACTTGAAAGTGTGTTTGAAAACGGTAGAGGAAATAAAGAAACAAACTAATAATTTCATCGAAGCAATCCAAGAATCTGTCAAAGTTGCAACACATGAGATTAAAAATAGTAACAACCAGGAGACAACATATCCTCTTGAAGTATGTAATTACAGAATGACGGCGAGTTAGACGGATTTGGATCAATCGCACCATCCGCAAGATAAAAAAATCTTCAATAGAATAAATAACCAACTTAATAAGTTAATAAAAGAAGTTAAGAAGAAAACATTTAAATCGTACCCCGAAGAGCTTAGTCCTTTGCCAGCTGGTGATTATTCACTGTGGAAAGCTACGCGAAGAATGAAGAGGTCATTTGTTAGAGTTCCTCCTCGCCAGAACCAAAGTGGCAGCTGGATCAGATGTAATGAAGAAAAAGCGGAATTTTTCGCGCAACATTTGCCAAATATAATACATTTCAGCCACAAGATATTGCACTGTAGATGCATTAATTCTATGAATTCTTCTTCTTCTTACGCCGTCTCCAAACGAAGATTAGCGGTCCACACGATGTAAGATTTAAACAACGTTGCTCTGAAAATCTCCTCGGAAGGACGCTGCAGCCAACGACACAGACCTTCCATCCATAAGTTCCGTTTGATTAATTGCACAAGTTCTCTTACCGGAAATAGAATTTAAAGTAAACATTTTAAATAAATAAACTAGAATAAATTGAACCGAAAAATTTCATACTCTGCTCATTTTTACAAGAATGTTGGAATAAAGTTAGGATCGACCACATAAGCGTGCATCAAAATATTTCCATTTAGTTAAAAAGGGATTAAAAAAAAAACTGAGAACAATTCTTCTGCTTAATTCTGGGAACAAAATAAAAGCATCAATATTACATAATACAGCTAATTATGAATCAAATTATTTTTTTGGTAAGGGCGTTTTTAAAAATTTTTCAAATAAAACAGAAAAACATTATAGAATAAAAGAGTGAACACATAATACAAAGCAATTATTTGTGCAAATAATTTATTCAAATGATTTAATACCATATACATAAAAGAAATGGCAAAAACTGAATTTCAATATAAGATTTACTGAATAAATCATGTACGCCTATTAAGAATTTTACACTTCACGAATGTTAAAACCAATTACTACTTTTTCATTCACAGATTTTAAGAATTTGCTCTACATAATTTGTTCATTACTTTTAATTTAACAGTTTAAGTTTAATTATTTTTACCACAAATTTATTTTTTATAAACTGGTGAAAGCGTATGTTAAAATAATATTTCTATTAAAAGCATGGTAATGAAATGTATTTATTGAAACCTTCAGTTAGATTATTTATCTTACTTCAATAAATGAGACAGTCCTTGTATCAAAAACAATAGGTCGCACAGATTTATCCTTTATAGAGATGTATTTTACTTCGTTATTAATATTGTGAACATTCACCTGGAATATTTTATAGAACCTTTATATTTAACGTAATTATTACATTTAAATTTATTATCTACAATGATTAAAAAAAAAAAAAAAAGATTTCTTTAAAGAATCTAATAGTTAGAATGAATGGATCTTCCGTAATTTACTAATTAATTTTAACCAAAATATTACATATGGCTTTTTAAATAGAACATTTAAGTTGACATCTAGAAAAAAAAAGTAAATTTTCAGCCGATAATTTTGGTATTATCAGTGTCACGAACATTATGTATAAGTAAATAAATCATCAATATTTGTAATGAAAACTACAATAGAGTTACAATTTTTACATTTTTAATATTTTCACGTGTAAATAAATAAAGCACGTTTCAGAAACTATGCCTGTACTTCGCACTTAACTTACTTTTCACCTGAGATGTTTGATTAAATAATTAATAATTGAGTTTACCAGTAAAGTATTAAATTTATGGTTTAAATTAATACAAACTGCTGTTGTACTCCTACTTGTTTTTTTTTCTTTTTTTTTTTTCATCTTATTAATCTTACTATTATTATTATAAACATTATCCTTATTACTATAATCTTCATGATTACTAAGCTACGTCTAAACATTATCTGTATAATTTTCATCTCGCTATCGTTGCCTTTTTTCTAGCACCAATTCCGATAATTTTTATATTTTATTCTTCGTTCTTTTACTTAACGTTGTCCGCTGCTTAATTATTTAACTCTGAACTGAAGTGAATTTTCCCGTCGCGCTGTTTTACGTCTGTCATCCTTTAATCTCTGCCTATTGCATTTCAGTCTCCTACTTACTCGATTTGTGTATACAACGATATTTCTCATGAGCAGCCGTACTGTTATTCTCAAAGTCCTTTTTTCCGTTCATCGATAAACGAACCAATTAGAGTAGTTCTCATTTTTATAACATAATTATCCCTTATTTTTATGTTTCTGTTATATTCATTTTCGTTCGTTAATTACTATCCTTATGAAGCTATCTTAAGAGGCTTGCTCTGGTTATTAGGATTCCGTAATAACTTACGGAATCCCAATAAGATGGTACATAAATGACAAAAATATCAAATAAAAATCAATAACTCACGAACAGAGCATGACTTATAAACTTCAAATTTGGAACATAAATCCCAATTAAAATTCTCTTTAAAACGATCTATAATTTAAAGATTACCGATTACCCTGGGCGGCAAAAAACCCAAAAAAACGTCAAGAATATATAATATGGTACATAAAACGACCTCAAAAATCACTTAAAAAATCATAACTCATCACCCGATAAACCTATAAAGCTGAAATTCAAAATGTAAACTAAAATGCAGAAGTCCTTTCATAAAATCAAAAAATTATGCTACAAAAGTTATGTAAAGTTGCCGAAAAGTTCAAAAAAGTGCAAAAAATGACGTGCTCCTCCCTAGCGCCGCGAGTATTACAGCTTAAAATCTTAAACGCGGTTTAAAGTACGCGCATCCCCGTATATTTCTCTAGTTTGAAACATCCGGCCTTCCAACTTTAAATCTGGACCTTCGGGGCACCGAAAGCTCGAAATTTTGGAAAAAATATTTTTTTGCCGGGCATGTGATATATCGTTGAAAAGATCGCTATTTGTCGGGAACGAAACCGTATTTTATTTCCTTAACGATACTTTCAAAGTTGCCGTAAAGTTCAAAAAATCGCGAAAATTGAAGTGTTCACCCTCTAGCGTCGCAAGTATTACAGCTGAATTTTTTTTTTTTTTTTTTTTTTTTTGTTTTACACCACTCCAGCCCTTAGGCCATTATTGGCGACGCTACAGTTCTTTTTAAACAATACTTAAATATAAATCAATAACTCTATACTGATCACCCCCATCGAGGTGTGACAGCATTGACAGTAGTAATTATAGTATTATTACTTTAACTATGTATAACTCTTAATCTAATTTTAATATCTATTTCTACCGTAAACGATCTCGCCGTTACCGATAATCCCACTCTACTCCACACACATGGGTCAGATGAGGAGAGCGCAGGACCTGGTCCTTTTCTTTTTTTTTTTTTTTTTTTCAGTTTACTATTTACGAACACGGCGCTTATTACTTACCTCCATTGCATTGTTCAGTATTATTGATACCCCTACCCTACACCATGTGCGTTGTTGAGGTAGGGAGAGCCTGCTTGCACTATTTCTGCAACAGCTCTGGTGTGTACTCCATCGTTAGCTATGATTTAATACATCCCGGCACCACTTCCTTCTTAGCCTTCTTTGTGGAACGTCTGGAAGATCCTGGTGATACATGCTGACCACGTTGATATTACCACTGTCTGGCAGCTTTTCAAAGAATTTTCTATACTGCTCAGCATAGTACTCATGAACATAAGGAACATGCAAATCATTATGTAATGTGTCATTAGAAACAAAGTATGGAGCTCCAACTATTCTATGGAGAATCTTCGACTGCAGCTGTTGGATTTTATTGATGTTACTTCTAGCTGCCGATCCGTACCCCTCAATACCATACCTCCATATGGGAGCTATAACCGCCAAGTATATGAGACGCCTGCAGGACTGCCTCACAGTCGATCGTGCATCGAAAAATCTTTTTAGTATGGTCATTCTTGTTGCTATCTTATTTCTCACGTGTGTTATGTGAGGCTGCCATGTTAGTCGCTGGTCCATAATTACTCCTAAGTATTTAATACTCTGAACCGGAGGTAAGAAATGATCATTTATCTTCACGGGTGGACGGGTACCCTTGTTTAACGGTAATTTGTTGTCTTTTATCATGATTTATCTTAATTTTCCATTTATTTGCCCATACAACTATTTTATCTAAGTGTTCTTGTATGAGCGCTGATGCATAAACTGGATTTTCATGCTTAGCCAATATGCAAGTATCATCAGCAAATGTTCCAAGTACCGTTGAATTCATTACCGGGATATCTGCGGTATATATAGTATACAAAAGCGGTCCTAATATACTTCCCTGCGGAACTGACGCTCGTACTTTAAACCTATCTGACAATGTAGTATTAATTTTAATTCGGAAGATTCTATTTGCTAGATAAGACTGGAGTACTGAGTATACATCATTATTTATGTTCCCTCTGAGTTTGAATAGAAGACCATCATGCCACACTCTATCGAATGCCTGCTCTACATCCAGGAGAACTGCGTTGCAGTACTGCTTCTTTTCGAATGCCGCCGATATACGATCAACTATTCGATGAATCTGTTGAATTGTTGAGTGTTTTGCCCGGAATCCAAACTGGTGGTTCGGAATTAATTTACTAGTAGTTATTGATGTGAGTATGCGGTCCTTCAATAGCATTTCGAATACTTTCGATAGAACAGACAGCAGACTTATAGGTCTGTAAGAAGAGGGCTTTGCTGGATCTTTGTTTGGTTTTGGTATCATCAGAATAATGGATTCTTTCCGTGCTTCCGGATAATACCTAAGTCATAAAATCGAATTGTATATGTAGGTTAACAATAATATGCTTTTGGGTGGTAACCGTTTTACTATTTCACCCGTTATTTCATCCTTTCCTGGAGTTTTTCTTGGCCGTAATGGCAGATCGCAATAATTTTGAGAATGACCATATAACTGGAATCTTTTGCACTGTATTATTTGTTTATTTAATCTCATTTCCTGAACTGCTACCTTTGTATATAATAGTGAATTCAATAAAAATATATTTTCATTCAGAGGTGACGGGTACAGATCAATATAGTGCATCGGTAGCTTCGTTTTTGTTCGAGGGTGTATTATATTAATAACATTTTGTACTTTATACCCTTTATTCTCAATTTCTTTTTTTATATCTTCCGTGTCTGTGGTTGGATGTAAATTTTTAAGTACTACCCTAAAAGGTTTGTCCTCTGATAGTTGATATGTAAAATAGTAATAATTTTTACATTTTAACAACTTGATTATTTTACAATAACTATCACTGTTTTGCGGAATAATTGTAACACCTGATCTCGTTGATTTTAAGGCGAACTTTATATCTGCGTCAGTTAGAAGATCATTTCTTAATAGCGTAATATCTTTAATATTTTTAACCAGTACCGGTGGTATGGTCATGTTTGCTTTATTGAGTTTATTACTTATATTACTATTTATAGTAGTTGCTACGTTAGCAGCGTTGACTGTGTTAATATCATTATTTACGCCATTTGCTATCTTAGTTTCTACGTTAACGGTGTTCTGTTCGACTGATACTGTATTAGTTACTTCCATCTGGTCCTTTATATCTTCATCCTCGTCTTCCGTAGATAAAAATTTAAACTCGGTTTCGTATATTTCTTTAGTTTGAAACATCCGGATTTCCAACTTAAAAACTCTACCTTCGGTGCACCGAAAGCTCGAAATTATGGAAAAAATATTTTTTTTCCCGGGCATGTGATATATCGTATGAAAGATTACTATTTGTCGGAAACGAAACCGTATTTTATTTCCTTAACGATACTTTCAAATTTTCCGAAAAGTTCAAAAAGCGCGAGAACTAATATGTAGCCCCCTATTTGCATCGCGAATATTATAGCTATAAATTTCGAATGGGGTTGAAAATATGCTCATTCTGGCATGTTTGCTGTAGTTTATTTAAAATTTTGTGTATATATCTAAATAAATTTTATTTAAAAATCATAATCTAATAAATAGTGACAAACAAGGAAGGTAGTTTAAGTAATAGTATTCAAATATAACTATATAGAAGTTCGGAAAACAAACAAGTTCAATTACAAATTTTTAAATATTTATTGATAATTAATCCTTCCAAAAATCTAGGACTGAATAGCGTTTATTTATTAGAATTTATTGTTTTTTGCAGTACAATATGATGACACTGCGTGATGTGTGAAAAAGAACTGGACTAAAAATATCTGTTTTGGAATTATTGTTGTTTTGAATTTAGTATTATGTAAATGAAAATTAGGGTATTCTTTAACTTAACATACGGAATCCTCAGCGCATGAAACCTCATGCTTGACTGACCTTGTTTTTGCTGGAACGATGAAGTCGAATCCGTGTTTTTACTTAAATCAGTCGAGTCTGTATTTCCGTTTTATTCGGTTTCAGTCCTCTCGGTTTTCCTTAATTTTCGGAGTTCTTCTGCTACGTTCGGCAGTTCGAAGTCGCACTTTTCAACTGAACCGTTGGCTGGCTAATTTTTTAGATTCTTCTTGTAGAATACTTTTAAATTTGCGTTTTTTACCTTAAAAAGAATTCAGTTAATTTTTGTATATAAAAAAGAGAATAAATGAGTTCATTAATAACATTGTACACTTTTTCTTTATAAAATCTTCTCTTTTCCCCCGAATAAATTAAATGCTACATAAAATTAATGAATATAGAAATTTTCTACGATAAATCTAATTTATTGTGTTAAAAAAAAAATGAACAAGTTCTTTAACGTATGTATCGAATTATAAATAAACATTCGACAAATCCGTTAATAGTAATTCTCTGTTTAAATATTAATAAACATGCAATCGTTGTAAATTTTTCTATGTAAACACGTTTTACGATTCGAAATATTCTTAATTTTAAAAATATTTTATTTTTTATTTTTATTGAAAGTTAATACGTTTTATGTAAACTGCATAAAAAAAATTATTTGAAATAAAAGCGAGTTTTAATCGATTGCTGATTTTATAAATGTATTTGTATTTCGAAAAAATTAATAACTAATGCTTTCACTTTTTTCTGATCACATAAACCATTTAATTTACATAAAGAAAAGAACATGACCAAAAACATCGCATAAGTGTATCAAAATTAGCTTAAAAACCACTGTAGCGACAGCGGCGCAACGCGGTCGTAGATAATGCATTATAAATAAAGTTTTTATATTTATTTAAAAAAAGCGATTATTTCTTCGCTACCCACAATATTTAATTTATATATAGGGTGATTTGTAATTTGACCAATTCCTTGAAAGGGGTTATTCTAGAGATCCTTTGTAGAAAATTAGAGTCTATCAACTAGGGGTCAAAAATGGATGGTTACTGAGCTATAGCGGTTTTACGAATTTTTAGAAAATTTCTGATTTCGCATAAAAAAAAAAAACGTTTAATTCTGAACAGTCAGTTTTTTTTTTCCATTGAATTACCGTTTTTAACTACTAAGGTTATCACAGTGAGAGCTGCCTAGGCTACTCAAAGACTGAAAGACCACCCAACAGTGCGCCATCCTGAATGTATTTTTTCAAAGTGTTGTATGATTTGTCGTTCAATACTTCTGTTAACGTCGTGAAAGTGCTTGGGCGGACTGCATTAAAATTGCAGCATTCAATTATGATATGTTGTACTGACGGATATTTTAATTTAGTACAGTATGGACATGTGTTAGAGTTATCTTCGCAGTATGTGGTCATGACATTTATATTCCCTATTCTTAGCCGATTGATCGTTGTGTATTCCACACGCGGGCTATTAGTCGGCGGCCACCATGGTTTGATCATCGGCTTTATTTGGCGTAAGAATCTCCCACCCAGTGTTCCAATTGTTCTCTTTTCGGACATATTGCACGCAATTGCTGCAGTTCCCACTCCATCTGCTCCCATTGTGCATCCAAACACTCCTTCTCTGAATACCCCAATCTACAGGAGCCTCCTTGCGTACGTGAGAATACAACAGTATGTGTGTATGCATTTTGAGTATACATATGTATATAAGTTAATTTTAGCACCCTTTACTGGATGGGTTGCTTATTCATGTTATTTTATCTTATTCCATAGATTACCAAATAGTTGATAAGACTAAGTGTAAAATAGCAAGAAAAAAAAATATATATATTTTTTTTGTAGAAAAAGAAAACTAATGTTGTTAATAAAAAATTATGAATATTAACATATATATATATATATATATATATATATATATAAATTCCTTATTTGACATTTAATTGATGTTGTATTCGGCTCGTTAGGGTATGAAAGTTGGTTTTTTAAAGAGAGCATAATTTTAATGTTATTATGAAACGTTTGAAACTTTCGCAGTGATTAATCATAGTGAAATAAATTTACAGACAACTCTTCTGATGATGGTCAGTATAAGCTGACCGAAACGTTAAGTGCTGTATTATTGAGTTAAATACATTAAATTTTTACGCAGTTGTCCGTAAATTTATTTCACTATGTTTAATGTTATTAGTCATTCATATGTACGCAGTAGGTTTTTTTTTTGTTTGTTTGTTTACACGTATATGATAATAAATTTTTTCACAATTTTTTCTTCGAAAGGGGCTTCTCATTCAAGATTAGTCTCGAGCCCCGTAAATCCTTAATTCGTCCCTGGTTCTTGGATTTAAAAACAAACGTTTAACAACTATTACTCGGAAATTTTTATTTCTTTAACCAGATAAATATTGAATTGTAACAAAATTATACTGTTTAAACATTGACATTAACTATTTTAAAACATTTCAGATACAACAGAAATAGATTTTGAAGAATGATAAAAATAGCATCTTTAACTGGACTGATTGCAATGTATCTACAGATAATTCAATTGATTTCAACTTAGAGGAAAGGATGAAATACTGTTTTTTATCTGTAAATACGCCGTCAACGTATTTATAATTTATTTTTTAATGTCGACCTAAAACAAATGTTCATTTAAACATTTTTCGTAAAAGATATTTTATCACAAAATAACTCTGAGGGAGTTCATTTGTTTTCCATTTTTTGACCAGTATTGGAACAGAAAAAAAATATCGTTTTAAACGTTGATAAAATATATTGAGTACGCGCATTCTGCGTCGAAAAAAAAGATAATTTTATTGCAAAATAACACCGAAAAAATATATTCGATTTTCGTTCTTTGGCCAGTTTACTGTTATCAGTTTTAAAAAGCAAAAATAATCTAGTTTTCTAATGGTGTTCTTAGTTTTCGTAAAATTTTTGAGAAAAACAGGTACGTAAATATATTCAAAGTGACAAAAACGGTAGTTTACTTATAGAAAATGACAGAGCGAGCTTATCTATTATGAAAATTATAAGTAATTTTCTTTTTTCTTTATATATACTTTTTCCACATTTATTCGTACACGAAAAAAAACAACAAAAAACAGATAAATAAAACATAGAATTTGAAGCTTTCAGCTAAGTTTGTCGAAAAACAGATTACGTTTAAAACGGCACTTGCGACTATTTACTCACACGTTGGTTATCAGAGAATATTGGAATACTTATCGTTTTGCACATGCAGAATAGTTATGTTTTAAAACTACCCAACCTTGAACACGGTTACTAGTTTTTATTTATTTTTTTCTATGCCGATAAAATGCTTATTCAAATACTTCCTACAGAGTACATTGTACCATCGATGGGTCAAAAACAGCAATGGCGGCCGGAGCGGCTTTCTTCATTCCTAATACAATAAGTAAAGCTGAAAAACTACCGTCATGGAGCTCAGCTAGAACTGCTGAACTGTGTGCAATATACCTTGCATTGCAAGAAATATTGCGAACACATACAGAGCACCAGTTCATAATACTAATTGACTCGGCTGGCGCCCTTGCAAATATTCGATTGATATATAACATTAACCGTATAGTGCAGAGAACCCAAGAAATAATAACATAATTACTTTCCAATGGACTGAATCCCAAGTCATAAAGGAATAAAGGGCAACGAAATCGCAGATCAATTAGCAAAGAAATCGAATTCGATGTTCCTGGATACTAATACCGAAACCATAATAACTACAGATGATCTAAAGACCGTGTATGAAGAGAAAATTATAAGATTGTGGAATGCGGAATGGAGATCGACCTCATCCACAAACCATCTCAGAGCCATAAAAGAAAAGATCGAAGAATGGGAGTCATCTGATCGAAAATCGCGAAAAGTAGAAATAATTTTAACTAGATTAAGGCTCGGCCATACTCATACCTTTTCAATAACATACCGCCTCCATCCTGTCCCTTCTGTAACACTCCTCAACTTACTCTCCGACATATCCTAGCAAGTTACAATAATTTATCCGAATTTCGCCAAAAATTTAATCTATCCTCAAACCTATCTCATTTACTACATAATAATAGTCCATATATAAATGATCTCTTCCTATTTTTCAAAAACTGTAATTTATATTATACTTTGTAATTAACAACATACGCGCGGCTTGATAACGTCATAGTAGTGTTAAAGTCGCATAAAAAAAAAATAAAAAATTCCTTTTCAGAAATTTATCAATATAAATTTTTTTTCGTTTATTACTTTCACAAAAAAGTAGTTCTAGTTCAATTAGTTACCACATTTACGTATTTTATCAATTTTTTTTTTTTTTTTTTTTTTTTTTTTTTAAATGGGCTCGGTGTTAACACTGACCCAACTACATGGACCTAGATCACCTACTCAGATTCTGAGGCGATCGGAGATAGAAAGTATAAAGGAAAGAAGGAGGGGAACAACGGCTGGAGATGGGAAGGAAAGGATAAAGGAAGCATTGAAAGGGGTAGGAAGATCTAACGCCAAAAGTTCGGCGTATAGATGAGAGCACTGAGGAAAAAGAGCAGAGCATTTGAAAAGGATATGGTTGGGGTCACATATAAAGGGAGGATCAGTTGAGTGGAGAGGGCAAAAGGGAGAAGGTGAAAGAGAAAAAGAAAAACGAGAAAAGGGAAGGAGGGAATGGCCAAGTCTCAGTCTGATTAAAGAAACAATAGCCGAGCGCCGAGAAAAAGGAAGAAATTGGTACCAAGGCTGTGAATTGGGAGTAGGCTGTAGGAGGAGGTAGAAAGAGGAGCGATTGGCAAAAAAGGAAGGGTAGATGTCAACCCACAGTCTGGTATGGAGACTTGCGGAGAGGAAAAGGATGTCTGAGGCAGGAAAATGCGGAAGGAATGGACCATTGAGAGACGCTGAGCGAGCTAGGAAGTCAGCTGCTTCGTTGCCCTCAATGCCAGAGTGGCCAGGAACCCATAAAAAGTCAATAAGGATAGAACGTGCTAAGCGCAAGTTGGAGATAGAGGCACGAACAGAAAGAATAATGTCATTAGTCGAGTGGGAAGGAGGAGAAGAGATAGCTTGCAGCACGGATTTGGAATCAGTAATAATGAGAAACTTACAGATCCCTCTTGAAGAGGAAATAAAGGAGACAGCACGGAGAATGGAGACTGCTTCAGCAGAAAAAATGGAACAAAAGGAAGGAAGTTTGAAGGATTCCGAGTGATTAAGCGAGGGGGCTGTAAAAGCACCGCCCACCCCGCAATCATTTTTGGAACCATCAGTGAAAATTTTTACATGACGGGGAAATGAAGAATTTAATATGTGGACATATTCACTGACCACTGTGCTCTGAGGAGTGGAGTTAGCACGAAGAGGAAGAGAGGAGAATGAGACGGGAAGACATGTACTATTGAAATCAAAAGAAAAGTAAGGAAGCTTATTGCGGGAAAAGACATAAGGAGAGAACTTAGAGACCCGAGCAGCTATGTGCGCAAGAACCGGGATTTTGTGAGGAACGAAGCGCCAGTGGTCATTGATATACAGATAGGAAGAAATAAGTTTAGATGAAGAGATCGGGAGGCGTTTAATTAGAAAACGGTAACCAAGCAGAGATCTGCGGATAAACAGGGGTTTAATATTAGATTCAGACAAAATGGCAGGAATGGGAGAAGACTTTAGGGCCCCAATGCAGAGCCGAAGACAGGAGTTTTGGATTCTATCAAGTTTGCGCAGGAGGGAGTTTGAGGCATTGCCGTATAAGAAGGAACAGTAGTCTAGTTTGGAACGAATGATGGATTTGTAGAGAATTATGAGAATATATGGATCACCGCCCCACTTGAGAGGACATAAGGCTTTCAGGAGATTTAGTCTCTTAAGACAAGATATATAAAGGTACTCGATATGTTCTTGGAAAGAGAGTCGACTGTTTAGGAAAAGACCAAGATAGCATATGGAATTAACAATAGGAATAGGATAGTTGGAGGAGATGATGTTTACCAGAGCACGATTATATGGGCGGAGGGAGAAAATAATAGAAGAAGACTTGGAAGGAGAAAGAGAAAGAAAAGCACTGGAGAGGGAACTACTGAGGACTGATAGAGAACAATTAATCTCCTCGTTAGCTGTAGCTAGCACGTCTGAAGTGGAGTAGATAAGGATATCATCCGCAAAAAGGAGAGAAGAAGAAGGAATGCGAAGAGTAGCGATATCAAGGAGATAAATATTAAAAAGAGAAGGACTAAGACAGGAACCCTGAGGCAAGCCGCGGTAACAACGTCTGATTGTTGAAAAGGAGGGAACAGAAAGAAAAAGAGATCTATTTTGGAACAGATTAAGAATAATGGTAACGAGAATAGGAGGAATATTGAGGGAAATGAGCTTAGAAGCCAGTGAAGGAAGATGAACATTATCAAACGCAGATGCGACGTCGACGAATGTGGCAATAGTAAACTTTCTATCTAGGAATGATTTGTAGATGTCCGATAGAAATGTACTAATGCAGTCGATTGGACCAAGACCAGGGCGAAAGCCAAACATATTAGGAGGGAGGAGATTGTTATGCTCCAGCCACCAGACTAAACGATTGTTGATTAAGCCTTCAAAAAGTTTTCGAAGACAAGAGGCGAGGGAGATAGGTCGGAAAGAAGACTGGTTTCTTTTAGGAATAGGAATGATTATAAAATCATTCCAGGATTTAGGAGTGTGACCAGAGATTAGAAAGGAGTTATAGATAGCTAAGAGAGAATGCAACGAGGAAGAGGAGAGATTTTTAAGGATTGGATATGAGAGGCCATCTAGTCCGGGGGTGGAGTTAGTGGATTTGTTAAGAACGGATAGGAGCTCATCGTAACGAAAAGGAGAGGAAAGAAAATGGTCTTCAGAGGTAGAGTAGTAAGAGGGGGAACTAATTTCTTCAAGAGAAGGAACATAAGCGGGCGAGATAAAGTCCAAAAAGGAATGAAGATGTGGCAACGCAGGAGTAGAATGAAGAGGGCGCTCGGAGGAGGGAAATCTAAAGGCCCTAGCTAACTTCCAAATTTGAGAGAAGGGCGTATCTCTAGAAAATGAGGAACAGAAACTTCTCCAAGAATTCCTCTTGGCAGCCTTTAGGATGCTACGGGCTCTAGCGTTAGCTTCTTTGTGAGCTAGGAAGTTAGACATAGAAGAGCAGGAGCGAAAAGTTCTAAAAGTGTCGGTACTCTTCCTGAAGGCTGCTTTACACTCGTCATTCCACCAGAGTGAGGAGGCAGCAGAAGTTTTACGACAGTTATTAGAAGGGAAGGGAGGGGATGAGAGGGAAAGAGCAGAATAGAGAGACTGGGTGAAAAGGTTGTATTGAGATAGAGGATCGGAATCAGCCTGAATAGGAGAGAGAGAGGAATCGACTAAAGAACGAAATTTGCCCCAGTCAGTTTTGGAGAGAAGCCAATGAGGAGAATGAAGAGGTTTGAAGCATGAAGGAGGTAGGACGTCATTAAGAGTTAGAACAATAGGAGAGTGATCACTGCCAAAAGTACCATCAAGAGTTCTCCAAGAGCAGTTTAGACCAAAATTGGGAGAAGAGAAAGAAAGATCGACTGCACTAGGAGATGAAGGGTTTTTGAAGCAGGTAGGAGAAGAATCATTAAGGAGGAAGAGGTTATGATTTAGGATGAAGTTTTCAAGGATAGAGCCATTGCTGTCGTGACCAGAGCAGCCCCAGAGTGGAGAATGGGCATTCCAATCACCCCCAATGATGAATGGATTTGAAAGAGTCGAAAGGAATGGGTGAAGGGGAAGCTGAGCAAGACTAGAATTTGGTGGATTGTACACACAAGCGATGTGAATAGGGGTAGGAAGGAGATTTGATAGAGAAATATGTGCCATATTAGGGAGATTAGGATAAGGAGGAGGAAGGAAGGAAATACTGTGCGACTGGTATGGTAAGTCGTTTCTAACAAGAATAGCCACTCCACCATACCCGTCTACACGATCAGAACGTACTATGAAGAAGTCTTTGAAGTGGATTTTTGAAGTGGATTTTAACCAAGTTTCAGACAACAATGCTACTTGAATGTTGTAGAGGTCTAATAGCCCCTCTAACGCTTGTTTATTTGCATGTATGCTACGACAGTTCCACTGAAGAATATTTAAAGAATTATTCTGAGACATGTGGTTTAGGAGGTGGAGAAAGGTAAGGAATGAGTGTTATAGGAAAAGGAATGCAAGGAGGAATGGAATCGTAACAATAAAAATAATTTAAGGCGATGAAAGAAAAAAAAAAATGGGCTCGCGGAATCTTGGTTATGTGCCAGTTTAGCAACCTTCAAGTTTAATTGCGGCCAAATTCGGAACAGAGTGAGCGAAAGCAAGAATAGAATAACCTGCACGAACTGGTGTAGGACCAGTTTGTAGGCCTCCTTCTGCTTAACGCCATCACCAACGAGATGATAATTTTCTGGAATGAACCGTAGCGTGGAAAATTCCATATGTAAAGCGTGCAAGTAAGCAATTGTACTGAACTGTAAGAAATACAGAAGAAGAAGAAGGGTATTGAAGGGTAGAAGGAGAAAAAGAAGAAAAAGAAAAAAAAAAATAAAGGAAGTAGAAAACAAGAGAAACAAAAATAGGTTGAATTATTTGAAGTTAACGCTGTTAGACAACAAGGATGAAAGACTGTCGATGAAAGAAGAGGACGAAGATATATTGTAAGATGCAAGAAGCTCCATAATAGCAGCAGAGAGACTGGAGATGGTTGAAGTGAACTCTGTGGGAGAAGGCGAAGTGTTGGAAAGAGGAACAGATGAGGGACAAGCAGGCAAGAGTGGATTAAAAGAGGGGGAAGACACTTTATTTAGAGCCCATCCAACTGAGGGTGAATGAGGGTGATAAGAAGGGATAGAAGGAAATTGGGGGAGCGGTTTATGATGCGGTTTAGACTTGTGAAATTTATGGAATGTTGGAGATTTTGGACGAAGAAGAGAGGGAACCTTAGAAGAGTTGATGGACATGTTTGGAGAAGGAATGGGGGCTGCAGCCCGGTTGGCATATGAAAAGGCTTGAGTTACAGAATTAGACGATTTGATCTTGATGGCTTCATGGAAAGAGATATTTTCAAAGGCCATGATCCTTTTTATATCTTTTTGTCTTTGCCACTCTGGACAGCGACGATCTGAGGAAACATGGGAACCTTTACAGTTGCGACAGAAAGGGAGTTCCTGTAGATTGGGGCATTCCGAGAAGGAGTGTTTGGATGCACAATGGGAGCAGATGGAGTGGGAGCTGCGACAATTGCGTGCAATATGTCCGAAAAGAGAACAATTGGAACACTGGGTGGGAGAACGAATGCTAGGAGAGACTGAGAAGCGAAGTCCATATATGGATACGAATTGAGGGAGGTAGGATTTGGCGAATTTCAGTTCGACACTTCTAGTCGGAATTTTAGAACCTTCTGAAGAGCGGAGAATACGTCGTAATGAAATGACCGGAATAGAGGATACAAGTCCTTCTTTGATGTCTTCCAATGGAAAGGAAGGATGGACACCGGTTATAACTCCAATCCTATATAACGCTTTATCAATAACGAGTCGAATTTTTTTAAATTATAAGAATACATCTTCCATAAGATTGCAGAATTTAATCATGTAGTAATATTAATTATTGAAATGCAGGGAGCAAAAATTAGTATTAATGTGTGATTCATATTAACATTTTTAAGACCCTGTAGAGATATTGTGTTTCTCTATCCCCGATCGAACAAAGACGAATAGAGGTAGAAAATTAAGACTAACCCTTTTAACTTTTCTTTGTCGTTAATCCAAATAGGAAAATGGTCTGTAATCTAGTTCATTATTATATACGAGAAATAACAATATTAGCGATTTGTTCTACGAAACGATAATTGGTTTGCTTATCACTCAGTTAAAACTACGACTTTGCATTTCCGTACGTAGCAGAAAAAAACTCCGAAGACCGAAATTTACAGTGGCCAAATGGTTAGTTGTCGGGCCAAAAAAAAGAGTCAAGAAGACGGACAGAACTCAAACATAACGGAGTTCCAGGCTAAGACTCAAGCTAGAGCTGAACTGAGTCTTGAAAACTGCCAAACCGAAACTAATTCGGACAAGGAGAATATTGATTCCTTTTCGAGTTGTGAAGTTATCAAAGGAGAACGCTTAAAATCATATCAAATCATTTATTATTATTATTATTATTCGCTCGCGCAAATATGCGCATAGATGGACTATTGTGGTAATAATAATAATAAACGTATTTTGATTTTGATATTTAGTTCATAAACGTGTATATATAACATTTTACTCGAACTTACCTTATAGGTAACAATAAAATTATAACGATCCTATTATTATTAATACTCTTATTATAAATTATAAATAAGATATGAACCACTCCCATTTCTTTTCTTTTAACTGTATATATCAATGTAATAAGCTTTACTTTTAAATAAATGATAATTTTTTTTTCATGTTTTTTTTTTGGTATCCAAACACTTTTTGAATATATCCTGAAATTTTTTTTTTTTTTTTAATCGATGTAATTTTATATTTTTCATTCTTTCTTTATTTCAATATTTGTATCCCTCATTTTCCTATTTTTCACTTCTAATTATGATTAACCCTTGTGAAAAAAATGAGGTATAATGGGTCTTGGTTTATCTATCATGTTTTACAAATAAGATCTTTTATTGTTTTTCAATTTTATAAACTTGTTTTCAGTTGATTCAATTATTCTTAGGACATGGTGTTTTATGTAATAATAATAATAATAATAATAATAATAATAATTTCTCAATATATCTATTTACTTTACTTCATTCACATTTACATTATTATTGACATGAGAAATCCACAAATGCGCTTTGTAGCGCGAATAGTGGAACTATAAAATAAAAATTATATAACGTAAACTATAATAATCATATATATGTACAATAAAAATTATCTATGAGTGTAAAAACAAATAATATAATAGAATAAATGAAACTAAAGAATCTTAAAAGCTACACATAATAATAAGAATAATTAGGAAATGTAATTATTTGGTGCAGATATAAAGAAGAAGATTTTAAGTATAACTAAAAACTAAACTGCATCTGGTATTAAAACAAAACACAAAACAAAACAATATGATATCAACTATAATTTAAGCAAAAACTTTGTAATATATAAATACAAATTTGGCTGTCACGTTTGCTAACTAATATTATACATATATATATTTTTATTTTTTATTATTTTCCTCTTTTCCTTTTCCAAAACAAATTACTATTTTTTTTATGTATACTGTGTTGTTAGCATACGTTTACAATTCTTACATAATAATATATACATATAAACATAAACATAATTATAATAAAGGCGTATTAAAACATAATGACGAACGGCAACGAAGATTAAAGAATTGGATAAATGGAAGACAACTAGAGCTATAAAAATAATTCTTTTTTTTTTTAATTGTTTTTCTTATGGGTTCGTCTACACGGACATTGGCCCAAGAACAAATGAAAAAAGTCACAAGAGACTCTCGGATCTTTACACGATCAGGGATGCCCGGCAAAAAAGCATCAAGAGCTTGGTTAACGGAAGAAGAAGCAAGGGAGAGAATGAACAAAGCACTGTATGGGGTAGGAATACCGACTTGTAAAAGGGAAGAGTAGAAAGAAGCTTGTTCAGTTACAAGAGGCGAACAACCGAACATTATGTGATCGGGATCACAAATAAATTGGTTGTTGGAGGTGTGCAATGGATAATAAAGAGAAGGCACAAGAGAGTAACAGAAAAGCAAGGAGGGAGCAAACTGCGCCCAAAACGCAAGCGGCAAATCGCAGTGATGTTGGAGCGGCGCATAGACGGAAAGTTAAAAAACCAGGGGAAGCGAGGAAAAGAAGGTTAAAGGAATCCGGTTTGGAGTAGGAGGAGACGTAGGAGTTAAATTATAGTTTGAAATGAACAGCTGAAGACAAAAGGGTAATGTTGGAAGATGAGAAAACAGGAAGAAATCTACTAGAAGAGGAAGATAACTAAGCGAATGAGTCAATTAACTAATTTTCCTCGATTCCAGCACGATAAAGGATCCAAAAGAAATCTGTATGGATTAAGTGAGATAGAAAAAATCATGAATCAAGGAGCGAATAAGAAGAATTCCATAGTCGTTTGAGTGAGAAGGAAGAAGAGATGCGATAGACTGCAGCACGCTTTGAGCATCTGGCAGGATAAGGAGATTGTGAGATACAGGTAAGGATCTGGTACAAAGAAGGGCGCACAGAATAGCAGAAGACTCAGTATAAAAGATTGAGCAAAAGAAGGGAAGTTTAAAGAACTCGACATAATTTAGAGAAGGACTGAAGAAAGCTTCGCCAACACCATTGGTCCCTTGGAGCCATCAGTGAAGATTGAAAAATGAATGGGAAAAAAAGAGCTAAGATTCAGTAGAAATTCTGATTTAACAAAATCATTAAGAATGGGTTTGGGAGGAATAGGAGAATAAAAGCAGTTAATAGGATGAAAAAAGAGGAAAAATTAAAGGACAATTGTGAGTGTAGATGTATGGAGAAAACTGAACAAGACAGTCAATAAGAGATAGAATAGGAGTTGTTGAGGATTTAATGATTATTTTGAAATTAAGAAGTTAACATGTTAAAAGTTTTATTAACGAAGCAAACGATTTAATGACACAAAGGCGAGCGACGAGCAAAGGCGAACAACGAATACGAAAGGACAACGAATACTAAAAAATATGGTCGACAAAACAGACAACCGCGTGATTCCAGATACCTGGAAATGGCGAGGAACGATTAAGCAAAAAAGGTATCGATCTCCGCTGTCCCAGCTGATCAGTGGGCGGTCAACTAAATGGCGGTTCGAAAATCGGGCGCTACACATGCAGTGAAAATATATAACAAAATAAAACATAAACTAATCGAAAATATCGTAAAAAACTCCCCTCCATGAACCAAATAGCTTTCATGAAAAAACGACGAGGAGAGTGAAAATGTTTTACAGAGGGGAATAAGTTGTAAACGGATATTAATATAAACAGAAAATCGAAAATTAGAAGCATATATGCGACTTCCAACACAAATTAAATTATTTTAATCTAAAAATACGAGTACATCAAGGGTAAATAATTTACTACATTTATTTAACGCGAAAATATTACAAGGTTCGATTTTTAAGTTATTTGACACACGAACTAAAAGTTGCGATGAAACAACTATTGACTGTCATTCTAAACGAGGAATAGTTAACGCATTAATTGGTACTACTCGAGTTTTAGCGCAGACGAACGAAATTGTTATATTATTCTGGTCATTAACAACGCGCATAAATACAACGGCACGATAGGCTTTCGATGAGGCGTCACAGAAACCTATTAGTTGGCGAGAAATTACGTTACTTAAAACACTGTAACAGCGTGGAATAAAATAATTCAATAACGATTCTAAATTTCTACGGTAAAACAAAAATTCACGTTCGAGTTCGCGACTAATACGATTATTCCAATCGAGCCCTTCACGCCATAAATCTTGCATTAAAATTTTGGCTCTAATTGTGATTGGGGATAACATACTGAGAACATCAAAAATGCGAGAAACATCGGATAACATTGCACGTTTAGTGATTGGACTAGGTAGCGTAGCTAATTTTATAGATACATTGAAAACATCGGACTGCGGGCTCCACAATAAGCCTAATACAAAGACAAAGGATTCAAACCGTAACAATCTAACGGTTAATGTAGCGACGGATCAATATGATTTAAAAAATTTACCGAGTTACTTTGATATCTTCTCAGCGGAAAATTGACTGATAGCAAGGCTGCATGTACGAGCTGTTGTAATTTCAGAGCTTCCTCGAATCAGCTCCGGTCATAAGATCATGCATATAGAAGTTCAAGTTGATCACGTTAGCAGCGTTCGAATACGAAGTTCCAAGCGAACGAGCGATAATTTGAAGACATTTGGTTGGGAGGTACGACGCGGGACCGGCACTATATGTCACCGTATTAAGTTCGTAGTGGCTAACGGATTCTGAAGGATCAGATCTTCAAACGATACGTTGGTATTTTCTGTCATCTGGGTGAATCAAGATTTGTCGATACATCATCTCAATATCTGCACCGAACGCGACGTGATGAGAACGAAATTTAATTATCACATCGAACAACTCAGGTTGTAGTGTCGGGCCAGTTAAAAGGTGATCATTTAATGAAGTACCAGACTCATCGATAACAGATGCATTAAAAACGACGCGGTATTTAGTTGTACTGCTGAGCTAACTAACGATGTGGTGAGGAATATAGTACAAGTTAGGGGCAATTTTAGAGTTGGAAAGTTTTCTTATATGACCTAGTTCTTCATATTTTAACATAAAATCACGATACGCGGCTCGAATAATAGGCGACCGTTTTCTTTCCGATTTGACTAGCATCGACTTAGCCCTATAAAACGAACCATTTAAGTTTACGATACTAGACCTAATTGGTAAACGAAGTTGAAAAATACCGTTTTCGAGACGTCTATGAGTTGTTTCAAAATGTTCCTCAATCATTTTATGTTCGAATAAAATTTCTGCGTGATTGGAAGACAATTCCTCACCGGAATCTTTGATTTCGAAAAAAATGTTTGAGTTGAGCGTCGATGTCTACCTTCGAGAGTCCGCAATACGACTTGGTAGCGAGAAAGGACGATTTGTACGAGCCTGAGATAACATAACCAAATTTAGAGTTTCGTAAACAAATACCCTCGAAGAAGTGTCTTTGATCCTCTAAAATATATTCGACATATTCGGCGCCGAGGACTATATCTACGTCGTTATAAGGGAGATCGTTCGATTTTGCGAAATTAAACTTAGGGAAATATTGCATTACGTTATTAAGGTTGCTACGCGATACCCTGTACGGGATTTTACTGATTACTTCGCCTCGATAGCGATAGAAAAATTAGAAAAATCGAGAGTGCAAAACGAATTGAGTTACTGAATCAAGAGTGGTGGAGTTGTCATTAATACCGACAAGAACGGTTGGATTTTCATTTTTCGCAAGTCGGAGTTTAATAGGCTTGCAAAATTCACTACAAATTAACGTAGTTTCGGACGCTCGATCGAGTAATAAACGAGCGAGTACGGTACTTGAAGTAGTTTTCACAACTGCTGTTGATAAAAATACCATTTTGTGAGTTGCATTGACAGCACACATCGTCGTTTTAGCTATAATTAAGTTCGGATTAGTGGGTGGTAGTTGAGACTCCGGTTTTAAAGCTTGTTTCGGAATCGTAATTTGCTTTGACGATAAGTTATTCCGATGCAGCATAGAATGATGATTGCCATCGCAGTACCGATAATTTGAGCGATTGCACTCCGCAACGACGTGAAACGGATTAAAACATTTTACGCACAATTTACTTTTTTTTCGCGATTTGGAAACGATCATTTACATTTTTAGACCCGAACAATTTACACTGATTCAAAAATGGCCTTCTTGGCAAACAACACATTTTAATTTGCTCGAATTTGGGACGAACGATTTTCTTTCAACCGTATCGAACACTGGCTTCGAGTCTTTGCTAAGTTTCGATACTTCCACCGAACAATCGTCGACATTGAAAGACTGAATTTGCAAAAATTCCGCAATTCGTCGAAATTTGGGTACGAATCGGTCGAAGTCGCAGAATTTTCCCAGTCTCGGGAGATTTTGGGATCAAGTTTACTAGACACAATATACGTTACAAATTTCGAAAACTTTTCATCGATAATTTCACCTAAAGCTTTAAAAGATCACGAATTATTATTTCGACTTTATCTAAAAGGTTACGAATTTAATTTTCGTTTTTATTCGGCTCCACATTGTATAGATTACGGAAAAGAGCCTTGACTACCGCGCGTTTATTGTCAAAACGAGAAAGCAGATGCGACCGAGCTTCCAAGTAAGCTTTGTCATCAAGTTTAAAATCTCGAATAAAGATCGTAGCATTGTCGATTAATGCTTGCTTAAAGTAATAAAGTTTATTCACATTAGAAAGTTCATCGTTTTTATGAATTAGATTTTCGAACAAACATTTAAAATTTTGAAAGTTCAAAATATTGTCATCGAACGAGGGTACAGATATTCTTTCCAACTTCAGTTGAGTTGATGAATTACGACAAGATGTGTTAAGTTCAGGGTTCGGCGAAATAAGTGATTGGCGCTGATCTTCCCTTAGCAATTTCTGATGACAATTTTTAATAACCGCCTCATAATGAAATGCGACATCGCTGATTTCATGGACTTCCTTCATGTAGTTTTCCGTTTTGGTGGTATAATTATCAGCGCTTTCATCGAGCGCATCAATGGTGTCATTAGTCTGAATCTCGAATCGGGTGCTACACATGAAGTAAAAATATATAACAAAATAAAACATAAACTAATCGAAAATATCGTCACAGGAGTTTTGTTTGCGGAAAAACGCCAGTTACGTAAGATGAAGGAATAAGAGAGAAAGAGGAAATTGGCAACTGTTTGATGAGGAAACGATAATCCACGTAGGAATGTCGAAGAAAAAGAGGAGGAATGTTAGATTCAGCGTGCAGAGCTGGGATAAGAATAGACTTTTGGGCTTTAAGGCAGAGGCGGAGATATGTATTTTGGATCCGATTGAGCTTAGACAGAAGGGATCTCGAAGAATTAATATAAATATAAGAACAGTAATCAAGAACAGTGCGAATAAAAGATTTGTAAACCATAAGCAGGATCACAGGATCACCCCCAATCAGTGTAAGAAAGAGATTTGCAGGCGGACACAAATATACGGCTGATATGGTCATGGAATGAAAGTCGACTATCCAGAAAAACAGCCTTATAACGGAAAGAGGAAGTAAGAGGGATTGGGCCGTTATTTAAGAATTCTTTTTAGGTAGAAGCTAATACAACCTTTACCGATAATAATCACCCCTCAGCACTGCGAGGACACAGAGCGCTAGACATTATTAATAAATACTCCACATTTTGGAAAGCATGTACTAATTCATCCAAAGCTAATAAATCCAAGGTTGTCCCTGCTGCATGCGCTTTCGAAATAGATGGAATCACAGAAGGCGGTCCCTAATCATGCCTATTGAGAATGACACCAAGGTAGGAGAATAAGTTAACTAGAGGAATAGGGAGTTGACACAAGAAAAGGTTAACACTAAGGAACGATTAAAAGGACGAAATGTAAAAATTACAGAGACAGACTTCTTAGGGGAAATAGAAAGATGAAGAGAGGATAACGAATATTCCAAAATAGCAAAGGAAGAATTAAGCTCCTTGTTGGCAGAAGAAAGATTATTAGAGGAGGAATAGACGAGAATAGATGTTGAAAAGTATAGGACTCAAGCACGATCCTTGCGGAAGACCTCGAAAAACTGATCTGGAATCGTCGAAGAAATGGGTAGAAAGACGAATTGTTCTATTTAGGAAAATATTGATAACTAAGGAAGTAAATTTAAGAGGGGTGTTAATGGAAAGTATTTTATTCTGTAGAGAAGGGAGGTGAATATTATTAAATGTAGAGGTGGCATCAACAAACGCGGCAATTGTTACTGTAAGTGTTAATGTACGTGAGGTGAACAAAAATGTATTTTTTACATTGTACATTTTTTCAACTGTGTGTATTTAGTTTTGAAATTAATCACGGCCAAAAATCAAGAGTCTATATGTATGCATACATTTTTTAAAATTCAAATTTGAAGAGGAGATGCACATAATACTTCAAATTAAGAGAAAAAATAAATAATATATCATCTAGAGATTTTTTTTCTTCAGGAGAATCATTTTAATGTACTTAAAAGTTTGGATGGAGTTATGTGATAACGTAAAGAATGTATATTGGAATGTTTTTTGTATAATAGATAGAAAAAATAATAATAATAATAATAATAATAATAATATGTTGTTTAATAATTAAAAATTATACTATCATACGCCTTAAAATCCATTATTCGCATGTGCTTGTACATATATAGTCTCCTATGACCAAAAAAATCGGTATGAATAAGTTCTGTAGATTCGCTTTTGATTTGATTTGTCCCCTTTTCCTTTCTGCTCTCTTCACGCTTTTGAGCTTCCTTGTATTTGTGACTCAAATCATATCCTTTTCGAAAGTTCTGCACTCCTTAACGGACGTTCCCTTCTTTACGCCCAACTTTTAGCTTTGGGTCTTCCTACTCCTTTTAACGTTACCTATATCGTTTCCATCCCATTTCCTTCAGTTGTTCCACTGCGGTTGTCCTTTGTGAGTTCCATTTCTGACCGCCTGGCTATTTAGTTCTATCTCTTGATTTATCATGTTGTTGAGTCAAGGCCGCTGGCGCGCCCAGGGTAAGAATAAAAAAATGTTCGTATGATACTGCATCTGAGAAACGTGTTAATTAGCCATATATGGTTTTACTGACAGATGTTCATAACAAATAATTTTCGGATATAACTGTGTTCAAAAAGAATTTATTCGGTTAACGTTTCTCATCACCAGAAGCAAACTAAAATAACGAATCGAAGAACCGCCAAAAATCTATAAAAAATTACCTGAAAATGGACTGGAACTTACCTGAAAATTGACTAGAACCGGCGAGGTTTCCTATCAGTCCTCAGGTGAGGTTTTCAGTCAACTTTCAGGAAAGATCCATCCCATTTTCAGGTAATTTTTTAGAGATTTTCGATTTTTTGGTTTCCCTTTCGGGAAATTTTTCTTTCGCGCGGTGCTGACTGATCACGTTTTTTTTTTTGTGCTTTTTTATTGCCTGCTTTTATAACTTTAGTCCGTCGTTTTTAATTTTTATACTTTTTTCTTTGTCCCTATGTTCGTTTCTATTATTGCGTTTTTTTTTTCCCGCCTGGCTTTAAATACTATTTGGCCAATTATTGCAGTTGTTGTTTACGAATTTTCGGCGGTTATTGTTTTTGCTTGCCCCCTTGGAGGATTTTCTTTACTTTTTTTTGGTTGCTGTTGTTTGTTTTATTTTCACATTTTTTTTTTATCTTTTGAGTCCATTGTAATTTTCGGAATTCTCTTATATGTGCTTCATTGGTGTTTATTTATTTATTTTTTCTCATTTTTATATTTAAATACTTTGTCACGACTTTGTCCGATGTTCCTTTGTATTTTTCCGTTTATTTTTTGTTTTCCCATTTAGGGGAGATTGTCTTTTCTTCGATTTTTTGTTGCATTTTTTGTTATATTTTTTTTCAATTGCATTTTATCTTTTGAATCGGTTATGGTTTTTTATAATCCGCTGTCCATTATTCGTTCGTATTTTCGGTTTTTCTTGTTTAGTTAGGTTTTTCAGCTTGGGTTTTCTGTGATTTTGTTTTTCATTTTGTTATTATTGTAGCTCGCAATTTTCGCTTCGTTACTTCAGTTTGCTTCTAATGATAGCCAGTGTAAGCTAGTTGAAACGTTAAGCGAATAAATTCTTTTTGAACACAGTTGTATCCGAAAATTATTTATTATGAGTATCTACTGTGAAAGCTTAAAACGATTACTTTATGTTATTATGCTACTTTTAAATGTAGAGAACACAAGTATATCATTAACCTTGTATTTCTAATACTTAATTTCAAGGTCAATAAATGCATTAGGACAGTTTAACTCCTGTTTAGTTTTAAACTTATCAGTGAAATATGTCAAAAAAGAATTATCAGAAAATAAATATTAAAACAAAATGAGTTTCTATTGTAAAGAAATATATATAAAAGGTCTGCTAAAAACAATATTACCATTATAACATACAGCACTTTACTTCTTTAAACACGTCCAGCAAAATAAATTCTGAAATCATGTTTAAATTATTTCTAATTATATCAGTACTAGTTACCGGATCTATTTCTGCATTTGAAAAAAAAGGAGGTAAGTAAACATTTTCTCATCATAAATTTTTTACTGTATTACAATTACATCACATTATTTCTCACCTATGTTCATTGTATCCTTTCATGTTCTTACTACAACCTGGTTTATTTTTATTATATTTATACTTACATTATTTTTTAATGTTTTCTAAATTATTTAATATTTTATAAACTAATTAACCATGTTTCTTGTGACTCAAGCCTACCTTTATTTTGTAATAAACTATAAATCAAAGTGAATAATGAATTTTCTGTAATACCATAATTGCATAATATGTATTCTACGTATTGTAACGTGCTGCTTTGGAGAAATGCATGTGGTGATATCAGTTTTGGGGAGGAGGCATAGCACAAAATAAAATACAAGTTCAGTCAAGCATGATGAGGATTCCATATGTAAGATTATAATTTACGTTTACATAATACTAAATTCAAAACAAAGAAATCTGACTTTTTGTGCTATAAAGACGGAGAGACAACGTAATTTTTCGCCTTTTTTTGAACTATGCATCAACATAAAACGTTTCGTCAAGGAAATGAAATGTTCTCGTTTTTCTCTGTCTCCACTCCCCATTGTCCTCTTTATAATTCCATCTCTCCTCCCATATGTGATGCAAACCACATCTTCTTTGAATGCCCTGCCCCTGATTCTGAGCGCTCTGTTTTGTTCTTCAAAATCTTAACACTGGGTCTTCCTGCTCCTTATAATTCTTCCTTTGTCCTTTCATTTCCATCTCCAGATATAATCCTTGTACTTCAATCTTTCCTAAGCTCTATTTCTAATCGTCTCTCTATTTAACCCTTTCCATAATTTCTGTAGTTGTTGGGTCAAAGCCGCTGGCTCGCCCAAAAGATAATATATAAAATAATATTATTATTTTATATTTATAAAAAAAAAAAAAATAGTTTCGCTCCTGACAAATAACTTTCTTTTCAATGATATGCCACATACCCAGAAAAAAAATTTTCTTAAAAATTTCAAGCTTTCGGCGCCCCGAGGGGCTGATTTTAAAGTTGGAATCCAGATGTTCCGAACCAGAGGATTATACGGGGATGCGCATATTTTTAACCTTTTTAAAAAGTCTTAACTTTAATACCAGCGTCACAAAGGAGGAGGGGTCTACAGGTGATTTTTTGTGATTTTTTGAACTTGCGTCAACTACGAAAGTTTTGTTAAGAAAATGAAATACGATATCGTTCCTGACAAATATAATCCTTTCCAATAATATACTACACGCTCAGGAAAAAAAATATTTTTTTAAAAAATTTTGAGATTTCAGCGCCGCGAGGATCCAATTTTAAAGTTTTCTCATAGTCCACATCTCTATTCGTAGTACTCTTCCGTATCCTATTAACATTGTCTCCATCTGCGTTCTCCCTAATTATGATCTTCGTCAGTTTCCTCTTTCCGTTTTTATCAACTCTATCCCGCAGCCATTTATTATCGGGGGTGACTGGAATGCCCATTCGCCCTTGTGGGGTTGCACATCTTACAATTTCAACGGTTCCATCCTTGAGAATGGTATTCTTTCTGATAATATAATTCTCCTTAATGATCACTCTCCAACCTATTTCAGGAATCCATCTATTTCTGGTTCTCATGATCTGATCTTTCCTTCTTCCATTATTGGTCAATATTAATGTTGGAAACCTGGATGTTCCAAAATAGAGAAATATATAGGGACGCGCATATTTTTAACCTTGTTCACAATTTTTAGTTATAATACCCGCGCCACAAAGGGGGAACACGTCATTTTTTGCATTTTTTTGAACTTTTCGCCCACTTTGAAAGTTTCGTTGAGAAAATTAAATACGGTTTTGTTCCCAACAAATAGCGACCTTTCCATCAATATATCACACGTTCGGAAAAAAAATATTTGTTTCAAAAATTTCGATTTTCCGGCGCTCCGAGGGTCTAATATAAAGTTGTAAGCTCGGCTATAATTTTCTTATAAAACCGTTCTTTATGCACATATTTAAGATACGTTGCAGTTTTCTCAATTTTTTTACTCAGGCTATTACTTCCTTTTTTTTGTTATTTTTGGGCCTAAGGGGGCTCTGTATAATTTTTTAATCATAATTTTTTGATTTTATGAAAAAGTTTCTGCGTTTTGTTATACATTTGGAATTTAACTTTTAAAGGATTATTTGGTAACGAGTTATAAATTTTTAAGTGATTTCTGAGGTAGTTTTAAATTCTATATTATATATTCTTGACGGTTTTTTGGATTTTTTTTCCTCCCAGAGTAATCGGTTAGTTTGAAGTTATACATTTTCTTAAAGAGAATTTTAATTGTAATTTTTGATTCAATTTTGAAGTTTATAAGTTAAACCGTTCGTGAGTTATTGATTTTTGTTGTTTCTGAACCATCTTATTCGGATTCCGTACACTGTATGTACAGAATTCTAAAAACCGACTGGAAAATATCGTCTAAGTCAAAAGACAGATTCGTCCAGTGATGGAAGAATATCAACCACTTTTGGCTAATAACTAGGTTGTAGGACAACCAAAAAAACATGTTCTAAGCAGGTCCTATTAACCTGATCTCTTCAAAGCTCGGTTCTGTAATTAATAAAGTTTATAAAAAACTATAAAATATATTTATCTCGAATGCCACGTTTCCTCAGAATAAAAAAAAATACCATGCCTTCTCTTCATGTTCATCAGAAATCCAGACTGAAGCACCAATGAATGCTTGCCTGCCAGCAATGAATACTGACAATCAAGTAACTGAAGCAGAGTGATATGAACAATTTATATTATTTTTAATTAATTTTTGCTGTTCGTTTCCATTGTGTATATTTAGTCATAGTGTTTTTTCAGCGGTCGACCGTTCTAAAAATATATAGGCAGAGAGATAGTAAAAATATACCTTGGAAAACCT
Source organism: Icerya purchasi (assembly GCA_039619475.1). Classification (NCBI taxonomy): domain Eukaryota; kingdom Metazoa; phylum Arthropoda; class Insecta; order Hemiptera; family Monophlebidae; genus Icerya; species Icerya purchasi. The sequence goes on from CM077116.1 coordinate 135,832,368, forward strand.
AAAACTTTCATTTAATACTTTAATAATAATAATAAAAAAATAATTTAATTCTAAGCTAATTACAGACCATGGTGGCATTTCTGACGGCGTAAACTAATTAACATTATCACATTTGGCATCCCTGGTGTAGATCTAAATTAATAATAACGTTTCCATATGTAGGTGTATCTTTCTACCATTAGTTTTTAAAAATAATTATTTGAACAAAATGTAAAAAAAAACTAATCATTAAATTAAATGTCCATAATTTTATATTTTTGTTTAGACAGGTTACAGAAATTTTACTCATTTAATTTACAAAAGTTCACGGAATTTCAAAGTAAGTTCCTTCTATACAAATGCACCTCATTGTCTGCTCTTATGGTCTTTTCCCCTGCTCCTCCCCACTTCATTTATGCCTTATTCTTTTACTGTTTTATTATGATGGCTGCGCTAAATATTCTACAGTGGAATTGCCGCAGTCTAAGAGCCAATAAAAACTCATTAGAGGGGTTATTGGATCTACATAATGTCAATGTTGCTCTCCTTTCCGAAACGTGGCTTCGGTCGGACATAAATTTCAATATTAGAGGTTTCAGGGTAGTTAGATGTGATCGCGATGACGGTTATGGTGGTTCTGCAATACTGATTAGAAATGACATTCCATTCTGCTCTTATGATATCTCTCTTAATCTTCCTTCTTGTCCCAATTTACCTAACATTGTTCACATCTCCATTCAGCCTCCCTCTGTACGTCCTATTAGCATTGTTTCTATCTATGTTCCTCCTAGGTTCGATCTTCGTCTTTTCCCCTTCTCGTCGTTTTTTAATTCTATTCCGCATCCTTTTATCATCGGTGGTGACTGGAATGCGCATTCTCCTTTATGGGGCTGTGCATCCTACAATACCAACGGTTCCATCCTTGAGAATGCCATCCTCTCTGATAATTTAGTTCTCCTCAACGATCTCTCCCCCACATACTACAGGAATGCTTCCATTTCTAATTCCCTCGACCTAACCTTTTCTTCTTCGTCTATTGGTCTTAATTATAATTGGAAGACCCTTATGGGCTCTTTCGGCAGTGACCATGTTCCTATCCTAATAACTCCTGTCAGTTTTCCTCCTCCTTCTGATTCCAATTATACCAATTCTTCAGGATGGAATCTTTCCAAAACTAGCTGGCCTCTATTTCGCTCCTTGGTTGACTCGTCTCTCCCTCTCCTTCAACCGGATCACGATCCGGTACCTCTCTATAATTCCTTTTTATATACCTTAACTTCTGCTCTTTCTTTATCTTCTCCGCCCCGCCATACGTCATCTTCTGTACATCGCAGTAAGGCTTCTTCACTTTGGTGGAACAAGGAATGCGACACTGCCTTTAATATCAGTCGCGAAACCTTTAGAACCTTCCGTTGTAACCCTACGACTGAAAATTTTCTCGCTCACAAACGGGCAAATGCGAGAGCTAGGTTTATATTGAAATCCACGAAGAAGTCCTCTTGGAAAAATTTCTGTGCCAAGTTCTCTAGAACTACTCCTCTTTCGCAGATTTGGAAAATGGCCAGAGCTTTCAAATTCCCATCCTCTTCTCGCTCTTCCACCTTCAGTATCCCCGACGATAGCCTTTTTCCTTTTATTGATTCCGTCGCTCCAGCTTATGTTCCTTCTGTTGATGAATTATACTCTTCTTTTCCGGAAAATTCTCCTCCTCACTTCCTAACTTCGGCTTTCAATTTTAATGAATTAAAGTCTGTTCTCTCCAAATCGTCCAGCCCTACTCCAGGGCTTGACGGTATACCCTATCTCGCCCTTAAACACCTTTCTGAACAATCCCTCAGTTTTCTTCTTAGTCTTTTCAATTCCTTCCTTTCAAAGGGTACAACTCCTTCCTCCTGGAATTCTTTTATCGTAATTCCCATTCCTAAGAAAAATTCTTCCCTACGTCCTATTTCCCTGGCATCCTGTATTAGAAAACTATTTGAGGGTATGCTCAACAAGCGCCTTGTTTGGTGGCTAGAGCATAATAATATATTCCCTATTAATATGTTCGGCTTTCGGCCTGGTATTGGCCCTTCTGATTGTGTTAGTCTTTTCGTTTTCCACATATACAAATCTTTTATCCAAAAACATTTCACCCTAGCTTCCTTTATTGATGTTTCCTCTGCTTTCGATAATGTTCATCTTCCCACTCTAAGAGATAAAATGACGGCAATTAATATCCCAATTAAATTCTCTTCCCTTATTATCAATCTCATGTCAAATCGTTCTATCCACTTCTCCTCTCCATCTCTTAATGCTCCAAGAAAGGTTTTCCGAGGTCTTCCTCAGGGTTCCTCCCTCAGTCCTACTCTTTTTAACATCTATACTATCAGTATAGCTTCTCTTCCTTTAAATTCCTATTCCTTATTCTTTGCGGACGACATTCTCCTGTTTTCCTCGTCTGAGGATGTTTTAGCAGCCTATGAAGCACTCAGTTCGTCGCTCATTGTGCTGGAACATTCTCTCTCCTTAATTAATCTTTCAATTTCTCCCTCTAAGTCTTCTTATACTATTTTTACCCTCCGTCCCTATAACCCTGCTTTGGTCAACCTATCCTTAAACAATGTATCTCTTTCCCGTGTTAATTGCTTTTGTTATCTCGGCGTCTTTCTTGATAGTCGTTTGTCCTTCTCTGAACACATCAAATATCTTTCTGCTTCCACTATTAAAAGGTTAAACTTGCTGAAAGCCCTGTCGCCAACTAAATGGGGTGGCGATCCCTATATTCTTATTTCCCTTTACAAATCTATTATCCGTTCCAAATTTGATTATTGTTCTTTTGTTTATGGTAGTGCGTCCAAGACACGTCTTTCCAAACTAGATGTAATTCAGAATTCTTGCCTTCGTCTCTGTCTTGGCGCTCTTAAATCCTCTCCAACCACTGCTATTCTTGCTGAATCCAATTCGTCACCCCTATCCATTCGTAGATCTTATTTAGGCTATCGTTTCCTTGTTAAACGTCTTCCTCTCGCATCCTCTACCCTTGTTCAGTCTTATCTTTCGATTTATAATAGCTGGCGCTTCACTCCCAGCAAAACCCCTATTCTGGCTTTTATTTCACATCGTCTAGGTTCATTTTGGCCGTATATTATCTCGTTCAATAATCTCCCTTATTTTTCCTTCGACTTCGCTGACATCTGTCATCCTCCTAAGGTATTTATCCTCCCTTCATTTGCAAAAAATCTCCCCCAAGCCGTAATTAAACAGGTATTCTACAGCACTATCAATTCCCTATTTCCCTCTCATGTTACCATTTACACGGATGGTTCGAGGGGGCCTGGTGGTGTTGGTGCTTCTTTCATCCTTCCTGATTTTAATCTCTCAGAATCTTTTCGACTTCCTTATTTCTGTTCCATATTCACAGCCGAGTTGTTGGCTATCCTTCGCTCTATTATTTTCATTTCCTCGAATCAATTTTCCTCTAAGTTTTTAATTATTTCTGACTCTTTGAGCGCCCTTCAGGCCATATCCTCTCCCCTTCCTGATCATTCGTGTGACTTTGTTATCCTCCGTATACGTTCACTCATTCACAATCTTTCCTATCTCCATTCAGTCAATATTGATCTGCTGTGGGTACCTGGCCACTCGGGCATATTTGGCAATGAAGCGGCTGATTCCTTGGTTCGGGCTGCTGCTGCTTCCTCTCGTCTTTTTTTTAAAAAAATTCCATCCGTTAACCTGCTATCAGTTTGTAAAAGCTTTCATATCCGATTTTGGTCGGATACCTATGTTTCTTCTTTTTCCAACAGTTGTTCCTTTTACCTGTCAGTCCAGCCTACTCTTCCTTCATATTCATGGTTTCTTTTACATCCCTCCCTTCGTCGTTCTGAAGTTATTTCCATTGTTCGTATGCGTTTTGGCCATTCTTTGCTGCCTTCTTCCAGATTTCGTTTCTCCTTGATTTCTTCTCCACACTGTCCTCTCCATCCGGATGATGCAATTATTTGCGACGCTGATCATGTGTTCTTCCAGTGTTCATCCCTCTCGGTGGAGCGTTCTGCCTTATATTCTTATTTGCTTATGCTTGGACTTCCTACCCCTTATTGTGCATCCTATATCCTGTCCTTTCCTTCCCCACTAATTATTCCTGCTATTTGTTCCTTTTTAGTTAAAATCTCTGATCGAATCAAAATATAACCGACATCTTTCCTTACCTTTTGTTTCTGGGTAAAGGTCCTTGGTTGACGAGCCCAAAAAAAAAAAACAAAAAAAAAACCCGTGCAGTGCTTTGTGTTTGAAAAGTTTAAACTCAATCGGCAATGGCCGAAGCGGAACCTACGGGTCAAACTAACTGGGACACTAATGCGATAAAACCAAGGTGTGGACAGCAGAGATGGTTGGACCATGTGAAAATATTTACCAGGCCCTTGTTCACTACAAATAAGACTCATCCAATTCGCATGATTATCTCTTTTAGCTTTATCTAGAAGATTGAGGGATGGGATGAATGAAAACTTAATACTTGATCTAACACCTTCTTTTGCAATTGAATCAACTCGATTACTAAGTAATTCCCCACAGTGACCTGGAATCCAGCAAAATTTAATGACTCCTCCCAGTTCTGAAATATTAAAATACTTTTCCTTAATTTCATAAATAATTAGATGGTAATTACATTCAAAGTTACTTCTCTGAAGCGACAAGAGAGAACTAAGGTTGTCCGAAAATACCACAAACTCCCCCTTGGACTGCAATACATTTTCCATAAACTCTAATGCTTTTTCAATTGCAAGAAGCTCGGCCGTAAAAATCGAAGCCTCTGAAGGTAATTTAAATTCCTGCTCAGTGATATCTTCTATAATAAACCCTGCCCCTACGCTTTCATTAAATTCACGGAATTTTGCACCATCGGTATAGGAGTTATTACAGTTTACCTAAAAGGTTATTTATGTTGAGGAAAGGTAGCACCGTTGGAAAAATGGCACGGGGGCAGAAAACTTTACCTTGGTGACCCGACATTCGTTTCCGGGTATTCCAACATGTGCCGACACCCAAAGGAACCCTACCTGCATCCCCTCTTGGGTAAGGCAATGAACCGTAGTTCTTATTTTGCATACTGGTGGACCGGTTATGGTAAGTGACTGAATAGCTTGAAGGGAAACCAGCGAATTTGTAATAATTATATATTGTTTTTTATTGGACTCGCACTTCTCACATTCTTCCAATTCAAAGAGGATTCCATATGGTTCAGCTTCCAATGCAGTGCAGTAATCATGTAGCCCCACTGCTTGAACTTCACCTGAAATTAGGTAGGCACATGCTGTGGGAGTGGACACTGCCCCGGCCACATTTGCTTTTGCTCCATCTGTATAAACGTGTGTATCATGTGTGTAAGTTTGTATTTTTTCGATGTCTTTCTGGCGAGCTGTATATTGGTTCTCATTAGATGTAAGTTGGTTCAAGAGTGATAAATCTACCTTCAATGGCAAGTATTCCAGAGCGATGACGAACTTATTACAAGAATTAAATAAATAAATAAATAATCGTTAATAAGATACCTTTCATGGGAGATGTTCGATGCGCCCCAAGTAAAATTCTTAAGGCTGCGTAATTGATTGCTTCGAGTGATTTTACGAGCTGTTTACTAGCCGAATAGTACACTTGGCAGCCATATGTTAATCTGTCTAGGATAAATGAACTATATACCGAAAAAAGTAGTTTAGGATTATTATTGTACTTATAATGTGATAAACATTTTAGAAAAGGTTTTATTACATTTGTGTTTGGGATCTGAAATGTGAAGAGACCATGTCAGATGGGAGTCAAATGTTAGACCCAAGAATTTAGCTGAGGATGTAACTGGCAGAGGAAATTCATTTAGGGTAAGGGAAAAATCATGGTTTGAGTTTACTCGACGACTTTTCTGGAATTTGACACAGTAAGTTTTAGTTTTACTTTCGGTTCATGAGTGTAATCTATTTATTGTTGATTGTAGTATGAATTTGGCGTTGGAAGGAAAATTTGATGTTAGGGATATATTGAGGTCGTCTATGAACAATCGAGCTGTTACTGGCGGCTCTATACAGTCCGCTACATCATTTATATATAGGATAAGGAGTGTTACATTTAGTGGAGAACCTTGAGGAATGCCATTTCCTATGAATACGGGAGAGGATACGAATGAGCCAATTTTTACTTGAATGTGTCTGTTTGACAGATAATTCTTTATATAGTTGCCCATATTGCCTTTTATATTGGCGTTCTTCAGCTTTGAAGCACTTTAAATCTCCATATCCGATCGAATGATTTCTCTATGTCAAAATAGACTGTATAGAGAGCTTGTGACCTATTCTTGGCTTCAAGTATTTGTCTTTTTAGGCTCAGGCGATGTAACATTGGGGATTTTGATATGCGACCTCCAATTTGTATCGAGGAAAAGATATTTGAGGATTCTAAAAAAAAGGATAGTCGTTTATTTACTATTTTCTCCATGATATTGGAGAGCGAAGATAATAAGGAATGGGTCTGTAATTTTGAGGAATAAAAGGTTCTTTATTAGGTTTGAGGATGGGGATGATTAAAGCTCCTTTCCAGGAAATTGGGATGGGGGATGTTGCCCAGATTTTGTTGTATATGTCAAGGAGTAGTTGTTTAGCAGAATGAGGTAGGTATCTAAGCATTAAAGGATGAATGGAGCCGGCCCCAGGTGCACTGTTTTTTAGTTCTTTATTGAGCTGGTAATTCAGTTCAGACATTGAGAAAGGATCATTGCATTTTTCTTTTTGATCGGGAGGGGGGGGGGGATAAAATGTTGCGCAAAGGTATCCGCTACTTCTTTGGTGTCTGTGAACAGGGAATTGTTAATGAGTAAAGAAGGAGTAGTTGGAGGACGGTAGTTGCCATACAACAACTTGATTCTTTTCCACACCACAGTCGTAGGCATATCATTAGAGATAGACGAAATAAACGTTGTCCAGCACTCTTGTTTTCTCATTCTGATGAGTAGTCTGGCTTGAGCTCCAAACCTTCTAAACTCAATTAAATCTGTAAGCGTCTTCGTTGCTTTATATTTCCTCAGTGCTCGTTTTCGTTGTGCGATAGCCGTTTTGATTTCTGGGCACCACCATGGTACTCGTTTTTTTCTGAGAAGGTATTGTTGTTTTCGGTATTGTTGCTGTGGCTGCTTCGTTCATTGTGTTGATGAGAATGTTCAGGTTTTCCTCTACAGAGTCTGTCTGAATTTTAGGGATAGTAATCCTTGTTTTATAACCGTTCCAATCTGCTTTATGAAAAGCGAATTTTTTGGTTACCTGGGTTGTACGTGATTCTTTCGGCTGCTGGGAGAAGTGTGTGAAAATGGAAAAATGGTCACTTGAACACAGATCACAATGTACATCTATGCTCAAATAAGATAGTAGTGAAACAGACGCGAATGCTAAATTTATTATTGAGAAGGTGTTATGAGTCGAGTTGAAATGGGTTTATGCTGGAGGAGGGAGGAGTACCAGGTCACTATTAAGGATACAATTTAAAATCATGTTTCCTCGTCTATTTGACTGTGTTGAACCACACTCTGAGGAATAGGCATTGAAATCTCCCAGTAATACTAATGGGTCCCGTAGTTGGAATAATAATGTTTCAAACTCTACTTTGGTGACGTTTGTAGCGGGAGAGAAATAGCAATTGTAAATTGTAATGATTTGGAGCAGAAGGGACGGTATTTTAACATTTACAGCTACAGCTTGAAATATAGTATTTATCATTATTTCTTGTGACGGGATCACCCCATGAACCAGAATCGAGACTCCTCCACATGCAGCTTGCCCCTGTGTGAAGTCAGAGCGCAATATTCTGTAGCCTTTAATAAGTGGTGAATGGGAGGAATTTAAGTGAGTTTTTTGTAAACAGATAATTGCTGTATTGTAATTATTAATGAATAATCTTAATTCGTCTATACGTTTATAGAACCCTCTTCAATTCCATTGCAGAATACTGTGACCTGCCGCCATTTTCTTAGATTTCTATTGAAAGTATTATTGAAGATGACTAGTTTTGCATCTTAACTTCAAGTTCCTCCTTGCTAAGGAGAGATTTTAATTTATTAATTATGCGAGTACACAACACTGCCTAGTAATGGCCTTACTTAGGAAAGCATATGTAGGAGGTTATCCCTATCTTCTGTGAAAGTCAGTGCATAATTAACAAAATCCTGAGTTGTGGCTACCTGTCTTATGAATTCTTGGAATTCTTGGTAGTCTAAAAAAAATGAAGTCTGATCGCTAGTGAATAGATATAATGTTCCTTGTGTTAATAAGTTAATATCAACTCCTTTGTTTGCTTCCTTAGGGGATGTTTTAGTAGTGTTATCCGTGATGATGATTTCTATATTGCGCCTTGCGGAATTTTGATTTTCAAGGTTTATTCGCTCAGTAGCAGTTTTTTCTGGAAATGGGGGTTCGGGACTGATAGGGTGTGGTCGTTTCTGTAGGGGTTATTGTAATCAGTGTCTATTGCAATCAAAATATTGGTAGCAGAAGGAGCATTATTTTATTTTTTTTTATTTTTAGAGCAACAGCCCAATCAGCCAAGGAATCTAAGTAATAGTTCAAAAGGAGAATAACATATTAGATTTCAATCTGGTGCGAGATTGAATGAATGAAAGAAGCTAGAATAGGAACAACTGACAAGGAAGGAAATGGGAGAACATAAGAGTCATTGTGTGGAGTAGGAAGACGAAAATCCAAAAGCCGAAAATAGAAGAGAGAACGTTCTGAAGAGAGTGAGGAACATTCGAAGAGACGTGATTGATATCACGCAGAAAAAAGGAATCCTCTGGGTGAAGAGGGCACCGCGGAGAAGAGACGAGGGAAAAACGATAAAGTGACGAAGGAAGAAAGGTATGACCGAAACGAAGACGACATGTAGCGGTGATCAGGGGACGACAAAGGGAAGGAAACATGTCGAACCAGCTGGTCAAAGAAGGTAAGGGCTGAACGGAAAGATAAAAGGAATTCGGATTTGAGAAAAGAGAAAAATAAATATCCTTCCATAATCTAAGGTGAAACTGTTTGGAAATATGATTAATATTGTGAGCGGAAAATTTATGAAGAGGATGTCCATTGGAAGCTCCTGAGCGAGCCAAGGAATCAGCCACCTTATTACCCTTAATTCCAGCATGGCTAGGAATCCACAATAAATCAATTTGGATCGAACGGAATAGGAATAATTCGTGAATTAAATTGCGAATAAGGAGAACGAAAGGATCAAAAGAGAGCAACGGTAAGGAAGAAGAAACCGCCTGCAAGACACTTTCAGAGTCAGCTATGAAGAGAAATTTATCTTAAAGGATAGACGAGGAAGAGATAAAAAGAATTGCATGAAGTATAGCAGCAGATTCAGCAGTAAATATAGAACAGCAGGAAGGAAGTTTAAAGGATTCGGAGTAGTTGTGAGAAGGAAAAACAAAGGCGGCACTAACCCCATTAGCTCTCTTAGAACCATCAGTAAAAATAACAGAATGATTGGGATATAAGGAGCTTAAAACCATGTGAAATTCAGATCTAACTATAGAGTGAGGAAGGAATTTGGCAGAACTTGACAAATGAAATACGTGAGGAGGATGTAAGATACTGGTATAATTAAGAGAAAAGTACAGAGATTTATCATAGGAGAATATATAGGGAGAAAAATTGGTAAGACGAACAGAAATGAAAGATAAAATTGGAATTCTGTTGGGAGTAAAACGCCAGTTGTGAAAAATAGAGCAATAGGAAGCTATAATGCTAGAAGAAAAAGATGGAAGGCGTTTGATTAGGAAACGATAGCCTAGATAGGATCTGCGAATGAAGAAAGGGAGTGATTTTGATTCGGAGAAGATGGCAGAAATTGGAGTAGATTTACGTGCACCCAGACAAAGACGAAGACAGGAATTTAGAATGCGGTCAAGCTTTAACAGAAGAGATTTAGAAGCGTTGCCGTATATATAGGAACAGTAGTCCAACTTAGAAAGAATAAGAGACTTATACAATAAGGAAAGAATGTAAGGATCACCACCCCATCTGTACGATGAGAGTGATTTTAAAAGATTAATCCTTTTAAGACAAGAAGTATACAGGTGACTAATATGTTCCTGAAAGGAGAGACGGCCGTTAAGAAGCACGCCCAAATAACAGAAGTTCTCCACAAGAGGGACAGGATAATGACTTAAGGTTAGATTGATTGAGAAAGGATTATACGAACGGAAAGTAAAAACCATGGCCGCGGATTTATGAGGAGAGATAAAAAGATGAATATTGAAAAGAGCATTTTCTATAGTGGCTAATGACCTATTTAGTTCTAAAACAGCATCTGTTAAGTTGCGAGAAGAAGAGTAAATAAGGATATCATCAGCATAGAATAGAGACGATGAATTTAATGGAAGAGAAGCAATATGAGAAGTATAGATGTTGAAGAGAGTAGGACTAAGACAGGAACCCTGAGGAAGACCACAAAAAACTTTTCTTGAAGTGGAATAACAAGAAGTGGATAGATGTACAGTCCGGCTTTTGAAGAGATTAATAATAAGGGAAGCAACACAGTCTGGAAGATGCAGTGACAGCATTATATTTCTGAGAGTAGGGAGGTGAACATTGTCAAATGCACTGGAAATATCAATAAAGGCTGCGATAGTAAAATTTTTGTTTATATAGGAATTATAAATGTCAGAAAGGAAAACACTAATGCAATCCGGAGGACCAAGACAGGGACGGAAACCGAACATATTGTTAGGAATTAAGTTATTGTGTTCGAGAAACCAGACAAGCCGTTTATTTAACATGCTCTCAAAGAGCTTCCTTAAACAGGGAGCAAGTGAGATAGGACTAAAAGAAGAGGAGTTTTTCTTTGGTATAGGTATAACGATAAAGGCATTCCAAGAAGGAGGAGTGGAACAAGAAAGTAGAAAAGAATTATATATACTAAGAAGAGTCTCAAGAGATTGAATAGAGAGGTTTTTTATAATGAGAAAAGATATACCATCAATACCAGGGGAAGATTTGGAGGAGGAATTACTTAAAGAAGCATGAAGTTCATTAAGACTAAAGCTGGAAGATAAAAAGTGAGAAGTAGAATTAATAGAAGGAGAAGGAGAATGAAGCTCTTCGAGGCTGGGGACATAGGAAGGAGCTACGGAGTCCATGAATGAAATGAGGCTATCTTTCGGGATATTAAGATAAGAAGGTCGTTTCGATAAAGGAGTTCTAAACGCTTTAGCCACTTTCTAGACATGTGTCATTGGAGTAGAGCGGGAGAAAGAAAAACAGAACTTTATCTAAGCGGCTCTTTTTGAGCGTTTAAGAACGAACTTAGCCTTAGCATTAGCTCTTTTATGTGCAAGGAAGTTGGGAAAAGGACAGGAGCGAAAAGATCTAAAAGTGGAAGTACAGAGATCGAACGCAGATTTGCAATCATTATTACACCACAGGGATGAAGCATATATAGATCTATTTTTTAATGAAGAATGGTACGGAGGAGCAGATAAGGAAAGAGCAAAGGAAATAGATTGAGTGAATGACTGATATTGGGATATACGATTCCTGTCAACATTGATAAAAGGAAGAGATGAATCGACAATACGGCGAAACATCGACCAATCGGTTTTAGGAAGGTACCATTGAGGAGTATGAAGGAGTTTAGGCTGCACAGGAGGAGACAAGTTGTTAAGGGATATGATAATGGGGACATGGTCGCTTTTCCAAATCTATAACAACTGACCGCATACGTAACCTCTTAGAAGTACTCAGCCTTATCCAAAGTTTAAAAAAATAACATTCCAAAACTACTCCCTTACACAAAAGTTATAGCTATAATAAATATAGATCTAAGCAACTATAAGAAAAATCTAACCTCGTCATGTATTCTAAAAGTTAATTTCAGTGAACTCGTTAGCAACAAATATATACAAATATACACCGATGCCTTCAAGTTTTTAAATTAAACTACTTCCGCTTACCTCGTAAAGGGTGAAGCTCAATTGTACCACCTACCTGCAAGAACGTCAGTGTATAAAACCGAACTAATGGCAATATACAAAGCGTTAAAATACATAGCTAATCAGGCGTACCCAAATAAATATATAATATGCTTCGACCCATCCAATGCTTTATGACAGATTCAAGAACCAAATAAAAGCACAAACTTAGATATTATTAACATAAAACAGTTTATCCATAAACTTACACAAAAACAAGTTCAGTCAAGTATGAGGTTTCATGCGCTGAGGATTCCGTATGTTAAGTTAAAGAATACCCTAATTTTCATTTACATAATACTAAATTCAAAACAACAATAATTCCAAAATAGATATTTTTATTCCAGTTCTTTTTCACACATCACGCAGTGCCATCATATTGTACTGCAAAGAACAATAAATTCTAATAAATAAACGCTATTCAGTCCTAGATTTTTGGAAGGATTAATTATCAATAAATATTTAAAAATTTGTAATTGTACTTGTTTGTTTTCCGAACTTCTATATAGTTATATTTGAATACAATTACTTAAACCACCTTCCTCGTTTGTCACTATTTATTAGGTTACTATACTGAGAAGTTAATTTCTCAACTGTTCATCAAATAAAATCAAAAATTTTCTTGACGTAATTTCACTTCAGTTACGATTTTTAAATAAAATTGATTTAGATATATACACAAAATTTAAAATAAACTACATCAAACATGCCAGAATGAGCATATTTTCAACCCCATTCGAAATTTATAGCTATAATATTCGCGATGCAAACAGGGGGCTACATATTAGTTCTCGCGCTTTTTGAACTTTTCGGAAAATTTGAAAGTATCGTTAAGGAAATAAAATACGGTTTCGTTTCCGACAAATAGTGATCTTTCATACGATATATCACATGCCCGGGAAAAAAAATATTTTTTCCATAATTTCGAGCTTTCGGTGCCCCAAAGGTCCGGTTTTAAAGTTGAAAATCCAGATGATCCAAACTAGAGAAGTACACGGGGATACGCATTTTTTTAACCGTGTTTAAAATTTTCAGCTTTAATATTTACATCGCTAAGCGGGGAGACATGTCATTTTTCGCACTTTTTTGAACTTTACGGCAACTTTGAAAGTTTCGTTAAGGAAATGAAATACTGTTTCGTTCCGGACAAATAGCGGTCTTTCCAACAATATATCACATGCTCAGGAAAAAAAATATTTTTTTCCAAAATTTCGAGCTTTCGGTGCCTCGATGGTTTCATTCTGAAGCTGGAGAGCCGGATGTTTCAAACCAGAGAAATACAGTGCGTTTTCGAACATGTAGTGCGTTATTGCGTTTATCGTCGGCAGATCAACAGCGGTGAGATTGTTCAATTTTACTTCCTTTTGTCTGTCTTATCACTCGTTTTAATTGTAACACGTTAAACACGGTAATCACGTTTTCGTTATTTTTTTTTTTTTTTTTTTTTTTAAATTTAAGAAGGGGTACTAAACCACTCGCTGCATGTAACTACCTCGGTTATCGCAGTGAGTGGACCCACGTTTAAAACATACTCCTTAGCTCGCTAGCCTGAACGAAAGTCATAAGATTGTTCAAAGCAGTAGGGGTATTTGAGAGGATGTCTTCAATCGATGTGATCTGGCCTCGCCGTAACCCATTTAGACGTGTGCATTTCAGCAAGATATGCGAAACTGACGGGTATTCATCGGTAGAACAAAGTGGGCAGGTACTTGGCTTTGGGGCTTGTTTGAGGATATAGTCGTGGGAAAAGGACGTATGTCCCGTTCTCAGGCGATTGATTGCCGAAAACACTTTGCGTTCTGTTCCGACTGGAGGCCACCATGGCTCCGTCGTAGGCTTCAGTTCCCTGAGGAAGGTCGGCTGAGACATCCAGTCATGACTCCACTGTGCGAAGACCGTATCTGACAGGAAACCTCTCAGAGATAGTGGACCAAAAGCAAATAACGGCATTGGGCACATCATGAATGACCGAGCGACCAGGTCAACCCGCTCATTCCCCGGAACACCGGCATGACTGGGGACCCATAAAAAAACAACTCGGCATCCCCTTCGGCTCAGCTGGTATAAGATAGCCAGGACTTCTAGGACCATTGGTGATTCCGGGTGATCTGACTGCAAAGCACGTATGGACTTCAAGGAATCAGTCACCAGTAAGATTCCGAGCGGTTGGGATCTCAGTTCTAAGTATGCCTGAAGACAAAACAACACAGCATACATTTCGGCTTCCGCAATGGATACAACGTTGTTCAACCGCATGCCCTCTGCGATTCCGTCTATTTCGAAAGCGCATGCCGCTGAGGCAGCCTTGGACTCATTAGCTTTGGATCCATCAGTGTATGCTTTCGAGAACGTGGGATATTTATTAATAATATTTAGTGCCCTGTGCCCTCGCAGCGCCGGTGGGTGATTATTATCAGTGAGAGTTGTGATAGCTTCTACCTGAAAAGAAGCCCAGGGTGGGGGTAATTTTGAAAAGTCCGTTCTGGGTGTTAAGTTGGGCTTTATGTTATTTTGCAACAAGATTGCATTGACTTCAGGTTGGTTATCCTTGGGAAAATCAGGCTCCGTAGTTACGTCGCAATGATTCTCCGCAGCCCATGAATGCATATCGCGATAAGTGAAGAACTTTCTGTTGTAAGACAACGGTGGTATACCAGCTAACGAACATAGGCTTTTAGCTGGAGATGTACGATGGGCGCCAAGTATCATGCGAATAGCGGCGTTATGGATTGGGTCCAGTGTTTTTAACAGGGAACCACTCGCTGACGAGTACACCTGACTCCCATAATTGATTTTGCTGAGGACCAGTGCTTTATAAATATTTAAGAGAAACTTTGGCTGAACATTAAATTTGGGATTTGACAAGAACTTGATTACCCTTAAAGACTGAAGGGATTTAATTTTTAAATCAGATATAAAGGGCTTCCACGTCAGGTTGGCGTCCATCAAGATGCCTAGGAAAGTTGCTGTTGTTTTATAAGGAATTGGACTATTGTTCACTTGTAGTGATGGCGGATTCTGAACAGGACGACCTCTATGGAACACAACGTATTGAGACTTCTGAGAGGAGAAATCCAGCCCATTCTTTCCTGACCATTGCTGCAATCTATTAATTGTATTTTGCAGGATAGACTGGGCCAAGGAAGGGATGTTAGATGCCACGGATATGTTTAGATCATCTATATATAGGCGAGCACTTACTTGAGGCCTGATGCAGTCAACAATATCGTTTATATAGAGGATAAACAGGGTAGCATTTAAGGCGGAACCTTGAGGTACCCCGTTCTCTATTGGAACTTTTCTCGATATCGAGGAGCCAATTCGGATTTGAATCCATCTATCGCTCAGATAGTTGTGAATGTATCGCCCCAGCTTACCGCCCACCCCGACCGCTTTTAATTTCCGAAGCAAGTGTTGCCTCGATACGCGGTCGAATGCCTTCTCCATATCGAAGAATACTGCATAAAGGTGGTGTCGAGGATGAAAGGCAGATACAATTTGTCTTTGAAGGCTCAATAAATGATTAATGGTTGACTTTGATTTTCGGCCTCCAGCTTGAATTGGTGATAGGACAGCGTTTGCTTCAAGGAAATGCAGAAGTCGCCTGTTCACCATCTTTTCCATCGTTTTAGACAGGACAGACAGCAATGATATTGGTCGATAACTTTCAACTTGGAAAGGATTTTTATTCACCTTTGGGATAGGAATGACGGTCGCAACTTTCCATGCATCCGGAATAGCCCCAGCTGACCATATCTGATTATATATATTCAGTAGGAATTCCTTAACATGTCCCGGGAGATATTTCAACATGTAGGGGTGTATCGAATCTTCACCGGGTGCACTGTTCCTGGTGTGATACTTAAGTTGGAACTCTAGTTCAGCCATAGAAAAGGGGCAGTTATATAAGGATCGTCAGCATTGGAATCGAAATTAATGGACTGTTGCTCATAAAGTGTTTTTTGCTGTTGGAAATTGCTGGAATACTTCAGTGCCGAGAATTCTGTGGAAAAATAATGTGCAAATGCTTCTGCAACATCTCTAGTCTCTGTTATGTGAACTCCATTGACTTTTAATGTTGGGTGCGTACGGGTACTATTGCTGTTACTAATAGTTCTGATTTTTTCCCACATTACGTGAGCATTAACTGTTTGAGGAATTGATGCTGCAAAAGAATTCCACGACTCCTGTTTTTTGCTGCGGATGAGGTCTCGGGCAGCTGCTCTACACTTCTTAAATGTGATTAGGTCCTCAACCTTTCTAGTTGACTTATATTTCCTGAGAGCTCGTTTTCGCTCTGTTATCGCTTTTTTAATGTCATCGCACCACCATGGAACTGGTCTGCTCCGCTTTCTTTGTGATACTTTTGGAATTGTTGCGTTGGCTGCCTCCGAAATCACATTTTTTACGACATTTATATTGATTTCTATTAACTCTGTTGGTTGAGGAGGAGTCGTCACTCTCTTCGAATATGCTTCCCAATCTGCTCTTTGAAAAATGAAACGCGGCATTAATCCATCAAGCTGGTTGGGTGTCACTGTACTTTTAAACTCTATTATTATAGGAAAGTGGTCGCTCGAGCATGAGTCATCCATCACCCGTAGGGAAAATTTAGGGGCCAGCATTCGTTATTCGCCGTGTCTGAATTTCAGATTTTTCTCGCATAGATTTAATTTCACTTTTAATTCATCGATTTACTTATTTATTCGCTTACATTTATTTATTTAATCTTTCTCGTTTCGTTTTTTTTTTATTTTCCCTCTCCTTTTCTTCTGCTTGTTAAATGAGCGTAGCTAAGGGGGGCCGCTCAGCGGCCTCCTCCCAAAATTCAACCAAATCGGTTAAACCCCCGTCCAACCTGTCCATAAGTGTAGACTTAGATCCCAACCCGAAACGTAAATCGGCTGATCCTCTCTCACCGATTTCCGCTACTCTCCCAAAAGAAATCAGGCTTTCTCAAGCCGATCTCAATATACCGTCTCCGTCTTACGTTCTCGATCCTAACAGCAATAGCAATAATAGCAACTCCCATTCTAATATCACCAGCGATACTAACGGCAATAGTATCAACAATAATAACATAAATGATAATAATAGTAATAATAACAATACTTCTTCTGATAATAATAATATGAATAATTACAATAATAATCATAATAATAATAATGGTAATAGTAATAATAATAATACTAATAACAACAACAGTAATAATAATAATACTAATAACAACAATCGAGATATCGTTCTTTTTCCTGCTAATTTCACTGGTTCCGTTCAGATCATATTGGAATCTCTTTCGGATAATAATATCGGCAGTCTTCACCCGTTTGCTGCCGCAAAATTCCTGTTTAAAAAAACTGCAGCGATTAGGGAAATTGTGCGAGCCGGTAGGAACAGGCTCCGATTATTTTTTAATAATATTTCCTCGGCCAATGAATTTCTATTAGATAGTACATTTTTAGAACAACATAAACTTAAAGCCTTCATTCCGAGCTCTCTTTTATTTTCGTTTGGTATTGTGAGGGATATTCCGACAGATGTCTCGGAAGAAGACCTTTGCAAAGACATAACATCGTCAGTCCCAGTTATATCTATTCGACGTCTTAAAAAGCGAAAAGACGGTGAGCTTCGGCCTATTCCCTTAGTCGAGATTAAATTTCTTTCACATAAAATTCCCGAGTTTGTCCATTTCTTTCACCTCCGATGTTCAGTTGAACATAGCATAAAAAATCCCATTCAGTGTCGAGCCTGCTTCCGTTTTGGTCACACGGAAAAAATGTGTCGTAGTAAACCTCGTTGCGACAAGTGTGGTGAATCGCATCGAGCTAACGAGTGCCCCGAGCCTCTCTCGCAACCTATATGTCTTAATTGCAGAGGTCAGCATGAAACTAGTAGTCGTCAATGCCCCGTCTTCCAAGAACAGCTCGATTTAAAAAAAATAATGGCGTTTGAAAACATTTCCTTCAGCAAAGCCCGCCAGTTTAAAAAAGAGAACCGCTCATCGTCCGCATTTTCTTTTGCGGATATAACCCGTAAAGAAAATCTTACTACTTCCTGTCCTAAATCTCATTTTTTCCATAAAAAATCTATAACATCAAATCATAAAACTTTTTCACCAGCTCAATCTTACTTTCCTCCTCTTCCTTCTAATAACTGCAATTATCCAGACGGACTTTTCTTTTCAAACCATTCTTCGGTCAATAAATCTAGTCCCGTTACTAAAAACTCCGAGGTGCCAAATAATGCTCCGGCTAACCTTAATCTTTCCTTACCTGTATCAGCTCCCGAGACAGCTGACAGGATGAATTTTATTTTAAACTTCCAAGAAATCTCTCCACAACTGCGCAGTAATCCTGAATTCCAAAAGTTAGCATATAAATTTTTCCACTTAATCCACTCATGTTCTACAGTAGAGAATCAAACAAATTAGTTTTTTTTTTTTTTTTCTTTCTCTGTTTTCTGCTCTTCTCTCTTACTTCTTTTCTTTCGTATAGAATACTCTCTTAACAAGTCTCCTAAAATGAGTACCCAGAGTTTAAGAGTCGACTGTTTTAAATTAATCTCCTTCTTATATCTAAACCTTTTTACTTTTACTCAGTGGTTTAAACTTTTAAAGGGTCTAGCGCCCTTCCTCGGTAACTTAGTTTTACCTATTGCACATTCCTGCTTTTTTCCTTCTCATACTTCCTCTGTATGTTCTTTGCCGCACTTGAACTGCAGCTGGTTGGCGATGGTCAATTTGAGCTTTAGCTTCATATGCTATTATGTTTTCTCCTACAAATATGTGTTCTAATTTAAAAGTTTTACAGTGGAATTGCCGAAGCCTTAGAGCAAATAGAGGGTCCTTAGAGGCTCTGCTCAGTCAAAATGAGATTAACATAGCCTTGCTTTCAGAAACATGGATTAAACAGAATACTCATTTCACCTGTAAAAACTATTATGCGATCAGGTCTGATCGGGATGATGGATACGGTGGCGCTGCAATTCTTATTAAAAAAGACATTCAATTTACTGATCACAATGTTCAACTTCCTCTTTCTTCCTCACTCCATGCCTTGAACATAGTTCATATTTCAATACCTTCCAAGTCTTCTGATCCTCTTCACATAATATCTGTCTACATTCCTCCGTCTTATATCCTCCGGGACTCTTCTTTTTTACTCTTCCTTAATTCAATTCCTCATCCCTTTATCGTTGGAGGTGATTTGAACGCTCGCTCGCCGCTCTGGGGCTGCTCACATTACAACCGAAATGGTGTGATTCTAGAAGATTTTTTCCTCAACAATAACTTAGTTTTACTTAATGATTCTTCGCCTACTTTTTTCAGAAACGCTTCAGTTACTAGTTCTCTTGATCTTACCTTCTGTTCTTCTTCCATCAGTTTGCAACTTAGCTGGAGAACTTTGGATGGCACCTTTGGAAGTGATCACGTTCCTATCCTTATTTCCTTTTTTGATTTCTCTTATCTTACTGTTTCGAAACCTGCTCTTAATCCTCAGTGGAATCTATCCCGGGTTGACTGGGCTAAATTCAGCTCAGTGGTGGATTCCTATGTCTCAAGAATACAAGATGTCCATGATTCTCAGTGCCAATATAACTCTTTCATCCTAGCAATTACTAATGCTCTTTCTTTGTCGTGTCCTCCTCCCCGTTTTCCCTCTCAAACTAAACCTAAATCCTCTTCCTATTTATGGTGGAACGATGAGTGTAAACGTGCTTATGACCTTAGTTCTCGAACGTTCAGAACCTTTCGCTCCAACTCCACTTTGAAGAACTTTCTCGCACATAAACGGGCTAATGCTAAAACTAGATCTACAATAAAAGCCGCTAAGAGAATGTCATGGAGAAAGTACTGCTCTTCTTTTACACGAAATAGTCCTCTCTCGCGGATTTGGAGTCATGCCAGGGCTTTTAAATCTCACTTACTCTCTGATGACAACCTTTCTATCTTTATCGACTCAATTGCCCCTCCTTATGTTCCATGCCTCGAGGAAACGATGTTATCGTCTACTCCTATCCTCTCTCCTCATTTTCTTACCTCTCCTTTTCATATTAATGAGCTCCAATTTTCCTTGCATAAGGCGTCTAAATCCTCACCAGGAATCGATGGAATTCCTTACCTTGTTCTCCAAAATCTTTCTGACAGTGCTCTTCAGTTCCTGAATTCGCTGTTTAATTCCTTTGTTGATACATGCAATACTCCATCCTCTTGGAACACATTTATTATCATCCCCATTCCCAAAAAGAACTCTTCTTCTTTTCGACCTATCTCACTCGCCTCCTGCCTTAGAAAGCTCTTTGAGAGTATTCTCAATAGGCGTCTCGTTTGGTGGTTGGAAAACTTGAATATCCTTCCTAGAAATATGTTTTGTTTTCGTCCGGGCCTTGGTCCAGCTGATTGTATAAGTCTTTTTGTATCCGATATATATAAATCCTTTATTGACAAAAAATACACCTTGGCAGCCTTTATTGATATCTCTGCTGCTTTCGACAATGTTTATCTTCCCTGCCTTAAAGAAAAAATGTTATCCATTAGTATTCCTCCTACTTTCGTTGATCTTGTTCTCAACCTTATGCTGAATCGGTCTATCCGTTTGTCTTCTGCAACAGATTCTCCTTCAAGAAAGGTTTTTCGTGGTCTTCCGCAGGGCTCTTGTCTCAGTCCCACTTTGTTTAATATCTATATGCTCAATGTTGCCACTCTTCCTATTTCTTCCTCTTCCCTGTTCTATGCAGACGATATTCTCCTTTACACCTCAGCTATGGATATTACAACTGCCAACGAGGTACTTAACAGATCACTGTCCGTCTTGGAACTTTCTCTTTCTTCTATTCATCTATCTGTGTCTTCTTCTAAATCCTCCTGTGTTATATTTTCTCTCCGTCCTTACAATTTAGCCACGGTCAATGTTTCTCTGAATAATCTTCCTATTTCCCTAGTCAACTGTTTTTGCTATCTTGGAGTGTTTCTAAATAGCCGCTTGTCCTTCTTTGAGCATATTAATTTCCTTAATATTTCTTGCCGCAAACGACTCAACCTGTTCAAGGCCCTGTCACATACGAGATGGGGCGGTGATCCTCAAATCCTAATCCTGCTGTACAAATCAATCATATTATCTAAACTAGATTACTGTTCCTTCATATATGGTAATGCCTCAAAATCTCTCCTCTCTAAACTGGATTTAACACAAAATTTGGTTCTTCGTTTTTGCTTAAGGGCGCTTAATTCCACTCCTATTCCAGCTCTTCTTGCTGAATCGAATGTAAAACCGTTGTTTATCCGACGATCACATTTAGGATACAGTTTCCTTGTAAAAAGACTTTCCATCTCATTTTCTAAGATTCGTTTCACATACCTCTCTATCTTTCATAAATGGCGCTTCTCTCCTAATAAATGTCCTATCTTAGCCCTTATTTCTCATCGTTTAGACAAATTATCCTCCTATACTATTTCCCACAGTAAACTTCCTTATTTTATTTTTAACTTCTTCGTGTTTTTTCACCCTCCAAAACTCTTTTCTCTTCCTTCATCATCCAAAACTTCTGGCTCCGCAGTTGTCAATCAAGAATTTAATTTTCTTATTAATTCCTCGTTTCCTTTTCATTCCTTAATATTTACTGATGGTTCCAAGAGTTCAGGAGGAGTAGCTGCTGCCTTTTTCTCTCCAGCCAATAATTCCGCTCAATCCTTCAGGCTCCCGGCTTTTTGCTCCATCTTTTCCGCAGAACTTTATGCCATTCTTCGAGCCGTTATATTTATTTCCTCAACTCGTTCTTCTGATAGATACTTAATTATATCAGACTCCAAAAGTGCTCTTCAGGCTATATCCTCTCCCTTTCCCTCATATTCCCTCGATTTTATTGTTTTCCATATACGTTCTCTCATCTATAGTCTTTCCCTTTCCCATTCCATTTCCATCGACCTGCTTTGGGTCCCAAGTCATGCGGGTATTGATGGTAACGAGACGGTGGACTCCTTAGCACGCTTAGCGTTGCTCTCTCCACATTTTGTTAAAAAGATTCCTGGTCACAACATACTTCCCCTCTCCAAAAGAATGCATGTCAGACTTTGGTCGGATGTGTATCCTTGCTCCTTTTCCAATCCTAATTCATTTTACCTTTTTATTCAGCCTAGTCCTCCTTCTTGTTCTTGGTTCTATCATTTTCCTACTCTTAAACGTTTTTCCATCATTACCATCTGCCGTCTGCGGTTCAATCATACTTTGCTCCCATCCTCTCGGCATCGTTTTGCTCTTTTCCCATCCCCTTATTGTCCTTTGCACTCTGGCGACTGTTCCTTTGTTTGTGATCCTGACCACGTGCTGTTTGAATGTGCCAGTCTTTCCTCCGAGCGTAATATCCTGTACGTTCAGCTGTTAAAGCTGAATTATCCTACTCCATATAGTGCTTCCTATATCTTAGCTTTGCCGTCATCCAATGTGGTTCCTATTCTTATCTCTTTTCTGTCATCGATCTCTGACCGGATTAAAATTTAATCTTTAATCTACTCCATTTTTCCTGGGTAGCTGCCCTTAGTCGGCCAAGCCCAAAAAAAAAAAAAACAAAAAAAACAGAGAAATATACGTAGATTCGCATATTTTATATTGTTACAAACTCGCCTACTTTCTCCACCCTTTTTCTCTTACGTACGTAAGGGAGAGACGACCAGCAGAAGAATACGGAAAACGACGGAAAGAGGAAATAAATAAACAAATAAATACAAAAAAAACTACAATTAGAACTGTACCGCGGATAACTATCGGGTTCTTAAAAACATCGGGAGCATTAGGCTTTTATTAATTTTAGATGGAAAAATATATATACGAAACCAAAAGATAAATAGTAAGAACATTATTGTTGCGGGAACGCGATTGCTAGCTTGCATATCACTCCGACCGTTGTAACAAGCTCGAACACTAAATCGTAACCAGATGCAGATAACAATGCATCCTTATCACATCTGATCTACCTCAGCCGGCTCTCGATATCATACGACATAATTCTCTATTTCGGCACGTGTTGCAGTATGCGCGCACACGCATACGCCACCAGCCCTTACACTGAGACACTATTAAAGCCGATAATCGACGACGTTCCAAAATCAATAAACTAAAGACAGAATAGATAATTTATTATTCTGTCGAAAAAAGATCGCGCCACCAACCCTGATTCGCATCAATATCTTGTTCCAAATGTATAGCTATAATACTCACTTCGCAAAGAGGGGGCTACAAATTAGAGCTCGCGCTTTTTTGAACTTTTCAGCAGCTTTGAAAGTTTTGTTAAGAAAATGAAGTACGGGTTCGTTCCCGACAAATAGCAATCTTTCTAATGATATATCGCAAGCCGGGAAATTTTTTTTTTTTTGAAAAGTTCAAGCTTTTGGCGCCCTGGGTGTCTAATTTTAAAGCTGGAAATTTCGATGTTCAAAACTAGAGAAATATACGTGGAGTTGCATATTTTAAACCGTGTTCGAAATTTTTAGCTATAATATTCGCGGCGCTAGGGGGGAGATACATAATTTTCCGCGCTTTTTTGAACTTTACGGCAACTTAGAAAGTTTTTTTAAGGATATGAAATACGGTTTTATTCCCGACAAATAGCAATCTTTCTAACGATACATCACATGCCCGGGAAAAAAAATATTTTTTTTCAAAATTTTGAACTTTTGGCGCCCCGAAGGTCCAGTTTTAAAGTTGGAAAGCCGGATGTTCGAAAATAGAGAAATATACGGGAATGCGCATTTTTTTAACTGTGTTTAAAATTTTAAGCTGTAATACTCGCTACGCTAGTGGGGGGTGCACGTCATTTTTGCACTTTTTTGAACTTTTCGGCAACATTATATAACTTTTGTAGCATAATTTTTTGATTTTATGAAAGGACTCCTGCATTTTAGTTTATGTTTTGAATTTCAGCTGGTGAAGAGTTATGATTTTTTAATTGATTTTTGAGGTCGTTTTATGTACCATATTATATATTCTTGACGGCTTTTGGGATTTTTTGCCGCCCAGGGTAATCGTTCATCTTTAAGTTATAGATCGTTTTAAAGAGAATTTTAATTGTGATTTATGTTCCAAATTTGAAGTTCATAAGTCAAGCTGTTTGTGAGTTATTGATTTTTATTTGATATTTTTGTCATTTGTGTACCATCTTATTAGGATTCCGTATGTTATTACGGAATCCTAAAAATCAGCTGATGTTCCTTTGGACTCAAACGTATTCAGGAATCACAGAAAGCGAAGTAGTGGATAAAGATGCTAGAACACTTCCAAAAAATATAGATTAAATCCACACTCACAAATGATCTACATATAATAGTAACACAAAACCTCACTATACTATATCAAAAATATTTGGAATCCCATTACGCTCACACATATCTTTTCTAGATTAAGCCAATATTGAGACGCTGGATAACAACAGAACAAAAAAGAGGCGTGAACAGGAGGCTGCTTTCACAAACTATCAAAAAATTCATTAGATAGAATACTACACGATGATCCTCAAAAAAATATAAAAACTATTGAAACAGACGCAAACGATCTTAGTAATCGAGCGTCTATAAAGAAAATAAATAAATAAAAAAAAATATTCCTTACCAAATATTACTTCACAGTTTGTGGCAAAAGATGCCATGTATTCCCAGGACAATAGTAACTTCTAAGTAATTTTTAAGATTTTAATTCCTTACCGTAGCTTTTCAGAAATTTATGGTCTCACCTGGAAACTAGTTGCTTTACAGAATTTGTACATTTCTGATTGGTAGTTGAAAGCACACATGTGTGGCTATTACTATTTTGTAAGCACAGTGTATAGAATTACATTGCAATGGTATTATACTGGTTCCACCAAAAATTTAATCATTCAACAATAATTTTGTATAAACTAAGACATAGTTTGTGTGAATAGTCCTATTTTTAATTTTAGGTTTATTCTATTTAATTTATGAAGCACAATAAACTGAAAGTTTTTTAGTGATTTCACTAATATTAGACAAGATTTTTATGACATTAAAAAAAATGTGTATATTTATGAACAATGAATGTTTTCCTGTTTATGTGAACTTTATATATACTATTTGTTTGAAATTTACAGTGGGTAAGTGTTTTTAATAGAATTGATATATTTAAATATAATCAATGTAATATTATAAAAAAGCCAGCATTAAGGAACAATCCTGTTATTTAAATTAGTTTTTTGACAATATATTTTCATGTAATGTTTCATTTACAATATTTTTTAATGCAATTTATACATACATATCATATTTAAAATCCATCAAAACCATTATAAGTTCACACGCAATTTATAATTATATTTACATTAGAAATGCGTTAAGCACATACATTTCACGAAAGGTTCAAAACCATGGATGCTTTTTATTTCTTATGTTACAATTTTATACAATTTATAGTCTGATAACCCTTTTGTAGATTATGTTAAATGCCACAGTCACCACTTAGTAATTAATATTCTTCTCATAATTCCTGCTTTATGTGAAAAGAGAAAATGTTAAACAATTTTCTATTCAACAATTTATGTATGTCTGCTTAGCTTATTTCCCAATACAGTCAGTTCTCAATATAATGGACTAATTGGGGGAAGACATTGTCCGCTGCTGTGAAAGTGTAATAAATTAAAATTACCAGCTGCGCAACAGTGTCTGTATTTCTGTCACTTCTTAGCTGCATGCAACAAACATATAAATTAATATTAATACGCAGCTAGTGGCTGATTTTTAACTGAGTATTGGATTTATGATGTTTATTAATTATAAGTTCTTTGAACCGCTTAAAATTTTCATTAAACTGCAGGACTTACTGTTATTCTGACGAATCAATGAAGGAAATTACAGTACCAATCGCTCTCATACTCGTATAGTAGAGAGCTATTCCATTATTTCAAAAGTCTACTGAATTGGGGTTTGTCATATTGAGGACTGATTGTGTATATAAGATTTTTTAGTAGGCCTATGTGCAGTCCATCTATAGTATTTTCCTTATAAATGTTACTTTCCAAGTATTATTTCATAGATGTTATTCCCAGCACAAACAAAACATCTAAGTAATTTTTAATTCCTTACTGTAGTTCTTGAATGATTCGTAGTTTCATCTAGAAAATAGTTTCTCGCAAAATTCATAACTTTCTGAGCATTAAAGTTTGATTATTACTTTGCAAGGGAATTTCTTTAGTTGTTCCAGAAATTTATTCATTCAACAATATCTCTGCATAAACTAAGATGTAATTCCTGTGAAAAATTCTGTTCCCATTTTGGTTTTATTTGATTTAATTTTTGAAGTGTAATACATTGAAAATATTCTGATGATTTAACTAGTATTAAATAGGAGTTTATTAAGTTTCTCTGAATTTCATTTATATTATTTGTTTGAAATTTACAGGAAGTAAGTGTTTTTTTGAAGAATTGATATACTTAAATACAGTCAAGGGATTTGTGCAAAACAGACATTTTGGAACAATCAATTAGATTTTGGACATATGTCTTCATATTATATTTTATTTACAGTATTTTCTAATGCAAGGTTTATATATGTGTACATATCAAAAGTATTTTATAACTATGGGATCAAATTGCTTTGAAGTAAACAGTTTAGAATGAATAGAAATTATATTCTTCAATAGGTGTTACTAAGTGTGCTATCACAATTAAAAAATTTATTGCCGAATATTTAATTTTACTAAAAGTAGTCTGGTGTATCCATTTAAAATGGGAGATTAAAATTAACATATAATGTATACACTCTAACATACACATTTGTCTTCATTTATGCGGTTATATAGAATTGCACAATCTGATTAATGATTACATTGGCATATAACTAAAATGGATCAAAACACTAGACAGAAGTATGGTCTGATTCATATAAAATGTTTCTTTTTCACTGTTTTAATTAAACCGAGCTGTCATTATATTATCAAGCCATTTTAAAATAATTTCATTATACATAATATAATAGTACTGTAGTTGTTTTTTGTGCAAATTCGTTTCACAGAAAGATACATTTTGGGTAAGATTGTGTGATATTATGTAAATTGTTTTCAGTTTTTTGTTATTTTTAATGAAATAAAACTCCAAAATGCTCTAGAGCATCTACTAGATTATCACAATATTAACATAGCACTACTTTCGGAAATTTGGATAAAAAGCTCTTCAGACATAAACTTCCGGGGTTTCTCCATAATTTGCTCTAACCGCAGTGACGGCTACGGTGGAGCGACTATTTTGGTAAGAAATGACATCCCATTCACAGCTCATGACATTCAAACTTTGTTTCCTACTAATCCTCCTTATCACAATTTAGTTCATATCTCTATTCCTAACCACTCTTCCAGTTCTCTAAATGTTATATCCGCTTATATTCCTCCTAATTACAATCTGTGCAACTTCCCTTTTCGGACACTTACTAACTCACTTTCTCCCCCATTCCTCATTGGCGGTGACTGGAATGCCCATTCACCCTTCTGGGGCTGTATTTCTTACAACAGCAATGGCACGATTTTAGAGCCTCCAAAATGACCTGTTCCTCCTAAATGATGGTTCCCCTACTTGTATCCGAAGTCACTCCTCTCTTAGCTCTATTGATCTTTCCTTTACTTCTCCTGGTCTCGGTCTTAGCTGTTCGTGGAGTACTTTGGACGATACCTTTGGTAGCGATCACACTCCTATAATTATTTCCTTCAACGAAATCCCTCTTCCATCTCCTCCCAACCGTCTTCAGATTCCCAAGTGAATCCTTTCTAAAGTAGATTGGTCCAACTTTCGTTCCTTTGTTGATTCATCACTTTCTTCAATCCCAACAAATTTGAATCCTTCCTCCCAATATGATTTCTTCATTGACTCCGTCTCTGCTGCTTTAACTTGTCCTTCCCCTCCCGTTCGAGCTTCTGCCCATAAAAACTCCAAAATGTCTTCCTCCTTGTGGTGGAACCAAGATTGTAAGGTTGCTTTCGACCTTAGCTTATCTACATTTAGAACTTTCCGTTCTTTCCCCACTCTCAACAACTTTATCGCCCATAAAAGAGCCAACGAGAAAGCTAGATTTACCTTGAAAATGGCGAAAAGAAATTCATGGAAAAGCTTCTGTTCTTCTTTTTCACACTCCACTCCTGTTTCTCGTATCTGAAGTATGGCCAAGTCCTTTAAGTCCTCTCTCTCCCCACGTCCTTCTAATCGGAATCTTTCGCCCGATAAATTAATCCCCCTTTTGAATTCTATTGCTGACAGTTACGTTTCAAACTTTCAAGAATCCTGTTTCATGCCGTCCTCTTCATACTCCTCACATTTTTTGGTTTCTCCATTTACTGTTACAGAATTAGAAGCATCCTTACGTAATTCAAGGAACTCTTCTCCTGGAAAGGATGGTATTTCCTTCCCCATTCTCAAAAACCTCTCTAAGTACTCTCTTCGGTTCCTTTTGAACTTATTTAACTCCTTTCTTCGTTCCTGCTCCACTCCTTCCTCTTGGAATACCTTTATCATCATCCCGATCTCAAAGCTTAACTCTTCAGCTTCTCGTCCGATCTCTCTTGCTCTTGCGTTAGAAAGCTTTTCGAAAGCTTAATTAATATTCGTCTTGTTTGGTGGCTCGAACATAATGATTTACTGCCTAACAACATGTATGGTTTTCGCCCTGGTCGCGGCCCTCCGGATTGTATCCGTTCGCTTTTGCTAGACCTCGGCATTCATCCGTAAAGAATTTCTTGTTGCGTCTTTTGTTGACATTACTGCGGTCTTCGACAATGTTCACCTCCCTACTTTGTTTGATATAATTCTTTCTTTTATTATACCGGCTCACTTCTCTTCCCTCATTAATAATCTCTTTAAATGTAGAACTGTTATTCTTTCTACTACTTATGAGACCTACACTAGGTTAGTATTCCACGGATTGCCACAATGCTCCTGCCTTAGCCCAACTATGTTCAACATCTACTTCATCAATATTGCTTTCATTCCTCTAAGTTCACCTTCCCTTTTTTGCACCGATGATATCCTCATCTACTTCTTCCATCACAATATTTCGGTCGCCAGCTCCCAGCTCCAAAATTCTTTAACATCATTAGAAAGATTTCTATCAAATATACATCTTTCAATTTCATCTGTTAAATCCTCTGTTGTTGTGTTTACTCTCCGTCCTTTTGACCCCTCCCTAATTAGCCTCGTCGTCAATAACGTTGCGATCCCTCTTTCTTCCTCTTTCCGCTATTTAGGCATTTTTCTAGATAGTCGCCTTTCGTTCCTTAATTACATTAACTATCTCTACCTGTCTTCCCTCAAAAGGTTCAACCTGATAAAGTCTCTTTCCCATACTAATTGGGGTGGAGATCCATGCATTCTACTAATGTTTTACAAATCCTTTATTCGTTCTATCCTTGATTATTGTTGTTTTATATATGGAAATTCCTCCAGATCCTTGCTCTCCAAACTCGACCGTGTTCAAAATGTTTGTCTTCGTCTCTGTCTGGGAGCTAGGAAGTCTACTCCTATCTCTGCTTTACATGCCGAATCACTCGTCCCTCCTCTCTTCGTTCGAAGGTCCTATCTAGGTTATCGCTTTTTAATCAAACGTCTTCCTATTTCTTCTTCTTCCATTGTTAATTCCTATTCTTATATCCACCGCAACTGGTGATTTGCCACCAACAAAATGCCAATACTATCTCTCATTTCCACCCGACTCTCTCAGTTTTCTCCTTATATTTATTTATACGACAAGTTGCCATACTTTTCTTCCAATTTTTTCACACACCTACATCCTATTAATTGTTTATTTTTAACTTGCCCTACCAAACCTCTCCTTCATCATGTTGTCCAATCAGAATTCTTAAATACCGTTGGCTCTTTTTTCCCTAATCATTTTGCGA